>OY757311.1:155262547-156547023 GCA_963583905.1 Stenurella melanura
TGGCCTTCTTCTTCAATTTACATACCAAATGATACGTGTAACGCCTGAAATGAAATTAGTTAAATTCAAAATCATGAAATGAAAAGTTTCTAAAAAATCTGTAAGAATCGAAGGTTTTGAGTTGTGTTCTCTTGCTGTTCCTTCCTAAATATGTTTTTAATGAACGCCACTGCCAAGTTGTATACTTGTAATTGCGACTCTGTCAATACGAATGTTAAAAATATTAACAGATATGGTAATAAACCTCAAAACCATTAATACACGTAATTGAACATAAAATAGTGTTTTATTGCCGCTATAAAAATTCTAATAGATAATGAAAAATTACATATCGTAGTACAACACAAGCTATGGCGAGCAGATGAGAAATTAAGTGTAGACCAGGGTGATGTCTCTTTGAAGAGTGCTGGTGCGGTGTCAAATCTAAATAGTAGTGGATGCAGAATATTAATTAATGGTGTTCAGCTCCCCCCTCGCCGGTGGCATTCACAACACCTCTTTGAACTGAGCGCTATTGAAACGACTTTTGCCCAATTCTAGAACAATAACAGGACTTGCTAGGCATCCAGTTGTTGACAAGTAATTCACCTACAAAAACGCATGGTGTAGAGAAATTTATTCAAGCAATCTCGAACTAAAAGATGTGTAATCAATGCATTATTATCTACATGTCTCTTATCTTTCGAAAGTTGATATCGTATCGTCAACATTTATTCAAACTCCTCACGATTTCTAAATGCGTTAATCCACTCAAATAAGAATAAAAAACTACAAATGGAATGAAACACATAAAATTTTTATTTTTGGGATATACTGCCGTTAGGGGTAGGAATAAATGTCTGAGGAGTTCACACCTGTCTGACTTTGAATGTGATTCTAGCGTTACTGCATTATGGTATGGCATTTAAGTTACGGAGTAAATTACTTGATGCGTGATGTAGAGTTTTAATCGAAATTTTAGGAGGTAAATATGAAATCGTGGGATACATATTTAGACTCTCTCTGATAACGGATAGGCGAGAGGATCCCCTCTTATGAGGAACTTACTTCAATTTGTCGATATGCAACCAACAATACAAGCTGGATTATGTAGGTAACTACGACAATAAGAACTGAAGAACAACTAAATAAAATAAATAGAAGCATCAGACCCCATCCTCGAGGTGTCGCTAGACCACATGGCACCCAAATATTCCTTCCAAGGGCCCGAGGCAATCATTGTAGATCGACAGCTATGGAGAAAAGGATACAAGGAGCACTAAGACTGCATCCAGTGTTTAAGGTGAGGAGAGAGAGGCTATGGGAGGAACAAGTTGAAAATGAGAGTGAGACTGTGGGTTATTCGCACGTTACTGTGAACGAAGAAGAGAGAGTGGGAATATCGAAGGAATATTTGGAGAAGGAAGAATGGAAGAGAGAACTGCGATTGGTATTCCCGTGGGAGAAGCGGAAGCCATTGCTATGGGGGAAAACCATCCAAATAATTGAAAGCAGAATGGATGACGAGGAAATGAGACCACGAGAGAGGATACAGGCGTCCATCGTTACGGATAGCCTGCAGACTCTCGAGAGGTCGGAGAAAGCAGAAGCGAGAGAAAGAGAGCTAGCGGAAATAAAATTGATGATCGAGAGAATGAGGAGGCAGAGAGTTGAATGTATTGCCATATGAAGCAAAAAAAGTGTGGAAAACAGAAAGAATAAGATGGTGGATGAGAGGGACGAAGGGCATGGATGAGAGAAAAATATAAGGTATAGATGTTTGGATTGATAGAACCGGTAGAAAGACAAGAACGAGACAGAGAGTAATAGAGGCTTGGCAGAACAGATGGGAAGATAGACAAACTGGAAGAGGGTCCTTCTTCTTTAAAGCAGTGCAGATGGCGAGTGCGAATGGGATGAAGAGAGGAAAATAGTGAGCATGTTATGTTTGCATGTGAGAGAACTGATAGGGAGGAAGGAAGAAGGTTTGTGAGAAATGAATGGGGTCATCTGGAAGTACGAATGAGGAAAAATAAGGTAGTGAAAGAGGGAATAGTGAGGAAATGGAACGAGTGGGCAGAGAGAGTGATGATGACTGAAGAATTGCATGTCTGAGGGTAGCCTTTCAGGTATTATAGATATTGTACATGTGTCTTATATGACAACATAAACTTAGTTAAGGTCGTTGTTTGTTATAAAGGGAGAAAGTTTTGCTTAAAGCCGCAAGGCGGTGAGCCAATACAGTAAAGCTATAGATGGAAGGCACGCCGGAATTCTTTTACTGAAGGAGGACTTACCTACTTGATAGGTCGTGGATAATAAATAATAGAATATCTTTTTCTTCTAGTGTGAATTTGTCTTTATTTGAATATGTAATGAATGAGTAGCCGAAATAAAACATATCGCTATTTTATTTTCTATTTTAAAGCAGATACGGTAAGGCTGGAGTTGTTATAGCAGAAGATTCGGTATTTAATTAATGTTTAAAAAAAGTGAAGAACAGTTTAATTGATTCATAAGAAATATTATTAAAAAAAAAATAATAGCAAGAACTAATTATTAATCTTTGGTTATTGCGCCATTTCTATTTATAACTTATATTAGTCTGTTTGGCATAGAACTCAATAATCATCAGCAACATTTTCCCATGCATTATTTATTAATTCCAGTAATTCTTGGGCATTCCGTGGATCGGTTCGGTTTTGGTTTTGGATATTTTTTACGAGTAGTCCTCATACTTCTTCCACAGTGTTAAGGTCTGGACTATGACTGGGCCAGTTATGAACATTAAGTTGTTGTTTCGAAATCAGTTAGTTATGGTATAAGCAGTATGAACGGAACAATTATCTTGTTGAAACATGAACTCATTATTGAGAAATCATTGTGGCACAGAAAGAACCATAATATTATCCAAAATCCTAATATACGTTTCACTATTAAATCGTTCCTCAATATGTCACAAAACAGGACCATGTGCCGATATTCAAACCCGCGTACTATCAGGACATTTACCACTTTAATCATTGTTGGATATATATTTTTCATCGAATCTAGTACTGGCGGGTCGATAAACACGAATGCAACAGCTATGTGTTGACTGGAAACATTTTTCGTCTGTAAAGATTACATTAATCCAAAAATCTTCTCCAAATATATAATCTAGAGCAAGTCATTCTCGGGATTCTTTATGCTCTGCTTTAACTAGCTGCTGAATGACAGCGCAGCTTTGATTCTCTTACTAGTAGGCGCCCAGTACGAGTCGATCCAGGAAAATTACTTTCTTCACCAACTTGAATAACTGAGTACAATAGATGGTTTTTAAATAAATTTACCAGTTATAAATCGTGTTGTTCTGTTGATATCCTTCTTCGGCCTAATTCAGGATTTGTCCTAATCGCGCCGTTTATTCTCCACTTTTTAAAAATGTTAAATATCTATTTTTTTAAAATGTTACAACCCAGTACAATTTGTCTCATTGGCCAACCATCTTCTGCTTTAGCAATAGCACCTGCTTTAACTTATATGGGGTATATTGGTTTTTACTCAATTGCAATATATTTTGTTTTTGTCTTCAAAACATAATTTTAGTTAAACGGACTTGGATTTAATACATAACTCTTTCTATGCTTCTTTATT
The DNA here is from genome assembly GCA_963583905.1 of Stenurella melanura. Taxonomy (NCBI): domain Eukaryota; kingdom Metazoa; phylum Arthropoda; class Insecta; order Coleoptera; family Cerambycidae; genus Stenurella; species Stenurella melanura. The sequence continues at coordinate 155,266,163 of OY757311.1, forward strand.
ATTGTAAATTCTATAAAAAAATTGCTCTAATAAGGCCATTCCCCGAAAACTTTTGTTTCACTCGACTAAAAGTACTATTAACAGAACTGTGCACAGAAAGAGCGCGGCTATTGCTTATATTAAGCAGAACAATGTTTGTGGATAAAAAAAACTGCTAAACTATTAAAGAAAAAATGTCAACACTTTTATTAAAATAGTCTTTTATTTACATATTAAACGAAACCCCTTCTTTATTTAATATTTCTATGATACTGTTCTTTATAATCTCAATAATTTCTTTGAAGTGGGCAACATCTTCACTGTCAAAGGCATTTGTTACATTGTCTTCAGTAAATGAGTATACCAGTCGTTCTAATTTGTTACCCATTCTATATTTGTTACCAAAACTATCCTACAAAAGAACACAATTGAAATTAGTTTAGGGTTGATTGTGATGAATATTTCTTTTTTCACTTACAAATAATGTGAAATAATTTTATTACATAAAACTTTATAAACAAATATTTGTATATTTAAATATTTTTAACACATATATTGTTTGATCCGTACATACAAACAACTGCTGCTATTAAAACTGTTTTTACAGAACGTGCCAAAGTGGCACCCATCAAAATTGAAAAAAAAATGCCCAAAGGAACAATCATCGGAAGAAATATTTTATAGACCAGGCAAGGTAGGGATTTTAAATCCGAGTATCTCTAGAAAGCATAGAACCTTCACTTTCCGGTAGGTAAAAATGTAAATATTTTTAGGTTCAATTTGGCGGCGTTTTCGAATTATTGTTATTCTGCGGCCCTTGACTTGAAACGTTACCAAAATGAGGCTAGATAGAGTGCTTAGGACGTTTTTTGTAGAGCATTAAATTTCCTACAAGAAAGTCCATGATGGTATTCCTGTACAGTACACCGTGAAAATCTCTCCCGCGTTGATTAGCGTTATTCGACACCATGTATACACTGTGTATTTTTCGCGCCTTTTTCCTTTCAATCATTTATTATTTTACAATTTTATGAATTTCATGGAAACAGAAAACTATTTTATGAAGTTTATTTATGGAAATAGAAATTAATTGTTCAACATTAACATTCGTTCATTACATATTATGGTTCAACTATACCATAATCCTCTACATTTCTATTTCTGAACGGTGCATTGTACAGGTATGCCATTCCGGACTATTTTGTAGAAAATTGAATGCTCTACAAAAAAGGTTCCAAGCAATTTTTCTCTATCTAATTTCATTTTGACAGCGTTTCAAGTTAAAGATCGGAAAACATATTTTGTAAGTTTAAATAAAAATAATTCGTAAGCGCTGCAAATTTGAGTTGTATTAATCGAACCAAATAATATTCACATTATTACTTACAGGTAAGTGAAGATTATATGCTTTCTAAAATGAGATTTGACTGATTTTTGACCAACTCGCCTGGTCTATTAGACGTTCCACATTGCAAGACATAATTATCATTATTTTTTAATTTTAACGTCTTGTTTATTTTAACGTCCTGGCGAAGTTTAGCTAATGCTATTCCACCACTTAACCAGGACGGCGAAATGAGATACTTTCACCCATTTAAGTGACGGGCTCTCCCGGCGTTGCTTAACTTCGCCGATCGAGTTCTCGCCACTGAAACCGGCACCGTACTAATGAGTACAAGTCTTGGTTGACAATGGTCAACCGAATTATTATTTCAAAATTTTTGAAAAATTTTAATTTAACTGTGAAAGTCGACGATTATAATATTATATCCTCATGTACTTACTTCTAAACAAGAACAGTGAATGTTCAGTCCGTCACTGGCACCATTATTAAGTAAAACATCGTTTATTACATATTCTACGATGGGACTTAATACGCAGGAGATACATTCGTCTTCGTACGATATCCACATAGCAATAAATGTTTCTAAAATATTTATTACCACTGATACAACTTCACTTATAACCTCATTTTTCCAAAATCGAGTGATAGATGACTGAAAAAACAAAACAGTTATTATCTATCCTGTTTGCCCGGAATATAAGTATCTAGTGATCGCAATTTGGGTTTAATTTTCAGGTGCGTCGTTACAAGGATTTATTGAAATAAGCGCAGATGTTTAGTTCACTGAAAATTTAATAAATTTTGATTTATTTTTCGTGTAATATAAATTATATAATCTATTTATACAAAAAACATAATTAAGTTAAAGAAACAGAGCGCGTAAACAATGCACACCTGCAACACGTGGCCGATACGCCAAACACTATTTACTACTTACTCTAATTGCCTTTAAATTGAATGGACGTGGCACAGGACCTAGTTTATAATGTGTATACTGGAAGAACGACTTGTTAATATGCGGCGTTTTAGTCCGAGGAAAGGAACTATCGAAAAATGGGTTAGGCCTTATAAGGAGCTACATCTTGATGGCGAAAAAATAACTTGTAATATTTGTGATGTCACAATTAGGTGTGCACAGAAAAATTTTATTTTAAACATGTAAATAGCTACACACACGAGTGTAATATAAAAAAGGAAAAGAGATTTTCAAAAGGCGCGTTTTATTTCGATTTGGCTCTTTTGTTAATACGTTTAAATATTGCACGGAATGTACTAAATAACGCTAATTTTACACATTTGCTAAACGAACATTGCGTGGGGCAACATGTTCCAAGTGAAAAAGCCTGCTTCGCAAAAAAAAGCTCAACGAATTATATGAAGAGAAACTGGAAGGTATTCAGAGTGATCTTCAAAATAACTGGTTTTGGGATACAATAGACGAAACGGCAGACTTTTTAGGAAATAATGTTGCCAATTTATTAGTTACAAAATTACATGTTGATGGTCCTGGCAAGTGCCATTTAGTAGCTTCCAAGGTTTCAGACACAGTTAATGACGAGTCCGTGTTTTTTTTAAAACACTTTAAATGACCTTGGCAAGACTTGGTTGAACAGGATTTAAAGGAATTTGTTGCTTTTACTCGTGATTTATTGCTAATATACAGAAAGTTTTTCTAAAAGCTTCTAGTAGGATAAAACATTTCAAAGAAAAATGTCACAATTTGCCGCTTCCTCCAAAACCAGTGATCACACGTTGGGGAACATGAATAAACGCAGCATGTTATTACCATGTTAACTTCAACTCACTCAAGGAAGTTGTAGACACCTTAAATGAAGATGCTACTGCGATTAAGTATGCAAAGAATTTAATGAATATTCCAAATATTAAAAATGATTTAAAACTTCGAAAGTTTTAAAATAAAGACAAGAATTATCCCAAGCAGCACACTTAGTTTATTTTACCAGTTTAAAGCCACAATGACCTAAGATAGTTGATATAACGTAATTGCAACCATTACTTTCAACTGTAAGGGCATATGGACTTAATAGTAATTAATTAAGCAATATTTAGGTAATATTTTCTTAAGAAATGCCTGATAAAGTCACATTGACTTTAGTGTAATTTTCAAGAAATATTAACGTAATTGTTCCTTGAAATTTAACTATAAAGTTAAAGTGCATATTGAGGTCAATGTATAAGAAAATATTACGTAATTTTAGACTAAGTTATTAACTTTGGAGTTGCTGACTTTTGTCTGGATAGAAACAGGGAAATTTTACCAATTTTTAACATAAATGTAACCTATGTTTTGTCTTGTCCTTGTAGTCAGATTTTAGTTAAAACTTTAACCTCATGGTCACAAATAGTTCCAATTTTAGGTAAAATTTACGTTAATTTTACTTCCCCATTTACCTAGCACATGTGTTTAACCTAGAGGTTAATATTACTTCATATAATGTCCTAGAGGGTATTTTTACTTAAAAATAGAATTAGGTCACTTCCCTGGATGGCAAAATTACGTTTTCATTGTCTAAATTACTTCAAAGGACTAAAACGATGTTGATGCCCCTCTCAGTAGTGTCAACTGTCAAAAGTTACTTCTTTACTTTTACTTTAAAGCTTGGAGTCATGGGGTAGTGTCACTTTTTCCATATAATAAATTTTCAGAGGTTATGTTGACAGTTGTTGAGCACATAAAGGAGTTTTAATATTTAAAACTTGTTTCGAAATATCGCGCGTCGGAAGGCAAGAGATCGACACGCCACCTACAGTCAGGTTAGGGAAATTTTACTTCCTGACCTTTCCTCATATTAAAATTTCGAACCTAGTTATTCATTATTTCTGGAAATAAAAACGTGTCATTATTTTTTGTTGGATAACTTGGAAGGGAGAAAATCCGACTAAAACCATCTTTTTCCACTAATTGGTTTAAGTATATTTTTATAATTTTACGCATGAATGACACTATAAACTAAGCCCACATGACGAACGCATGTATTTGTTTTGATCTCAGATAAAAAATAAAAGACATATTTATCTGAGGTTTTAATCACGGCCGTCTCTAGAGACGGCCATGTTTTAATACTCTTTTTGCTTTTTTTGACGAATAAACAGTGATTGTTGTTCTATTTTCCTTGAACGTGATGGCAAACCTGGACTGGGAAGTATGACCAATTTAGTTCTAAATGAACTTTAAAGACTTTACAATTTCGAAGACTATTTTAACCTATATTGGTCCCATTTAACTTTAAAGTCAATAATATAAGTTTTAACGACTTCGACTGTAGGAAAAATGTTAGTGAGGTCTAAAATATTGGGAAAGAATACTTTGAAGTCCCGCGGTACTATATTCGCCATATTTTTCAACCAGCTGTAAGAGACCATTTTATAATGAAATTTTGATGAGTGATTAATTGAAAAAAATCATTAATATAGGGTTATTTAACAGATATCAAGTACAATATTAGCATATTTTATGCTCCAGGAAAGTCCTGCAGAGCAATCGTATAGGCTTTTACAAATATTTTTAAAACACATGAAGCTGGAAAAACATTTTTTTCTTTAAAAACGTAAAATACTTGAGGCGCTTTTAATATTCTGAGGTAGAATTGATATATTTACGATGAAAATTGATTGGCAGCAAAAAACCACAGAGAGGAGAAAGATGGACACATTATTTCACAACTATGTCTGACATTATATGATATACTCCTGCTCCATCATTAAATAGATGTCTGGTTTTTATTGTGTCTTATGCTATTGATGCCTTATAAGTAAATTATCATTGCTGTAGATAAAACCTTATTAGTTTGAGAAAGAAAGACTGCAGTTGAAAAAGGATAAGTGGTTTGGTAGATATTACGTAATAAGGGCCACAATTAAACACAATGTTTACCTTTAAGTTACCTGTTCAAGGAAATATGTTCTATAACTTATAGGTCATTATAACTGAGTGGCCTTATTTAAGACGTATTACCGACGTCGTCTCATTCCCCATTTACTTATATTTTACGTATATTTTAAGTCAATTAGGTTAGGTTAAACGGGAAAATGACACCAAAACTAGGTCTATATTACGTAATTCAGACCTAAGGTGCTACTTGCGAACGATGAGATAGATATGACAGAATTAAATCTTTACTATTTGCAGAAAATTTGTAAAAACTTAGTTTTTTTACCAGTGCATTATGTGGTACACAGTCAAAAGCTTTGCTTAAGTCCAGAAATTGAACGTCTACAAATTCCTTGGTCTCAAAACCTTTATTAATCACATCTACCAGAGAATTTATGGCTGTTGTTGTCGACAATTTAGAGCGAAAACCAAATTGACAGTTATTAAACAGTTTGCACTTTTCAAAATAATCATCTAAACATCTGAGTTTTAAGAACAATCTCAAAAATTTTTGCAAATATAGGGACGATAGATATTGGCCTATAATTTGTAGGGTCATCCAAGCAACCTTTTTTGAACATAGGAAGTACTTTAGACAGTTTAAGAATTTTCGGAAAGCTATTACTTCTAATAAGCTTTGTGAGGGGAATAAGAATAATATATTTAATACTATTTAAAACTGTTACGTCAATATCATAAGCGTCTTTACTCTTGGTATTCTTCAAATTGTCGATTATATCAAGCACTTGAATGTATGACACCTCAGAAAATTGAAATTCCTCGCTAATACCATTTAGAGTGGAGTTATTTAAGAAATATTCAGAATTGACATTAGAGGGTGGAAGAGTGGTTATTAAGTTATGAGCAGTGTTACCAAAATAGTTATTAAAATCGTCAGGAGAGATAGTTGAGAGTTTGTTATGATTAGTTTTGACATTTTTAGTTGCGTTGATTAAATTCCACATAGCTTTTTGTTTGTTATTATTCCGAAGAATGTAATTGTCGTTAGCTGTTTTCTTTGCTTTTGCTAGCTCATATTTATAATTACATTTTCTGATTTTAATCAAATCTTTGATATCACTAGAAGGATTTGAAAATTCAGCGAATCTCTCATCTGGCGAAGGTTGTCTGTGAACCAGTTTACATCAATTGAATTATCAATTGAATTTAACAAAGCGGATACTGTTCAAAAAACAATTAATGAATTCCGGCTTCATCTGGTGAGGTTATATAAAAAAAGTGTGTTGCTGTTTTACAAAGGAATCCAGACTTGGAGGTCGTATTTGCCATTAGCAAAAAAATTGTAACAGAACCAGAGGCCTTCCTTGATCAGGTGCCTATGAATATCCTTAGATATGCATGCGAATGAACATTTAGAAAAAATACTTACTGTATACTTTGAAACTATGAACACTCAGTAAAAGTACAAAATTTGAAACCTGAAAGTGCTGTGCGAATTTATAACAATTTATGTGAGAAATATGTGTACATATTTATTATGCCAAAATACATCATAAACTCATAAGGTAGGTTCGTATTACATTTAATTTTGTAAGAGAGAACAAACTTGCATTTAATATTTTGAAGTAAAATTTCATATAATATGTGCGCCACTGAAATTAAACCCACATTCCGATCACTGTATATTAGAGATAGGGTCAGGTCAATTATTATTGATAATTATAATTGATATTATTTCCGGATGTTATGAACCACTAGACACTTCAAAACTGAATTTTATTGAAATGTTGCGTGGAAGCACAAGTTTATTTATATATTTATTTATTTACTTGATACACTATTCAACAGGAGAAAAACCCAATTACTTATAGAGTTAAATATAGGTGTGATTTTAAGCGGTGAATTGGGTAAATCCACTGGTTTAAAATTGCATTACTCATTCATACGTATCTTTTAGAATTTCCCAAACAATTTTAGAGTAATAAAACCTAAATATACCATTTGGGTTAGAAAAAAAGAGTCATTTTGATGGGGTTTGCAAAGTATTTTTGCACGTTTAAACTTTTAGCCGCCATAAAAAATGCATTAACTATTATTTTGTGTTTATATAGGGACACGTTGTAAGTATTTGCACGGTTTTACAATAAAAGTTACCTTCGGTCGGTTATAGCGGCAAAATCCATTATTTGAATATTTTCGGAAATGACTTGTAATCGAAAACGCCGTGGCCAAAAATGCATTAAAAAGTATTTTTGCAATCTTTGGTTCATGAAAAAATATTTGCAAAAAACATTTTCGGTCGGCCCACATGAAATTTCAAACTTCATTTACTGGAAAACGCCGCTACCCCAAACAAAAATGTATTTGAAAGACTTGTTTGCCCCTCTCTCCTGCAGCGTTTTAACCTGTTAAAATACTCTGGCTAAAGCATTAAATAACGAGAATTCGTTTTGTGACGCCATGCGCCGTGCTACGGACTATTATGACGGACACTGTGTCACGAAACGTAGTTAACTGTGTTAATTTTTGGTGGGAAAATAGGTAAGAGAACTATTACAAAACACTTGCCCTTGCCCCCATTTATTAAACAATTATTGTGTCAAGTGCGATTCAATTTTAATTTTTAATTTTATCTTATTCTACTTCATAACAGCTATTTACACACCAATTTAGGAATGCCGATAGCATTTTACCTCTGAACCCAGTTTGTTTAATGAATCGGTGCGAAATTTTTTGCAGTGTCAAAAGTCACTCTTATCTGTGAAATATCAACAACTAAATTACTTATACACGATTTACGTAAACAATTTTAATCATAAGAAGAAGAGGGCTTTCGAGTTCGCTAATTACCAATACAATTTGAAATTCGAATGGAAGATGCAAAATGGGCGACAAAAAGTTTAAAACGTCTGTAATTGGTCTGAATAAATATGAATTTGTAGTATTTCATGTAATTTTATATATTTTTTGGTATCTATGAATAATTAACTAACAATTACAAAAAAAGTATGGTAGTTCAAAGTGGTTGATCTTTGACCCAATAATATAAATTTTATAAATCTCTTAAAGTAAATAAACAAATTGTAATATTTTGTGACAAAATACAGAGTGTCCCATTTAAAACTTCAAATTCGAGGTCATTTTCTGTTAAACTGAAAGTTGTAAATTTAGTTTTATTGTAGTATAATTCGTATTAACTTTCCATGAAGAAAGGTTCCAGTGACCTATCGTCTCAAATTTATTTTAAAATGGTTTTAGTTTTAAACTCAAATATCTCGGAAACAGTGGGATTATCGAAATATTTTATATAACAAAATCTGATTAAAGCTTCTCAAATGCCCTCCATTTCAAAGTGCCCTGTCATCGAAAAATTTATTTGCAACACAGCACCTACAGCGCCTACATCTTAACACATTAGAACTCGATTTGTAACCAAAACCGATGATAGTACAGGCACATTAACAATTTAGGGTAACAGAAATTAATAAAAGGATCATCTCTGGGATTTAAGTAGGTAATAACCTGGAGAATGAGATGATACATTCTTTGCACTTCCAAGTTCCGGGAAAATTCAAAAAAAATTGGAAAAACTTTTTGATTTTCGTTTTTTTTGCTCTAGCGGCCAAAATAATGAAAATACAGAAAGAAGTTCCCAACAAAAGCTGGTCTTTTCTCTACAAAAAAGGTCTTACTTAAGCCGTTTAGAAGATAAATCGAGTTTTCCACTTATAGTTTTAAGCCGCTTCGAAGTGAGCGAAAAACGAGAATTCTCCAGAAGTTCGATTGGGCTCATCGATCGATAATTTTTATTATTCAGAGCCCCTAAAAATTGAAAATAACATAAAATGTAGAGAAAAGTCTCAGCTTTAATGTGGAACTATTCACAAAATTCATAAAAAAATTTTATCAAAGAGAGAAAGCGTCAGAAGATGGCTTACTGAACTTTGTACAGTTGATTCACATATTATTCATATCTTTGCCGGGAGTTGTTAGAATGATAATTCAGTTTGCTTATACCTTCCTATATAATGATATATTAATCCAATTAACATTTTATTGCAATTACTTTTGTTGGAAAAATATGCCTTGCGATCAAAGTAGAGAGTATATTTCTCATCGATCAATCACCTCCAAATGTTGGAGTTGAATTCGCTATATCTTAAGTAATAATAATAACACAGTCTTAATTTTTGGATTATAAGTAGAATAAAACACATTCTTTCGAATGACTTTAGAGATTTTTAAATGCGCGCAGTACTTTTTGAATCTGTCTACATTATTCATACACTTTCAGAAAATGCACAATTATGCAGTAAAACATATACACCTTATTTGTTTCTTAACATTCTTCAATGAAATTTCCACGAAATATAGATTAAAGTGCGTGGAATCGAATCCATGCAGTGAAAAAGCACCCATTGTTACGGGATAAATAGGCAGGATGTATAAAACTCAAAGATGTGAATAAATCAAAGTTTACGAAGCCACCTTCTAACACTTTTTTCTCTATGATAAAAATTTCTATGAATTTTGTGATTAGTTCCACATTAAAGCTGAGACTTTTCTCTACATTTTGCACTGTTTTCATTTTTTTTAGCGACTCCGAATAGTAATAATTATCGATCGGTATGTCTAGTCGTACGAAACTCCCAGAGAATTCTCATTTTCCGCGCATTTCGGAGCGGCCCAAAACTATAAGTGGGAAACTGGATTTATCTCCTAAACGGCTTAAGTAAGACAAAAATTTGTAAAGACCTATTTTCTAGAGAAAGAGACGAGCTACAAATTTCGTTGAAAACTTTTTTCTGTATTTTCATTATTTTAGCCATTAGAGCAAAAAAACCCAAAACAAAAAGTTTTTCCATATTTTTTTGAATTTTTCCGGAACCTGGAAGTGCAAAGAATGCATAATTTCATTCTACAGGTTACTAACTACTTAAATTCCAGAGATGATTCTTTTATTAATTTTTGCGAGGTTTTTACTACATTTTGCCTGTAATACGAAGCCATTTACACATTTTAGAAATTGACTTTTGCAGAACTTAAATATCTATATAATTATCCGAAAGTTACGCCTGGGAGTTTCTATTGGTGCACCTTGTATATATTATAAAAACGTTCTTCAAAATATAGCATAAGAAAGAGATTTTAATCATCCTAATCATCTGGCATCCTAAGTGCCACACTCTCTATTCATCCAGTCATTTTCATCCAGGTCTCTTCTTTCCATCGCCTCCATCACTTCCTCCATCCATTCTCTCACAAGTCTACCTCTTTTTCACCTATCTGGAGGATACCACTGCCAAACTCGTTAAGGCCTCCTATCTGGCTCCATACGCCTTAAATGTCCATACCACAGCAGTCTGTTCTTCTCTACATCACCAATAATTGTTCCTTCCATGTTCATTCTTTCCTTTATTTTGGTTTTACTTACATGTTCTAGCCTAGACACCCTACAGCTTCTTCTCAACGCGTCCATTTCCACCGCAAGCAGTCTTTCCTTATTTTTTTTTATTTCCCACGTTTCTGATCCATAAATTCTTTTTTTGTCCTCTTCTTTATTTGCTCCTACAACCAAATTGGGTTTAACTTCTAAATAGCCTGTTTGCCCTGTACTATTATGTTGTTTGTCTCTTCGGCAATTCCCCTCAATTAACATACTGGCTCCTAGGTACGTGTACTCACTACATACTTTTATTTTTCTTCCATTTACGTCCATGTCATTCCCTTCTTCCTCGATCACCAAATAATTGGCTTTGTCAAAATACATTTTTAATCCCCATTTTTCGTAGGTCTCCGTCAATTTTCACATCTAATCATGCAGTAGGTTCGATTACCGAATAATAAAGTGTAGGTCATTTTAACCCGTTTTTATTAGGTTGGCCTATAACTTTGCATGTAAGAAAATCTTGCAACTCAAGTTTCACCCACTTTCAGATGTCTTATTGACTTGAGATTTTGCGTGTGTTTATGGTTCATATGACAAATATAATCTGACATTTTTTATAGAACATCTGATTCTACTAACAATTGGTATCCGGGGATTTTTGAGGTTGCAGATAATAAATATTTAATTGGAATTCAAGAATCCAAGGCTCCTTCAAGATGACGATTTATGGGTAGGGAATTTTATCTATCAAACACACTAGTCTAATTGGGACAAAACTAAACAGAAGAAATTAACAAATAATTTAAAAAATTAAAAAGCACGCTCCTAAAAAACAATTGAAAGTGATAAAAAATTCACAAAAAAGAAGAAAATAATGTTAAAAATAACAATTATTATGTTAATACACGTAAAAGTGAGGGGCGCACAAAATTCTTAGAAAATTTTCTTATCGGAAGCTTTTATGCGTTTATTAACATAATAATGTTTATTATTAACATTACTTCTTTCTTCATTGTAGTGCATTTTTAACAGTTTCAGTTGGTTCTGAAAAGCGCATTTTTAATTTTTTTAAAATTATTCATTTATAATAATTAGGTAAAATATTAAACTTACCGGTGCATCACGGAACTTTAACATCAGTGATAAATCATCCACAGAGAGTTGTGACAAATCAGCAGCAATGTTGATATTTAGGCATAATCCAACTTTTGTTTTTGATATAGCTAGACTGAAAATAAAAATATTAGTTATGCTATTTCATGGCATTCATATGTTTGTATGTTATAATCTATGAAATAACTTTAGCTTCAATGAAACATTCTTGCAGTTATAGAAAATGAAGGCGTATTTTAAAATTATTCAGGATTGTGAAAAATAATGATTCGCAGAAAAAGTTGTTTTAAAATGCGTATATTGTTTTCTCCCTATAACTTTACGGATATATTTCCGAGCGAAACGTTTTGTTATATTTCACGACATAGCCAAAGATATGCGTGCCATGCCAAATTCTGCCATCAGTTGTGCTTATATGAACATTAGGGTCTTAATTGAAATATATTTGAAATAACTAAAGAAGTTTTTTGTATCTAATATCAAACATAGACTACTTCTGATCACTCAGTCCTAGGCTTTTACTTTTCTAATCCATGCACTATAAACTTATTTGATACAGAAATCGAGTATCATAGTCATCGATGACCGTAAATTTTCATTTAATGTTTTTTTTTTAATCTAGAATCCATTATATAACCCAAGAAGTGGCCCCTTTGGCAGCCCAATGATATTAGGAAAATAAAGGAAATAAATAGTAATATTTTACTGTCTGGAAATTATGCGCGCAACATGGCTGAATTTCAGAAGCACAAATAGTTTTACATTCAAAAACTTCCTTAGGAATTGCCTTCAAATGTTCTTAAACAAGACCTACTTATGGGAACTACGGTAGAATTTTTATTCCGGAATTCTGACAATGAATATTTTCTTTGACTTGCCCTATTCTTTTTTCGCGTAATTCAATACAACGGCGGCATGCTGCTGCATTTGTTTTTCCATCACTGCTACTACCTTTATTAGTAATTAAATATCATCAGGAGCCTCATCAAAAGATTTGTTCACTTCGTCTCTGTTAAAGATGTTCAATTTTTTGGGTTTGAACTTTTCAAAAAAGTGCTAAGTTTGGCAAAGTTAGATATATTTATATCATCCTTAATAATAGTTATCAATTTTAACAGGTACTCACGCCATAAGCTTTAAGGAGACTTCATACAACAGTTTTTTGTCAAGAAAAAAATGGAAAACTATATGTGCAATTTTTTTTTAACAGTGGTGTTGTCTTTAGTTTGTCGCAACTATTAAAAGAATTTATACGTTACTATGTAACGTTTCTTTCATTTTTTCGGTAATGGCGAAGTGCACGCACAACTTGCTGCTGGAAATAGTTTTGTTATTGCCGTACTCTATTGGTCCTCGACTGGTAAATACTACTTACATCCCTAGTAACATGAATAACTATTAGAGGTTCAACCCCTTACATAAATTTTGCAGAGGAATAAAGCCTGGGATTTTTTGTATGTTGGTTAGAAGATCTCTAACAAATTCCCGCAAAATTTCCTATGTTAGCTCAGTACACCGCGATATTTGTGTCTAATTCATCGCGTTGCATCTGCATATTTAATAAAATTATATAATTTTCTTTTCTTATCTGCCAGATTAATTTAGATTTCAATAGTGCTGTTTGTAATAAATAATTATTAATCTATTATACTTTACTTGACTTCTCCATCTCCGTATATCGGTATTTCGTCTATTATTCCAACATCAGCATCGTACTGTGTTTGAATTCTCAATTGATCAAGGGTAAGGTTTAAGCATAAATTAGCCTTTAAACTATCATCTTCCGTGGGTAAATTACTTGCTGCTAAATATGCAATGTCCAAGCTGTCAAATCCATATACGTTAAAATCCTGCAGTCTTACTTTACCAGCTCTGAAAACAAGAGTATAAAAGATTAATACTTTGATATGGTATAGTTCGCTACATATATTTGAGTCACAGTAAGTAAAAACAAATTTTTAAGTTAAACGGTTTTGTTGTAATGAAACATAATAATGATGCAGATAATGCATTAAAAGCTAAAAAATAATTAGGTACGTACCAGGTACCAGTCATCACACCACTCTCCTCATCAATCTAGAGCATTGATCAGACTAAAATAAAATCGTAGGGCAAGTTGAATTTCTATTATCTACAGTCAACCGCTCATATCATTATAGGTATGATTTGGATGCATCTTCTCAATAGACAAGTTATGCAAAATGTGTGTAAAAGTAAATCCGTTACTATCATCGTGCGACATCGCAGAACGATCATTTACATATTTACTCAGATTACACTACGCTCCACGATTTCATTTTAGTCTGATCATTGCTCTAGATTGACGAGGAGAGTGGTGTGATGACTGGTCTACCGTGCAAAGGAAAAACGTTGTATTCGCAAAAAATTCCAAATTAACATATGACGACATTCCAATTCAAAATTTCGCGGTTTTCTGAATGGAACATACAGTGCTTATCCCAAATACCAAGTTTTTAAGATATAATTTGGTAAAACAGTGTATTATCACATGCGTGGTCCTAATTCACGATGGAATAACACCGTATTTGAACATTCCTACTCTGGAACAACACGCTGTTGTATCATGCAGTGTATCGCCAAAGCAACGTTTCATATTATTGGCTAGATTATCCTACGGAATAAAACGTTATTAGCTTATACTAGCCTCGAAATTGGGATAAAACGCTGTATAAGGCTTATACAGCGTTTTATCCCAGTTTCGAGGCTTTTGAACTCCCCAGTTTACTACTAAAATTGTAATGTATTGTAGATTACATTGTAAATCATTTGTACCGGAGAATAAATAAATTAAAGCTGCAAAAAGAGCAATATTATAGCTGAATTAGTTGGTAAAATGGATCAAAACAGAAAACCTTTTTGGCAGAACATACCGACAAATGATAATTCCTCTAACTTGTTGGAAGAGGGAATATAATTTTTTCTTTAATATTTTATTACTCGCATACTTACTGTTTTGTTTTACTTTTAGTTTTATTTTCAAATATTGAGATAATATGTTTCAAGTGAAAATTTCATAAGTTAAGTATTTTTACATTTTTTACCTTTAATGTAAATGAACTAAATAAATTATTCACAAAAAAACGTTAGAAATTTTTTATCATACTAATTAATTTATATACTAATAATACATAATATTGGTTTTAAGAACATATTCTAATTTTCCAAAATACTTAGGAATAAGACTGTTATGTTCATTACGGCGACTAAATAAAAAAATTACAATTTATTAATACACTGGAAAAACAATTTAAGAGGAATTACTTCCGTAGGGGTGAAAAATTTGGAATTATTTCACATATTTTACATTAAATATAGCCTTCAAGTATTATTATTGCAATATTAAACAACATGTGCAGTAAATAAATTAACGGCAACCGATTTAGGCTTGACGCCATTTTACTCACAATGGCTACTTTTGGCTGTTTTTCCTTTGCACGGTAGTGGTACATGGTACCTAGCTAATTATTTTTTAGCTTTTAGTACATTATCTGCATCATTATTATATTTCTTTACAATAAAGCCGTTAAACTTAATTTTTTTTTACTTATTTTATTTTCAAGTTTTTAGGTTTTTATTTAGTTCCTTAATATTTCTCATTCTATTTAGTTCATTTACTGCCTCATCATTACAAGGTTTCTTTCCTGTCAGTTGTCTAAACTCTATGATCCGCCATTTTCTTTCGGACGCCATTTTGTATTGGAATTTTTGCTTCTAAAGTGTGGTGTGTTCTACTTGTCAAGCCCTTTCATTTGATACCCATATTGAGGGGATTGAGAAAAAAGTAATCCGCCATTTTGTGGCGGTGGCCATCTTGGATTTACAATGATAATGAATATAGACAGTTGTATTGTCATCAGAACTAAAGGCGTGTACCAAATTGCAGATCAATCCGTCAACAGGAAGGGGGTAAAATTTCAATTACTAGATTTGACCCACATAAGACACAAACAAAATAAGCTAAATAAAATTATTTAAAAAAACCATAAAATCCAACAGTAAATCACTATCTCGTTACGATAAGGGATATTCCACAGAGCCGCACTTAATATTTTTGTGCAAAATAACAGTAGAAACTTAGAAATATTATCTTTGGTAAATACATAGTTATTTGGTACAGCGATAAATTAAAAAATTTTGCTCTGTTTTGCTTATGTCAAGATAGGAATAATATCTTATATATTTGTGGAGTATTAACAAATTCGATATTCCATGATACACTGATAATATTAAATTCGACTCTGTCGAGGGTAGGGTTTATATGTCTGCTGTAAACCTTTACATCCTAAAATAATTTCGGTAGGAGGGAGTGGGGGTAACTATATCAAAATAATTTGAAATTATGATTGAAAGAGGTGTGTTTCCGTTAACTTCTTATTTTAATCATACCAGAACATACTTTACATGAATATAATGTTGTTCTATGTATTAAGCAATACATAATATTTAGCATTTAGAACGAATATATAGTATGTCCTGCTCTCCCATTTATACGTAAGGGGCAAAGCTTTGAGGAGTTTATGTGCCTTAAATATATGAAGAGTCTTAGTATTGTATATGTTTGAAGCTAGATTAACATTAAAGGTATAATCAAGATTATATAAAAGTGACAATTTGTTGTTTTCTCAAACTGTTTATAATGTAATAGGTATTTCAGAAAATTACACAATCATCTTTAGTTGAATCTGATCAATTGAGAGATGTTTACTTACATGATATCTTTTAAATCCTCCGGTATTATTAAGGTTGCATCATCAGTTACAGAGAAGCTTCCAATTCGTTTTAAATTAAGTAACACAAGTCTAACGCCCAGTTCCAGTATGGCTACAAGAAAATAGTAAGAAATAGACTCGCTAAGTATTGAATGTGGCTACCACATAACACGCGGGTTTGGAACTAAAAACTAATTTTCTTTAGCAGGTTACAAGTTAAGGGTTCATACAACATACAACGTGTCTCACCTCAGAAGAGCTTTAGAACAATTGCAACAACGTATTTTAATATGCATAGAAACCATAAAAAATGATCCTAATTTACCAAATGGTTTGAACGGGGTCCGCATGTCCTTAGTTCGACGTGCCGAAATGTGTATACGTGGAGATGGAGGTCATTTCGAACAATTTTTGTGAAAAATTCGAAAGAATTGTTCATTTATTGGGTGTTGCCTATGGGGCATTAAATGTATGATTATTATTATTATTATTCGCTGTCTTGTTTTGATCTGTTTATTATTATTTACACTGATTTTCATAGAGACCAAAGACTCGATTTTTAGTTATCGATACCTGATTGGGAAACATTATGCGCTCAATTCGTTAAAAAAATCAGATTTTTTTCTAACTTAAAATACACAACTATTTTCTGTTATCGTATCTCGGACGTCTAACTGTTCGTTTTCCAATTTCATGAAATAATTACAAATTTTTTAAGCTTTTAACACAGTGTTACAAATGTTAATAAACCACTTTCAAATTTTATAAATCCTTATAAACGACAATAAAGGCTACAATAACTTTGTTCCAAATTAAAAAACACATGTAAATAAATCCTATTTAAACCCCTGCGGCCATGCTATGCTTGCGTTGTGCCGAAAGTGAAGGAATTATTTACATTTTCATAATTAGTGGTATAAAATGTTCGGTACAAGTAATCCCATCAAAGAGCCGCATTCTACCGGCGGGAACACAAGTCGGGTATTACAGTTTTTTATTATTTCTAATATTCGGAACTATAACATCTCAATGTTTCCTACCTTAACATTAAACATGTAAACCCAGGTCAGTTTTTTTAAAGTACCCCTAGAGAAAAAAGTCATATACGTTTTTTGTTTGTCTAGTCGGTCTCTATTACCAGTTTTTTTAATAACATGAAACTAATTACACCCTGTATATGGGCTCCGTAAGGGGATTGCTGCCAGAATAAAAATATTATGTTGATTAAATATCAGTAATAAAACCAAGTTACAAGAAGGCATCAACAGCTCAGTAAATATACCTACGGTTACACTAAATGTCTATTTATATACCAAGATTTAGAACATCCTTATTTAAAAATCGTTCTTTTACAATTACTTAAAAATATTTAATTCTTTACCTACTTATTTAAAATCCTGTAATACTTTAACATTTAAACAGTAAAAGTAGTATAACTAAGCGACCAGTATTGCTATTATTCTAGTATAGAGAAGTAATAATAGGGTTAGGTCGCAGTACCAAATTTTTCCTTTCTTTAATGCTTTTCTTTTTCTAATGTTTTCGCTTTGTGTGCCAGTAAAATTTATAAGTAAATATTAATTTAAGTGCTTTATAGAGTTAACTGTGGGAGTAAACTCCACTCGGTCACTGAATCAAAACCTAAACTTCGTCTGCTTGGAAAAAGTTATATACCAAAATTATCCGCCTTGATCAGGCGGTTCGAAATGGTTCTATAAGATATTGGCGTAAAATCAACCGTTATCGAGCAAAATGGGTGAATAGTGAATATTCATGTCAGTCCGTAATAAGACGAAAACTGAACTTCGTCTATTCAGAAAATGTTATTTACCAATTTTATCGGTCTCGACGAGCTGGTTTGAAATGATTCTGTATGAATTTTCGTAAAATCAATTGTTATCCAGCAAAATGGACTAACAAGTAAATTTTCATAGAAGAGCTCGTAGTGGATCAAAACCTAAACTTCGTCTGTTCGGAAAAAGTTATATACTAGAATTATCCGCCCCGATGAGTCTGTTCGAAATGGTTCTATTAGATATTGGCGTAAAATCAACTGTTATCGAGCAAAATGGGTGAATAGTGAATTTTCATGTCAGCCCGCAATAAGACGAAAACTGAAATTCGCCTATTCAGAAAATGTTATTTCTTTCTTAATAAAAGCTAATTATTATTATTTAATGAACGTACTGTTGGAAATGTAGTTCTATAACGCATCGCACTATCACTAGCGCCACTCCTATGTGATTAAATATATTTTTTATCTTGTCTTTAATACATGATTAACATTACATAAACAAATTTTACAAACAAGACGTAAAAAATGTGAAGATATATTATAAACTGAGTCATACTTGCAATATTTTGGCCACTAGTTACATGATCTGTCAGTAGCCCTACAGACAGCACGACCAATACTAGGCTGCAACGCATTTTCTAAAATAAATATCTGTAATGTGTACGTTATTGATAAAAAAATTAAAAAGTAAGTACTCACCTCTGAAGGTGTTGTCACTAAATCAGGTCAGAGAACAAATTCATACGTTATCTTCAAATTGAATTGTTTGCATTAAATATTTTAATCGTGATATCAACTAGCCTCTTAACAATATCACCAATTATCAATTTTCATATTGTTTATACTATTTTGATCCTTCATTAAGTAGCGATAGAGCTACTGAATGGGTATACATGCGTTTTAGATAATATTGTATTTTTCTCTAAACTTAGATTTGTTAAATAGTCGCCTTTGAAATTTGTACTATTTGTTATTTGCTGTTTAAAACTTCATTTTATTGGTGGTGGCGCGGTGTTTTATAACTACACTAAAAGAAAAGAAATCTGTAAAAGTGTTTACATAAGGCTACCCTCTCTTATTAGACATGTTTTTCTTTCTTCTCTTGGGTGACAACCCCGTAAGTATACCCATTTTCACTAGAAATCCATCAGCTTTTCTTCTTTGGCAGTATCCAGTGTTAATTCAACGCATAGTGCGTTTAGTTCGATACAAAATAAAATAATATAGGCGGGCCCAGTATTTCATCGTTTATTTATATTTTACTAAATGGAGAACTCTGTGAAACACTTGTTAATGTTCCTGTATCCCGATAAAAAGGCAGAGTTCGTCTTTCTGTGTTATTTAAGTCTACATCGAATTAATAACATGTTTTGTCAAGTAAGCAAAACATAATGATTAGATTTTATCTTGGCTTTTATTTAATTTCAAGAGTGACCACAAAATTAGCCCGTTTTTGCAACCTCCACAAAAAAGCAAATTTAACATTAAAGGCCTTAAATTAAAGCTAATTAAATATGTTTTCATTTTTTTTATTAAGGGGTTGATGATAACCCCTATTTTGGAATAAATAAAACGGGTTAGAATAAATAATTTCTCAATGGAAAATAAAAAAAAAATCATTATGATGTTTAATTCATGAAAATGGGTCAATAATTTCAAGTATTGACATATTCCTAACCGAATATCATATAGTAAATTAAGAACCACCCTCTAAAAGTGGGTTACAATAAGTAGGAGAGTCTACCATTCTTGCAAACATGACATAAAAAATGAAATAAATTAGTGAAGATACTGAGAATACTTCGAAAGTTACATGACTCCCAAACTCATCGTTTCGTGGTAACCAACTCCTACAAGGGGGTTGAAATGCGTATTAGTGCCACATTAATAGTAAAAAGATATCTACTGATATTTCCACTCATATGTTTTTGAACGATCAACATTTTGATAATCCTTTTGACATTATAAACTAATTCACAGATTTTTTTTAGTAAGTCTTTCCTGCCACCCACGGACAATTTCGAGTCGATAAACGACCAAGTAGCAAACACCTCAACTATCGCTATCAATTGCTTCAGTGAAAATAAAGTATTCAACGCTCTGAAAAAATTAAAACCTAAATTAACAACTGGGCCGGATGATATCCCATCCTTTCTGATTAAAGATTGTGCCGCTATTTTTTCATATCCACTTTCCATACTTTTTAACTTATGTATTCGCAATGGCCAGCTTCCAGATATTTGGAAATATTCAAAAGTATGCCCAGTTTTTAAGAAAGGCGATAAAAACATTATTGCCAATTTCAGGCCTATATCGATAATATGTAATTTTTGCAAGGGTTTCGAAATTTTATTGCATGACACTATAATATATCCCAGCATTAAAAGCCAGCTATCAGTTTACCAGCATGGTTTTGTTAAAGGGCGCACTACCACATCTAATCTAATATGCATAACTCAATCTATCTCTGAGGCCATTGATCAACGCTTGCAAATGGACGTAATATACACATATCCACAGATTTTTCTAAGGCATTTGACACCCTTGACCACGCTATATTACTTCAAAAAATGTCCTCCTTCGGTTTCTCTCAATCCTTGCTTGTATTTTTTCAATCCTATCACTTAGGTAGAAAACAATGTGTCGCTTATAGTGGGTTTCGGTCTGTTGAGTAAGTGGCAATGTCAGGTGTTCCGCAAGGATCAGTTCTGGGATCGTTACGTTTTAATATATTTATAAATGATATTGTGGAAGTTACTCAAACCGACTGTTTGCTCTATGCGGATGATCTCAAACTTCTTAGGACTATTAGTTCCATGGCGGACTGCAATCTATTACAAAACAGCCTCTACAACGTATATAATTGGTGTGTTCGAAATAAGTTAAACTTAAATGTGTCCAAATGCAACGTTATGTCCTACACAACAAAACTCATGCCCACCACTTTTTGGTTATAGCATAGACAATGTGGAACTCCAAAGACCCGTGACTTTCAAGGACCTGGAGTAATTTTTGATAAAAAACTTTCCTTTGTACCACACATAAATAACATAAGTTCATAATCTTTTAAGATTTTGGGATTTCTATTCAGATCAAGCAGAGAATTTACCAATAATGATACTCTAAAATTACTTTACTTTGCTTTTGTCCGGTCCAAACTTAAATACGCGTCACTCATCTGGAACCCTCTTTAGGTAACTCATGTTAATAGCCTAGAAAGAGTACAAAGGCGATTTGTAAAATTATTGTGGTTCAAGTGTGATGGAGTATACCCATCAATTGGCTTTCCACATCTAGAACTCTTGAGTAGATTCTCTATGGACACTCTTGAGAACAGGTGGGTTTGCTACTCTCAAATATTTTTGCATAATCTAATACATAACAAGATCGATTGCCCAGAATTATTAAATAAATTACAATTTTATGTCCCATTAAACACTCGGATAATGCAAACTTTTTATCTTCCCACTCCGCGCTCTAATAGACTTAAATTTTCTCCTCTATTCTCAATGTGTCATAAATACAACAAACATTGTACCAAATTCGATATTTTCAGCTGCACTGTTAATTCCATAAAAGATTTTTATAGCCATTGATTCTTTGTTTTTCTTTGGATTCTGTTTTTATATAGTGTTTTTATTATTATGCTTATCTTATAATGTGTATTTTTATATTTCTTGTCTTTGATATTTGTTTTTGTTTAGTTATTATGTTATTTTTAGGAGTACTTTATATTTCTTTAACATATATTGTATATACTTAATATTTTGTTTTTATGTATCCGTCCTGCTCTGTAAATGGGTTATACCTGTTGAGCAGTGTATGCTAAATAGATAAATAAATAAATTATAACCTGAAAAATGACTTGTAAGTCTGAGGAAAAAATCTAGAAAAATAATAATAATACTCAGAAGATGCTGCAGGACATATGTTTTCTGAACTTGAAATGAGTGTTGGTGACATTATAACCGAAAAAATAATTGTGAACCGTGGGGAAAAATCTTCACTACAAAAAATAATCAACATATTAAAATTCTCAGCTTGCTATGCTTATTTTACTCTATTTACCCCACTTTAACCCCCAACCTGTCAACAGGGCATGTGGGGAGTGACCCCAAACCAAAATCGCGTAGATTAGTACCGAGTGTATTAAACCGAAATATGCAGTTATTAAGTCGCCTGTGAGACACAATTCACAAGATTACGCAATAAGTAAATATTTTTGGACATTTTGCCACATATGGCATGTACATGTTTTTACCAAGTTAATTTACCATCCAGATAAACACCTAAGAATTTAACGCAATTCGTGGATATCTTGTTATCTAGTGTATGTTGTCTTAAGGTAAAAATCATCGCTTTAGTTTTATTTTCATTTAATTTCAAATTGTTTGACAGGAACCAGTCGTGGGTAGTGGATTGTGTTTCGTTTACCATTGATAGCAATCTAGTGATGTCCTTGTTGTTGTGTATTAGTGTGGTGTCGTCCGCAAAAAGAACAGATCCTGCTGCAACGGTGTTGTATGGCAAGTCATTTATAAAGATGATAAAAAGAATTGGGCCCAATACCGAGCCCTGAGGTACACCATATTTTATATTTATCCGTTGGGAATTTCTGTTTTTATAGTTGACAAACTGAGATCTATCTTGGAGGTATGAAGACAATAATTTCAGGCTGGTAATAGAAAATTTATAAAAAGCTAACTTTTTTATAAAAATATCATGTGAAACGCAGTCGAATGCCTTGCTTAAATCTAAAAACTGAGCGTATATGATTTCGCTGCTTTCAAATTCCCTATTTACGATATCTGTTAGTGTATTTATAGCTGTGGTAGTGGACATTTTAGCTCTAAACCCGAACTTGTTTGTGGATTGGAATAACTTTTGATATTTTGAGGATTTCCGGAAATACGTTGCTTTTAATACATTGATTTATAAGTTTGGTTAGTGGAATATATATAATGTGCTTAATGGAATTAAGGATAGCCGTTCATTAAAGCTACGGCTAAAAACACTCAGGTGCAGCAAATTTCATTACTTTTCCCACCTTATATTCGTAATTAACTACCTCAAAAATATAGGTAGAGTTAGTCTTAATCGTCTAATTGTCAATATTTTACCTATTTATTGATTTTTTTGCATTGAGGGACAAAATTCGACATTCTTTGTTTTTATTATTGTTCTACGTAGCCTTTGAAAACCATTACCAGTCAGGGTTTCAGTTCATTTACTAGACGAGAACTCTGAGATTTTGCCGTTTTTAGGCCGTTACTGACCACACTATGCGTAATTGATGTATTTGAACCAGCATAGCAGTGCAATAATGTGCGTGGGCTGTTAAAAAATTCATCTTTACATACTTGGGAACATGTAAAATGACTACTTTACAAACTGTTGTAGAAAGAAAGATTGTTTAAATAAAATGAAATGAAAAACATCTCCTTAAACATATAATTTAACTTTAATCGTAATCCATTTGAACATTAAAATCTATATATGGGTTTCCTCTGTAGCATTCTCTTTTTGGTTAAACGCATCTAAAGCAATATCTTTAAGTTGTAATGACATAGTAGGCCCAGTTTGTAAAACCATTTTGTGGAAGTATCCATCTGGAATCTGTAGTAGAGTGTGCGGATGATCAAACTCTACCATGCAACCAGAGTCCATAACTAATACTTTATCCGAGTCCATAATCGTGTTTAACCTATGAGCTATGGTCAAAACGGTGCAGTCTACGAATTTTCGACGTATTGCTTCTTGAATGAATGCGTCTGTCCTATGAAAAGAAATAAGAAGAGTTATAACATTAAACTTCATTATTTATTGTAATAAACTTAGTTTCAGAATTGTGTAGCGTAAGGTTGAAAACCTCGAGGAAGAAAAACGTGGTGTCCGAGTTCAACATCCTTTGTTATCAGACTTTTCTATCGGATATGTTTCATTTGAAAATAGCAAAATTGCCAACCTTCTGGCTTTTTAGAAAATATAAAAAACTTGCTAATATTCCCACATTGCTTATAGACCAGTTAGTCGAATCATTTTAGAAAATATCTCTTAATTTTAGGAACTAGCATGTTTTTTTTTTATGCATCCGAAATTGCTTCAAAATTGTATTGTTACGCCATTCCTGGTGAATGAATGAATAAGTATGGACTGCAGGCCACTGTACTGTATTCATTAGCATGCCTCTACACCCTACTCTATAGAAGCCTATATTGTGCTTTACTACTGTATTTATTTACAAATATGTGATGATAATACAGTACTAATTTGAGGAAGTTAAACGTCGAAATAATTGTTTTATTTTGGTTCTAATTATTATTGTTAGTATTTATCCAATAGACGCCGAAAACGTGGGAAATGGCCCGAGAAAATTATGTAAAATAATTATTTATAATAATTAAACTAGTTGACGCATGATTATGAAACTGAATAGTGTTCTATCCCGATAGAGATCGAGGCGATTAAAAAACATTCGGTTGGATCTGATTCAATCTGTAGTGTTTCGGTACTTATAGATCACCAGAAACAGACGTATGTCAATTTTCAATAGCAATTTCAAAACTTAATCAAAGTTCAAATAAATCTAAAAATTGTACCATCTTCTAGAATAAAATCTTTCCTCTTGAAATAGAGGACAGTCGTCAGTTTTTCCGATGTGCTGCAACTGAACTTAAATAATTTTTCTGCTCCTAACCTGTGTCTTCAGAATGACAAATGACATATTAGTATTCAAAAGCCATTGAAGCATATTTACGTTGATAACTGATGAACAGCTTTACTAGTAATTGGTACAAAAACATTAGTCAGGAAATTAAAACCAATACCTGTGATCGACGTTTGCAGTAGCTTCATCTAATATTAAAATCTTGTTATTCCTCACTATAGCTCTTGCTAGACAAATGAGTTGCCTTTGTCCTAAACTAAAATTACCTCCACCTTCTGACACCATGAAATCTAAGCTACTAACAGCGTCTTTAAGTTCCACCTAAAACCAAAACAACATGTTTTTTCAATACGTAAATCTACTTTTTAAATAATCATAATCTACCTCTTCTAGTGCTTTCCAAAGTTTTGAGTCGTCAAACTCATTAAACGGATCTAAGTTGTACCTTACAGTGGCTGAAAATAAAACGGGCTCTTGAGGTATAATCGAGATTTTCTTCCTCAAATCAGTTAATCCTAATTCATTGGTATCCACACCATCTATAAATATATGACCTTCCAGTGGTGTCAAACGGAACAGAGCGTTTATTAAAGATGATTTTCCAGCTCCTGTCCTTCCCACGATACCAATCTAAAGTGAAAACTATGACTTATGCAAGTTTCTTAAATTTGTTTCATGAATCTTACCTTTTCTCCTGGCTGAACAGTGAAGTTTAAGTTTTTCAGAACTGGTGGATCGTCTTTTATGTATATTAAAGACAAGTTTCTAAACTCGACTAACCCTTCACTGGGCCAAGGGAGGGCAGGAAGCTTTTCTGTGAAGAGAAATTATTGAAATTAAAAAGAGTAAGAGCGTAAGCCATTAAAGGGTGGCACAGGTACTAAAATTAGAGAGAATCAAGAAGTATCATGAAAAACTACAATATGGCTTTGTTATTTACAGACGAGCTCTGAGAAAAATAATAATCGTCAAATGAGCGAGAAATACCACAAAATAAATTACAAACATCTTGCTACGAATCTTTCGACACTGGGATATATTACAAACAGAATGTTAGGAGAAGAAATTAAAATAAATAGTATTAATAATACTATGGTATGGAATAGATTCGATGAAGGATATAAATGGCAAGATCGACAAATTGCCAATTAAGAAAAGTTTAGCATGACAGAAATACTAGAAATGACACAAAATATCAGACTTGCCATTATCCTATGTTTCTTTATGCCTCTGAGGCATGCACCTTTAGAGAGGCACATAGATGAGGTATTGTTGGCTTCAAAATGTGGATCTGGAATTCCCTAGACAGTCCATTGCACCAACAGTTTGACTCTGCAATACATATTTCAAAACTATTCCGAATTCTCGCATTATTTAGCCGTATCAATCGAGGAAAAGACAATATAGATTTTTTGATATTCCGAGGAAAACTAACTGGCAGGAGAAGAAAACGACGACCTCCAAAGCGTTGAACTGATGTCACCTCATCAAAGAACTGAAGAGAAAAACTGTGGCGAGGCAGGCAGCCGCGACAGGTCGAATAGGGCTGTCAAACGTACTATGCAGCAAAGTGAGGCCAATTAAAACATTGCATAAATCACAAAACTTTTGCCAAGGGGTTGTGAGTAAGAACAAAATTGGATAATATTAGCAACGAGTTATGATAGGCCTAAAAAGTGCGTTGTATCGTTTTCTAGTCCCTAAAATAAAGGGATTGAAGGAATGGAGGGTTTTTAAAAATGCTTTAAAAATTGGTGACTCCAACGTTCTCTTCGTTTAGCGAATTGCGGAACTCTTCTTGTGGTGTACTTAATTACTTATGTGCACCTCTGACTCAATATTAGTTACAAATATTGACATGGTGCATAAAAGAGGAAGAAAATCCTTCCTTTTTACGGCTATGAAGTTCTATGTGCTGGACCGAAGAATGGTGAAACAGTGCCTAATACTCAAATACACTGAGAAAAAGGTGCTAGTATTCTCTGCAAAAGAAATTATGGACATTGTTACCTTTAGGTGTTTCAAATGGTCCTTCATTCTCAATCGTTGTATATTCCAAAACACGCTCAACGCATGTAAGTTGATTTATCACTTCAGCCGTTTGTCGCATACCATACTGTAGCATACCCGTTAATACCAAGGATTGTGATATAGCTAATCCCACCAAACTACCGCTTACGGTTGAAACTGAAACATACAATATTTTCCTATTAAAAAAATATTTATTAATTATAAACTAAAGAATGCTGTAGGAAACCTGGACAAAATTAGTAAAAAATCTGAAATTTTGCACAGACGTTCTTTGAGGTGTCCCAAACCCAAATCCACAATCCAAATCCACAAATATCACAAAAATCCCAGCATGGCTACCCAAGATTTTGGAGGTCAGTTTTTTGCAAATATCTCGCGTTCTATGCATCGGATGCCCATGAGGTCAAAGTGAAAGTTGCAGAGAATTAAATTGTCTATAAGTGCCGTTTCTATTTTTTCCCAAACCTCCCACAACGTTTCGAGATATTCAAGGTCAAACTTTCAAAGACATGTTTTTTCGCGAATTTCTAAAAAAAAATCAGACAGCAACAAAGTCATCGTGAAAATTGTAGAGAATTCCATTATCCACAAGATCAGCATTTCGCATCTTTTCCCAAAACCTCGCCCTTTTCCAAATGTTCAAGGTTGAAGTTTAAGAAAAAAAATTTTTTGCAAATATTTCGTTTCCTATGCACCGTACGTGAAGTCAGTGTGAAGGTTGTAGAGAGTTGAATCATCTACAAGATTGATATCTTGCACTTTTCCCCAAAACTTCGCCCTTGGCGAGATATCTATGCATCCGAACATCCATGATGTCAACGTGAAAGATGCAGGGAATTCAATTATATAATATAAGATTGATTTTTGGCATCTTTTCCCAAAATGTCGCCCTTTTCGCGATATTCAAAAAACCGGGTTTCCGCGAATAACTTGCTCTCTATGCATTGAACCGCAACGAAGTCTAAATACAAGCAGCAGCGAACTTGAATATCTGCAAGATTGATACATTTACAGTTTCTGATAACTTTTTTTCAATTGCATTCGTTTCCAAACCATCCACGAGGTAGAACGCATTGTGCGTTTTTTTACGTGGTTTCCCCTGTGCATATAGGCCTAACCCATGAAAATTGCGTCGATTATTACATGAGGTGCTCATACATTAATCTTACTCTGACTCATACTCAACTTCATTCCGTAAACTATCATCATCGCTAATATTATAATCATTGCTATCATAAGAATTAGAATAATCATCATCATTGCTAATTTCATTGTTATTAGTTGTTACAATGTCTGAACATTTGAAATAATCTATTTCAGCAATAAAATCTTCATCCAGTTTAAATATTTTCTTTTGCTATTTACGCACGATATCCCCGACAAAAGGTGAAAGCTTCGGAGCATTCAAGTCCGATTTTTCTGCAACCACACCTTGCGTTGTAACTTTTTCGGCAATTGCAGAAGATTTGGTTCAATACATTATCTGGTGCTGGTGGAAGTACTGTGGGAACTGCCTCAAGGATATTGTTATTGGAAATCCTGCCCCATTCATGAGGTTCTGGTTTGTTCCCCAACTAAATTTCAATTTGGTAATAAGCTTTGAATATATGCTACTGAGCTGCTGCTCTTATTGGGGGGAGTGCTGCCAAATTAACTTCTTTTTTCTTCTTGGTTGCTACGACGAAGCAAAATACCTGTGCTCATTTGTTGAAGTTTACAATGTTTGTGCTCCATATGTCGTCAAAAGAAAATTCAATCCATTTGCTTTTAATGTATCGGGAGAGCAATTTTCCTGCAGAAAAACTTCTGCAGCTTGATGTAGATCGGGACGTTTTTCAAACATCTTGAAAACTTGACTTTGTCCCTTCTTATAAACAGAAGATGTTGTAACACACCCGGTCATGCCCGATGCATATGACGCGAGATGTTTGCAAAAAACTTTGACCTTCAAAATCTTGGGTAGCCATGCTGGGATTTTTGTGATTTTTGTGGATTTGGGTTTGGGACACCTCAACGAACGTCTGTGCAAAAATTCAGACTTTTACAAATTTTGTCCAATAGTGCAATGCAGGTTTTCACGGCCGTTGTCCAATGAAGTAGTTTCTTCCGGGTTTTGCCGCGGTTGTCGAACTTGACTTAACTTTACTTAAGTAAGTTGACTTAACTTTACATAAGTCAAGTTCGACGACCGCGGCAAAACCCGGAAGAAACTACTTCATTAATTTTGTCCAGGTCAAATGCTAATTTCCGTGGGCTAGTAAAACATTAAAATATTAACGTAAAAGTGCATAGTATTAAAGGTTGAAGTATAAACTTTTAGATTGCATTATATAGCAAATTTTCTTTCATTAGTTCGTGTGATTTGTGTAAATAATTTAAAACTCTGTCGCTGTGTGCGTCTCATGTGCGTGTTATTATTTTGCGTGTGTATCTGTAAAGAAAGCGCCAGCTGCTGTTTTTCTCGTATCGAACTAATTCAATTTAGAGTTTCTCTAATTCTCTTAAAAATGTTTAAAATATGTTTAAAAATTAACTACATACTATATGGTATATAAATAAGGTTGTATAACAAGTTAGTGCTTCAAAATAGATTGAATGTAAATTGTGAATTATACACGTGTGTTGAAGGTGATTCTTATTTAAACAAGAAATTCGTATAGTTTTTGAATTATCAGCAATCTTCACAAAACTAAATACAATACCAACAATTTATATAAAAAAAATATTTTTTACCTTAGATTAAAACAAATCTATATATACATGGGAAGCGCCATTATCAAGATAAATAAATATTTGCATTAAAGTAGTTTGTAGCTTAGGAATTATGTTTATTTTGCATTTATGAAGCTGTTGTTAATGTTTAATACCATATTATTAAAACACATTTTTTCCGTTCCAACATAAAAATGTAAAATAACTACAATTTTTGTTATTAACTTTAATAATCATCTGGAATGTTGAAATTTAGTTTCCACTTGTCAAAACTGGCGTTAATATTAAGAGTCAAGTGCACCCTTCAAACAGGCAATAATTGTATAAACTTTTTATGTCAAATATATCTACAGCATATTCTGAAAATTTTATATTGTAGAGGATACCAAGACAAACAATATTTGTTTAAAAGTGAATTATTTTTTGTTTGTTTCATTGTGTTTCAAAACAATATTTGTTAAGAAACTCATGTCCATAAAGGAAGCCGTTGTGGCCCTAGATCAAATTCAATTTTTAAATCATCTTCTTAACAACACGGGCATGCACAATTAATATGGGATACCATGTATTAATTATTCATTTCTTGCAAACAAGCAAATTGGTACCATTTTTCCAAGGCATTCGATCGCTTGGATTAAGATATTCTATTAGACAAATTTAGTAAATTTGGATAATCAGTGACGCAGTTAGATTTTTTCATTCCTATTTACAGAGTAAGCGTCGGTATGTGGAATACTGTGGTTTCAGGTCGTTTGATGTCCTGGTACCATCTGATTTCCCCACGGATCCGTACTGGGCCTGCTTATATTTGTTGTTTTTATAAATAAAATTGCAGCTAATCTGAATGTAGAGATCTTTTTGTGTGTCGATGATTAAAAAATCTGCTGTGTAATAGAAAGTAAACAAGATTGTGAAAAACTTCAATAATTTGAACATCATTAGTGACAGGTGCCTCTCAATATATCTAAAATGATACATTTGCTTGATATAGTAAAGGATCTTGGAATTATATTTGATAAACATCTGAGTTTAAGAAGTATATTAATTTCACCATAACATGCATAGCATACTGCAAAGGGTTCAGCAATGCTAGTATTATAAAGTTGCTATATTACTCATCTACATGGTCCCCTGAATATGCTATTTACCAAAGAGTTTAACAAATAGAGGAGACAAGCTCCATAGGCGTAATGTATAAGCAGCGGTAGGCTGTACGCTTCTCATCCTTCTCACGCAGTTCGTTCTCTTTGTCGCACAGTACATGAGGGGTGGTGACGATTGCTATACAATGACAGTATGACAGACGACAATAGGTGTATACCAACCTGGGACTTATGGGTGACTTAGTTTTTCTACAAACTTTACAAGTATAAACTATTGTCACAAAAAATAATTAATTAATATACAAATTAAACGTGATAAAGAGATTAAACGTTATAAACAGAAGGAAAATAGAGCAGAACGCTATTCAAAACAAAGATTCAAAATTGACGGTATTTGTGAAATCAAAGCGAGCCGGGTAAGGATGTGTTGCTTTGGAAAACAGAGTGGAGAGCCGTCTCCATGACAACCAAATCGCGACTCCCGGCAAATCCACGGCTTGTCTTCTCTAGTTATTAAACTCTTTGCTATTTACAGAAACAGTATTGACAATGGCCAGCGCCGCCTTGTTGTTTTATAAATGGTGCCTATTCGATAACTGAATACGCCCAACATGTGATGTTGGAAAGATTTGACATATCAAATCTACAAAATACAAGGATAATACAGTCAATAATTTTTCTCTACAAAATTATGTAACTTTGCCCTCATACTCAATTGAATTTTCACCGGTATAATAAATTGGAATTGTGGAACATTTCGTCTTCCTACTCCTTGAACAAATTTATTAAAATTTTGCCCTATAGGCTTGATATGTTCAACTGTGGTTTTCAAACTGATTTATAATAGAATATAACCTTTGGTTTTGTAATATTGTACTGTAGCTCTATTCGAATACGGTGTTTGATAATACTTCACTGTAATTGGTTACCTGTTGGGTGGTGTATATGAATAAATAACTAATACTTACAGTTGTGCATAATTATGAAGCTAAAGGTAACGCATGCGACAAATATGACACAAATAATGTCCAACCAGAGGCCGAAGGAAACAACACAGGTTATGGTGAGATACCAAGCGGATGTGTGAACGTCCTACGATTAAAAAAATATATATAAAGGATACCTTTGGAAAATTATAACAAAAAAAATGTTACCTGATGGTCATCGAATTCACCTATTAAAATTTCTTCCGCCCTTGAAGCTCTGATAGTTGTTATACCATTTAACGAGGAGCTAACGTGGGAAAAAACAGGAGATTTAGCTAAAAAATTAATTAATTTATCTTTACGACTCTACCAATATAAACTATGGGCATATCCTACTCACTTATTCCCTCTAAATGTTTAATGTCTTTCGCTGTCGCTATATACCATGCACGTAGTTTTAAAAAGACTACACCCAATATGACCATTGCTATAATGACGTACGGGTTCGAAACACCGACATTGACTAAAATTCCAACCATGACTAATGTAATCTACAAAATAATAATAATAATGAAGAAATTAATTTCCAGCTGGTTTTAAAAACTCAAATACAGGAAACTCTTAATAATAGTTTCCGTTATAAGTCCGGTAAGTGACTTATTACAGTACAAGTTGTTTTACTGACAAGGCGACTCAGGAACCGAGTCCGGAATATAAACGAGTACTGTAATGAGACCTACCGGACGTGTATCGTATAACATTTTATTTCATACTGTCTATAATTATTTTTAAAATGAATAAAGAGTTATAATTATTGAGATTTAAAAATATTAGTTCGTAATTTAACAATGGCATCACTTTGACGATGTTATAATTATTGTTTTTCATAGTTAATTATCACTGTCTTTCCTGAGGGGTGAGAGGTTCGGCACCCATTGTAATCGATTCAGCGACCCAAAGTACATACCATTAACATGATAAAAAAAAGAAGCGATGGAGGGGTATTTTCCACTCCTTCGGTGCACCCTCCAAAGTGGTGGAACCACTTTCCCCATAGAGTAAGAGTTGTTAATATGGCATTCAATGCAAAAGAAAAAATCGAGTTCTAATTCGCGATTGGTGATAAACGCGATTTTGGGGTGGTATTTGGCCGATAGGGGTGAATCCTGAGGGGTGAGGGGTCGGGCACTCATCGCAATCGATTCAGCGACCCAAAACATAGGGGGAGTCATGTAGTTCGTGCTTGTAGCACTTCGATGTTTTTCTTTTTTCGCTCCTGGTCTATATGGAGATTTCGGAGGAGAATAAAGTTTTCATGCATTAAATGATTGCTAAAACTGTGTATTTAAATATTTGATTTCTTATATTTTTAAGTGAAAAGTCAAAACTAAAAAATAGTTGCGTTCTTATAACAACAATATGATAATGTTATTACTTAACACATTACAGTATTTAATACCGTAATGTTTTACATTACAGTATCCGGTACTGTAATGTTTGATTTACCGGCCGCAAATCAGTCCGCGAAATATTCATATATCGGACAGTATGAAATAAAAAGTAATAATTCATTAAAAAAGTATAAAAGTATAAATGTACGAAATCCCTAAGAACTTCAAGTAAATCAAAATTATGGTGAATATCGCAGTAACGAGATATTTTGACCTTTGTGGGTTAAGCTGTCTACCGTTGCCTAGCTTATTGTAAAAACAGTCGTGTTGAACGGCACCTTGGCGTGAAACGTGTGTCCTAGTTTATTTTCCCCTTCAAGTATACTGTCTGTTTTTTTCTTGGTTTGGTGTTAGGTTAGGTACAATAGTAAACTAATCGTGGCTGAATGGGCTTAGCCCAAAACCAAAGAATTGAAAAAAAAGTTATTCCACATTACAAGTATTGGTGATGGCACCAGAAAATTTGTTTTTGAAATATTGCAAATAAATATATTACTATATAGTTCTTGCTTCTAATCTAGGGAGAAAAAATAACCGATTGTATTATGGAATAATAAATAAATAGTAAATAAAAATTTGATAGATAACACGCCTTTATTCTAATGGCAATGGCTCGAATTTATCTAGCAAAATGCTGTCGTCATTTCCTAGCAGCTTTTTTGTATAGATCTTATACTATTTACATGACATTGATAAATAGGATATCAAATAAGCATGACATATTGAAGCTTTGACCTTACGTACAAAAAATATAGAAGCTGGTGCTGAAAATTATTTGAAATTAATTGGGAACTGGATACTACACATACATATTCAATGTATGAGGTATAAAATATAATTTACCATCGTATATGTATTTAGAGTAATTTCTAAGGCAATATAAATAGCATCAATCAGCAATATTGCCATTTAATAGCTGTAAAAGTACAAAACCTTCAGTACACAGTTCAGTACAATTGATGCTGTTCTGTAGATTTTAAGATCACTTGGGCAATTGATTTAATCACTTAAATCACTGATAAAAATAAGAAGCAAGGGACCCAAATTGGAGCCTTGAGAGACACCGAAAGTGACATATTATTCCGCGGATTTGACACATTCGTATGCCAGAAATTATCTTTTATCTGTACGGTAAGACTTAAAGAGAAGAATAGATTTTTCAGAAAAACCAATAGAATGCAATTTATGTAATAGCACATAATAATCGATTTGATCAATAGTCATTTCAAAATCAAGATAAATCACATGTACTCTTAACCTTAATAATCCAAGGATCTGTACTGTCCGACACAAAAAAAATAATTTGAAATACATGATTTATTTTCCATAATTGGTTGGGAGATACATGATTACTTTCACATCCACGTAGTGAGTGGAAGTCTTGTATTCATAAAAAAAATGTTCTAAAGTGTTTTGCTTATAGGTTTAGAATATTGTTATGCATTACACTCCATAGAAAGTGGAGACTGATACGCCCATGACTAATAGTGCCTGTCCTAGAAATTTGTAGAAAGAGATCGAATTTTCTGGAGTGTGGTGGGAGAAGATTCTCGATTGTATTCTAGATAACTCTAGAGGCAATTTTAGCGTATATAAGGCGAGATTCCCGGCGGAAGAAGAAGTTGAAAAGTGACAAGTGAGAGGTTAGAAATCCCAGGTGATAGAAATACAAAGTAGTAAAAATTGTTAATGGTTATTTTAGAAAAAGTGTATTTCATTTAAGGAAACTATTGTGTAGTTTCAGTAAGTTACTAAATAAAGTGTTACTGGTTATCCCTTGTTGAAATTATTGTGGAACCCACGGATCCTGAAGGGCGATTCAGGTGTTAAAACACGTGATAATATCATGAAATGTCGAGATTTTAAATTTGAGTAGAAAAAAGTTCTGTCGGTCTGTAGATTTTTTTGCACGATTTTTATGGAACGGTTTAAGATATTGACTTGAAATATGGTACAAGTATGTATTATAACGACGTCTGCAACTTTATACTTTCAGCCTATTCCGTTGAAGGGTTGGGGAGTAAATAGGGCAAATAAGTAAAACAAGGCGGTAAGGTTCGAGATACTTGGGATTTGCTGTATATACTAGAATGTTTCAATTGTCTTTATGACATTTGCCACCCCCACCACCACCTTCAACATCTCCACTCTATTATTAACAGGGTTAACTAAGTAAAACTTTGATTTAATGTGTATGAAAACAAGAGTTCTCCAAAAATTAATTGGCATTAGCCACCCAAATGATCACTTTAGAGCAGTCGATTTCAAACATATCATTAAAATTCCTTGAGCAGTTATTTCCACATACTAGAGTACCACGAAAAATTGTGAGATAAAAATCAACTCTCACGTCGCGTCGTTCGAATAATTGACGCTTGTTACCTAGTTGATATTGATACTGAAGTTGGTTAAAAATACGTTTGTTATTAACTTGTTTTTGAACTCGCCTAAAGAATCGACATAGGGAATAAGGTTCAATTAATCAGGCAACAGCGAAATTTTATTTCACAATTTTTAGTGATTTCTTTTAAGGTGATTCTATTAAAAAAATTTATAATTTTTAGTGACCATTTATTCTGAAGAGTAAAAATAATTGTATTTAATATTTAAACATCAAACTCGACATCAGGGAATCCTGAATGCAAACCTATAGGACTTGCTATTCTGACTTTTTAACTACTGACAACAAATTGAGATATACAGGGTGTTTCAGTTAAAAGTCCCCAGGCTATTATCTCTAAAATTAATAAAGATCTTTTATTTTTGTAAATGGCAGATGATTGATACCAAAGAAAGGTTTAAATAACGGTGATTAGAATTTTTCCTCAACAGCACACAGAGATGGCGCTGCGATGCAAAACTATTTTTTGATGGCTGGAACCTTGAAACATAAGTCATGTGATTAAAAAATAATTTGTGAATAATTTTGATGGTATAGAGAATTTACAAAAAACAAGCCGTTTTGGAGTTACATGAGTTTCTTTCATTAATGCCAGTACACGTGAATTTTGATAAATCCCTATAATTTATTTATTATTTATTATAGAATATTGGTTACCAAACACTTTTTTTCAAGATAAGGAAAGTGATATAATACACTATCATAAAATTATGTTTACCACTTCCGGCCAAACCGGAACTAACATGATGAACCAATATCCATATGTTCCTACATATTACATTATTTTTTTCTAATAACGCTTCTAATAAAACGGCTCCCAAAACTTAAAGTAAGTAAGACAACAAAGAAAATACACACTAATTTAGAATGGTAATGAAAAATCTACTTAAGAGATATTAGTAGGCTTTGATTTAATTTTAAGTTTGACAGTTATTAAACAAAGTTTGTAGTTGGTGCATTTCAATCATAGTTTCAAACAGAAATAGTGTACTTAGAAACAATTCAAAGCAAATTAATCCAAATAAGGCAATAAAAAAAAAAAAAAAAATTAAAAATGGTTAGATACACCAATGAAGATAAGTTAAATATGATTTTAATATACGGTGAATGCAAAAGAAATTCCCGACAAGCAAAACGATTGTTTTGTTTACGATTTCCAAATAGACCTACACCCGATAAAAAAACATTTATCATGCTGTTTAAAAATTTAAGAAACTGGGGTAGTTATAAGAAAACTATTCGTAACAGAAATATGCCAGTTAGAAACGATGAAAATACAGCTTTGGTGTTAAATAGTGTTGTCAACAATCCTCAATGTTCTTTCCGGAAATTGGCATCGGAAACTAATCTGTCGATATCTTCGTGCCATAGAATATTAAAATCAAATAAATACCATCCATACAAATTAAAATTGATCCATCATTTAAGGCCTGGTGATTATGAACGAAGATTACATTTTCTAGCTGAATTTTCAGTTCTTTCTGAAGAATGCCCAAATTTTAAAAAAAATGTGCTCTGGAGCGGTGAAAGCCGTTTTCACAACAACGGAGTTGTGAGTAAGCATAACTGCCGATACTGGTCACAAAATAATCCTAGATCGATGAGAATGAACCGAAATCAGGTAACTTGTGGAGTTAACGTGTGGTGTGGAAAATTAAATTAATATATTATTGGACCATATCTATTCCATGGGACTTTAAATGGAAGAAAATATGAGATATTTTTGAGAAATGTATTGCCAGGATTATTAGAGACTATCCCTCATAACCAGGAGAATATTTGGTTTCACCAAGATGGTGCACCACCCCATAACTCAGTACTAGTCAAAGATTGTCTTAATGAAATGTACCCTCAGAGATGGATTGGTACTAATGGAGTAGTCAGATGGCCAGCACGATCACCTGACTTGACTCCATTAGATTTTTACCTTTGGGGGTATTTAAAAAGTGTAGTGTACATTGAACCCATTGAGGATATGGCCGATTTGTATAATAAAATATATGCAAGTGTTGCTGCTATAAATAGACATACGTTACAAAAAGTTTGTAATGAAGAGTTACTGAAACGGTACAATATGTGTATTCATGAAGAAGGGAGAAATTTTGAACATTTAATATAATAAGTACCTACTAATAAGAAAGAAATTAGTTTAATTTCATTTTTAATAATATTTCGATAGTTTTTAAATGTTTGTTTATAAAACTTTTGTTTACGTTCTTTACTGAATTGTTAATATAAATTTAGCCCATTCTAAATTAGTGTGTATTTTCTTTGTTGTCTTACTTACTTTAAGTTTTGGGAGCCGTTTTATTAGAAGCGTTATTAGAAAAAAAAAATGTAATATGTAGGAACATAATATGGATATTGGTTCATCATGTTAGTTCCGGTTTGGCCGGAAGTGGTAAACATAATTTTATGATAGTGTATTATATCACTTTCCTTATCTTGAAAAAAAGTGTTTGGTAACCAATATTCTATAATAAATAATAAATAAATTATGGGGATTTATCAAAATTCACGTGTACTGGCATTAATGAAAGAAACTCATGTAACTCCAAAACGGCTTGTTTTTTGTAAATTCTCTATACCATCAAAATTATTCAAAAATTATTGTTTAATCACATGACTTATGTTTCAAGGTTCCAGCCATCAAAAAATAGTTTTGCATCGCAGCGCCATCTCTGTGTGCTGTTGAGGAAAAATTCTAATCACCGTTATTTAAACCTTTCTTTGGTATCAATCATCTGCCATTTACAAAAATAAAATATCTTTATTAGTTTTAGAGATAATGGCCTGGGGACTTTTAAGTGAAACACCCTGTATATCAGCCACTCCGAAAATACCGATTTTATTGCAAATGCGATGAAATTTCAATATTTTGTAATTATTGATAGTCCGGTCCATTGTACACTGGTCGTAGCTTGATGAAAGAACTACAATGCAACAGTAATACCTTATATTGTGTAAGATAATGCTATTATTATAACTGATTTAGGATTATCTTTACCGGATTCGGCGAATTATCAAGTTTCGTTTACTTTATACTAGACGTCATACTGTGCACACTTGCTCAGTATTACGTCATCTGATCTCGACTCTTTCATTTCGGCGGCCTTGGATAAAACTCGTAACTTTGGCCCCATGTACGAACATTAACATTGCCAATATTAAAAAGCGGTGGGACAACCTCCGTATCTCCATTCTTTGTCTGCAACGTTAATACAGCTTGCTGCGCTGATAGTTAATAACAGTTAGATAACAAAATAAAAATCGACCTAACTAACCTAACCACCTAATCATCCCATGAAAGATTGAAATCATTATAGGAAAAAGAAGGAAAACATTATTTCTGCCGGCAAATGAAACCTGAATTTGTGAAAAAATTCATTAATCGTTACAAAATAAAAATAAAAATTCAACATGCTCAGGAGTTGACAAACAGCGCTATAGCACGGAAGAAATAGTTGAACAGACAAATCGGTAAGGAGAGAGTAAATTTTGTATATTCTATACCAAACTTATAGCATTCTGAGTTGTAAAAATGTCCAGTTGAGCTACGAAATGCCGTCAACAAGTGAATCTCTTTCTTTTACACTATCGGCATGCGGGCAATTATTATCACGTCTGTCATTAATATGTGTACTTCCCTTCTTTTCATTTTAATGCATCTGTGCGACGAAGATAGATATGTACAACACTGTCGAATGTGTGGCACTTTTGAAAGAATTGTCTTTCCACCACGGTTTCTTCAGTGACTGTTTTTCAATGGTTTTCTTAAGGTTCGACATCACATCGCATTATCGGTTGTCGTTTATCTGTATGAGTCAAATTTAGTAACTGAGACTGCTTGCACGTTTGACTCGAAACGCTGCAGAACCATTAGAGTTACGAGGAAAATGGACGTAAACAATTTTATGGAATATTACATTTTCCATAAAGAAGTGTAACGGTCACGTTTTGTAAGAACACTCAGTACCTTAAATTAGATAAAGCGCGCGACTATTCTATTCATTTAAATTATACGCGTTTAAATTTCATCGGCTAGTCATGGCAAATGCTTGACCAATAGCGAGTAGCTTGTAGTACGCAGGCATATTCCTACGCCAAGTCGGCGAGAGAGACGCGAAAAGATGGCGTAAAGGCGGTTGCCCGTGTAGGGCCGTAAGAATTAAAAAGCCGCCATTTATTGTATATAGCTGTATATAGTGATTAATAACTGCGAATAGAAAAATAGAATAGAAAAAGTCGTTATTATAATTTATATGTTCTGTGTTATTGTGCTCCATTTGCCATAACTATAGTAATGCAATGTTTTTGTCGAATTAGCTCTAAGTACAGACTTATATTATGTATGCCTTTCGTGATGCTATTTTTCCTGTTTGAGATTGCGAACACGCAGAATTATTGACGGCTTTCAACACCTCATTCCACGTTTGGCAAGTAATATTCTTTGTTGTATCCAGTGTTACCGTCCGGTAAAGACTTCTCTTACTCCATGAGAAGACTATAATAGTGCGTGAATAATTTCATGTGAACGTTATGTTTACGTAACTATATCGCCCCGTATTTTGACATCTC
Source organism: Stenurella melanura (assembly GCA_963583905.1). Taxonomy (NCBI): domain Eukaryota; kingdom Metazoa; phylum Arthropoda; class Insecta; order Coleoptera; family Cerambycidae; genus Stenurella; species Stenurella melanura. The sequence goes on from OY757311.1 coordinate 155,306,236, forward strand.
CCGTGTGTTTTGGGCATAAAAACATAGTGTTCAACGGTCGAACCAGTTTATGTGTCGAATATATTAATTGTCGGGCCTTTTTTGTTCATAATTGTGTGTTTTCCGACTTTGTTTATGTTAAAGTAAGAATTCTTTGTTTTACCGCTCTGGCCAGATCGTGTTTAGTGTAGTTTAATTATTTACCGTATACGGACTCTTATTGTGTACAGTTTTGCTCTGTATTTTGCTATATGTCAGCTGGATTTTCAATTATTTGTTTATATGATTATTCTGACGAACGTTTTTGTAAAGTGTACTCACAAACCCTGATGTCAAGTACTCTGCTTTGTTTGTGTATTTCTTGTATATCATTAAAGTAAGTTAAATTTAATGATTCGTTTTATTTTCCCTAGAGAAATTATCATCGTTTCAGAAGTCAGTAGAAGTATATGTCTATCTTAAATACTTTTGGCGAGAAGATGGTTGAAAGTCGTGCACTGGACAACTGTAAATTTTGTATTTAACTTTCAATCACTCTTACGCCTAAAGTATTGAAGATAGACAGATACCATCTGTGACTTTTTTATAAAAAATTTAATTCTCCGTAATATTGTCTATGTCCGTTTGTTCATAACTCAAACGGCCTTGGCAGCGTTTCGAGTCAAAAGTTCCGGCGTCCAATTTTACTCGTGTTTTTCTTTTTGCACAGTAGCTCGCAATTTAGATAATAATAATATTAATTGGACTGTTTTGTTTAGGGGCCGTCCATAAATGATGTCACGCTTTAAGAGGGGGAGGGGGTTCTGAAAATTGTGACACTTTGTGACAGGGGAGGGGGTTGAAGCAAATGTGATATCACAGTACGAGAATATAATTTTATGCCTAATATTTTGATTATTATCAGAGCATCCTTGATATGATTAATTTACATACAAGTTAGTGTGACGTGACAGGCCGGGGGTTGGAAGGGAGGGGGGGGGGGTGATCGGACGAGCGTGACACCATGTGACACAGGGGAGGAAGGGGGTCAAAAATTGGCAAAATAAGCGTGACATCATTTATGGATGGCCCCTTACAAGCAAGTGTACATGCCTGTTGTTCAATAAGATTTAACTAACAAGAAGTATTCATTAAGATTTCAGTCAATTCAATATAATCCGTGAGAGAATTTACTTATGTGTTCCCAATTATCTGTAGCCTTGGTGGAAAAGCAAAACTCTAATATTTTAAGTTCTTGTCGAGCAGATGAACGTCATGTCTTTATTAGATCGAGCGCATATCTGTTTTACGACTTAGACTGCTATAAGTTTCGTACGGTCTATAGTATCGAGCCGGCATTGTTGTACCAAGAGTTAACGACGCGCTACGAACATACTGATTTTAATGATTTCAAGTTAATTTTCTGTTATTTTGTGGGAAAAAAGCGGGGGGCACCCCTGAACCCCCATTTTCTTTGTCTGCGACGCTAGTAGTGACTGCGGCGCTAATAATTATTAACAATTAGATATCGGAATAGAAACCTACTAACCTATCTTAAAGAAATCATAGAAAAGAATTTGTGAAAAATATATTCATCGTCACGAAATTAAAGAAAAAATTCAGCAGGCATAAGAGTTTGAACCCGGAACCTTTCGCACCGTAAGCGAGAACATTACCTATGCGCCGACCCTACGGCTGATGATGAACACTAGGGCAAGAAACAAATAGCGAGACAAATGATATCATGCTTCTTTACTCGTCCGCCGTAGCAGCACTAATACGTACCGGCTCGATGCTACAAGATTTGCTGTCACCGTACCGCCTTTTGTTGAACAGGCGCAGGCGGTACAATATCAATCGGCGCAGACCTACACTTCATACTTCACACAAAGTAACAGGCTCTCGCTCAGTATTACCTCATCTGACCTTGACACTTTAATGTCGACGGCCTTGGAAAAAACTCGTAACTTTTGTCCTATACGCCATACGGGAACATCAACATTTCCTATGTTAAAAATTGTAAAGTTGGTTAATAGCTAAGTAATTTCTATATTCATATAAATCTTTTGTAACATTTGCAACAATGAGTCACAAAAAATATTAGAATTCGCGAGTAGTTGTTTAGAATGATTTAAGAACTATTTCACTCTTTATTTCTAGACTCTTTGGAGCTGTTAAACATTTCCTTATAAAATAGTCGACCAATACTTTGCAGTATACAATTTACGACACCTATGAATAAGTCTCAATAAAATGCCAACCAAAAAATGTTCCCTCACATGTTTATTAATTAGTACACAGTGAAGTGAAATTTAAAAATAATCTAACTGAAATATTATATTATTCGCATAGAATAAAATAAATGTCTTATTCATACACCGTACCAATATGTTTTAAAATAATAAGTAGGCCACGCACAGGTTACCTACATACCTACTACTTCGCAAAAAAAAATTCGACCGTTCCTCCTTATTCGTTTTTATTATTTAGGAATACCAACATGAATATCAGAAAAATCTCGTGAGCTTGCGTCGTACGCATGCGCTTAGATGTTAGTAGTTTCGTGATTGTTGCGAACTCCGCTGCTTCTGTCTACGGTCGTTAATGTGGGACATCTATCTTATAAAATTTGGAAAATGATAATTTCGGGAATAAAATATATAATAATGCATCGTTTAGTGTGTTGTGAGTGAAATAGTGTTACTGTGTTTTAACAATAATAATAATTACCTATATCGCAATGTGTAGTGATGTTAAAGTGCATAGACATTTAATATTTTGCTACTAGTGTCTGACTTTCATTGTAAAGAGATATCTAGATGGAAGAATTACAATTTGGACCCAGGATAAAACTAGAAAGGTAAAATGTTTAATGTTTAATGTTTATAATAATCATATCGCTCCATATAGAACTACATGTTGGCTTCATAATAATTAGTGGTTTCTGGGGATCAAATTCGACCCATGTAGAGTCAATTTATTTTTATAAATTACAGAAGTAATTACAAAAACCGCTACCTAAGGAATCAATGAATACTATATTGGACCCCAGTATGTGGAAATAATTGCTCAAAGAATATTAATAATATAGCATTATGGGTCCCCTCTCCCAAAAGTTACTATAGCCTTTTTTTGTTTTTGCATCAAAATGTTTGTCGGTATTCTGAACTATGCGTTTTGGGCCCCTCGTAGAACAATCCCTTGAATGACTAATTAAAAATGTCAGTTTTTTCATTTTAATCTGATTCTTTTCCCGTGAATTCTCTGATCGTGTCACTGACATGTAATTTACAAAGTATTTTCTGTTTAATATGCTCTCATGGGCCCCAAATGTCAAAGAGTAACCGCAAATAAAGCTGTTTTTTCACCTGTTTTTGCGTGGTTGATTGCGAGGTTGGGAAGAATCGTAAAAAGGTTTTTAGCTGGTCTCAAATTAATCGTCATTAAAAACCAAAAGAGGCATTGCTCGTGGTTTTCTGAAAATTACCACTTTTCAGCGGTTAAAATGACCCCAAATCCTAAAAAAACTTTCAATATCAATAAAATGTCAATAATAAAACAATTCAATTTGTATTATTTCTATTAAATCAATTTTAAAAAGCGAAGTTATGTATTTTCTATCAAGAAGGGTTAAAAACTCACCCATAGGCCCTCCAAGGTTTGAAATCACCCCCAACATATCGAAAGAGTCAAAAATATTTTTTTAAATTATGAAAATAAAATATTTAGGTAAATGTTTGAAGTCATGACAAATTTGGAAAAAATATTTCACCCCCTTCGAGGGCCTATGTGTGAATTTTTAACCCTTCTTGATACAAAATACATAATTTCGCTTTTTTGATGTTGATTTAATAGAAATAGTACAAATAGAATTGTTTTTGCATCTGATAGAGCAGTAGCAGCTGACGTCACAACATGGCCGCTCCAGCTGACTGGGTGGGTGGCAATAACCTAGTTTTGCATTTGTGTCCATGTAAAATAATTTGAGTTTTTAAAGAATTTTTAGTGCTTTTTAAGCGTTTTTCCTGTGTAAAATTAATTGTTGGTGTTCTTTATCTATTATACATTTCGTGAATTGCTGAACTGACTTCTATCTAATGCTTTATTTATATATTTGAATAGGCGTGTCATTTTGTTCACATGTCAAAAGTTATTTCTTTTCCATATAGTAAGTGAATTCTAGTGAACTTGTTAAAATTTTATTTATATTCTACATTTTAGGAGTCTCCTCATACATTTCTAAGCTGAAATATATTAATAGAGCTAACTTATATGATTTAAGTGAGAGATTCAAACTGCATCTTTGGATAATTTTTTAAAAATATAACAAAGCGTTGAATTAATGAACCGTTGTGACCCTTCTTGGAAATAAAATTAATATCTAAATTATAAAACTATTTATTATTCATACTTACCTTTATAATTATGTATAATGTGTATAATTTAAAACATTTAGTCGATGCCGTTAAAAGTGTACTTTTTAAGTTCTGTCGTGTTTTAGCTCACTTACCTTCACTGATATTTTATTTGTATACATTATCAGTATTTTGAACGTCTGTAATTATAATTGTAAGAATCAAAACAGATACAAAACTAGGTATATACCTATATAAAGTATTCGGAGCATATTACGTTGCATATTTGTTTATTATTTTAATTAAATGGAAACTGAAACGGTCTAACAGTCCTATATTTATATTAGATATACTGTTACTCCTGCATTTCACAAACAAACCACTGATTCTTGTTATTAATGTGGTAAACGCTTAAAATTGTTACAAACTTTTGAGCCCAGCGAAAATAAGATATAAATCAATAAAAAGTTGATGGGAAATATTTTAAATCGTCAAAAAACGTAAAATTCACAATAGGTTTATAAACCATTGATATATTGGCATAAAATAATGAGTATTGTGACAACTTTTAACCTAGTGTAATAATACTACCTAACCTATATCATTCCTTAGCTGTAATTGAGTCAGTGTTAATTAAACATTTTCTAAAATATGTCGTGATATTATATATGTACAAAAAAAGTCAAAAACCCAATATAGCCTTTATTTTTATTAACTTATGGGTTCACAAGATATCAACGTTCTTGATATCAGATTTTACACTTGTAAAAACAACACTAATGAAGTGTTTATAAAATTCTCTCTCACACTAGGTTTTAAAAAATTTGTAATTAACATCTACACATATCTGATATTAAGAAATCCTCTACTTTAATTTATATTGAACGAAAATTGACACCAACTCAAATGTCAAATTTCTGAATTTGCCACTCAGGCAACTGACAGCTGGAAAAATTGTGACGTCACTGCTAGTGCTCTATTACTGAACATTTTCAAAAAATCAAGAACAATACCTCTTTTGATTTTTAATAACGATTATTAATTTGAGACCTGTTAAATCTTCTTACGATTTTTCCCAAGCTCGCAATCCGCTACGCAAAATCAGGCGGATTTTGCGGCCACTTTTTGATTTTTTAATGAATTCTACTCTCATACAAAATTTTATTAAACTTTGGTCATGCCGAATGTGTTCTCAGCGGCCTCTAGTATCAAAAGACTTTCAATTATCGAAAAATTATAAATTTCAGATACTCGCAACATATAATATAGTCGTCGAGGCCCTCTGGCTTCTTTTTTGAATGTTTCGAGTGGCCGCCCTGGATTCGAAAATGTTCAATAACTTTCAAGATCTTATGAAACAAAGTCAAAAATGAAATAAAAATAAAAATGTAAAATACAAAATAAGCTTAAATCCGCCATTGAGCGATGCCCAAAATTTTTGTGAGAGCTTTTGTTAATATAGACACACTAAAATACAATTTTATTTTAATAACCCCTCTAATAACGAAGTGAGGACGTTGAAGGTGGCGGTGGTGGTGGGGGGCAGATGCCATAAAGAAAATTAAGACCTTGGCTTATAGTATATACACCTCCCCCACTTCATTTGGCATCACCAAATCCCAAGTTGCTGGACATTTACAAGCCCTTCAACGGAATAATCCGAAAAAATTCGTTAACACCTTTAATAATGGGTTGTGGGTGGAGGTAGAGGGGTGGTTCGCGGTTAAAAAAATTAAAGGCCTTCGCTTCTAGGATATAGGATATATAGGTGAGTCTGCCTGAGGTAAAAAAGAGGTGATTTTATAAATTTTGTGTACCATTTGAGATAGCAACGGATTCTTATAGGAAAAATTCCGCTGAACAAGATTTTGTGATGAAAAATTTTCCTCGACCGCGAGCTTCATGGTCAAATAATTGTTTAAACAAATTTTTTTTCGTTGTTATTTAATAAAATCGAAATATATTTTCAATCCGCGTCGTTTGGCGTCAGGCACAACTCATTTTGTCAACCCGTTCATTTGTTATAGCCAAAATAAATTTCATAATTAACAAATTGATTACTCCGAAACTAATGAGGTCAAGATATTTTTTTCAAAACATGCTTTTTATACCAAAGAATATACTATATTTCTTTTGGCCCGATATCTTCAATACTTTTTGATTGTTTAAACAATTGACATAATTTGTTAATTTGCAAATAACTTTTTTTTCAAAAATTTGATCGACTTCAAACCAACTTTAAACGATAAATATTGATGTAGGGCATAACCCCCATAGAAGTCTGTACGAATGCAACTTTTTCTTTTGTTTAGTTAAAGTTTAAATTAATTTTGCAAATTACCAAATGGAATATCTCGGCTCTGGGTTAGCGTATCGAAATGGGGTTTTGTGCATATAAAAATGCTTGCAAAAAGGAAAGTTTTGAGACCAGAAAGACCTTGATCGGATAACCGGAACTGGAAATAAAAGTGACATTGCGTGACAGGCACTAATTTGTTTATTAACAACTTTTGGACCAGAGGTTCGGTGCAAATGAAAGCTAACAAGTTTTTCCATCAACCACAAAAAGTTCTACAAAAAATATTCAATCCCTGAAGAGTTATACGCGTTTTTGACACTTAAAAAATCTCTCTCGCAGTGTGAAAAGAGTAAGTTTTGACGCGCAATGGGGTGGCGGGTTCGATCCTCGGTGTGGCAAATTTTTTTTGTTGTCAAATTCTTTTTTTCTTTTCGTGCAATAAAATATTTCCTATAATAAAACAATTTTTAATTTGTAAAAAACGCTATAAATAATTATTATACTCTTCGCAAATACAAAACGAAGAGTATATTGCATTCGATCGGCACATTTCTAAAACCGATAATATTGCTCGTAGAGAAAAAACTTTCATATCACTGTGTTGGTGATCGAATTCAGAACGACTTTCAAAATGTCCGTCCGTCTCTCCGTTTGTCTGTCTGTCTGTCCTTCCGTCTGTCTGTACGTCCGTCACGTTTCTTGTACGCACGATAGCTAACTAAGAGCGAAAAGTCCGATAGCATTGAAATTTGGACAGCAAGTTAGTGTTAGCTAGAGGAAGAACCCTACTGTCTTTTAACAAAGTCGATCAATAAATAAAAGAGTTATAAATTTTTGAAATTAAAAAAAAATATTTTGTACTTAAACAAAAAAATGTTTGAAAGTAATACCATTTACAAAAAAAAAAAAAAAAAACTGAAAAGTGTCCTATAGAATGTGCAACATAGTGGCGTGTGTGAGTCGGAAAAAACGCGAAAATGGTAAATATTTTGAGCCGGAATGAAATTACCTCCCCCCCCCCTTGTTTTCGAGGATGCTGAACACGATGACGGTGTCAGAATTTCTCTTTGGGGTTGCATAACCCCTCAAACAGGCCAAAAACCACCCCCTAGAGAGGTTAAACGCGATTTAATAGGTTTCCCTTCAGAAAATAGTACTTTCCTTCCGTTTTCAAGGATACTGAGCACGGTGGTGGTGTTCGTAATTGCGTCCGACCCCTACCAACCCCTCCACCGGCCAATAATCGCCCTCGAAAGGGGTGAATTTTTTTTCTCGGATTATCAGCGGCAAATGCATATTCCCCCCCGTTTTCAAGGATGCTAAGCACGGTAGTGGTGTTCCCCATCGCGTCCGACCCCTACCAACCCCTCCACCGGCCAATACTCACCCCCGAAAGGGGTGAATTTTTTTTTTCGGATTATCAGCGGCAAATATATATTCCCCCCCGTTTTCAAGGATGCTGAGTACGGTGGTGGTGTTCGCAATCGCGTCCGACCCGTACCGACCCCTCCACCGGCTAATACTCGCCTTCGAAAAGGGTGAATTTTTTTTTAAGTACTTATAACGTATATAGAAAAAGACCTTCCTGAATCCGAATGTAACGAGAATGAAAATGATATAATGAGGAAATATTGATAAATCTTGTACCGGAAATTCACATGAGTGAATCTGATACAGAAACTGCTGACGAGGTCTGTGATTTGGAAGATTGCGATGTTCATTTCGAAGAGTATCAGCCTTGTAATTCTACTTGTAAGAGGCGTAGGTTAAATTAGTCGAGATAAGGTATAAACGAAAAATACATTTTATTGTAAGCGGACTTTAGCGTAGTATAATGTTATATTTAGGTATTAATTATTGTAATTTAAGAAAAGACACTATAGCAATTTGATTTCATGCATCGTAATAAATGTTCACAATTATTTATATGTAAAAATAAAAGTATGTAACAATTATTCAACAGGCCTACTGGCGGCATTTGATGATATTTTTTCAGATGAACGGGAAACAAAGGACATTACAACCAAGAAAAGAAATAAGATTATTCTTCCCGTAAACAGCAAACTTGAAAACGGGGAGGGGAGGGAAATACATGTTCCGAAAAAAAAAAAAATTTACCCCTTTCAGGGGCGAGTATTGGCCGGTGGAGGGGTTGGTAGGGGTCGGACGTGATGGGGAACACCACCACCGTGCTCAGCATCCTTAAAAACGGGGGGAATATATATTTGCCGCTGATAATCCGAAAAAAGAAAATCACCCCTTTCGGGGGCGAGTATTGGCCGATGGAGGGGTTGGTAGAGGTCGGACGCGATGGGGAACACCACCATCGTGCTCAGCATCCTTGAAAACGGGGGAATATATATTTGCCTCTGATGATCCGAGAAAGAAAAATCACCCCTTTCGGGGGCGAGTATTGGCCGGTGAAGGGGTTGGTAGGGGTCGGACGCAATTACGGACACCACCACCGTGCTCAACATCCTTGAAAACGGGAGGAAAGTACTATTTTCTGAAGGAAAACCTATTAAATCGCGTTTAACCCCTCTAGGAGGTGGTTTTATTTGGCCTGTTTGAGGGGTTGTGCAACCCCAAAGAGAAATTATGACACCGCCATCGTGTTCAGCATCCTCGAAAACGGGGGGAGAAGGTAATTTCATTCCGGCTCAAAATATTTACCATTCGTCCGACTCACACACGCCACTAACAATTATATAACAAGTGTAGTAAATCGGCGAAGAGTATAATGGTTAGCTTGTTTATTCTTAAGAACTTTATTAAATCCGTAACTCTCGAGCTGATATGTGCGGTGCACCTGCTTTGTACGCTCTACGTTTCTTATAGCCGAAATCATGGAACCTTGGAATACTCTAATAGTCATTAGCGTTAATAGTTATTAATTGTAAATATTTGTAATTAAAACAATAAAATAATAATGCCATTAAAATAGTTAAATCATTTGATTATTTCTCATTTACAAATAACAAAGTGTGTGTTTTTTTCATGAGACGTGAACTTTTTTTCGTTATAAGAAAAAAGTGAAAAAAAATTGTTTCCTTTTTATTTTTGGTCTTTTTTCGACAGGCGCCCTCCTCAAATAAAGTAAAACAAGCCTTCTCTTTCACAAAAAGTAGTAAAAAAAACCAAAACTACCGACAAACCCTCGTTGGACAAGAACAATCATATGTTTGTTGTAAGACAGCCATTTATTTAATGAAAATTGCAAAAAAAATATTTACGACGTTTTTAAAAATTTCTCAGAAAGTAAAAACCATTATTATCATAAAAAATACTTGGTTACATGAAAAAAAGCAAATTGACGAATAAAACATTTGCCCACACCAACGATCGAACCCGCCACCCCATTGCGCGTCACATCTTATTATTTGCACGTTGCGGGAGATATTTTTTTAAGGGTCAAAAACGCGTATAACTCTTCACGGATATATTTTGTAGAACTTTTTGTGGTTGATGGAAAAACTTATTAGCTTTCATTTGCACCGAACTTCCTGTCCAAAAAGTTGTTAATAAACAAATTGGAGTCTCTCACGCAATGTCACTTTTATTTCCGGTTCCGGTTACCCGATCGAAGTCTTTCTGGTCTCAAAATTTTCCTCTTTACAAGCACTTTCATATCCACAAAACCCCATTTCGATACGTTTACCCAGAGCCGAGTTATTTCATTTGGTAATTTGCTAAATTAATTTCAACTTTAAATAAACAAAAGCAAAAAGTTGCATTCGTGCAGACTTGGGGGTTATGCCCGACATCAATATTTATCGTTTAAAGTTGGTTTGAAGTCGATCAAACTATCGAAAAAAAGTTATTTGCTAATTAACAAATTATGCCAATTGTTTAAACAATTAAAAAGTATTGAAGATATCGGGCCAAAAAATATATAGTATATTCTTTGGTATAAATGGCATATATTTTGAAAACAACAATATCCTGACCTCATTAGTTTCGGAGTAATCAATTTGTTAATTATGAAATTTATTTTGGCTATAACAAATGAACGGGTCGACAAAATGAGTTGTGCCTGACGCCAAACGACGCATATTGAAAATATCTTTCGATTGCATCAAGATTTTTTCGGGTCCGCCAACCGTTTTCATTTTATTAAATAAAAACGAAGAAATTTTTGTTTAAACAATTATTTGACCATGAAGCTCGCGGTTTAGGAAAATTTTTCATAAGAAAATCTTGTTCAGCGGAATTTTTCCTATAAGAATCCGGGGCTAACTCAAATGGTATAGAAAATTTTTGTGAAAAATCCCAGACAGACTCGCCTATATATACCTAATCCCAAGTTTCTGGACTTGCTAATTTGCTTTACTTATATTCCCCTTTTACCCCAACCTTTCAATGGAAGTATCTCAAAATGTAATCTTGTTCCATATGTCGTTATACTGTACCAAATTTAAAGCGAATATCTTTTAATTGATTAACCCCATTAATAATGGAAAGGGGGGGGGGGGCGGTGGAGGGTGGCAAATGTTATAAAAAAACTTGAGGTCTTGGCTTCTAGTATATACACCAAATTCCAAGTTCAACGTTATTATTATGCCGTTGAAAGCTTAATATTTGCATGAAATTATTTAAAACAGAACTTTTCGTCTGTTAAAATAGATGAGGTAGATATGAAATACATTGAAATCGCCCATGATAAGCATATTATTAGAGTAAACAATTTCTTGCAATATAAACGATTGAAAAAAGTATTTAGCTTGTTTAAATGTCTCCGCTTGTAAATAAATAATTCGAAAGTTACCTGAATTGCTTCCAACAGCGTCCTTGGTAATATTTCATCAATAGCTCCCATATCCTTAGAAAATCTGTTTAAAATCCTTCCGCTGGGATTGGTGTCAAAAAATCGCATTGGCGCTTGCAAGAGGGAATGGAACATCTTGGAATGCAAACTCTTGGAAGCCATCATAGCTATTTTAAAGAATAAAAGTGATCGAGCTAAAGTGACAACTATAGCAGCAATAATTAGAGAACCATAAATATACATCGCAATATTAGTTTTTAGGAGGTAGTACGTAACATCGTTAACTACAACAGTGTCAAGTATGTCATCATTCATTGATGTGCTTGAATAATTATTTAGATCTCTGTTGTAAGTGTAGTAAGATGGATGAAATTTTGTCCTGTCTACACTGTAAAATTCGATTCCTTCTCCAGTAGAATTTTGAAGAGAATCGGTTAAAATGGTCGAGTTGTTTGAATGTCTGATTTCCTCTTGCCCTGTCCTGAAATCACCATAAATATTTAACTAATAATATCAAGCTTTAGTATAGAATATTTACCAAAATGCGACCCAGTAGTCTGCGCCAGTACAAGCAGCTTGAGCAATAATAAGAAGTGTAACCAAAGTTATCACCAGGCATATGTGTCCGGCTGCCTTGAAGTACTCCGAAAATGGAGAAATATTAGAGTCTCCTCCAGATTTTTCTTCGTTGTCTATATTAGCATGCATACTTTCAATGGTTTCTGACATAACACTCTGAAAAATTAACACCAATTCAAGAGAAAATTAACATCAGTGTGGCAGGTTTTTTAAAATATGCTTATTTTAATATTATATTATCAATTCTCTTACAAAGAGGTTATAGTGTACTTACGCTAGCAACTGAGAGTACTGATAGCCTTCGAGGACTACTAGGAAGATCGAATTTTACATCCTTTTCAGTGGGCTTTTCTGATTCGTCGGCTGCTACTAACATTTTAGTAAAATTCAAATTACTGTTTGAAAGTTCGCTGAAAGTTCCTTGGGCCTCTATCCTTCCCTGACAACAAATTTAGCAAATTAGACAGTGTTTTTAGGGTCAATGTTTTCTCTTATGCAAGATAATGATAAAGTCAGTAGGAATTTTTACCTAACAAAAGGTGGGACACAAATCATATGGAAATATATTGTCTAGGTCTGGACCCTGATGAAAAATCCAAGTTTTCAACCTTGAGGAACAAATTTCTTACATTCTTTGTATACACATTCTTTTTATAAGTCTAATATGTGACGAGTTACAGCGGCGGAAAGATGAACATTTTTCCAAGAAACTGCCAAACTCCATTTCTGTTGGTAAACTGTCCCTCTTTAGCTAAGGGCAAGTTCGCTTGCCGAGAAAAACACAAGCAGATCCACCATTGGCATCTTCAAACATCGCAGACGCTGCAGCACGTTTCCTTATTGCTTCGTATGATGGCTACATGGAAGAGGAAATCTTGGAAGATGCCCACTACCAACGTTTCGCAAAATCAACAACAAGAAGCAAATTAAATCTTGCTTCTTTGCCCCCACCGAAGGACGCTGCATGGTGTTATGCATATAGGAGATACCACCAAGTCTATGAATGGTATGAAATCTAAAATAATTCAGAAGGCGGGCTGGAAACTTGGTACCAATGGGCTTGCGGCGATAAAAATAACAGAGAATGCAGCACTCGAGATCCGAACCGTCACACTGGAGGAAGAGGAAATACAACCATGGGCATAGACTATTGATACAAGCCGCTCTCTAGGCCATGGTGATGTAGAAAGGAATTTATGTTCAATTTACAAAATTATTATAATGTAATGAACAGCCAGAAATAATTTAAAAAACTACAAGAAAGGAGAGTTTGACGATTTTTTGGAAAAAATATCATCTTACGAAAAAAGTGTGTGTACAAAAAATGTAAAACATTTTACCTTCGTTAAACTTTGTTATAGATTGAATTATAGGTTATGAATTTTTCATCAGGGTGCAGGCCTATTTCGAAATGGCTTTTGCCTCACGCTTTGTAAGGCAAAGGCTCTTTGTCCCTACTGAGTGGGTTATAAAGTTAACTCAAAATTGAACTGGTTTCGCATTCATAACTTAAATGAATCTTGATAAACACAAAAATTATCGATAAGATTTACCTCATTCAGAACAACAATCATGTCGGCCTTTTTCAGGTATTGAAGTTGATGAGTAACGAGAATTCTAGTTTTCCCTTTCAAGTGCTTAATTATGCATTCTTCAAACAAATGCTTTCCCACGTGGGTATCAACAGCAGATAAGGGATCATCTAATAAATAAACAGCTGCCTGACGATAAATAGCTCTAGCCAGATTAATTCTAGCCCTCTGTCCACCACTTAGAGAGACTCCCCTCTCTCCAACAACCGTACTGTCACCTTGTGGGAACTGTTCAAAGTCTTTTTCTAATGCGCATACTTTCACAACTCTACGATAATGGAATTTATCGTAATTTAGGCCAAAGAGGATGTTACTCCGAACAGAGGAGGAAAATAGCCACGGTTCTTGTGATGAGTAGGATATCTCTCCTCCAAGATAAACCCTTCCAGATGATGGAGGTAATTCTCCTAAGAGTACCTGAAATGTGAAAGAAACGGTGAAATAAATGTATTAAAGAATTAGAGACAAGACTTTTATCTGGACATGCTAGAATTCTCCGAGAATTCAATAATAATTGAAACAAGTTATTCGTCGATTTACTGCATTTTTTATTTAATTGTTGCACATTCTATAGAATACTCGTCGCAGTTTTTTGTAAATAATATTAGCTTTAGACAGTTTTTATTTAATTAAAAACATAAAAAAATGTTTTTCTTAAATTTAAGTACTTAATAAATTTTTAGTTTATTGATAAATTTTGTTAAAAAGTAGGGTTCTTCCTCTAGCTAACACAAACTTACTCTCCAAATTTCAATACAATCGGATTTTTCATTCTTAAGTTATCGTGCTTACAAGAAAGTGACGGATGGACAGACAGATACACATACGGAAATTTTAAAAGTTGTTCAGAATTCGATCACTAACTCAGTGATATGATTATTTTTCTCCACGAGCGACATAACCTGTTTTAGAAATGTACCAATCAAATGCAATATACTCTTCGTTTTGTATTTGCAAAAAGTATAATAATAGCAAATATACTCTAAAGTATCTAATATTAGGTGATAATAGCAACTAACGTGTGACAGTAACTTCGTTGTTAGCGTCACACGAATAGTATAATGGTTTGTTTGTTTTAATTATAAAATTATTTCCAAGAATTGGTTTGGACTCCACTATAAACTGTAGGACCCCATTTATCTTTATCATAACACAAAATTATGGACAAGATTTAAATTTTATCATCGAAATATATAAATAAATTATAAATTTTAGATAGGATGTACTTAAAAGTTCGTGGTAGCTGAAAATTGGTAGGTTGATTTACGATGTTTTTTCCCCTAAGGAAATGGCTTTAGGAATGTAGCCCATATAGTCACGACAAATTTAATGTGTTAAGAACTGCATTTTTGAGATCGTTAATGAATTTGATAAAATTTTATAGATTTGATCAACAAGACAAATATTACCTCATTTTACTGGTTTTTATTTTTTTCTGACTAACACCTAGTGAACCTAAAAGCACCTAATCTATCTAGAAACATTCGTCTATCGATTAACTTCCCCACAAAATTGTAGGAGGTTACTAAAATTGGTCCAAAATCGAAAATTGAGAAAACATCAAATCTTTACATTTTGAGGTCCCAGAAATCTAGAAAAGTGGTTTTTAAAAAATGTCGAGTAGAAGGAGTCGAGATTTTGCTCGAAAATAGTAAATATCGAGGTAAATATCTGCTACTAGGCCAATCTAGTTCCCCCCCCCCCCCCAGCCCATTTTCGAGGGTGCTGAAACCAATTCCGGGGTCCAAAAAAGTTTTTACCCCGGCAGCTCCTCAAGATCGCCCCAAATCCACCCTTAAAGTCTATCCCGGCGCAGATATCCTTCCAACCCTATATTTTGGTGAATTGGCCCTTCCCAAAACTTAAGGTAGTGATTTTAGAGGATGATGACTGCCCAACTGCCCCTACCCCTCGATTCAACCCCCCCAGAGGGTGGATTTAAAAAAAATATTTAAAATTCTTTTCATAAAGTGCGTTGTTTTGGAGTTAAGAATTCTCAAAGTTTTAATTAAAATTGAAGATTTTTTTACTTAGTTTTATTGAAAAAATCTCAAGACTTTTTTGTTTTTACTCAAAAAATAAGATGCCGTCCCAAAATTCAAAAAAGAAATCTCATAATTTTTTTTAACGCCAAAAATTTCTTTTGAAGAATCTTTTTGCCCTTTTAGGGCTGAATCACCCATAAAACCGGAATTATAAATTGCACCACTCAGATTCGTAAAGTAGACATTTCTTCCCATCTTTTGATGCCCTGCAACAATATTTTTGTAGTTCCGAATTTTGGAGAAATTGGGGATCGCATTTTCGCAGAGAATGGCATAAAAATACCCTTGATGGGGTTGTCACCACCCCTGGTTATAACCCTGACCATCTCCATCTTTCCTCCAACAAACCCCCTATTTAAAAACTAAATATTTTTTACAAAAAAATAATTCCATCCCCTGGGGGGTTAAATCTAGGGGTAGGGGTGATTGCTGTCATCCCCTCTCTCTAAAATTACCATCTTAAGTTATGGGGAGGGCCAATTCACCAAAATACAGGGTTGGATTGATATCTGCGCCAGGATAGAGACTTTAAGGGTGGCTTTGGGGCGATTTCGGGAGGTTGCCGAGGTCGAAAACTTTTTTGGACCCCGAAATCGGCTTCAGCCCTTTCGAAAACGGGGGAGGGGAATAGATTGGCCCAGTGGCAGATATTTGCATGTTCTTCCGACTTCCGAAAATGTCGGGATCTTTGTTCTTTACCGGCATTTTTTATACCCAGAATAAGTTTGATGGGATAAACAGTATGTGTGTCTATGTGTGTTAGCATGATAGCGGCGAAACTACTAAACGGATTTTGATGAAACTTTGCATGAGGGTTTCTTTAGTGCTCTAGAAGATCTGAAAAGGTTTTGGTTGAGATTGAATTACGTTTAGTGGCGTTTGTCGATTTCCGAGAGGGACCAAATTTTAAAGCATTATGGGCTCAATGGAATTCGCATCAAGTAGAAGATGGACTACTGAAACGAGCTTGGGAAAGTGTAAATGGAAAAATTTGCAATTCGTGATTTCTAAAATAAAAGTTGCAACAGTACTGGATCGATGGCATAATGGATCTTCAGGAGGACACTTTGACATAAACAAGACTCTGGCAAAGATATTATTGGGTTCACTGTCGAGAAGATGTTGAAAGTTGGTGCTACAGGTGCATAGTTTGTACAATATCCAAAGATCCAAAGGCTGGATTAAGAGTGGCTGTAAAACATATTATGTAGGAGCGCTATTTGAGAGAATTGCAATTGATGTTGCTTAGCCATTTTTTAAGATAACTGAGGGTAATAAATTCATTTTGGTAGCAATGGATTATTTTGGTAAATGGCCTGAAGCGTAAGCTATATCCAATCAAGAGGCGTCCAGAATTGCCCAAGTTTTAGTGGGACATATTAGTAGATGGTGTACCCTCAGACTTTCATTCTGATCAGGGGAGAAATTTCGAATCCAAAGTTTTTCAGGGGATTTGCAATTTATTTGGGATTAATAAAACAAAGACAACACTGCTTCATTCTCAATCCGATGGTATAATTGAGAGATTCAGTAGATCCATGGAAGAACATCTCTCCAAAGTCGTGGAGAGACATCAACATGATTGGGATCGACATCTGCCATTATTTTTGATGGCATATAAAGGAGTCATACGTGATACAATGGGACAAACACCCTCTCGGATAGTTTTTGGAAGAGAACTACGTCTCCCTTGACTTGATATTCAGATGTCCAACGAAAGAACAGAAAAATGTAGTTGGTTATGTAGACACGCTCAAGGAAAGATTATTGGAAACTCATAAAGTGGTAAGACAGAGATTAAAATTGGCTAGTGGCGAAATTTAGGTATGACCTTAAGGTAAATTCGAACAGTTTCAAGGAAGAAGATTTGGTACGGCTCTATATTCCTCAACGGAAGAAAGGGATATCACCGAAGTTGACTCCAGCGTGGGAGGGCCCCTGTAGCGTACTCAAGAGAATAAACAACGTTGTATACGGGACACAACGTAGTTCGTAGTCAAAAATGAAGGTGGTGCATTTAAACCGGCTTATGTCATTTAATTGAAGATTACCTGTGGAATCCGATCCGATTCCATGAATAGTTGCGACGTTGCTGATGCGATGCCGCCTACAAAGTGTTGCATTTAACAACCATTATATCACGAACGAATATTTTGATATAGCCAAAAAATGCAATATGCAATAAAATTAGTATGCTACTTAATTGTAATAAAAAAACATTGTTTTCTAGTGTTAAAGTTGAAATTATCTAATTTAATGCATAGTATCTAAACTTTAGTCGCCCTTATCTCAGTTATTTATTAACCGATTTTAAAAAACTTGAGACTGTTTTGTAGCTTGATTATTTTATTATTAGTTATAATTTGTAATCGAATCATTGAAAAGCAGTTAAAACTCAAATTTTAAAGATATATCACACTTGCACTCTTTCGAATTGGTTTCTGTGAAAAAAAAATAGGAACAAAGCAAATATGAAGCATAAGATCGCTTTTCGCATGGCACGGTCGATGCGAGTAGCCCAGCCGTTGCGCCGTGAAACCCCTTGCTCTTCTCGGATACCACGTGGCCATCGTGCCTAAACGGGTGATGACGACGCGCGCGCATACGTTTGTATGTAGCACCCGACCGTCAAATACTTGGGCCGCTTCCAGTAGCTGCCGATATTTTTCTAAATCCGCTTAATGTGATAGGAACGGAGAATTTTTTATCGACTGAAAATGGCAACATTTAAAAAAAGTGCATTTTTCGAAGGGAGCTTTCATCCGAGTACAGGAGTTAGACGCACAAAAATCACTACTCAATGCGTTCCTGGTACTGCCGTGAACCTAATCCAACTAACATTTCTATCTCCAGAATTTCTTTTTTAAAAGTTATTTCGACTTCATTATTATAGATAATACAATCATTCAAAAATACCTTATAGTGTAGTATTACCTGTAATAAAGAACTCTTTCCAGCACCCACAGGCCCAACAACAGCACATAGAGTACCTGGAAGAATATGCACGTTGATCTCTTTTAAAATAGGAGTATGGGGAACCCACGAGGCGGACACGTTGGTGACTTGAATTTCCCTCTCATTGTGGCTCTGTACGGTCGAGGCTTCCTTCTCGTCCATGATTAAAAATTCCTGTAATCTCTTGACAGACACTATTGCCTCCGCGCCGTTGCTGATTGCCATTGGGTAAAAGATGGCCATGGCCAGTTGCAAAATATTGAAAAATTGTGCCATGGAAAATACCTTACTGGCTGTAATATTGTTTCCTAACAAGACAAAACATATTACAGTTAAACATAAAGTTGCTCTTTCAATAAATACCATGGCACTTGCAAAAATACCCCTCAAATAAGAAGTTTTTGTAAGGTCGTCAACCTCCGTTGATCTGGCGTATTTGATGATCTTTTCGAACGGTTTTTCCCAAGCGTACATTTTTATTACTTGTATTCCTGTGATGATTTCGCTCATTAGCTTTACTCTGTAGTCAGTTTTATTGGCTACCTTCAACCTTAGTTTGCCACTTAGCTTTGCAAGGTATCCTAAAATAAATATTTTGATGATGTTTACATTACACTGTATAAAATAAAATAATTGTATTATTGAAAATATTTTGCAGAAATATAAATTTATTCTTTTGGTAATAGTAGATTATTTAACGATCGATAATGTAAGTAATAACGCACGAAGATGATATTTGGAGCGCTAGCCGCAAGCAAGTCTTGTAAATCATCAAGTGTGTTATTGCCATTATCGCAAGTTCAATATTATATTTTATCTACGATTATAACAACAAAAACTTCAAGAACTTCAAAGCCTCGAATCGAAAGTGAATAGATGGTATACAATAATTGTTTCTGTTCCTAAATGACAGAAAAAATATTTATTTAGCCGAAAACAATCGGAAATATTTTTCTAGTCCACCATAAATCTTAGGAAATCCAATATGTGATGAGATAAGTTGCACATATAATAGTTTGTATATGTATTTGATTGTTCTTAATATTTATGATTTTTCAAATATAGTAATTTAAAAAATCTGTAAATGTATTTTCACTTCCCTCTTTATTTATTCAGGGCGCTAACTCTAAAAACTTAAAAATTAATTAACGACACATGAGAATAATAATCGAAATGTACTTTGTCACTATTATTACAAAGAAAACGTGATAACTTTTGGTCAAAAATATATAGAGTGGTCATCCGGCATCAAAAAACTTAAATAAAAGGTACCAAATATGGAAGGTTTGCGCAAATACCTTTAG
Source organism: Stenurella melanura (assembly GCA_963583905.1). NCBI lineage: Eukaryota > Metazoa > Arthropoda > Insecta > Coleoptera > Cerambycidae > Stenurella > Stenurella melanura. The sequence goes on from OY757311.1 coordinate 155,326,088, forward strand.
AAATTTTCACCATCGTAATATATTTAAGTTCTTATCATGTTTATATTTATGTTTTTTTATAGAGACTTTTTTACACTTAAAAAGTCTCTAGAAATAAAATCATTAGCTCGCACTTATGTTTGGTGGCCATCGATTAATAGTGATATGGAGAATTTGATTAAAGATTGTAATATTTGTCAAAAATTTAATGTAACTCCAGAAAAAAGTGTGTTGAAACTTTGGGATTATTCCACAGATGATATTCCACAGATCAAGGTTACATTCCGATTTTTTTCTTCCACTTTAAAATCACTATTTTATAGTTTTAGTTGATTCTACTTCTAAATGGATCGAATGTTACAAACTGAAAAATATAGTCTCCATTTCGACAATAAATAAATGGCGAGAAATTTTTTCAAAATTTGGAATACCAGAACTTAGAATAACAAAGAATGGTCCACAATTTGTATCAAATGAATTTTCTCATTTTTTAAAGACGAAATGGAATTCAACACTTCTGGTACGTACCATCACAAAGCAATGACGCTGCAGAAAATGTAGTAAAAACCGCTGCCTAAGGAATCACTACTTCCACATCCAGATTCTTCATCCAAGTCATTTTAAAGGAAACATCTTGACTATATTTGCACTCTAGTATGTGGAAATTATTGGTCATAGAATTTTAATAATATTTGGGGCAGATTTATTGAAAAGTTTGAGGAGTTGGTTTCTACCATATACGTTAAAAATGAAGTTTTTAGTTCACCCTACTTATTTTCTACTATTCATCTCCCACCCCTTCAACGGAGGCATCTCAATCAGATGTCACTACAATACATACGTGTACTAATCTCAAGTGAATATCTCAATTTGATGTTATCAATCCCATTAATAATGAAGCGGAGGTGGTGGAGTTTGAAAAATATTAGAAAGAAATCTGAGGCCTTGGTTTCTAGTATATACACCGAATCCCAAATTTCTGTACTCTTATCACCTTGAGATACTTATTTTCCCCTAGTCACTCCTATTAACCCTAACCCTTCTACGGAATCATCCCAAAATATAATCTAGTTCCAGATGTCGTTATAATACATACGTCTACCAAATTACAAGTGAATATCTCAATTTTATTTTATCAACCCCTTTAATAATGTAGTAAGGGTAGTGGAAGGGTTGAAACATATTGTTAAAAAATTTGAGGTCTTGGCTTCTAGGACATACACCGAATTTCAAGTTGCAATACTCTTACCAGCTTGCTTTACTTATTTTTCCCTATTTACCTCTACTTACCCCCACTCCTTCAACGCAATCATGTCAAAATATAATCTAGTTTCAGATATAATTATAATATATAAATGTACCAAATTTCAAGTGAATATTTAAATTTAATTTTATCAACTCTTAATAAGGGAGTGGGGGTGGTGGGGAGAAATAGAAAATACTAATAAAAAAACCTGAGACCTTCGCTTCTAGTACATACACCAAATTTCAAGTTTCTGTAGTCTTACCAGCTTGCTTTACTTATTTTCCCCTATTTACCCCTATTTAACCTCCAACCCTTCAACGGAATCATCTCAAAATATAATCTAGTTCCAGATGTCGTTATGATACATATGCGTACTAAATTTCATGTGAATATCTCAATTTTATTTTATCAACCCCTTGAATAATGGAGTAGGGGTGGTGGGGGCTGAAATAAATTATCAAAAAATCTGGGGCCGTTGCCTCTTGTACATACACCGAATTTCAAGTTTCTGTAGTCATACCTGCTTGCTTTACTTATTTCCCCCTATTTACCCCTAAATAACCCCGAACCCTTCAAAGGAATCCTCTCAAAGAATAATCTAGTTCCAGATGTCGTTATAATTCATACGTGTATCAAATTTCAAATGAATATCTCAATTTTATTTTATCAACCCTTGCAATAATGAAGTAGGGGTGGTGGGGGTTGAAAAATATTATAAATAATCTGAGACCTTGGCTTCTAGTATATACACCGAATTTGAAGTTTCTGTAGTCTTACCAGCTTGCTTTACTTATTTTCCCCTATTTACCCCTATTTAACCCCCAACCCTTCAACGGAATCGTCTCATATTATAATCTAGTTCCAGATGTCGTTATAATACATACGTGTACCAAATTTCAAATGAATATCTCAATTTTATTTAATCAACCCTTTTCATATTGGAGTAGGGGTGGTGGGGGTTGAAAAATATTATAAAAAAATCTGACTCCTTGGCTTCTAGTACGTATACCGAATTTCAAGTTTCTGTACTCTTACCAACTTGTTTTACTTATATTCCCCTATTTACCCCAAATTAACCCCCAACCCTTCAACGGAATCATCTCAAAATATAATCTTATTTCAGACGTCGTTATAATACATACGTGTACGAAATTTCAAATGAAAATCTCAACTTTATTTTATCAACCCCATTAATGGGGTAGGGGTGGTGGGGGGTTGAAAGATGTTATAAAAAAATCTTAGGCCTTAACTTCTAGTACATACACCAAATTTCAAGTGTCTGTTCTCTTACAAGCTTGTTTTACTTATTTTTCCCTATTTTCCCCTATTTAACCCCCAACCCTTCACCGGATTTCCTCAAAAAACAATCCAGTTCCAGATCTCGTCATAACATATACGTGTACAAAATTTCAAGTCAATATCTCAAACCGTTCCGGAGAAAACGTGCGGACAAAAAAAAAGTTACAGACAGACCGACAGACAAGACAGACAGAAATTTTTTTTCGCTCAAATTTAAAATCTCGACGTTTCATGACATTCTAAACCTATTTCACGAATAAAAATTTTTGAAAATTTTTTGCGATTACTATACTTCCAATCCACTACGTGGATGTGGAAGTAAAACTATGAAAAATGCTATTACATGTGCAATAATTGAAAATCCAAATCTAGATATAAATTTTATTATAAATAGATTTTTATTTACTTATAGAAATACAGAACATATCACTACAGCCAAAATTTTATCAGGCAAGAATTAAGATCCCGTTTAGATCTGTTGTCACATTTAAATGATATACTTTTCTTCTTGAAAACTAACAAAAACAAATAAAACATTATAGAGGAAGCAGAAATGTAATATTTTTGAGTTAGGAGATGATGTTCTCACTAGAGAATATTGTATAGGAAAAAGCCAACATGGGAACCTGCCACTATTATTAAAATTTTAGGCAATATAAATTATTTAACAAAAAATAAACAAACTGATTTGGGAAATAAAAAACATTCTAATCAAATATTACCAAATACTGGTGACATATTCCATTTAACAAAAAGGCAAAGTGTAAATAATAACACTAATACCTACTACTGAAAGAGTCTCTTGAGGAAGTAGTAGTGGAAATTATCATAATTAAATAAATGAGGAAAACAGTTTGTTAAAAAAAATAATATAGATGATATCATACCTAGTTTCTCTGGTATAAATAATTTTTCATTAAATTTGAGACCGAGGAATTCTCTTAAGGAACCAGAGAGATTTTCACTTTCGTGAAAATTTTTTTCTAGGGTAGGATGATGTAATATATTTAATTTCTTATCATTTTCATATTTATATTTTTTTTAATAAAGACTTTCTTTTACATTTTATAAAAAGTCTCTGATATGATAAACAGGAGTATACAGATTCGGAAAGTGTTGGTTTTGGTATTGCACTAAAACGCAAAGAAATACAGAAACAAATTGAAATGCCGCAGGCAGAGCTCCCCACGCAGCTGGTGGAGGGGAAAGCAGGTGTTATACGATAAATTAGAATAGCCTAGTTGCTTCGCTCTCGCTTCATTGCCATACCTAAACGAATATTTTCCGAATCTGTACGTATTAGAATAATACAATTGGTACCTGTAATTGAAGGTATTAACAGTAAACAAATTGTTTAGTTAATTTAATACACCGGGTGGCATAAAAGTACGGAAACAGAAGGATAACTTAAAAATTACGAATCCTAGAAAAAAACTTCTAATACGAAAGTTGTAGGAAATTTCCCTGGCTATCTGTCGGGGACCTAGAATTTGACATTTTTCATCAGATGGTACCTCCTACATTTTACCCCGGAAATGAAACGAGCGGACAATTTTACATTTGAATATGACCTTTGGCGCTTACAAAATTGACCTCTAAAGGTCATCTTCATACTGCAATTTTGTAAGTGGCGAAGGTCATCTCCGAACATAAAATTTTCCGCTCGTTTCATTTCCAAGGTTAAAAGTAGGGATCCCAGTTGAAAAAAATCGAGTTGACCTTCAAATGACCTTGAAGGTCACGGTTAAGGTCACGGTGAAGGTCAAATCCAAGGTCACAGTCAGACAGCCAGGGAAATTTTACAACTTTTGTGTTTAATGTTTTTTTAGGATTCGTATTTTTCAAGTTATTCTGCTCTTCCCATACTTTTAGGCCACCCGGTACCTATTTTATTTCAAAGCAAATTCATTAGTATCACTCGGCAGTATATAACAACCGTACTTAAATTATTTCTTAGGATGACCACCCTGTATATTTTTCAAACAAACTGTAATAGGTGCCTACCTTGAAAATTGTGTTAACTATGTGCCAAATATTAGCCATCTGCCACATCTACGTAGTGGAGTGGATGTCTTTTTCTGTTGAAATAGGTCTAGAATGTTACGAAACGTGGAGAATTTAAATGTGTGATGAACTGATGAGACTTAATAAATAAGAAAATATCTAGCTTGGTCTAAAGGTTTGGAATATTTTAAAAATTAAAATTATATTTGGGGTGCACGTAGGGGTGGCTTGGGATTTTTTAATTTAAATTCTGAAGATTACTTACAATTATTAAATCGATTTTTAGATCGATCTGAAAGATCTTAGTATACTTTTTTTTTCTCGTTATCTTTCATTTGAACATTCCGAATGTTAGCTATGTAAATTGTACATGTAATAATTTGTTTATGGTATCATTGGTAACAGTATGCAAGGCTTATTAAAAAATTAAACAAAACGAAGAAAAACAAAAACAAAATATATTCAACAAAAATTATCAATTATTATACATTGAAAAACGTTCCCGAATGTTTTCGGCTAATAAGTATTTTTCTCTCTGTTTATTGCGGACCAAAACAACTATTTTATACCATCGATTCACTTTTATCATAGGGGCCAATATTCGGTTATTTTAAACGATGTTGATAACTTACCTTGCCCTGGTAAGCTTAAGACTGCCATTGTGACCACTCCTGCTAAACTAGAAATGCCAACTTCCCTCCAAATAAAATATGTTACTAGACCTACTTGGAACGGCATAATCCATAGATAATGCAACATTAATAAGGCCATATCAAAACGACTGACGTCGTTGGAAAGCAAATTAACAACTTGACCTGCAGTAGTTTGACCCAATGATTTTTGGTTTAACCTCGTAATCTACAATTGTTAAAATATGATTAATTCATTTGTTTCATATTGGGTATTTTGCCACTTTTGTAAAAACATTTAAAAAGTTTAATGGAAAAAGAAACTTCTGTATAAAAAATATAGTGGTTTTTTAGTACTTCAATATACGAAAAAATATCTCACGAAGAGCCAGTTGTACAAACACCAGTAAATTTAAAAGTTGTGCACATTTTTTTCTCCTAATAAAGTCTAAACAGCCGTAAATTTTTTCTACAATTTTGGTTTCTTTTACATATTTTTAGCAAGTTAGGCAAAAGTCAAACTCGATGTCAATCGTAAGGATCCGTTAGTTGTTTGAAACACCGATCATCTCTTCATTAAAGATCGTTGTGTTTTTTTTTACAAACGTTAATACTTCAAGTATATAGAAACACTGTAAAGTTAATATTTGTTTGCGAAATAAATATCTGTTTGCAAGATTCTCGATATTGTAATCTATTCATACATCGTAAGGCTCTCTTTTGCAGCACAAATACACGACTAGCTGTGCTTGCGTAACCCCTGCAAATCACTCCATATCTAATTGTCGATTCAAAATTTAAACAATAAAATATTTTCACAACGTTTTTACTTTCAATTTGGGATAATCTTTTTAGAGCAAAACAAATACCTGCACAATTTTTACATACATAATCTACGTGAGCTTTCCAGTTTAGTGACATATCTACATAAATACCTGGAAGCTTAAAGTCTTTTACTTGTTCAATTGTTTTATGCTGAAGTTTAATAAGTGAACTAGATATATAGTTGGCGTCAACAGGATGAAATTGCAACGAAAACGTTTTTTCTTGGTTCATCGCAAGACTGTTTGAAGTACAATAATTAAAAAGAGAAATCAGAGTATCCTGCAGAACTTCAGAAGGTCAGACATTATATTAGCATCTTGATTGCAAGATAAGAGAGACATATAGTCAGCAAAAGCACAGTGAAAAGTTAAAATAAAGTCTTCAATATCATTAATGTATAAGAAGAATAAGAGCGGTCCCAGGACAGTGCCTTGGGGAACTCTAATATTAACATCCATTCCCTGCGATCTTTTGCTCGGGCAATATGTCTGAATCTGTTTCGTAAATTCTTATCTTAGAAGTTACTTTCTGAGTCACATTAATTCTTGCCAAATATTAGCTTCGAAATGTTGATGGTTGCTGAGAAAAAAAATAATTTTGAATTAATTTTTTTTTCAGGAACGGCTGTTGCGAATTACATAAAATTTAAATATTTTAGAACTACTAAAAATTTATTTCTATTACTGCTATTACTCATATTAACTTTTTAAACAGGTTTCGAAATGGTATGAAGCTTTACAAAATAAATTACAATTAGCAAGCTATTAGTTAACTAATACCCATGGCTCAGGGGGGTAGCTAATTTTGTCTATAAATCTCGAACATGTTCGGAGGCAGGAGATTTATTTTTTTATAAGTGAAATGTAATTAATAAGTTCATCTTAAAGTTTGCATGACTTCCAGACTGGCAATTAAAAAAAAAAAAAACTTTTTAATTCTGTACCTATGTTTGCAAAATTTTTAACATGAGTCGAAGTGGAAAATAAAAATTATTTTCAGAAAGAGCATACATTTCTAAGCAAAAAATGTCTACAAAGTTTTTACTAAAGTCACAGGTTTTCCGTACAAAATTAGAAATTAGAAAAGTAGAAGTAGTGGAGAAAGCGAGGTGCGAATCTGCGTCGTGCTATATTCGCAAAATACTACCCAGGTACGAAATATACAGGGTGTTATTAAAAAAACTGGTAATAGGAACCGATTAGATAAACGAAAAACATACATGACTTTTTTCTCTAGAGGCACTTTGAAAAAAACTGACCTCGGTTTACATTTTTAATGTTAAGGTAGGAAACATTTGAGAACCACTGTTTTTCAGGGTCAATGAATGTTATAGTTCCGAATATTAGAAATAATAAAAAACTGTAATATCGCACTTGTGTTCCCGCCGGTAGAAGTGCGGCACTTTGATGGGATCACTTGTACCGAACTTTTTATACCACTAATAATGAAAATGTAAATAATTCCTTCTCTTTCGGCACAACGCAAGCATAGCATGGCCGCAGGGGTTTAAATAGGATTTGTTTACATGTGTTTTTTAATTTGGAACAAAGTTATTGTAGCTTTTATTGTCATTTATAAGAACTTATAAAATTTAAAAGTGGTTTATTAACATTTGTAACATTGTGTTAAAAGCTTAAAAAATTAGTAATTATTTTATGAAATTAGAAAACGAACAGTTAGACCTCCGAGATACGATAACAGAAAATAGTTGTGTATTTTAAGTTAGGAAAAGTCTGATTTTTTTGTAACGAATTGAGCGCATAATTTTTCCCAATCAGGTATCGAAAACTAAAAATCGAGTCTTTGGTCTCTATGAAAATCAATAATAATAAACAGATCAAAACAAGACAGCGAATAATAATAGTAATAATAATAATAATAATAATAATAATAAGGAAGGAGGAGGAAAAACGGACAAAATATCGAGACTTGCTCTTCGAACTTCGCAGACTTTATCCGGACCATAATGTTAAGTTGATGGTACTGATCATAGGAGCTCTAGGTGGAACGAGGCACACACTGCTTTCGGAACTGAAGATCATACCGGCATGCCGAAACTCGGCAGAGATCTTAGCCGGTAGGATGCAGAAGGCCGTCATCCTCGGTTCGCTACGTCTACTCAGGGCACACGATTCCCGGACCCAGTAGTCACTTATCCCACGGTGTGGGGAGTGGCTGCCGGTACTACCAGCTCCCCTCGGTGAGAATCGGAGCCACAGAGAAGGGTGACTGGTTTTTAACAAAGAAAAAAAAAAATAATAATAATAATAATATTAATAATAATCATGCCTTTAATGCCCAATAGGTAACATCCAATAATTGAACAATTCTTATGAGTATTTCACAAAAATTCTTCGATATGACCTCCATTTCGACGTATACACATTTCGGTACGTCGAACTAAGGACTCAGTTCAACACATTTGGCAAATTAGGATAATTTTTTATGGTTTCTATGCACATTAAAATACGTTGCTGCAATTGTTCTAAAGTGTCAATTGGATCACGGTAAACCAGAGATTTAATTAAATGCTCCCAAAAATAGAGGTCCATCGGATTTAAGTTGGGCGATCTAGCAAGCCAAGGTACTGGTCCGCCACGTCCAATCCATCGTCGAGGAAACTTTCTGCTCAAGAAAATTCGAACAGCCAGACTAAAATGGACTGGCGCGCCATCGTTCAAATACCACATTCTTCTGCGCGTAGCCAAGGGTACATCTTCCAGCAAATTTGGCAATGTTTGTTGCAAAAAATTGAAGTATACATCACCATTTAATCTAGCGGGTAATTGTATAGGTCCAATTATTTCATTACCGCAAATTCCTGCCTACAAATTAATGCTGAACCGTCGCTGAAATAGTACACGTGGATTTTCGTCTGCCCAATAGTGCATATTTTTAAAATTAAACACTCCATTTCTGGTAAAACACGACTATTCGGAGAAACACAGAACGTTTAAAAAATCCTCATTTGCCGCGTGTTTTCTTAAAATACACCTACAAAATTGATTTCGCTCTGCAAAATCTTGAGGTTATAGTGCTTGGACACGTTGATAGTGATAGGGATGTAAGTTCATATCTCTCGATGTCCTGCATACCACAAAATGGGATACTCTTCTACAAGTTCCAAAATTTGAACCTCTGCGTCAATTACCCTTTCTTCGCGTTGTGGATTTCGTTCTCCTCCATGTCCATCGAGACAACCTGTTTTTCGAAGACGCTACATGAGCCAAGTCACCCACACATGAAGAGCTACGATTGCATATGATGACGACGATTGCGGGCCCGCTTTCCCACCCTGACCAATCGCCGATACTGGGTTTCAGAGTCCCTGCATCGTAATTATTTCTCTTCTGCCTGCCATGACGGCATGAAAGCTATTATCCAGGAACTTTGCCGGATAGTGGAACAACTTCGTTGCCCACCGTCACCACGTGGAGGAGCCCTGGATGCAGGCAGAAGGATAAAAATGCAGAGAACAACTTATACAAAAAATACCCAAGATATAGAATAAAAGTTGAAACATTGGAAAAATGGATTTAGTCCAAATCTTTGGATTTTTATAACTCTTGGATCTACCATCTTGAATTTTGCAAATCTGACCTCAGATTCATGTCTAGCGACCCCCAAAACCCCAGTGTACCGAATCTGGTAATGGGTTGAATTTTCAAAAATCATGATATTCAGCTAACTTTTTGATGTTAGGAAAAAACAGGATAGTCTGACCGAATTCTGGCGGTGGATTTGAGTTAAGCGGATTCAAATATGTAAGAATATAGATTTAGATATGAAAAATTAATTTTTTGCATTTTTACGAGTGCACTTTTCTCGATTTTTACTAATTTTCAGCTATTTTTTTGAGGTTAGAAAAAAATGAGGATGTGATGGACCAATTCTGACATCGGATTCGTGATCAGCAGGCAAAAATACACTGGATATGATATGTCGCATCAAAAGTATACCCCACTTTTTCATTTTGGTGTGGCTGTGTTATATGCATAAGAAAGGTGAAATTTCCAACATTAATATGATTTCTTAGTATTTAATTTGTGTAAAGTTTGTTTGTTTAAGCAAAGGGGTTTTCGCGCGTCAAGTACTGCAAAATGCGCGTTCGATCTTGCACCGCGCTTCATCCGATATCTCCTCGTCACTAATTTTTTATGGAAAATTCGTGGCATTAGACGAAATTTTTGTAGATACATTTTTTGTGTGAAAATGGAAGGCTCTCTTTAAAAATGTTTATTTTCTCCTACCTCGACGCGTTTTCGACATTTTGGGAAAATACCGGTAAAACAATGTTTTTAATTTTTTTAACGTTGCCGATCTGAAAATCATGCAAACTTTACGTGGGCTTATTGCTTACCATCCAAAGAAGTCATTAAAAATTATTCATGCGCCTCCGATTTGTCTCGAGGTAAATATCTCCAACGACTGCACTACCATTAATATTTCGTATGGGGTGTGTATAAAACTTTTTTACAATATCGTATATGGTTATTAAAAATATACAAATTTTACCTTTCTGTAGACTAACGAAGAAACCGCAATTCTGACTCTCATTCCAACAAGCGACTGTCCAAAATTAGTATGATGCATGAAAAAAATCACCAAAGTTGATATTAATATTAATAGCCCTCCAAATACGTATATCAGATCTGGATTTTCTGGTGCTTCATTTAGACTAAACGACTGAAGTAAATATGACAACACCAGTGGTTGAATCGATCTAAAAATATCATTTAATTTAATTCCTGGCATAAGAAGTCATCAAGTATAGTGTAAACTACACTTTCTTTTTTACTTTTGTAATTTACTACCACGTGGCGGTTTTTAAACGAGCACCGCAATGAAAGGATTAATGAAATTGGATGCAACAGTTAAAAAAAGTTCGTTTGTGAACGCCCGTATTAGACACTTATTACCAATCATAAATGGACTTAATTTTTTAAAATTATTATAACAATGTAATTTAAGCTGTATTTGAATTTTCTTAATAATAAACTAAAATAAAAATGTTTATCTCCCTAAATTTTAGAATCATGGAACTTTCTTTAAAAAACCTGTTAATAAATAAAAGAAAATTTTAGTTACTATTAGTTATTATTTATTGTATAATACAAAAATGTACCTTAAAGCCACCATTTGAACGAATAGTAGCGCTCCGTAGATCATGTAATTCGCCAAAAATGTCTTTATTAAGGCACGCATTAAACTTGGTTCAGATTTTTTTAACTTGGCTTTTGCTACTTCTATTTCCCAATTTTTCTCCAGCTTGTCACCTAGATTTACGGATTTATCACAGTCTAATGATTTGTACAGATCCATCACTTCTAAACCCTTTTTAGTTCCTTTGTAAAATAATCTTACCATCCACCTGAAACGAAAATAATTTATTATAATAATTACATCTAGTGGAGATATGCTCAACTACAAGATAAAGAGAGCAATGTTACAACTACAAATGAATTAAAATACAATAAAATAATAGTAAAATTAACTATAAAAAAACAGCCAGGAGCATGTTCGGGACGCACGTGATAAGGTTCCGTAGCCATACTCCCTAACATTCTCTTCAACTTTAATAATAATAATAATAATAATGATAATAATAGTAATACTCTTTATTTAAGTAGACATGAATTGCATGCATATGGAAAACGTCACAATAAAATAGAATAAAATAATGCTTTGCAATAACTAGATGGAAACCTAGTCACAAGATTTTATTAACTACCTACGAGGAGCTACCAACAAAAAAACATATTTATCACCTAGTCAACATAAAGTCTATGTAAATGTAAAAGTTATTAAACACTAAAATAAGGGTAAAAAAAGTGCAGGAGAAATAGGACATATGTACATAGAAATAATATAAAAACAGTGACACAATATTTGTTACCATGTCAAAGGGTGATACTAAAAAATTCTAGGAGACTGTAAATTGCTTTTTGTAATAAGTAGTGTTTTTTTTTTAAATTTTAATTTAAACTGTTTTAAACCAGCTATTTTCTTTTTCAAATGATTAGGGAAACGATTGTATATCTTAATAGGCACACTGTCACATCATTGCTAGCAGCAGAGAAATTATGTTTAGGCAGTAAAATGTCATTCGTGTGTCTTAAGCTATATTGTATATTTCGATCGGAAAACTGGACAAACCGATTAATATTAATCTTAACAAATAAACAACACGATTAAACATGTAAAGCTGGCAGCGTTAATATTCCAAGCAAAACCAATAAATCTACGTGAATGGGTACAACGTCTGAACAAGATAGTCCTAATTATCTTTTTATATGATGAATAAATCATTAACTCTACTGGAGTTCCCCCAGCAGAGAATGGCACAGTTTAATAATGACTGCATCTGTGCTGACTGAAATTTTTTATGCCAAGTCCTCAACATGTTCAAACCAGTTCAAATTATCAATAATTATACCTAATAGTTTTACATAGTGACTGTTTTCTGTAGATAAATTATTTATTTTCACTAATAATCCGGAGTGTTATTGACAAAAATCAATATTTGAGTTTTTGTCCTATTAAGTTTTAGTCCAAAAAGTGACCGCAAAATTCATCTGTTTTTGCATAGTAGATAGCGGGCCAAGGGAAAAATCAAAATAAATTCTATACGGCTCAAATTAAACTTTGAGAAATTTTAAGGTCAGCATATTTTTTACTTTTTTGAAACAATGCAAAAGTCACCCCTATTTAAGGGTAGAAAATATTTAAAAAATGCTATGATATGATGAATGATGGGAAGATATTGTATAAGAAGAACTCCGGGAATAAAACCCAGACACAAACATCCCCAACAAACCATTCTAGAAAAAAATGAAAATTTGTTCTTAAAAGGGAAAATAAAAAATTGCACTACTCTGCTCAAATTAAATATTGTAAAATTATTCATTGTAATTTTTTTATATGCATCTATGCATAATTGATTTCCTTATAAATGTAAATATATATCATCGCCATAATGGAATAAAAATTATATTAATATTGTTATAATAGGCAGAAGGACCTCGGTCAATAGCGTGTTAAATCAATTATGGTTCAATAAGTTCATTTATTATTATTATTAATTATTGTTGCAACAACTATTCATTAATGAGGTGCAGATGTTTCCGTTACTTCACAACCCATGTATATTGTCTGTCGTTGATGCAACTGCCACATCATCAGCAAATTGAGTAACATGGAAGGCATTCGTTGCTTTTAAGTGGCTTTGTAAATCATTTATAAAAATAAGAAAAAGAGAAGGTCCTAAGGTGCTACCTTGAGGAACTCCCGTTGGCACCAGCTTTGCATCTGATTGATACGATATGCTAGCGACATTTTGTATGACTTTCTGAGTACGTAGACTTAGGTAGGACCTAATGCAAGAGTTAGGTACTCCTCTTATCTCATAAGCGCACATGTTGTTAAGAAGCAATTCATGATTTACCGTATCAAATGCTCTAGACACATCAAAGAATAAACATTCACACTTTTTTATGGTTACTATTTTGAAGTAAAAGTGCGTATAAGGAAGTAACTGCACCCTGAGTGGAGTATCCCTCCCTAAAGCCTTATTGACTAGAAGGTAAAATATTATTTTTATTAAGGTAAACTCTTAACCGACCAGCAAACGCAAGTTCAAAAAGTTTGGAAAAGACAGTAATGAAATTGCTTTGTAATTTGATATTAGTTCCTTTTCATTTTTTTTATGAATGGGTACCAACGCTGCTTTTTTTAAAGAAGAGGGAAAAGTGCCTTCGATAGAAGAAATATATATTAATTTACAAAGTGGATCAACAATATAGTCTATAATGTATGCTAGATATATACTGTATACCTACGAATTAAGGGCTATTTCAGTTAATAATCCAGTAAGGGTTATTTTATGTACAGATAAAATTAAAGCACAATGCTTCATGAAAATATAAATTAACGATATCAATACAGTTTTCCAATCACATTTTTATCACATTTAAGTACGACAGTGATAATACTAACAATATTGAAGTAGGTCGGTAGTCTCGTAACCCAGAACATGTAAGCACTTGTAAATTTAATCATGAGTATATTGACTAAGTTCCATATTTTTAATAATATTAATGAGACTTCAAATTGCATTTCGTTATTAAAATCAAAGATTATTCTCCACTGATTGAAATGTAAGAATGACCTTGGAATCGGATGGTACAGTTTAACGAAAGTCAGTTTGAAAATCACAAAAAGATTTACAAAGCAATAGTTCATAATATTAGCGATGTCATGGGCGTCGACCAACGAATATTATTTTACTACTTTATATTAATTAATATGCATGATTTAAATCATTTATTTATAACACATTATTTATTTATAATAAATAATGTTAGCTTAATGAACAACTCCATAATATTCAATAAAAGTAAATAAATATCATTTAACCTACGGCTATGCTATCGGCAATATTAAGAATAAATCAAGAGCATATAAGGGATTATTTGTAATGGTGAGCCAGGGAAACAATCGACTACTTTCGAGATAAGAGCATAATATATCTGGTTAACTATATCCGTATACGGACATCTTTGCAATATTCATGCAAGGTCTCGGCTGTTATTCTATCACATCAGGCCTTGTAATGATTTATCCCGGTAGCAACGCTTTGGACTGAATGTTTAAATTGGCTGTAAGTAACTGTAACATGATTAGAATAGGTGGTTAGTTGACTGGTAATCATGACTGGTCAAGCGAATATATCGTAACTGAATGGTTAAAATTATAACGCCCTAAAATGTTTTTTGTTATTTTAGTATACCTATCCAACGACACAAAACTTGAAGGGATAAGTATCAATTTTTCTTGGGCTCACTTTTCACTGTAAGAAAGGGGGCGGAAAGAATTTTTTTCACAAAAATCGTTCCATTTCTGTTTTTGGATCATTAATTTACGTCTGTTTACCAAATTCTAAACTCTAATAATAATAATAATAATAATATAATAATAATAGCTTATTGGTGTTTTTGTACATGTAGTATTTACACAGGTCAAGACATGGAATACAGAAACTTTAGAATGCCATTAAAGGTAGTAATAATAATAATTATATCATAAATAAGATAAAAACATTAAAATACAAAAGCGTACATAAGGCGAGAACTAACACATTAAAATGACTAAAATCTGCATACAGAAATTCCTCAAATGAATAAAACGCCTTTCCAAGCAGAAAAAGTTTTACCGTTTCCTTTCTAGAGTTTAACTGTTTGATATGGTTTGGTAATACATTAAAGAATTTTATTCCATAGTAATTTATGCTGTTTCTACTTTTAGTTAACCTCAGATAGTCTGGCAAACTTGAGTTACACTTTCTTGTGGGGTAGCAATGTAATTTGCTGTGGGTTGCATATTTGCTTTCATTTACTTTTATGTGCATTAGGCAATGAAGGATGTACGTACAAGGTAGTGTAGTTAGTAGAAAAATATAAGTGAAAACTTATTTATAGTAATTTATTCTGTCGTTTTTACTAATAGCAAGTTTGTTTATTTCTGAAAATTATTAATACTACCACATATTACAACATATCACTAACAATTAAATAAAATAAATAGAGGGTCATGGACTTTATTTATATTCGTGTTACTTTTAACATACCTGTTTTGTTTGATACTGTAACATAGATTACCTATAAGTATATGGTTATTATCATAATATAGCATACTAAATGTTTAAAGCCATAGATAAAAATGGTTTGTTTGAAACAAGTTTATGTGTATGCTGAATTCGAGGATGTTTGAAAAATATCACGCTAAATAAATTTTATTTTTTAGATACTCTGGTAATATAGTTTTCTGGTAATACAGTTCTCTAAAATTTGTAAGGAAAAATTTAACGAAACCATTGGAAAATATTATTTTAATTTAGTTGAACAAAAAAGTTTCATTATTTAGTTCTTCAACACGTATACACCTTTGAAGAAGGAAACATTTTTGAGAGAATTTCAGTAGCTTGTAGATCTGGAGTCGATATAATATAATAATAATAATAATAATAATAATATCTTTATTTCCATAGACTTTTACAAGTATCGGAATATAGTCATAAAAGCTAATAAATAAATATCTAAACATACATGTATATATATACATAGGTAGGCCTACATATTGTATTTAGAAAAGTAATAAAAAAAACACACATTTAAAACTAAAGAACAAGACACATTTTCGTACGCACAAACAATACATAAGTTGAAAGTAATATAAATGTATTCACATATGGAAAAGAAAAGCACGATTAATAAATAATAAATTAGGATATGTCCCGGTCATTGAATATTTAGGTTAGCACTGAAGTATTCTTCCACCGAATAAAATGCGTTTTTAAGGAAAAGGGATTTAACTTCTTTTTTAAACAATGGAATAACATTAATTATTTTAATACGAATTGGTAATTTGTTAAATAGTTTTATTGCCATTAGTTTGGGACCTTTTGCTACACTGGATAAGGTATGACCTGGTATATTTAAATTATAGTTTGGTCTTAGATTAATACCATTAGGAGAGATTCGCCCATTGAATTGGTCAGAATGTTCCCTTATGTATAAAACGCAGTTTAAAATATAAAGGCATGGAACAGTTAAAATTCCTAATTCAATAAAAATACTTTTACATGAGTATCTAGGTGGTTTAAAGAACATTGTGCGAACTATTTTTTTTGGAGTGTAAATACTTCGCTGGACCGTGAGCAGTTACCCCAGCATATATTGCAATAATTCAGACAAGACTGAATATGAGCAATATATTTTGTACCAAAGCATAGAAGGCGTAACAATTTGTTTAAAGTCAAAATTATGACAACAGAATTATGTCCTATAACTCTAAATTCCTACTTATGACTCAGAACTCTGAAACGATAGTTAGAATTTTCACTTTTGTTCAGAATACTGATTTATGTATCTTAATTCTGATTTATAACTCAGAATTCTGACTTATAACTTCGAATTAAGACTTGTGACTCAGAATTCTGAAATAATAGTTGAAACTTTTACATTTATCCCAGAATGTTGACATATATTTATCAAAATTCTAAGTTGTAACTAAGAATTCTGATTTATACTCAGAATGCTGACTTATGCCTTAGAATTATCACTTATAATATAGCATAATATAAGTCATGATTTTTAATTATTACTCAGAATTCTGAATTCTAAATCCAATATGGCGGAAGCCTTATGATGGCGGATTACCTTTTTCTTCACAATCCCCTCGACACGGGTATCAAATGAAAGGGTTTTGTCTGTCTGTTTGTCTGTAAAATAAGTAAAGACTGAAAAGTAAAAAATAAAATTATATTAAAAAATATTTAAAAAAAGCTTTCAATTAAAGAAAATTACTATGAAGAAAAAATCATGTCTTTAAATTCTGGATACCGAAAGCTTTGGGGATGGTCATGTAACACTATTGCACGATTACCATGCTCAGTTCACCGCCCCCAAAGCTTCCGGTTTCTAGATGTATGAATTCAATAACATTATTATTATTTACTTTTCAGTACATTTTTTTAAACAAAAGCTTTTTTTTAATATTTTTTATATAATTCTTAATTTACAAAAATCAGGTCTTCGCGCAATAACAAACAAATCAAGTAGATATGCATGCCAGTATTGTTAGACTTGAATATATTTAGAGTTTCAACACTACATAAACATAATAACAATACTCGGAATATGAAGGATATTGTTACCCCCCAACATAAATTACAATTTGCCGGAAAACGTTTCCTAAACAAATCCGAAAAGTATTGTAGTCTTATACTAATACTAATAAGTGTTTCATATAAAGAACCTAACTGATTCACATTAACATACAATTGAAACATTTTCTTTATAGGATTTTGCAAACAGCAGAAAAAAATAACTATCGATGAGAACTAAAAGAAAAACTATGTGTAAAATATTAATGAAATCTTCGCATTCTTTCGAAAACCTGAATTCTGGTTATGCTAGCAAATTAAAATCCTAAAATGAATTTGTCTAATTTTTTAGTTGAAAATTCTCACTCTAACACTAGCATCCACACAGTCCCCTACGGCCATGCAGATTAAACTAGTATCTACATAACCCCCTATGCACAGAGAGAAATCGCTTTGGAACATTTTGCACAATGTTGTGGAACAACGTCTTGTTACTACATTTTGAAAAAAAATGTAGTATACGTTTAGCATTTTTCCGGTGCACCATCGAAACCCGATCGTCGGATCGATGTGAAAGTCATATCTATCGATTCGAGAGCGAATTTAGAAAATTCCGTCCGTCGGTCAGTCGGTCTGTCGGTCTGTCTGTCTGTCTGTCTGTCTGTCACGCCCAGCCCCCTTAATCCGTTTTCGGATTGCGATAAAACTTGGGTGGTTAATAGGAGGTCTTTAGAAAACCTTAACGCCGAAAGCTCGGCTCCGTTCGGAAACCGGAAGTACCCGATATAGACGTTTCGAGTTTTCCGGGAGAAATTGAATAACTCGATAACGGGTAGTCGGATCGAGACATTTCAAAAAAGGAATGGTGCCGCTCGCAAAGCTCTACAAATAAGTATACCAGTGGCTATGTCGAAAAACAAATGAAAATTGATTTTTTTTGCAAGAAACTGGTTTTCTCGAAATCGGGCTAGGAAGCACGATAACTGTCCAGAATATTGATCGATTTCGATGAGACTTGGTGGGATCAAAGATACCCAGCCACAAATCAAGCCTATTGCTGACGACCCGAATCCGTTGATTGCAAGTATGTTTTCCAGGGCCGAGTATGATTTTTCAAAGAAATTAATAACTCCCGAACCGAAGGTCCAATTTTGATTTTCAAAAATGGCAATTGTAGGGCTCGATTAGGTCTATTAGTGGACGTTTGTGAAAAATTTGAGAAAACAAAAGCGAATCTACAAATCCTGGAAAACTTGATTTTTTTGATAAATTCTACAAATTCCGAACAGTTTCCTAATAAAAATCGAAAATTAACTATTTCGTCGATCGATCTCTATAACCAGTATAAGGCATGGACCTTTTTGGACAGAAAATTTTTCGAAAAACTTCAAATAAACGAGTTATTTACGAAAATGCATTCCATAGAATTATTTAAAAAAAATATTACGAATTGATAAGTGATAATGTTATATTTAAAATATCATCATTCATTTCCTTATTTTCATTTATTAAATAAAAATAGAACCCTTTCCGTGTTTCAAAATGTAGTTAGCTTTTATTTTAGTCAATGCAAAAAAAAGGAAAAATAAAACATGTCAAAGCACTGAGTCATCTTGCGACCCTCTGCTGAAAATGTGACTCATCCCAACAAATTGAATAAAAAGCATATCAAAATGTAGTTTTTTTCACTTGTTGCATTATTTTAAACAATTGTAACATTTTAAGGCACAACGTTATATAGTTTTATACATTTTAATTGTGCATAATTCTTGTGCGTTTTATTTATCCAATACAAAGATTTAATTACGATGAATTTATTGGAAACTTCGACCAACAAATTGGCGAAATTTAGAGTTAAATCTATTTGTTTTTTCTCAACAAATTATAGCAAATTTAACTTAATCAATTGTTAATAGTATCCTCAAACTATATATTTTGTTGTCATTCTATTTACAATTAGTTTTAAGCAATTGTTTAAAGGATTTGCACAACTTATGTAACATAAAAGTGTGATTTTATTTTATAAACGGTTGTTGACAAACTTGTGAAAGTAGGAGTCCCAGTATATTTATTTCCGCTGAACAATAATAGTAATCTATGCCGTCCGCACAAACTGCACAATTTAATGACATGCTATTCGCAATCAGTTTGGTGATATTGTTTTAAAATTTTGTATAATTGTTTCATTTGTTTCACGTAAAGTTTATTGGTTAAAAATTGTACTGACCGCGCCGGCCATGCTACGCATATACGCGCAGGCAATTACGCATCAGATCCAGGTGATATTTCGCTAAGTGAAGACGTACACTTCCGAATTATACAAGTACTTACATTTCTGATGGAATTTGTTGAAAACTTATTAACCGAGTGTGGTTTCATAGATCTAATTCCAGCATTCACAGAGGTAAGTACTTCACACAGAGTTACAGATTTGCATATATGCTCTCTTAAATTAACTTCGTTAACATATAAATATAAAAATGGTTTCTTGTTTATATGCGAAGAATGCATGATACATATCTTCTAATACTTGATTTCGTTTACAGCTTGAGAATAATTTCGTTTTCTTATGCGAAGCGACAGAATACTGTTCCTAAACTACTAAACCCAAAAAGCAAACTTGTAAAAGAACTGCTTCAAAACGAAAATAACACTTCTGATGCTAAGCAATACATTAAATTTTGGTGATGAACTGATACATGTTTTTTTTTTAAGAATATGACGTGACTACGATATAAGCTTGATTACTAGAAACTGCGTTAATAGGAGCTAAAAAGAAGAAGCACTGGAAGCCTTCCAAATCAGAATTATTAAATGGATTTATTTTAAGCATAAATGTAAGTCACCTATTTCTTTTCAACTAATACTTTATGCATATAAAATTTATTTGTATTTAAAAAAATAGGAATGTTTTCATTTACCATATGATAATATATAAATGCCTGCTCTATTATGTATTGTTGTTCTGTTAAAATAAAATATTTATTCTTTAATTTTTTTTATTGAAATTCTTTAGGAATGAATACCTCCAATTTTGGAAATAATATTTCACAATCTGTGTTACGGAATAATACAATTAAAATAAAGTGGATACATATAGTGTGTGAAATGAGTGCACGGTGAACCAAAAAATATATACATGATTTGGAGATTATAGATTAATAAATTGTACAAAACTAACCCCAGTTCATACATTACTGAATAACAGATTCTTTGAATTAAGTGTATATATTGTGCAAAATGAATTACAAAGTTGACAATATAAACATACAATTTGTAGATTTCTCATTTAGAAATTGTGGAAAACTAAAATCATATTCTCTTAAAAAAACTATAAACATTGTGTCACTTAAGAGCACAATTTTTTGTAAATATGTTTTACAAATGAAGAGGTTTAGATATGAATGTTTGTTTAGGAAACCTTCAGAATATTTCGGAATATATTTAAAAATTTCACACAACTTGTAGAAACTAACTTAATCTGTTCACAAGTGGAATAAAATTATGTATTTTTATGCAACCATAATTCAAATTTGTAAATAATTCAATTTATGTGAATTTTAAGTTTGTACAAATATTTCAAACAATGTTAATGCATAAACGGCACAAAATCATTGCCCCAAAAATGTGTTATTTATTTGCACAAATTGTTCCTGTCACCAGTTTAAGACCAATTTGGAGTACAATTTTCTACAATTGTGGACAAATATCACACACATTTTTCTCTGTGTGGTCATGAAGATTCAGTTAAAAATGAGAACAAAGGTCTAAAATGAATTTATTTACCCACCTTGTCTTAAAATTTTTCATTCTAATGGATTACATTTTCATGAAATCTATCATTCTATTTTTTGAAAATGCTTAGCCTTTGAAACGTTTTTCGCCCTTATTCTTGAGCTCATCAGAAAGACATAAAGCCACCCATAAAGAGGTTTTAATGCAAAACCACGACAATTTCTATGAATAAGTATGAAATAATTATATTTGACATTGACTGATAAAAACGACAGATCATCTAACTATTAGCTAACTAGTATTGGAGCCTATGTATTTCTGATGAGCTTCAGAATAAGGGCGAAAAATGTTTCAAAGGCTAAGCATTTCCAAGAAACAGAATGATAGACTTCATGAAAATGTAATCCATTAGAATGAATTTTTCTTAAGACATGGTGGATAAATAAATTCATTTTAGGTCATTATTCTCATTTTTAACTGAATCTTCACGATCGTAGGGTGTATGTAGAGACTAGTTTAATCTGCATGGCCATAGGGGACTGTGTAGATGCTAGTTGTTTAATGAGAATTTTCGAATAAGAAATTAGACAAATTCATTTTAGTATTTTAATTTGCTAGCATAAACAGAATTCAGGTTTTCGAAAGAGAAAGAGAAAGATTTCATTAATATTTTTACACACAGTTTTTCTTTTAGTTCTCATATGTAGTTCTTTTTTTCTGCTGGTTGCAAAATCCTATAAATATGTTTCAATACAATTATAAGCAAACAAATAATAATTCACGTTTAAATTAACATACAATGTTAAAACAATATATTATGTATTACTATTATATTACTATTCTTATTATATTATTATTATTAATATTTGAAGTCAAATGTAGGTGTGAAATTTCGATAAAAATTGCTAATAATACCTTGGCAGATGAATGGCTGAATGAAAAAGCTCTATAACACTTTAGGGATAACCTATGCCCTAATAGGCAAACTTTTTCCGAGATTTTTTCTCTAGTTTACAGGTATTCTCCAAAAATATGTTTACTCATATAATATAAAACAATTCCGTTTTATTTAAATGTATTCTTATATACTGAACTTACGTAAAAAATAATTTAGATAGAATATTGGCCTCCTTCTTGGGGTTGTCATGTTTAAGTTTAAATCCAGTATCCATATTTAGAGACTTAAAAACTACAGCGAACTTCTTCACAGCACTACCACACCGAAACTGACGATTACAGTTACGCTATCTAAAAATGATACAATAAATATAAAACGATAAAACAATAGAAAATCTTTAACTAAATCTAATTTATTGTATACAATGCTTAAATATAGTGCAATAAAAGTATGTAAACAATGACACAGAATATTCTTTACTACAAGGTAGGTATGTTTGTGATGAGACTGAGTAAATTTTTATCATACGGCGTGTGTTGTGTTATCTCAAGAATTGTGCATAATAATGTAATAGGTTTTAAATACCCGGATTAGCTGTTCATATAAGACTATTAATAACTTATCTTCAGTTTTATACAAATTGTAATACACTCGCATGTCAATCATCGCGGACTCAACATGTTAAAAAAAGTTGACTCAACTTAGTGTATTTCTATCCAAATCGCTCCCCTATGAAGATACAGCTCTCTAAAGTTGGAATTAAAGACATTTATTTTCACTTCCCTCGCATGCCGAAGGGAAGTGTTTTAAGATTGTGCAAATGGTTGTAGATATGTTTCAATTCCGGTACACTGAAATGCTTGTCAAAGTGTAATCATTTAAAGTAAAAAAAATTCAGATTCAAATTTTCTAGAAGGCTGATTTGAGAGTAAACAAATCTTCCTTTCTAAACCCTCTTTTATGCCTGCGATTCTCTTGGTATATTGAATTTTATATAAAATTTAGTTAAGTATAAAGCTTGTTTTTATTTTGTTTTTTTTGTGTGGATGACCATTTTAAATAAATTTGGAAATACACTATATATATTAGTGAAGTTGATAACAAATTCCAATCAATTAATCAATAGGGCTGCTGTCATTGCAAAACTATTGCAGATCTATTTGAAATTTGGTACATCGGTTTGCTGATAATACAGGCACCCAAATGAAATAAAAGTCGAGTGCGAGTAGGCAGACCTATGTATTCCCATGCATTTTAACCTGCTGAACGCGAATTCGATGTCCGTTTTGTCCGATTGGCTCTTGCATTTTCCTAACCTCAAAAAACACCGTCAGAATGCCCGAAAAATCTCAAAAAAGTAAATAAAAAGCTTGAATGATCTGACCACCACTTCCATAGGTATTTTGAGGCACTGAGACGGAATGTGGGCGGCACGATGATCTGTGGTCATTTATAAGGGCCAAAGTCAAAGGTACGAGGATTTCGCTTCTCCGGCGACATGGGTCCGCCTCGAGAGCAACTGCATCCGAACGAGGGACCATAAAATTATGAGAAAAATTAAAGATACCCAAAAAGAACAGAGAAATAGATTGGCGATACCAAACACCCCTACGATACTTTTTGCCCCCCACTTCTCGTGACTCTATCTCGGAAACCATAAAAGCTATAGACTTCAATCACATCTCCTTACTTTTTCAGAATTGTAGGGTTCCTCGTTTAGGACCAGCGGCCCACAATGTTGGGTCGTGTCGTTCGAGGAGCGAAATCCTTGGACCTCTTACTTTGGTGGCTTGTATCTCGCTAAAAACTAATCGTAGATCATCGTGCCCACCATCGGATAGATAATTTAATTTTGAATCGACTGAGTATAAAAAAGGGAGGTGAAGAGATTTTTTAGTTCATTCTCCTTCAAAATTTTGGGAAAAAATAAAAGTATCGCTAAAAATCTGAAAAAAATCAGGGGTGCATAGGATGCTAAGAGATCTCGAATGGCGAAAACTAGAAGTCCATAGTTTTTTTAGTTTCCGAGATAGCGTCTCGAGAAGTGGGGAAAAAAGGAATTTTCTCCTTCCGGTGATTTTGAGCGGCCGTATCTCGGAAACGAAGTATCATAGGGATATCTGGTTTGCGCCATTCGATTTCTCTATCCTTTCTGTGTATCTTTGAATTTTTTCATAATTTTATGGTCTCTCGTTCGGATGCAGTTGCTACTGAGGCGGACCCATGTCGCCGGAGAAGCGAAATCCTTGGTCCTTTGACTTAGGAGTCTCAGTCCTGTTATGTATGGATCAGAAGAGACCAAAAGGCAATGGAGTACGTTTCGTTGTCTCCCTCGACATCGTTCTTGTATGGCCTCTTCGATACATTTTTTAATCCTTGTTTCTGCACTCTTGGGCCTCTTCTGAAAGGTGTCCAACTGGAAGTACATTTGACCCAATTGTGGCAGAACCATGAATTAATATTTTATGCATACTCGCTGGCATATAATACGAAGGGTATTTTTTACGAATAATTTTGCTGTCTCTTTGGCAAACTCATCAAATTTTTGAATGTTTATCTCATATCCTGAGGACATTGTTTCTAAGATAGTCTCACAATTCTTAATCAAATTTAAATCCAGTCGTTATTTGAGCTGCAGTTTCAGGATACTTGAAAAATTTCCCAGCCGTGTTTCCATCATTGGAAGTTCCACTGCCACCTGTATTCTATCGACCAATAGCCTCAATTCCTATCGAAATTTTGCCTGAATTTCTTATTTTCTAGTTTTGAACTGTTGTAGATTTTCTCCTACTTGCCATTTTTTAAATTCCAATCTCTGAGAAATATGCAAAAAACATTCAAAGAATCGTATCCAGGCACGTAAAGTCGAAAGACCAAATCTGAACGTGCCTTGATTAACCTATTTCGCTATTACACGATCAAGCTGGTTCATTTCAGTAGGGGTTGCTTTACACACATAGCATGTTTGTGCAGAATTGGTAGATATTGTGGCGTTACAAATTTTTCCGTCAACCATTGTTAATATCATTTGAAACTTCACAGAAATATTCTAATCCTCGACTTTGGTTTGAAAAGGAATTAGATTATTTATCTGCTCTTCCACATTCCTGATAGTTTCTTGAGATAAATTGGTGGTCTCTTTTTTGTACTGAATGCTAATCGGTCTGCAATATCTTACTGATGATGGTCGTGGATTTTGCCAAAAAATAATTTTAGATTCATCTGCTTTTACACAAACCAGCTGTATGGGACCAAGCAAGTTATAAAACTATCTGTATCAGTACAACGTTCCGGAAATGCTTGTTAGTATTCACTGTGTCCAGTGATGAAATCACATCCCCATTTACATATTAAGGTCATCTCGGAAATATTCTCGGAAGAGAGGTTTTCAATGACATCTTCCTGTGCAAGAATAATTCTGGAAACTGTGTGGCCCAGAAGAGCTTGCAATCTAATCTCTGGCTACCAAGCTGGAAATTGTTTTAGATTGAGCAGGGGGGTAACATTTATCCTTAGCAGCTCGTATTTTAGTGTAGCTTGGATAAATATTTGCATTCCTTTGTTTTGCTTGCAGTCTGATCTTCAAGTACTGTGCTTTAGTCAGCTTTGCTTTAATTAATAGGGACAGAGCTTCTTCAGACGTGTGGTTGACTGGCTTATTTTTCAATTTTGACCATGTCTTTCAGGTCTTACTGGCTCTTTTAGGTGTGGTTTCCACAGCTTTACTCAGTTCCACTGAAGACGATTTTTCAGTTATTTTTTATTATTCTGTTCTTTGTTCTTTCGCTACTATCCTCAAAAGATAGAGAAGGACGACCTGCGGATGATGTAGAAGGTTCTTCTTCATGAAACAACGAGACATCGCCTTTCGACCAGATTTCGTTATTATTTAAAAACCTCGTCTCTGTTCTATTCCTTTCTTTCCATTTTCTTGAAAGAATACTGCAGAATCTGTGAATACTTTTCAAGATGGCTCGATTCTGTTGCAATAGTTCTTCGTCAAAAGAAGCTAATAATGCGGCTTCCAAACCATTATTTCTGTAGGAAATACTTTTTCGGAACTATGTCGCCAAACTCTATACAAATCCATCCGACAATATGTGCCTTTATTATCTGGAACAATAATTTAACTAGTAAACATATTTGTCGTTATTTGGTTTTCGTATAGTTCTTATAGAATTTTTTGAAGTTCATTAAGCCATTAACTCATTAATAACAAAAAGATGTGAATACATCTGTAATGTACCAACACCCCGTATATTATTTTTATATACCAAATATTACTAAGCTTGTAAATTATATAACGCATGCAGTTGTTAGGAAAAACCCCATGTTACGAAAGACGCCATTTATGTAGAAATACGACTACCTAAACAATTAACCCTATACCCCAATAAATCATCTGCATACAAAATATCAAAATTCAATGTTTAAATGTTCTTAACATAACTAATGTTAAGATTCAATATTAATTGTTCCTAGAACATTTTATATTAGGTACGGGGGTTAGAACCCAACAAGAAAGCTTGTAATTTTAAGACTCATTTTTATTAGTGTAACACGTGCATCATGGATTGAAGTCTCCAAAAAAATCAGAGGTAACCAGGGGCAGGTAAAGTTTTTTTAAAATAATTAGGGAATTAATCAAGTTACATTTTGGTACAAAGTTCAAAGATAAGTACACGAAGATATTTTTTGTAACTCACGTATAATGTTGTATATTGTTTAGGGCAACACCAAATTTTCAAATAATGATCTCGGATCCATAAATACAGTACTTACCTCGAATAATATCCTCCATGCCCAACTTTGGCAAAAATGTCCACCCCAAACCCAAAAATTTAGTCTCTAAACAACACTTTTAAAAGACGTTTTTAACACACATTTACACGCTCTTGAACCTATCGCTTCAGACTACCTGCGAACAACTAAATGACAAACCATCCCAAATAATACAGTTCACCCCTAAAGAGGGACTATTGTATACCACTTTTTTGGCCCTTTCAGGTAATATCTTAGAATTTAACAAATTTAATATTTTGGCCGCATTTCTGATATTCTGTCCCACTGTGAGGTGGTTGAATTTATTTCAACATTTTTTCTCACACTTTTTAGTAGCCACTTACGCAGTTTCTACAAAGTAAAAGTAAAGCCAATATCTCAGTTTACCAAATTTCATGTAAATCTGTTAAAATTATGCAAATATTGCTGCCCTATTGGATTCAGCATTTTGAATTTTTAACTTTTAACTTAAGATTTAATACTCCGCAAATACCTAACTACCAATTTTAACACAATTTACTCATAGCGCATTCGCCATGATCTCGAACAGAAAAGACTATTTTCGATGTTTGCTCACCTGTTATTAGACATAGCTTGATACAACTAATACGGGGCTGTCACCGAGCCATACTGTACAATTCGTAAAAGATTTCCATTGAAATCGCCAATTCCATTCCAGAATGATGACTGAACAAACATAAAGAATCATACATATCGATTAAATTGTGAACCTCGTTCTTTTTAAAAAGAAAAGTTTAGAGCAGACGAATGCGTATTTATTTTTGAAATCAAATAACAGCAATACGAGCACCCTGGTAATTGGCAACAGTGTACTTTGTTTTTACAATTCATTTTCACATTTTTTTAATATTTAAAAGTTTGTATTTGCTTAAAGAAACAATAATATTCACATAGAAATACTAACGGAAAAATTCATAACTAACTTCAAAGAATTTCTACGTAATGAATTTACATTAGGTAACCTTAAACATATCGAAAATAAATACTTAAATTGCAACGATAACAGTATGGCAGCTTTATTATCATTCATTACTTTTACATCCACGAGCGTCTTTTTTAAATATTTGCAAGGTGTCCCAGATAAAACAGAACACCATGAATGCATTTGGATAATGTTTGAATCATTAAAACATCGGCCTGATGACACATTTTGTAGATTACCATAAAATTAGTTTAATTCACCAACCCCAACCACACAGTCACTCTCACGAAAATTTTAAAGTTAGGGGAGTTAAGTGAAGCATTTTTTAGAGGTTTTTCAAATCTCTGTAGATCTGTTGTAGCCAGGAGGGTGTCCGGCATTCCCAGGGAACTTATCGCAACAACGGCAGATGTGTGGAAGAAATTGGGGGTTAAATCCTAAAATGAGACTATGGTTATACAGACTGTCTATTTTACGAGGGCCACACCAAATATCTCGCTTAATATCTATTGTAGAAGAATAAAGTTTTAGAAACAGTTATCCCATTTTTTGTGAGCTATATTTCAGTAAAAAGAAATTTGAAATCCATAGCCTACTTTATGAGATATATTGCAAACACCTGAAAAATAGGAAAACCACAAACGGTTATAGCTTCCTTATTTGAGGAGATACGAAAAAAGTTAAAGGAATGAAAGTTGACGGCAAAGACAATAAGAATAATAACGTGTAACAAAAAAATCGAAAAATGTAGTTGGCTTTGACATACGCTGTTGTGCAAAAATGAAAAATACATATCTCAAAGTAGGCCATGACGCCATTAATTCCGTTATTTTGTTCTCATTCCAACGATATAAAACAAATTTTAACCGATAGTGTCAATATTTAATATTTTACGAACACCACAATTCATATAATTGAATCGTAACAATCAGCTGTGCCATAATAGTAAAAATTCACTTTATAATAATTATAATTCCGTAATTATTTATTACAATTTAATACAAACCAATAAATATCTCATAAATAACAATACAAGTACAAAACGAACATCCAAAGAAAAAAACGAAAAACTATGTATAACAGTACTACCTACTACTATATTGAAAAGAAATTGTGTGTATTTATTTTTCTAACTACAAATGCTCAAATTGTGCACCATGCATTCTGACACATAAACGTGCTCTACGAGACACGTCACGCATTACATTTTGGAGCATTTCAGGAGTAATTGCCTCACATGCGTTTCGAATTCTGGTTTTGATGTCCTCAATATTTTCAGGGGCAGTTTGAAATGCCTTGTCTTTAATGTAACCCCAGACAAAAAAATCCAAGGGAGTAATATCTGGTGATCGAGCTGGCCATAGAATGGGTCCATAGGTGCCTATCCAGCTATCTGGCATAACTTGATTTAAATAATTTGTACATATTACAGCAGTGTGAGGTGGAGCCCCATCTTGTTGAAAATATGAATAATTTAATCTTTCTGCAACTGTTAATTCATAAAGAAAATCTTGAAATTCGTTTTGCAGGAAATTAAGGTATCTACGAGCGGTTAATTTGCCATCATAAAAATAAGGTCCAATTACTTTAGTCCCTAAAAGACCCAACCAAACATTCGTAGAAAATCTTTCTTGGAAAGCAGTCTCTTTGCACCAATGTGTATTTTCTCGTGTCCACTTATAATACATATTTCTATTGAAAAATCCATTATTAGAAAAATTTGATTCGCCCGACCAAAGAATTTTGCTACATATCAGCGCGTCATTCCTTTTCTTATTTAATAACCACCTACAAAATCTTACTCTCCTTGGCTTATCTCCCTCATTTAAATGTTGAACTTTCCTCATTTTGTAGCATCGAAATCCGTTTTTTTTCAATATTTTTCTTGCACTGTCTTTTTTTATGCGACAGTTTCTCTGAATTTGTCTCAAAGAGGTTTCCTCATTTTGGTTAACATAATTCATTACTCTATTCACTTTTCTTACATTATCCGCAACATGCGCTCGCCTTACTACTTTTTTTGAAAATGAACCGTGCGTTTTTATATTTTGAACTAACTTCCTAAACATAGTTCGATTTGGCTGCGGAGCATCTGGAAATCTATCTCCGTAAACCGTGACTGCCATCTCAGCGTCAAAATTGCACTGACAATAAATGCTAATCATATCGAATTTGTTATTATTGGTGTACACCATAATTACTGATATAAAATTTGTCTTAGAACTCGACAACGCAACATACAACAGTGACAATTTGTCAAATTTATTAATAACTGTATACATTGTTTTTCACTAATTATGGCACAGCTGATTGTTACGATTCAATTTTATGAATTGTGGTATTCGTAAAATATTTAATATTGACACTATCGGTTAAAATTTCTGACATGTTTTATATCGTTGGAATGAGAACAAAATAACGGAATTAATGGCGTCATGGCCCACTTTGAGATATGTATTTTTCATTTTTGCACAATAGCGTATGTCAAAGCCAACTGCATTTTTCGATTTTTTTGTTACACGTTATTATTCTTATTGTCTTTGCCGTCAACTTTCATTCCTTTAACTTTTTTCGTATCTCCTCAAATAAGGAAGCTATAACCGTTTGTGGTTTTCCTATTTTTCAGGTTTTTGTAATATATCTCATAAAGTAGGCTATGGATTTCAAATTTCTTTTTACTGAAATATAGCTCACAAAAAATGGGATAACTGTTTCTAAAACTTTATTCTTCTACAATAGATATTAAGCGAGATATTTGGTGTGGCCCTCGTAAAATAGACAGTCTGTATACTAGGGTAGTAAGACTCATGATACCCTACGGATCAGTAGTACGGTGGACTAAGACAGTGCAGTTGGGAGCAATACGGCTGTTAAGTGGCGTACAAAGGCTTGCTTGCCTGTGCGCCACGGGGGCCATAAATACTGCTCCAACAGCTACATTAGAAGTCCTTCTGGATTTGTCACTACTACACATATTTATCCAAGGAGAAGCTCATTCAGTGGTCCATAGGCTAATGCAAGGCCATCCACCAATAAGGCAGCAGCACGGAAGAGAGCACCAGAAGATATACTTAGAGCTGAAGGCGGATTCCATTCTATGAAGGTTCACGGACATTACAGTCCCAAAGCATAACTTCAATAAGAATTTCGAAATTAAAATGCCAGACAGGGAAGACTGAGCAAACGGTCCTCCAATATCGGCATAAACAGTTTGGTAGACGGCTCTAAGACAGAATTGGTAGTCGGAGCTGGAATTTACAGGATAAGGTCAAGAACGAAAATCCCAATAAGTTTAGGATAATACGCCGCAGTATTCCAGGCTGAAATGGCCACAATACAGTGGTGCGCTAAGGAAATTATAAACCCGTAACAACTGGTGTCAGACGCGGAATCTTAACAAGAGAATTTTTTCGGAAGTGTTGAGAAAACTGGGACAGTATTCTCTGAGTTAGTGCTAACACAGGAAGGACTAATTTACTGGACATTGTTCGAGGATTATTTTCGAACAGAAAAATAGTGTTAAGTGCTTTTTTTGAGACATTTTTGGAACATTTTATTAGGACATTATAGTGATAGTAATTAAATCCTTTGAACTAAGAAGAGATAAAAGACTCTGAACAAGACTTTTTCGTGTAGTTAATTAAGTGCATTTTCGTGAACTTTCTAGAACTTTTCTATTAGGACAGTAGTTTAAATAAAAGACTTTTTCGTGCTGTTTTGCGATTTCTCTGGACAATTCCATTACCGATATTCACGTGATTTTTAAATTTTGTTGATAATTATATGCCGGTAACGACCAGAAGCATGGCATCCATAAAACAAATACAGGACTCATTCGCCCAAATGCAAAAGATGATGGACCAAGAAAAGAAACACCAGGAGGAGAAAGAAGAACAGGAAAGAAAGCGCCAGGAAGAGAAAGAAGAACAGGAAAGAAAGCGCCAGGAAGAGAAAGAAGAACGGGAAAGAAAACGTCAAGAAAAAGAACAAAGACGTCAAGAAGAAAAACAAGAAGAGGAGAAACGCCGTCAATAGGAAAATGACGACTTACGGAAAGCTATAGAGACTCAACAGACTGCCTTGTTTACAGTCGTTGAAGAAATAAAAAATGAGATTAAGAAAGATATGGGTAGTGCAAAGACGAAAGTTAATGAGGTTGAAGTAAAAGTATGCAAGGTCGAAGAAGAAGTTGGTGAAGTCAAACTGAAAATAAAAAACTTCGAAGAAATCAAAGGAGAGATTGACCAGCTTAAAAGACAGTTGAGGGATAGAGGAAACCAGCAAGTGGTATCATCAGGCCAGCGATTAAAACCTTTGATGATCAAAGTTCCTGGATGACTTACAAGACACAGTTTGAGGCAGCAGCAAGTGCAAACAACTGTAATGACGAAGAGAAGGCTAAAGCATTAATCGTGGCCTTAAGAGGCTAAGCATTGGAGTTGCTCCAGACAATTTCGGTAGTCCAACAACGGAACTTTAGAGTTTTAGAAGCTGCCTTAGATCTACGATATCGCGATCTTGCTGAAGTATACCAGACCCAGCTGAAATTGCGTGTTCAGAAAGCCGGAGAGAGCCCGCAAGAATTTGAAGCTGCGGTGGAAAGACTGGCACATTTAGCATATCCTAATGCGCAAAGAGAGTTTAAAGAGCAATAATTGACAGTGGGGGCATTCCTAGATGGGATACGGGACGAGGAGATCAGGCGAGTCCTCAGGCTATCCCAATATAACACTAGTAGTGAAGCTTTGGTGCGTGCACTAGAAGTAGAAGCCATCTATAGGGATACTCCAAAGTCAAGAGTGTGGGCTATGACGCCTGAAGAATCTGAGCCGGAAAAGGAGAACCAAAGCCCTACGTTGACCAAGATGGAGAAAATGTTAACTCGAATGCTGGCTAAATTGAATACTGCAGGAAGTTAAGGAAAGCCAAACGGGGGTATTATTAAATGTTACAACTGCGGCAGAGCAGGGCATATCAAACGAGACTGTCGACATCGGAAGTCGAGGAAAGTAAATGCTGGAAAGGTTGAAGAGACTCAGAATAGAAGTAGTGGAAGGCCAAGTGGACGGCGTATGAAATATTACAGGTGCGGAGAACGAGGACATATCCAACTAGAATGTCCATGGAGGAGCTTGGAGAGAGTAGAGGCCGATGCAGTGAAGCCGAGGGGAAAACCAGAGGGAGTCAGTACCAGTGAGGCTGTGTCAGATAAGGAACGTGGTGCCCCTAGAGTAGTGAAGATTTCTCAGCTTCGGAGCATTACGAGAAGTCCACCACAAGGATATAAGAATGAAATGAAAACCCAGATGCAGATATTTCATCTGGAAGGAAGTGCAAGGAATTTTGCAAGTACTGCCACCAGGAGAAACTGCAGGTGATGGGAGCAGTCAACACTGTTAAGGTGGAGGTGCCGGATGACAGGGAAAATGAAGCGTTAAGACAAGATCAATTGAACGATAAGGAAATTGGGCCTATATTGCTGGCCAAAGAAAGGGGAACTCATCCAAAATGAAAGAATGTTTCAGGCAAAAGAGTGGGACTGAACGCACTATGGGCGCAGTGGGACTCACTGAAAGTCATGAACGGGCTGTTGCGGAGAGCATGGGAAAGCCCGGATGGAAAACAGGTGATTATGCGTCTAGTGATTCCCAGGTGTCGAGTAGCGAAGGTGCTTCAGGAAGTGCACAATGAAACATTCGATGGACACTTCGGTGTTAACAAGACCCTGAAGAAAATATGAGAACGATGTTATTGGATAAAAAGTCGCCAGGATGTGGAGGCTTGGAGACGCAAATGCAAGATTTGTGCAGCCAGTAAGGGACCACAGACTGGAAGTAAGGGTGAAGGGTTCAACGCCGGAGCTCCTTTCAAGAGGTTGGCTAACAATATAGCGGAGCCATCACTAGCCAGTGACCGAATGAAGGCTCGATACGACCAGAAGGGTATTTCAAAAGGGTTTATCAAGGTGGGAGAGCTGGTTTGGCTGTACAATCCGCAGCGAAGGAAAGGAAAGTCACCGAAATCACCATGGGATGGACCGTACCCGAATTAATTATGTCGTCTATCGGATTCAGCAAAGCAGAAAGTCCAGGATGAAGATCGTGCATTTGGATAGATTGACGAATTACACTGATGATTCTGAATTGCCTGACCGGGACGATCAGGCTTAAGGAGGGGGCAGTGTTATGTATTGCACCCCCTTGAAACTGGAGATTGATACGCCTATGCCTAATAGTGACTGGAAACTTGTAGAAAGAGATAGAGTTTTCTAGACTGTGGTAGAAGATTCTTGATTGTGTTGTGGCTGGATCTAGAGGCAATTTCAGAGTATATAAGGCGCGATTACCGGCGCAGAGGAAGAAGTTATATTAAAGTGAAGTTTGGCGGTTATTTTGGTTAATTAACAAGTATTTTGTAATCAGTAAATTATCAAATAAACTGTTAGTGATTTACCCCTTGTTAAAATTATTTAGAACCTACGGACTCATACAGGGTGTTTCCTAAAGGGTAGAAAACTCGTTGCAATACGATGCTGGAGAGTCTCTTTTGGGGACGTATTTCTTGAAAACTTTACATTTGTCCGAATTAGTGTTGTCAACCTTCACCAAAGCAAAGTTTTCTTCATACCGTCATACCCAGTTGTCTGGGTGTTCCCATATCCATAGTTTGTTCCATTCCCATTGTCAAAGCCTTAGGTGGTCCGCGGAATAAAGTACGTGTGTACGAAATACTCTCGTACCTTCTTGATAAGTTGACTTAAGTTTAGTATCTGTTCTTTAGTACCATGTCTCTCAGCAAAGCCTGCTTGCTTAGGACGTATTTGCCAGGACAAATAATGCTAAATTCTGGATCGACAAATATAATACATTATTATTTTACTACTTAGAAATCTATAGTTATCACAAACATCTGTCGATCCCTTATGGAGTGGTATGAAGATTCACGTTATCTAATTATTGGGAAAGATTGCTGTTTTTCACATTTTTTGGCATATTCTCTGGAGGATTCGCCCTCTGTCTTTACCAGCGCTTAAGCTGTGATATCGTCGACTCCAGCTTCTTTGCTCGGTTTTAGTTTTTGTATGGCATCCACTTCTGATTTTAGTATTAGAGGTCTCGTTCGCAATTCTAGTCGTAATCTTGCTGCCAGTCATCTTCTGCCTCAGGATGGCCACCATAGAAAAGCTTTTGACAGTATTGGCGCCAAACTACAATTATCTGATCCCTGTCAGTTCTCAGCGTACCAGTGGAATCTTTAATTGACCATATCTTGGGTTTAAATTTGCGAGTAGTCACTCTTACCGATGAAAAAGGTCCTTGCTATTGTTATGATCGGCACGTGACTTCAGTTCTTCACAGATGCCTTATAAATAAGAATTCTTGTCTCTTTGACAAGGAGTTTGAATTTTCCGCGTTAGTCTATTATATTCTTCCGATTCCCAAGTATTGTTGACACCTGGAGCCTTTAAGTTTTCTCTAGCTTGAACTTTAGTTAGAGTTTGAGCAGTAATCTATGATTGCTTCACATTTTTACGCGTCTCTTGTATTCAGTGCCGGTTTTAGTAATATTGGCACCCTGGGCGATATTTAATATTAAAGAAAAAATTAAATAATTATTTAATTTTTGAAATTACAATTTTTTAAATAAAATTTTGCTTTCCTGGCCTTCCTATCAGCAAATTTTCTTATTAAGTCAGCGAAGTCCATGTTTACCGCAATTTCATTTTCGATTGCTAAAGTTGCTAAATTAATTAATCTAGATTGAGATATTCTCGATGCAGAAAGGTTTTATCAGCTTATGCTTAGAAAAACTCCTCTCTCTACCAGCGAATGTTTTCTTTTTCTCTCAGGGCTCGTCTGTTAATGAAAACTCCGAGGGAACTACAGCCTCCTGGGCTTGTTGTGCTCTCCCTGTCATGCTTCACTCCACCCATCACTAATCAGGTGATACAGGGCTATGGTCGGGCGGGTGCTGATGAATTCCGGGTTTGTTCGTGTTTGTCCGTAGATACCATATCTCCTGCGAGCCAGTGCCTCGCAGTTGAATATAATGTGATCGACCGTTTCCGGCTCCTTGCTGCATAGTCTACAGTCTAGGTTGCCGTCAAATTTGCCGATTGTATTCATATTACTTCTTTACAGGAAAATGTCCAGTCATTGTTTATTGTAAGCAGTTCTTCAGTTTGTTTTGTACATGGACCTTTAATGCCTGTTTTCCCATGTCGATTTCCTGGAATGTTCTTCAGTGATTTTTGTGTTTGCTCTTGACCCAGTCTTTGATCTCCCTTCTGGCTGAGCTTTTAGAAATGCCCAGCGCGGGTTCTGGGCCATAGAATATATTAGCTGCCCTTTGTCTAGCAAGTTCATCGGCTTTGTCTGATGCAATGGAGATCTGCTGGTTAACATATAGTCGATTTGCATTCTCGCGTACACATTCATAAATATCCAGAATTTCTGACTGGAATACAGTGGCGTGTTGCCAAGGGAATGACTTATACTTGCCCTGGGTCTTTCACCATGTATTCCAGCTCCAGCTCCTGTGTTTGTCCTAGATCCGTCAGTATACAAGCTTAGGCCCTTACGTAGTATGTCAGGAGCTCATTTTGATCAGAAGGTCTTGTTAAAGGTGACATTTGGCATCATGTCTCACCTCATATTCAATAGAGGGTCTTCTACAGTGTTTATTATCATCAAGTGTCCTCCCGATCTAGCTCCGTGGAGATTCTGTGTATTTGAGTTTCGCAGCCTACATGCTCCCATTGTGGCCTCTCCCTGCATCACTATGCTAAGTGGGGGGGGGGGAGTCTAGTAGGGTCTCCAAGGCTGCCGACCAGCTACTGTTACAGTATAGTTAATAATATTCTCAATACAATCCTTACGTTTGAATACGGTTTATGGCTATTTCGATCTTTAATGAAATTCAAAACGTCGCTGTCTACGTTAGGAGAGTAACATCATCTTGGACCGATAAAAGAGATATCAAGTTTATGAGTTCAATTTTGACCCAACAGTTAGCTTCAATTGAAGATCTTCATAGACGCATAGTTTAAGAAGTGCTGGGTTTTCTGGCAAAAAAAACAACAAGATTCTGAGTAATCATTTAACTGTGCACATATTTCATTGAGTGTTATTAAGGCAGTGTCCAAAAACTCAACTTCAAATTTCTTTTCTGCAATGTGGGTAATTTCACCAACTTGGCGTTAACACGTCTCGTTTTTTTTTGTGGCCTTGAAGACAGGTTCAAATTGAACTTCTTCAGCCAAATCGTTCGTTGTATGAGTTACCCATCACTAAGATTAAATCAATATTTGTAATTTAGCCGCTCAGCCCAACCGCGCCCTACCCTAACGCCGCTACTGCTTGTGTTGTATTGGTGCTGATGCTTGTGGGACCTCTTTTAGGGAATCCCACTAGGTATTTAGATCTTCGTCATGTAGTGGATTAACTTCTGTAATATATTATATAATAACGAAGGAAAAGGAAGTATGTTGCACATTTAGATACATTTTTCTGAAAAAAATATGATAGTTAATTGGAGTTGCACATTTAGATAGATTTTCTAAAGAAAATATAAGTATATTGTAAATTCAAACAATTTACATAGTTTTCTTTTGTCATGGTGAATTTCATATCAGCAAACAGGCGACAAGGGAATGCTTTCTTAGATGTTTACAATATTATATCTGCATAAAAGCTGTCTCTTTATCAGTGAGATCCGGGTCCTGCATGATAATTAAAAATAAATGTCCTTTTTAGACACGATGACTTGCTAGTATTAACTCTGGAAGTTTAAGAAATAGCTTCCACTATAATCGTGTTAATAAACAAATGATTATTTATTTAACTGTGGAAATCAAACATAATGTGAAATTGTGTTGTTTTAAATCAGGTTTATGTCAAAGAAGAAACAGATAAACATGTTTATATCCACGTATGAGGTCGTGACATGCAAGTTGTACTTTTGGTGTTAATAATGTATGACTTGCAATATTGTTTATTGTAGGCTCAATCAATCAATAAATCTTGTAAGAAAGCTTTTTGTCGTGGCATACGTTTTACTAGTCGTGGAAATTTTGGACATTATAATAGAAACGTTTTGCAGAAATTAAGTATTTTGAATGGTTTTTGGTTGGTTTGTAGGGGTCCACGTTTGAGCTAGGATTATTCTTTTTAGATTCAGAAAACTTGAAAACATGTACATTTACCAAAAACGTAAAATCAATTTTTTGCATAGTCCCAATACTTACCCTATTTTATTCTATATATGGAAAACTATAAAAGAACTTGTTACTGCATATCCACGGACGATTCGACCATTTTATCTTGATTGTAACCTCATTGTTTTAACGTCTCTGTTACTACTTACCTCTTTATTAACTAAATGAACTGCCACTTAAACACATACATTTTTTTGGATCCAACACTTTTTTTTTAATTTCAAGTATAAATCGCGTGAATTTCGGCAAGCAGAATTTATATGGTTTTCCAGATTTGTATACAAAAAGCTTACTCACTATGCTGAAAAAAAATATTCGGACCAAGGATACTTAGGAATTATATGTTCAGTCAGATAAGGCAGTTTATTTTAATGTATATTTTGTGTGACTTGCTGCTTATGAATTTTAAGGTATATAGTCCAGTAAATAGGGGTCATAACTTGAAATTAAATCCTACAGCGGTGAATTCTTTATGTGTTAGAAATAAAATTTCAAAAGTTTACCTTGACATCTGGTGTGGTAACTTTTTCGTGGTAAAGAAATCATAAGATTTTTTTTACAAAAATTCTTCATTATTAGCTACCGGTTTCGTGAACACAAAATTCATCACATCTTCAGGAAACGAGAATATTTAACAGGTTGCATAAAGATGTGAAGAAAAATTTGTGTCCATACAGCCGTGATAACAATAAATAATTTCTGTGAGAACAGTCTTTTAGTGCTTTATGATACTACATACTCACATAGGATAGGCTTACCTTCCGTACCTTTTGTATGCACTTGTTACACCACAAAATAAGCAGTTATGTGATAAAAATATTAACGATATTATGATTGATTTCTAGCGAACAGTAGGCTAACACGTAAAACAGCAACAACTTTGTGGTAAAAAAATCATAAGATTTTTTTTACAATAATTCTTTCATGTTGGCTACCGAAGTTCAAAGTGTGTCGGATTCGGTGACAGACGCGTGTTTTGTGGCTCCTACAAGATATCGAAATAAATCCGGATAAAGCGACAACAAAACGACGAAATTGTGTTGAATTAAAGCGTAACCAATTCTGCATTTATTGATATAAATTAGCACGAGTCTGGCTATTTCGTATAGTTGATATTTGATTAAATTGTGTGGGTTGAATAAATCAACACAGAAGAGTGTATATAAACAACCCGAGAAAGTGTACTGTAAAATCTATACCTGGATGGATGTGGTACCCTTTTCAAGTGGGTGATATAAAATAAGCAACAGCCAGCCCGATGTGCATGTGAATGAAACAGATAAGTTTTTGTTTGCTTTACTTTTAATTTAGTTTAGCTCATTAATGACAAGGTTTCTTGATCAAAATACCATAATTTCTAATTCGCAATTTGGGTTTCGGCCTAAATTTTCAACCATACAAGCTGTGCAGCAGGTGGTGGGTAATATTGTTGAGGGTCTGGAGGAAGGAAAACATACTGGACTTGCTTTATGTGACCTCTCCAAGGCCTTTGATTGTGTATCTCATGACCTGTTGCTAATAAAGTTAACGTATTATGGTATAAGAGGTGTACCTCTCTCACTATTTAAATCGTACCTAAACAACAGACAACAATGTGTTAGTATCAATAATATGAATTCTGCTCTTACCAATATCAAAAGTGGCGTTCCCCAGGGATCGGTCTTGGGACCGTTGTTGTTCATATTATTTATAAACGATATAGATCACTTTCTTCGTCCTGATAAGTGTGTCCTTTTTGCAGACGATACAACTCTAATTGCCTCCGACGCAAATTATTTGAGTTTACTGAGCAGTCTAGGTCAAATTGAAACAAAGGCTAATCAATGGTTCATTACAAACAAACTTAAACTTAACAGTGATAAATCACAAACACTTGTTATATCATCAAACTATAGAATCAGTAAGGGCGAGAGTGTAAAGCTACTGGGCGTTGTATTAGACGATAGATTGAGTTGGTTGGGTCATGTTGAATTTTTGTTGAAGTCACTTTCGAGTACAATTTACTTATTACGCCAGTTGAGGCTAATTATAGGAAGCAACACATTGCTCTCAGTATATTTTGCCCTTTTTCATTCCCGAATTACTTATGGTGTGATTTTATGGGGAAATTCAATGCACGCCATAAAAATTTTTCGGCTTCAAAAAAAAAGCTGTCAGAGTGCTGGCTGGAATTAATGATAATAGAGTACATTGTAAGCCACTATTCGTGAAGTTTGGTATAATGACGTTACCATCTTTATCTATATATTATTCTTTAATTGAAATACACATAAATATCAGTACTTTCAACACGCACTCTGACATTCATAATTACAATACTAGATCCGTAAATCTATTGAGAACTCCCCGTTTTAGACTGAAAAAATCTGAGAATAACTCTTTAAATTTAAACATGTACAATGTCTTGCCAAATAGTATAAGATCATTAAATACAAACTCTTTTAAAAAGGCCCTGAAAGCAATTTTAATTACACAATGCTACTATTCTGTACATGACTTTATGACAAACTCACTTCAGACTGAAATAAATTAATGACAGATAATTAATACATTAATGTTGATATGAAGCAGGCACACGAGGTGTTTAAATAATTTTGATTTTAATGTAGTATTAGATATTATAGTTTTTGTTTGTTTTTTTTATTATACTTTGTCATGACAAAACATATCTATTGTTTTTTATATATTTATGTGATCCTTCTATATTTAGGCTTATGTGATACTTTATATTTATAAGTTTTTTTTCTTCTTTTTTTATAGTTACCCCTTTACAGTAACTTAATTTCATATTTAATTTAATTTTTGTTTTTCTGACTTGCTACAAATGTACTCTTGTGTATGTAAAGTAGTTAAATAAATTATCTATCTATCTATCTATCTATCTATCTATCTATCTATCTATCTATCTATCTATCTATCTATCTATCTATCTAGTGAAGTCTATTTCTTTATTTAAATTGAAAAATTAGAAATTAAAATTGAAAAGACATGTATTTATTGGTTTATTAAACAACAGAGAAAAAAAATAGGTAATGAAATAGAAAATACCAGAAATTGGAAGACGGTAGTAGAAAATAATTACTGTAAATTGAAACCGATTGTTTCATAGAAAAGACATACCTATACGGTGAGTAAACTATCCCTTTGGACCTTTTTTCTCATAACGCGCAAAAAAAATTAGAGAGATATCTCCGCGAGATAGGGCCCTTCTCAGCAACTCCGCCGTAAATGGATATTTACCTGTGGAACGGTTAATAAATACAAAAAATAAAAAAAGATCAAAAGATGCTGCCAAATTCAGAAACAGAAGAAACAGAAAACTTAGAAGAAGAAAAATAAGGAGACGACGATAGATGGAAACTTAATAGAAGCATGGAAACTTAAAAGAAGCATCTCACAAACACCTACACTTCCCATCCTGTATTCCCACTCCATACGTCATGCGGCTCTCGCTGCTGACAACAAGCATATCCAATGCCCAACCTGGCG
This sequence comes from Stenurella melanura, assembly GCA_963583905.1. Lineage (NCBI taxonomy): Eukaryota > Metazoa > Arthropoda > Insecta > Coleoptera > Cerambycidae > Stenurella > Stenurella melanura. The sequence goes on from OY757311.1 coordinate 155,367,795, forward strand.
TATGCAGCCGGTCCGGCGGTATATAAAACATCCGAGATTTGGTTCCGGCACGCGGCTTGGACGTCCGTTGGGCGTATCCGACGGACGACAAAGCTGCGTGTTGAAACCAACGAAGTGGAAGGGAAGACCCTCCACTTCGTTGGTTGAAACGAACCTCCATGGATGCCTGGAATCGGCAGCAATGCGCAACCTTTGATTATAGAGGTATAGTACTCTTTAGTTTAGTTATTAATTTTACCAGCTTATTTTTGAAACAATCTACTTTTGATAATTAATCAATAAAATATGTCGGGTTTTTCAATTGGTATAGATTCTGTGAATTTTCCAGAATTATTTCGTTATATAACACTTCAGTAACAAAGTTTTGGATGATTACTCAATATAAGACGTCAGGCTTAATAAAAATGTTTTAGTATGTTTTAACACATGAACTTACAATTTGTCAGGAAATTATTCTGAATTTATATCGTACTACCCTGTTTGTTTTGTAAATTTCTTCCCTATAAATCACTTTTTCGCCATCGCTAATATAATATACGGTCCTTTTGTCACTAAAACAGCTAACGTCACCTTATAACCTTTATTTGACTTAGTCTCTCTCGTTCCGCATACATACTACATACATTATAATCTACAAGCTTGTGTTTGTCTTTTTTGCTATTTACATAAGAACGCTGATATCCTACATTATCTGTAATTAACCTCTGAAACCTTTTATATATCAAATATTCAATGTAATAACCTAACCTTTTGACTCCCAACTTTTCAAATTATAATATTTTCAATTTTCTTAAATGCAGTTTTTTGAGCATTATCAAAGAAATGTGAAAAACATTTTCTTAATATGTAATCTTTTTTATTTATGCTTTTTAAAAAACATTGCAGATGGTTTCAAACCGACTCCTTATTGTTTGAGTTATTCAGCTATTTCACTACTAGTTACAGACCTAATAACACTTTAAACTTATTATCTATGTTGTAATACGTACTATTTACTGTGTATTTTTATGATTGCAATAGAAATATTGTTATTAGATAACATTGTAGTTACTGTCAAACAATTCCCCGCGTCCCAAAAAGTACGTAGCATCATTTTTCACGTATGATTCAAAACATTTTTAGCTGTAAGTACAAATTATGTGACGAATGATCCGTGAATAAGTTGCAAAAACATCAAAAGGACGAGACCTGGGTATCCCCCCCCCCGTTTTCGAGGATGCTGAATACGATGGTTTTGGGAACTACCCTTAAACGCGTAAAATTACCCCCTTTCGTGTTTTTTCCTAGGCATGCCATCCAACATATTATCAATCTCCGGAGTTGACACTACCCCCTCCCATGATACTAAGATCTCCCCAAAAACTTCAAAATTGATAGAAATTTGTTTTTATTCGTTTTCAATGGTGCTCAACACGATAGCAATATACATTTCTCCCCTACTCTCCACTAACCACCCCAAATCTCCGAAACCCCACCCCCTCGTAATATTTCTTGCCACAGAAACCACGATCCAACGATTCCTCACATGCCCAATATCCAGAAATGTAAAAAGGGGGTGGTTTCGGAGACTTGGGGTGGTTAGTCGAGGGTAGGGGATAAATGTATTTTGCTATCGTGTTGAGCGCCCTTGCAAACGAACAGAAACCGATTTACATCAATTTTCAAAATTTTAGGGATATTTTAGTATCGGGGAGGGGGTTGAATTATGTTGCCATCGTGATGAGCAGCCTCGAAACGGGAATAAACAGTTTTCACAAAGTTTAAATTTTTGGGATGATTTTAGTATTAGGGAAGGGGGTAGTTTTTAACCCCGTGGGTGACTGCATGTGTCGGCACTCAACTTGCTTTACAATACCGAAATGTTGTCAAAAACCTCGATCTAACGATTCCAGACATGCCCAGAAGGCAGAAATACAAAAAGGGGGTGGTTTCGGGCATTTGAGGGTGGTTAGTGGAGGGTAGGAAAGAAATGTATGTTGCTATTGTGTTGAACACTCTTGCAAATGAATAGAAGCAAATGTTTACCAATTTTGATATTTATGATGTATTAAGACATGTAATACAATCCATCAAAGTCGAAACATCACACAGGCCCACAAAGAAAATTATGAGCGAGATTTTTTCTGTTTTTTTGGGGCGCTGAATGAGAATAGTATGATCGGTTCGAATTTTCGAGCTAGAGCTCGAAATTGGTGAAAAATCCTGAAAAATTGATCACTAGACAATAATTTTTCATTTCATCAACATTCTCGTTCTTTCAATAAAAACAAGGCTATCGTTTCAATATCTTTATTTGAAAAAAATATATTATTTTAGAAAAAAATTATTATTTTCGGTGTTCAAAATTTTATTTTTAATGCATTTCCCCACCCGTCTTCTAATTTCGAAAGTAGTTGATTTTAATCTTATTTCTTATCGTTTCGGTAGAGTAGCTATCTCTGTTTTCGCTACTAGTTGAACACGATATTGTATCTACTCATTGTACATAAATTCTTTCATCCTAGTAGTCCAGTGGCATTAAATTTGGGATCTTTGCAGGCCACAGAATATATCCACTATGCCCAATTCACCGACGTGATTGAGATATGTCCTATCCTAGAATTGGCAGACCGTCAAGCAGTAGTGAGCTGGGCAACCGTCGTTTTGGAAAATGATTCGGAGGCGAAGGTTCAGCGGCAAATCTTCCAGGAGCGGAAGAAGATCGTTTCACAAGAAGTTCAGGTTATCTGGAAAGTAATGAAGTCCAATGACATGTTCAGCAATTACACCCATCCAATCATTGACACCAGTTATTTTTATATTTGCGGGTTGCCGCCCTTGTCCGCCCAATAATGGAAACTATGAAAACTGGTTACGCCTTCACGGGAAAATTTTGATTTATTGATTTATAAAATAGATTTTAAGAAATTGGGGTCTTCAATATCGGCATTCAATAAATAGCGAGAAAATGCTATTCTTTGTAAAGGGTCGTCCTCTTCTAGGCCCTGTACTGAAATATAATGGTAAGGATGTTTCTTTTCTGTATTCATCGCTGACCGAATTGTTCAAATTAAAAATCCGAGTTGCTGTGCAAATGCGGCTAGAATATTTTCGTCATCTTCGGCGTGATGGTGTGACGATCCTGCAGTAGGCTCATGTTGATGTAAATTACAAGTTTCAGCCATTCGGCGATACGTATTGCTGAATGCACGCGGATCCGAAATTTGTTTATGTGGATGAAATCATACCGGGTACAATCTTCCAGCAAGGTTAGCATTCCTATCTGCTTTGCCATAGTAATAAAGTATGTCAGCATACTCGGTTACTACAAGTAGCCATTGAAATTATTTTACTCAATATGTCAAAAACTTAAGACAAATTATTGGAAGGGAACGATACAGCACTCAGGATAGCTAAAAATTTCGTTACAAACACAAGCAATACAAAAGTGTGCGCAGTGTCAGTGATATACTAATAAACAAGTGATTAACAAGTGACTAGTTCTGACTGTTTTTGAACATCAAACGTTTAATTTAGTGCGTAATACTTACATAAATGATGAATAATGAGATTTTTTAGGAAAAGTACAAGATCCGCAATAAATGAAGGCAGTAGCATTTTCCATATAGGTATGTTCGGTTCATATACATGCCAAATGACCCCTCTACCACCGTGTTCCAGGTCGGCATCACCTTACCAAACACCCTGTATATATTCGTGAAAAATAGAAAGTCGTCCAAAGATTATCAAAAAATTCATAGATATGAAAATAGGGTGAAGAATGGATGGTGTGAAACGCAGAACGATATCTCGAACAATTCTCGAGAAATCTATTTCTTGCTCTTGACAATATTTTTCTGAAAGTTAAATCTGACATTAAGTTAATATCTTATGTATATTATTTCGACCCAGATTTTTACAAATTATTCTTTCGGTGAAATGCGTTTCAATAATTTAAATAGTTCACTGAATTGCAGTAGTTTAATTTTCCGTCGGTGAATGTTTCCTTAACGGAATAAATGTATGTTAGAAGATTGCAAATTATAAATTACATTGTTACCAGAATGCTACCCAGTAGTCTGCACCAGTGCAAGCGGCTTGTGATAGAAGTATAATTGTAATTAAAATCACAATCAAACATAAATTTTGAGGAGGAGTGGAAGGTCTAAAATTATCACCATCGTATTCAGCACCTCCGAAAGCGGGGGGTACCCAAGTCCTATCCTTGACGCAGCACTTTTCAAGTTTACCCCCTTTTTTGCAACTACTTCATGGGCTACTATTTTCAATAACAATAATAGGATTTAAAAAAGTTCAAGTCCATCAAAAATTGTATCATTTTTCAGAGTAGAATCTTCTTCCTGCTTCAACGGTTAACTAAAATCGATTCCTGGAGGAAATAATCTATTAGAATTAATTCATTTTAACTTTTATTGGACAAAAAGTGGGGTACACAAAAACGGAAATATTGACTAATATAGTTTGGAAAACGCAATAACGTTCCTATACATATCTTAATAATCCATATCAATACACATATGTACAAAAAATATATAATAATCTGCATTAAATATAACAATAACAAAATATATCTCAATAATCAATTTCTTCTATTGACTGCAAGTATTTTCGTCTATAGGCTTCCGCGGCAACTTCTTTCAACTGTAGTGACATTGTAGGTCCCGTTTCCAGTACCAGTTTATGAAAGTGGCCTTCATGAATCTGTAGCAAATTGTGTGGATGATCAAATTCTAACATGGAACCTGCGCTCATAACCATTACTTTATCCGAATCCATAATGGTGTTAAGTCTGTGGGCTATCGTTAGAACGGTGCACTCTTTGAACTTTCGACGGATTGTTGCTTGGATGAAGGAGTCCGTTCTAAAAAATAAAAAAAATTCACAGATTTCGCAATTTTTGCAACTATCGGGACATTGGAAATGATAACACCATATATAAAACATAAACTTTTTCCGGACGAGGCGAAGCCGAGTCCGGAAACAGCTACGATTCACTCTCGATTGCGACACCGCTGTATTTCGACCTTAAATGAAAACTGGTAACTTGACCCCTGTGATATTTGCAACCCATATTACATTTGCATATATCAGCTTTTGCATATACGACAGTCTCACTCGACCGCGACACCGCTGTCTTTTGACCTTCAACGAAAACTGGTAACTCGATCCCCATATACGAACATGTTGAGCAGCCTCTGGGCTGGACTCCGCCATATGTATATTTTCAATAAAGGCACTTTATTATTATTATTATTATTATTATAACATAAACATTTCCAATATGTTAAAATGGAAAAACCATATCTAATTTCATGTAGCGCAAGAAAACTTGTGTTATCTTGTCAGATAAAAATATTAATAATCAATAATGTTCTTTGTTTTCTGCAAAGAAAGATCAGGCAGCGTGTGTTCTGTTCTAAGTATAATACTTATCCCTAATAAATCGAATGGAATTTGATAATCAAGAAGAACTTTATCGAATATTAGTCCTCTAGTGCCAAGAATATGAGATGTCTAGGTCTCTCAAGAATTATTCCTTCTGTGTAACCCTTTTTGATGAAATAATACAAATATCAAACAACATTGTTGTCATAGTATCGTCACAGCCTACTGCGTAGTAAGTAATCACCGCGCTACCATCAGTAACCATAAATATGCATGTCTGGAGGATATTATTTCCACATCCACGTAGTGGATTGGAAGTATTGCAATCTTAAAATTATTTTCAATTTTTTTTTTTTCTTGAAATAGGTTTAGAATGTCATGAAACGTCGATATTTTAAATTTGAGAAAAAAAAAATTCTGTCTGTCTGTCGGTCTGTAACTTTTTTGTCCGCACGTTTTCTCCGGAACGGTTTAAGATTTTGACTTGAAATTTGGTACACGTATATATTGTAACGAGGTCTGGAACTGGATTGTTTTTTTAACATATCTGTTGAGGGGTTGGAGGATAAATAGGGGTAAATAGAGGGAAATAAGTAAAACAAGTTGGTAAGAGCACAGAAACTTGAAATTTGATGTATATCTACTGGAACTCAAGGCCTCCAATTTTTTTGTGATATTTTCCATCCCCTCACCACCCCCACTCCATTATTAAAGGAGTTGATAAAATAAAATTGGGATATCCACTTGATATTTGGTATACGTATATGTATATTATAATGACACCTGGAACTAGATTATATTTTTGGATTATTCCGTTGAAGGTTTGGGGGTTAAATAGGGGAAAATAAGTAAAGCAAGCTGGTAAGAGTACAGTAACTTGAAATTCGGTGTATGTACTAGAAGCCAAGGCCTCAGATTTTTTATAATATTTTTCAACTTTTTGCATTTTTACCTCTCGATGCCGAAAGACGCCTAGCGTCGTTATTGCGAAACTTGTGTATTTGATAAATTTTGATACCATTATTCATATTCTTGTATCTTTACGTCTCGATGCTGACCGAGGCCTTCCGTCGTTTCTGTAAAACTGTATTTGATTAAATTTGGTATCTAAATTTATGTTTTTGCATTTTTACGTCTCGACGCCGACCGACGCCTGACGTCGTTTTTGTAAAACTTCTGAATTTGATAAATGTTGATACCTAGATTCATATTCTTCGATCTATTCGTCTCGACGCCGGCCGACCCCTAGCCTCGATTTTGTAAAACTTGTGTATTTAATCAATTTCAATATCTAAATTCATGTTCTTGTGTATACGATACATTTTGATACCTAGATTCATAATCCTGCATTCTTACGTCTCGACGCTGAGCGACGCCTAACGTCGATTTTGTAAAACTTGTGTATTTAACCAATTTCCATACCTGAATTCATATTTTTGCGTTTTTACGTCTCGACGCCGACCGATGCCTAGCATCCTTTGTATGTATTTGATCAATTTTGATACCAAAATTCACGTTCTCTCATTTTTCCAAAACTCATTTTGTTGTGGAGTATTAATGTAAAGCCTATTACAATTAGTTCTAGTTGTATAACTAAATTTTTTATCCGCAGCTTAATAAAAGTTTGAATATTTCTAAAACTTTTCTTTATTTCTATCCCTTGTACATTTTGCAGATATTGTAAATGTCATTCCCGGCTTGAAAATTATCCAAATTCATTTTCAATGTCTTAACAACATTGCAACTTCTCTGCTCCAAATATTATTAAAATTCCATGACTAATTATATCCGCATACTAAAGGCAAATATAGTCAAGAAGTTTACGTTTAAAGAGACTTGGAGGAAAATCTGGATGTGGAAGTAGTGATTCCTTAGGCAGCGGTTTTTAATATTCGATATAAAATGTTACAACCAGGCTGTCCCACCATATAAATTTGAAATCTGGAAATGGAGAAGAGCTTTTATTGAGGCCGTGTACGTAAGAGACACCCGCGATAGATTGCATGACACTGTTGGACATGCTATAAAGCAACGGAGTGTCAACTACAATTAAAACATTACATGAATCATACAGCGTCTGATAAGACGTTGTGAATAATAAGGAGAAGAACCAGACATTATCTTTTTAGTGACGGTGATATAATGTTTATATCTCATTTTCAGTAAATTTATGCATTTCTGTTTATTGTGAGTGATCAAAAAAACAACAAATAACACGAAACAACAAGATTTGCGACATATTTATCGCAAGTCAATGGATTTTCTGTCTGCAAATAACTTGTGATAATTTTATCAACGTTGTTGCTATTTTCATACATAAATAATATTATTTGCATTAATTATTAGTACCTGGTGGTTGCTCTTCATTAATGGCAACTGCATAATTGAAAATATCTTATTATTTGCAATTTAAGGTTTACACAAACAAAAAACATTAAACGCTATATACAATGTGAGTTTCGCTAACCTATCGAATTGCATAGAATTCATTTTCCCCCAAGCACGCTTTGCCGACCATTAGTGAAACCTGATAAGGGGTGGTTATTTTCCGTTTAAGGGGGTAGAAATGGCTAAACAGCCCTAACAATATTTTTGCATATTCAATATTCTCGAATCTCGAAAACGAGGGATGGTACACGTTTAAACTAAGAATGCAGGTAATGTCAATATTCAACCCCCAAGAGTTGTTAGGAGGCTCGCGCTGTCGTTGCCTGTCTCCCTTCAATCATTTCTGATGGAAACATAACCATTTTCCCAGTTAAACCAATATTTCTAGCCATGCTATACGAAAACCATGAAAAGAGGTGGATTCTTGGCAGTTTGAGGGGATGGGAAAGGTCAAAAAGCTAAATATCCATCTATTCTTATTTAGCATACTCAAAAACGGAGGGTTAAGTATAACTTTAGACGTCATTTGCCTACTCGTCCGACTTATGGACTCCACTATAACCCTTTACAGAAATCTTTTTGGAAGACTGGCAATGAGTAGTAGTTATAGCTGAAACTTCAATTTGAAAAATGTTGATGATACCACTTTAGTTGCAGCAAATGAAGATGAATGTATGCATGTCGAAGACAGTCTTCAAATAAGCTGTTAGTATGATTTAACTTGTATATAGCAACAAAGCTAAAATTATGATTGCAGATTAAATAAATGAAAATAGCTTTATCTGCCGGGACTTTTTTCACTTTTTTACTGCAGGTCTTTTCCTGATTTTTTCTTGTATTTTTTGCCTCTTCGCTTTTCGAGGAACAGACCCTACCACAGGTTTTTTCCGTTTACTATTATTAATATATTAAAAGTGCTAAGAAAATCAAATTACCTGGGATCCACATTGGCGGTGGCCTCGTCAAGCACTAAGATTTTGTTATTCCTTAATATAGCCCTTGCCAAACAGACCAGTTGCCTTTGACCTAAACTGAAATTACCACCACCTTCGGATACCATAAAATCTAGACTGCTGGCAATATCCTTCAGCTCCACCTGAAAAATCAGTATATTTCATAATGAACCCACTAAGATCACACAGAGATGTAGATCTAGCTCAGGAATATTGAACTTTCATCTGGGAAAAAAACAGGTAAAGCTGAAAATCGCTAACAGGCTTAGGTAAGTGTACTGAAGAACATACTAATAGTCCCCTACTCTCTCGTGTTCTCGCCATCGTCGCTCTCTTACAAGAAAGACGTAACTTACTTAGCCAGAAGTGGTCTGATGATGGTTGGAAATTTTTTAAATTGGCCATTTTATCATAACATTTGGCATTTGTTAGCATATATACGTACGCTTACATCCCAAAAAAAAAGAAAATATAGAAAATTGCTATACTAACATGTGAAACAAACTGCGAGGAGAGTTTATTCTATATACAGGAGTCTGTACCCGCTCATGGCTAAGAGTAGCAGACTCAATAAAAATAATATAAATGTTTTGATGTTTGTAGGCATTGAATTGAATGTTTCACAATTTCCACTACAATAGCCTCAAATAGGCTATGCTTGCGTCAATTTTAGACGTTGAAATTACATTTATCGCCGTCTAACCACCCTGCCGTCTAAAAAATGCCGGATCACAAAATCGAGCTTTGGTCTCAGATTTGCTGTATCTTTAGTACAACAAAATTAATAAAAACGTAGTTACTACTACAGAGTGTGTCATATCTCGCGGCAAAATTTTGTTAAGTTGATACAATGAACAGTTTTGAATGATACAGGTTACTTTCCCACTTCTATTTCTTTACTGGTGCTTCGATATGTATTATGTACGTAGGTATATAGCCCTATTATGAAACGTATACGTTATCATAACGCGGCTGTTGCTGTCAAATATAACGTATATGGAATGAATTTATCTAGTGAAACTCTGTGAGATTGTGAGAGATAGGCGATGGTATGGCGCATGTTCCACCATAGGGCTGCTTGTTCATTGTCCATGATGCGGCTGTCAGCAGACCCTTGCCAGAAAGAAAAATAATCGAAGAACTTAAGGTTTTTATCGTATATTCCTATCAGAAATATGCAATGCTCATGAACCAAACAAAAACAAAATATAGAAACAGTAACTATATTTGTAAATTGAAGCTTTACTGGATTTCCGGGTATTGTTCCGCGTGCTCGGTAAGCCCCTGGAGAGGCTGATGTCTGAACGACTTTTCAGAAAAATCCTATTTGCCATCTTCAGATTTTCGCTTCTGCTTCTCGTAGCTCGAACTGAACTAGTTCATTCTAAGTACGCAAAACAATGCCCGAAAGTCTAGTAAAGCTTCATAATAAACCCGCAATAGTCTGAAAACCGACACATAATATTTATAAACTAACCTCTTCCAATGCATTCCAAAGTTTTGAATCGTCATATTCTCCAAAAGGATCCAAGTTGTATCTGAGAGTTGCTGAGAACAGTACTGGCTCCTGGGGTATAATTGATATCCTCTTCCTCAAGTCATTTAGGCCTAGTTCTTGAGTATCCACTCCATCTATAACTATGTTTCCCTCCAGGGGTGCCAATCGAAATAGTGCCGATATTAGTGAAGATTTACCTGCGCCTGTTCGTCCAACAATGCCAACCTAAAAAGATTTTTTTCAATTAAAATGTGCACCAGGTGGTAGGAGTATAATTTTTTTTCTGTAAGTTTTTGTGAATTTTGCGATGGTATTAAGGAGAAGAAATAGTTTTTTTCATTTAACTATGATACCATAAATTGTAGTCATAAACAATATCAAATTCATCAATTCATAAGACTGTGGATTTTCAGTCAGGGCCAAGGTGGGCCGAGGATGTCTGCAGCGAGGGGTACTATCTCAACTATTGTGGAATCTTCTGCTCGACGGACTTTTGGTCGAATTGAACGAGGAAGGTTTCTATGCATAAGCATACGCAGATGATTTGGCTATCATGATAAGAGGCCAATTTGAAACAACTGTCACAGGGCTTATGCAACGGGCTCTTAACATAGTTCAGGAATGGTGTAACAGACATGGGCTCTCTGTCAATCCTGGCAAGACAGAGCTAATGCTGTTCACTAAAAGGACAAAAATAAGCGACTACTAGCTTCCTTCTCTTATCGGCACACGTTTGTGTCTTCCCACAGTATAGAGGTGTGGAGGGCAACGAAGAGACAGACCGATTAGCGAGAGAAGGAGCAATAACTCCGTTTCTTCGTCCCGAGCCAGCCTTCGATCTGCCAAGAAGTCTGATTCAATCAGAGTTACGAAACTGGGCCACTGCAAGATTGAGCAACTATTGGGCTCAGGCCCATGGAATGAGGCAGGCTCCATATAAAGGGGCCCTCGACTGACTCAACCATTAGGTGGCTGCTTGGGCTCGATAGAGAAAAAATGAGACGGATAGTAGGCTTGTTAACAGGACACTGTCCTCTGAACAAACATCTTCACACAATGGGGTTGAAAAACAGCCCTATTTGTAGGATGTGTGGAGTGGAGGATGAAAACACCACTCATATCCTATGCAGTTGCGCACCCTTAGGTGCGATAAGGTATAGGCATTTCCAAAGGCAATTTTTACAGCCGTAGGAATTACGGGATCAACCATGGAATAGACTGCTATCCTTTGTGGAGAGCACTGGTCTCTTCTAGAAGATCTCACATGACGCGAATGCACAACGGGCGCCGACAGGCCTGAGTGCTGCGGATTTCACAGATCTGCTCGCGCTATAATAATAAAAATAATATTATACTCTTCGCAAATACAAAACGAAGAGTACATTGCATTCGATCGGCACATTTCTAAAACCAGTAATATCGCTCGTAGAAAAAAAAAATCATATCACTGTGTTGGTGATCGAATTCTGAACAACTTTCAATATGTCCGTCAATCTGTCTGTCTGTCCGTCCGTCTGTCTGTCCGCCCGTCATGTAAGCACGATAACTTAAGAGCGAAAAGTTCGATTGTATTGAAATTACAATTTACAGTAAGTTAGTGTTAGCTAGTGTAAGAACCCTTTTGTTTTTGAACACTATCGATTAATAAATAAAAAAGTTATTACGTAATTATTTAAATTTAAAAAAGTTTTGTATGTTTTGCAATTAAACAAAGAATGTCTATAACTAATATTATTTACAAGAGAATCTGGGAGAACTATTCTACAGAATGTGCAACAGTAATTATATAAAAGTGCAGTAAATTGGCGAAGAGTATATTGGTTGGCTTGTTTTCATTTCTATGTTCTCCCTTACATATTCTATAATGATTAAATAGTACTAAAATTTTGTGGTAGCTTATGCATAATCAAATTGTCTTTTAGGTTTCAAATTTAGACAAGATCTAGAATATATTTTTGCTCCACTGGTTGGGTTGGCTTCAAGTATTATCTTCAAATAAATATCATTGTATCTACTTATTTTAATATAATCGTAGTGACAAGAAATAACATGTTAGTTTAACTAGATTTGTCATGAAAGTAAGCAAATTACCTTTTCTCCTGGTTGAATTGTAAAATTTAGGTTTTTCAAAACTGGAGGGTCGTCATTTATATACCTTAAGAAGAGGCTTTTAAATTCGATTAAACCCTTGCTTGGCCAAGTACGAGATGGTAAATTTTCTGTAAAAAAAAAAAAAACAAAATACTTATTCAAATGTATCGTTTTTTGTGCTCATTATAAAAAAGAAAGTTTGACTAATTGCCTAAAAAAAAGTCTTCTATATGGTTTTCGAGAAAATCTATATCAAAAAAATTGCAAAATTTGTATTTTTAATGCGCACGAATTTTCGTTTATTTGAATTTTTTTGCGCGCGGCCTATAGAAAGAATTGAATTGCTCGAATATCAAACATGCTGGGAAGAAAAATCAAAATAGATTTTAAAGGGGACACAAAATACTGTCTTGTGATGCCATTTTTGAGGGCTATTGACATTTATTGATATATAAAAATAACAATACAATATAGTTGCCCCTTGATTTTTTGCAGTTTTAACTATTCACAGGCCCGTAAAAAATAACTGACATTAATATAAGTTAAAAATGCATTAACTTTTAGTTCAAGGTAGTACCTCAATGCAGAAAAAGTTAGGACTAAAAATATTCACACTTACAAATTTACCAGCACGATGAAGTTAGCCAAATTTTGGCCAATTTTTTATTGTTTCCTAAAAATAAAAAAAGACCCAAAAATCTTGAAAATTTATCCCAAAAATTAGTTTTTGAGTTTATATATCATAGAACTATTATTTCTAATCGTTTAATAGTTAGGGAAATGTATTAAAAAAATATTATCAAAAAACTGAATATGCGGCTTTTTTGGATTTTTTTGGCTAAATTTAACATGATGCTAAATTTGTCAATGTGAATATTTTCATTCCTAACTTGTTCTACATTGAAGTACTACCTTGAACTAAAATATAATGCATTTATAACTTATATTATAATCAGTTATTTTTTATGGGTCTGTGAATAGTTAGATGCACATAATCAAGAGATAACTATACAATATTGTTATCTTTATATAGGTACTAATAAATATCAATAGCCATCAAAAACCGCAACAGAAGACAGTATTTTATATCCCCTTTAAAATCCATTCTGAATTTTCTTCCTAGCTTGTTTGGTTTTCGAGCAACTCAATTTTTTCTATAGGCCGCACGTAAAAAATTTCAAATAAACAGAAATTCGTACGCATTAAAAATACAAATCTTGCAATTTTTGTCAATATCGATTTTCTCGAAGATCATGGCAGATACAAGAAAATTACAAGAGGACTTGCTTTTAGGCAATTAGTCAAGATTTCTTTTTTATGATGAGCAATTTTTTTATGTCTTCAACCGATAACTCGTATTATTAAAATAAGGCTTTTTTCACCGAAGGGCAGTTTCTTTGGGGGGGGGGATTGCGCGGCACCCCCCGAACTGATTTTTGTGGTTTTGTGAGTTTAATCCTTGCACTAACAGTTACAGAAGGAAAATCTCAGATAACATTTTTTGCGAGCTTCTGGTGTATTTTTTACTTTACCGATTGGACTACGAAACTCCCCGAAATTTTGGGTTGTAAATTTTATGACGGGATTTTTTGTAACGATTTCTGTTTTCGAATTCTCTTCGGACAAGTAACAGTTGTGACGGTTCTGTGTTGATCACTAGCCATGTGTTTTCCTGGAGTTTTTGTACATTATCTCCTTGATTAAATATAAACGAGATTTGACAATTTTGAGGCAGATTCATGAGGTTTTTAAAAACCTTGCTTCACATATAACATTGTTATTTATCATGTAAGCGAATAATTTGGTTCCTAGGTAGAGATGCTTGCGCAGGATCAATCCTGTTCAACCATGAGATTTTGTATTTATTTTTATTTAACAAATTATGGTCTGTTACTACATTGTTTCCTGAGCTGCCGTCCTCTAGCATAGCACTGTACATTTTCTAATTAATCAATGACATATTTCAGATATATCATAAAGGACCGTGACTTTTCAAGGAAAGCAATCATTTACTTAAGTAAAATTTTTTCGATAATGCATTTAAAGGAAATTAATTACCTGGCGGCGTTTCGAAAGGTCCCTCAGTTTCAATTTTGGTATATTGCAAAACTCTCTCCACACTCGTAAGTTGATTAATAACTTCAGCAGTTTGTCGCATACCATGTTGCAGCATACCTGTCAAAACGAGTGCCTGTGATATGGCCAGTCCGACCAAACTACCACTCACTGTTGCAACTGAAAAATTCAATATTTATTCCAAGACATCTAGGAAAAATGGTACCAGTTATTTGTTTATATTATATTGCCAGATGTTTGTGTCCCTTTTTCAAGTTGTTTGTATACGCTTTTAGGTGATGCTATATTCGACCAATATATCATTCAAATATAAACTAGGTATATGAAATAGCAAGACTCATGCTAATTTATATCAATTAATGTAGAATTGTCCAAGCTTTAATTCAACACAATTTCATAAGACTTCTCACAGTTTTAACCGAAGTTCGAAATTTTGTAAAAACTACAAAAACACGTCTACCTTTTACTCCATCCGAAATCGGACTCATTTTTATTAGAGTTAGGTATTAATTTTATTTTTTGTTTTTTATAATCTTAATAAGGAGTTTCACAATAGGATAAGTAATATTGACGCAATATGTATTAGAATTTTAAGTTAAGAAATGCAGGAGCGTGAAAGGTAGGAAAAGTGTGCCTGTTCTGTACCGATGACGACTAGTAAGACAACAGATTGTGTTTGTGCACCGAATATAGAAGATATCCTTTACTCTTATACAATAAGATTTTCGTCGTTTAAGTTGATTGCACCTACAGTATTAGTAATAGAAGTACTTACAATTGAGAGTGATGATAAAACTAAATGTAACGCAGGCAACAAATATGACGCAAACAATATCCAGCCATAGACCAAATGCAACTATGCACGTTATGGTTAAATACCAAGCAGAGGTGTGCACATCCTAAAACAAATGTTTGGAAATGGTTATCAAAACACAACAACTGTGTTAGTTAATATGTCAGGTAGATTAAGTCTTACCTGATGGTCATCGAATTCATTTATTAAGATATCTTCTGCTTTGGACGCCCTGATAGTTGTGATCCCATTTAAAGATGAACTAACATGGGAGAAGACTGGTGATTTCGCTAGAAAAAAAAATAGAAGAATATTTTACTAATTCTTTGTTTAACACATTTAAAACTCTTGTGCCGTTAAATAAAATGATTTGAGCACTTGGATCGCCCTAACTTTTTTTAAAGGTAATATAGTACAGTTACATATTCTTTACATTTTTGTATTCAGGAATTCTTTCTGCATATAACGGCACTACTTTAAAAAGACACTGTTACCCCAAGAAACTGGAGAATTTAGTTTTATTGGTGACTACAATTATATATGAGAAATGTTTCTTTAGGTGTCATTCTTCTTCTTATTCACAATATCTTGACAGACTTTTGTAACTTATGCATTGCTCTAGTAGGCCTCCTTTTCCTGCATGGTAGGTATGTCTGATGTTTGACATCTAGTGGCATCAAGGATTGCAATAATAAAGTGATGATATTGAGTCAGCTCATGTTGGTATATAAACATCGAATTTTTATCTATATAATATACGAGGTACTTGAAAAGTAAAATAAAATACAAATTTTTGAAATTTTTGTTACGATTACTATAGTCCCACTCTACTACGTAGATGTGGAAGTAATTAAGAGAAAGTTACCCTAAGTTTACTCCACATCCACGTAGTGAAGGGGAAGTATGGTAATCGTAAAAAAAAATTCAAAAATTCCATATGTTGAAATAGGTTTAGAATATAATGAAACGTCGAGATAATAGATTTGAGTGAATGAAATTTCTGTCTGTCGACCGATCGGTCTGCCTGTCTAAATTTTTTGTGTGCACGTTTATTCTGGAAAGGTTTAAGACATTTACTTGAAATTTAGTATACTTATGTATTTTAACGAGATGTGGACCTAGATTATATTTTGAGCTTACTTCGGTGAAGGGTTGGGGGGGCAAATAAGGGAAAATAAGTAAATCAAGCTAGTAATAATCCAGAATCTTGGAATTTGGTATATATGCTGGAAACGAAGACCTCATATTTTTTTAATAACTCTATTGTTAGAGGTGAAATTGTAATTGGATGATAATCAAAATAAAGTTACGTTTCAGTATGTATATACCTCTCCCCAAGAGGCAGACGATTTCAAGAAGTTTTCATTTAAAGAGACTTAAATGGGAAATCTGGATGTGGAAGTAGTGATTCCTTAGGCAGCGGTTTTTTATAAAAGGTGGGAAGAAGAATTGTTTAAAATTGCAAAATTGCTGTTTTGGTCTCGGTGCAATACTCATAAAATTGTTAGTATTGTTACAAAATGGAAAATACAAGAAACTTGGAGAGCAGTATTTCATGAACACATTTTTAACGTTACAATGCATAGGTGTATGGAAAATATTACAAAAAATTTTGAGGCCTTGGCTTCTAGTACATATACCAAATTTCAAGTTTCTGTACTCTTACCGACTTGCTTTACTTGTTTCCCCCTATTTACCCCTATTATCAAAACCGTTCCGGAGAAAACATGCGAACAAAAAAAAAGTTAGATCGACGAATAGACAGACAGACAGAAAATTTTTTGTTCGCTCAAATTTAAAATCTCAACGTTTCATGACATTCTAAACCTATTTCAAGAAAAAAAATTTTTATACGATTACTATACTTCCAATCCACTATGTGGATGTGGAAGTAAAATACTAAAACTTCTGCTGTGTTTTTATTAAAACTATGAAAACTAAAATTTCTAGGGAACTGTCTTACTATAGCAATTTTTTTGCTGGAACTTGTTGAAAATATTTCAAGAAGTGTAATAATAAGTTTTTGATTAAATCCGGGTGGTGGAAAGCTTTTGTTTAAACAAGATAATGTTCAGAATTCTGTTTTTTCGTAGTTTTTCTGTCGCAATAAAGAGACACAAATTATTCACAATGAAATTGCAAAGAGAACTAGATTTATCCGAAACTTTTTGTTCAATATGCCAAGTTGCAAAACATGAAGACATTTTAGGGAGGCCATTTTGAAACAATTGATTATGATAACTTGAACAATAATGCACATATTCTAATGAAACTTTAGAAGAATATTCCCTTTGTGAAGTTAAACCGGGCTAGACAAGACAGTTTCAACTTAAAAAGTTTACAATAACTCGAAAATCGACTCGTTGATTGCTTAGGGACATCAAGTCGTACCACAAAAAATTGTGTTTCAGATTATAGTTGTTTTTATGTTCTTTGTGTTGGTATAAACAAAAATAATTTTTTAATTTTTAAAACCAATTTTTAAAGAATTGATCAATATTTTGCCCGAAAACGAAAATTATTAGTACATGTTAAAAGTACACAAAAAACGAACTATTTAGAAAAAAGTTGGAACCCTAAATATGACATTTTTTTGCATCATGGCAATTTATAAGCAAGCTAAGAGACATAATGACTTAAAGCATTTTTTCAATTTATCTTTGTTTATACCACCACAAAAAACATAAAAACAACTATAATCTGAAATACAATTCTTGATGTACGACTTGTTCCCTCTAAACAATTGACGATTCGATTTTCAAGTTTGCAGTTGTTTTTTAGAAGTTATTGTAAACATGTTAACTTTAAACTTGGCTTCATGGCTTAACTCCAAAAGGGGTACATTCTTCTAAAGTTTCATTGGAATATGTGCATTATTGTTCAAGTTATCATTAGTTGTTTCAAAATGGCCTGACTAAAATGGTTTTGTTCTACGACTTGACATATTGACAAAAAGTTTCGAGAAAATCTAGTTTTGCGGGATACAGCCAGTGATATTTAAGAAAAACTGCAAAAAGACAATATTCTGAACATTCTTTCGTTTAAATAAAAGCATTCCACAACACGGATTTAATCCAACGTTACTATACTTCTTGAAATGTCTTTAACAAGTTTCAGCAACAAAATTGCCATAGTAAGACAAGTATTTTCTAGGCAATTTAGACCCTTAGATTTATTCCACTATATCACATATTCGAATATTTTCTATACTCCAACTTTGACGTCAAAAGCATTACTCCCCCTTATGTCACTCATCTATTTGAGCGTTAGAGTTATTTTTTTTTACATTTAGTTTCAGGCTATTATTTAACAATTTACGAAATTTTAAAAGTGTAGGGCATTTGGTACTATAATATTTAAACTTCAATGTCAAAATCTTTGAAGCCGGTATCGATTCGTCCTTTAAATTTTTTAGTCTATGAATTGTTTTCATTAGGTTTTTCAATAGTTTTCTTATTCATTTTCTCTTTAGGTTTCTTATTAGTGCCTTTTTGGTGTTTCATCCGTTCGTCTGTTACAGACATTTTTCTTAGAGACTGTCTGATGCAGAAAGTTGGAATTTTGTACAGTGGTAGGAAGTTATAGCGCAATTACAGAAGTGAGTGACAAAATAGAATTTTGATTTTGGTAATTAGTTTCGGGGGTAAGACGGGAAGTTAAATTTATTTCAAGTCATCGTGTAGCGTGTCAAAAGAAAGCAAGCCTATTAAAGCACGAATTCAATATTACATAATTTGACTTTTCAAGTATTTTTTCCGAAGAAACTGTTGAAAATCTTAATCCCCCATCCTATCTCCAAAAGATCTGAAAAAAATTCAGAATATTCAAACATATTTTTTATAGGATTTTGCAAACAGCAGAAAAAATAAAGGCTATGTGTTAAAATATTAATGAAATCTTTGCAGTCTTTCAATAACCTGAATTCTGGTTATGCTAGCAAATTAAAATAATAAAATTTTGTATAATTTCTTATTTGACAATTCTCATTCAACAACTAGCACCCGCACAGTCCCCTACGGCCATGCAGATTAAACCAGTATCTACATAACCCCCTACGGTAAAGACCTCATTAATATTTTTACATATAGCTTTTCCTTTAGTTCTCATAGAGTTATTTTTTCTGCTGTTTGCAAAATCCTATAAAGAATATGTTTCAATACAATTAAGCAAACAAATAATAATTCACGTTTAAACATTGGGAATGTGGTGTGGATTGAACGAAAATTATTAGGATTGCGGTACCTTAGGTAAGATATGATAAGAAAGCTCGACGACAAACTTTGTTTTGCAGATAATATGTATAAATCTATCAAGTCTACATTAAAAACAACTGATGGTACTTGACCAAGTACAATTACTAGATCGATTCTTAATGGTATACCAAGTCTTAAAACTGTATCATATGTGGAACTATTCAATTTTAATTTCTTGGTTCTTTTAACTAATAATATTTTTGAGTGGATTTTTCCTATTAATCTGAGAGCTTTGTCTAAGATAATGGCAAATCTCAACTTTCCAGAATACCTAGAAGTTAGTTGTCTGTTTCTTATAAACATGCAGAATTGTCTCTAACTTAGAGATTTTACACGGTCTTAATAGATTCGGTTCCCTAAGCCGCAACCGAGCCTCTTCAGACTTTATGTGGGCCCACCGAATTTAAATAAGACAGATATGATTGATGATTAAAGTGTGATGATTATTAAAAAAATAGATATATTGAATTAAAAAAAAAAATGTGCCGTGACCACTTTACACAATGCATTCAAATACTAATTATTATATTTAAACAATGTTATTTAATAAATGCAAACATATTATATTACGATTATCGGATTATTTAGATAAGATAAAATTTTGCTTGTAACCATTGCGTGGAAATATATACATAATCCAAGAAAAACAAATACAGAATGAATTGATGAGAATGATATATTCTTAGTAATCGTTACTCTTCCATTGTTTCCGGATTGAGCGACATGCACTATGTTAATTTACTTAAGCAAATTATCTGCACTTGCACAAATAAAAAGTATGTTTAATTTAACTTCTTTGATACTGAAAATGTAAGGGGCTTCTGAATTACTCTTAAATAATGGCCCTAACAAAATTGTCATTTACTGGTTTTGAGGTATCTCAATAGACTTATCACATGACATAATCTTCTTAGAATTTAGGCCACGAATATTTTTAGTTTTCGATTTCAGATTACTTTTTAACAAAAATATGAGTAAAATCGAGAAAAAACTTTGGGATATGAAAGATTCGGTAAACAAAATTTAACACCTTAATGAGAAAAACTATCTAGCTGTCAGTTTGACATTTTTGTGTTAACTAGGTAGGTATTGATGTGTTTTATTACTACAAAGATAAGATTAGTAACGAATTTAAAAGACTTTATTTTATCTCTAATGATTAAATTAAATTAATTTAAAATCGGACACACAATAGGGTTCCGTGGCCAGTACAGAATTGGAATGTGCACATTTAATTTGTCATGAAAACTACCAATTTTTTTTTAAAGGAAGTACCTATGCTGCAATGTCCATTAAAATTTCATTGAAAGTATTTGTTAATCGGAAAAAAAATCTGATTTTTTAGAACAGACGATTAGAAAATTGAAAACTTTGAAATCAAATATTTCTAAAACAAAACTTTTAAATGAAAATCTATCTAAGAAACCCGAACTTCACTTTTAAGAACTTGTCTAATGACAACACTGCAAAATTACAGCCTTCTGGGCCCAGTACTTCCTGAGAAAGACACCTGTAACATACAGACAGAAGGACAGGCGGACATAATGAAGCTATAAGGGTTTTACTGAACCCTTAAAATGGAATATTATTTTAACATAATTTGAAATTTGGGGTTTGGAATGTTAGATAAAAAATATTCGATACAAATATATTTATCAAAAATAGAATTTAGAGCATTTTACTCATCGTTGGTTTTTAGATTCAGCTCGTGAAGACTGCTGAAATATAAACTTCTTTAACATGATTTGAAATAATGTACCAGCAAATATTTAAGTTTGAAGAATATTTAATATGTCTTCTACTTTAGTACATTTATTTTGTAAGGACTAAATTAAACATTTGTTGTTTACTTATCATCAACTGCCAAAACCACTGGTGTGTAACATATCTCATTATCTAATAAAAGCATTCTCAATGTAGTACCGGGAGGTACCCTAGTAGGCGAAAAATGTTAGGAATTTTTTTTGGTTGCCATGCAAACAATAAGATATTAAAGCCCTCTATTGCAGGTAAAAGATAGATGTGAAACTTTCAGTTAAAGACGTGGAGCTAGTTAGCAGAGAACAAATTTTTCCGCTTATATCAAATTTTAATGTGTATATACTTAAATTTTTCACAATAATTGATGTAAACAAACCAGAGACAAGAAACTGCCAAAATTGATTGAAAGCTGAAACATTTATATACTTTAAATAACTTCTTTATTTACGATATTAGAGAAAACTAAGAGTAAACAAATATTAAAATATTTTTTCTAATTGGGTATTATTTTGGCTGGCCTTACTTTTTTCATGCTTTTGGACCAGTAATCAACTGTCCTGCTTATTGTTATTAAAGAAAAGTTTGTTCAAAAATCAAATTGCGATTAAAATATTGGTTAAACATTTTTGTTGAAAACATTTTTTGACAAAAATTTAAATACAGAAAAAGTAAATTATATTATAAAAGTACATCAGTAGTATTATCAGGAGTATTTAAATGTTTGAATTTTGTAATTTGTATGTACTTTAATTATTCTCATTTTCTTTAAATTATGCAGTTGTTTCCTCCGCCGAATGAAAAAATAATATTGGGTGACTCTCAGATGATTTCCGAGTTTATTTGAATGTAATGTAGTGTTGGGATTGGACAGTTTTCACAGACATATTTCTATATTTAATTATCTTCTAAACTTTGAGTTAGTTGACTTACTGATGCCTTCCAAATGTTTGATGTCTTTAGCCGTGGCTATATACCAAGCACGTAATTTTAAAAATACTGCTCCCAAAATCACCATGGCTATGATGATATATGGATTAGAGACTCCAACGTTGATCAAAATTCCAGTCATAACGAGGACGATCTGAAACAAAATATTACCTAAATAAAACTGTTTAATAAAAGACTTTGTGAGTCATGCAGAAATATGAACTTTTATCTACGTTCTTAGCGAAAAAAAGTTCTAGAGCAACATAAGTGATACGCACAATATCTGTGTTTCAATATAACAAATAAATTTTTTATTTTAAATTTTCTTTATAAAGACAACTGATAATGTTAGCGGCGACAGTTTAACATTATACTACATAATATTCGAGGACCATAAACAGAAAAATCGAACCTTTTGCGTAATTAAGCCTCCAAGAATAGAAATTATATTTATTGTGTATAATTTTGACTTTATATTGGTTCCAAATATGGAAAAAGCAAAAATAAAGGATATTTGATTTAAAAAATGAAAAAATTCCAATAAAACTGCGGTTCTTCACGTTTCTTGAGAAAACGTTGACTTTTTCCGCCATTTTGGAGCCTGTTATCTTAAAAAAATTTCTAAATGGTGTAACATTTTTTATGAAAAATCATTTTGAGCACTTTTTATGATGGTTTCAGACCAATTTAAATAGCTTAAATCGAAAGAACACCCTTGAAAATAGCCGGATATGGGCTTCTCATATTTATTTTATAAATATTGACCGACGTATACTCGTTCAAAGCTGTTATCCGCAAACGGACATTTTGGACGTTAAAGGGTTAACGTAGGAGATTGTTGACTTTGTGACTAACTTGATAATTTGATAACTTTTCCTCCAAATATTCTTCTATGATATCACTCAATCTAACGTTTAAACAGAGCTTTCACTTTCCGATAGCTCATTCTGCCACAATATAATGATAATTAACAATTAAAAATAAATTACGATCACATAGAAAGCTTTCATCACTAACATGGTGGAAGTTGACACTAGTATAATACATACCAACGTGGACAGAGTTTCATTGTTGTCGAGAGATAAGATAATTGACCGAGGCGTGAAGCGACGAGGTCAACTAATTCTCAAGACAGTAATGAAACCTATCACCAAGGTTTATATACTATTTTATTCACAATCGTCTCCCTGAACGAAAAGCCAACAAACCGTTTGCTAAATTTTTAAAGAGCATTTTATGTTTTTATTAAGTTGGCAACAAACAAAACATGTCAAAGTAACGTCGCGTCGTCTGTAACATATAATTATTTATTCACTTTATTTGGTACTACTTGTAGAATTAGTTGGTCTGATTGTGTAAATAAATAAACATGTTCTCTATGTCTATTTATATTTCCTACAAGTAAGAGAAAACCAGTATAAAACATAGGTTGGCCTATGATTACTTTCCAACCCGAAAAGTTGTAAAAAAGTGACCACTTTCTACCAGCTTTCGGCTTGGAAAGTGGGCATAGGCCAACCTAAGTGTTTTATTGTTTTTTTTTCAGTTGTAGGAAATATAGATTATAAGACATAGATCATGTTTATTTATTAACAAAAATGTCGACACAAACAGAGCTATTCTACAAATACTAGCTGAACAAATAAACTGAATAAATATTTATTTATGTATTAAAACCGACGCGACATTTTGACATTTGTCCTCTGACATAAGTATTTGTTTATACTTTTGTCTACTTAATAAAAACATAAAATGCTATTTAAAAATTTAGTAAACGGTTTATTGACTTTTTGTTCATAAGGACAGTTCCGGCGACCATTGTGGTGCTAGCAGGCTCGAGCACCACACGTAAAACAAAGGGTTGGTGCTGAGCACCATACGCCTCAATAGATAGATAGATAGATAGATAGATTTTATTGGTCACTAAACGAATACATCAATATGTACATGTGACAAGTCAGAGTAAAGTTTGTATATATAAAGTGTAACCTAAATAAATCACTACCAGAAAACGTGTAAAGAACAAACACCAACAGACTCAACAATTTGCAATAGAGTAAATAAGCATAAAATACAAATGAATATAATACAATACAATTTTACCATTTGTATATATATACATAAACATATATACACATACATACACACACACATATACAGAAAGTGTATGTAAACAACTACACATGACAGAAATAAACACATAGGCTAACTACTTAAATAATCTTTTACAGAATAGTAAGCATTGTCAATTAAGAAATCTTTTGTTACCCTCTTAAATTTATTATCATTTTGGATATCTTTTATGTGGTTCGGTAACTTATTGTAAATAGCGATACATTTGTGGAGTGGAGAGTGTTTATAAGAAGTGGTTCTATGACTCGGGATGCAGATAGTGTTACCATGTCGGGTATTGTGAGAACGATTATTGTTTAGTGTTTCAAAGTCATTTTTATTTTTGTGTACGTGCATTATGCACTTCAGTATGAATATTGAAGGCACTGTCAGTATTTTTTTCTCTCTGAACACTCCTCGACAGGTTTCTAGTGGCTGCAGGGAGAACATTGGTCTTATTAGTCTTTTTTGAGCGACAAATACCCTAATCAAATCATTGCCTCCTCCCCAAGAAACAATATTATTTGCTATATGACTGAATGCCAACGCGTAATAGATGTCTAAGACTCCTTCAGTGTTCAAGCAAGATTTCAATTGCATAATAGCATAGAATGCTGAATTTAACTTAGAACAAACATGTTCAATGTGCCTACTCCAGTTCAGTTTATCGTCTAACCATAGACCTAGGAACTTCGATGTCTGCGAGAGCGTTAAGTTGTTTTCCAATATAAAGTTTTCTGGTAAAGGGGATCTTAGATGGAAGTTAATATAGACGGTTTTTGCTTTATTTAATATTAGACGGTTTCGCTGACTCCAGGCCTCTAATTCATCACAAGTAATTGCAATGTATGATGCTAATTCTTCTGGAGTTATAGCCGACAATGTGATTGTGATATCATCAGCAAACATCAACACCATACCCTTAGTAATGTGCTGTGGCAAATCGTTTACGTATACAATCGTTCTCAACTATTTATAAACATTTATTAGAATGTACGGTTTCTAAAATTTACCTCGCCTGCGTGAGCGTGTGGTGCCATTTAAGGTTGGTGCGCCAAGATCATACAGAACGCGCCCATGTGCGCTTATGTTACCAGCCCTGTTTATTAGTACCCCGGTAAATAACAGCTATCGACAACCGCATGAATGAAGAAATTATTAGGTTAATGTTAATATCTAAAAAGCTATAAAAAATATTTTAGTGATATATGAAACATAGTATTTTTCCTAAAAACTCTACTAGATATTGAATTTTATATTTTGTTCCCGAAAAATATCTAACAATCATTGAAATTATCCATTTTATGTAAAACAAAGTGAAATTAGTTATCAACAAATATCTTGACGTAACTAACGTTCTAACGTATTGCTTACTTTAAGTTACATATTTTTGTTTTCCAAGGCTAATTTGATAAATTATCAATTTATAGTGAATTAGACAAAAAAATTGAAGATAGAGGTTATGTTGCGTATATCATTAGAAATTTTTTTGGCCTTCCAAATGGTGTAAAAATAGACGGGGTATTCCATTAAAAAAATAGAAAGTTAAGTTCATATCTCCGAAATGAGTTTTTCTGAAATAATTTTTGGAAAACACGTGATTTTCTTTAGCTTTCATTTTTGAACTTCTTTACGTAACTCCAAAACTAACGAAGTTAAAAGGGAACCTCGTTCATGTGATCGGCCTATACTTCTAAGACTGTAATAAATAAGTAAAGAAAGTGCAAAGTTCATTTCTTCTACGGTATCCTTCTTCTTCCCCCCTCTCTCAATATTTACTACTACACTGAGCATCACACGTTAAATTGAAAAGATGCCGGCCCTGAAGGAGGATGATTGTGAATAAAACAGTCCTACATATATTTGTTATTTACCTTAAATATTTCACAGCGTAATCTACTATTTAAGAATAAAGTACTTCTAATACCGGTTTACATAGCTACACGTGCCATAATTATAATTTGAAACGATCATTGTTACTGGACAATAAATCGCAAAAGGCGGATCATAGCGTGAACCTGGGTGACGTTTTGCTCAATGAAAAAAGAGAAATAGCTTTCTATCTAAAACCAACTCTTCATTCTTAAACCGAATGGACTTTTCTGTAGTTTTCTGATACGATTTAATGATTTGTTAATATGGTTATAAGAATCTTAATGCCTAAAATAAGTTTAAAAATTATACAATAATTTCAACACATACCTGAATAGCATCCCACATCACTCTAGGTAAAATTTCGTCGATAGCTCCCATATCCTTAGAAAATCTGTTCAAAACTCGTCCACTAGGATTGGTATCAAAGAACCTCATTGGCGCTTTGAGAAGAGCATTGAACATTTTTGAGTGCAAGTTCTTCGAAGCCTTCATAGCTATCTTAAAGAACAGGAGTGCGCGAGATAGTGTGATAATGATGGCGGCAACAATTAGAGAACCATAAAAGTACATAGCTATGTTTGTTTTAAGAAGAACGTACACATGGCCATTAACCTGCACTGTATCAAATAAATTATCAAATGAAAATGGAGAGTATGTGTCATTTGCTTCTCTGGTTTCTCTGGTATAAGTGTAATATGAGGAGTCCTCCAAATTATTATCATCAATGTAGTATACTTCGACTCTCTCTGTAATCGGTTGCTGGAGACTTTGTTTTGTCTGAAAAGAGCTATTCGAATGTCTTATTTCTTCTTGTTGAGTCCTAAAAAAAAATTTTTTTAGAAATACAACGAAAATGGTTCACCGATAGGAAATTAAAAGAATTGATTTCACTGAACCCAAAATTTACAAGCTATCAATTCACCTAAATCCATTTAGTGAAAGATTTAATTCACTGAAACATATCTCATCGACAGAAGAATCTTATAACAATCTTAAAATTATTTTGAAAGCGTAGAGAGGCTATGCCATTCATATTATTTTTTTTTAGCTTGGAACCAGAATCCGTGTCTCAACGTGCAATTCCAGAAACGTACTTCGTCCGTTCGTATTATACAAGTTAAAGCCACTTACCGCCATCACTGTTACTTTCAGAACGCAGAGAGGATTATTGTATACTATGGATAATGCAATCGACAATAATTAGAGTGATTATTCACCGTTTTGAACACCTGGGTTCTGTTTTTCAAATATGGAGCGTTGGATTCGTTCTTAACTTATTTCTTTACGTTAGGTTAAGGAATTTGCGTAGAGATTGACATGGGTAAAAAATCCTACAAAATTGACCTGTATATTCGAGAAAAATCGAAAGTCGTCCACGATAAAATGGATAGTTATTAATGATATTGTCATTGGAATATTCTTTGACTTATCTAGAGCTTTTGACACCCTTCATGCAGCCTTCGTATCAAATAAACTCAATAACCCGGGAATTCATGGTAACATTAATAAATTCCTTTCCTAACTGGAAATTATATGTAATACTTGATGACGCAAAGTCAAAATACTTTAATATTAACATTTGTACACCACAAAGGAGCGTTCCTGGACCATTAATGTTCCTATAGTATGTTAATAATCTTCTTGGCCACATAAGTGAAAGTAAAGTTCATTTGTGTTTATCACAATTCTATGATTGGTGTCTTAAAAATCGATTGATAATGAATAATAAAAAAGCAGTCATGGTCCAATTTCATAACAAACTTAAAAGTCCCTATAATTTAAATTAGGTTTTGATAATAAATCGATTAAATTTGAATCTCTTATTTCTTGGAACCATTGTTGACAACCAGTTAGCATGGGAAGAAAAAATTGAATTTCTGTCAAAAAGATTAAATAAATAACATACTTTGTAATTAAACAATTAAAACACAAACTTAATTCAGATGGTCTATTGTCAGTATATTATGGCTCTGTTTTTCTTTGCTATTAGCTATAACATTGTTGTATGAATGGGGCAGATCCTCCTATGAAGAAGGACTATTTATTTTACAAAAACGAGTTATTAGACTAATACATAACCTTAATAATCGT
Organism: Stenurella melanura; assembly: GCA_963583905.1. NCBI lineage: Eukaryota > Metazoa > Arthropoda > Insecta > Coleoptera > Cerambycidae > Stenurella > Stenurella melanura. The sequence goes on from OY757311.1 coordinate 155,395,998, forward strand.
GCCTTCTGTAGAAAGGTTCTTAAAGCCAAGAAAATTTTAACAATTGTATATATCTATATATTAAATTGCTTAATATATATTTATGAAAACAAAAATAAATTCCCATCATATACTGACATTCACAACTATAATACAAGGCATAACAACAACATATACTTATATCAAGACCATCATACCTTTTATGAGAAATCACCCATCTATGCAGAGATCCTTTGTGCACAATTTACTTCCAGTAAACCTCAGGAACTTATCTGTTCATGTTTTTAAGAAGAAGCTAGAGAATTACCTAGCAAGTAATGCATTCTATACTATTGGCGAATTTATTTTAAAGGACCAAACTGAACAGATATTTCTAAGCATGTAATTTTAGATTACTTCAACGTTTCGCTTTTAGGTCTTTTTATCATATTTTTTTCTCTCTTTTTGTATGTGCATGTGTATTTTAATTTTTGTATTTTACAGTTCATTAAGACTTATCTTATCTGCAAATAATGTAGCCCCAAAGATAAATAAAGTATTATTATATATTATAAATATTGTCATTAAAAATTTCAAAAAATTCATAGAGATGGAAATAAGGTGAAGGACGGACAGATCGACATCTTGAACGATTTTCGAGAAATCTGTTTCTTGCTCTTGACAATATTTGTCTGATAATTAAATATGACATTAAGTTAATATCTTATGTATGTATATTTCTTCGGCCCAGATTGTTTCAAATTATTCTTTCGGTGAAATGTGTTTCAATGATTTGAATGGTGCACTGAATTGCAGTAGTTTAATTTTCTGTCGGTGAATGTTTCGTTAACGATATAAATGTATGTTAGAAGATTGCAAATTATAAATCATATTGTTACCAGAATGCTACCCAGTAGTCAGCGCCAGTGCAGGCAGCTTGTGATAGGAGTATAATTGTAATTAAAATCACAATCAAACATAAATTTCCGGCCGCTTTGAAATACTCCTTAAATGGAGAAATGTCGGAATGTCCGCTGGTTTCTTCTTCGTTTCCTGTGTTCGCATGAACCACTTCAATACTTTCAGACATGGTGCTCTGAAAATGCAAATTTATTATAATAAAGATCAGTATCGGTATCAGTATTTATGAATAGTTCATTTTCATAAATTATGACAGGGGTCCGTTCAAAGACAGCCTATACACCGTATATTACTGTGGAATTTGTACCCCCTTCACTATTGGTTACAACATGTTGTGCATTATTAAGGTAGCTTCTTACTAAGATAGCCATGGACATCTAATATTTCTTCCAAAGTGCTACATGACTGATGGTGAAATGCTTTTGCCAGATCCAGTATATAGTTTACTTTTCCTATACAAAGCACTAACGAGTTCGAAAAGTGCCGAATTTTTAACAATTCCATACTTATAATTTAAATTTATCACTTGCTCTTCGGTACTAAAGAAAATGTAACGCAAAATAAAAAAATGAATGATTCTATATATTCCGAAGCTTTGTTATTAGGTATTTTTAGTATATTTCACTTTATTTTTCAATGTTGAAATATAAACTTACATTTGCCAAAGAGAGTACGGATGTCCTTCGTGGATCAATGATTGGTTGATCTGTTTCTATTTCTGTTTTTTCATGAGTTTCGTCGGAGACAGCCAACATTTTTGTGAAATCCATTTTACTATTAGATAGTTCATCGAAGGTTCCTTGAGCTTCTATATTTCCCTGAAAATGTACAATAAAAACTTAGAAGCTAGTAGTTATGGATATTCAGTTTGGGTTACTATGAATGTTTTTAAAGAAACTATAGGAAATTTAGGCAATAGGTATGTGTGTTTTATAACTTTTTATTGAGTATTTTGCTATTGTAAGAATATTTAAAAAAATTAGAGATACATCTGTGTCAAATGCAATAGCATTTGTATAGTTCGGATCACTTCAAAATGTCTCACACGTGAAAAATATATAAAATAAAACAATATTGTGGGAGAAAAATTAAAATAGAAAGGATTTTTTTCCGAAACGCGAGAATCCAAGCTCTGGCCTGTAAACAATGTTATCATAGGTCAAATATATTTGATGTCTAGAGGAAATGTACTTTTAATGTATAAAATTCAACATCTCAAAAAATATATATTCTATTTTTGATAAATCTGGCATGATTTTAGAACTTCTTTAATTATGTTAATTATTTCGTCGACTTCTTAATTCCCTGACGGGAAATTAAAAGATCAATTGTCGCTAAAGCGACAAAGTTTCGCTTTATTTACTAAACCATCATCAGTTAAAATTGACATAATTTTTTTTCGTCCATGTGTTTTTGTTTAATTGTAGCCCTGATGAAGATTTATTCAATAAACCAAAACGCTGGCAATTTAGCGACAGTTGATATTTGATTTTGTCCCACATTGGTAAGTCATCTCTTAAAAGTATTCAGAATGCAGGCAGGTGTTGATTAGCATTCGAGTATTAGCTGTAGGTTGTCTCCTATCTTGTACTCGATTGGAATGAAATTATCAGACAATATAAGGACATACTTACCTCATTAATTACAATAATTAGATCTGCCTTCTTCAGATATTGCAACTGATGAGTTACTAGAATTCTAGTTTTGCCTTTTAAAAATGTAATGATACATTCCTCGAACAGGTGTTTCCCTACGTGAGTGTCAACTGCCGATAATGGATCATCTAACAGATAAATATCTGCCTCGCGATAAACAGCTCTGGCGAGATTGATACGAGCCCTTTGACCACCACTCAAAGAGACTCCCCTTTCTCCAACAACAGTTTGGTCTCCTTGAGGAAACTGATCGAAGTCCTTTTCTAACGCGCATACTTTTACAATTTTGTTGTACCGGATCTTGTTGTAGCTTAGACCAAAAATTATGTTGTTGCGAACAGTCGATGCAAATAACCATGATCCTTGCGATGAGTATGATATCTCTCCACCGAGATATATTTTTCCGGATGATGGGGGTAGTTCACCCAAGAGGAGCTATAATTAATAATAATAATAAAATGCACTGAAAAAAAAATAACCCGCATATGATTAGAAATGCTATAAATAATTTACAGATACGCGCAAGAAAGTGTGTTGTGGTTGGAGGGAGACTTTTGAAAATTTGTTGTGGTTAGTTTTTTATTACTATTTTTGTAAATTGTGTTATTTTAATTTTGTATAATTGTTTATTTTAAATTAACTAAACTAACGGTGCGTTATTTCCTTAGTTACTTAAACTCCTATATAAATGTTACTCTTTTGTATTTGTTCTACTCAATTTTTGTTTGTTTGTTTGTTGACATTTTTATTATATTATGCTATTTTGGCAAACGATATAATATTGTTGTGACAATTCTAACAGAGAGCAAATTTCAATATTTTATCCCAAAATTAAAGTTGTAATTGCTGATGTTTTGTGGCTGGAAGACTCAAATATTTTTGAAATTGATTTATTGGGAAACTCAGTTGTTAATTCTCGAATCATTAAAAATTTATCAAAAAACTAATTACATGGTTGAAATATGTTATTAGACCATTTTTAAATATGGTATTTAAAGTTGCCAAAATCCTTATAGCCCGGGAGGCAGCCACAGTTTTCGTGAAATCATTTCTATAAAGCTAGATTTTTTTCCAAAGAGAGTTTAGATCGTATCTACAATGAAGGTGCAATTCTACCAAACTCTTAGTGGTGTATAAATGAGTAAAAAATTAAAGAAAAAAAATATATGAACGAAAATTTCGTTTTTCGAGTTGTCACGAATTGTAAAAAAATTACGATTCGCCTTCGCTCCTGCCGGCCTTAATTTTCGATTTTCACCTCACGATTCACGTTGTACGGTCATTGTCGACCTTTTCCTCGCCATGGAGACATAGAACAGATCTCCGATCGCCGTATTTATTCAGTTCTTACGTTTGAAAAATTGACTTGTGGTCGTGCTAATTGGCGACTATTTTTAAATGGTTTCCCGAGTTCGAATCCCGCCCGGGATACTTTTTTTCTTTTTCCATTTTTTGGCAGATATTTTTGATTCTATAAGTGCTATTCGCTCCGTTCTATTGCATTTCTCTGAAAAGTTTTGCATTTTCTGCTGCGGAATATAAATTTGCACTATTTCGATTAAAAATCAGAAATTTCCTTCCCGAAATATATAGTATAATGGAGTAAATAAAGGCTTATTAACAGATCTATAAAAATACTGTCTGTTCATTAATACTAATGAAGAATATAATTGTCGTGATTTGACCACGTATTGTCGTTTTTGCAACGTCTACTAAAGATTTAGCCACCCTATAGCGGAGGTAGAATGTGATTTTTAATCCAAATAGTGCAGATTAATATTCCGCGCCGGAAAATGCAAAACTTCTCCGAGAAATGCAATAGAACGGAGCAAATCGCAATTATAGAATCAAAAATATGTGCCAAAAAATTGAAGACAAAAAAATATCGCCGGACGGGATTCGAACTTCGGGAAACCACTTAAAAATAGTCGCCGATTAGCACGACCGCAAGTCATTTTTTCAAACGTAAGAAGTGAACAAATACGGTGATCAGAGACCCGTTCTATGTCTCGATGGCGAGGAGAAGGTCGGTAATGACCGTACAACATGAATCGCGAGGTAAAAATTGAAAATTGGGGCCGGCAGGAGAGAAGGCGCATTATCATTTTCTGACAATTCGTGACAATTCGAAAAAAGAAAATTTAAATGTTTAATTTTTCACTCATTTATGCACCACTGAGAGTTTGGTAAAATTACACGTTCATTATAGATACTATCTAAACTCTCTTTTGAAAAAAAATTTACCTTTACAGATATTAACGCGAAAAATCTGTCGCTGCCTCCCGAGCTATTATAGTTTTAGGCAAATGCCAAAAGAAAAAAAAAAGAGCCAATTCCTGATATTCCTTTTGCTTACGGTACTGAATTGTGAAGCCCTTTCGTGAAACATACCTACTAAATTTGGTTCGATTTGATGAGGCCATTCAAGGAATATGATCGATCGAAATTAGAACAAAGAATAGAAAACACGGTGTATATCAGTGCATTCTGTAAGTCGGACAGGACCATACATTTTTTCTAGCCTAACGAGACTATGTACCCCAGTACCCCCCCGTTTTAGAAAATGCTGAACACGATAGCCATAGTTAAATCTCTCTTCGAAGTCACCCCACCCCCAAACGGCCAAATATACCCCCGAAAGGGGTAAACCGCGTATCCGCCATCTCCTACCAGCCAAACCTGCGTTACCCCCGTTTTCGAGGATACTGAGCACAATGGTGATGTCGAGACCCGTCGTCGACACCCACGCCACGCCAAACGGCCAGAAACCACCACCGAGAGGGGTGAAACGTGGATAGGCCGCCTTGTCTCGGCTAAACCCATCATACCCCCAGTTTTCGAGAATACTGACCACCATGATGATGTGGAGACCCCTCCTCGACCCCCGCCAACCCACCAAATGGCCAAAACCAGCCCTGAAAGGGGCGAAACTTGGATTGGCCGTCTTCTCTTAGCTAAACCCCCGTTTCGCATGAAAAAAATAACGCGACCTCTCCTCGCTCAGCAAACGGACCAACATATAATTATACTCTTACTTCTTAGTAAACGGGCAAAATTATCAGTATACATTTCTTGGGGGGTTGGAGGGGTCGACATCATCATCATCGTGCTCAGCGTCCCCGTAGACGGGGTCAACTCAGGTTTGGCTAGTAGGAGACGGCGGATACGCGGTTTACCCCTTTCGGGGGTCATTTTTGGCCGTTTGGGGGGTGGGGTGGCCTCGGAGAGAGATTTAACTACCGCCACTGTGCTCAGAATCCTCGAGGACGGGACGGGGGGGGGGGGGGGGAGCTGGGATATAGTCTCGTTAGGCTAAGAAAAATTCATGTTTTCGAGGTTCCATCCGATTCACAGAATGCACTAAAAGGCACTAGACAAATAATAAAGGCCATTTTGGAATCGTCTGAGAGTACTGCACTACTTACTAGCGTATGGCTAGTCAGTCATTGAACACCCTGTATACACAAGTCCCAAATTTCAGGACTCTTATCAGCTTATATTACCTACTTATTTTGGTCTATATACCCCCCAACCCCTCACCGGAGTAAGCTCAAAATATAATCTAGTTCCAGATCTTGTAATAACACATATGTGCACCAAATTTCAAATAATTATCTTAAGCCATTTCAGAGGAAACATGCGCACAAAAAAGTTAGACAGACCGACAGACAGATATTTTCTTCGCTCAAATTTAAAATCTCGAGGTTCGATGCCATTCTAAATCTATTTCAACAACAAGAAATTTTGATTTTTTTTACTACGACTACTTTCACTCCCCTACGTGAATGTAGAAGTAACACCAGCAAACAACAAAATTGAACATATTTTTAAAATGGCTCACATCTTACTTACTTTATTGATATCTTACGTGTCATTGTCCTCAAATGGGACTAGAATATTTAATAAATGAGTGCTAGTTTCTGGAGTGCTTCAGGGCTCCATTTTGGGACCACTGTCTTTTAATATTTACACTGTAGACTTATCTCAGGCATAAGATAGTGATCTATTCTTATGTGTGCTAATGATGTTCAGCTTTATCTTGTTTTTGATATTCTCAATTCTGAGGAAATCCAACGTAAAATAAATTACGATTTAAATGAAAGAAAAATGGGAATTTACGAATCTTTTTTCAATCGACGTAAAGCTAAAAATATTGTAATTGGTACCTCAAATAAATTTTACACTTTCAATAGATAATATTATCATCGGACAAGTCGAAGAAGTTAAAAATTTTGGGTTAATCTTTGGAAGTTCAAAATATATTACAATCCTGCATTAGTTGATACAACTTAGCATAAATCTGGTTATTTCATACAGCTGATATTTGATATTTGATTATGGCATCACTAAAGGCGTATATGCGCAGCCCAACAAAGGTACAGACATCTGACAACATAAGATAACTCTGATGAAAGAAAATGAACACGTCCAATGGGACCATGTCATAAACTCGTAAATTATCCACAAGTGCATGTTCCTAAAACGACCGAGACTAGTGCGAAGCAAAAGGCAATGGACTCGCTTCTAACAAGTGGAAGTGGTAACACAAGAAAAGGATGAAAGATAAGTGTTATTTTTATTTTATTTATTACTAAAATATTGGTTTACTAATCCTTCACAGATGGGAACAATGTTGTGATTCGGAAATCCATTGTTTCATATATACGCAAATGAACGAATTCATCATGTGGAACGGGTACTTTTGTTTAAGAAATAATTTATTTACTATTTACTTTCTGTTTCTTGCTGCAGAGTTATTAGTTTTATATGGGAAATTTGTTTATTTGCTTACCGGTTGAGGCAGCGGATTCTTGACTCAGAATATTGTTTTTATCCTTTCTTCAAGAGGGTAATATGTGGTTTAAAAGAAAGACATACCTACAGGGTGAGCAAACTATCCCCCTGGATCTTTTTTCTCATAGCGCGCAAAAATATTAGCGCGAGATAAGGCCCTTCACAGCATCCCCACCATAAATGGATATTTACCTGCGGAGCGGTTAATAAATACAAACAAAACAAAAATTAAATAAAAGATAAAAGCTATCAGATTCAGAAACAGAAGAAACAGAACTCTTAGAAGAAGAAAATAAAGAGCTGACGATGGATGGAAACTTAAAAGAACCATGGAAACTGAAAAGAAGCATCCGCAAACACCTACACTTCCCATCCTGTATTCCCACCTCATGCATCATGGGCTCTCGCTGCTGACAACAAGCATGTCCAATGTACAACCCGGCGTATGCAGCCGATCCAGCGGTATATAAAACATCCGAGATTTGGTTACGGCACGCGGGTTGGCCGTCCGTTGGGCATGTTCGACGGACAATCAAGCTGCGTGTTGGAACGAACCTCCATGGATGCCCGGAAGCGGCAACAATGCCCACCGTACGCCGACAAATCAATCAATCATCAAAAAAATCTTGTCATGCTTAGACCAAATTTTTTCACAAATAATGGACAAAAAGGGATTATCTATCATTTGGTGATGTGATGATTTATTGCATTGAATGCCTTCTTGATATTTAAAATGTATCTAAAAAATGTATTAATCTTACCTGCAGCAACGCGCTTTTACCCGCACCTACAGGTCCGACAACTGCACAAAGTATATCAGGAGGGATGTGTATATTGATATGTTTTAAAACGGGCGTATGAGCAACCCACGCGGCAGAAACGTTAGTCAGTTGAATTTCTTTTACGTTGTGATTTTCTATGTGTGATTGTTCCTTTTCTTCTAGAACTAAAAATGCTTGCAATCTTTTAACTGAGACCCACGCCTCTGCACCATAGCTGATAGCCAACGGGTACAATATAGCCATGGCCAGTTGTAGAATATTGAAAAACTGTGCCATGGAGAAAACTCTGTCGGCTGTTATAACGTTCCCCAGCAAGACGTAGCAAACCACCGTTAAACATAAAGTTGCTCTTTCTATGAATACGTTACAGCTGGAGAAAATACCTCTTAAATAGGACGTTTTTGTAAGAGAGTCGATTTCTGTTGATCGAGCGCGTTTTATGATTTTTTCAAAAGGTTTTTCCCAAGCGTACATTTTTATAACTTGTATTCCTGATATAATTTCGCTCATCAGCTTCACTCTATTATCGGTTTTAGTTGCAACTTTTAATCTTAGTATTCCAGTTAATTTCCCAAGGTATCCTGAAATAATAAAATAAAACAATATACGACTAGTGATTTAACAAACCTCCACATACTCAGTGGATGAGTGATTTTGGGTTTTTATACCGGATGTTTCATGACGAACTGTGTATATTTTGAGGGGTGATAACGACTATAAAAATTTGTCTATACGGCTTAGTTACTAAGAAATACTTGTCCGGCTAGATCGTCAGAATTCAGCCCCATGGAATATTTAAAAATTTAAAAATTAGAGTCAGCATTGAGCTAATTAGAGAATTTCTTGGCTGTTTAAACAAACACCAGCAAAAATGAAAATTCCAAAAGTATTTGTAATTTATTTTAAGTTACTATAGTAAAGATTTATTTAAAATATGGCGATAAATCTATCTACATACTTGTGTTCACTACTATATAGACTTTAATAATTCCTCGTTGAATATTTACATGGTGATCTATCACCCTTACAAGTGTGCACAGTTCGTCACGAAACATTCCTATAATTTATATCCCCAATAATATTTTCTGTATTAAATACTTACTTGTACTTATTGAGTACTAAAAGAGCTAAAGAGAAATAAAAAATTAACGTATTTCCAATTGTTTATGTCTTACCTTGAACAGGTAAAGTTAAGAGAGCCATGGACAGAACGCCTGCCAAACAAGAAATACCTACTTCTTGCCAAATAAAGTAAGTTATTAACGCCACTTGGAAGGGCATAATCCACAAATAATGTAGAAATAACATGACTAGGTCGAACCGATTCACATCATTTGATAATAAGTTCACTATCTGACCAGCAGCAGTTTGGCCCAACGATTTTTGGTTCAATTTCATAATCTGAAACCGCGAAACATGTTATTAAAGCTAAAAAAATAGAGAAGGCATAGCTCGTTTTTATTTCTTACTCCGTTTTCTTAAAGCAGTGAGCAATATGAATAACAAGAGTTTTGTCATTCAAGTTGGAAGCATTAGGAGATGGTTACCACACTAGATATTTAGGTGATGCTAACCTGGCATCGCACGCATGTTGTGTGTACTTCGGTGTGTTTTGGAGTTTGTGAGAAATATAGGTATCACGTATCACTATTACAATAATGTCTACTTAAGTACGCATCTTAAAATATACATGATTTGATATTTCAAATGGGAAAATGGGTGCTAGTTTCTGGAGGGCCCTAGGAACGATTTTGGAACCTCTACAATTTAATATTCACCCAGCTTCCTATGTATCTCATGCTATAAAGTATTATTTCATACATGTATATGCTGATGATATTCCTGCTTTTGACATATTTTATTATTCTTGCAGTTTTTAATGTTATTCCTTTAAATTATCTGTATCTTGGAATAGGTATATTCGTTTATGCAACCGTTACGCTTTGGAATATCTGTTACTATCTGTCACTTTTCGGTATCATCGTATTCAAAGCGCTCAAATGCACTGACCAGAAAATGAGTTGATTCTACATTTTTCAAAATTTTCTGCACCATTTTGATATTAAAATGACGACAAATTAACATATGATATGAAGAAAATGTAAATTAAAGGTAAGGACAATGAGGGCATTTATTTTTAATTAGGTAAAGTTTTTATTAGTGTTATAGTGTCTATTTAGCACAAATATCGACCTTAAGAGCTAAAAGTTGCCAAATAGAGCTGTTAGATTAAATGAAATTCTATTTTACCTTTCTGTATACTAGAGAAGAGACTGCAATTCTAACTCTCATACCAATGGCAGACACTGCGAAGTTTGTGTGGTGCATTAAAAACGTGACTAAAACTGATATCCCTACTAAGATTGCTCCAGAGATATACATAGCCTTAGTTTGTTCTGCCTGATCCGGTGTGGAAAACAATTTAATAAAATAAGACAATACTAGAGGTTGTACTGATCTGAAACAAAACTTTGCTACTGAGAAAAGAGTTGAGAATTCGAAAGGGAATAACATTCAAAGTGTATGCAGGATATTTTGGTGGAACAAGATGTGAATGGATAGAGGGATTGGATGAAATAAATTAGTCAATAATGAATACATCTGAGATACAACCGTTGCATTTGGCATTTAGAGAAAATGAGAGAGAAGCGTCACAAAAACAGAAACGTGTACGTACCTCAAAACCACCATCTGGACAAATTGTAGGAATCCACATGCCATGTAGCTCCATATAAATGTTTTTATTAATGCCCTGAATAGACTGGGATCTGTCCGTTTTAACTTTGCCCTGGCAACTTCTCTCTCCCAATTTCTTTCCAGTCGATCTCCTACATTTACTGACCTGTCGCATTCTAATGCTTTATACAGGTCTATGATTTCCAACCCCTTTTGGGTTCCTTTGTAAAACAGACCTACCATCCATCTAAAATATATAAATAATATAAATTAATGTTAAACTAAACAGAATAGTTAATTGAAAAGTTTTTGCGTATTTGCTCCAACTTGTATAATGTTTGGATGGATGAGAGGTACAATGGGAAATAAAAGTACCAAAAGTGTCTCGTTAATATCTGTGTCTGTTGTGTGATATAGATGAATATTATTGAACTAAACGATTATTAGAACCAAATATTTATTAGGCAATCATTTTTCGCTTTATTAGCGAATTTTTAATTTTTATTGCCCCCATATATCCTTGTGCACAGTCACAATAAAACAAGGAAAAATAAAGTCGCAGACCAAAGTGCTAGGACCTTTCCCATGTCTCGATATGATAAAGTTACTCCAAAATAGTGGCGGTATATATACCCTTGTAACAATCATAGTCTATATTTTAAAAAGTGTATATCATCTAGTTCCCTATTTTTGCGATATTTCATACGTTAGACAGATAAATATTTAGCACCAAGCGACACCTGTTAATTACATTATTATAATAATAATACAACTATCGCGGCCTGCATTTCAACTATTTGTTTGCGTGATGCTAATAATAGAAGCTAATAGAGTTAATTTGTTTGTAACTAAATTAAGTAAATTTGGTTTTTTGTTTTAGCCCATTATTTATCGAGCATGTTTAATTAGATGATAAAAACCAAGGCTAACATTCACTTCAAGGGTTTTAAAAGATTTTGTTAGATTAGTTTTGGCAGATTAGAACGAAACATTCTTGTTAACGTTAACAGAACGTTCATTTTCGATTGAATATTAATACAAATGAAGGTGTTACCAGTAATGTCGTCTCTGTGCAAGTCAAACTGATAACAATTAAAGTACCTTACAATAGGCACTATATAAATGTTCAACTGAAACAAGAGGCTTTCCTCATTGTTTAATTCTCACAATTAATTAAATCAGTGGTTGGCTTGTGAAATAATAATAATAATTAATGGTTTTTTGTTTTTAAATGATTATAAAATATATTTTTTAAACGGTACGTGTTTCGCCCTTAGTAAAGTCTTCTTATATTTTGGCCAGTTTAACAAATATAACCATATAACAGATGTATCACAGTCATTACAATTCAACTGATATATTCCTATTTTTAAAAATTTGTTAATTCCTAAATTATTTTTATTGTCAGAAACTGGTCTACATCCCAATTTACCAAACCCATTACTAACTTTACGACTAATCCCAGGTTTATAATGAATACATTTATAGATTTTTTTCCTATGAGGAATCGGCATAAAACTTTTTTGTTTGTTTTGTATTAACTTTATATCAATCTTTCTTTATAACCTTTATTTTTGGCCATTTTTAATGTCAACTTACTTCTATAGTTTTTTTGACTTGAGCGGAAACATTAATAAACGGTAATTCCCAAAATTTTTCACTGTTTCTTATCCTATCTTCGATCTTCGTTTATTTTATGGACTTTATGCTGTTTAATCTAAATTGCTCTCTTCCTTACCACCAAAATATATTCGTAGCTTTTGAAATCATAGTAGTTTTGTACTATAAACTAAGCAGCTTGGTATCCTCTCAGTACTGTGGTAATTATCAGGTTTTTTCGTCTAACCTTTTTCCCGTATCATATGATAATTTACTTTTACTATTATTAGCAAGTAAGTTTTGCAATTCCTATTGAAAATTTTAGTTCTAATAACTTTCTTAAGTCATCCACGGTGATGAAAAGCGTTAAGATTTTTAAATTTACAATACGTTCAACTGTCACGGTGGGAAGCGCTGTGGATGTCTGAGAGGCTCCGCAAGCGTGTGTCAGAAATTTGATATATATTAAATGGTCTGTAATGTTGTTCTGTTGTTTAATATTCATGGCTTTTGATTGATATAATTTCCAAATGGGGACATTCATGAATTTAGGAAAATAAAATTGAAACTTGTTATACCACACGAAATCTTAGATAGTGCTGTTAAAAGTAGAAGGAAAACTGTCTCACTCTGCCTGGGGCAACTTTTTGTCGTTCATAAACTTACGTGAAAAATAATTTAGAAACAATGTTTGCCTTCTTTTTCGGATTTTCTTGTTTTAAAACAAAACCTGTATCCATTTTCACTAATACTAAGGACACTGTAACAACAATTAATTACGATAATATTCCGCTACAATAATACAATACCGAATGCTGTGTTGTCTTTGTACATAAGAGATAGTGACTGCTATTTTTATTTATCAAATAACTTAAATTTTGTCTGCCTAAGAATTATGTAAACAATGTATATTATATATACCAATTACTGTAAGGGGGCATTTACATAAAAGCGATTCGTAATGCATCTTTATTTACTACATATATATCTTTCTGCATATCAACTAAAGCGAAAATAATCTATAACGTTTCAATGAAATAATACTCTCGGAGAATAAGGCAAACCTCGGAATGGGAGGGAATAAGCTGCAAATTTGTATTAACCTTTGTTTTGGCCTTCTGAAGACTGGTAGAAAAGTTTCATGTAATCTCGTGTCTGCGTCGCGAGATATTCAAGATCAAAGGTCATAAGAATGGTTTCGCAATGATAATGGCGAAACGATTTTCATGTAATGCGAAATACATCATTTAAAGGCTATCATGAAACTCTATCGTAGATCGTAAAATTATCTACAATTTTTGTTTCAAGCGTTTTTTCGTATCGTCAACCATTCTCGAGATACAGTGCGGAGAGTGGCAAGCGAAACACACATCAGTAAATCGCCAATATTTCAAAAAAACTTTAACCCCTACAATGCCTATACTAGAAAAAAGGGAATTTAATTTTACATAATTTGATGTAAAAAATACAAGACGTTCCATTTGAAATAAGAAAGTTTTTGAGGTTCCGATTTGACAAAATGTAACCTGAAAATAGAACACTTGGTATACTATTATGGAATTTTTATTGTAGAGATTAGCTCAGATTGTGTTCTTGCTACGCGCCAAGGAGCAAAAATAAGAATCTCCTACACGTGCTTCGGCTCAGAATTTCATGGTTATTTTGAGAAGTTGAAAATATATAGGGTGTCGCGACGCAGACACGAGATTATATGAGACTTTTCCACCAGCCTTCGGAATGCCAAAACAAAGCTTCATACAAATTTGCAGCTTATTCCCTCCCATTCCGAGGTCGAATCTTTATTTTCCTCGAGAAATAGTATTTATATTATACACTTACTTTAAAGTATAGTTCTCTACATTAGTCTATGCAAATAGACAAGAGAAGAATTGTGGGACACTATACAAAACGCAGTCAATTTTATTAGACGACAGAAAAATGTATTTTTCAATGTAAGAAAATTTTTGATGAAAAGAATTAGAAAAGGCATAGGAGTAGGTGGAGACCATATAGAAAATTTACTATAGTTGCAGCAATGGGGATTTTGCAACGGAGGAAAGTTTATACAATAAATACTAATATCATTAAGTCAACTTTTATGTTATTTTTTGGTCTTCTAATAAGATTAGCTCCTTATTTTACACAACCTTTTGATTTATGTATCTATCTCCATATAATACCATGAAAATACTCCATTAGTTCATAAGAAAGTGAGAAAGAGTTTACGCTGTTATTGCGATTTTGTTTTCTTTTACGTTTTGTACTTTTTTCAAAAAATACACTTTGTGTCATTACATTTGAGTTTGTCTGTCAAAAAATTATTCAAATATTTAACGGCAATTTTCTCGAAAACGGTTGGAGTTATCAAGTTCTACCAAGTGTACCTTTTATACGTGAAAATAACGCCCTCATACGATTTTCTGGTCACAAGTACCACAACGTTTCGTCCAAAAAAAATTGAAAAAAATTAATCATCAGATACTTATAAGTCCTGCGGCGCCCTCTATGATCTAACGTGATGTAATACATACATTATTGTTTCTTAGAATAAAAGAAGTTCCTATAGCAAATTTGGGGAAGATCAGTCGAGAGGCTGTTGCAAGAAATCGAAAGAATAATTTGAATTTTGACACTCTGTATCTTTTTCCACAGCAACATTTTACTAAAACATATTTAGTTACATCTTCATACTTTGTCCCAAAGAATCTAACCCTGCACTATGGCCTATTATTAATGATCCACCCTGTATAAGACAACTCGTCAGAGAGTACCCTTGGCAAGGTGTTACGTCCCGAAGAATCGCAACTCATTCAGCGGCGAGAAAACTATAACAATCGACTGTACAAAAAGACACAGACTCCCAATCAGATCTGATAATAAAATGTATGTCGAACTTTGTAAAAATTATTGACTTTTAATTTTACACTAAAAGTTTCAAATTGCTTGTAATCTGTTGCAAGGATGTTTCGAGAAGCTTTTTATAGAAGCTCGATGATTTTCCATCTGAAAAGCCGAACTAACAGCACTGAACCCAAAGTTATCTTTTTTCGGTCGAGTTGCATTCGACCGATCCCTATGGTGATTCCCGCCTAGGCCTTTATATTAGGTATTTTGGGTCCGTCGGAATCGACTTTGAATCTTCAGACTATTTTTAATGGACGTTCTGGCTCTTATTTATGTAAATGATTTGCCTAACAGTAGTCCCTTAACAAATTTCACTCTTTTTGCTGATGACACGACATTGGCTCTCTCCCATACTGATTGTAACATTTTATTGTCTGAGGCTCAAAACAGTCTGTCTAAGGTTCATGATTGGTTTTTAAATAATAAGCTAGTACTAAATAATGATAAACAGAGACTATGATTTTTTCGTTACGACAACACTCTGTGCAGATGATCTCTCATTGCGTTAAGATTTTGGGCATTATTTTGGACAGTAAGTTGACATGGGAAGAACACACGTCCTACATCTGCAAAAATATATCACGAAATATTTTCTTATTGCGCAATTTAAAAATTTGTTTGTCGCAATCAACGGTTTTAATGGCATATCATGCTATAATTCAATCTTCCCTTACCTATGCCATTTTAATATGGGCACATACCTCAACAGTTTTCTCACTGCAAAGAAAGGACGTCAGAATCGTTGCTGGGTTACCATATAGGGATGATTGTAGGAATGCTTTTAAAAGCCTCAAGATACTTACCTTACCCTGCGAATATATTCTACAGTGCCTTGTTTATATTAAAAGCAACTTAAATAATTACACAACGTGTGAAAGTGTACATACGTACTCAACTCGTAATAGGGGTAACATATATTTGGATTTTTTGCGACTTTCAAAAACCAGAAATGGGACATGCTATTATGCAGTAAAATTTTTCAATGTGTTACCGATTGCTGTACAATCACTTGGTAGTACTCGTTTCAAATACGTAATTAAACGATTTCTACTTGATAGTGCATTCTATGATTTTGACGAATTCCTGTCGACTGATTTTTCCCGTTTAATTTTATAAACCTATTCTATATATGACAACGTTTATTGTTTGTTCGTTCTCTATGTACTATATTGTTATTTACTCTATGTGTTATTTATTTGTTTTATTTATTGTGTATTTTTCTTATTATTATTGTTTAAGACAACCAATATTTCCTTGGTTTTTTGCTATATTTTGCATCTATTTTGACGTGTCAAAGCATAATTTGTGTATATATGACCAATAAAGATCTATCTATCTATCTATCTATCTGAGTACTCTCCACCACTTCTCGGAATAATTAAATATGAATTTTGGTTTCTATTTAAAAAATTGCTTCATCGATTTTTGCTTAAAATTTGCCTTTCAAAATAGCTACTCGCTACAACGTTGTACTTTGGAAACATTACTTCGTGGTACTATCGAAAAGTACTACGGGCGGAGTAGCAAATTCTTGGCACTTTCGAAAATAAAATAATTTTCGAACGACGGTGCCCAAAGGCGATTTTCCGTTGACCTCGAGCTAGAAAATTATTTTTAGTGAAATCATTTTTTATCAGGATTTCAACGAGAAACCATGCCAAAAGGCATTTTTCGGTCTTTCGCGCAGTGACAATGTTTCTAAATCGATTTTTTCATGGGAATTTGTCTGAATTTAATTTTTCTTAAATATTTTTATATTTTAATATGGATCATTTTACAGGGTTCGTTAACATTTCCACGTTGAACCTGATCGGGAAGAATGTATCAACCACAAACATACAAACAGACGACATACAGACACACACGGTATACTGCTTTGGATATATTTGCTATTTTTTGGTATCGAACAGAAGAGAAAGTAAAACATTCCTCCTACTGCTTCCTGTATATCTTCTTAACAATATTGTTGACACTCGATGAACACCACAGGACGAACAATTATTTTGCTTGTTTAAGTCCCCGCAATGTAAATACACCTTTACAGTGAGAATAAATATGATGAAGTCGAATAAGTATAAGTTTAAATTGTGCATTTTAAATTTTAATATCAGTTCTACGTGAAGTCTAGGAATTAGATTGTATTTACTTTTATAATCAGGAAAATGTGTGTGATTACAAGTAACCACAGATATTAATATCACAATTAAAGACTCAAATGATATACGTTAATGAAACATTAAAATATTGTGTTGAATTATGAGCAATGCAGGAAGGATTACACAGGTTTACAAAAAATAAAGTTGTCTGGATCTGGGGTCAGACCATACGTTTCTCATGTATTTTTCGACGCTGAGTTCGAATCTATTTTTAGTTTTGCTCTATCATGTCAGGATTTTGAGATATCCTAACCTAAAAGTGCAAAAAACACGTTTTTTTTAATATATTTGAGGTTATGTAGCTTTGCAATTTTTTTTATCGAAAAGCCATGTAAAAATTCTTATTTGCCATTCTCATTTTAACACTAGCATCCAACCTAGTCCCCTACGGTTAAGCAGGCTAAACTAGTATCCACATGATCCCTTACGATATCTAAATTCAGTTAAAAATGAGAACAAAGGCCTGAAATTAATTTATTTACTTACCTTGTCTTTAAAAATTTTTTCATTCTAATGAATTACATAATAATAAAATCTCATTCAGTTTCTTGGAAATGCTTAGCCTTTGAAACGTTTTTCGTCCTTATTGTGGACTCATCAGAAAAGCCTAAAGCCACTCATAACGATGTTCCATGCAAAACTAAGACAATATCCATGAATAAGTATAAAATAACAAGGTACGTAAATAAATTAATTTCAGGCCTTTGTTCTCATTTTTAATTGAATTTACATATCGTAGGGGATCATGTGGATACTAGTTTAGCCTGCTTAGCCGTAGGGGACTAGGTTGGATGCTAGTGTTAAAATGAGAATGGCAAATAAGAATTTTTACTTGTTAGCATAACCAGAAGTCAGGTTATCGAAAGAATGCAAAGATTTCATTAATATTTTTATATATAGTTTTTCCTTTAGTTCTCATAGATAGCTTTTCTTTCCACTGTTTGCAAAATCTTATAAAGAATATGTTTCATTACTATAAGCAAACAAATAATAAATAATTCACTTTTTAACTTCAAATATAAAAATCCGAGTTTTTTGCACTTTTAGGTTACGATATCTCAAATTCCTGACTTGATAGAGCAATTCGGAGACCGGATTCAGATTCAGCGCACCGAAGACCTTCGGAAAAGAATAGTAGCGTTTTTGATACAAAAAATTTGCTTAATTTTGTAGGCCTGTGGTATCGGGAAAAAGATATTTGAGCAAACTCAACGGCATTTTAAAGAGGAAGATTTATGCCTTAAGACACCATACATGGTTTTTTACGGAAAAAAAAATCGCAAAGCTACAGAACCTCAAATATGTCAAAAAAAACTGTGTTTTTAGCACTTTAGGTTAGATCATCTCAAAATCTTGACGTGATAGACAACACTAAAAATAGATTCGAATTCAGAGTCGAAAAATATATAAGAAACGTAGGTGTTATTATAATACATTTAGTGACAGTGAAATACTAATTCCGAGAGCACCACAATCTTCAAAATTTTCCTGGAGAGGATTGGAACTAATAAAACTGATTAATTGGGATATACTCTTTGTCACTATTCATGCAATGTTTACATGCCAAGGATTCATATTCTAACGGGACCAAATCGATGAAACATAATGGATAAGCGAATTCGCCCTCATCACCCGTGTTCGAAAGAAATGTAAACCTGCGATCTGAGCACGTTAAAAATTACTACTCCACAACAAACTGGAGATTGGGAAGGTTAGGGGTACCAATGTTTACACAAACACGGATCTAATCTTAGAGACAGCGGAGAACGTTTCGTCATTAATATATTAAAGATTACTGTTCCTCGTTTTTTTTAGTTTTGGCTATTTTTATAGGATAACTTTACGTTTTTTTTGTACTTACTAAGTTTATTAACAATAATATATCGAATTAATTTTTAGTTTTATTAATTGAAGGATTATCCTGTATCCTTATTTTTTGTTTTTCTTAAGTTATTTCAAACGTTTCATTATATGCTAAAAATCTAGAATACTTGCTAACTTGACCACCTTAAATTATTATTTATGCTACATTTATCCAATCAATAGTGAGATATGAACATATTTTTGAGCTGTAATTTTAAGAAATAGAAAAGACAAATTTATTTAATGATAAGTTCATGAGTTATTGTTGTATTATTATTGATTATAGGCCCTTGTCTAGGAATGGTGATATATTATGAGGCAAAAAGACATGTTAATATTATTTAACAGGGAATATTTGTAATTATTTGTCATTACTCATACGCCTTCTTAAATATAACATTCAGCTTCTTTGCCGAAACTGGCTGTGTGATTATTTCCAGTTTTATCAAATTATTCATGAGCAAGTTCGAGATAAAGTAAAACTTCGAATATTTTACTAGGATATGGCTGAGATAAGTGGATTTGTTCAAAATCCCTAAAAAAATATCTTGAAAGAGCAAAAATGGTGGATATTAAAGCCTGCCTCCGAGAACATGACCATTCCCATGCATGTCTTATGGGTAAAATATGCAATAGAATCGTTAAGATATAGTTAAATATAAATTACTTAGTCTCCTCTTCAAAGATGCCCAGAAAATACCAATTAATAATTCTTTTTTAAATCGAACCTTCATAAGATTTTTTTATAGGACCCCAAGAGAGCATGAGGTGGAGTATCGAGTATTTACGATTCACTTTTTAGAAAATATTTATAATTAAGTCAACTTTTAAAACCGAAGGAATTCAAAATTTGCATCAATTATGTATATAAACCCCGGTTTAGTGCATAGCCACGTCGGCGCATCGCACAGCGCCTAACCTGGTCTGCACACAAAAGAAATTGTACTAATTGTTCATATATTGTTAGTCTATTTCCTTCTATGATTTTACTAAAAACACAGTATCTCCTGCGCTAAAGGCTGTGCGATCTCCGAGGCTCAAGTTGTTGATTTGGTCAGTTTCATTTAAAATCATGGTTATATTTAATCTTACGGTGCGATGTGCGAAGCTCGAGTTGTTGATTTGGCCACTCTTATTTCAAATGATGGTTGTATTCAATTTTATTGTGTGTTGTGCGGTGTAATGTGCGCTGTGCGGTGCGCCGACGCGCGGCATAGCCATCCACTTATCTGTGGTCTAATCAGGATTATTAAAAACTTAGATATGATAGTTGTTCATCCATCAACTGAAACAGTTTTTCGGCAATACAAAGGAAACAATTGGATCAAAGCAAAGATTCGTAATTTAAAGTATGTTAGACAAACACAACGTCCAACTATAATAAGACTAAAGGAACATAGGACTCATTTTAAAATTGAAAATTTGAGGTCTAGTGATGCCCAACATCATTATAAAAATATCAATAACTTGAGGTTAATTAGATATACAAATTATACGCAGAATATTTTTGAAAGTTTAGAAATTGCAAACCGTAAAAGTAAGTCTCAAATAATCTACATTACTGATTATTAGGCCACGGTTCGTCGAACCGAGACAAAGTTTAAGTATTACCATGACATTATTTTATTTAAAATGAGGGTACCTCTTTAGATGTACTATGGTTTCAGATGTATAAATATTATTAATTGTGAAATGTACAAGAGGCTGCTATTCTCGAGATTCCATCGACTTTTCTTTTAGGGAATCATTATTGGACACATCGAGTAATGTTTACGATTTTGACCAATATGTTTCAAAAGCATTTAAAAGTCGTGGAGAATGCATTGGAATTATAGCTCATATATTTTGTTATCACACAGTACAATACAACTATGATTAGAATTATATGTGATAGTAATGATAGTTTACATTCATGGATAGCATATCTCTTGCACAAAGTAGAACAGACACATGTATGTTATACAAAGTGGTAGAATGAGGTACTATTTCTACATATTACAATTACTTGCATAATATAAAGAAATTGTAAAATTACATTTCATCATTTTACTGCGTTGATAAGTAGCTTAAGCCATTCATTGTTTTCAAGATTAAATTACAAACAGCTTCATGTCACTGTTGTGTTACACCTAACTAGAATTTGAACGTCATCGGCAAAACGCTGACGCGACGTGACGTCATCCATCTGAAATGGATGACGTTACCCACATTCTTAAATAGCAACCCCTACCAAAGGCAGAGAAGCGCAGAGGGACCGCGTTACCAAGAGTGATCTTTTTAAAGGAAGAAAGATTGTAAATAACAAGAGAAGATGGGATATTAAAATTAATAAAAATGATCATTTCGCATGCTTAGGTAGTGCATCAATTATATCGGCTCTTGGCCCTTACCTTTTACTTGTGGGTTTTGTATACTTGGTATCGTCTCATTTGAGTATATTGTAAAAACTGATATCATTTACGTACAAATGATGCGGACAGAGGTATCGCTGTCGTTTTTAAAGTAATGGTTCGAAAACGGTTCAAATGCTCCTTGCCCTTCTCGGATGCCACCTACTGACTTTCAACGGACGATCTTGACTTACCTCAAAATTTTGCAAACAAAACATTGTTCCATTATCCAAAATTTTTAGTTCGTGAGTTCTAGTTCTCTGCGCCGGCTCGTTTTTACTGACTTTACAGACCCTCCGGTAGGACCCGCACCACAGGTTCGGCCTAAGGGTCTACATATCCTAAATACGGTCCTGAAATGTTGACATAAATTCGACGAATAAAAAGCAGTCCCATTGATTGCGAGTGTGATTTTGTTTTTTTAAATTCTCAATAAAATTTCTACAAGTGAATTAGTTTTCAGCATGACTTCTTTACTTACAAGTAAGGTAATAGGGTGTGTACACTATTTTTTAAATCGAAAATTATAAAGTACTCATGGTATTTAGTATAGCTGAAACAATTTTTCGGCAAAAAAAAGTTTTTAAGTAATTTTGAAAGAAATTTAGTTTTGAATTAAATATTCGCCACCAAAAAGGGCAGACCTATATCCTATACATATGTGACATCACTCATCATTATATGTCAATCTACAATCTGTCAAAAACACGTTCTACGACTTAAGTGAAGTTAGAAACGCGTTGCCAGCAACGCATTACCAACTTCACCCTTTCAATTTAACTTGGCAATGGAAACAACTTTTGAGTTTCATGATGTCACTGAACTGAACTGAACTTGATTGAATAAACACTGTTTATTTGGACTAATATTATTTATTATTTATTGGTGAAGTTAACAACATCATTGACACGAAACATTTTCCTGTTGAGGAAGCTCTGTGTCTCACATCACTTTTAATTTTACATGTCACATATTTACTAAGAAAGAATGGTTTGGCCTGCACCCCCACACTTTTAGTCTGTATAATTTGACCTGTCTTGTTGATAAAATTGTTCTAACACATGTTTGTCTGCATCCAATCTGACCTGATCAGTGCTCGTACTGGGTTGATCAAAATTTACAACTGGTGATAAATATTCCTGTTCATTATATATCGTTTTCATATTTTTAGCCAGCACAATAATTTGAATATCATCTTGTTGATAAACATGTTTCATCACATGTTCGTTTAATTTGACCTGCTCAGTGCTTTTAGATTGATGACAATCTGTAACGTGTGATACATCTAATATAATGGAATTCGTGTCCTGCATTAAAGCCTACTCAACCAACTGTTCTCTTTGCCGCTTTAAAGTGAGATATTGTTCTGGTGCAGACGCATCTCTTTTTGTTTCTGGTTGGTAGGGAAATATGAGTGGAACTACCTGATAGCCTAGGCATAAGAACCAGAAAGCCTGTTTAAAAAAAAAACTCCTGCCAGGTTTTTCAGGAAATATGTACCTCTTAGTATGTATAATTGTATAACTTTTGTACTTTAAACCAAGCAGCTGAAGATTGGTGCGTCTAAGCTTAATCAACAAGTAAAATTACGGAAAATGAGTTATTTGCTGGGATAAATTTATTTTTAAGTGTTACGAAAATACATCAATGGAAAAAGTTGTGTGGCTATTAAAGATATGTACAAAATGAGACAACCGCATAAAAGTCAGTTAGTTTTGTAACAATGTGCAAAAAACTGCTAAAAAACGCTGTTTCTTAATTAATTTTTAACTTTAAAATTAATGAATGTAACAAATTTTGATAGATTGTAGGTGTTGCTGTGTAGAATAAGTGATTTTTTTTTGTTGAAATGTGTGCTTTGAGTAATTTTTGCAAAAAAGCGTTTGGTTATTAAAAAGCCACTATTTTGAAAATTAATTTCTACAGCTTAGGGATGTCTTAGCGTAACATAGCAGAGGTTATTTTCTTCCCGAAAAGTTGTACTTTTGGCAATAGCAACATCAACAATAGTCCGTTTCATGGATTGAGATAGCTTTTTTGCAAAATTAATGCGATATTTCCTTTTACCCCAAATCATTGACTGTAACTTTTTGCACGTCCACAGGAAGCCGAGATAATGATGATTTTGAACGTCCCAGTTCAGTTCTCCTTGCGCCTGCTGGCACTCAATTTTGCAAGTAAGCGCTTTTTTGTACTCAATTTTGCGATGTCTACGTTGCAAAAATCGATTTGATATAAATAGGAGATCGAAAGTACAACTTTATAGGAACAAAATAATCCCAACCATGTTACGCTATGACATCCATAAGCTGTAGAAATTTATTTTCAAAAAAGTGCCTTTTTAGTAATTAAATAAAACATTATACAAGTACACATTTCCAAAAAAACCCACTCATTCTACAGAGCAAAACTTTTATTCTGTCAATGTTTTTTAAGTCTACGTTTATTATTTTTAAAGTTAAAGATTAATTAAGAAACAGCGTTTTCTAGCAGTCTTTTGCATTTTATTAAAAAACTAATTAACCCATTTTAATGCGGTTAGACTCATTCTGTAGATATTTATCTACAACTTCTTCCACGGACGTATTTTCGTAAAACTTATAGGCAAATTGTTACAAGCCAGAAACTTGTTTTTCGTAATTTAACTTGTTAATTACACATAGACGCATTAATTTTCAGCTGTTGGATTTTAGGTACATATTGAGAGGTACAAATTTCTGCGAAAAAACCCCGGTTGGCATTTTTTTTCTAAAACTTCCTTTGTGACTATGAATTTTGGTAGTATATAAATGTTGTTAGATATAGGCGTGCTTTCTGCGGAAGAAGCAAAAGCGTGACCGTATGTGCACAATTTTAAATATAGTGACCCAAAGAACCGCTGCCTAAGGAATCACTACTTCCACATCCAGATTTTTCATCCAAGTCACTTTAAAGGAAACATCTTGACTAGATTTGCACTCTCGTATGTGGAAATTATTGGTCATAGAATTTTAATAATATTTGGGGCAGATGTCATAGAAAAGTTTGAGGCGTTATTTTCTACCATATACGTTAAAAATGAAATGTCTAGTTTACCCTACTTATTTTCCCCTATTTACAACCTATCACCTCCCACCCCTTCAATGAAATCATCTCAATCAGATGTTATTACAATACATACGTGTACTAATTTTTAAGTGAATATCGCAATTTTGTGTTATCAATCCCATTACAAATGGAGCGGAGGTGACGGGGTTTGAAGAATACTAGAAATAAATCTGAGGCCTTGGTTTCTAGTATATACACCAAATCCTAAATTTCTGTACTCTTATCAGCCTGATTTACTTATTATTCCCTATTTAATTCTACTTAACCCCCAATCATTCAACGGAACCGCCTCAAAATATAGTCTAGTTACAGATGTCGTTATAATACATACGTCTACTAAACTTCAAGTGAATATCTCAAGTTTATTTTATCAACCCCTTTAATAATGGAGTAAGGGTGGTGGGGGGTTGAAAAATATTATTAAAAAATCTAAGGCCTTGGCTTCTAGGACACACACCGAATATCAAGTTTCTGTATTCTTACCAGCTTGCTTTACTTATTTATCCCTATTTACCTCTACTTACACCCCACTCCTTCAACGCAATCATGTCAAAATATAATCTAGTTTCAGATATCGTTATAATACATACGTGTACCAAATTTCAAGTGAAAATCTAAATTTAATTTTATCAACTCTTTTAATAAGGGAGTGGTGGGGGAATGGAAAATATTTAAAAAAACTTGAGGCCTTTGCATCTAGTATATACTCCAAATCCCAAGTTTCTGCAGTTTTACCAGCTTGCTTTACTTATTTTCTCCTATTTATCCCTTTTAACCCCCAAAAATTCACCGGAATCATCTTAAAATATTGTCTAGTTCCAGATATCGTTATAATACACACGTGTACCAAGTTCCAAGTGAATATCTCAATTTTATTTTATCAACCCCTTTAATAATTAGGTAGGCGTATTGGGGGGATGAAAAATATTATAAAAAATCTTAGCCCTTGGTTTCTAGTACATATACCGAATTTGAAGTTTCTGTACTCTTACCAGCCTGCTTTACTTATTTTCCCCTATTAACCCCTAATTACCCTTACTTGACCCCCAACCCTTCAACGGAATCATCTCAAAGTATAATCTAGTTCCAGATGTTGTTATGATACATGCGTGTACCAAATTTCAAGTGAATGTCTCAATTTTATTTTATCAGCCCCTTTAATAATGGAATGTGGGGGTGGTGGTGGAGGGATGAAAAATATTATAAACAATTTTGTGGCCTTTGCTTGTAGTACATACATCAAATTTCAAGTTTCTGTACTCATACCATCTTGCTTTACTTATTTTGCCCTATTTAACCCCCAATCCTTCAACGGAATTATCTCAAAATATAATCTAGTTACAGATGTCATTATAATTCATACGTGTACCAAATTTCAAGTGAAGATCTAAATTTCATTTTATCAACCCCTTTAATAATGGAGTAAGGGTGGTGGGGGGTTGAAAAATATTATAAATAATCTGAGACCGTGGCTTCTCCCGAATTTCAAGTTTCTGTACTCTTACCAGCTTTCTTTACTAATTTTCCCTTTTCCCTTATTCACCCCTATTTAACCCCCAACCCTCCATCAGAATAAACCCAAAATATAATCTAATTCCTCATGTCATTATAATATATACGTGTACCAAATTTCAAGCGAATATCTCAATTTTATTTTATCAACCTCTTTAATAATGGAGTGTGGGGGTGATGTGATGGTGGGGGATGAAAAATAATATGAAAAATTTTGTGGCCTTCGCTTGTATACATACATCAAATTTCAAATTTCTGTACTCTTACCAGCTGGCTCTACATATTTCCCCCTATTTACCCTCAACCCTTCACCGGATATGTTCAAAAGACAATCCAGTTCCAGATCTCGTTTTAATATATACGTGTACAAAATTCCCAGTTAATGTCTTAAACCGTTGCGGAGGAAACGTGCGGACAGAAAAAGTTACAGACAGACCGGCAGACAGACAGACAGACAGACAGACAGACAGACAGACAAATTTAAAATCTTGACGTTTCATGACATTCGAAACCTATTTCGAGAAAAAAAAATTGAAATTTCATTTACGATTACTATACTTCCAATCCACTACGTGGATGTGGAAGTAATTAAATGAACAAATCGCTTGTCTGAAGAAATTAGTGGAAATTCATGTAATGTCCAGAATATAAAGTTCGCGAGCTTCGTTATTTACCATGCGGGTAGTCTAGTTAATTTTACCTTTCCAGTTAAATAAAAAAGTTGGTTTACTATGTATTGACTTATCAGATATTTACTTTACAAATTTAGAGTGTTTTAATAATATTTCCTTAAGAAGTACCAAAAATATAACTTTCCAAAATTTTCAATCATTTTTCTGTCCTTATAAAATGACCCCCTTTATAACGTATTTTTAAAAAAATATTTTTTCCATTATTTACCTGACCGAGTTAATAAAAATGTCGAGTTTCGTAATTTTTTTTCCACCCCTTACAACCTACCCATTTTGAATGCTTGATTTTTAAAGTAATTTTTCCTCCACGTTGAGCCTATTTGCTACTTATTTGCTACATTTTAGAATCCTCACCAACTTTACCTGGTTTTGGCCCCACTGTGAGTCGCACTTGGGCTTACTGTAATGTTCCAGAATGGTACACATAGTTTTTCTTTTAGTTCTCGTAGATAGTTATTTTTTATGAAGTTTGAAAAATCTTATAAAGAATATGTTTCAATACAATTAAGCAAACAAATAATAATTCACGTTTAAACGTTTAAACTTTTATAAATGATGAAAAATGTGATGATGTAAGAGAAGTACATTTTGAAGATGGTATTTTTAATGTACCTGAAATCATTGCGGGGAAACTTAATCACTATTACGTATCTAGTATTAACGAGATAATGGAGTCAATAGCAGATGAAGATGGAATAGAGTCATACATAGAGAAGATTAACTGTGATGGATCATGGCAGTCATTTGAAAAAGTGACACTAAGCCAAGTGAGAAAAATTATCCTAGAAATGAAAAAGAGTAATAAAGCTGACCTTCTAAATGTAGACCTAATAAAGACGATTTTTGATGTCATTGGTTATCCTCTACTAAATCTGATTAATAATACCTCTCTAGAATATGGAAAATTTCCTGGTGATATAAAAACATCCACAATAGTACCAATACCAAAAGTTAAAAATACAAGAGTGCAATGAGATGAGACCTATAAATATGCTGCCAGATTTGGAGAAGAATATTGAAAAAATTGTTTATAATTATATAACCCAATATGTTAAGGAGAATAACATACTAAGTAATGTACAGGCAGGGTTCAGAGAAAAACATTCCACCGAAGGTGTAGTGCAACAAGTTATTCAAGGATGGAAACAGAACAAGGATAAGAATATTAGCACCATCGCGGTTTTTCTAGACTTGAAACGTGCATTTGAAACAGTGGATAGGGGTATACTCCTGAAGAAGCTAACGACATATGGGTTTTCAGGCAAAGTTGGCGATTGGTTCAAAAGTTATTTAGATGACAAAGACCAGATGGTTAAGTGGCAAGGGGCGTTGTCTAATAAAGAAAACGTTATACATGGTGTTCCACAAGGCAGTATACTCGGACCACTCCTGTTTTGTCTGTATATCAATGATTTACCTGGAATATTGAAATACTCAGATATTAGACTCTTTGCAGATGATGCGTTGGTGTTTACTGCTGGAAAGGATATTAATGAATTGACCATGAATATGAACGAGGAATTACGAAATATTTCCAGCTGGTTGAATTGCAATAAATTGAAGCTGAATATCAAAAAATCAAAAGCAATGGTGATATCCTCGGATGGAGAATACACGGAATTAAAACGTAATAACAAACAAATTGTTATTGATGTTGAGCCGTTAGAGTGGGTTGAAGAATACAAGTACCTAGGTGTTATCATCGACAGACAGTTAAAATTTAAAGAACATATTAACTATGTGATTAAAAAAATCGGTGCTAAAATTGGCTTCATGACCCGTGTTAGCAACAATCTAAGTATGGAATTGAAAATTAAAATTTATCACGCAATAGTACTACCACATTTTAACTATTGTTCGACAATATTATACATGGCCAATAGCGCAGAGCTAGATAGGCTGCAAGTTGTGCAGAATCGAGGAATGCGAGCTATTTTAAAGTGGGGTCCCTATGCACATATAGACGATATGTTGAAGACACTGAAATGGTTAAATGTGAGGCAGTTTTGCCTATTGGCTTGTCTTTATTTTTAAAGTATATAATAATTTAACTGGACTAAGTTTAAGGCATTTGCTAATAACAAATCGTGAAAAGCATGAACATTACACAAGAACTGGCAAACATTTTCATATACCGTCAGTTAAAACAGAGCTATTAAAGAACGGTATATTTTTCAATGGTGTAAAAGATTACAATGGTTTACCAGATGAGATAAAACAAGCTGGAAATTTATTTGTCTTTAAGAGGAAATTGAAGAATTACTTGGCAAATTAAAGGCAAATGTGCAATTTATTTAGTTGTTAAATATCCCGACCAAAGTTATTGTTAGTTTATTAATGTTTTAGGATAAAAAGTAATGTTTACTATATGTTAATATCATTGTTTGTATTAGTTTTCTTTGCTAAATAAAGTTTCTATATAGTATGGTCTGACAAAGGGAGAACGGGTTAGATCCAAATTAGAAATACACTGTGGAACAGCCAGATGGAATAAATTCAGTATCTCAATTATTGTACACATTTATAAAAAATCCCGAGACACGTCAACTTTGGATTCTGAAATGACATCCTGCAACATATAAATTTTATCTCTGAATTCAACCTCCTTCGAGTGGAAGTTACAACCCCTAAATTCTTAAATGGGAAGTAGGGGCTTGTGATACCTCATTTAAAAGGTTCTTGCATTTTCTATTCAAAAATGCTTTGGTTTTACTATTTATTGCTAAAATTAACGTTAAAAAAATTCATTCATGTGCTTGACGTAATTCGATAGAGCAAACTAAAAAAACTCAATTTCAATGTAGGAAATGTTCAAAACGAGTTCCTTGGACGTCTTGGCAGCATCTTAATAGTAAATAAAAATGTCTTCTAACGTTTTCCAACATCTGAGGCATGACCGACCTAACCACATCCGTTATTCTTCTTGTTAAGTCGGCTATATCGCATGGGTTAGTTTTACATACCATACTTTTCACATATCTCCATAGAAAGAAATTGAAGGGTGTAAGATAAGGAGAACGTGCTGGCCATTCTAGCGGTCCTCGCCTTCCTATATAACCACCGATTTGGAAATATTAAGTCGAGGTATTGTCGGACATCGATTGGGTAATGTGGTGGTGCTCCATCCTGCTGAAACCATATTACATCCGCTGGAACTTGTGGGTTTGCTTGAGCAGGACATAAGTTTGACAAAGTTGGCACGACGTTATTTTGGAGCAGACCTAAATAATTATCTCCATTCAAATCGCCACCAATGAAAAAGGGACCAATGACGTGGTTTCCAATTATCCCCGCCCAAACATTAACCTTTTCAGGATTTTGCGTATGTAATTCTCTCATCCAGCGAGTTCTTATTTCCATTATCCTAGTAGCGACAGTTTTGACAATTATCATGACCATGAAGAGTAAAAGTGGGCTCATCCGGAAACAAAACATTTTCTAAAGTATATTCGCCGAATGCCGACTCCCCGGCGAAACAAACAAATATGCGTGATTGCCTCGTGATCGCGACGTGTTCCATCTCCATTGGTTGCATTTTTCAGGAGATTATCAAGGGCTGTCTCGACTTCAGTTGTATGTAATTCGCGTAAAAGTGTATTTACATTATTTGTTCTTCGACTTGTGAATTGTTTAATCTGGAACAGCGCATGTATTTGTTTTGACGCGGTGTCAGCGGTCTGCGAATATACTATAGTTGGATAACCTTGCTATCTAACCTTTGCATCATTTGTTCACAAAAATACGTTCTTCTGTCAGAATCGTCTTTACTAAGCTCCTGAGTGGGGATCAGTCTATGAGATGCATTTTATTTTCTTTAACACTCGAATAATAGAGGAATGGGAAACATTCAATGCCCAAGCTGCTTGTCGACTTGAACTATGTGGGTTTTCTTCAAACTCCTATCTAATTTGGTATTGTTACTCATTGCATTGGAAGCTTCTTTTTTTATCTGCCGTACATGTCCGTTTTCGCGAAGCTGCTTTTCAATTTTGTTAATTATACCTGGGAACGTAGGCTTGCCGCCCATCCGAAAATTTTTCTTGGCATGATCGCATTCTCTTTCCGTAACCCTCTGTCAAATTATTATTTTATGTATAAAGAAACCATGTTTAGAAATTACAGTTAACAAAACTCAAACAATACGCAAGACACTGACAACTGTGACAACTTTTTATTGCTGTCAATCGCTACGGCGTTTTCGATAAAATTGGCAATGCTATAGTCTGTTTTTAAACCAGGAGGAGCGTTTTAAATTTAACGCGCTAAATCATACATCTGTGATTGGATACGCCCTCGCCAGTTTTACACAAGGCAATATTCGTAAATTTTGACATATTGTGAAAATTTTAATTTCATGTCAAAAATTATTTGGTTATAATATCTATTTTATCGTTTGCACATTATATATTAGATTTTAATAACTTTTATATAAATCTGAAGATAAAAGTAGCTAATTACTTGGTGCCTTAATATTGCGTAATTGGTATGAATGCTGTATAAAATATCTAGAGGTCAAATAGAGGTCGATGCATTATATAATGTAATAAAATACACACAAAAACACTGTAGTCGTGTATTGTTGGTTGCCCAAAACGCCAAAAAGGTTTTGGTGTAATTTCTGGTTACTTTTATGGTGTGAATGGAACTTCCATGTTTACTCCTCCTGGTTTAAAAACAGACTATAGCTATAAAGAATTTTGACGTTTTTAACATTGGAAATGTTTATGTTCGTATATGGGGGTCGAGTTACCAGTTTTCGTTCAAGATCAAAAGACAGCGGTATCGCGGTCGAGAGAGACCGTCATATATGCAACGGCTGATATATGCAAATGTAATATGGGTTGCATATATCACAGGGGGTCAAGTTACCAGTTTTCATTTAAGGTCGAAATACAGCGCTGTCGCAATCGAGAGTGGATCGTAGCTGTTTCGAGGCGAAGCCGAGTCCGGAAATAGTTTATGTTTTATGTATGGTGTTATCATTTCCAATGTCCCGATGGTTGCAAGAATTGCGAAATCTGTGAATTTTATGTCTTCTTTTTAGTTGATAATGTTAAAAAGGAAAGAGAATGAAAAGACTTTTTAAATGCCCCTACTTCCCATTTAAAAATTTAGGGGTTGTAACTGCCGCTCGAAGGGGATTTAATTTAGGGATGAAAGTACGTTGCAGAATGTCATTTCGGGATCCAAAATCGATGTGTCTCGGGATTTTTTATAAATATGCGCAATAATTGAGATACTGAACATATTCCATTCGGTTGTTTCACACTGTATAGTAAAACTCATTTATTTTGAAATTTTAAGATATTTTTCTCACATATTGAAAAAAACTGTTCCACCTGAAGTCCTTGGTAAACTCTGTATAGATTTACTACATGCTCGCCTTTGTAAGTCCTAAAAGACAGCTATCCTATATTTTTGTTATTAAAGATGGTATGCAAGAAGCCAGATATTTCAATTATAAATTTACTTTTATTTATAAAATAGGAATACAATGTATAGAGTATTTTTTACATTAAAAAATAGGTGTGTATAAGTCAAAACTTTTAAAAATACATTATATACAATTTAAGTTATAACTGCCTTCAAACTGATCATTTCTTAATGCCACACTAATAAATACATAGTTTCTCTTATAATTATTAATATATAAATAAATTTCATCGAATGTGACATTAGGAAACATTGCACTATCCTTAAAATATTCTCTAAAATTATATCAGAGATCCATCTATTCTGGGACAGCTATTTGGCGTAGGTAGCTTTCCCTGGCGATTTTCTTAAGTTGTTCGGACAATGATCTTCCAGATTCCATCACCATCTTATAAAAAGTACTGTTCTGATTTTGTAGTAGGATATGTGGATGATCATATTCTACCATAGTTCCATTATCCATTACTAAAACTTTATCCGAGTCCATTATTGTGTTCAAACGATGAGCCACCGTCAACACTGTGCAGTCGGCGAACTTCGTACGTATAGTTTTCTGGATTAGATTGTCGGTCCTGAAAAAAAAATACTGTACTACATCTGGGCAACAAACTGTGAAATGCAAAAAAGATTTATTCATATTTTCTAAATTTCCTTGATAAAAACTGTGCGGTTTATATTTATTTTAAACACTACCATGTAAGTTTCTTCTAAATACGTATGTAGCGGTAATTCTGTTATAACTGTACCAATTACGCTATTTTCAATTTTCTTTTTAGTTAACATTAACTGTTTAAAGTTATTATGCTTTCCTCGCCTTTTAAAAACAGCTGTCACATGTGTTATTTTGTTTATTTTCAAAGTAATGAAATATAAAAACCCAATTAACTGCTGGCAACATAAAACATTTTTCCCAATAAAATAAACCATTTTTATATAACGTTAAATCATACATAACAAGCAAAATTAAGGAATTTTTACTAATGCGGTTTTATTAAATCCCTTAATTAGACGAAGATGCCGAAATTGTGAAATATTCCTTTGACAAAATTCCTTTGGCATTTACGTCAACATTTAATAAAGAGAAAGGGTAGACCACCCGACATCGAAGTTACGCAGTTTCGTAAACCGCAGTGTAAATCTAGCCATATGTATATACATATTATTTACAAACCTAAAGTATAGTAATTCACCGAGAGTTGAGAGCGCGTCAAAACAAATACATGCGCTGTCCACGTGAAAATTGCAACCAATGGGGATGGAACATGTCGCTATCACGAGGCAATCACATATATTTGCTTGTTTTGATGCACTCTCAGCTTTCCGTGAATATACTTTAGAGTGAAATTATACAGAATTGGCGGTATACAAAAATGTCTAGTGCTCCTCGGGCTGCAGTATACTTGAGGATTCACGATTTTCCAGAACTGCAATTTGATGGAACAGAAAGATCTGTTAAATGAATAAAGATATTGTAGAAGTTGCAACAAAACAATTTCTTGGATATCTAAAACAAATGTTAATAGACATATTTCCTCACAAAAGCATATGAGTGATAGTGGCTCTACTGTTAGTGACAGTCAACGTAATTTTAATTTAGACGTAGTCGAAGCTAGATAATGTCAGACATGTTAATTCAATGTTACATAACCCAATACCTCCTTTTCGAGTGAGTCTGTATAATAAACTGATCATATTAACTTTGGATATTACGGAATTCTCTTTAAAAAATACAAGGTAAGATATATGGTGTCATACCCGCATAAAAATCTTTCCGCGTTGGCGGAGCCAACCCTGATTTTCACGTTACCGAGATAAAATTGCCGAGGTCTTAGAGATGGAGCTAATGTTCCCTTACTTCTAAAATCCAATTCTAGAAGTTCTGAATATTCGAGATATCATCTATGGGTAAATAAAGAAGACCATCGGCCAAAGAAGTCAGTAAAGTTCGGATAAGCTCTCAGTGAAGACTAAGTATAAAGTAATAAATAGCATTATTGTTATTTTGTGTCATAATTTCCGAACCCACGGTCAGAGCTAGCAGGTAATTACTTCTAATTTAAAAATAATTACAATTACAAATTACTTTTTTAAAAAAGGAACTAATTACAATAACAAAATACATGTCTTTAAAAAAGGAATTATATTCATTTAATTACAATTACATGAAAAATAGACTTAGCAATTACTTTTCTAATTACTTTCATGATAAAGTAAACGATAGTGACCAAACAGACAAAAAGGTAAATTAAAATTTTTAATTAAAAGTGTTGTGTAATATTGCGTTTTAATATTTATTAAACTCGTTATTAGAATGTGTAGACTTTCACGATCTTATCCTCATAAGTATGAAAACATATTTGATTGTTTTGAATATAAATTCTGGAACTTTTCGAATACATTAACAAATGTAAAAGAAATCCATAGGATATAGCTCATATGTGAATAGATGATAGATGTACCAGTAATAAATACGATACAGTAAAGGCACGTAAAAATTCATGCGAGCGATTCACCGGCTATGTACGTGGTTTCTGTGTGTTCATAATTATATATTTTCCCTCCATACTCACTATTTATCCCCCTGTTCACCAATTAGAAAGAGAGAAAACCTTTATTTTACTCGTTAGAACTGCTAAGAATTTTTAGAGATTCCATAGTAAACATTTAGCCATTTAACCGTGCGATTGGCCACGCAGAGTGACAAAGATACTTCACTATTTTTTTTCCCGGAATATCATGGCTTTAGCGATAAATTTTATGAGGTCATTTCTTGTTCAGAAACACGTGGTCAATCAACCTGTCTGTCTAATTTTTTCCTACCCTGACTTAATTTCAAAATTTTGAAAAAATGTATGAAAAAAATATTTTCCTTTCGCTTTTTTTGTCCTGCATCCGAGCGAAATGTAAACTTTTCAGGATATTATTCTGTATACTTTCACGAACTCATTAAAAAAAATTATTTAGTTTGGAACTTTTTGTGGGTTTCACTATAAAATGTTCTCTGTCATCTGGGCTATTAGTTGCTTGCAATTATTTCGCAAAGTTGCAAAGTAGTATGTGAGTAAAATTAAAATAAATTTTCTAATAATAAAATGAAATAAATATAAATAGTTTACTAAATAAACGTATTTTAAACGAAAAATGCCTTTTATTTAGAAATATAAGTTTCAAGTTTTGGGAAAGGATACAGCAATGTCTCGAAAACAGTTGCTTTTCCTGTTCCTTCATTTTGTATTATAAAATGGGAAAACATTTCCGATTTCCAGGGACCACATACGCATGTTCTTAAAGTAATTGTAATTGGAGAAGTAATTGTAATTGGAAAACGTAAGTATACGTATAGAAGTAATTTATAATTAGATAGTTCAAATAATATAATTACAAATTACAATTCTTATAACAATTTTCTTGCAATTACAATTCCAAATTACTTTAACAAAAAGAAGTAATTAAATACAATTACAATTACACGAAGAAAAAGGGAATTGTAATTGCTAATTACTTTTTCACCAGAAATTACCCAACTCTACCCACGGTTTTGGAGGTGTTTACTAGGGAGTGTAAACTCGTAACAATACAAAGCAAAATAGATTCAGCGAAATGTCAAAAAATGCCACTTTTCGTTCACTCCTGTCGGCTCGAATTTTCAATTTCGCCCGTGCAATTCGTGTTGCCGTGATAATGCCAATTTTCATCTTTCCATATCGGCATCGTGCAGTTTTCCCGTCGATGTAGTTATTTGGTTATAAACGTATCAAAATTTCATGTTTTGTTTTTTCGAAAAACTTTCAAAAGGGTGATACAAGCTAAGAGAACAGTTTTCAGTACCACGACCGTCTTCGTCCAAGATAATTTTTTATTTTACAGTTAAATTCAAGAGGCATACTGACTACTTATACATTTGTTTTAAGAGGACATTTGCTTTGTTCACACGACATATTACAGTGTCAGAAAATAGCTAATTTCTACTAAAATAAACGAGATAGAAATTTCAAACTGAATGTATTCGAAAGAGGAACGATTCCTCGACACGCCTCATGTGACACATTGTTGTTGGCTGTTATATATGCTGAAAGTTAGGAAAAGGAGGGATTATGGCTGATTTTGTACACTTCAAAACACATATTTAATGATAAAATAAATTATTTCTGCTACACGACCGATCTAAATAGATGCCCTGTGTAATTAAAAAATATGTATTTTGGCAAAAAAATATATTTTATAAATCTGTGTACAAACTGCTATACGTTGTCGCTAGAAAATATGAAAATATGTCAAATAGTGGCGCCGACGTTGACGTAGTGTAGACAAATGTCCTCTTAATTTAGTCTACCAAGGTATACTTGATACGATTTCGGAAGATTTTCAATCTGTAATTTCAGAGGAAAACGTGGATGAATTTTGTGATGCATCGTTAAATTCACATTAAAAAATTACATTTAACTGTTTCGTGAAAGTGATATGCTCCCATTTCAAAAAAGAGTCTTATCAACTTTGAGCCTTTTTGTAACACAAATCGATAATAAAATGTCCAATACATATTTTTCTCTAATTAAATTAATATTAGAACAATCTCAGACGGGCTATGAAGCACTAGATTAAAAATTTAAATTGGCTGTAAAATCTTCACAATGACAAACAGTACATAAAATTAGTACATTCATATGTCATCCATAGTATGTCCTCTAAAGTCCAAAAATACAAAAATATTCAGAGTGTCCCATTTAAAAATCAAAAGTCGGGTCACTTCCGGTGAAACCGGAAGTCATAGAGACTTAACACGTAAAAATATGTTATTTTGTTGATATGTGGCGTATACTAAGTTTAATCCCGATCTGTTAGATAATAAATAAATGGCAGCCGGAAAGTGATTTTGTTGACACCTGGTATTAAGGCGAAACATCTGTTTTTCTGAAATTACGTCGATAAGATGTGAGAACTTGAAGGACTTGGGCAATATTGGAATTATTAGAAAATTACACAATAAAGAAAGTTGCGAAATTTACAGATGTTGTCAAATTGTTTGTAGCAAAAAGTTAACCAAAAATCTAAAAAATATTTTCTTCATTGCATTTGCTGTATAACATAACTTGTAGGGTGCACATTTTAAGTTTTAGAAACGATTTTCTTTTCTTGTCATGATTGTTATTGCATTGGCAACTTTGGTCAGTCATTCGACCTGTCCCACACCATGTTACTGTATAGTATTTCTTACAATTAAATTTATTACTAGGTACTATTAAATTGAAAAGTACACTTACTGTGGATCCACATTAGCTGTAGCTTCGTCCAACATCAGAATTTTATTGTTCCTTATAATAGCTCTCGCTAGGCAGATCAATTGTCTTTGTCCAACACTATAATTTGCTCCTCTATCCATGACCCTATTTTCCAACCTATTGATAATATTAGCTGGATCCTTCAATTCTACATCATCAATTGCTCTATACAGAACATCGTCACTATACTCTTCAAATGGATCCAAATTATATCTCAGCGTTCCTGAGAATAGAACAGGGTCTTGCGGAATTATAGATATTTTGGATCTGAGATCCTTAAGTACGAGATCTTTAGTGTCGATTTCGTCGATTCTTATTCCTCCTTCAACCGTTGCAAGTCTAAAGAGCGCAGCTATTAGAGATGACTTTCCAGCACCAGTTCTGCCAACAATTCCAACCTGAAACAGAATAGGAACCTTTAAAATTGAAGAAACTGACATTCCATCAAATACGAAATTACATCTAACAGATTGGTCGTGTTGTTTATAAGAAGTTCCAAATTTTATTTTTGTAAATATTTGAGGCCCATTTAAACCTAGGACGGTGAGAGCCCATTCGAAGTACTACCGCTAGCTAAATACTGACTTTAGACTGTTAGAAACGACCGCGATGACGTCATGCACGTGGGAGGAGTCGGGCGGGTGCCTTTATGTACTTTGATCACTCTTTGATCCGTTTTCTGTCTAATAGTTTATTAATTATTCCCGTTGACTTTGTACATTCGGAGCTCTGCTCGCTTTACGATTTCAAGTGTTTCACTTTCGCTTTTCATTCTTCTCCGTTGTGGCGATTCGTAATGGAGCGGAACACTTGCCTGCCAGATATCATAACGTCTGGTGTTTACCAGCTACTACTCAAGTACCAACTTACAGAATTCGTATAGGCGCTTTGCTACAATACTACTACTTTAAATAGTGGATGCCTATTGCATTTAGAATTAAGTTTTGAGAAAATGCACAAATCGAGATGCTTAAATTGGAAGTGGAACATGGGTAAAGTCTAAAACCAAAAAGTCGGGACTATACCTGCTGGCTTCCCGTCGCCATCTTGGGAAACGCGAATGACGTTGTATCTCAGTTCCTGTTCGTTTTTTCGGAAAATTTATGAGAACTAAAGTTGAAGGAAATCATTTTATCTTTCATTTTTAATTTAACTCTATTTTGTAGGATTGATATTGTAAAAGCTACAGCTGTTTGAAAAAAAATTGTTTTCTTATTAACTGTTCCACTATTAAACGAAACTTCTGGGTGTAAAACTCTAAATAAAAATTATGGAAGACGTAATTACCTAATTTAAATGCACTGTACGAAATTTCTGAGTAAAAAAATTCATTCTCAAATCTTTATTTTTATTTTTCAAATAATTAAAATTATCAAAAAAATCTAAAATAAATATATTATATAGACCGACGAATGGACTAACAGAGCCTTTTTCATTTGACTAGCTAAAATAGATTTCCAGAAACTAAAGTTTAAAAAATTGTCGTGTCGGCGCATGTTTTGTCAATTATCTCAAGGTCAATGGAGGTCAGGCACTGAAAGTTTGCCAGTCGTGTTCTTATGACTTGGCAATATTATAACATTAGTTATTTCAAAAAGTACTTTCTGGGGTCGTTTCGCCTAGACCCTTTAAACCAAAGACTCCTGTAAATAAGGACCATCCTACGGATTATTTGTAGTAATATATAAGATAGCTTACCTTTTCATTTGGCTTAATGACAAGATTCAAATTCTTTAAGGTTAATGGGCCAGTCTCCAAATACCTCAATCCCATATTATCAAATGTAATTTCTCCTCTGTTTGGCCATACTTTTGGTGGTGTCTTTGGTATACTAGGTTGTTTCTCTTGTGGCAAGGTCTTATATTCCAAAACTCTCTCAACTGACATCAACTGGTTAGCTACTTCGGCTGACTGACGCATACCCCATTGAACCAAGCCTGTTAGTGCCGCTGCCTGTGTTATTGCTAAGCCAACTTCTCCACCATGTAGTCCTAAGTCTAATAGAGGAAAGTTGTTGGGTATATCAGAAACCAATACTTCAAAATCAAGACGCCTTATTTCGACATGACGTACAAATGGTGGTATAAGTAAATATTAAGTAGTTATGATTGTGGAGTATTATTAGAAAATTCTTGTTGGATTTCTTTTTCTGTTACACAATTCCAAAAATGGCAAAAATATGACGAATTAAGAATTTTAAATATTATGTTCCAAAAAAAAATGCATGAAACCTATCGATTTGATTTTTGATGTTTTGTGTGTGTGTGTGTACTCAAAATGTCGATATTTTCGATATCTTATCTAAAAAGGACGTCTTTGTAATATTATATTTTTACGATATATTAAAGTTTATTTGTTACGTCAGTAGATATGCTATGAGAGTTCTGAATTTCTGTTTTATATGTCATGCCATCTCAAAATAACTCCTATAACCAACTACGTGATAATGCATAAAACCATCCAAGATTAAAAAATAACGTTACAAGTACCTCAAATTGACGTAAGTAGATATGCTATAGGCGTTCTGAACCACAAACTCCATGTAAATCTCCATAAGAGTAAAATTGGGACTCCTTTTGCCCAATGTCAACCCCCCATCACTTTTAAGCCCCGCGAAGGTCCGATTGGTCGAGGGGCAAGATCGTATTGATCGAGGGTTCCGTACACATTCGTCTATTGGTTGAGGGGT
Source organism: Stenurella melanura (assembly GCA_963583905.1). NCBI lineage: Eukaryota > Metazoa > Arthropoda > Insecta > Coleoptera > Cerambycidae > Stenurella > Stenurella melanura. The sequence continues at coordinate 155,436,388 of OY757311.1, forward strand.
ATAGGGCTCTTTCTATTGGTTGAGGAGTGGTGGGGGTGAAATCGGTTAAAGAAATCCCAATATTGCTCTTATGGAGATTTGCATGGGGTTTGTGGTCCAGAACGCCTATAGCATATCTACTTCCGTCAATTGGAGGTACTTTTAACGTTATTTTTTAACGTTGGGTGATTTTATGCATTATCACGTATTTGGTTGTAGGAGTTATTTCTAGATGGCACGACATATAAATCATTATCAGTACGCAGCCATTATTTACGTTATGAACGTTACTAAGTGTCGCCAATCTAACTTTATTAAATGACGTCCTTAGCTTGTTGTTTCACGCCATTTTCACGTAATGTCGCATTGGTTATCAGACTGACGTTAAAATGACCTAATCTTGTTGCCAGAGTTCTAGTGATTTAGTTCATTTTGCAAATCTGAACTTGAAAAAATGTATGTCATATCGGAACAAGTTATTTCGAAATTTGATGAAATGAAGGAATGCTCTTTAAATCTTACCTTTTCCAAAAATAAGTAAGATGAATGTGATGACTCCAACAAAAATGAAGCAAAGAATGTCCAACCAAAATCCAAAAGCCGAGCTAGCCGCTATGTACATAAACCAAGCGCTCGTATGGCAATCCTGGTGTTTATCAAACTCGTTTCTTAGGATATTTTGTGCTCCAAAGGCTCTTATCGTGGTTAGTCCTTGTAACGTGGCATTTAAATGTGTAAACACCGGACTCCTCACTATACACAGAAACATTTAATAAATGCGGTTCTCTTAAAAACACTATGCATACTTACTGATTCCTTCCAGCCGTTTAATATTTTTAGAGGACCTCAGGAAGACGTGTCTTAAAAGCAAGAAGAATATGCCCGTGATTGCAACTAGTATTAAAAATTGAGGATTTACGACGGCAACTAAAATGAGTGATCCAACCATTAACAAAAGAATCTGAAAAATTCGAAAGATAATAAGTAATTTATAATAGTATAAAAGTAAGAATATACAAATAAAGAGCAAAATTCGTAATTAATATTTTTCCTAGGCATGTCTGAAAATACTTTTTAGATTAGATGTAGGATGGAGCTGGTTGATTGGCCTTGACTACCGCAACCCCCATAAATCTATTGTGGTGCTCCTGTTTGTTTCAAAGCTGCTTATCTAGCTCTATCCTTTGTATCAGACTCCACAGTCCTTATAAGCTCCCCTTAGTATCGCCAAGTAGTTGGAATCTCAGTCTAGCAAAGCTTTCATACAATGGCACAATACATGGACTGAGGTTTCCTCTGCCTCTTGGCAGAATCTGTATCTTGCGTCCTCTGCCAGACCCATTAAACTAAGATGTCTATTAAGTCGGCAGTGACCGGTTAGAAGACCCACTATTATTCTGATGTCATTTCTGTTTTGGCATAATGGGTCTTCCTTAAATTTGGCAGATGGTTCTTTAATGAACCCTTTGGCCTGTCTCTGTCATGAGAAACTTTTCCACCTCTCCAGAGATTTAGTTTGCATCCATTTGTCAATGGATGCTCGTATGCAAAATACTCTCAAGAAATAGACAAGTCATGTATGTTGCATTGTATGTTAAAATGGGGTTGTTTGTGAATATTTAAAAATATCAAGAATGCTTCAGTAGTCATTGCATACCCTTAAAGCTAGTTAAAAGCCAAAAAAATATTTGGTTAGCTAATTCAGGTTTTGGTGAAGTTAATTCTTTGGAAAATGTACTAAAATAAGAACTTTAAGATATGGCTGCGGGAAAGAATCGGTTACAAAATTTGTTTAAATAAACATTCCTAAACATTTTAAAATTCACATTGCAAAACTTGAAAATGTACGAACCTGTCCAGCATCCAGTATAGCCTTGGGTAAAAGCTCGTCTATGGCTCCCATATCTTTAGAAAATCGGTTTAGGATACGTCCACTGGGATTGGTGTCGAAAAATCTCATTGTGGCACCGATGACACTGGTGAACATCATATCATGCAATTTTTGCGAGCTTATCATTGCCAGTACATAGAAAAGTACAGATCTCAGTAAAGCAACAATGAACAGTAGAATTATCCCTCCTCCGTAGATGTATAGACACATTTCCGTGGACAACTGAACAGACGGCATAATCACAACTTCATCAGTACTGTTCCCTTGAACTGTGTTATTTCTAAATTCTTCAATATTAACCCAAAAACTGACGAAGTAGTCCACACCGCTGGCCAATGCTTGGGATAAAATATAAAGTAGCAAGACTACCGCGACGAAGCAAATATTTCCACCAGCTAGGAAATACTTAGACATAACAGATCCATGAACTTTGCCTTTTGAAGAATCTTCTTGCATGTCTTTCAGTTTTGTGTGTTCTTCCTCGTCTTCGGCAACTTCTTCTTGCATTAAACTTTCTGGTATGCTTAGTTCACTTACAGCACTGGCTAGGGATGATTTTGTGCTCTAAAACATAAAGATAAATAAATAACGCTCCTCGCTGTTTAAAGACCCGGTATATAAATTTTAGGATATTATTCGTACCTAGTCCGGTTACCAAAAGTTTTAACCCAGGAAATAAGAAGAATGGCAGAAATTCGAAAATATAATATTTTCAAAGTATAATCGGAAAAATGTTTACGTCTCTTAAGTTTACGTCTAAGTTTGTTAAGTACCCCAAAAAGAATAATTTATCTCTATTCATGTGGGGTATCATTTAAAAGGTTTTGTCTTATGGACTTCAAAACACTTTTTTTGAGAATTACGTGTTACATATTTTATGTGCGTTTAGAAACTTTACTTCCCGAAAAAAATTCTTTTTATTTAAATTGCTGTTATATTTTAAAACATTGATCAGAATGCATAATTCTTATTGGGTTACATTCTTAATATAATACATTTTGATTCAATAGTAGTGAAAACCGTATTTTGTCTGTTGCTTTGAAAATAGAGCTCTTTGAAATTTTCAATTTCGATAGTTTGGAAATTAACCATGAAATTTCAAATAAAAAATAGCTGCAAAATCACAAAATTTAATTCAAACAAAAAATGCAAAATAAATCTAAAACTATGTACCATGTAGTGTGTAACATAGTTTTTAAATTTCATTATCAGCACTAAAAAATTTACTTTTATGCGGTTATGTCAAAAAATGCGAGTTCGTTTTACACGATCAATCTTCTGTAACAATATAATTGTAGGACCCATAGACTCATGAATTACTTGCTATATTTTCAATCCATAACAATTAATTTGTACATGATTACTTATTTCACAAAAATGTACAATGGGTTTAAAAATAGATAATACTCTGTAAAGAATGCGCTGTGAGTAACATGTGCCATCTGTCTGCTATGGCATTGCATACACAGCTGCTGGTATATGTCAAAATACATTACGTCTTTGATAAGTCATTCTGCATATGAATAATTTTAAATTTTCATATTTCTAAGTTGAAGTAAAATTTTGAAGTTTAATGCTTTCTAATTAATATTATTATTATTATTATTATTATTAAAATACCATGATAGAATAAAATGTTATCTCTGGTGATCAAAAAACTTAAAAAGAAAATGTGTGATTGGTTGATGAGGAAAATTAAAGTCGAGCAAAGAAAGATTTTAAACATTTTTCCTTTCATGCCTTTTTAATAATTTTACTCAAAACTATACACAGTATGATTAAATTTACAAATTTTCACATATATGAGAAATTGCAAAAAAGAAAAAGTTTCTCATTTAAGAATTTTTTTTTTACTTTTTCAAATTCCATTTTACCCAAAAACTATTCATCGTAAAAAAATACCAAGACACATTTTTCCCTAAGTTTTCATTTTTGAAAAAAATAATTAAGCTTATTTTCTGCCCTATCAATATTTCTCGAGATGTTTAAGAAATACTTAAATTTTTTCTATGAAGTGCCCTTTATATATAAAAAAAGGATTACTTCGACAAAACCGTGAGCTGAATTTCAGCTTTCCTTCTTTTGCTCTGACCTTCGAGTTCCTTCCCGACTTTAGTAACTGAACTATTGTGGTAGAAATCAACTCACTCTTATAGACATCTTTCTTAGAACTTTAACACTTTCTATTTGTTTCTGTCTTTCCTCATCGGTTGGTTCTGGTTCGCTCGTAAGTAATTTGGCATAAAGATTATCACTGGCAGATAAGTAATTGAACGTGCCTTCATTTTCGATTTGGCCCTATAAACAAAATAAATAAAAACATAAATAGAATATATAGTAGATCATAAATAATAATGTAGAAATTCCTAGAAACCTAAATAACTAAAAGCATTTAATTATCCAGATGCTCAGCAGTTAATAACTCCTAATGATGACAACTTAGTCGTCGAAATAGATCAATCGTTCCTAATGTCTACAGTACTTTAAATATACTCACATTATTGAAAATAATAATATGATCAGCATCCTTTAAATGATGAACCTGGTGGGTTACCAATATTCTAGTTTTACTAGCCAAATATCCATTTATACACTCATCGTATAAATGTTTGGAAACATGAATGTCTACAGCTGATAAAGGATCATCGAGCAAATAGATATCAACGTTTCTATAAACGGCTCTGGCTAAATTGATTCTGGCTTTTTGTCCACCACTTAAAGACGCTCCTCTGTCACCAACGACTGTTTGGTCTCCATCAGGAAACTGTTTAAAGTCTCTTTCCAAGGCACAAGCGTGGACTACCTCGCTGTAACGCTTTTTGTCGTAGTCTGCTCCAAACAGTATATTTTGACGGACAGAGGCTGCAAATACCCAGGGTTCCTGGGAGGCATAAGATAGAGATCCGTTTATTTGGATTGTTCCGGTGACTACATCCAACTCGCCTAAAAATCAGTAATAATAATAATAATAGTAGTAAAAATAATAATAATAATAATAATAATACATTGACTTTATTTTTTACGGATTTAAAAAATGGGGAGGTCAGCTACGCTGCTCTTTCTTTAACCGCATAAATATACAATATACTTTTAATTATTCTAATTATGCAAGAATATTGTAAATTTAAATGAATAAATTAATATATAACAACAACATCTGACATAAATATGAGAAGTACGGTCGACTAACGTCGTGTACGGACGTATTGTAGCACGCTTCCGAAAAAAGCGCTAAAAAAACGGTAAAAACCCCGTTAAACTAGAAAACATTTAAGCCACCGGTAGATCAAGATATTCTGCGTGATGTGAAGTACTTTAATAGAAAGACAAAGTTCATTTGGAATTTGGAATAATTACTGGTACAGTGTTTTTTAATAGTATCAAATAAAGCAAAGAAGTGCAAGTTCAGTGTCTCTACCTAGATCCAAGACGGTCCAGAACACACTTTTAAGTGATTCATTGCGAGAGAGAAAGCTGGACAATAAAGGGTTAGTTTCAAAATGAGACACATGTGTTTGCAAAGCAATATTGACATACCAGCTGTGTTGTGACTTAAAGTAATTGTGTGCAGTGGTAATATTTTTAAGTGGACGAAATCAACCCAAGAAAGGAAAGAAAATAAAACAGCAATCACAAGGCCAGACGATACAGGAAGATAAGCTATAAACTAATTTATTTTATTTTATTTATTCTATTCTTAACAAGTTTACCAACTTAATTTTTATCAACTCGATTTATTAATTCAAAACATAATATTTTTAACAGCTTCTAATTAATCTCCAATATAGAACTGTGCTAAACAGAAGGCAGATAATAAAATAGAAAAATACGCGGAATTGGAAAACGAAAATTGAAACTAATTAGTACAAAAATAAATCAATTTACAGGGTATGAAAAACATATTCTCGGGCTGCTCTCTCATTTGCAACTCGTTGGTGTATTTTATTTCTGTATCAAAATTGAAAAAAAATAAAAGCAAAATAGAAAAGGTATTAAACATAGGTAATGAAATCGAAAATACTCGAAATTGAAAAGCAGCAGTTGAAACTAATTACTACAAAAACAAACCAATACACAGGGCATACAAAATATTCTCTTGGGCCTCTGCTCATAACACGCTGTAAAAAGGGCTTCTTTAATGCGAGACGGCTCGCTGCCTTGCACTTTCACCGTAAAGGGACATTTACCTGTGGAACGGTTAACAAATAAAGGCTCCTTGCGGCGAGCTAATGCATGTATGTCTTGGCAGACAAACGAAGTGGGCGCACTGATACAGGACGTTGAAACAAAAGCACAGATTTCTGGGAAACATGAAACCATATATGGACGCAAGCCGGCAGAAGAAGATGCGTACTGCTAGATTCAGAAACAGAAAACTTAGAAGAAGAATAAATACGGAGATGATGACAGATGGAAACCTAAAAGAAGCATCGAAACTAAAAAGAAGCATGGAAACTTAAAAGAAACATCTCACAAACACATACACTTCCCACCCTATATTCCTACCCCATGCATGTCCAATCCTTATGCAGCCAGTCCAGCGGTATATAAAAACATCCAAGGTTTGTTCCAGCACGCGATTTGGTCGTCCGTAATATTAGACGACGAAATATTTTGAATGTTGCTATTAAAACCGGTTTTAGATGTCCGGAATAGAATTATATAAAGAAGAGGCCGAAAAATCAAGATCTCCGAAACCTTGTAGAATGCTGCCGGAATTGTTACATCTCAGTCTAACTAAGGTTTCTGTGAGGAATAAGGATCTAGGTATAATTTTCTATTATAAGGAGAACAATTATTAGTACTCATAACTTTGTGAATGAAACATGCAAGGTGATGTTGCCTATACATGATCCTAGACCATTTAAGTTAACTTATTCGTTTTAAATTAACAGAAGCATATCCTCTTCTAGACAGATTAAAACAGAACGGATACATATGTTTTGTACTTTCTGAATTCTATTAGAGATCGCCGCATCAAGACACGGGTCGTGAATAACATCACAGTAATTAAAGTGAGAATGAACCCTACAGTCACACATGATCTTTGTTTTTTGATTTAGAAAATGACCATGATATATACATTTTTCAGGGCATGAAATGTCTTTTTCATTATAGTATTAACATGTACATAAAATCTTAACTTATATAACTAATTCAAAATTTTTAAAATGGTCATAGTAAGATAACCTTTTTTCTAAACTAGCCTTCTATTAGTACTATTTTGAAATATCATGCAGAGTTTTTGGCGTTTGTCGTGAAGTAATGCTTACTGCAAATATAAACCAGGCATTTCATACCTTCATTTATGTTACGTGCTCCCTCAATATCGTCTTCTGAACTGATAGTATTGTATAGCTGGCTGTTATCGGCATAAGAATGACATACACAATTCTTAATGGTACTATTGAAATCTGCAGCATATTTTAAATATAAAAGAAGTCCTAATATTGACCATTGCGGAACACCAGCGCCAATGCTTTCAGTTCATATGCCAAATGCCATCACTTTAAGAGCGTTCTGAGCGAAACCGAAGAATTGCAATTTAGCGAATATCAGTTTAAGAGTACCTTTGAATAATCTAGCATCATTAATACTATAGTATTATTATGTTCAGAACCCTTGTTACGTCATCAGTTCTCTTCAGAAGAGCACTAAAGGGTATTTACGGACCTAACAGCTGCATTTGACAGCATTGGTCATCATATTTTAGTAAATAAATTAAGTTTGTCTCGAGTTAGGGGTAACTGATCAGAACCAATTAGGCATTAACTAAATAATAGAACCCAGCTAATAGATCGGGGTACACAAAAAAGTGAACTACTGCAAATTAAAAGAGGAGTTCCCCAAGGCTCGGTTTTAGGGCCCGTATATTTTCTTGATTACATTATTAGCTTGCAGCAAGGTATGAATAATTTCAACACTGCAACTGTTATGAATGCAGATGACATTTCTTTTATTGCAAGTATAGGCAAGGAAAGTAAACATTGTTTCTAGTAGTTACCTAAAATAGTTTGTAAAAGAGAACTCTTTCCACTTCCAACTGGCCCTATGATACCGATAAGCCTGCCTCTGGTGACATTTAAATTGATATTGTCTAGAGCGGTGTCACTAGATGCTGGATTCCACTTCACTGTAAGTTGTCGTAGATTAATAGCATACTTATTATCAATGAACTTGGAATCATTATTGTTTTGTATGTTACTAACTGCCTCGAATTCTTCATTCATCATGAATTCTTCTAACCTTTTTATAGCCACTAACAATTCCGCTACTTCTGAGATTCCTCGGACAAACATCGTAGACATTGTTTGAGATAATATGTTAAAGTACGTCATGAACACAAAGACCTAAAAATGACAAAATATGTTTTAATGAAAAACTACTAAATTTATGCCTAAAAATAATATAAGAAGTTGATTTCAACTCAAAAAGGACCTGCCACAGTTTATATGTGAAATTACGTTCAGTCAAATTGGATGAAACTAAATGCATATTGAAGCACAATCCCTCCCGAACAAAAGTTCTCATGGGCACAAGACCAGGAAATGGACAATTTTCCACATATCGGGGTCCAAAGGAGGTGCTCATTTCTTATGGAAAGTGGCACCGCCTCAGTGAAATTCGCTGGAATCGGTATATGTTATTTTTCTCGAGATTCGGATCAAAAGTTCCCATGGACACAAGGTCGGAATATGGACAGTTTTCCAGATATCGGGGGTTGCAAAGTCGTCTTTGCAACAAGTAGCCCAAATATAAATAAACGGTTTATTTCTCATCAACATGTAAATAAAGGCAGTGTCATAATATACATTCGTTTTACTGGTTTTCATATCTTTTACGATCTCTAGACATTGTGTAAATGGGTGCGAAGTGAACGAGAGTGTAATGTGACAACGTAGCGGCTATTCTTTATGGGGTCGATGTTGGCAATGTCACTGGGGGCCGGCCTGATATAAGCACGAGAAACCCCAGTTCAACACGCTGCGCGCTACAGAGTTCCAATGTTGGTTTATATCCCCTCCGGTTCGGTGAAGTCGTTAGCATCTGTGGAGTACCTATCGCGGCGTAACGGCGTCGGATAAATAATCTGTCGACGTAACAGATCCCAGCCCAACACGCCAGCCCAACAGGACCTAGAGTTCAACTTATATTCGGTCCGACTCGGTGGCGTCACTACCCATCTGGGTAGTACCTTTTGCTTCGTAACGACGTCAGATAAATAATTTTGCAACGCAAGAGATCCTAGCTGAACACGCTGCAGAACCTAGAGGTCCACTTATATTCGATCCGCCATGGTAACGTCACAATAGAGTACTATTACTGATATTAACAGAACTCAGCACGCTGAAGAGCACTGGTTTCTATGAATTTAGCGACCATCGGAAGAGCACCATGTAGCTTGAATTTATATCATGAAGAGATGCTCTTCTGGCATCGATGAATGTGCACACTGCTTGCATACAGTACTGGATTACCCTATACGCCAGTTACGCCAGGGCGTATAGCGGCAGATTCTTAGGGGCGGCAAATTTGCATTTTATACACAATAATCAATTTATTTTCTATCGAGATGAGTGTATTCCTAGGAGGGCAATACCACCCCTCCGCTCTTTGAAATTGCATGTGCAATAAAAAATGTATTGTAAGGAATGCCACCCCTCGCTTTTCGAACGTTTCGAACATTATTGCATTATAGTAGGGGAGCCCACGATGCTAAATGGGTGATGTTGAGTCAATCCGAACGAAGCTCCCATTCAAAAGACTGACGATTCGGATGTGACGCAAGTTCGTGGCGGCTTTTTGAAAATGCAAAAAAAATCACCATTTTGAAATACTCAAGAGCGTCAGATTTTCATACAGACGGTTCAGCTTGATGTCCTGGTCGTGCTGATCAATAATCTGACGATTATTTGAAGGGATTTTCTTAATCTGACGGTTTGAATTTTTTTTCTTTTATGATTTTTTTTAAATCACCGAATGTGATAAATAAAATGCAGGTTTTTATTTTATTTTCTGTACACATAAATCTATTTCTTTTAATTATAAATACATATAAACACATAAATTATATGTATATATACTTTCGGTAATCTCTTTCTCTGATAAAATTACAAATGATAAATAAATAATAGGTAAAAAAAAATATGGCCGAGGTTAATAAAAAACGATATTTTTAAACTTTTTGATAGTTTTATTGATGGGTAAATTAGGAAAATAAAATAAAAATGTTAAATATAATTTTTTTTTAATCTTCATCTTCATCCGTGGACTTATCAATCATACAACAAGCCTGGTTCGATTTGGTCATCAATTTCATCCACAGCTTGCATATCTGTAACAAGAAATCGTTATAATACTTGACAATATTTTTCTTATTTAATGAAAAGCGTGTTATTAATGTATTGAAAAGTAAATATAAGTACCTGGATCTGGAGTATCCCCTAGAATATCCGGTGTTATGATTACATCTTCATATGCTTCTGGTAATTGATCACCAATGGCATGAAGGCTAGCGTGTGGGTATGGTGCGAGAGAGTGAGAGATAGAGAAAGAATGAAAGGGTGAGAGAGGCGCGGAGTGAGGAATACGTGCTTCACTGCAGGTGCACGCACTAAACTTCATTGGCGATTTTTGTTACTTCAGCTTGTGGAAATTGGCAGATATTATATTTTTCCCATTAATCTTGAATTATTTCCGTCAAAATAAAGAAAAATTCGACCGCGCTCGAGAATGTCGAGGTGACGTTTTTGCAAGTTTGTGACCCTCCCACTCCCTTGCGTCACCCTCAAGTCGTCAGATTATTGAAATGTACACTTTTCAGCTCGTAATTAACCCATCTTACCTTAATCTGAAGCGCTCGAGTATTTCCAACTATCGATTTTTTTTTACTATTCTGATTGGCTGACCTACACGCGTGGCCTTATATAGAAGACTTAGATGTGGTGGTGGTACTCAACAGGATGCAAGGTATCCCCTATATGTTAATCTGCCGCGCTTGAGTAAATCCCAAAGTCCCCTATTGGGCTCCCCTACTATAAAGCGGCAAATTCTTAAATCAGGCCCTAATTAGAGGCGGAAATTTTAGGTATGCGTAAAGCGGCAAATACTTTAATCCGCCACTGCTTGCATATTTATTATGAGCACCTCCTACTGAATATACCTACATACACATAATCGAACATAACTATTTGGTTCAACGCCCCACTATGTAATATCATTAATTGTTACTTACTTTGGCAGCTGTAATTTCTTGATCAGTTAATGCCATTGTTATCAACGTACAAAATAAGGCCACTCTGGTAGTAAACAGGTTGAATGTCATAAACAAAGCTCTAACATAAGACGATTTCATGACAACCTTCAATTCTGCCTTTCTTGCTAATTTTATTATCCTATCAAAAGGTTTCTCCCAGGCGTACATTTTGATAACTTGCACCCCAGATATGATCTCATCCATCAGTCTTACTCTCTCGTCAGTTTTTAAAGCTGTCTGTTTTCTGTATATGGCAGACAACTTTCCAGTGTAACCTAAAAAAAAATTGTTTAGAATGATACTTCGAGTGTATTAGTTCAACTTACCCTGTAAAGGAACCACTAGGAAGACGGGAACCATTCCTAAGGCACCAGCATAACCTGCTTCGGCGTATAGGAAGTACATCACAATTAAGGCAGACGTTGGAGCAACCCACATGTGGTGGATGAATATTGACACGATATCGAACCTGCTGACATCGTTTGAGAGTAGATTTACTATTTTACCAGATGCCGTTTCTCCCAGGGCGGTCTTACTTAGTCTTAAGGCCTAAAACAATTATGTTTTTAAGTTTTGATTGTAAGATTTTATAGAAATTGTTGAAAAAAGAAATAATATTCACTATATATATTTTAGTTGAGTTTAACATTCAAAAATAAATTAAGATAAACGTAATTATTAACATCACGTCCCCTATTATATTAGCAACTGCTCCAGATAGACTGGTCTTTTCTAAACGAATATGATCTCCGAAGCAATGCTTAACTACAGTTCCGGAGAAGAGGGGGTTTTTTTAAGTGGGTAAAAATGCCACATATCCCTGCACGCTGGTCATCAGTGCAGGGAACCTCTTGAAGGTTGCCCCCTCAAAAAAAAGGAATATGAAGATGTTAACACCGCTTGTCAATATTTTTATGATAAACTATCTCAAATTTTTACAATTTGTATAGCAAAACTTACGATCCCTAAACATAAAAGAAAATTTACGCCATGGCTTAACTCTGAAATTATTACAACAATACTTTTTTGTTATACTGAGTCAACAATCATAAACATAAATCACAATAGAGCATGAGACCTCAGGGTGCAGGATATCCTTGACAGCTTGGCTTAATATTTGCTATCATTTACCTTATTAAATACTCACTAAGAAAATATTCCTGAAAAGATACCTATAGGTAATGCCCTAAAAAGCTCAACAAAAGAAGATCTATGGACGCCACCTTATTTTACGTTAGGAGAAATCAATTAATACAGGTATTACTAGCATATCACTTCAAACTATAAATAGGCCCGACAAAATAAGGAAACACCGAGCTATCATAATTTGAATGAGCGAGAAATTATCGAAATTAAACAAAAACTATAAAAAATAATCTGTTAACCATTCTAGATTACATGGACAAGTGAAATACACTGTTCGTAAATCGTACAATAAAGATAGATAGATGCAATATCATGTATCACATGGTTTCAGCTCAATGACCTTGAATAAGAAAACATTTAACTAGCTTAAACTACTAAGAATTGCACAAAAATTTAATTTAACATAGATTAAAAAATTTAACTTAACAACCTGAATCAACATTACTTACATTAATTAACCATCATTGGGTTTCAAAACTGAATTCAAACAAGATTTGTTTAGCAATATGAACTTCCACGCCACACGTAACAACTCCTCTCTTGTTCCTAGGCAAACTTAAATGTTACGCACTACCTAGGCCACCATTTATGCCTACGCGGCAACTGTCCGCGAATAACATAAAGCGGTTAAATTGTCTACTGATTTTTCTCACTTTACCTAATTAGACCGGGGATAAAACTCATTTATGAGACAGATTTATTAGCGGCACTCGAGCACACTGTCCCCCAAAACGCGTAGCCTTAGCCACTATAACATAGTACATAAAATAAACAACTTACAGTTTTATTCCTTGGCACATTAATGTTAACTGAATGATAGCACCCTGAGAACTGGACTTACGAAACTGCCAAACAAGAGAAAAATGCTGGAAAACGCAAACGATCGCCGATCGCTTCGAAGGAAACATTTCATACTAACCAGGCAATTTGCTGCTATTAAATCCAGATCCACTCTGTCATTTAATTTACTTGCTAAAATTTTCACATTATCATTGACAGTACGCTAGATGAATTTACAATGCTTAGGTCAAAAATTAAATTGGATCTCAAAACTACCTATAAAAACCATACAGGGTGAGCTGAAAACAATATTAATCAGGATCCTAATAAATTTTGGGCATACATCAACAATAAGGAATGAATTACAAACATCTTTAAAGATATGTATTACAATGACGAACATCTCGATAACCCAGAGGATATTGTTAATGCTTACGCAAATTTTTTGAGAAATCGTTTTTAGCAAGTGAACCGGCAAACATAAATTCAGATGATAATAGCTTAAATAAGAATAGCATCAATTTAGTTTCCTTTTCTGAAGACATTCTAAAAGCATTTAAAAAATGAAACCGAAGCGGCGCTCACCATGGGGCGGGATGGCATTCCTGTATTTTTTTGAAAGAATATGCTAATATATTCGCCCATCCACTTAAACTTTTATTTAATTTGGCTATAAAATGCTGTTCTTTTCCTGATACCTGGAAGTATTCTAAAGTATGTCCAGTTTATAAAAAGAGCAACAAAAATGATATAACTTTCCGACCGATCACTATTATTTGTAACTTTGGCAAAGCTTTTAAAATTTCGCTGCACAATTGCATGTCAAAGACAGTATCTCCTCTCAACAGCATGGATTTATGAAAGGACGATCTACCACCACCAATTTAATATGTGCTACTCAATGTATATCTGAGTCCATTGAGATGCAAGTTCAGTCAGATGTAATATATTTTGGTTTCACTAAAGTATTCGACAGGCTTAATCATAACATTATTATTATAAAAACAGTCTAACATTGGAGTTTCACAGAATCTTACACAATTTTTAAAATGCTACTTGTCAGATAGAAAACAATACATCGCGTATAATGTTTTCAGGTCTACTGATTACCTATTTAGTTCCGGTGCACCTCAGGGGTTTGTTCTTGGACCACTTCTGTTTAATATATTTATTAACGATATAGTATATGAGTTATAACTGAACAGGCAAATATCGACAAGATTGTTTAAATATGCAAAATATTTAAAAACATTTTGCATATCGATATTAGGTAATTCAACAACATTCTCTATCTAATCATTATCTCTAGGATACCTACTTTTCTGTATATTAAGGCACAACACGCAGCTCTCACTTTCATTCCGTAGTGAAACGCGTCCATTATATACTGATTGATCAATAAGGCACTAAGGGCGTTTAAGGCCACAACAGCCCCGGCATACCAAAGGGCTTCAGTCTTGCTGACGGTTGGTATCGGCTTGAAGTACTCCAAGAGCTTTCCAAGCATGAGGGGTTGACTTAGACGGACAAAAATGTCCATTAATACTATAATTGCTCCTAAATATAAGTACTCTGGCCAAAACGTCGCTACTAATACTCTGAGTAAACTCGGTTTCTTCTGAGGTGTTTTTCCTATTGTTAATTTTTCCACTTGTTTGTTCCACTTTCTGCAAAAAAAAGAGGCGAATAAAAATTAATTTGTGAAAATACATTCGTTCGATACTTGATAATTTTTTTTTTTCAATTTCTTAGGTCTAACCCCCTAGAATGGCTCCAATTATTGAAAAAAATAAATGTATAAAATTTCAGTTTGATTGGATAATGAACTCATGCCCCAAGGCCATTATATTACTTCTTCATCAACGTAGTGGAGTGACAGTATAGTAATCGTAAAAATAATAGGTTTGTTCGGGATTTTTCTTTTGATTCATAAATCGAAACTGCAAGTATAACATAATAGATCTGGAAAAATCAGAATTTTAATCGCACGTTTATTGTCTTAAAAACAATTACAAACCTCCACCGCACGAAAGTGGGGTGTCCTTATGTCACTATACGCATAGACTCGGCGATCTCAGTCGACTCGTTGCTCATTAGTTATTATCTATATTTTTTTCTATATACTAATCGTGTTGATCTGCGCCCCTCTAAAATTGCGGATCGGATCTATCAAAGACTTTTGTGGGGGCGGTTTTTCAGGACGAGGCCGGACTTCGGCTATCTCTCTCGCCTCTTAAGTTTAAGAACGGGCAGTCGAGGGATTGTAGGGGAATATGAGTTTGCTAAATGTTACCAAATGTCAAAAAATGACGATTTGCTTTCGCTCCTGTCGGGCCGAATTTTCGATTTTGATCGTGCAATTTAGGATGTCAATTCAACGCCGAGCTTCTCCTTGCTATAAAGACATAGAACGAGCTTCCAATCGCCGTATTTATTTACTTATGAATGTTTGAAAATTCCATGTTTTTTGACGTTTTAAGTTAAATTTGTAAGGTCCCGGAAAGTCAGTTTTGTTTCGCTCGCGACGGGTCGAATTTTCGATTTTTCTGGTTCAACTTGGTATCACGAGAAAGCTCCACTCTTCCTTTTTTCCATAGAGATGTCGAGCGCCGCTCCACTCCGAGTATTTATTTAGTTATGAATTTTTGACTTACGATTTTCAATTTTTACGAAAATAGCCATTTTTATTTCACATAGACAGCGGTATGGATAAAATACCAATCTTCCTTGTTGAATAGAGACCAAAACCGATCCTCCACTACAAGAATGAACTTAGATATGAGCATTTTAAGATTTGATGTTTTCTAATTTTTTGGTTACGTTTTAACACTTGCAGAGCCTAATTTCCGAATTTCCCTATACAATTTTGTATCAGGAGAAAGTGCCAATCATAGAGACCTAGAACGGACTTCCATTCCACGTATTTACTTATTTGAAATTGAATTATTTGTTTGCTTATAATAATGAACATATTCTTTATAGGATTTTGCAAACAGCGTGAAAAAACTATCTCTGAGAACTAAAAGAAAAATTATATGTAAAAAAATATTAATGAAATCTTTGCATTCTTTCGATAACCTGACTTCTCGTTATGCCTGCAAGTTAAAATCCTAAAATAAATTTGTCCAATTTCTGATTTGACATTCTCATTAAAACACTAGCATCCAACATAGTCCCCTATGGCTAAGCAGATTAAACTAGTATCTACATGACCCCCTGCGGTATGAAGATTCAGTTAAAAATGAGAACAAGGGCCTAAAATGAATTTATTTACCTACCTTGCCGTAAAAAAAATTTCAGTCTAATGGATTACAGTTTCATAAAATCTCTCATTCAGTTTGTTGGAAATGCTTAGCGTTTGAAATGTTTTTCGCCCTTATTCTGAGGTCATCAGAAAGGCACAAAGCCACTCATAATGATGTTTCGTGCAAAGCCAAGGCCATGAATAAGTATGAAATATTAATATTTGACATTGACTGATAAACAACAACAGATCTTCACCTATCTGTTAGCTAACTAGTATTAGAGCCTATATACTCTATGCATGTTTAAAAGTGAATTATTTATTATTTGTTTGCTTATAGTAATGAAACATATTCTTTTTAGGATTTTGCAAACATTGGAAAAACTATCTGGGAATTAAAAGAAAAACTATATGTAAAAAATATTAAAGAAATCTTTGCATTCTTTCGTTATCAGCGGCTTTGTGCCTTTCTGATGGGCTCAGAATAAGGGCGAAAAACGTTTCAAAGGCTAAGCATTTCCAAGAAACTTAGTGAGAGTTTTTATGAAAATGTAATCCATTAGAATGAAAACATTTTGAAGACAAGGTAGGTAAATAAATTCATTTTAGGCCTTTGTTCTCATTTTTAACGGAATATTCATACCGTAGGCGGTCATGTAGATACTGGTTTAATCTGCTTAGCCGCAGGGGACTATGTTGGATGCTAGTGTTATAATAAATTTCGCATCAGAAGTAAAATACCTTGGAGTAACCTTTGATGCCAAACTAACTTGGAATCTTCATTTAGACAGAAGACTAAAGAAGGCTTACATCTCTTTTGAGCAGTGCCGCAGAACCATAGGGAAAACCTGGGGAATGAAACCCAAAGTGGCTATGTGGATTTACACTGCTATAATAAGACCAATGATAGCCTATGGAGCCATCGTCTGGTGGCCTAAGAGTCAGCAGACTGTAGCGAAACGTAAGCTCAGCCAGGTACAACGAGTAGCCTGTTTAAACACAATTGGAGCTATGACAACGACACCAACAAGAGCAATGGAAGTGATGCTGTGCCTGCCACCACTAGACATATATCTAGAAGAGGTGGCCCTAACTACTATGGCACGTCTCAAATCCGTTGGTATACAGCCAAACATAGGATGTGGAGTGACCAGATGCCGGCTGTGGAATGAGGCAATTAAACAAATGCCACTTCTGCAGATGGTATTTCTCCACAGTTCATCTTTGATAGACCCTATGCAATACACACCAACAGTAGCAATGAGGCTGTCAGTGAAGGAACAGTTAACATCTTCACAGACGGATCGAAAAAGAAAGAAGGAACAGGTTGTGGGGTATATTCCAGGAACCTGCAAATACAAATTAAATGGGCTATGGACAAACAAGCCAGTATAATACAAACAGAACTGGCGGGGATAATCATAGCCGCAAAAGAAATTTCCCGTAGACAAATAACGGGAAAAACAATAAGAATCTACACTGGTAGTAGACAATCACTACTGGCCCTACAGAGACACAAAATAACAACAGGGTCAGTATGGGAATGCCATCAGGCACTCGTGGGCGCCTCCAGCATGAACAGTGTCATTCTATGCTGGGTCAAAGGACATGCACAGTGCAGAGGCAACAGGAAAGCTGACAGTCTGGCTAAGAAGGCAGCGAGTCTAAGTATACTTGGACCTGGCGCTTCCAACATACTGTCGACCTCAGCAATAATGCTAATGATTAAAGAAGACACCCACAGAAAATTTAAAAAACTGTGGGATGAAACTCATAGTTGTCAGTTGGCCAGGGATTTGCTTAGATACCCTGACAAGGATACAACGATGATCTACCTGGGAATGTCCAGGAAGAACCTGCGCCTCGCGACAGGAATTCTTACTGGTCATTGCCAGCTGAGGAAGCACCTTTATAACATGAAGTTAAATGACACACCCCTATGCAGAGGTTGTGAACAAGAAGACGAGACTGTCCAACACGTACTCTGTGAGTGCCCGGCAGTCTCCTCTAGCAGAGAATCCATTTTGGGAGAACGTTGGCCTACTTTGGCCGACTTGAGGGATATTCCCCTAGGCAGCATCACCACCTTCTTCACAAGATTAGGATGGTTGGAGGCCTAGGTGGAATCTTGTATCCCTCGGGAGGATGTACAAGGGGCCCAATGGGGCCTAGGTGCTGCGGTCACCTAAATGTGACTGCCCTCCCACAAACTCCAAACTCCAACTAGTGTTATAATGAGAATGTCAAATAAGAAATTGGACAAATTAATTTTAGGATTTTAACTTGCTAGCTTAACCAGGAGTCCGGTTATCAAAAGAATGCAAAGATTTCATTAATATTTTTTACATATGGTTTTTCTTTTAGTTATCATATATAGTTTCCTTCCACTGTTTGCAAAATCCTATAAAGAATATGTTTCGTATTTACTTAGTTATGAATTTTTGAAATTTCGATGTTTTTCTATTTCTGACAGAAAAGCCTATCGTTCGCCCATGCCAAACCGGATTTCAGGTTTTGCCCATTCACTTTGGTATCAGAACAAAACGCCACCCTTCCTCTTTAATTAGACACCTAAAGCGGCCTTCAACTACACGTATTTACTTACTACTGAACGGCTGTTAGTGGCTGTTCAAAGTTGCATGTCTCAAGCAGGCGCACTGTTTTTGCCACCATTACTAATTTCAATATGAAATTCAAGTGCATAAAAAGAATATCGAGTAGGTAATATAAAAACGTATAAATACCATATAAAAGTAATATAATAATAATAATAATAATAATAATAATACATTTATTTTCCTTCAGACAGTATATACATGTATAGGAATCGTCACAATGAGGCATTACAATTAGTATACAAAAAATTCATTTAGTGTGTAAAAACATTTGTCTCATAAATATGTTCTTAGTTTAAATTTAAAACTATTGGTGTTTATAGCCTGTTTTATGTCATTAGGCAATATCATGGAACAAGCCTATTTTATATTGTCTGTAATTGTTTATTTGTGGCATATTCAGATTTTCTTACTTTTTATTGGGACTGAAAAATATTAAAAAATTTTAATGAAAAAACCTCTGCGCCAAACGGATCAGACAGAGGTTGGTTCTTGATACTTGACTGTTTCAAAAAGTCTCACACCTAAAAATATATAAATTAGAACAATGTTATAAACTAAAAATCAAAGCTATAGGAAGTAGATTCTCTTCCGAAACGTTAACTTCCTATAGCTTTGATTTTGAGTTTTTAGTTTATAACATTGTTCTAGTTTATATATTTTTAGGTGTGAGACTTCTTGAAACAGTCAAGTATCAAGAACCAACCTCTGTCTGATCCGTTTGGCGCAGAGGTTTTTTCATTAAAATTTTTAAATATTTTTCAGTGGCAAAATACCCAATAAAAAGTAAGAAAGCCTATTTAATTTTTCTAATTTTTTAAAATATGTTTAGCTCGTCATGAAACGCGGATATTGTAAATTTAAGCGAACGAAAATTTCTATTTGTCGGTCTGCCTGTAATTTTTTCTTTCCCCACATAATTACTTTGTAGCGGTTTTAGATTGTTGAAACTTGGTACACTTACGTATTATAATGAGATCTAGAGGTAGATTATATTTTGAGCCTATTTCGTTGAGGGGTTGGGATAGTAAGTAAGGTAGTAAGGGTTCATAAACTATAATATAAAATATAAAGACCCCTTATTTTCTCTTGTGTCGCTTGGCATTGCTTGCTCGCGGGCGTCTATTGAACCTACAGTATATTAGCTTAAAAAATGCATTCCCAAATTTTTTTCATAGAAAATTCGATTTTCTACAGAGAACGTCTAGTGTAGTTTGGTATAGTATTTAATACCGTTCTCACTACGTAAGAGATGAAAGGAAAAAAATACCATTCACATGTCAAGAATTTTTCCAAACTGTTTAAACAAATTGCACACCACAGATAATATTTCCAGCGAGCCAAATCGAATGGCACCAAAAAAGTATATTTCTAGTACCAGTGATTTTACAACTTCATAACCCCGGATACATAGGTAACACTTCTACGTCTGCCATGCTGGTTGCCTATATAAAGTAACGCTCTAAAAGATGTTTCAGAAAATTCTCGATCTTCTATATTTCTTATCTTCTAAACACATACAAGTGTGACGTGCACTTTTTTTTTAAAGAAAAATTCCTTTTTTTTTGAAACGGGAGAACTGTTCTAATATTTTGATAAAATATAATTAAAATTTAGAAAAAGTTTAGTTCATTATTCTTTGTTTCCCAAAAGAGCCCAGAGAATATTGTAATTTATCTTCTATTAAAAAATGAGTGCTTATTATAAATTATAACTAAACTACAAAAATTGTAATATTTCAATGTATACTTATAAATTTTTATGAATGGGATTTTATAATAATTTACAATTATTATACACGTGCAAGTATTTCTATAAAATTCTTTTCTTCTATTTACGGATATGTAATCACAAAATAAATAATATGTTGAATGCGGTTCGATGGAGCGCAATAAACTTGACACGGTCTGTTAGCCACTAAATTTTGCGAAACAGGATCTATTTTAACAAAAAACACAGTAATTAAATAATTTTAAAACAGTGTTTCACATGGTATCTTGAGAGATATATCCGGACTAAGTATCAGGAAGCGATTGTCCAACATTTTACAATAAAAAAAATTAGGTCTCGACTTTGAAAAAATTAGTCAAAGCGATGAAATTGGTAGAGATGTTGTATTTGCTTTCTACTGATTGAATATAATAAAAATTCGCCAAAATAGAAGCTTGTGCTACGTACCCCATATTGAAAAATGACAGCCGTAGTACAATATTTTGTTTCTTGTGTATAATTTTTCTTACTCAATATATATAGAAAAAGTTTTAAATAAAAAATAGAGTTTGAAAGTGAATTATTATTTTAGTTTGATTATGATTGTAATGATCTATGTATCTATGAGAACTAAAAGGAAAACTATGTGTACAAATATTAATGAAATCTTTGCATTCTTTCGATAACCTGAATTCTGGTTATGCTAGCAAATTAAAATCCTAAAATGAATTTGTTTAATTTCTTATTTAACAATTCTCATTCTAAGACTAGCATCCACATAGTTCTCTACTGCCATGCAGATTAAACTACAATCTACATAACTCCCTACGGTCATGAATATTTGGTTGGGTAGACAAGGTAGGTAAATAAATTCATTTTAGGCCTTTGTTTTCATTTTTAACTGTATCTTCATGACCGTAGGGGTTATGTAGATACTAGTTTAATCTGTATGGCCATAGGGGATTATGTGGATGCTAGTGTGGATAGTGTTAGAATGGGAATTATCAAATAAGAAATTAGACAAATTCATTATAGGATTTTAATTAGCTAGCATAACCAGAATTCAGGTTATAGAAGGAATGCAAAGATTTCATTAATATTTTTACACACAGTTTTTCTTTTATTTTTCATAGATAGTTTTTTTTGCCGTTTCCAAAATACTATAAAGAATATGTTTAAAAAAATAGAGATCATGATATAATTTACAATTTTAATTACTTATTTTTCTCTAGACCTAATTACTTTTTAATTATGACCCCCAGAATTACATGGATTTTTCAAAAAGTTCAATTAATGAAATTTTTGCTAAATGTTCCAATCTTAGCTGCAGTAAAAAATTCGATTATATTACTACTAATATATTATCTGTAACGTTCAGCTCATACAATTGATACCATAAGGTTCCTAGCCTAACATAAATATCTCCTCTGACACCATCTGCATCTGTGTGTAATGGAGAAGTTACTAGCTAGTAATAATATTCGCCTACCACATAATAAATCAGCGAAAAATATTTTTATCTCCATATCTTGTCGTATAATGGTCAGTTATATAAGTGTTGCGTGATTCTTCAGGGTTATAACATGGCCATGAATAGATTGCATCTTTATGTTGGATACGGAATACCTATTAATTTAACAAACTCATTAAAACCCTTCATAATTTAATAATTCTAGCAATTCTGTCATTCATTACACGACGTAACAATGAATTATACGGACAACTTTTGAAATGGACTGTGTTATTCGCTTATTAAGAAACAATTTATTTACTGACTGTTAATGACCGACAATTAATGCTTCTCTCTATAAAAAACTTAAAATACTTATAAATGAATTAGTAAATACTGACCTTTCTAGTCTATCTCCTAATAACGTACTTCGATCACTGCGAAGTGGATTGTATAAGTCATCTACATCTAAGGTTTTCCTGTATCCTTTCTTGAACATGCCAATTGTGTATCTGAAATAAAAAACATCAATATTATACTCCAATATACTAATGTATACAAAGATTAATTTTAAACTAGAGCAAACAAGATTTTCCGATTTATTGTCCTTTTTATATAGGGTGTCTGGGGTATACGTACAAATATTTGGCATGGTAATATATTGGTTCAAAAGAAGTAGAGGTGTTTCAGAATCTCATGAGCCGCGAAATGCGCAAAAGGCAAAGTTTATCTGAGTTATAAGTATGTTTTTGAAGACACTGGAGGCTGCCTTGCTGTAAACATAAACAAGAGCTCGGGATAACTTGTAAACAATAAATATAATATTTTTAAGAAGTGTAACTGAGTCAACAGGACGGATTATGTCCCTGCGCATATGAAGGTCACAGCTCATGAGGTTTTAAAACACCTCTAACGGCTTTTCTTAAATTAAATATTTTCTTATAGTATGTTTTCATGTTAGGTACTAATATAAGATTCAAATGTATTGACCCCTCACTTTAACTGCGAATATCTCAGAAAGGGAGAAGTAGAAAAAGTTGAAAAAATTATGTGATTATTTTGAGTCTATTCTTAATCAATCACTGAAATATGAATAATGTACATTGGGCACTTTTGAAGTTCTGCCAAGTTATATTGAAAAATGTCCTACTTTTTAAGGAAATTTTGACCATACCAGTTTTAAATCCATTATATCTTGGAAAGCATGCCTACTATTTAAATAGGTTTTTAGACACCGATAAAGCACGGCATTTTTGTACGAAGAAATTTTTTCATAATTTTTAATTTTAAAATTTAGCAGTTATGCTCAAAAACGTGACGTCATGTTTAGTCCGTTATTTATTAATGTATTTAATTTTTTCTGTTAAAATAGTTAATTATATAAAATGTAAGAATTTCCACAAAAAATAATTGGTGTTAATCAAATATTAATTTAGTTATCAAGCGTAAAGGATAATATGATTGCAAGTTGCAAGAATATTATCTATTACGCGTGATAACTAAATTAATATTTGATACATGCCAATTATTTTTTCTCAAAATGCTTACATTTTATATAATGAACTGTTTTAACAAAAATTTTTTAAATTCATTGATTAATAACCGATTGAGCCTGACGTCACGTTTTTGAGAATAACGCAGAATTTTAGAACATAAAATTATGAAAAAATTTTCTCGTACAAAAAATGCCGTGCTTTATCGGCGTTTAAAATATTATTACATAGTAGGCACATTATTCAATACAACTTAGCAGAACTTCAAAAGTATTCAATGTACACTATTAAAATTTCAGTGTTTGATTTAGAATAGACTCATAATAAACACATAATTTTTTCAATTTTGTCTGCTCCTCCATTTCTGAGATATTCGCGGTTAAAGTGAGAGGGCAATACATTTGAATCGTATATTAGTGCTTATAATATTGACTTGGTCAGTAACGCCCTACATCTCCCTTTTAGCCTAACTTTATAAAGTGAAACATGTAACGACATTCAATCTATTTCTGTCTTGAACCTGAGATCATTTTGCTTCTAATAAATCAATCAAAACTAATTTATTTGAAGTCAAATTAAGTACGTTTTGCTGGCACAACACACATACACACTTGTGTGTTGTTGCTGGAGCTAGTCAGACATCCACGACGCTAGTCGGAAAAGAACTTAAAAGCAATATGTTTCTCGGCCACAGGCCTTAATGTCTATAATATAATTTGTCTAGGTGAAATTCTTATGACGCTTGGATATTATATTATTATGAAATATATATTAATAAAATATGTAGATAAATAATGTGAAGAAATAACATTTCACAATACAAAAAAATGAAGATTTTTTTTAATTCATACGATTCGTACTTTTTTTTATTTATTGACCAATTAGGTGTTTTCACAAATTTTAAATTCACTATCACTGCGAAGATAATGCTTTATTATAGTTAAAAACACTTGAATTTTGAGAAACAGTCGAATAACACCTTAAAATAGGCCATTGTAATTTTGTATTGAAATTTTTTCTCCAAAACCACTACATCAATTCACTATGCATTCATGACGCCATCAGTTATATTGTCAGTGTCATTTTGTGTTATGAACACGTTATTTTGCAGATAAATTTCCTAGAGTAGCTTTTACAAATCCCGTATTAAGTAGGCGTTACTTATTTAATCACATGTAAAACTTAAATAAAGTGAATAAAATGTTGTTTAACAATTTTTAAACGCAATTTAAGAAACTAATATAACCGATGACGTCACCGCATGTTTTGCGTACTCGTTCAATTACTAAAATTTTATGTTGTTTATTTGTTGAAACTTTAATTTGATGGGCGATAGAATGCTGTTTGAACATCAAAAAGTGCTTTATTATAACCAGTACTTAATTTTAATAAAATCAAAAAAGCAAATTTGCACATAGTGAAAACACCTAATTGTGTTCAAAAAAAAGTTCTTCCTCTGGTTCACAGTCACTGTCCAAATATTAATACATCGAATCTTTCATTCTTAAGTTATCGTGCTAACAAGAAACGTAATAGATGAAAGAACAGATGGACAGACCGATATTTTGAATGTTGCTCAGAATTTGTTGCAATATACTTATTATTTTCGCATTTTATTAATCGGTCGTGGCAACTATGCTAATTATGGGTGCTGAATACTCTCCCAAGTGCTAATATGAAATATTATCCAAATGAAACCACCAACAAAAAATAAATACGATGGCAACCTCAGCTTTGCTGTTAATCCCCATTTAAATTACCCTTCTTACAGGAGTAATGATGACAGCAGTTAAATAGTAAACTTATAATAGGATTAAATGAACGTTGGGAATTTTCTAAAATACAATGAGGAGCATCTGTTCACCATCCCGCTATTATCGCAAAACAGACGATATTTAGTCATCTGTATTTTATCCAATTGGCCAGAGAGAGTAGAACTGAATACATAATGCAACGTAGTTAAGTGTGTAATGAATTAATGAGTGCTGATGAATTGAAAGTAATTTTCATCCCAGTATTTTGGCAATCCCGAATTAGTCATACTAGGTATAGAATTAAAAGAATACATGCCCTAGCTATTACATTAATTTCTGTTTATATTATCTTGAAATGAATACTCAATTACTTGCATGATTTGGTTGTATTTTCCTGAAATTCTATTAATGGCCCAGTTCCCAGAGAAATAGCAACTTCAAAGACTGGAATAAAATAATCCTTGTGTGCTTTGCATAAAAGAAGGGTTTGGTAGCAGTTAAGTCTAAAAAAGATGCTCAAAACTACCGCGGTTGCTACATGTAAAAAAAACCGCTGCCTAAGGAATCACTACTTCCACATCCAGATTTTTCATCCAAGTCACTTTAAAGGAAACATTTTGACTATATTTGCACTCTAATATGTGGAAATTATTGGTCATAGAATTTTAATAATATTTGGAGCAGATGTCATAGAAAAGTTTGAGGAGTTGGTTCCTACCATATACGTTAAAAATGAAGTTTCTAGTTTACCCTACTTATTTTCCACTATTTACAACCTACCACCTCCCACCCCTTCAATGGAGTCATCTCAATTAGATGTCACTACAATACATACGTGTACTAACTTTCAAGTGAATATCTCCATTTTATGTTGTCAATCCCATTAACAATGAAGCGGAGGTGGTGGAGTTTGAAAAATATTAGAAAGAAATCTGAGGCCCTGGTTTCTAGTATATACACCGAATCCCAAATTTCTGTACTCTTACCAGCTTGATTTACTTATTTCCCCTAGTTACTCCTATTAACCCCAACCCTTCTACGGAATCATTCCAAAATATAATCTACTTCCAGATGTCGTTATAATACATACGTCTACCAAATTACAAGTGAATATCTCAATTTTATTTTATCAACCCCTTTAATAATGTAGTAAGGGTAGGGAAAGTGTTGAAAAATATTATTAAAAAATCTGAGGCCTTGGCTTCTAGGACATACACCGAGTTTCAAGTTGCAGTACTCTTACCAGCTTGCTTTACTTATTTTTCCCTATTTACCTCTACTTACCCCCACTCCTTCAACGCAATCATATCAAAATATAATCTAGTTTCAGATATAGTTATAATACATCAATGTACCAAATTTCAAGTGAAAATTTAAATTTAATTTTATAAACTCTTTTAATAAGGGAGTGGGGGTGGTGGTGGGATGGAAAATACTAATAAAAAATCTGAGACCTCTGCTTCTAGTATATACACCAAATCC
The DNA here is from genome assembly GCA_963583905.1 of Stenurella melanura. Classification (NCBI taxonomy): domain Eukaryota; kingdom Metazoa; phylum Arthropoda; class Insecta; order Coleoptera; family Cerambycidae; genus Stenurella; species Stenurella melanura. The sequence goes on from OY757311.1 coordinate 155,463,188, forward strand.
CAAATTTCTGTACTTTTACCAGCTTGCTTTACTTATTTTCCCTTATATGTCCCTATTTAACCCCCAACTCTTCAACGGAATCATCTCAAAATATAATCTAGTTCCAGATGCCGTTATAATACATATGCGTACTAAATTTCACGTGAATATCTCAATTTTATTTTATCAACCCCTTGTATAATGGAGTAGGGGTGGAGGGGGGCTGAAATATATTATCAAAAAATCTGAGGCCTTCGCTTCTAGTACTTACACCGAATTTCAAGTTTCTGTACTCATACCAGCTTGCTTTACTTATTTCCCCCTATTTGCCCCTAAATAACCCCCAACCCTTCAACGGAATCATCTTAAAGTATAATCTAGTTTCAGATGTCGTTATATTTCATACGTGTATCAAATTTAAAACGAATACCTCAATTTTATTTTATCAACCCTTTTAATAATGAAGTGGGGGTTGAAAAATATTATTAAAAAATCTGACGCTTTGTCTTCTAGTACATACACCGAATTTCAAGTTTCTGTACTCTTACCAACTTGTTTTACTTATATTCCCCTTTTTACCCCAAATTAACCCCCAACCCTTCAACGGAATCATCTCAAAATATAATCTAATTCCAGACGTCGTTATAATACATACGTGTACGAAATTTCAAATGAATATCTCAATTTTATTTTATCAACCCCATTAATGATGGGGTAGGGGTGGTGGGGGGTTGAAAAATATTACGAAAAAGTCTGAGGCCTTAACTTCTAGTACATGCACCAAATTTCAAGTTTCTGTACTCTTACAAGCTTGCATTACTTATTTTCCCCTATTTACCCCTATTTAACCCCAACCCTTCACCGGATATCCTCAAAAAACAATCCAGTTCCAGATCTCGTTATAATATATACGTGTACAAAATTTCAAGTCAATATCTTAAACCGTTCCGGAGAAAACGTGCGGACAAAAAAAGTTAGACAGACAGACAGACAGAATTTTTTTTTTTTCGCTCAAATTTAAAATCTCGACGTTTCATGACATTCTAAACCTATTTCACGAATAAAAATTTTTGAAAATTGTTTTGCGATTACTATACTTCCAATCCACTACGTGGATGTGGAAGTAATAGGGCGACAGATTTCCAAAAATGGTGTTCGGAAACAACTTTTGAAACGTGCAAAAAAACCGATGAAGTAAAAACTGAAGAGTTTAAAATTCAACACAAAATGTTCTTACAAAAAATGTTGTATATGCAACCATTTTCGCGTAAAAAACTGAGTGTTAGATATACTTATACAAGGTATCCCATAAGTCGATCAAACGAAATAATAATAATAATAATACTTTATTAATAGCATAAGCTAGAGTTCATACATTTTTTACATTATTGTATCAACAAAATGAATCATATCAGTGAAATTTAATCATGCGTATAACTTAAATATTAGTGGCTTTGTGCTTTTCTGATGAGCTCAGAATAAGGGCGAAACAAGTTTCAAGAAACTGAATGACAGATTTTATGAAAATTTCATTAGAATGAAAAAATTTTTAAAGACAAGGTAGGTAAATAAATTCAGGCTTTTGTTCTCATTTTTAACTGAATTTACATATCGTAGGGGGTCTTGTAGATACTAGTTTAATCTGCTTAGCCGTAGGGGACTATGCTGGATGCTAGTGTTATAATGAGAATGTCAAATAAGAAATTAAACAAATTTATTTCAGAATTTTAACTTGCTATCATAACCAGAAGTCAGGTTATCGAAAGAATGCAAAGACTTCATTAATATGTTTACATATAGTTTTTCTTTTAGTTCTCATAGATAGTTTCTCTTTCCGCTGTTTGCAAAATCCTATAAAGAATGTGTTTCATTGCTATAAGCAAACAAATAATAAATAATTTACTTTTAAACATGCATAGAGTATATAGGCTTAGCTAATAGATAGGTGAAGATCGGTTGTCTTTTATCAGTCAATGTCAAATATAAATATTTCATACTTATTCATGGATATTGCCTTAGTTTTGCGTGGAACATCGTTATGTACAGAACAAACAGGTTAGGCCCCATAACGGTTCTTTGCGGTACACCGAATATTGTTTCTTTTGGTAAGGATGTTCCATCTTTATATTTGGTAATTTGTGTTCTATTTTCTAAATAAATGGCCATCCATTTTACAATGTTATGTCCAAATTCGTAATTTTTTAACTTAACTGGTAATCATTGTCTCTCTATTGTCGCAAAAGCTCTGCGCAAATCTAGAAAAACTACCACAACGATCTGTTCCTCATTTAAGGCATTTTTCCAACTAGTAATATTGTTTGTAGAGCAGTGTCGCACGAATTAAATAGTTTTCGAAATCCAACTTGATGGTAGGTTGTTTGGCTTTATATATTCTATTATCTGTTCATTACATATGATTCCAGTAATTTTTCGTCGAATTATACCATATTTAAGGGTCTATGTTCCTCACATCGAATTATTTTATTTTCTTCTCTATAGGTATTACTGTTGATGCTTTCCAAGTGTCTGGGGATATTCCTGTTTCTAAGCTGATGTTTATAGTTTGTAAAAATCGGTTGCTTATTGGTTCAAATGATGGGGTGATAGGTGAGATCATTTTCAATCAAAATAATCATATGGTGTGGTTATACAATTATGGATGGTTTCAAAATTGTCTAAATTTTTGTATTTATTTTAAAAAGTGTGTGCTGTTTGGTTGTTTTCTCTTTTTAAGAGATTAAAACTTTTTTGGTGCATTTTTCTGTCGTATAAAAAAATAGTTTTGTGAATACTTTTTGTTGATTGATTGATTAGCCAGCGTAAGGTACGCATTGTTGCCATGTTGCCACTTCCGGATATTCAATCTGGATATTTTTATATACCGCCGGACCGGCTGAATACACTGGATTTAACATGAGATATTCTTGTTGCCAGCAACGAGAGCCACATGACGCATGGGGTAGGAATATAGGATGGGCAGTGTAGGTGTTTGTGAGATGCTTCTTTTAAGTTTCCAGAGTTTTCGTAGCGTTGACATGTACCTGGATGTTATATTTTGTTCCTCCAGTTGGTGGCTTAATGCTCCGTATAGGCAGTTGAAGTCGCTGTCGATTTTTTTGCACCGGTAATAAAAGTTTTTTAAAATTAGGTTTTGAATTATTATTATTATTATTTTATTTTATCGTCTTATTCATTTTAATGTCCTGGCGAAGTTTAGCTAATGCTATTCCACCACTTGACCAGGACGGCGAAATGAGATACGGTTACCCATCCAAGTGACGGACTCTTCCGGCGTGACTTAACTTCGCAGATCGAGATCTCGCCACTGAAACCGGCACCGTACCACACATTACCATACATTAAGTTAATGGAAAATTAAAAAATAAAGAAAATTAATTAGGTTTATAAGGTTAATAAAATAAATTAGTATAGCCTAGATTTCTGTAGTGTCTTGTGATTGCTCTTTTTTTTCTTGGGCTGGTTTCTTACGCTTAAATTTGTCCACTGCACCCAAAAGTGTATTATTTATTTACACTTTCCAAGAACAGTTCAATAAACACTTAAAAGGGCCTTGAATATAGATCGGTCCGTTTTCGCCGAGGGCCAAACTAGGCCACATTGCACTTGTTTGCTTTATTTTTGGTTCTATTAAGTAGCACTTTACCAGCAATTTTCAAATATTAATTCGGTATGCACTTTGTTTTTCTATTGTGGCACTTCACTTTACGCAGAATTTCTTGACCTACCGATGACTCAAATTTTATCGCATTTAACGAGTTTTAACGGATGCCTTTTGCGTTTTCATCTTCTACCCTCGATCGTAGTCAACTCGAGACCGCCAGTTTTGTGCATATTTTTTATAGTCGAAAAACTTGAATTCGCTTTTAAGTGATGCTAACGGAAAAGAAAATTACTACAGAATATTGAGCAAATATCAGAAAAAGTTAATCATTTAATGTACATTCTAAAATAATCTAACACAATAGATTTTATTATTTTTTTTTATAAGGGTATAGAAAGGAATATTTGTGTGTTTCTTAATTTATTAAAATGTTTGTACTGAGACGCATAAAAAGGACCAATTTAGATGTTTACGAGTTGCCTCGTGACCCCATACAACTTTGATTCCGTACGAAATTTTTGGTAAGAACGTTTCTTGTTTAAAATTTTATACTCTTTAATTTTTACCAGCCAGTTCAAGCATTGTTTGTAAACAAGACATAGAAATACACCTCCATCACGATAGTTACAACGATTTTTTAAAATTTTTGATTGCGAATTTAAATATTTTGGTATTTTATAAATTTCATTATTTGAACTCGTAAAAATTTTAAATATTTGTTTAGTTCGTCATTTTTTGGCACTATTAGTCGAAGTACTTTTAATAGTGTTTGTAGAAGAACTAGTGTATGATAAGCGTATTAAGTGATTTTATTTTTGTTCGAAGGAAATGTTTAACACTTAATCGTAAATAGCTGTTTTTCCAGACATCTCGCTTTTCATTAAACGTAATATATTCAAGTTATAATCACTCATTAATAACTTTAAGCCCAACACCAACAGTACTCTATTACTTAGGCACTATTATTATTAATTTGAATTCATAATTAACTGTCAAACAAGTTATTTATAAAGGTAATATTTAACTTGTCGGTTTTGTCTGTGATAAAATAAATGATAATATTGGTTAAAAAACTTATCAATCTCCATTGAGGTTTTCATCGCCACTCGAAAGCTAAACGAGCACTTTATGGATATTAATTTACAAAATGAGTTAATTTATCTGGTGATAAACGTTAGGGACCTAACAAAAATAAAAGAATTCTCGTCGCTATTCATCACGAGTTGACATTTTTGATAATTAAAAATGACTGTTATTATAAATGTATTTGAACTTCACCCCACATCAATAACACTAGTCTCGTTGTGTAAATAATTGCAGATCCGGATTTCTGACAACTTACCTATTCTAACGGTTTATGTAATAGGTCTTTTTACGCACTATTTAATTAAGTCATTCTTCGTAGTACCTACCCATTTTTACATTTATCTTTTATCAAACAACTTACTGAAAAATGTACTATATTTCGTATTTTATTACATTATGCTACAGAAGACGTTAAACAAAAAAGTGATATTTTAGAATGGTCACAAGATGTCAGAATTTTCTCAAATATCGGCTGCTGCCCTTTTCAGGTATACAGTGAACCATCTAATAGTACGGGAGCCCATCGACAAAAGTGGATCGGGCACCGCAGTTGCCGCCGCTTGGTGGAGATGTTGGCATTTGTAGGTACCATTTTCCCCAACGTCATGTCACGTAACCGCGCCCTCTTCGAGAGAGAGGCAAAAGACAAAGGACCGCTTAAATGTTGCCAAATAATTCTGAATTCCTCGCGACATTGACAGATACATTCAAAGTGCGGCTCTGTTTATCTGTTCCCTGGATATGACGTTATAGTTAGGGGCGATTTACGTAACAGTATCACTAGAGTTAGAAATCCCAATTAAAAGAGACGTGTTTCCACATATCTCTTACATTAATTATACCAGAACACACTTTACAGAAGAGGAATGATGTTTCATTTATAAATTAATACATTATATTTATTATTATTTTAGGTCGGTCGGCAGCTTTGAGTTTTTTATATGCCTTATAAACATGAACTAAACTATATCACCATTTTAAAATCATTGCCGGTTGTGTTTAACGTGTCCCTGTGTGTGAGCTATATTGCAACATTTGCATGTTATTCTTGTCTGAAGAATTTTCCGTCGGAAATATATAAATAGAAAAATATGTATAATTATAGTCAGGCAAGGATAAGCTTATTTATATATTCTTCTACATATTATATATTACTACAATTCATGTAAGACTTTGGGAAACAAGTTTGTGTCACTTGCGAAAAATATTTCACGAAATGAAACATGAGATATGTAAATAGCTGCAACACGATTTACAGCGATAAAATTGCTCGTGCTCTTAAAAGCCGACCTAGATGATTTAAAATAGACGTGAACCAATGAGTTCTCTTTACCCACAGAAATAAATTCTTTTTAAAAATAAATAATAGAAATGTTTTCCGTATAACGAGAAAATTTTGAAAGTGTTCATCATAGATGTTCTATAGCTGTCCTATATTTCTGAATAAAACAAATAAAACAAAGCAAGGCAAATATAGGAAACTACTTGGGGGCCGAAGCGCGATAGAGAAAAAATCAGATTAATGCAACCTCGAACCTTTTTTAGTTTGATTAACTTCTCAGCTCTATAAATAATTTAGTTTTGTTAAATAGTAATTGTTAGTGCTGAAAATATTATCTATCAGAGATAGATGTTAATGTAGATTGGATCATATTGAAACACATTTTATATCTGACGGTTATCTGGTGTAAAATGGTTTGTCAATTTTAATATTAGTATTAGTCAATTAGTATTACAAAGTTGGTAAAACAAAAAAAAAGTATTGCCTACGATTTAAAAAAATAGTGACAATTAATCGTAACACGGAAAATAAGTTATGATGCTGATAGAAAATTGCATATTGACGAAGAGTATACGACAACAGTTAACAGAAGTTCTAAAAGCAAAAGATTTTGAAAAAGTACTTAATTAATCATATAGCAGGAAAATTTGAAAATTAAATTCTAAGGTCGCCCTTCTATTATTAAATATTTAGCTCAATCGGACTGGGGTTAACTAAAAAAGAGATTACGAAGACACATTTTCAATGTAATTTAGTGATAGAGTGGCTCTTCAAATGGAACACACCATATTAAGGCTGAAGAACGGGAAAAAACAATTTGTCGGGGTGTTTTGTTTATTTTATGATATTCAAAAAACAAATATAACAGACAATTTACGGGTGACCTAGTATCTACCGACAGATAGTATCTATTAATCTGGTAAAAACATTCCATTTACAATAAAATAGAATTTATTCATCTTGAATATTGTTAAAAATTACAAAAATGGTTTCTTCAAAATTACACGGAAGCCCCGGCATAGGAATCGTATGGCAAATATTAAGAATACAATAAATAAATATATAATAGGAATACAAATTTTATACAAACATAACACATAAAAAAGTAAAAATACTATTGATTTCTTGTGACTGACCACAGGTAATAATGTTATAGCTAAGTCTTGAGTAGACTAAGGAATAATTTCAGGCACATTTACTGGGGAAATATAAGCACCTTTTGTCTCTTGGTGTTTTTTCCCAAAGTACTTCCTTCTGCCGGAAGAAAATTGCAACAAAAATAATTCATAGACTTTGAATAATTAGATTAGGGTGAAAGAAGTGTTTTAGAGAAAAACTCCAAGAGCCAAAAGTGGCTTATTTTTGTCGAAATAACACGCCTGCCTTTCAGAATTTTTTAGATAAAAATAATTTCAGCAAGAATTTAATATTTCTTTTTTAATTTCTTCAGAAAAGTCACAAAAAATTTAGATATATTATTTAGACAAAAATAAACAACTTTTTTCTCTTAAACTTTTTCTTTAAAGTGCTTCCTTCTTCCGTAAAAAAATCATAAAAAACAAATTTTCTCCTTTGTTATTATTTTTCGGAAGAAGGAAGCACTTTGGAAAAAACACCAAATGACAAAACATGATTATTTTGGCTCAAAAAATGTACCTGAATTTTTTCAGAATTCTTTGACATTTAGGCGGCCCTTTGTTTTTTGCCTCTCTCTCTCTGTCTCTCTCGAAGTGGGCGCAGTCACGTGACCTGCCATTGGAGGGAAACGGTACCTACAAAGGCCTACAACATCTTCACCAAGCGGCGGCAGCCACGGTGCCCAATCCACTTTTGTTGACGGGCTTCCGTACTATAAGTGTGGTTTTACGACTTGGTTTTTGAGATATTTTAAAAATCAAGAAATACATACAGATTCGGCAATTGCAGTTCGTGATATGTATATCTACGCACTTAAACCACGCCTTGTCGTAGATCAACGCAGGGCATTGGTATTCGTTCCTACCACCACCGCTTGACCGGGTTAACGACCCCAAGCATTCTGCTTTCAATAGGAACTTTATTCCCTATATTACGAACTATATCTATTATTTTAGTATTTAAATTTTAAAAGGAGGGTCCAAGGGTGCAGTCTTGAAGTACACCTTTGTTGATAATTCACTAGGCATCCAAGTTTTGAATTATTCTTGCTAGATGTTGATGTTGTCGATTTAGTCTGATATTTCTCGTTGGTTGTTCCTAGAATGTTGATCCCAAGACGGACCTGTACCTTCATATCAAATCACTATCTTTCAACTCTTCGAACATCTGCTAAAATATCAATTCCAGTGCGAAGAAAAAATGTGTCAAATAAACACCCATGATGGGAAGAACTGTTTACTTAGAGGTAAAAGATAAACGATATATCATTCTGTGCATGCTCCAGAAACAGCAACACATGGCATTGGTATTCAGACATATAAGTTACAATATTGTATTTCCGTTGGCAAGGACTATTGGAATTGTTTGAAGTTATTTAGGAGTAAAAAGAAGCAAAATGCAAAATGTAAATGAAATATAAATTTAATAAGTGTACTCGTTAGTTGTTTTAATATAAAATTTCTCTTCAACTTTTTAAAGTATTTATTAGTTGAGGGCATATTTGATAATTCACTCCTGCAATATTGAGGAGAACAATAATAGAGTTGAGCTTTCAAAACGAAATTATATTAGGTAGATTTTAGGCCCCTTAATTCATCACCGTTAAACGTTATCTGCTCTACTGCTAATGGGCATTATTGAAAATAACCGAATACGTTATCAACCGATAAAGTTTTACATTATTTGCGTTAGAATAAGGTACGCTTAATAAATTTTAATATTTTATAGGGTTGCCGGGTAGAGAACATTTACATCAATTTATACATTCAATTTATGAATATTTTAATACATAAAATATATACCTCCGGTCCCGGCTCTATTTAGTACACTTTTTATATATTTTTAATTGTGTTCGTCATATATAATACCATGAATGCATGTAAGTCAATCCCGGGCAACGTTGCTGTATTTGTCACAGGATGTATACATAACATGACTTTTTCATATTTGTTTGTTATTAATGTTATTATGGTTCGCAAATACAAAACGAAGAGTATATACAGATTCAGCAAATTTAGTTTTAGGTACGTAAACTTGTTTCTGCGCAGATAAACCACTCCTTGTCGTAGAACAATGCAGTACATTGGTCCATCGCTTGACCCCGACGAGTTGAGAACAGCGCGAGCGCACCCATTCTGTTTCCGCTACTTAATAAATTAATCTCAATTTCGTTATTATAATGCAGTGTGTTTATACAACTGCAGAAAGAGTGCAAATTGTGAAGTGGTACTTCGGGGGTCATTCCACTGATGACACAATAAATTTATTTACTGTGACATATCAAGACACCAATCCCCTCAGCTAGCATAATTTCATACATTATTAAAAAATTTGAGAATTTCGGGTGTGTCGTGAATCATTGTAAAAAATGCTGTCAACCCGAACCTCGTCATCAACAAATGAACGAAGAACGTGAAATACGCGAAACTAATGTCTATGCACTTGTTGAAACTAGTGAACCTTGTTCTAGCAGACAAATTGCTGATGAAGTTGACATGAAGGAAAGAACTGTAAGAAATATTTTGAAAAGAAATGGGTACAGTTGTTTTAAATTTCAAACAACGCAAGAAATATTTCCCGAGGACAATTTTAAACGCATGGAATTTTGTGAAATCATGATAAATAAAGTGAATGAGAATGAAAATTTCTTAAAGAATATATTGTTTACAGATGAATCATCCTTTTCAGTACATAGGAAACACAATCCATTCGTAGTACGATATTGGTCTCGAAAAAATAAACATTTGAGTGTTGCTGTGCGAACTCAGTATCCTCAAAAGTTGAACGTTTGGACGGACATTTTAGACAATCATATTATAGGCCCACTGCTAATCGATGGCAATTTAAAAGGCAATAAATATTTAGAGCTTTTACAAAACCAAATAATTCCTGCAGTTCAAAATCTTCCTGTCAACTTTGACGACGGCTGCCCAAATCACAATACCTTAACTGTTATTAATTTTCCCAATCGTTTAATAGCTACGAGGGGAATGATAAAATGGCCCCCCGGATCACCTGATCTAGCACACCATGATTTCTTTCTGTGGGGCTTTTTAAAGGAAACCGCGTACAAACATGCGTTTGAACGAGCCAATAATTTAGTTGAATTACGGGAAAAACTTATCCAACATTGTGCAAGCATTACTCCAAATCCAATCAATGATATGAGAGGTTCATTGTATAATCGATTTGGCTATTGTTTGGCACAAGAAGGTGGTTTGTTTGAATCCTTACTTCATTAATTAATTTTTTTATAATTATTAGTTGATTTTAGTTTCCGGGTTATTTAATTTTATTTTAATGTTCTATTTTCATTTCGGTTTTAATAAGAATTATTATTTTATTCCCATAGCATTTACGACTAAAAAAGAAACTGCAGAAATGCTTTCAATAGAAGAAATTATTTGTCAAAAATGTGACAAATAACTTCTTCGCTTTTGACGAAGAGATATTTTCTCGTTTCGTATAGAAATTATTACCTACGTCCGCATCCATCCTTAGTTCATGCCGTGCTAAATTCAATTCATTGTGAGTCTCTACTTTCACGATTTATGGAACTAGCGGGGCGTGGTCAATTACATCGTTATTCCTATACCCTAAACTGCATTTTCCTAATCTGTATATTGCATTCGATGGGCACATTTCTAAAACCGGTAATATCGCTTGTAGGGAAAAAATGTTCACGTTCATGTTGGTGGTCGAATTCTGAACCACGTTCAAAATGTCCGTCCGTCTATATATTTATATTACATAATACTGTCACATTACAAAACCGGCAATAGTCCCTATTCATATATCATAAATCAACCTAACAGCAATAAATTTGTCACAAATGCGATAAGATTATGGACCAAGCTTTGACGAATTTTATTCGTGTTTTTTTTATTGACGATAAAATGCGGAGAGTATACTATAGAATGTGCAACAATGGTTAGCATGTTTAATATAATCTTACCTTCTAATAAAGTTATTTGACTCTATCAATATACTTAATACTCGACTTAATATATATATTCATCTATACCAACAAAACATCCTGCATTTTAGGACGTAAAAAGATAACGCAGGTATATACAAATATTTTTTATGCCATCAAGAAGTTACCCCTTTGAGATAAATCAAGGGTCCTACATGAAAAATTAAGTGTTTCCTCTAACGTGTTCGGAATATTTTAAGTTAAGCATCGCGCCAGAAGTCTGGCATTTTGACGTGCTTATGCCTCTTGTACATAATTGTATATAATTTGTGTATTTAAATTCACTGAACAATGTTTGACTTACGTCAAGTAAGGTACGGGGCACTTGCTGCATTATTTTCTATTGTTGTTACTAGACAGAATTTGAAATGATCCCTAGTTGTGCAGTTGCCTCTGGGCTTTACCACGCAAAATTTTAACTTTGAAGTTTAACGAGAGATTTATAGAAAAAAATTGATTGAGGAAACCGTTACTCTGTGTGTGTGTCTATAATTCTAACGAAATTGACTAAAACACTACTATGTTCTTCACCACTATATTTGCACAAAAACGTGACTGCAGTTTCAACACTTTGTCATTTTCAAATGATGATTCAACTTAGAATAGAATTAAAAGGTTTGGTCCTTATTTAAATATGTTCCTAAATTAAACAGATTAGAGGATTATGAAAGTACACAGGCAGTTTACGATATTGTGGAATCCTAACCATCCATGGGTGGGTTCCCCAGAAATATTAAGAAACAAGGGCCAATTACACTTGGTAGCTGTAAAGACAGGCAAATACTAATTGATCATTTAACAACATTAAATTATCTTTATTATTATATTTATATATTTCTAATGCTTCTAACAAATGAAGTTTTAAACCTTCGCTGGCATAGAGTAGGATTTTCATATTATTAATATCTGGAAAGTTATGATCACTTTCTAATAAATGATTTGAAAAAGTGGAATCTGTTCTTTGTAGTCTCAAGGAGCTATTGTGGTCGAGATATCTGGTCCTAAAATTGCATCCGGTCTGTCCTATATATATGCTATTGCACTCTGAGCAATTTAAAAATTTTTTAAATAAATAATATATATTAAAAATAAATAAAAAAAAAAAATTCTAAACAATCATTAAATTCGACATATTCATGTTTATTGGTTAAAGTTAGAACATCTCATACGTTCAGTTATAATTTGAGTCAATTACCCCATCTATTGATTCTATCTAGGACGATTAATTACTTTAGTGTATAACTTTACAGTGCCTCTCTTTTGGACTGCTATCGAATTTTGTTGGAAAACTAATTTCTTAAAAATTCAAGAAAATGAGTTCGGAAAATGGGTCCAATTAATTGTTCGTTTCAAACATCACACTAGACATTTATTTCCTTGGAGTATGGCCTTTTGCAATTAGCAGCCCAAAATCTGCAGTTTTGTGAATAAAACCACTCCGTTTGTGGTGAATGTAGCGTCATAGCTGTAATTATTTTTTTTTAAATTGCCATCATTTAGACATTCCTATTGTATCCACAAGCAATACTCAAATCTTTATCTTTATCACAAATTGACAAATGAACGAGTCCATGCACTCTTATAACTAAATACACGAACCCGTGCACCAGTAAATTTTCATCGGCAATTTCGTAATTTTTATTTTTCTCTGGAAAAATTAAAAAATATGTTTTTTTTCACAAAATTCCAGAAACCCGTTTGAAGGGTTACCGAATCCAGTGATGCGTTCAGATTTGAAATTAAAAAAAAAATGCTATGGTCGTTATGTTTTATAAAATTTAGTGTACCACAAAAATGCCCTTTCCAAAGATCTGTACTATAAAAAAAATTGATAATCTAAAATTAGTTTTTTATGGGGGGCGATTCCAACCGATATAGGACAAACTTGTTTCCTCACGAAATATTAATCAAGAAACTAGAATTTTATAGTATTAGAGGATAACTTTTGTATCTATTTAGATCATATCTTGAAAACAGAAGACAGTGTGTTTCTTTTAATAATAAAAGCTCTGACATTAAAATCAATAAATATGGAGGTCCGCAAGGTTCCGTATTAGGCCCAATTTTTTTATCATCTATATTATCCTTATTTGTATGATCTTATGGACAATAAATTATTATTATTATTATTGTTATTATTATTAACGATTTGCCTTCATTCCTTGACGTTATTAAATGTACGTTATTTGCTGATGATCTGACCCTAAAAAACTTCTAAAAATATAAAAGAATTAGAAAATCAAGTAGTAATAGTAGCTACAGAAAAAGTTGAACAATGGTTCTCTGCAAATAAATTAAAATTGAACAAAAATAAAACTCAAAGTTTAGTTATAACTAAACTTTAAGTACTGACTGAAGTACTGACTCGACTATTAATAAGGGTAATAGCGTTAAGTTATTAGGTATAACTATTGATGACGCTCTGAAATGGGATGTGCATATTGACTAGTTTTGCAAGAAATTATCTAGCACAATCTTTGTCATCAGAAGATTGAGTAAACTTATAAATAGAGATGCTCTACTATCAGTATATTATGGCTTATTTCATTCACAATTAAACTACGGAGTGATACTCTGGGATAGAGTTACATTCACAAAGAGTTTTCATACTTCAAAAAAGAATTGTTAGATTTCTTGCTGACGTTCCTTACCTTGAGCACTGTAAGCCATTCTTCATTAAATTAAAAATTATGTCACTGCCAAACCTGTACATTTACAATAGTTTACTGACATAGTAAAAAAAGGTCAACTGCACTCCGATGTGCAGTCTCATAATACTACATATAAAGATAATACATATTCCTAAGTATAGGCTGTCCAAATCCAAGAGCAATTCCTTGGACATCAATTTATATAATAAATTACCTAGTGACTGAATATTATTAAATAATATGAATTTTAAAACTAAAAATTAAGTCTTTTTTATTGAGAAACTGTTTCTATTTCGTGGATGAATATCTTAATGAGAATGTAATGTGATGTTTTTAACTATCGATATGCATTAATCGTACTGTGCTGAGCTGTGCACATTCATGTGTACATGAACTTTGGTTGTATTGTTTTATTATGTTTGTATCATGTAATTTGTTTTTTTCTATCTGTATATATTTCTCTTATATTTTTTATATTTGTACTTTTATATCTGTACATTAGGTACCTGTACCAAGCTGTGACTTGCCACAAATGTATTAAATATGTATAATGGTCAAATAAAGATCTATCTATCTATAATGTTATGCCAATATCTTATTCAGAGATATATACCATTGAGGGTATTTTGTCGATGCCAGCTAAACGTAATCAGAATTTGTACAAAATTTTTCCTGCTATACTTAATTCAAATAATTGGATTAGATTTCTTAAATTCGCTTATAAAGAGTTGTATTGTTTGGGCCAAAATAACACTAAAAGTATCAAAATATCTTTCTTTCTGATGTTATGCGCCGTTAAGGGTTTAATCTTAAGGAAGATTTTATTCATTCCAAACTACTGTTTCCATTGTAACAAAATTTGAACACTATGCACAGTAAACAATTATCTGTGCGTAAAAGCATAGTATTTTGTATTTTTCATAAGACGCCAGGGGTGGAAAACACTTACTGCATTTTACTTGACTTTTGAATTTGAGATCACATTCTCAAACTTCAGAAACAGTTTTCTAAAGAAAGATACGCCAGTAATAAAAATTAGTTTTATTGATCCCAAACTCTTCTTAAATTTTGTAGTTATACATAAAAACCGCAAACGTTGTATTCAAAATGAAGCTGTAAATCATCCGCATAGCTGAAACTAGCACACACAAAATATTGTTAATAAATAAAACAAATAATAGACGTCTGTCAATACAGAGCCTTGGGGTAAAGCAGAAGTTGCTTACAACTCTAAAGATTTATGATGGTAGTATTCAACATAGTATGTTATCCTGCTAGCGCTGAATTAAGAAATATACATAATATAATGTATAGTTTGATAGGGTGAACATTGTAATCATCTAGCCTATTGGATCTCTGTAAGAAATGCATATCGATCACTCACACATACGTATAAACGTATACCAGCGTAGTTATGGGAGATATATTGATACACACAACTGTAGATAGATCATTTGTACACATCTATGTTAACTCTGTGTAACCTACCTTTGACTGTGAGAGTAAAGGTAGTCGGGAATGTTATAAATTATAATTATTGGACGAAAGTTTTCAATGTTATCATGTTTAAGAAAATCAAGCGCACATCCGTATACACCATCAGACATCATATTTGTTCGATATTTGGATTTAGCACAATAGTCCAAAATTGATAAAGCTCTTTATGGCATGAGTACATTATTTCGTTATCAATCTATCAGTCTACCACAGCTTCGCATTGCTCGAAGCGAATTGACAACCTGGAGATGGCAGATATGATTCTGCCGAAACGTCATTTAGTCAATGACTGCCCTCTGGAACGTACCACCTACTACATCGAGAAATTTAACAACACTTGTGTCAAATTTTATGTTTTCGAGTTATGGTGGAAAAAACATTCAGACATAAAATTATGAAAAAAACACATTTTTTGGTTATGGTATCACTAACATGTCCGCAAATATAAACGATTTTAAGATCACTTCCCACATTCATCTGTAAGTACCTTACACAATTGTGAAGAAAATTAGTTAGAGCTTTTTTCATTCACAATATATTGATTGAATGGTTTCATCCCGAGCTGGAGCTATTTATCATTGGATAGTTGATTTCAACGTCATTTTTCTATTCAGTGCTTGTAAGTGAATGGCTAATATTATCTGTGGACTTGGTATCTTTTTACAATGCCTCTACCTGTTTGAAATGAAAAGGTAAACTTTATCAAAGCCGCTTATATGCGGTCAATTATCTTTAATTTTATTAAGGAAGTTAAAAGTGAGTAAAACTAATTTACCTAAATATTTTAGTATCCGTGCAGCTAATTATCGTATTGATAGTAAGAGTCGGTTCAAACGTTTGACGATAATAGCGTAAAATTAATCTTTATTCATGAAAATTAAGATATTAAATAATATTTATATGGAGATCTACAAATGAAAACGTTATCATTTTATTATGTAAATCAAGTTTAATCTATTAATTAACATAATTTATTGTTTATAACTCTGAAAATTAAATTAATTTTAAAATTACACCAGATAAAAGTCAAATAGGAAGCAGCTGCTAAAAGGTTATTAAGAAAATTTGTTTTGGTTATCTATAATTTAAAATTTGGACACCCAACTAACATTTGTAGTCAGATTTCCTTAAATTCGACCTAACAATAGGTCAGAGTATTTCATCTACCAATTTCGTACTTGTCAAATTGTGCAAATGTGGAGAAACAAATTAAAGTAAATTCAATACCGAATACAGGCAAGTGGGGGCATTTTGTCCAAGAGATTATATGATCTAAAGAGAGGATGGCTGAGGCTGCTTGGCTATTCGCATTCCAAGAGATAAAAGCAGCGGAACTTATATAGGTATTTTAATAAGTTAATTTGTGGTCAGGTACTTAATTGTTTCCTATGTATTACTTAAACAGAAATCAGTCGCGGTTGTATTTTTACGGGATCGGTCGCGTCATGGTCATTTTTATCGAATTTGTATTTAGCATATTTATCACTCGTGTATTGTATAGTGGTTTGACAGAAAAGAGTAGCGAGAATTATTTTGAAGTTTTCTCTTCCAACTATAATAATGTATTGGATGGAGAGGAAAGAGAGATGAAAATAGCCTATGTATGTAACAAGTTGCAAAATAAGTGTGTAGTTTTCGAGGGGTGGCTCACTGTCTGAAATTCTGTATACCATATTACTGTTGGTATTATCTTACCAATATATTACCGACAATACCGAAATATTACCGTTAAATCTAAATATTACCAACAATACCGAAATATTACCAACAATACTGAAGTATTACCGACAGAGATATTACCAATAATAACGAAATATTACCAGCAATACCAAAATATTACCGACAATACCGAGATATTACCAACAATTCAAAATATTACCGACAATACCGAGACATTACCAACAATACCGAAATATTACCGACAATACCGTAATATTATCAACAATACCAACCTATTGCCGACAATACCGAAATATTACTGCATGATTCGCAAAGAACACATAAAAAGACTGACCTCGATGCTAAACTCTGATTGATTAACTTCAATAAACTGTACTTATATGAATATTACTTACGAGACTACTTATAAATACAATTTGCAAAATTGAATCAAGATAAATAATTGTTTTAAAATGTGGGATGGTACATAAAAACAAGGAAAAAAATACCTATTTTTAATATATTTATTATACGAGTAGATATTTCAAAATAATTTGAAAACAACAGTAAAACTCTCAATAAACTACAAATACGGAATAAACAAAACAAAAATGTCAAACATAGAAAATATATACTTTAGGTATTCGAAGAAATGTATTAGTTGAAGAATAAAATGTTTTTCGTTTATGAACATTAAGTATTCATGTATTTTATCATACTGTACAATAGGGTGGAGTGAAACACATTTTCTTTTCAATTTTTATAGAAGCATATTGTAGATCTCGGTGTAGATAGATTTTGTAACGAAGTGTTTTCTTTCCGGTGCCAAAAATCCAATTTAAATAAATAATTATGCCTCGTTACTTGTTGCACTTACGGTCGAAAACTAGATATTGTAAATTATTATTATAGATTCCTCCTAATTTGGCTAGGTTAAAACCGCGGAACAGAATTCTACTTTATAAAGAAATTATAACGAATCCGTCCGTGAGAGGGCTATCTGCAATATTAAAAATAATTGCAAAATTTGCCACGATCGGCGTTTGGTCAGACCAGTGGTAATCATTCTCATTAAAGCATATTTGAATGCCAATTCCGATCCGTGTGCCTAATAGTAAACCACGCGGTTATATTCCGAACCGACGACGCAGTAAGTACACACCTTATACAATCGCCACCGTTTCTTGTCGCTGTTTTTACAGCAACACAGATAAGACTAATTCACTAAAATGTGTGAATTAAAGCGATAATTTTAAAATAATTTCCGATTGAATGTATCACTAACTCCCTTTTAACTGCATCCGCTCTCATTTATTATTTTTACCTTTTTTATATATTAACCAACTACTAATATAGCCTAGCTTCTTATTTAGTGTCATTTTCATTTAAAATCGAAACGTGCCTCGTGCTCTACTCAAATTTCTGATTGTGCTTTCACAGTAAAGCAGCTTGTTCGTCTCTGTTCCACTATGGAGATACTTATCCCGCTGTCGAACGTCAAGCTAGGAACGTTAAATAATAGATGCAAATTAGCGCCCGAGTTCTCTAAATTCTAACACTGTAAATTCAACAACTGATTGGTCACAAAAATGGCTAATTCCACAATACGCTTATCTGTCATTGTGGATTTAAATATGCCCTTATTGGTTTTTGTCCGAGTTTTTGCTTTAATAGTCGCTACACTAACTAACTAAACTTAAAATTCAAAGTGCTACCGCAACGTTAGAATAAAAATCATTTTTTCTAACACTATTTCAGAAACTACAAATTCCACAACTAAAAATTGTGTCGAAACAAGTATCATTCCAACACACTATTATGGTATATGTATGTATAATGCGGCTTTCGACAAATCAGAAGCCGTTAAGTCACATTTACAGTCGGTTTTACCATCACAAGTTAACTTTCATGTTAGTTGACTTTTACTTGCAGGTTAACTATAACTTTACCGACACATGCGTTTTTCAATACAAAGTTAACAGCCGGTTTTACAATCGCAAGTTAACTTTTATGTTAGTTGACTTTTACTTGCAGATTAACTATAACTTTACCGACACATGCGTTTTTCAATATAAAGTTAAGTGATGATTTGTAAACGAGGGGTTGTGAATAAAATTTATAATGTTGGTACTGGAAAAATGGGTAATATACATAAAATGTATGAATTTTGATCCAAAGTCACGTCACCTGCTATCAAATATAAATGTCAGAAGCAATTTATGAGTTAGTGGTCTATTACTAAGTAAGTAGGTAGTATTTAGTCTCGATCTATTTAAAAAATCTCTTCCATCACATTCTTCGAAAAAGTTAGGTCTATACAGGATTACCTTGGCTACTCATCACTGCTGTATGCATTTACTTCGCACATATCCATTTTTAGGCAAAATATCAAAAAAATATTTTGTGACAGCTATTTTATAGGTTATAAATTGCCAGTAAACTGCCAACTTCAAGTTTACCCACACCTCATCTGCTAGTAAAGTTAACTACTAGATAACTGCCACATCGAAGATGACCAGATATTGTAAAACCCAATTTCTATCATAACTTGAAAGTTAACTCTGACTGGAAGTTAACTAGCGATTGTAAAACCGGCTGTAAGTGATGATTTGTAAACGAGAGGTTGTGAATAAAATTTATAATGTTGGTACTGGAAAAATGGGTAATATACATAAAATGTATGAATTTTGGTCCAAAGTCACGTCACCTGCTATCAAATATAAATGCCAGAAGTAATTTATGAGTTAGTGGTCTATTACTAAGTAAGTAGGTAGTATTTAATCTCGATCTATTTAAAAAATCTCTTCCATCGTATTCTTCGAAAAAGTTAGGTCTATACAGGATTACCTTGGCTACTCATCACTGCTATATGCATTTACTTCGTACATATCCATTTTTAGGCAAAATATCAAAAAAATATTTTGTGACAGTTATTTTATAGGTTATAAATTGCCAGTAAACTGTCAACTTCTAGTTTACCCACACCTCATCTGCTAGTAAAGTTAACTACTAGATAACTACCACATCGAAGATGACCAGATATTGTAAAACCCAGTTTCGATAATAACCTGAAAGTTAACTCTGACTGGAAGTTAACTAGCGATTGTAAAACCGGCTGTTAGTGGTTTGGTTGATATGATTACGTCGAACAAAAGATATTTATTTCTAGCTTGGCATTTGACGTTTTGTAGTCTCTTTGTATAATTTCTAAAATATTGTTAGAGAAAGTATAGTCTACACCACGTTTGGAATGGCATATTCCACACTCGCGAACCGTAGTCCGAGCCTTCGGTTTGGACTACACACTTTTTTCTCGTGTGGAATTTGGGCCATTCCATAACTTGTTATAGAATATATTATTCTCCCACATGCCTACTTTAATAGTTCCAAAATTAATTGAATATGATAGTACGTCCAGTGAGACCATGCAGTTTATACATGTTGAAAACTGTCTACATTCTTGAAATTTCTTGAATTTTTCCGTGCCCCAAAAAGTGGCGCGGCTAGTGCTACTAGTGCAATTGCACCGAATGCACCTGTAGTAGTTCTGCATGATTCTTATTTCTTATCTATGGACTGAGATGCGTGGAAAGTTGATTGCGAATACCTTACCTCCGTTAAAATCATGATGCAAATCTTTATAAATACATTAATTTGAATACAAATTGCTAAGTACTACCAAAATATTACTGAATAATACTGAATATTACCAAATGTTATCGAATATTACCAAATATTACCAACTATTACTGACAATACTGAAATATTACTGATAATACTAAGACTACCGGCAGGCTGTACACCATATTACCGGAGTCAGCCACCCCTCGGTAGTCTTATAGAAGAAAATACATATTTTGACATTTATTTGTTTTTGCATACATTTACAAACAGGTGGCAGATATCTGTCAAAATAACTATATATTGTTGTCTATCTCTACCTACAATGGTATGGCACTCTTGTAAGTTTAATTGTTGTAGTTCCGCGTTTGTATATCAACGCATTGAGGAATGTGTACTAAGCAAAAATTGTACAGTGTGTAACTAAGAAAGTAATGATAACATTCTTCTCTGAAAAGTCAAAAGTTGGCAAGTCTTCAATGTTCTAAACTATGTACATGCTCCATGCCATTATGAACAAAAAATTTCGACGAACATAAATGTCTGCGTAAGAAAGTTCACCAATTTAATCGCGATTTTAAAAAGAATAAAATTTAACGCCGAAAAAAAGTCAAAAGTAAACGCTAGAGATGAAACAGAATGTTTAAAAACAAGTAAATATCCATTTTCTTTTTCAGGTCGTTTTAAAAAAGATGTTAAAAGAGCCTGTCGCTGGTAAGAATTGTTGCTTACTTGTGAAAGATTTAGGACAATTTTTGAAAATAGGTGTACCGCATGCTAAGGTAAAGGTACCTCAGGGTCCAGAATGACCGAATGAAATAATAAAGGGTTCAACTATTCAACAGTTTTCGCAAATATTCAACGCTGCAACCGCTACGCCACGTTCACCGGTGATTTTTTTTGGGTATTTATATAGTGGGATTTAGCCATAGCTATTTCTCCTCTCGACCAGAACACGCACAAATTGGCAACAATAACAACAACCATTCTCAGCGACATTGCCATCCGCCGCAGCTAAGACTCGAACTCAGCGGAGATAACAGCGACTAGCCGCCTTATGCCATTCAACCGTGGTTTAACCTATTGCTAACATTTCCGTAACATTTTAAAAACTTCACTAAACGTGCATGACTTGGCTATGATTAAAATCTGGGACTCTGTGTCCAATAAGTGAGCATAAATGAATTTGGTAGGTAGTATTTCAAATAAAATTAGATAATTTTGAAACTTTTCGCTACTTTCTTGGCTACGTCGGCGACTATGTGGTTTTTAAGACTTGGTGGACTAAATTCCACAAATGTTGCTGAGATATTTGAATCCTTCGCAAATAAAAAAATAATACCTACGTAATTTGATATTGAATGAAAGCGGCAATATCGACCCACATGTTTAAAATAAACAAACAATATTGACAAAGTTGCGGATGTTTCATCATAATCATCATCGAATATTTAATCAAATACCTACTAATATATTGAGGTGCGTGATTCTTCGTTGTGTGGTGTTGGTCTTTCATATTTGACAAATTGTAACATACATTTTAATTTTAAAGAAATTTGCTACAATCTGCCACTGTTTTAATTTTTTAAGTGCTAGTTTGAAATTTCGTATTAGCACTTCTTTTAATGTATCATTTTGATATCAAACAGTCACTATAATAAATAGAAAGTATTATGATATTCTCAAACAAAATACCTAAAAGTTCACCGGTTTATTTGTTTTAGCACTGTTATGTGTCTCGAAAGGAAAACTTTACGGAACCACTCAGTTTCCACGAATTCTAAATGCGCCTGTTCAAGGTTTTCAGGTTACTGTAGATATTGCAGTGCTAAATAGCTACACGAATATTGTGAGATATTGGTAATTTCATGTCTTAAAATATTATTTGTCCCATACATCTCTTACGTTTGATCCTTTGTCATTTTGAAGTAAACATATTCTGCTCTAAGCCAAGAATCATTCACATAGAACAATGAGACTAATCGTGAGAGTAAATAATTTATATCCTTTCTGCCTTGTTTGAGGAGTGTAATTTTGGTAAAAAAAATAAGCAGAGAATAAGAATAATCAGGGGTTATATACCGAGTGTATCAAGTTTAATCGGTTGAACTGTGTACGTCCTATAATTATAAAAATTTTGATTGGTAAATGATTTTTGAATGCATCATAATTTCGTTGAGATACTTTACTTCCCTAGCAGCAAAAAATATTGGACCAATATTCATGTATTGATCCTATATAGGATCAACATTCATATATTCCTATATGGATTATATATTGGTGCAATATTTGTGCTACTAGGGTCAAAATTAGTTACAAGAATGTGTTAAAAATTGACGGAAGAGGAGTAAATGAAGGATTAGTTATAAAATAGAAATGGATAGACATAATAAAACGTACAATTTTGATTTTCTTAATATCAACTTCAAAAAATTAAATCTTGTCAAACGACCAATTTCTTGATTTACCTCCATTTTAAAGGTGCAAATACAAATATTAAGTATTTGACACTGACAAATCAAACTATCAGGATTATTGAGTGCGTGAATATTGAATAGCAACGACGGGCCAAAGTTTATTTTATACAGAAAATTATGAAAATTGTGTGAAAAATTGCAGGTCATTTTTGTAAAAATTATTTATTTAAACAAGTCACGTGGTACAAATTTCATGTTTTTTTATTGGATCTGTAATGAGGGAAATCACAGTGTGTTGCAATTGTTTTTAATTAAAGCTTATTTACAAGATTTTTTGTACGTATGTCCCATTTTAATAACCTATCAATTTCAATACCAAGATATCGGAATGATAGGTGTTTCCTTAACAACTTTTTCTTCAATTTCTTGTGACTATAAAATGTTAAAAAATAGCTCTCTTATTTTATTATATATAACTGAAAGGGCCTGCGTATATCTTGTTTTTTCTTTTTAAAAATATACTGTTAATTTCATTTCATCGTATTGTGAATTTATATTTAACTAGCATGCACTCGCGGATACGCTTAAGCAGAATTGTTTTGTTAGTTGACATATGCTCAAGATTTTCAGGACACTCTGTATAATAAAAAGTTAAAATATGTTAGAAAATTACGATAAAATTGAGTGTTTGAGCATTTTCTGAAAAACCACTACCCGTTTTGAAGATAAAAATGTTTTAAAATATTTGAAGAGCGGTTTTACCCCGATACTTTTAAGAAATCTTTACTTATCTCACTCTAAGACTTAAATAGGAATATCTATACCCAATTTCTACGTCTTAGGTTCGAATGAATCAGTGAGTGAGTTTTTCCTTTTATACAGTGTGTCCCAAATTGACATACATGTATTGCTACGTCCGTTTTTATAGAGGACGAATGGTAAAATGGAGAAAGTTTTTTTGGGTACTTTAATGGAGCTTTTGAATTTGAACTTTTTAAAAGTGAATTATTATTTGTTTGCTTATAATTGTATTGAAACATTCTTTGTAGGATTTGGCAAACAGCAGATAAAAATAACTATCTATGAGAGCTAAAAGAAGAACTGTGTGTAAAAATATTAAGGAAATCTTTGCATTCTTTCGATAACCTGAATTCTGGTTATGCTAGCAAATTAAAATCCTAAAATGAATTTGTCTAATTTCTTATTTGAAAATTTTCATTCTAACATTAGCATCCACACAGTCCCCTACGGCCATGCAGGTTAAACTAGTATCTACATAACCCCCTACGGTCATGAAGATTCAGTTAAAAATGAGAACAAAGACCTAAAATTAATTTATTTATCTATCTTGTCTTAAAAATTTTTCATTCTAATGAATTACATTTTCATGAAATCTATCATTCTGTTTCTTGAAATTGCTTAGCCTTTGAAACGTTTTTCACCCTTATGAGTGGCTTTATGTCTTTCTGATGAGCTCCAGATAATTCCAAGAAACAGAATGATAGATTTCAGAAAGTCTAATCCAATGAAACATTTTTAAGACAAGGTAGGTAAATAAATTCATTTCAGGCCTTTGTTCTCATTTTTAACTGAATCTTCAAGACTGTAGGGGGTTATGTAGATACTAGTTTAATCTGCATGGCCGTAGGGGACTGTGTGGAAAATTTTCAAATAAGAAATTAGACGAATTCATTTTAGGATTTTAATTTGCTGGCATAACCAGAATTCAGGTTATCGAAAGAATGCAACGATTTCATTAATATTTTTACACAGAGTTTTTGTTTTAGCTCTATAGACAGTTACTCTTTTCTGCTGTTTGCAAAATCCTATAGATAATTAGTTTTAATACAACATTTTAGTTCTTGAGATAATTGGAGCCACAAACGTTCATTATTGAAAACCCCTCGTATTTTCTTAATTTAAATCGTTACATGATTTTAACCTACACATTGGTTGTACATGCACTTTTTAAGATATTTACATTAAGGATAAGGGGGAAAATATTGTCTTGCTTTTGAGAGATCATCTGCAACTGTTTGTTTATGCGGACGCCATATAGGACTTTTTTGTATTTGATATTATATTTAGTTCTTTCTTTTACGATGTATTATGCCATAGTTAGTTTCACAGTTAATTTACAAAACCATGTTTTATTGGTAGGCTGTGATTTAGTGTTGACCTGTTTTTGTAACTAGAACCAAATGTAAAGAAACAGTTATATGTGCCGACCACCTTGCTCAAAACATTCTTTACGGTGTATCTGGACAGCATTTAGTAGCCTAGTTATAGTATTCCTGTTTATGGAACGAAGAAAGTCCCTTATTGTCTCTTCCAAACTTTCAATTATGTCTGGGCCTTCCTTGTATGACCGTATATAAAAAATCAAGAGGACTTAGGTCCTGAGACTGTGCTGGCCATAAAACTCCGTACGTTTATTTTAACTGTTATCTCGCCATGAAATGTTTTTCCTACATAATCTTTAGCTGTGTTACCGATATGAGCCTACTATTGGGTTTTCATATATAGATAAGTTTCAGCTCTCTCCATGAGTCTGCCGTGTATTGTATGACGATGTCACCTGCAAAAGAAACCTTACTAATGCTCTTCAGGTTCAACAGTTCATCGAAATATTTAGAAATTAAAATGCAAGCCTACGCTCTCTCCATGGTATATTTTCACATGGATTAACAGAACTCTCAAAAAATAATGATAACGAAATTTGTTCTGAAAATCAGTAAATAAACGTAATAAATCCGGTTTTGGTTCATTGCAGTACCTTTTCACCAAAATACTTTTCCATTTCACGTGAAACGTATGAGCACATATGTCTAATTAATCTTATCTCTAATTTACACATTATCATAATTCTCTGTAAATATTTAAATGCTCAACTAACGCAGTATGTGGCGCTTTGTTAGGGAAACCATTTATTACCACCTAAGACATTTATGAACACTGAGGCTTCAGAGCGCTTAAGTTTGAGCATCCTTTTATTTATTTCTACTATTTATTTAAATGTTCTGTTGTTGCTTGACAATTGGTTTATTTGCTTTGTAAGACCTGTTATCAGCATATTTAGTATTTACATGTACGAAAGTAAATGTTTAACTTTTTAATTAGGAGTGTTTGTAAGAACGTTTTATTTGACACATGTTTTTGCACTCCGAATCTATACAGTATGTTCCAGCTAACATAGTCCGATCCGAAAAAGTACCGCCCACTTGTCTTATAGAAAATGGCTCTCTGTCGAATTGTCTGAAACTTTGCAGTTTGCTACCTCATATCATGCTAATTTTTCTTGTGGACAGAACCTGATTCTGTGTGTCGTTTTTACCTTATAGAAGAACTTAAAAGTTTACTCTTCACCGTTTGGTATGTGTAAGATGTAAACATCACAACACAACTGTGGCAAAGAATTATTTCAGATGCCAAAGAGCAGCAAAAAAAAGATGTAAACAAACAATTGTAAGATATAAATAATATATTAAAAACTTGACAGAAACTTATACAACAATAGATTAAGGATAATGTTATTTATACTGTAGAATAATATTCTCTTAATTGGTAAGAGAAGTAATCGAAGGTCATTATCACTGTGTTACATTGATTATTGATACGTTGATCATGAATTGGATATTATATACATTTATTGCACCAGCGTAAGAACAAAGTCCTCAATGTTTACTGATATATTTGTAATAACAATGCGATACAAACTGCTTAGCAATTAATTTTATTTTAGTTCTATCCTCTATAGCTAAACCTACACAGAAAAGTATGATCGAATAAAAGAAAGGACTTTAATATCGTGTAATTGTTTTATGTTTCAATTCGGGTACAAAGAATTAAGTAATTATTTTTTTTAAATAATGTGTTTGGATTTATACTTTAGAAAGGTACTCATTTCTTTGCAATTTCTGTTATAGACTATAATACATTGGATAGCCAAACAGTATATACCAATGTTGCTACGATTTAAGGTTCAAGTGTCAACTTTTAACCCTTTCTACAGCCTTCTCTTGAAAATTTTGAATATGAAATTTATTTAATTTATGAGCAAATAGTTAAGGCTAACACTCTTGGTAGCTACTCTTCTTCTGAAATTCTAGAATTTTATATGAAGAATAATATCATTGCCACGAGCAACTCGGGGTATTAATTATTATATACAGTGTATTCATAAATGTAGCAAAACGACTATCTGCTACTATTAGCACTGACTACAAAACCAGTGGGTTCAAACAGTTGCAATAAAAATTTATTATTAATGGTTTATGCCGCAAATAGGTCTACTGTTCAAGTAGGGACTGAATGTACAACGTTATAAGAATTGTAAGGCTTCTGGGTACTTTGGTAAATAGGAACATAGCTGAAATGGATATTCGTGGAATCGAACGAATATTAGCAATTTTGACTTTGTTTAGAAAGACAGAGAGCCCCTTCAATTATCGAAAGAACATGGCGCTCGTGTGTGAACTTAGTTTACTGCCACAGTGCCAAATTCAAAGTAAACATAGAAAACATTATAATCAGTGTTTGTACTATGGTATCGAATGTGAAAAACTAAGGAGTATTGGAAGAACAGCCATATCCACTAAAATTCCTGTATCAACTATATAGCAAGTTGCTTTAAAGAGGCGCAGGCAGATGTGTGGGAAGAATAGGCAGTTAAATCTCAACTAGACGACCCTGTGGATCAGTGGCATGGTAGACTAAGACATCCTCCTAGATCTGCCACTACTACCTATTTTTTAGTGGCCACAGGCTAACGCAAGACTTAGCAACAACAGCAGGTAATAGAACACCAAGAGTTGAAAGCATTTCCAATTCTAAAACTGTCAACAGACATTATAGTCCCAAAGGACAACTTCAATAAAAATTTTCAACCGAAAATACCAGAATGGAAAGACTGGAGAGGCGGTCTCCAAATATTAGCACAAACAGTGTGGTATACAGATGGCTCCAAGACAGAATCATGATGTCAGGATTTACGGCATAAAATCCCGATAAGTCTAAGCAGATACACCACAGTATTTTAGGATCAAGTGGCCGCAATACAGTTTATGTGAATACCCTAAAGGACCTAGAAAATCAACATAATGTGACTGTGGTGTAGGTATGCTGATACCTACACCACAGTCACACAAGGGACACAATAGACCTTAAAAGTCTGATGAACTCGCTACGGAAGACGAGTTTAAAGCGACAATACAAATCTTTTAAATGGTGGAAGAGTTTCCTGCGACAGAGACAGGCCAAAGAGTTCATCAAAGAACGGTCGACAAAACTTTTCGAATACCTTTAGTAGGTCTAGAATGGTCAGAAGGAAAAGTGCCTAACTGGACACGGTCGGCTTAGTATACATGTGCATATACAAGTGCACATTCAGAAAAGAGGAAGAGGAAGTCTCAGTCTATGTGCTATGTCACTGTGAGGGACTAACTAGACGGAGATTCCAACTATTTGGAAAGAAAAAGATAAGGGCTGAGACCTACTCTAATTGACCTATGAAGGCTGTGGGGTTTCATACAAAGGACAAAGTTGGATAACGAGCTTTAAGGAAACCAGAATTGGAGCACGATAATTAAATTGCGGATATCATGGTAGTTAGAAACATGGCTGCTGAATTGAATTCGAGTAAAAACTCTTTATTTAATTACCTATTGATAAGTAATAAGTCATTCTCTAAGAAAGTGAATCTTAAAAAACACGAGATATCAGAAAACCACCAAAACAGTCTTTTCTACTGTGTTCAGAGATCATCCATTCCATTTTCGAAACCAATAAAATGTTGACAAATTGCAAGGGCGCCGAATTAATCGTGCTGTACTGAGCTGTGCACATGCATGTGTACATGAACTTTAGTTGTATTGTTTTATTATGTTTGTATCATGTAATTATTTTATCTGTATATATTTCTGTTATATTTTTTATATTTATACTATTATATCTTTATATTAGGTACCTGTACTAAGCTGTGACTTGCCACAAATGTATTAAATAAAGATCGATCTATCTATCTATCTATCTATCTATCTATCTATCTATACATTCTGCATAGGATGTAGTCTATCGTAGTTTGCGTCTATTTATTTCAGGCGAAATTTGCAATAAAATCTCTGAAACTTTATCCTTTTTCGTTTGAAGGATATTCTACTTCAATTTACCTAATTAGTTTCAAGTAGCTAGCAGTTTAATATTGTTTTCTTCTAATCTCGAAATTGAACAATAATATTCTCATAAACGACTCTATCACATAATCTACTGCGATTATGTCAGTTGATCATTATCTCTATTGTAAGCAAATAATCTCTTTGTTTTAAGCCGCGCCTCTAGATAAAAACGTTGTGCAAACCTCAAACGTGCTATTACAATTGTATTTAGCCATTAATAAAATTTTCTCCCGACTGTAATAAAAGTTTCAAATAAAGAATATACGGTTAATTACTAAGGTTCTTTTTCAATAATCAGTGGACTTTCAAAGGGCGCTTAAACCAATGCAAATTTTTACCTATGACATTTCACGCATCTTCAAGAAATAACTGTTGTTTTAGAACGACTGAATGTATCAGTTTCTAGGACAAATGGTACTTGGCTTAGATCAATAGTTACTTTGACATTGTCCACTTACTCTGTTCCAAGAATGTTGAAAGTGGGGCTTCAAAGGCACTTACAAGTTTTTTAGCAGTCAGCAAGTTGTGTTCAATAATCGGGTCAAGTTTATTACGAGGGAAATAGCTTATTTTATTAATTAATATTGCTTAAACATTCTGCACTTTTGATCCTCTGATAATAATTAATATGATGGAAAAATTATATACCGTTTTTTTAAATAGAAAACGAGAAACGAATAATAACTTGATTATAAATTTTGATCAAGTTTTCAGAGGAGTTCTGCATTATCGTCTGATTAAACGCAAAATAAAGAAAGTTACAGGCCAAATTGGGATATCAAAAACCCAGATGATATTTAACGACTATCTTATTTCAATTTTTGGAAATAATACTCATGTGGGAAACAATTTAAATTTAATACAAAATTAAATGTGTTGAAATACAGTTTTTCAGTCATTGATGGACTATCTAACTTACATGAATAGTTGCCCGGAATCATGATATTTCCTTGAATAATGGAAAAAGATACTAGTCAGTCCATTAATTGTCAAACATTGATAATCCTCAAAATATTTCCTGTTAGTCCTGTTAGTATTTTAATTATTCTATCAAAAATGATATCTTGAAGAACACAATTTTTTCTTCAAATTCAGTTAGGTTTCCGAAAGCGGCATAGAGCAACATCTGGCTGATGAACTAGCCAGAGAAGACGCGTGTAAGGCCCTAATTGGACCCGAGCTCTTTTGCACTGTGGCCAAGCCATGCAAATGAGCAGCCATTGACAAATAGGTGGAAACTAAATCTCTGGAATGGTGAAAAAATCTTGCACGACAGAGGCAATTCAAAGAGATTAAAGAACGATTGGCCAAAACGACCTATTACGCCAAAACAGAAGGGCCATTAGAATAATAGTGGGTCTTCTAACCGGTCACTGCTGACATAATAGACATCTGAGTCTGATGGGTTTGGCAGAAGACGCAACATGCAAAGGAGAAAACAGAGGAAACCTCAGTCTATACATTGTGCCATTGTGAAGGCCTTGCTGGACTGAGATTCTATCTACTTGGCGAGAAAAAACCAAGAGCTCATAGCTACACTAAGGAGCCCTTATCAAGGCTATGGAATCTGATACAAAGGATAAAGCTGGATAAGGAGCTCTAAGGGAAACAAACAGGAGCATGGGGCATGGGGGTCGCGGTGGTTAAGGCCAATCAGCCAACTCCTCCTTCCTAAATTTAATCGGAATCTAACATCTGCTTTAGTACATGTGACCGAGGAATATTTAGTTCTGTTTGATTTCATAATGATATTTACACAAAATATTGTTAAGCATTACACCAATTACACCATTAAGCATTACATTGAAACTGGAGAGTGATACGCCCATGACTAATAGTGACTGGAAACTTGTAGAACGAGATAGAGTTCTCTAGAGTGTGGTGGGAGAAGATTCTCGATTGTGTTCTGGATAATTCTGGAGGCAATTTCAGAGTATATAAGGCGCGATTCCCGGCGGAAGAAGGGAACTTTTTACTAAAGTGAAGTTGGTAGCGACAAGTGAGGTTAAATCCGAAGTGTAAATATAAAGTATTGTGTAATAAGTAAATTATTAAATAAAGTGTTAGTGGTTTAACCCTTGTTAAAATTATTTAGAATCCACGGATTCATACAGGGTGTTTCCTAAGTAATTCTGTAATTTTGATAATTTTTATTAGTCACTGCCTATAATTGTTATTTTTACTGTTAATGAATCAGCCACTCTGATATTTGCGTTTGGAAAAAAAATCATCTATTTTCGTGTTCAAATTTTGAAAATGGTTTAAAATATTTTCCTACTAAACCTTTGACTGTTAATTAAAGTTCAAAGCTATAAACATAAAAGTACTAGTTGAAATATTGCCTACCTACCAACGGGTAAATTTATCGTTGCGTTGGAGTTTCGTCTCAGATATAAGTCAGATGTCACCTGTATATGTGCCTGTATATTGTAAGCCGCTTTTCGACCATCACACCTAGATTTTTGGTTTATTAGTTTCTCATTTTGATTTCAATGTCTGCCTTTGTCTGCGGAATGTTTACTTTAGTGACCATGCTTATCTGATCGGATATTGAATAATTTCAAGTCATTCTCAATACCTTCTTCGCTGAGAAATACAATTGACTCACTATTACCAAAGAATTTGTACTTGTTATCTTAAAAATAAATTTCTTAAGGCAAAATTTATTTAGTTAACGAATAATTTCTCAGTTCCAGTAACACCTAGAAGTAGTTATTTTACAAAAGATGCTAGAAGTTAATTGCGTTGTTTATAAGTTATACAATAAACCAGTTTCTTGGGCTTCTTTGTGATTTTAGTGATCTTATGTCTAATAAGTATTTAAGTAAAAAAATTAATAGACCCCAGGGCACTTAATTCTAAACTGGATTCGAATTCAGATATTTTATCTCAACATTTTTGTATACATAATGCAAAAAATAATCAGTTGCTTCTTTGAAACGTAAATAGGCAAATTATACCTAAACCAATCAAAATTTTCGAGTTGTTTTAGGGACTAGGGAGGATGAAACTTACACCATTTAATTATATCGCACATATTGTTTTCTGTATGTTCATTTCGCCACATGTAATTATAAGCAATTGAAGTGAAAAATGTCAAAAACATGTGGCTTCTGATCATCAATTTGAAACGCAGACGCTGAAAGAACAAAGTCCGATAGAGAAAAAAATGTGTAAGATTTTTCCGTACAATATTAAATTTCCCACAATTATGTCTGCAACAGGTTACTTCTATAGTCAACAGTTCAGTTATAGCAGCAGTGTTGTCAATAGCAAAACCAAATTCGATTTCCTGGATAAACACAAATTTTCTGAATCCTGTTAAGTATTAAAAATATAAATATCCGAATTTTGGACAATTACTCATGAGCTTTAATTAAGGTACAATGAATTATATTAAAAATACATTGAAAAAGAATATCACATAAACCAAAGTAATTTTCGGTTGACAATAATGTAAATTGAACATATTTGATTGATTGATTGATTTGCCAGCGTAAGGTGGGCATTGCTGCCGATTCCGGGCATCCATGGAGGTTCGTGCCAGCACGCAGCTTGGTCGTCGATCGAACACGACCAAGGGACGGCCAAACCGCATGCCGAAACCAAATATCGGATGTTTTATATACCGCCGGACCGGCTACATACGCCGGGCTGGATACTGGACATGCTTGTTGTCAGCAGCGAGAGACGCATGGGGTGGGAATATAGGAAGGGAAGTGTAGGTGTTTGAGAGATGCTTCTTTTAAGTTTCCATGCTTCTGTTAAGTTTCCATTTGTCATCATCAGCTGGGGTGTGGTGCAGTTGTTTGCGAGATGCTTCTTTTCAGTTTCCATGCCTCTTTTCATCTATCGTCATCCCCTTATTTCTTTTCTTCTAAGTTTTCTGTTTCTTCTGTCTCTGAATCTGGCAGCTTTTTTATTATGTACTTTATTTTTGTATTTTTTTTATTTATTAACCGCTCCACAAGTAAATATCCATCTACGGTGGAGGTGCTGAGAAGGGCCCTATTTCGCGGTAACAATTTTTTTTGCGCGTTATGAGAAAAGAGGTCCGGGATAGTTTACTCACCCTGTATGTCGTTTCCTTGAAACAATCGGTTTCAATTTCGGGCAGTTTTTCCATTTCATCACCTATATATTATGTTTATTACCTATATATTATGTTTAATATCTTCTCAATTTTGATCTCCAATTCTTGTTTAAAATTTAATGAAAACAAATAAACTAATACCAATGCTACATAAACAAAAACTTATCTGTTTCATTCAGACATCTGACTGGCTGTTACTTATTTTATATCACCCACTTCAAGAAGGGACGAATCCAGGTATAGATTCTCGGGTTGTTTATATGTATACACTATTTTGTGTTGCTTTATTCAACCAACATAATTTAATCAACTATATGAAAAAGTCATTCTCGCGCCAACTTATATCAACCAATGCAGAATTGTTCACGCTTCAATTCAGTACAATTTCTGCGTTTTGTTGCCGCTTTATCCGGATTTATCTCGATATCCCGTAGGAGCCACGAAAGATGCGTCTGTCACCAAACTCAACACACTTTAAACTCCTACTGAACATATTTGTTAACCAAATTACAAAACCAACAAATCCATAAAAATTGTAGATATGAAGTGAAATTAGCTCGTGTCGCATTTTTTACATGCGTACTAGCTAATATTTAACTGAAACAAATACTACTACAACCCGTATTTATATTTGAAAAATAAACTACTAATTATTAAATGACAAAAACAGTTAATATAGAAAACAAACGATTGAACAACATGTAGCAAAATACCAAAATAACATTTATGCTGTGACCGTGTGTTTACTGCTTAGTGATAGTTTTGGTACCATCATCGACCTGCGCGTAAAGCTATACGAGTCAACTGGTATTGTCTATTGAGGCCAGTTTATCAATGCGAGGATAAGTGTTATCCTATAATTAAGTCACAGGGTCACTTTCCCTACTGAATATAGTCCACGTGTTGATAGTCCTACTTCTGTTATCGAAGCGTGGACTACATTCAGTAGGGGAAGTGACCCTACTGTATATTAAACTGTGATTTAACTATAGGTTAACACTTATCCTTGCATTGATAAACTGGCTCTTAATCGCGGGGTGGATTTTAGCAGCTTGCCGCGAGTAGGCTGTGGGCTGGACTTTAGTAGGTATTCCGCGTAATTTAGCGAAATTGTTTATCTAGTAATTTTCCTTGGTTTCTGCGTAGTTTTTATTGTGTTTAGAATATGTAAAATGCCAAAAGACGTCACGACGTGTTAGCTAGTGAAAGAATAGAAAACTACCCCGAATTGAATTTTGATGTTGTCAATGTGCACTGTGATGTTTGTAAAACAATGGTTGATTTTAAGGGAAAGTTCAACATTGATTACCATGTCAATTTGATGAAACATGTATCGAATATTAAAGGCTTAAGTGCAGATGAATTCAAGTTGGACTTAATGAATTTCATGATTTCGTCCGACATTCTATGATACCAGGCCCAACCGTCCGCATTTTAGACAATGTTTAGAAAAATTCACAAATATCAAGCTTCCAGATGAATCATATATTTGGAAATGCCATCAAAGAAGAATATAACAAGAGGCTGGCGAAAAGTCTAGAAAAGCTTTAAATA
Source organism: Stenurella melanura (assembly GCA_963583905.1). Classification (NCBI taxonomy): domain Eukaryota; kingdom Metazoa; phylum Arthropoda; class Insecta; order Coleoptera; family Cerambycidae; genus Stenurella; species Stenurella melanura. Next base: position 155,497,935 of record OY757311.1, read on the forward strand.
AATATGTCTGAATATTGACGAAGCGAACAGGCCGCCAAATAATCAATACCCTTTTATGGGGTTTAGATAAAGGACAAGCTGTGAAACCATGTTTAGTGTCATGCGGATTTGTGCAAAAAACTGATCACGTCACGATTGTTACCTTAAGTGGTTGTGGCGGAATCGGAGCAATGTAATAAAAACATAATTTCTCTACTCAACAAAATGAATTTACAGAAAGGTAGTATGTTAATGTTATAAATAGGGATACCATAAAGGGAGAAATTACAATTACAAATTCACAATTGTCAAAACACAACATTGTTATGTTATAATATTTCTTGAAAAATTAAATATCAAGTCAAGTCCGACTCTGTTAACGCTGAAAATGTCGATCCTTGATTATTAAAATTCAATTAGCAAGTATCTCCACATACCTACTGGAGTGCAAAGGTAATAAATATCAAGATACTCTCGTTTAAAAAGACCTGGATGGAAAATCTTGATGTGGAATTAGTGAATCCTCAGGCAGCGGTTTTCGCATCACGTGACCTATACAGGCTACTGTCTTTTAGTTGTATTAAAAGATATAGATGCAACCCTACTACATTTGTATTTAACTTTTTTATAGAACGTTAAAAACAAAAGAATTAGTATCCTTGACATCACCAGTCAATAGAAGTATTATTAAATAATTATAGTATTTAGAAAATCACATAATATTTTGCCTAGTGTACAAAGGAATATTGATTTTGTTATAGAAATAGACAGCGGTCTCCACTACTTATAATTTCGTCAGTGGTTTCACTTTCCGGGCCAGCTGAGTATATAAATTAAAACCAAAATAGAAATAAATTTAGTTGAAACTTCTTTCACGGTCTCCTAAATGTCTGAAATATTTGGCAGCGGCCCAGACTCCCATCTCATAAAACTTGTGAAAAGCAGAGTGAAAGTTTACAGCTGTGATATTACTGATTTTATTAGGCATTTGAAAGGATTTCTACATGATTATAGGGTTAAGTTAGAGGGCTTCCTTGTTCTCTGTGTTAATAATATCTTTCACGAGCTTTTTGAAGCCTTTATGTTTGTAGAGGTATTTACACCAGTTTATATGATCCTTTGTCACAGTATCTAGTAAAGCTCGACAAAAGATGTAATGGATATCAAATGGTGACATTATAGTTAAGTATTTTTACATGTCAAATGAATATATTCATATTAGAGACGAGCAGAAGGTGAAGTTGAACCAGACATATTTATATATCTTTCGTATTAATTAATTTTAAAAATTACCACATGCAGGAATGTATCGTCAAAAAAGTTTAAAAGTACCGCACGCAGCTGTGGATGTCAACAGGGTTAATTGTTATATTATAAATTATTGGAATTCTTTTGATTCTTAAGGGCAAAGTAATTTAAAAAAAAATAGTAATAATAGTAGGTATTCTAAATTCTTTAATTTTATTTTTTCCACCATCGTTTCCACAAACATTTGAAATACTAACACTCGACGCGTTTTTCGCCAACCATGTTGGCGTCATCAGGATATACTTAGAACTGCCTTTTTCAAAAATGGTAAAAAAAAAATCAATTTAAAAAAAAAAGGTTTAGAATGCAATGAAACGTTGAAAATTTAAATTTGAACAAAACAAAATTTTCATCTGTTTTAGTGGTAAAAATATTTTCAAAAACATTTAAAAAAAATTGGTTTAGAGTGTCAAATTTTTTTCATTATTTATTCCCTTTAGACGGTCCATCCTGTATATTTTCCAGTAAAAGTTTAACCATTTCTTAGCTGACAGTAGCGTCAACTACCTACCAAATTTGACTGCTCTCCGTCAAGTAGTATTTTTAGTTATTGCACCAACAGACAGACAGACAGACTGACGGAGTTTTTTTTAGTTATATTTTATTTCCGCTTTAGTTATGGTATGTTTATCATTGGCCGTTGAGGATCAGGTCATGATAATCAGAAAATTGTATCGTCATTGGTGCTACATATGTATGCAAAATTTCAAGGCAATATATCAAGTGGAAATGGTACAAAGTGACTTGCAAAATTTAACTTAAACTGAGTGACTAACATATGAAGTTGAATAAAATATAATAAAAAAACATACTATATCCAAACATAACGCAAAACTTAAAATTTTAATACTTTTGAAAAACTAATATTTCACTTTATAAACTAGCATTAAGGGACTCAACTTAATAGTATTAAGGAGCATTTTTCAGCATCTGCATCTACTCAGAGTCCAAATTATTCAAATTCTAAAATTTACCTTAAATAAAATTAATTGGTTCTAATTAAATCCAAGCTTACATAAAGTGTCTGTGGCCCGGATGCTCCGAGTAAATTGGTATTTAAAGTATTGTAGCAGTGTTCGTAAATGTTGGAAAAGGGCTTATCACAGTTTAAATGAAATTTATCCCATCCAATTAGCTGGTGCCGACAAACTGACTACAAATTTCGAAGCATTTACGGGCTGTTGTAAACGAAAAGAGATCTAAGCGCTCGCCCAACCGTCATTCTTAATTAGATAAGTTTTCACTGTAAAATTAATAGTGATGTGGACAGGACTGAGCCGGGAAAACTTGTACCTATTTGTTTATTTAGGCTCTAAATACTAGAGGGTAGGAAGTATTTCCGGAACCGGTGTCTGTATTTAATAGGGATAAGCAGTTGTTATTTAAATTACGTGATTTCAATGAAACGTAACGTATAATAACTTGAGTGTACGTTTCTATGCGATCTGCAGGTATAGACAGTAGTAATGAGTATCAATATTTAAATAGGCTGGAATTTAATAGAACTCCACAATACTTCTGCTTTTTGTTGGGTATTTTGCCGATTCTATAACAATATTTAAAAAATTTATGGTGAATGTATCAGACTGGCGAAGATTTTGGAAAAGAAAAGCAACGCAACTAAAAAAAACTTAAGGTCTCCGCTATTATTTTGTTAAACAAGGAAAAATGCGTCTAAAATTACTCCACAGTTTTCTGTATGAGTTGGTTGCCCATCCTCAAAGACAAAGTAAGCAAATAGTTGTTGCTAAGAAAGTGTTTTATTACCAGGGTTGGCAAAAATTGTGTTTTTTTTATTTTAATCAAAAAACACGTTTTTTTTAATTCAAAACAATTCAATGTGTTTTAAACATGGATTTTTAATTGCTGAAAAAAAACATGTTTTAAACAATAAAAAACATGTTTTAAACAATAAAAAACATGTTTTTAAACTTAAATTTATACGGGCGCGTCGACCCAATACATTGTTTATTCTATAAGCCATGCCCATATTGCATCATAACAAGACGAGGACGATACTTGACAACGGCTCGGCCAATTCGGTGTAATAAATACGTCAAGTTGTGCAACAGTGTAATAATTGTTTGGAGAATGGGTATTGACTACACAGGCACATAAAAAAAAAGTCGAGTGGGAGAAGGCAGACCTAAGTATTCTCATGAATTCTGACCAGCTGAACATGAATCCGATGTCCGTTTTGCCCGATTGGCTCTTGCATTCTTCCTAATTTCAAAAAACACCGTAAGAATGCCCGAAAAAATGAAAATGTAGCTAAAAATCTGAAAAAATTCAGGGGTATATTGGATGGCGATAGAAATCGAATGGCGCAAACCAGACATCCCTGCGGTCCTTCGTTTTCAAGATAGAGCAGCTCAAAGTCACCGGAAGGAAAAAAATTGTTTTTTTCGCACTCCTCGAGGCTCTATATCGGAAACTAAAACAGCTATAGAATTCTAGTTTGCGCCATTCGATTTCTCTCGCCATTCTACGTACCTCTGAATTTTTTCAGATTTTTAGCTACGTCAAAATGCATGGGAATACATAGGTCTACCTTCCCGTACTTGACTTTTTTTTTGTGTGTACCTGTGCTATTAATCGCTTTAAAATTAACACTTAAGGAAATAAATAATAACAGGTATATCTTCTATATAACAGTAACATGTTTCGTTCGTTGTACTTATACTACTGTGTTATTATAACTAGTTTTATTGCATTACATAAAAGTTCATATTTTTTTATTTTATTATATTTTTTTTACCTTATCAAATACAACGATATTCCAAAAATTATCCATCAAACACACTGAAAAAACGCATTGAAAAAAATCATGTTTAAAACAATTGTTTTAAACGTGTTTAAAACAAATGTGTTTAAAACAGGTTAGTGTGTTTTAAACACTTAAAAAACATTTGTTTAAAACATTTTGTTTTAAAACTGCCAACCCTGTTTATTACTCAATTTATTCTAAAGCTAACAATAAATCCAGAGCTGTTTGCACTTGATTAAAATAAATCTAAAAATGATAATGAAATTGAAATTAATAACCATTTGTTAACTAGCTGATCCCTATCTTATTGCAAATCTAAATAAGTATTTTATAGATCTGCCAGCTAAATTAAATAATGACGTTGGTGAAAATATTACTGAAATCAATTTTGATCAAAATTTAAATTATTTCACTTAATTTTACTTCCACATCCACGTAGTGGATTGGAAGTATAGTAATCGCAAAAAAATTTTCAAAAATTTTTATTCGTGAAATAGATTTAGAATGTCATGAAACGTCGAGATTTTAAATTTGAGCGAAAAAAAATTTTCTGTCTGTCTGTCGGTCTGTCGGTCTGTCTGTCGGTAACTTTTTTTGTCCGCACGCTTTCTCCGGAACGGTTTAAGATATTGACCTGAAATTTTGTACACGTATATATTATAACGAGATCTGGAACTGGATTGTTTTTTGAGGAAATCCGGTGAAGGGTTGGGGGTTAAATAGGGGTAAATAGGGGGAAATAAGTAAAGCAAGCTTGTAAGAGTAGAGAAACTTGAAATTCGGTGTATGTACTAGAAGTTAAGGCCTCAGATTTTTTTATAATATTTCTCACCCCCCCCACCACTCCTACCCCATTAAAGGGGTTGATAAAATAAAGTTGAGATATTCATTTGAAATTTCGTACACGTATGTATTATAACGATGTCTAGAATTAGATTATATTTTGGGATGCTTCCGTTGAAGGGTTGGGGGTTAATTTGGGGTTAATAGAGGAATATAAGTAAAACAAGTTGGTAAGAGTACAGAAACTTGAAATTCGGTGTATGTACTAGAAGCCAAAGCGTCAGATTTTTTAATAATATTTTTCAACCCCCACCACCCCTACTCCAATCTGAAAAGGGTTGATAAAATAAAATTGAGATATTCATTTGAAATTTTCTACACGTATGTATTATAACGACATCTGGAACTAGATTATATTTTGAGATAATTCCGATGAAGGGTTGGGGGTTAAATAGGGGTAAATAGGGGAAAATAAATAAAGCAAGCTGGTAAGACTACAGAAACTTGAAATTCGGTGTATGTACTAGAAGCCAAGGTCTCAGATTATTTATAATATTTTTTAACCCCCACCCCTACTTCATTATTAAAAGGGTTGATAAAATAAAATCGAGATATTCATTTGAAATTTGGTACACGTATGAATTATAACGACATCTGAAACTAGATTATACTTTGAGATGATTCCGTTGAAGGGTTGGGGGTTATTTAGGGGTCAATAGGGGGAAATAAGTAAAGCAAGCTGGTATGAGTACAGAAACTTGAAATTCGGTGTATGTACAAGAAGTTAAGGCCTCAGATTTTTTATAATATTTTTCAACCCCCCCACCACCCCTACCCCATTAATGGGGTTGACAAAATAAAGTTGAGATATTCATTTGAAATTTCGTACACGTATGTATTATAACGACGTCTGGAATTAGTTTATATTTTGAGATGATTCCGTTGAAGGGTTGGGGGTTAATTTGGGGTAAATAGAGGAATATAAGTAAAACGTTGGTAAGACTACAGAAACTTGAAATTCGGTACTTGAAGCCACAGCGTCAGATTTTCTTATAATATTTTTCAACCCAACCACCCCTACTCCAATATGAAAAGGGTTGATAAAATAAAATTGAGATATTCATTTGAAATTTGGTACACGTATGTATTATAACGACGTCTGAAACTAGATCATAATTTGAGATGATGCCGTTGAAGGGTTGGGGGTTAAATAGGGGCAAATAGGGGAAAATAAGTAAAGCAAGCTGGTAAGACTACAGAAATTTGGGATTCGGTGTATATACTAGAAACCAAGGCCTCAGATTTCTTTCTAATATTTTTCAAACTCTACCACCTCCGCTTCATTATTAATGGGATTGATAACATCAAATTGAGATATTCACTTGAAAGTTAGTACACGTATGTATTGTAGTGACATCTGATTGAGATGACTCCATTGAGGTGGTAGGTTGTAAATAGTGGAAAATAAGTACGGTAAACTAGAAATTTCATTTTTAACGTATATGGTAGAAACCAACTCCTCAAACTTTTCTATGACATCTACCCCAAATATTATTAAAATTCTATGACCAATAATTTCCACATACTAGAGTGCAAATATAGTCAAGGTGTTTCCTTTAAAGTGACTTGGACGAATAATCTGGATGTGGAAGTAGTGATTCCTTAGGCAGCGGTTTTTAAAACCTGCTTAGGAATCAGAAATTTATAATAGTGTAATGAAATTAAAAAATAGCGATTCTTCCGGCCTAGATAATTTGAGCTTTGATAAAAGAGTGCGTCAAGTATTCTTCACTTCAATTATTCACTCACTTTGTTAATTTTGTTACTCTCAGTAGGAATGTTTCCATCTATTTTAAAGTCAGCAAGAGTCCTTACACTGTATAAAAAAGGAGATAATACATTATCTCAAAATTATAGACCAGTTGCTTTCAACTATTGCTAAAATATCAGAACGGGTTATGTTCAATAGAATTGTTGAATTTGCAACAAAATATAATATTATTTCAGATTCGACGATAAGTAATGAACGTGTTCTATTAACGTTAAATGTTTTTTTCTCGATAATTTCGTCATGGAATACTCCCTAGAATTTAACGTACTGTATGCAGAAAAATGTGCTCTTTCAAATGACATTTTAAAAAATGGGGGTTGCCATTTAAAAAAATGGCGATGGCGTCATCATTTAAAAAAAATATATTTGCAGCACTTTTTTTTAATAAAGAGATTGAGAAAAGTATGTAAAAATCGACAGGCCTGAGCGAATTTTTGTCACTTGTAACTATTTTAATGAATTTATCCCAACCTTTACGTGCTTACCGTATATAATTATATTAATTATACAAATTATGAAATCAAAATTAATCCATCATCATCTTTGTTTTCTTCTTTGCATGTTAAATCTCAATAATTCTTAAAATATCAGTTTTACTAAAGCTCAAGATGAAAAAAATCAAAAAATAATCTTTTCTTGGCCTAACTTTTCACGAACATAGTTCGATATGTACATGGATTTACTTACTTATATAAATAATTTATACAATTATAAATAGACTCGTATAGAATTTCATTAAACATGTGTGCACATTTTTGTTCGAAAAACGATAAAGACAGATAATGGAAAAACTTGATTAACTGTTTCTTTCTGAATGTAAAATGAAGGGTAAGTTTGTGGATGTATAGAATTGTATTTTCCACCCTCATTACACTATGCCGCCTTAAGTTAGGGACAATATGCTGAACATACTAATATATGTTTTAAAATGAATTATTATTTGTTTGCTTGTAATTGTATTGAAACATCATATTCTTTATAGGATTTTGCACATCTATAACTAAAAGAAAAACATGAATAGAGTAGGTATGTAGGCTCCAATACTAGTTAGCTAATAGATAGGTGAGGTTGTTTTTTTTATCAGTCAATGTCAAATATAATTATTTCACACTTATTCATTGAAATTGTCTTGGTTTTGCATGAAACATCTTTGAGTGGCTTTATGTCTTTCTGATGAGCTCCAGAATAAGGGCGAAAACGTTTCAAAGGCTAAGCATTTCCAGAAACAGATTTCATGAAAATGTAATTCCTTAGAATGAAACATTTCTTAAGACAAGGTAGATAAATAAATTTAATTTAGGTCTTTGTTCTCATTTTTAACTGAATCTTCATGACCAGACAAATTCATGTTAGGATTTTAATTTGCTAGCATAACTAGAATTCAGGTTATCGAAAAAATGCAAAGATTTCATTCATATTTTTACACAGAGTTTTTCTGTTAGTTATAGATAGTTATTTTTTCTGCTGTTTGCAAAATCCTATAAAGAATATTCAATATACTAATATATGAATCTATAAATTATACATAATTGTATTAATTATACAAATTATGAAATCAAAATTAATCCATCGTTATTTTTGTTTCCTTCTTTGCGTGTTAAATCTCAATAATTCTTAAAATATCAGTTTTATTAAAGCTCAAGATGAAAACATCAAAAAATAATCTTTTTTTGGCCTAACTTTTCACGGACATAGTTCGATATGTACATGGATTTACTTACTTATATAAATAATTTATATAATTATAAACAGACTCGTATAGAATTTCATTAAAAAGGCGCACATTTTTGTTCGAAAACCGATAAAGACAGATAATTTAAAAATTTGATTGTTTCTTTCTGAATGGAAAATGATCATATAAAAATATAAATATTTAAAAATTACTTACGTGAAGAAGAGGACTGACAGCGGGTTCGCTGTATCCCTGGGATTTGGATTGACATTTTCTTTGGTGATATCCATGGTACAGCTTTAAAAAATTAAAGTCAACAGCCACCATGGAACTTAATTATAACGACACACACTTCACTGTTTTTTATGTTGGCACGGCACCGCAGACGATAATCAAGGTTTGTTTATTTTAACTTCCACTTTATGTCTAAATTAACTGAGATTTGGTTCGACGCACGCTTTCCTTGTATTTCGTTGTACGGTGTGTACAATTTCAATGTGCAGCCTACGGAGCACTTCAAATATTATGATCCCTGGAAGTATCGCATTGGAAGTAGTCTTGAATTGCCTGCGGGGTTTCCCCTTTCGGTGGTTTGTTATATAGTTTTACAAGCAGGTAATTTGACGCCAAGAATTCCGTCTGTTGTTTTGGGAAGATCGTCTTTGTTCATGGGATCTGAAACATAAAACAATTATCCTTAATATAATTGTTCCTTTCTTTATTTGTATGTCTTTATCATTCAATTATATATGAATAAGCAACAATATTATATAAATTTAGGGTGGAAAGTGTTGAAAATAGTGTTATCTTTGTTTTTCAAAAACTTATCAGGTGTACATCTTGTGGCGCAGACCACCATTATGAAACAGCATATGGAAAATTTTGCCTGATCATCACTTTTTTAAGGCGCAGGCGCACAGTGGGGCAAAAAGATACATTTGTGGATAAAAATCGTCTGCCAGCTCAAATTTTGACCAAATTTAATAATTTTTTTTAATTCTCCTGAGGAATGTGGGTTCAACGCCCAACTGCTACAATTTTGAAATAAATAAAACATAACCCAAAAAATAAAAAATAATACTAGACAATTTTTGTACAAATCCGGATAAAGCGGCAAAAAAAACGTCGAAATTGTAATGAATTAAAGCGTTTGCATTGATTGATATAAATTCGCACGAGTCTGGCTGCTTCATATAGTTGATATTTGATTAAATTATGTTGGTTGAATAAAGCAACACAAAAGAGTGTATATAAGCAACCCGGGAAAGTGTACTGCTTGACCTAAAATCTATACCTGGACTCGGTCCTTTCTTTAAGTGGGCGATGTAAAATAAGCAACAGTCAGCCAGATGTGAATGAAACATTTTGTTTACTTTATTTTAATTTAGTTTAGCTCATTAATGAATTCCTTATTTAAATTGAAAAATTAGAAATTAAAATAGGAAAGATATTTATTTATTGGTTTAATAATCCTTGTCACAGGACAGTTTATTACACAAGAGAAAAAAAATTAGGTAATGAAATAGAAAATACCCGGAATTAGAAGACGGCAGTTGAAAATAATGACTGTAAATTGAAACCGATTGTTTCAAAGAAACGACATACCTACAGGGTAAGCAAACTATCCCTTCGGACCTTTTTTCTCATAACGCGCAAAAAATATTGTTACTGCAAGATAGGGCCCTTCCCGGCAACTCCACCGTAAATGGAAAATTGTATTTCATCACATTGTTGGCGGCCAAATAATACAATTTTTAAGGTAATTTAAAAATTTCCAAACCCCTTGCGTCAGGAACAAAATTCAATTTTTTAATTTTCTTAACGAAAACTCACGTTAATTAGATAGGAAGAGTAGGTTTTAAGCTTGGATAATGAATCAACCCCTGGGGCAGAAGACAGTCTCCTGGAACCAACAGTCACCCTGTTGGGTTGGCCCCCTGGGATCAAGTCATCCTGCATGAGTGAATAGTCTCCTAAAGAGCAAGAAGGCACGCAATGGGGTCACAAGACCAGTCCACATAACCCCCCTCCCAGGTCACTATAATATACTAGAAAAGTAAGAAACAATTTTTGCCAAAATTAAATTTTATTAAATTTAAAAAGCAAGTAATAAATATCTCATTAATAGTAATATGCATGCCATTATACTATCTGTATCTGTACATTCTGCCGTCATAGGCAAAAATACAGTAACTCTAAAATTTTAACAAAATGACTTAGTAACGACTTAGTGTTCATGATACATTATTCTACTGTTTAACTAAGCCAAAACACAGTAAAATATTTCTAAACATGTAAATATTCTCTTTGAAAAACCCCTTAAGTTGAGATATGGCAACTTTTGCTAAGCAAGAACACAGTATCTCACAAATCATAGGCAAAAACACAGTAACTAAAGTGCACTTACGCGGTTCTTGCTTCGCACTCGAAATATGCTGTTTTATAACTTAGTAAGTTTTTGCCTTGGGAGTGGGGCTTATTTGGATTACCCTTGACACCAGGGGATGTGTTTTGACCTCTGCTTAACCTGTTTGCTCTCTGGGAGATTGTTCAACCATACCAGATGACTTTTGACCCCAACAGGATAACATTTTACGAAAGAAAGTGATCTTTGTGCCCCAGGTGGTATCGTTTTACCTCAAGGGGGTGACTTTTGGTCCCAAGCTTTCAAAGCTACTCTTTCTATCTAATTTACGTGAGTTTTCCTTAAAAAATGAAAAAACTGAATTTTGGGGCTGACGCACGGGGTTTGGAAATTTTTTATCTACCCCAAAAAATGCTTTATTTGGTCGCAAATAATGTGATTAAATAAAATTTTCTGCATCTTTTTATTATTACAAAAATATTCGATTTAAAACATTTTTTAAGAGACTTTGTGGAGCCCAATAGAGCCAATAAAAATGAGGCTACAGATCTCTGTAATTACTATATGCACGCTTTCTTTCAGAATTTTAAATTGATTCCATTTTTGTAAACAAAAATTAAAACCGAAGTGAGCCCTCTCTTGGGCTGAGGGGGCAATTTTGATATACGAATTTTTTAGGCCCAGGAAACGATAAGGTTTATCCCAAAATCCTACCTATCTTATCCCGAGGTATTATCCTGTATTTCGAAATCATGAATATTTTCTATCAACATAAACACGAGTGAAATAGAGAAAAAATAGATAGAACCATTGCCAATGAAACAAGAAATGTGTTTTACTTTCTGTTGACCCTTTGAGAGTTAATATACCACTAAAATTGATGATTTAATATAACAAAAAGATTTCATTGTCTTAAACCACTACAAGTATTTGTATAATACTGTATAAATATTCTAATAGGTGCATTAACGAAACATTTCAAAATGGTGAAAGTGAAAACATGAAAATTCTTGGCCGCCCTGCTTAAAATATTTCAACTCATTTATTTCAAGTCAAGAATTCTACTTACCATATAACCTGTCACCGCGGTTTATTTATTATATGTTCCACCATTTCTTATAATTAGAACCATGAAACATGTTTCATTATTTAATAGCTCTTTTTAATAGCTTTATTAGAATTATCACTTAAATAATAATGAAAAGAAGCATACAAATTTAATATCCGGATATGAATAATGTAGTTACATAAGAGGTTAACACATTTTGAATTAGTACCTACAAGAGAAAATCATAAATATGCGGATATCTGGATATCGAAAGATCGAACATGTCACGTTTTATGAAACTGAATATGAACGACTTTAAATGATTCCTTTTCTTTCAAAAGTCGAGTCATACGACGCACGACATCTACAGGTTTGGAGAATATCATGGATAGTTAGTGTTCCCTGAATAAGTGAATAGAATATGGAGTAGCAGTTACTAGTGTAGATGGGCCACCCAATATGTTAAAAGTATCAGCATTTTTAAAAATTTGATTTTTCTTTTCTGCAGCACTGTAGACCTAGTCCAGTAAGCTAGAAACAAACTGTTTATAGTTAGGCCAATACTTAAAAAAATATGTAAAATTGATCGGTTTCTAATTTTATTTTTACCGAATCTATGAAACCATAGTTCACAAATTCCAAAGGGATGTAACTAAAAATATAGCAAAATAGAAAAATATATTTAAATATAAACTAATGTTTGAGGAACACTGGACGATTAAAGGTAAGTTGGCAGGGACACACGCTTCTCGCCTAGGGGCCTACCAAAGCTGGACTTTTGCACCAGATGATTCAAAAGTTGGATGAAGATCCAGATTTTTTTACTAAAATATTATGGACTGATGAATCATCTTTCTACGGCAGGAGTTTTAATAGGAAAAATTGAGGGTTGTGGGAAAACAGGCACAACAGAAAAAGATTGGTAAAACAAATAAAAAACCAGGAAGATAAACTGTCATCGTTTGGTGTGGAATTTTGAAAAACAAAATTGTTATATATTATGATTATGCTTTAACTGGAGTTACCTATCTGGACATAATTATCCCAGGAGCAGAAAATATTCTTTTTCCAGAATATTCCGAAAGCCGAACTTGATATGATTTGGATGCAGGATAGGGCAACTCCGCATAGTGTCCTACCCGTTCGAGATCATTTGAATAATGTATTCCTAATATGGATAGGGAATAATTGAACAATTAAATGGCCACCTAACAGTCCGGATATGACCCCTAAGGATTAAGTTTTTTGGGGATTTCTAAAAGACATTGTCAATGATAATAATAATGATAATAATAACAGTATTCAAGTCATTAAAAAACAATCTGAATGTAAATAATGAAAACATTTCTGGTGCAATTATAAATATAAGAAGACGTTATCAATGCATTGACAATAATGGACATTATCGATCATATTTTATGAGTTATCATTTATTTATATTTTAATTTACTAAATAAATCTTTGATATCTATTTTGTATAAATATTTGGTTTTTTTCTTCCTCACTGTAAACCATTTTGATTATTTCATTAAAGAGTTGTTACTTATCAAACATAATAGTTGTCATTTTCATAGCTCACTTTAATAATGTTAACTTTTCCATATTTATAGTAACTAGTTTAAATATAAGATATTCGACGTTTAATAACTCAAAAACGGTATATAGTAGGGGTAACAGATGGCATATTTTTGAAATCAGGAAAAAAGGATAATTTAAAAATTTAGTAATATACAGGATATCCCATTAAAAAATATATAATATAATATATCAATATATATGGTACTGTATTCTACAATATGTCATTAACCAGATACGTATAGACACGATATTAACTTGACGTATTGCTTTAAATAATATATTTACTTAATTTATGGAGACAAGAGGCAGTAAAAGGGAGAAGGAAAGGGTATTCTTTTATTTTTTACGTCAGTAAAGTTTATAAGTCTATATAAGTCACATTTCTATACATTTATGCCTAATAATTATAACATAGGGCAGGAAATAAGGCGAAAAAACGGGGTGCGATGGGTAAAAATTGTTAGTATCACCTGGAAATGACCTATTTTTGTTCAAAAAGCTTAAGAAAATCAAATTCACTTATTTTGTCGAAAATTGAAGGGGGCCGAAAACCGGCTTTAGGGGCCCTCCTCCTTTATAAGCTTTTTTTTAAAAAACCAAAATCCAAATCAGTTTATAAGTACTGTTGTTTAATTTTCATGTGCTATAAATTAGTATAGTATACAACTGTTTTCATTACCTATGTTGGGATCCAGCATTTCTTGAGTAGGGATTAAACTGCTCGGCGCTTGTAATGTACATTGTGTTACACCTAGTTGTTGAATAATTGAAGTAACAATACTACATATTTATCATGACATAATACTTTTAACTTCATTAAACTCAGAATACGATATAATATTACAGCGAGAGAAAATAAAGGTGAATTGCACATTTAACCAAGGCTTTCAACACTTTTAATATTTACGTAGTTAATCATTTTAAGCAAGGTTATAAATAATGATTATTTGCATTGAACAAAAGGTTGTACAAAAACTAACCATAAATAAGATCATCAGTGAATACATCAGTTAAACGCTAATCATCAGACGAGGTGTCTGTACAGGAAATGAGATCCAGTTTATATAGAATGAGAATAGAATATCAATTGATCTTGACGTTTGATAAAAATGAAACTGGTTGTCACTAAGCTTGTCGAGCCACTGACTTGTCCATTTTATTAATGATTAAAACCTATTGGTAGCAATGCATTGTTAATAATAATAATAATATATTTTTTGCCCATCAAAATAATCCAGTTACAGGACAACGTCCTTCACACATGATAATACTAAGAACTATACTGTCTATGCAGTAATTAATACATACTAAAGAAAAATTATTATTATAGCATAACTAGTAAAGTGCAATCAAATTATTATTAAAGACAATAATGGGTTCAAAATAATACTGACGATTTCAATAAACTGTTGTAACGGTCTTGATAAACTGACTTAAACGTGTGCTAAATATATCACCTTGACTGCGCAGCTTGTTATATAATTCCATCATAGAATAAATGGGAGACTTTTTGAAAATATTTGTACGGTTATTGGAACTATAAAATAAAATATCTTGACATGCTCCTAATCTCTGAAATTAATTTTAGATAATAGTGTTGGACAATCGATGAAATGGTTAAGTAGTTTTTATAAAAAATACTGTAATAAGTAATTAGATAAGTAATTAGTATTATTCTATTCTCTAATGATTTCATCGGTAACAGTATTTGGATATCCCTGCTCTGGATAATTCGTATTATTTCTGAAAATTAAGAACTTCTTAAATTTTCGCTGTATAGTCTCTACTGCTGTAAGTGAATGCTATAAACTTGGTTCCAAATTATCACACCATCCTCACGTTTTGATCGTACCATTGAAAAATATAATGTTTTGAGTGCATCTACATTAGAGAATTGTTTACAATTTCTTGTTATAAAGCTTAGTAATTTTAGTGCCGAATTTGTGGATGAGTTTATGTTTCTGAAGAGTCCAGGTTAGTGTCGAATTATACTCCCAGGTTCTTATTTATTGAGCTTTTGACAATTCCGTGTCATTGAAGGTATACAAAAACTCTATAAACTTGATTCTATACGTGTACGTTACTACCATGCATTTTGATACGCTCACACCCGCAAATCAAAAATTTTTCGCAATCTACAATAGCACATAAATCATTGATAAATATAACGAACATATGTGGCCCCAAGTTTGAACCCTGAGGTACCCCTGATGTTGCTAGTTAAGTATTTGACTGAAAACCATTATATTGAACATATTGCAACTGGTTTTTAAAATATAAAATGAAGAATTTTAATATTATATTACTCAAACCAATATAATTTAATTTTTCAATTAATAAAAGGTGGTCCTAACGTCAAAGGCTTTTGAAAAATCAGTGTACACCAGATCTACTTGACCTCTGTTGTCCAGTGATTCGGAGACAAACTAAGTTAAACAAGCTAGGTTTGTTACTGTAGAACGTTTCTCCATAAGACCGTGTTGGTGAGGGGAAATTAAATTCCTTATCCCAGATTAATTATAGTGTACACTGAGGCCTCAAAGACCTTGACAAAATAAGGTAAAATTGAGATTCCTCTACAGTTTTTTACATCTGTCACATTTCCGCTTTTATAAATGGGTATACTTTTGTCGGCTTCCAACATTCGGGAAATGATATTCGCTATACAATATTAAACAAAGCTCGCTGAGGGGTGAAAAACACATTTGCGCAGTCTTTAATTAAAGACTGAGAAGTTAATCATGTCTCGATGTCAATTTGTTTTTTAGCTTTTTGATACATTGCCTGGTGTCTGTTTTCGATAACTGATCGGTATTTATCGATGGTTGGTTACTTATAATATCAGAAGTTGGCATTGTGTCACACGCTATTAAAGAATTGACCAAGATTATCTACAATGTCTCGCGGGTTATCAATTTCTTTTTCATTGTAATACATTTTACTGGGCATTCCAACAGTGCTTATTTTATTGTTTATGTAGAACCAAAATTGCTTATGGCCGACAGTCAATGTGCTCCCAATATAATCCATGCAATTTTTGTACGCATCTTTCGTTTGTAATAAAATATGGAAATATTTAAGCCAAGAAATGGCTTTTTTACGCAAAGCATTAGATTATTATATTTATAACTACTGAACGACATCAAATGCCGGATCAGTGACGCGGTGCTTACATGTTAAGCTTGCGAGCACAGAGTCTCGGGTTCGAATCCTGGCTAGAGTATGCAATTTTGGTGACACTTTTAATGCGTTACCCAGCTGGTAGCCACAGGTTAAATCGCGGTTGAGTGGCTAATCGCTGTTATCTCGGTAGTCTCAGCTGTGGCAGATGGCAATGTGGCAGGGAATACTTCTTGTATGATATCTATGTGTGCGTATCCTAGTTGAAGTGTAGAATAGCTGTTGGAGCTTAATTTTCTGTTTTTGGTAAATGGAACAATAACTGCTTTGTTCGGATTGACACTGAGGACCTCTGACAACACCATTTGGATGCTAAGGCGATTTGCATGAGATTTGAAATCCTAAACCCGTATTTACCTCTCACAATAATGACCAGATCATCAGCATAGCCTGGGCTTTAAAGTTAGCGTTACCTGTGGAGAGCCCCTCATTGAAATCAACGTGGCGGATTTATCCACCATGTTTGTATCAATTATTCTGCTTATTAGTATGGATTTTATCCATTAATTTAATTGTTGACTACTACAATTCCTCTTCTTTCCACGGGTCTGAGTATGGATTCATATGAGATGTCTCTTTAAAATATACCAAAAGAGAGGGTACAGCTTAAACTTTGAGCCCTGAGGTAATTGTCCTTTTTGCTCTGTTGTTAATCCAATGGCAGAATATAGCCATAGAAACCTATTCAAGGCAACAAAAGCAAAGTAACCAGTTCTCTATTAATAACTTCATATTATGTACATATGCGTCGAACATGAAGAAACAAATTTTTATTCGTAAAATAACTATACATCAAACATGGTATTATGAGGTTCATCTTTCACTGGTACTTAACGTCAATATTTTTATATATTAAAATTAAAAATAAAGAAGTATTCCACCCAGGACACCCTTAAACAGTTATAGACTTTCTAGAGAAAAAAATGTTAATCAATATATTCATCTAAAAAATACAATAAAGAGACAAGGAAATATATGCAATTTAATTTCTAATTATAACAATTTAATTATTATTCAATATTATAATTATCTCTTGGAAGTATTCATAGTGAATCATCAAATATTTTTGCATAGTACAGTTTAGCTTATAGCCACACGTTATGGTATTCAAGGTTAAAACGATAAACTGATCGATACTTGCATAAGCTGCCACTAAAATTTCATTGTTCTAAAATTAGTGTTTTAAATTTAACTAGTAGTAGGCTTATATTCAAAACATGATGGACGTAGGATTGAAATTATGAAAGCAAGCATTTGATAGAGGTTTTAATATACCATACCAATCATCTCTTGGCCAATTCAAAACGCTTGTTCGCTTCCTTGAAGTGTGAAGTATTCAAATCACTATAACTGGGCAACTGCCGATTTTCTTACCTTTACCAAGATGTTTTATAAAAAGACAATTCTGTTTTTTTTTGAGACTTTCTAAAATATTTGCAAATGACTCTGAAAGTTACAATCCTTCGAAAAACAAGTCGTTACAGATCGTTCACAAATCCACAGAAACAGCAGTGTTCATTTGCCATCAATTGCAAGTGGACGTTTAAATTCAGTGATTCTGCGCGTCAGTCACTTCTTTGAAATCGTATGTTCTTATCATGTTTTTATTATCTACCCCGATTTAGACATGATTGTTCTTAACGAATCTAAAAGTTTAAAAGTAAATTATTGTTTGTTTGAATCTAAAAGTGTCGACAACAATCATTGTTTAACATATATTTTGACAAATTTTTAGGCGCACTCCCAGGTCAACACCTTAGTCTTGCTATTTCTGCTCCTGATACCTTTGCTACTTCCATACAGAGGTACCCATTCCATCAAATTAGCTGCTAATACTTTCCACAACTTGATTTCTCGCTCCTGCTATCTACTAAAAGATCTTTTTTTTCATGACTGTAATTTCCATTTTGTTAAGCATTTGTCCAGAGTAATGACCGATGTTTCATAATTTTTAATTTTACATATTTCTTTTTTCTTTGCGTATTTAATTCAACTCTATCGATAATATGATGAACCTCAGATACGATTACTCTGGAGATGCTCTATTAATTCACAAATATTCGGTCTTAATGATAAACCTAATAATTTTTTGATGCCAAACCTCTATAGAGTTCGTAGTTCTGTGGCGTTCGTTGTATCAATTGCATATATTAACATTAACAGCCAAGCCCTGGCTTACAAAATAACCCCGAATAATAATATCTAATATTGTGTTCCAATGGCTAATCTTTACCCCTTCTTGTTTATAGTTATATGAAGTTGTTCTTTCTGTAAGTATCTGTTAATGGTATAAACATCTGTAAGGGATAAAGTTACCAATAAGAGATTTTGGGAAGGCTATTTCTCTACATGTTACAACATAAAGATAAGGATTTTCCTAATGGGCGCTGAAATGGGAGAACCATAATGCCTACCTGGTTCGACAGGCGCGAAAATAGCTACAAATCTTGCATAAGCATAAGCCAACGGGTACTCAAATGTGAGACACTGAAGTGGACAGAAGTCACATTTTTAAATTTCGAGTTACTTAGAAAAATTTAATAAGGACGTTATCAAAATGTCACTTATTTTAAATTGTCGTGAATGACAAGGAAATAATGAATTCACGTAATCGTACATTTGTATTAGTGTAAGTCTCCGATATATAGATTAATATCCAGCTCAAAAAATAAGTAGGTATTTAATATTCATTTTCGAAAAATTCCTGTCGCGTGTTGATGTTATTTAGGATTACCTTATTGAAATGTTTAATTCCATCCTTTATATGCAAGGAAACATCTCGTTGACAGCAAATCTTGATTCATAATAATTCTAACCATATTGTACTCACATTTTTTTTATTTTCATGTATTTCTTCTTCGTATAATAAATAATAGCACGTGTTAACTAATGTCAAAATCCGGTAGAATATTAAAAGTAAACATTTTTTAACACCGATGACTTGATCAGTATGCGACTGCCTGTAAGCAGCAATTTGTTTGAAACATTTTTGCTGTGTTTTGAAAAGACCGCATAAGGCATGCATTTTCAATTTTGAACACACAAATTATACAATACAATTACAATACAATTTTTGCAATTCATTTTAAAATATAATAACTTGAAATATTCGAATATTCTGTCGAATGAAATAACTCATTAATAAAAAAAGAGATATTTTTGAAGTTCGTGATTACATAATTATGTAGTATCAAAACAAAAAATACATAAAAGTATTTCTAATTAATCAGCGACGACCACTTGATTTTTTAAATTAAAACTACCCACAGAATTATCACCACTAATTTTTCTTTTCTTAAAGTTAATATTTTCAGGTATAAGCGCAAAATATGAACCTGTCAGAGAATTTACACAAAACTTCCATTTCTCTTTAACACCATTGATTTATTAATAATACTTGATGACGATGGTGGTGATTTTCGGCGACCATCCTGTACAGTCTTTGTTCGCTAACACTTTATCAGGTTTCTTCCTTGGCAATAATGTCTACTACATTCTAAATATTACATTCCTCCATCGTTTATTAAATATTTTATCACCGTGACCACTGACCACCCTGTATACTTTTCACTAAGTGCTTCTTTCTTAAAAATTAAGCTCACCATTTTTTCTATGTTCTTCATATTAGGCTATCTACCATATATAGTTTTCACCATAAGTATATCTGGTTTCTACCTTGGACTACCTGTTAAATAACATTTTTCTCTGTGAAATAGATTTTAAGAAGTAGCGCAGATAGACATGCAATAGACTGACGGACAAACAAATTGACGAAACTGCGAAACCTAAATTTTTGTATATTTACATAACCAGAAATGTGAAAAGCGAAAAAATCTCGGCCAGTTATTTTTCATAATACCTATACTTCCGTTTGATAAACGAGAAGAGTAAACACATTTATTTTATTCGGATTCAATTTTAAAAGTGAAAATCATGTAAGATGATTGATTGATTGATTGATTGATTTGCCAGCGTAAGGTGGGCATTATATTTAAATAATAAAAATACACGAGAAAGTCTTCTATGATACACTTGGAAAATATATTGCAATTATTTATCTAAAATATAATAGATCAGAAATGAACTACTTCATAATGTTATATTTAAACAAGTGATCCATGATCTATAAGCCACCAGTTAGCAAGAAACACTCTCGATCGTCTTTTGTTTAATGCGCCATGTTTAGTGTTGATTCGATAGTATAGTGTTATGTAGCGTCGTCTTAATAATATTTAAGGTTATTTTACAAATTTTGACGTGCTTTTTATTTAATATTATTCAGAGTTTATCGAAATGCGTTTAAATTATGTGACTATGAATCCGTTTATTTTGGCTCGCACACTTTAAAGGTATGTTGATCATATGAGGTTAAATTATTAAATTTGTAAATAAAATAAAGAAGAAACCACCTTATTTTCAAAACAGACCAGATTTATTAGCAAATATTTATCAATCTTAAAATACTCACAGCCGTCTTCGTCGGGTGTACGTTTACGTTTTAATAATTGTTCTATATCATCTTATTCTGGTTTAAAGGAATAAATTTCAAGGGTCTAATTCAAATGTTACTACTAATTTATACTGTAGTTATACGTTGTAATATAGTTTTTTCTCAGCAGGTCATACATTTTTCATTTTAATAAGATCAGAAAGAAACTGGAATAAACAACTGCTTATTTGGCATACTGTACTTTTAAATAATATTGTTACATAATAATATAACAGATATATTCATATTTGTTTCCTTTCTTTTAAGGTGAATCTGGAAAACTGTTTACTTATTCAAATTGTGGTACAGGGACGAACCGCCAAAGGGAAAGGAATTAAAGGTATATTTAATATCAAATTATATTCAAATTTTTTTATTGATATCACGGCATTTTGTTGTAGGTAGGTTCAGAACGAGATGGCACATGATGACAACGTCATAAGTAGAAGGTAAAATATTTATTTGTTAAATATATGTATACCGAACACATAAAATTAAGAAAGTGTAGAAAGGGTTCATTTTTTTAGAAATTAACAATTAAGTTGAAATGCACAATTGCATCTCAGAATTCATAGTTGTTAAGTCGGAATACTCTTACACTACATCCGAGGCATAATAGCTTTAGACGCGTTTCGCTGATAATGTTGACATTATCTGGAGATGATCGAAACTAAAGTAAATTTAATAATGTATGCTCTATTTATATTAAATTAACGTTATGGTTTAATGAACCAATACAGGCTACTTCGAAAAAGCCCTTATCATTATGCTATTTTTACATTTTGCAATTTGTAAGCTTTCGAAAGCATTCAGCTATTTATTATACTTTTCGCAAATACAAAACGAAGAGTATATTGCATTTATTTTGTTCGGCACATTTCTAAAACCTGTAATATTGCTCGTAGAGAAAAAAATTTCATATCACTGTGTTGGTAATCGAATTCTGAACAACTTTCAAAATGTCCGTCCGACTGTCTGTCTGTCTGTCCGTCCGTCACGTTTCTTGTAAGCACGATAACTTAAGAACGAAAAGTCCGATTGTATTGAAATTTGGGCAGTAAGTTAGTGATAGCTAGAGGAAGAACCCTATAATTGAACAATATAGATCAATAAAAAAAAAATTATTAATTTTTTAAAGTACAAACCAATTTTTTTTTATGTTTTGTAATTAAACAAAAAATGCCTAAAACTAATATTATTTACAAAAAAACTGCGAAGAGTATCCTATAGAATGTGCAACAATTATATAAATAGTGCAGTAAATTGGCAAATAGTATAATGGTTAGCTTGTTACATGTTACATTCCTAATTAACTTTAAGTTATTGATGTCTATCCTGTGATTGTTAGCATGCTGTTCAATACTACATTATTAAGTTCTTGCGTAATGGGGATGGGTTATGTGCTAACTGATTCTAGTCATGAATGGAAGTTTCGCCTGTCCAAATTACTTCAAATTGCAACATTTAAAACTGACTTCATAAATCCTGGATCTTTCGTTTGAATCAATTTTATTCTTTGGGTTTTCTATGATCAATAATTTAAGGTTAATATGGCAAAGTTTGTCAATAAAATGTCCCGACAATATCTGTAACAACAACAAATGTACCTGTATTATTGATCAAGGTTTAAAATACTGCACTGACTGCAAATTGCAGCAACCAAGCAACTGTCCAGATTTTTTAGATTCCGACTTTGAGGATTTTTAAAATATATTTATCTCAAGTTTTAAATTATAATTTATAATTTAAAATTAATTTCAACATTAGGTTTTAATGTATAGGTAAATATAATGGATTTTAAATAATGTGCAACGTAAATAATGATAAGTAAAGAAAATAATGATAAGTAAATAATGATAAGTAAAAATGATAAGTGCTTATGAAAAAATAAAATTTATATTAAAGATGTCAAAAATATTTTATATCTATGCTCCCGCAACATGCATGGCACACTGATTAAAGCATAGTAGAATGCAGAACGGTAGAACCGGGCGAACGAGGCTTCATGAGGTATCCTACCCCCAGAATCCTAATAAAAACAAGCTAACCATTATAGTCCAAGAGGCGTCTGCAAATTTGTGTGGGGAACGAGTGGACGGGATTTAGCAGTTTAGAATACTGCAATAGTATGCCCTAAACTCATAACCGCTGGTCGGCCGATCACGATCCCTGGCGGTAATGAGTAATTCCGGTAATTGTTTATTGGGGCAATGGGGCGATTGTGGTGACAAAGTGGACGTTTTTTTTGTAACTAATTTGTTTATTATGATCCAAAGAATGTAAAATGCTCGGTCGGCCGACCCCCACCCCTGGCGATAGCCTTGGCCGACCATTAACAACAATGCAATTTTTAATGCCTAGCCTCCCCCAAGGAGTGACCAGGTCGGCATTGGTCTATTCGAAAGAACAAAATTTTTCCTTTCATAAAACCCCGGTCGGCCGATCTCGGTCCCTGGCTTTAATGAGTAATTACACTAATTATCGTGGGGGGATTGTGGTGACAGAGTGGACGATTTTTTGTGTAAACTTTTGTTTTATTGTAATCTCGAGAGTCTAAAATGCCCGGTCGGCCGACCCCCACCCCTGGTGATGTCCTTGGCCGACCATTTGCAACATTGTAAATGCCTTTCCTCACGCACGAATTTAGCAGATCGGTCTTGGAACATTCGAAAGGGTGAATTATCAAAAGAATTTTTATTACCTCACTGTTTTCACTGTTATAACTTCTTCCCCCCTTAAGGGGGGTGATAAATGTTGTAGCAACTGCACTCAGAGAAAAAGTGCACTATAGTTTTAGGTAAATTTCTATAGTTTTAAGAAAACGTTCTAATTTAAATGTGAACCTATGAAATGTTTCTTTGTTTTAAGTAAATCATTTATTTAATTGTATAAAATTTTACTTAATTCAAGTAAATTATTTATTTCATTTTAGGTTTTTTTAAATTGTTTCTAAGATATTAAATTACGTATTATCAAATAAATCAATTATCTTGAAGTAAATAAAGAACTGTTTGTTTTAAAGGAAAAAAACTTTGATTCAATAAAATCTGATTCAAATAAATGGATTTACTTAAAACCAGTAATTTTTTTCTGACTGTATGATCGGAATTCATCGCGTGTTTATGATGGCATTTTGCTTTTATAAAATTACATTTGAAAAAAAAATATTTACGATGTTAATTAAAAAAATGCATATACATATGTTTCATTTTGAAGTTACACTTGGAATAACTTTAAATTTGGATCGAAGAAAAAAATTGTCCGAATGAAAGTTGTTTGTTTTGGAAGGGCACATATGATGACATGTATCAAGGGCCTATTAAGGCCACCCTATGTAAGATATGGCCACCAACTTTGGTTTTTTAAGAAACCCCTTTAGTGACTTTTACGATTCTCACCGTGGAAAAACTAATCCTATAAAATTTTGTTTGTTTGTAAAAGGACATGTAATGGCACTAACCAGGGGCCTGTCAAGGCCACATTTTGTAAAATCTGGACACCAACAACACGCCGAAGGAAAACGTGCTTCCTTATATTATAATCTCATAAACGTAGATATTATTTGTTTCGAAATTCTGTAGAAAACAAATTATACATATTTTGAGTAAAAATTTTTTAAAATCCCCTGTTTTATTCTGTTGTTAGAATAATACCCACTTCTTTGAGCCTTAAGAAGCCGCCGAGCGTCATCAAGGTCGCGCGCTGGTATAAAATTTTAACTTTTTGAATTAGCTACGGCAGCCAATAGCCGAAAAGTTTCTTCGGCCGACCGGGGTTTTATGAAAGGAAAAATTTTGTTCTTTCGAATAGACCAATGCCGACCTGGTCACTCCTTGGGGGAGGCTAGGCATTAAAAATTGCATTGTTGCTAATGGTCGGCCAAGGCTATCACCAGGGGTGGGGGTCGGCCGACCGTGCATTTTACATTCTTTGGATCATAATAAACAAATTAGTTACAAAAAAAAACGTCCACTTTGTCACCACAATCGCCCTATTGCCCCAATAAACAATTACCGTAATTACTCATTACCGCCAGGGACCGTGATCGACCGACCAGCGGTTATGAGTTTAGGGCATACTATTGCAGTATTCTAAACTGTTAAATCCCGTCCACTCGTTCTCCACACAAATTTGCAGTCGCCTCTTGGACTATTATACTCTTCGCCGATTTACTACACTTGTTACATAATTGTTGCACATTCTTTAGGATACTCTTCGTAGTGTTTTTCTTTGTAAAGGATATTAGTTTCAAACATTTGCTGTTTAATTACAAAGCAAAACAAAAATTTTTCATTTAAAAAATTAACATCTTTTTTATTCATTGATCGATTTTGTTAGAAAACAATAGGGTTCTTGCTTTAGCTAACACTAAAGTATTATCCAAATTTCAATACAATCGGACTTTTCGTTCTTAACACTGCATTATTCGCGTTCAGATTCAGACACAGTTGCTCGTGGTGTATCTCGCAGATACATAATAATAATTTTTGGGAAATACAACATTTATTTCTTGAAGTGGATATGAGGATGAAGCAGGTAGAAATAATGTATATAATTTTACTTAAAATTGCATTATTTTGCAAAATGACTGATTAATACATGAAAAGTAACTTATGGAATAAAAAAGAAAAAACATTAAAAAACAAAATAGGAAAATTTCTTTATCTATGACGTCGTTAAGATGCATACTGGATATTACTAAATAATTGCTTTTTTGGCTCTTATTTGCAAATATACTGGAATATATTTCTGTTTAGCGGTATACTAGAGAGCCCGGAGGCTCAAAATGTTCATCCTGTAGGGCTTTAAAGACTAAAAGCTGACACCTAGCTACATCGATAGCTTATATATAGGCAAACTTCCAAAAAAAGTTGTCCAATGATTTTCCTGTACAAAAGGGCGCTATTCACAATTTTCGAGTTATGTAGTGCGTCAGATAGCCGAAGGTCAGTTCTTTCTTTGGTAAAAATTTTATGATATTCTCTGCAGCCGTTTGGCTGAAAAAAAATTAATTGTTTTAAAAAAAGCATTGCTTCTTATGGGAAACGCAGACTTTAAAAGTCCATATCTCCGTTCGATGCTCGCTAAAAATTAATTAATTTTGCCGTGTTTTTACATTTCTCACTCCATTACTCGGAAACTAGGACTCTAATAAAAAAAAAAAAATTACAAATTGAAAACCGATGCTTTCTGATTACGATAGTACTGTTAAAAATATTTTTACGGAAATAATTATCGAGTTATGATTTAAAAACCAACGCAATTATCAAATGTCCAGGCGCTTAGAACTGTCAACCTCGGTCGCCCTCCTGCACCGCACTATTCCCCGCGATCGAACGTTGCCTATAAACATTTAGACAATGTTGCCTATAAGATCTGCGACACATATAAATCCTGTGTCTGTGATCTATCACCTATTTATTATTTTACAATAGTAGTTTTATAAATATTAATTATTAAACACAGCTTGGAGTAACGTCTAATTTAAACATAAACATAAGATAAATAAATAAATTCCGCAAAAATATTATTCTCCGTCTTCACCGCTTTCATCCTCAAAAGACATATTTTCTTCAATTGTTTCCGTATTACCTTCGTTTGAGGAAACATTTGAACATGATTTTTTACCCATACAACGACAAGATCCTATGCACGGGATTTTATTTTTTTTACAGCTGCACCATTTATATTTACAATCTGATAATAAAAATGATTGTTTTCTTTGAAAAAATTTTAACTTTTAAGTATAGGTTTTTGCATCCGTAGCTGCTTAAAGTGGCCAGATCTTGTGGAAAAGGTGGAAGAGTTTGAAATAAGGGTACCAGTTTACCATTGATAAGTTGCCAACCATGCCATTAAGGAGGTTACAACAGGATTAAGAGCACTGAGTTAAATAATGGTTTGATAATGAGCCTGTAGGCAATGCTGTTTTCTGTAGGAGGTAATTTATCCAGTGTTTTTGAAGCTGCTAGTATACCACGCAAATTATTTACTGAGGATATATCTTCGTTGCTTGTACATAATCTTAAAACAAAGGTGTGAACTTCTTTGAACAAGGTATCGTCAAAATCTGCTGTTCCAATACGATCAAGTAATTTGGAATATATAAGATAGACTTTCCAACAACTTTTTTTACCAATACACACCCTGTAATTGAGTGAAAAGCTGGTAAGTTTTTTAATAACGAGTCTATTTCTAAATTATGTACCGGTATAAATCGTTCTTGCCCTTTCTTTCCAGCCTTCACCCAAACTTTCTGTGTGAGACTGTGCAAAACTTTCTCTCTGAAGTGAGAAGAAGTACCAAAACATCAGTATGTTTGGAATCAATAAAACATTTATTGTACCCAGCTTTTTTTACCGATAAAATATGAAGCAAAATTCTAGTATCTGCTTTTTCGTGATTTGATACTAACAAATCATCCATACTAACTTAAAATTGCTTGTGTACTCCATAACGTCAAGCAATCCGCCACTTGTCGCAAATTGAATTGTTTTTCTGTTAGATAATTCACTTAGTTGTTTGTAATGATAAAAAATTTTTTAATTGTCGTTTGTTATTAGTTGAATTAATAAATAAATTCCATTGCTGAGGTAGAAGTACATCACCTGAATTAATTACTTTCTCAATAGATGCTGTAGAACTTCCTTTTATTCTGGTCAAGTTTTTAATGGAGTGCTCTTGGTAATTATCTAAAACTACATCAATTCTATGGGCGTTGTATTCATTTTTAAAAACGTGGATGAGAATATATTTGAATATTCCCCAAATGTTTTACCATTAGGTGGTTTACCCATATCCTGTACAATAAACATTCCATCAAAAATATGACAAATTTTCGTATTGCTAGTAGTTGGCAACGAAGAACTTTTTGTGGTGCCATGATTTTCTAGTATTAGTTTGGCATGAATGATTATTTGCATCTAGGTATGTATGAAATAATTAAAATTAATTTAATACACACTTACCCCTTAAAGATTTATGCAGCTAATAGAGAAATAAATTAATTCACAAGAGCTAATATTAATTACAAATAAGCAAGGGCTCACTAGTCAAAGCAATAGACGATAGATCACAGAACTTATGGGCATCGTTCGACCGCGGGGAATAGTGCGGTGCAGGAGGGCGATCGAAGTCGGCAGTCCTAAGCGCCTAGTGATTTTGTAGTTGCGTTGGTTTTTAAATCATAACTCAGTTATTATTTCCGCAAAAATATTTTTAACAGTACTGTCTTAGTCAGAAAGCATCGGTTTTCAATTTGTAAAAAAAAAAATTTTGATTTGATACCTAGTTTCCGAGTAATGGAGTGAGAAATGTAAAAATACGGCAAAATTAATTAATTTTTAGGGAGTACTGAACGGAGATACGCACTTTTAAAGTCTGCGTTTCCCATAAGATGCAATGCGTTTTTAAAAATAATTTATTTTTTTACAGCCAAACGGCTACAGAGAATATTATGAAATTTTTACGGAAGAAAGAACTGACCTTTGGCTATCTGACGCACTACATAACTCGAAAATTGCGAATAACGCCCTTTTGTACAGGACAATCTTTGGACAACTTTTTTTGGAAGTTTACCTATATATAAGCTATCGATTTAGCCAGGTGTCAGCTTTTAGTGTTTAAACCCCTACCAATTCATTTTTTAACGCACTTTCGGGCGCACGAGCACTCTACTAGTAAGACTACGACCAGAGTTATGTATGGGAATGATCACTCGCTCAACAACGCCTAAACTTTTGTTACTCAGTTGATAGAGGGCTCATCCGGTTGCTTTCCGGCATAAATCTCCATGTTACATGTATAGTACATTTTTTAATCCACAAGAGCAAAAATTTTTATTCCATACTTTGCGGGCTTTGATGGTATATATTGAATAAATGAACATCTCCCTCTAAATGCTTCAATATTTTCGTCCAGGGTAACATTCTCACCAACTGAGTATGAGGATTGACAATTTGTAACAAACTTTTCAAAAATTTTACGTGCAAGGCGGTCATATTTTTTTCTTTCACTCCTTGTTTCTCTATCATCAAATCTGATTACTTGGAACAAAAATCTAAATTGTTTTAGACTCATAGTCATGCGAAATATTTCAATACCAAATCCGTCTGTGTCCCAAAAGTCTTCTAAATTTAATCTTCCGCCTTTGTATCTCTCGTGCGAGTATAGTTATCCTTGATGGTATCAATGTATTGATTGGTAAATTTCACAACTAAATCTAACATATTGTCGGTGATGATACACTTTCAGCTTTCAAAAATACCGGTAGCATTTCTTGGACCACCGATGACACCGGGATGTTTTCTAATCAAATTTTGCTTTGAAGTTTTTTTTCGAAGGAAAAGGAACTTTCTTCCAATAAAATCGATCCACAATCTTTTTGTTTTTTTTTCTTGCGGCTATATAAATGTCTTCTTCATTTTCCTCAGCATCAGATGAATCAACATCGCTTTGTTCTGATTCTGAGTTCTCCAATCTTTTTTCTACTGCCTCAGATCCATCTGTATCATATTCCTCGTCTATATGATAATTTATAAGTTTGGTCACATTAGAGGTGGTATTTTGATTTTTATCATCACTCACGTTGTTGTCGCCCAATTCGTCAAAAAGCAATCTATGAATTTCTTCGACGTCCTTTTCATTTTCTAGATTGTAATACTTCTAGCATGTAGTCATTTTACCTGACAAAAAAGAACTATAATAAACAAATGCAAAATAAACATAGGTACTCGCGTTGTATCTATCAGATACAATACCTTTTAAGTTTTTATTAAAATATTTAAAATAAAAATTTTTGCTATAAAGCATCAACAAACTATGTAAACATATCAAAATTATAAAGAAAACATTAAATATTTAACATTCAAAATACTTACAAAAGTACTCGCGTAGTATCCACCAGATATTCAATTGGCGCGGAGAGACTATGCATTAACGCAGAAAGCGGAAACACTACTAATATATCCGATATTACCAATAAGGCAAATAGTGGGAGCGGCTGCCGCGCAACCCGAATAGTGCCAAAATTATTCGAATATGATTGAGTCTTGTATCTCTCAGATAAGGCGCGAGCACTGCAGTGTTAAGTACCGTGCTTACAAGAAACGTGACGGACGGACAGACAGACGGACCGACGGACGGACAGACAGACGGACTGACGGACATTTTAAGTTGTTCAGAATTCGATCACCAACACAGTGATATTAAATGTTTTTCTCTACGAGCAATTTTACCGGTTTTAGGAATGTGCCGATCGAATGCAATATACTATTCTTTTTGTATTTGCGAAGAGTATAGTAACTTGAAACGTATAAGTCGTAGAGTACTGCGTTCTTTCCTAAAAACTTCCTTGAACTTCATTTCATCTGCATACACTATGGAAACATTCCTTAAAAACAAAAAGTTTTTTGCTTACGGAAAAAAGTGCTATAAGAACAATAAATGTTAAAGTTTTACCCACTTTTACAAAAAAAAACACTAGGTTTTCCATAAAGATTAAATGAATTCAGTGTCCTCCGCCTACGTTTCCTTTATCGACTTAAAAAAAATCTTGATTATCTCAATTGGTTTCGAAGATATCGTGAGAGTGTGTGAAAAAGTAGGGAAAATTGATTTTATTATATTTATTTATTTATTTATTTATTGCATACACTGTTCAACAGGTAAGATACCCAATTACAGAACAGGAATAAAGGCATACAAAGCATTAATTACATAATATACAACAACATAGAAAGAAAGTAAAATGAAGAAAAAAATTACTTAAATGTACGAACTATGAATAACTAATGATACGAAGAAAGAGAAAAAAAATAACATGGAAAATGTTTAAATATAAAAACTATATATACATATATACACATATGTGATTCAAAGCAAATTAAGAAAAACAAAGACACTCACTGGTTATTTAATTTAGAACATTTTGTTTTATGTCACTAAGGCTGCAATTAAAAATATCGAAGTCGTTACATAATTTGTTAGAAGTACTGCAAATCGTATATAAAGGTGAATTATTTAGTACGTTGGTACGCGGCGTAGGTAAATAGAACACTTGGTGATTACGAGAGGTTAATCTGGGAACGTGAAAATTAAGCTTACTAATTATTTCGGGTGCGTCAAAATCATTGTGTAGTAATTTAAACAAAAATACTTGAGAAAAGTACGTACGCCTATCCTCAAGAGTAGTCATAGAATATCTTTCAAGCAAGTTACTGTGCGGAAAACCAATCACTGGATAGGTACCGTCGGATTTGAACCACAGTAATTTAAGAAATCTACGTTGAACTGCCTCCAAGTTATTCTTGTGAACATCATAACTGGAACTCCAAATTAGCGATGCGTACTCAAGTTTCGATCTGACGAAGGATTGATAAAGAATTTTCAGAGTATCAGTATTAGTGAACTCTCGACTAGTACGAACGATGAATCCAAGGGCTTTGGAGGCTTCGGACACAATGGTATCGATATGATCAGTGAAGGATAATTTACTATCAAAAATTACGCCGAGGTCACGAAATGTTATAGGTCTTTGAAGTATGACATTATCTAACCTGTAATCAAAAATAAAAGGTGATGTTTTTAAAGAAAAGGACATTACGTTACATTTACTAGGATTCATGAATAATTTATTTACTATACACCAGGTGTTTATTTTGTCAAGAGAAGTCTGAAGTTGAAAACAGTCATCGATTTCATCAATTATTGTGAAAATTTTTAGATCGTCGGCATATAAAAGGTGAGGCAAATTAATTTCATTCACTATGTCGTTAATAAATATGTTAAAAAACAAGGGCCCCAGAATAGATCCCTGGGGAACTCCAGATGTGGCAGCAAATTCGATCGATTTGAACCCATTTAATGCAACGTACTGACTCCTATTCATTAAATAAGATTTAAACAAAAGGAGCAAAGAATATGAGAAGCCGATTTTTTCTAATTTATTAAGTAACAACTGGTGAGCAAGTCTATCAAACGCTTTGGAGAAATCGGTATATATGACATCTACCTGCCCACGTTCATCTAGGGATTCAGAAATATATTGAGTTACACAGACTAAATTTGTTGTTGTTGAACGCCCTTTCATAAATCCATGTTGATTAATAGAGATTTTGGTGTTAATCGAATGATATATTCTATCATGAAGTAATATTTCTAAGACTTCACAGAAGTTACAAATTACAGAGATTGGTCTGAAGTTCTCAATATCTAGTTTGTTTCCCTTTTTGAAGATGGGACATACTTTGGAATATTTCCATAGGTCAGGAAATAGGCAGTTTTTTAAGATTAAGTTAAAAATTAGAGTTAGGGGATATGCAAAGATGATAGCGCAATCCTTTAATAAAAAAGCTGGAATGGAATCAGGACCGGTCGTCATTTTGGGTTTAATTCGTTTTAGAGCCCGAATAACCTCATCTTCACTGAAAGAGTTTATGCTAACAATAGGGTTATTGTTAGGTATATCGGTCTCAAAGTGATGTTCCTCGATATCTAATGAAGACTCATTATAAGATTGACCGAAATAATTGGCAAATGCATTTAGTATATCAGAGGGATTGTTTAGCGAAGATCCCTCGAAGAACATCTCTTCAGATACACTGGCCGACCCTTTTCTACTTTTGATGAAAGCCCAAAATTTATTGGGATCATTTTTTATATTGTCTTCAGAGTTCTGCACGAAATTTCTGTAGGCTAAATTGGTATCATATTTTATTTCCCTTCTGATGTTTTTGAGGTTATTGTGTATAAGTGGATCACTGGTTCTTGCATACTGTCTCCTAAGACGTTCTTTAAGGCTAATTTTTTTTATGATACTGCCATTAAACCACGGAGGATATCTGCCGCTACGAGAAGTCGATTTCTTAGGTACACAAGATTCAAATACAGAGTCAAGTTTGTTGTAAAAATGAGTGCATGCATCATTGACGTCATTAAAAGAAGAGAGTGAGGACCAGTCTATGTTGAGAAGGTTTTCATACAATTTGGAGAAATCACATTTGCGGAAATTATAACTAACGTCATGATTAGTTGGAAAATTATTAATAAGGTTCTTAACAGTACTTATTTCAGTTGATATGATCAGAGCAGGGTGATGAAAATCTTCATTAGTTAACGGATCAGGAGATTGAGATACATCACAGTTTTTGTTGTGTAATACTAGATCAAGAATATTGTCATTGCCATTAAATATTGAGTTGTATTGAGATAAATTATTAGTGTCTAGAAAATTATTCAAGGCTCTAATTTGGGAGTTAGATTTTGAGTCTTTTAGGTAAGATGAATATTTGGGGATATTAAAATCGCCCAAAATGACTATATCATTATCGCTATTTTGTAAATACTTTAGGGTACCTAGTGTCTCAAAAAAATATTCAAAATCGGCAACAGGTATACTCGGTGGTATGTAGATAACAAATATGTAAAGAGACTGATAATTATTTGAAATTTTTATACCTAAGATGTCGATGGCAGGTATGTTGTTAAAACCTGCAGTATCAAGGCTTAATAAAGAAGAAGTGTATTTTATATTTACTGCTAATAGTACCCCTCCACCTTTTGATCTATTAATGGCAGCAAAATCTCTATCTGAACGAAAAACATTGAATTTATTGCTGAATAGTTCGCTATTAAAAACGGAGGATGTTAGATTTAAGACATTTTTCATAATAAGAAAGCTTGGACCTCCTAAAAGATGTTGGAATTGACCATTTCAGATGACCAAGGGCCTAATTTATTGTTCTGTGAAGGTGCCATGTGGTTGTACCTTGAAACATTTTTGTCGCTTTTTCAGTCAACAATTAGTTTTGTTAATATTGTTTTATTGTATACACACGCGCACATAATCGACGAAATTAATACTAACAACAAGCGGTCCATTGTGTTAAGTGAAAATAATACCGCTGTTAAATGAATGCCGCAGCAATTTTATTAAAATGTTTACTTTGCTGGACTCCACACAATTGACTTCATTAATACAATTGTTCCAGAAAGAAACACACTCTAACGTCCTATGACTCCTACGTGACCATTCATTTTTACTGCAATTACGATTTGTAGCCCAGTGTCCAGGAACGAAATAGGAGTTTTAACCTTCTCATTAAACCACACGAGGTGGAAATTTACATATGGCCAGCTTTTAGTACTATGAATGAAATAAAAAAGTTTGTATGGGGTGGGGAACTTGCTTCAATTTCAAAGAAGGGAAATTGACAGCGCTTGAAGCAGATTTACGCGAAAACTCACGTATATTCATACACGAAAAAATGTCACAACTCATATGAAAATAATCAAACAAAAAAAAGGAAAATATCTTGTCTGCAAATGAAACAAATAAAAAATCAACTAGCATTACTTATATGATTTACCTATAGTGCATATTTAGATATATAAGGATGTAAAAATTATTGGCACAAAATGAAATGATGTTTAAGTTTTTTTTTTCAATTTCCTATTTTTTGAAATTATACTAAATGTTGCTCACAAAAAAATATACCATAGGAGAGAGGTCGAGCTTGAATATACGCTTATCTCAAACGAAAACGAAAGTAGTCGATTTACCTGGCTCACCATCACAAATCCGTTACCTGCTCTTGATTAATTTTTAATATTGCCGGTAGCATAGCCGTAGGATTAATGATATTTATTTACTTTTATTGAAACATTTATGGAGCTGTTCTTTAAACTAACATTATTTATTATAAACAATTTACATCATGCCTATCAATTAACATAAAGGAGTAAAAAAATACTCAATTTATTACAATAATTAAAAAGTGATTCTAAGAATTTTCGGTCGACGCTCATGATATCACCGCTATTATGAACTTTGTGTCTTTTTATGATTTTCAAATTGACACTACATAAACTATACTACTATTCAAACAAATATATCGAATTTAGAGAGCACGCGCATGTAGTTTTATTGCTGTAAAAGGAGTTGCAGCAATTGACATATGTCATGATTTATTTCGTGAAATATATTTCGCAAATATCACTTATACTTTTAAATTCTTCCTGTAGTTTTTGGCTCTAACTTCTTGCTGAAAGTTGGCAAATTGTGATAACATACAGTATTCACATCGGCCCAGCCAAATACGAACAAGGGAACAGTATGTCCACTTGACTTTTATCCACTGGCAGGTCGATAAAAGATACGACGATTTCCGACCGCGACGAGTCACCATCAGCTTATGTTCGTGCACCGTATCACATTGTAAAGATTGTACGCCAATGAAAGTTGAAATCGTGTTTGGCACGGGAGCCGTTGTATTTATGAGAAATTAAGCGAAAATCTTTCATGCGTGGAATTGTTTGTAAAGGTCTGATGAATATCTGGAATCATGAAATATTTTTATTTCATTTATTTATAGTACCAAAAACGTGGAATTTAAATTCTAATGAGTTTAAAACCTCCGGACACTGGACTATTAAGTATACCGTTTCTGTTCCTAGATGGGTGGTGGCAGCTTCTCATCGTATTTTTATTATTGTAGAACACACTACAGGCCTACACCAGAACAATTATGTTGATTTATATGGCGCACTTAGAACGCCCATATATAGATCGTCTACAGTAGGCACTTATATACAAGGTGAACTGTCTATGAGAGTAAAATATTGTTTCATAATGGAAATAACTTATGTCCATTTAGAATTTTTTTTTTTAAGTTTATTTTCTTTTTTGATTATCCCTGATCGCGTTAACAAATTAACTGAGTACACTTTAAAACTAGAAAAATATCGTAATTAAAAGAGTTATTGATTAAAAGAAAAAAACAAAATATTTTGTCTCAGATTATATATGGGACATACCATATCACAAAAAATTCAATATACTCTTTGTATTGTATTTGCGAAAAGTATAATAATTGAGATTCCCATGGAAACACTCCAGTTATGTTTTTATTTTTCGCCTGCGTTTTATTATATGCCATCTCATTTAGTAAGTTATTAAATAAATTAATTTGAAGGACATACTTTAACATTAATTTAGCTAGTTAGCACTGGTATCAAACACTAAAATATCATTTATTTATTTTGGTACCATGAGTTGCAGAAATATTATCAATTCAATAGGAAAGTGATGCAAATATTTGTTTAAAATTTTGTTCCTGTTTCAATATTTGAATTTCTTTATAGAAGATTTTAATGTAGATTATTTAAGTGTTTTATCTTAAATTAGAGTGCCATTATTAGTCAAGATCGTGTATTGACATTTAATTTCTTTATTTCTAAAAATAGGCTGTTTACCATATTATGTATGTTTATTTACAATAAAACTCTTAATGTTTATTTAATTGATAAATAAATCCTACTATCTTCAATGTATGCAATAATTCTGATTGATTGATTGATTTGCCAGCGTAAGGTGGACATTGCTGCAGATTCCGGACATGGAGATTTGTTCCACCACGCAGCCCGATCGCCCACTGGACGGCCAAATGCGGTCGCCCAGTCGTCTATTACTTATTCATGCCTTAACTGGGCGGCTCCACCCGACCGACCAACGGACGATCCAACCATGTGTCGGAAGAAACATCCGATGCTTTTATATACCGCCGGACCGGCTGCATACGCTGGATTGGACATTGGACTTGCTTGTTGTCATCAGCCAGAGCCGCATGACGCATGGGGTAGGAATATAGGATGGAGCGTTTGGTGAGATGCGTCTTCTTGGTTTCCATCTGTCTTTATCGGATGGGAAGTGTAGGCGTCTGTAAGATGCTTCTTTTAGGCCTCCGTGCTTCTACTAACTTTCAGGTTTTTGTGAGATGCTTCTTTTTAGTTTCTTCTGTTTCTGAGTCTTATATCCTTGATATTTCTTTATTGTATTCCGTCTCTGTTATGTCGTTCTTTTCCAGTGTGTATAATCCTTTCCTAGCTTATTCATAATCCTCGCGATTGTTGTTATCCATGTGTATACATCTATCATCATTTCCCCATTCATTCTTCATCCAAGTCTTCTGTTTCTGGATCTAACAGTGTGTACCTCCTTCTGCCCGCTTGCGTTCACTTATACATGAATTCGCTTGCCGCAGAGAGCTTTTTTGTTTTGATTTTTTTCACCTTTTTTAACCGTTCCACAGGCAAATAACCATTTACGGTGGAAATGCCCTATCTCGCGATAAAAAAAGCTTTTTATGGCGGGTTGGTCATGAGAAAGAAGCCCGGGAGAATATTTTGCACACCCTGTATATTAATTTGTTTCTACAGTAATTACTTTCAACTGCCATTTTCCCATTTCGGGTATTTTCTATTTCATTACCTATATTACCTTTTCATTTTTATTTTTAAATTTTTCTGTTGTGTAATAAATTGTCCTGCGACCACACACGCAAAAAACAATATTATGTATCAAGAATCTCCTGCCTCAACCGGTAAGCAAATAAACAAATTCCCCGTATAAAACTAATAACTCTGCAGCGAGAAACAAAAGTTTATAGTAAACAAATTATGTCTTAAACAAAAGTAGGTACCCGTTCTACATGAAGAATTCATTCATTCGTGTATATATGAAACAATGGATTTCCGAATCACAACATTGTTCCCATCTGTGAAGGATTAATAAACCAATAACTTATAAATAAATACAAATAACACTTATCTTGCATCTTTTGCTTATGTTACTATTTCCACTCGTTAGAAGCCAGTCCGTTGCCTTTCACTTCGCACTAGCCACTTTGGGGAGGGTGCTCGGTCGTCTTAGGTACATGCACTTGTAGATAGTTTACGAGTTTATGATCTGGTTCCATTGGACGTGTTTATTTTCTTTTATCAGAGTTATCTCATGTTGCCAGATATCTGTACCCTTTGTCGAGCTGCCCATATACGCCTTTAGTGATGCCATAATCAAATATCAGCTATATGAAATAGCCAAATTTATGCTAATTTATATCAGCTAATATAGGATTGGCCACTTTTAATTCAACACATTTTTGAGCATTTTCACACCGTTTTTACTTGAGTTTTTCGAGACTTCATGGGAATTTTATTTTAAAATTAAAAATATCTAAAACATGCAATTTTTTTATACCGGAATATTCTGTGAGCTAATTTTTGACATCAAAGTAAAAAAAAAAAACGTTTTCTTTGTATATAGATTCTGAGTATGAGATGCCTTATTTTACTTTGGAATAATATTAAGGTCGGTTAAATTTTTGGGCCAGCTGATTATGAATGTGACGTCAGAATTTAAAAAATCAAAATGGTAGCTCCAATATGACGGATGTAAATTCTGTCTAAAGAAAGTACTTGAAACTGTCAAAAAAATTGAGCATCTATGTAATGCTACACATTAACCAAAGACATACGCACACTGTTCCGGTAGTAACTTCTTTAATGGGCTTGTTCAGCATTTTTTTTTTATTTCACAAATCGAAAGTGCAAGTATAAATTAATGGATCTGCAAAATATCACAATCTTATTCGCACGTTTAGTATCTTAAAAACCATTACAAATTTCCATCTCGCGAAAATGGGGCGTGGCCAGGCGCTACGTCACTATACGCATAGACTCGGCGATCTCACTAGACTTGATGCTCCTTATTGGTTAAAATGGTGAAATGTCAAAAAATTACAATTTTCTCTCGCTCCTGCCAGAACGAATTTTCGATTTCGACCCTGCAATTTACGATTATAATTCATCGCCGACCTTCTCCTTTCCGTAGACACATAGAACGAACTTCCACTCGACGTATTTATTTAGTTACCAGCGTTTAAAAATTCCATGTTTTTCGACTTTTCAGGTTAAATTTGAAAGGTCCCAGAAAGCCATTTTTCTTACGTCACTTGCGTATAGTGACGTCACAAATGAGCGCTCGGTTTTTGCAACTATTACTAAATTTAACTCTTTATATCTCGAGAACGGAAAAAGTTAATAATACGAAATTTTAAGTGTATAATGAGAATATCGAGTACTATATGAAAAAGTATAAAAACCATATAAAAAGAATATCATGGAACAAGCCCATTATTATAATATAATAATAATAATAAAGAATTTATTGCCCTACAGAATCCTCCAGTTACAAGACAATATTACAAAATAGAAATAAATTACATAAATGCAAAGTATGCATAAAATATAGTAAGTAAACGTATAAAATACTTATTTAGTTTAGAGTAGCTTAATATTACAGTTACGTACTTAAATGTAGGAGGTTATAATTTATTTCGGACACAAACGTATAAAATACTTATTTAGTTTAGAGTAGCTTAATATTACAGTTACGTACTTAAATGTAGGAGGTTACAATTTATTTCGGACACAGAGTTTTATGATCTTGGAGTAATTATTTAAAGAAAGACTAAACATGTCACAATGGTCACCAATAGAGTTATATACTTCCATCATGGAATAAATGGGGATTTAGCAAGGATTTTTCTTGTTTCAAAAAGGTAGTGCAAAAGTAAAGGTTTAACACCCGCCTAAACGTGGAATTCTAGAATCAATTTGCGATAGGAGATAGGAGTTGCGAGAGTCCATTGTATTATTGATCAGCTTATAAATAAATATTAAAGAGATAATTCTTCTGTTTTCTAATGAATCCAAGTTAAACCGTGTTAACATTAAATAATTTGGATGTCCCTGTTCTGGGTATGGTATTGGTGATCTATTTTAAATGATAAATGTTTAAGAAATGTCCGTTGAACAGATTCTAATGATTGTGAATGTTTCTCATAAATAGGATACCATAATGAACATAAAGTTGGCACCCAGAGTTAGCACCCCAGATTCACACTAGGTCTGAAACGGCAATGTAAAGAGCGGCTGCGCCACTTTTCTTTTAACAATAGGTACCTCTTGTCCTACTTTCAGCGCGGCAGCTCAACGCCAAGTCGAGTTTTCCGGGGGAAAAGGGTTTTCCGACTGTGGAAGAGAAGGGCCACGAGCCGCGATCTTCTCTCTGTGGATGCTTTTCTTTTAACAATATGTGTCCCTTGGCCCCTATTTTATGTGCGGCAGCTCAACGCCAAGTCGAGTTTTCCGGGGCAAAAGAGTTTTCCGAATATGGAAGGGAAGGGCCAAGTGCTTCCACAGAGAGAAAATCACGGCAGCTCGTGGCCTTTCCCTTCCACAGTCGGAAAACTCGACTTGGCATTGAGCTGCCGCGCTGAAAGTGGGTCATAGGGTTCCTATTGATAAAAGAAAAGCATCTCCAGAGAGAAAATCGCGGCAGCTCGTGGCCCTTCCCTTCCACGGCCGGAAAACTCGACTTGGCGTTGAGCTGCAGCGCTGAAAATTGCAGGGCGGTTAGTTTACACTGAATCATGATGATTGCCACAACCCGAATCGCGGCAACCCTTTGCATTAGCATTTCAGAGCCGGAAAATGTTTTTACATCGGAAAATTCGATCCGGTAACGAGCTGCCGCTCTCCACCCCCGACAGGCCTCTTCTACTCCTTGAAACAAGATAGTCCCGGCAAGCGGTGGCGCGGCCGCTCGTTACGTTGTCGTTTCAGACCTAGAGTGAATCTGGGGTGCTAACTCTGGGTGCCAAGTTTATGTTCATGATTCTATATTGCTGAACCATACTCCAATTTCAAATGCACAAAACACAAATATAATGTTTTTAATGCTTCGTATTAGTAATAATTTCTAATAACAATGAGTCTTTTTAACGCAGATTTAGTAATTGAGTTAATGTGTCTTGTGATTCCAATCTGAAATCGAACAGTATACCCAAATCTTTAATACTCCCACAATGAGTTAAAGAGATGCCGTTAAAACAGTATGAATATTCAACCGCATTTACCTATCGTGAATATGTGATAGAAACTGACAAATAACAATTTGAAAGCTTAATTAATCTTTAATATTGGTCCTTATTATTTTCGATGTAGATGTCATAGCAGTCACTGAGATTAATTTCGGTGAATCGATTTCCACTATTCCTATCAAAATAAATCATAGAATCTGGTCTGTTAAAATGTTTAATGTGACAATTTTTGCGCTGATCCATACCTGCTGTAAACCATTACATCCTAAAATATTTTCGGTAGGAGAGAGTTGCCCCCCTCTCCCATCTATTGGTAAGCGGCAGAGCTTTGAGCTTTTTTATGTACATTAAATATATGTACAATATGTAGTTTACTATGCCATAGCTCTTTTAGGCATTGATGTTAATGTACCTCTGGCTCTTTTAGGTTTTTTTTTGAGTATTGTATTATCGTTTAGCATTTATGAGGTGTTAAATAATATTGTTTGTATTTTTTTAAATTTTAATTAAAAAAAGTGTTTCTCAATTGATAAATATTATATTTCTTAGTTCGAAAATTAATGCAATATGAACCTATTTTAAATATACCTCACCTGTTAACCCAGGTGGAACCACAGTCGCATTTCAAATTTGTGAAACTGAGGATTATTATTGCCTGAGTCACCGATGGGACAGGTAATGCAAATCGACTTCCTGATTTTACTGTTATCTCTAGTATATTACACCATGACTTGAAATGACGGATAGTTGAGTCCTCATAAGAATAATCACTAGATCCTACTAACATATGCATTCACAGATATTCGTCCCACAAAGCAGTAGTATATAAATTAAGTTATCGATAAATATGTAGCGGCAGTTTTACAATTTAATGCATATTTTAAACGAATTTAAATAAGCAGACACAGAGAAAAATAATGTTTTGGTTCAAGAATCCATTGTTTCATATATATACAAATAAATAAATTTTTCTTATAGAGCAAATACTTTTGTTTCAAAAATAATTGAAGAAATAAAACGCTTGTATTAAATAAATTATTTTTAAGACAAAAATATTTGTTTTATACGAAAAATTTATTTATTTGCGTATATATGAAAAACACTATTTTTATGTGTGGGGGTGGCGTGAGTTTTAAAATGTATAATAGACAACAAAAATAATCGAATCTTCAAACATATTGCTAGGTATGTGTCTTGTTTGTTGAAAAACATGTGCTTGAATTTATTCAGATTTAATATTAAATACATAATCACTACTGCAAAGACATATGTTTAGGTACAGTTCCGTGTTTTCACAAATTCTAAAATCTCTGGCTGTGAAGATAATCTCTACTTAATTATGTTTATGAATATGTATTTTCACAACCAGTCGACTAGCACCTAAAAATAGGCCTTTTCAAATTTGAATTGAATTTTGCCACCAAAAACAGTAGGTCATATCATAAGTAAACCAATGACGTCATCAGTTCCAGTGTTGATAAACAAACATCGTTGTGTACTATAAATACATGGATTTTGAAAAATTTTAGCACTTCATATTGGAAAATAAATAGTATTTCATGCCAAGATGAAAAAATCGTTAAATATTGAATCTATTTTCTCGAACAATCTTTGTTTACATTATTTATATTATTCAACCTTGTATGTATAATATTATACTGCGAAATTATTT
Source organism: Stenurella melanura (assembly GCA_963583905.1). NCBI lineage: Eukaryota > Metazoa > Arthropoda > Insecta > Coleoptera > Cerambycidae > Stenurella > Stenurella melanura. The sequence goes on from OY757311.1 coordinate 155,540,328, forward strand.
ATTTATTTATTTAAATTACACTGTTCTACAGGTAAGATACCCAATTACAGAACATGAGAGTATAAGTATTAGATATAAGTTAGAGTACTTTATTTATACCGAGGGGTAAGCCACCTGTGAAAATTTGTACAGCAACTGCCTATATTGTTCAAATCTGCCAGTACTGCCGCGACTGCCGTTGTGACTGCCGCGACTGCCAAAAAGACTGCCCTAACTGCCGAGAAGATTGTCCTAACTGCCGAAGAGACTGCTCTGACTGCCGAAGAGACTGCCCTAACTGTCGAAGAGACTGCTCTGACTGCCGAAGAGACTGCTACGACTTTTGGGAATTGAAATTAAAAAAAATAATGAGTGAAATAATGAATCATTAAAATGAAACAAAATATTTATTAAAGACTCAGAATTAAGTAAAATATTTTCATACAAAATGGTAAACTCGTAAAAAAATGTTATAAGTTATGTTTTGCACGATATTTTCGGAATGCAATCTGGATGCCAGTTCGATCTTGCCGTGAAATTTGGAAGGGGTGCGCGCCCAGTAAATTAATAGGTCCATATATAATGTACCTACTTATTTTCAACATGTATGTTGTCTTCTTTGGGCCACGAAAAACTGTCCAAATATGATTCCAAAAATTTCATCTTTGACCTCGTATTAACGATGGCTATTATCCTGCCAATGTACCAGCCACTGTCGTAGTAAACGCTGTAATATTTTTCTTTCTGAATCTTGATCTCCGTTTGTATCATATACTTTTCTATTTCTTCCTCTTCCTCTTTTCCAGAAAATGACTCGGCCGAAGACTCAGTTGGAATTTCACTTTCACTTTGGTAGTCTGAGCTGACGTCTGTGTCCGTCTTTGAAGATAAAGACAAATCGTCTTCCTCGTCATATTTTTTATTTGTTTTCGTTTTTGTTCTTTTATTTGGCTTCTTTGTGTCGCCTGGCAATTTATTTTTCTTATTTTTTCTATTACTTTTCCTAGTATTACCACGCGTCGCCATACCTTTAACCCTTAAAAGTCTGTCCGATGATATTTTTTCACTGAAAAACCAGCAAAGCGACGATTTTCGGACACTTATTGTTTTATTTTTCAGTCTGACTTTGAGATATGGGGAAAAAGATGGTTTAGATGTATTTTCGGTTTTATTATTATGGAAGATAGTCCTATTTTGCGCCTTATCATGCACTCTCGCATGCACTTCAGCTGCCTTTTTGGAACGTTTTAATTCATTTGGGGTATATTCTTTGAAACATAAATTATCAAATGTGGCGAAAAACAATGACTCCTGCGCTGTGTGTTGTCTGTCATCGATGTCTTCAGGATCAGACAGTTCAACTTCCCCATATTCTATAGAATTATCTTGTTCATCTTCATCGTCCAGCTGTACTTCATCCATGTCCTCGTCTTCATCGGTATTTTCGTATTTTTTATTTTTTTTGTCCTGTCTTTGATTCTTTTACTGATTTCATCTGATTTCTTCTTCATCTAGTGTTTCACCGAGACTGCCGAGTAGACTGCCGCGACTGCCTACTAGACTGCAGAAAGACTGCCTAGAATTTGTACAGCGACTGCCGGTGGTGGTTGACCCCTCGATTTATACAATATTCCTAATATAGGAATCACTGTACTACATTAAAGTAATAGTAGATGAACCCAAACAGAATAAAACGAGTACTTACAGTACAACATTGAAACTCCGTCATTTCTGCTATGATAGGATTTGCCAGTCTGGAGGTTCGTTCCATCACACAGCCCGGTCGCCCATCGAACGGCCAGATGCAGCCGCCCACAATTACATCCCTTATTCGCTGTGACATATTCATGCCACGACCGGGCGGCCCCATCCGACCTCCCAACGGACGACCAAACCGCGAGCCGGGTCCGAATCTTGGATGTTTTATATAACGCTGGATTGGACATTGGACATCTTTTAAGTTTTCGTCTATTATTATCTCCTTATTTATTCTCCTTTTACGTTTTCCGTTTCTTCTGATTCTGGATATAGCAGTTTACACCGCCTTCTGCGCACTTGCCTCCATAGGTATATGGTCCATAGGTAAATTGTTTCAAGCTTCCCAGAAATCTGCGTTATAGCTCGCCGCATAGAGCTTTTATTTATATTAACCGTTCCACAGATAAATATCCATTTACGGTGGAAGTGCAGGGAAGGGCTCTATCTCGCGGTAGAAAGAGTTTATTTTTCAGCGGGTTACCAGAAAGAGGTCCGAGAGAATATTTATTCGTTTTAGTATTAGTTTCCGTTTTCCAATTCCCGGTATTTTTCTATTTCATTACTTATGTTTGACACCTCCTCAATTTTAATTTTTAGTTTTTTTCAGTTTAAATAAAGGAATAAACTACATTAATAAATTAAACTACCAGTTAAACAGAACTTATCTGTTTCATCCACAGCTGGCTGACTATGCTGCCTTATAAACACATATGTTACTTATTGCTTGAAAAAGAGAGACCTAGGTATAGATTTTACGACCAGGCACTGCACCTTCTCGGGTTGTTTATATACGCTTTTGTGATGCTATTGCCACTAATATAGTTTAATAAAATATCGTGCTAATTTATATCAATCAATTTGACACCTCCTCAATTTTAATTTTTAGTTTTTTTCAGTTTAAATAAAGGAATAAACTACATTAATAAATTAAACTACCAGTTAAACAGAACTTATCTGTTTCATCCACAGCTGGCTGACTATGCTGCCTTATAAACACATATGTTACTTATTGCTTGAAAAAGAGAGACCTAGGTATAGATTTTACGACCAGGCACTGCACCTTCTCGGGTTGTTTATATACGCTTTTGTGATGCTATTGCCACTAATATAGTTTAATAAAATATCGTGCTAATTTATATCAATCAATATAGAATCATTCACGCTCTAATTCAACACAATGGGCTTGTTCACCATTTTTTTTTTATTTCATAAATCGAAAGTGCAAGTATAAATTAATGGATCTGAAAAAAATCAGAATCTTATTCGCACGTTTAGTATCTTAAAAACTATTACAAATTTCCATCTCGCGAAAATGGGGCGTGGCCAGGCGCTACGTCACTATACGCATAGACTCGGCGATCTCAATAGACTTGATGCTCCTTATTGGTTATAATTATAAGTGTTTTCGAAGTATTGTTTGTTTTGCTTACTACTTGACAGTAGGGGAGTACAATTTGGTGAAATGTCAAAAAATTACAATTTTCTCTCGCTCCTGCCGGAACGAATTTTCGATTTCGACCCTGCAATTTACGATTAGAATTCATCGCCGACCTTCTCCTTTCCGTAGACACAGAGAACGAACTTCCACTCGACGTATTTATTTAGTTACCAACGTTTAAAAATTCCATGTTTTTCGACTTTTCAGGTTAAATTTGAAAGGTCCCAGAATGCCATTTTTTTACGTCACTTGCGTATAGTGACGTCACAAATGAGCGCTCGGCTTTTGCAACTATTACTAATTTCAACTCCTTATATCTCGAGAACGGAAAAAGTTAATAATACGAAATTTTAAGTGTATAATGAGAATATCGAGTACTATATGAAAAAGTATAAAAACCATATAAAAAGAATATCATGGAACAAGCCCATTTCGTACGATTACGACTATCGTTACCATTTTTACCGACTTTGTTTTGGGAGCTACTAAACACGCGTCTGTCACCGAATTCGACCCACTTGTTTTTTGATGTTAAAAACGTCCGCCTTATTTCATAAATTCGACAATTCGATACATGTCCACGGCCGGTAAATTTAAGAAAGTAGCTTTTACAAATCCCGTATGCGCTATTTCGTGTTTAGTTACACACAAAATGTAGAAAAAGTCATTAAAATGCTGTGATTATACTAGGTAAATGCGATATTATACCGTATGAAATCGATGACGTCACCACCTATCATAGCGTGGTTTGAGCACTTGCTCAATTATTCCAATTTTACCTTATTTATTTCTTGAAATTTTAATTTGATAGGCAATAGAATATTGTTTAAATGTATTAAACAAGTACTTTATTTTAATAATATCAAAAAGACAAATTTGCGAATAGTGAAAACACCTAATTGTGGGCGCCACTTTGAATCTATCGTTTTATATTATTTGTTTCCATCAAATTCGAAATCAGTCACTCACTCCGAAAATACTCCAAACAATACAAATTTTAATGTAATTTCGACGAAATTTAAATTTATCTAGTGGTTAGGACTAACACTTAGTTTGCACTGGTCGTAGCTTGATGAACAAACCGTAATCAAGACCACCGCAGAGCAATAATAGTACCCAAACTTTTTTATTAAAATTGATTGTCATTATAAATTGAAATCCGAGTTTCGCTGATTCATTCTCAAAATTTGCGACTATGCTGATAAAATAAAAAGACCGACAGACAGAATTTTTTCTCTAAAATTTAATATTTGCACGTTTCGTAACATTTACGATTCTACGATATTTTTTCCGATTACTATACTTCTACTCCAGCATCGTGGATGAGGAAGTACATACATACAAGAAAGAGTATATACTTACAATCGGGCTGAATTGAAAATCTCGTTTTTAAAATTTCGGGTATAAATATATCTTGTGAATAAACTAATGATTATATGTAAATCTGCATTCCTTAGGGCAAGGTATTATAAATATTTATAATCATGTGTAATCGTATCTGGCGCGTGTTATTCCAGGTAACTTGATATCTATGAAAAGAACCATTCACTCAAGAAATCTCTCATAATTTATGATGTTATTTAATGTCATATTATGTATACGCGAAGTTATCATCAACAACCGATGCGGAAGCGCGGTTAGTGGCCAGTGGTTTGTGCAGTTTATACAGTGTGTTCTACATTTAGTACGCTGCGATGTATGCAGGAGCTGCAGTAGCTTTCTAGGACAACTTCTGTAACAACGTCTGTAATAGAAACCATTAACATTATAGTTTAGTTTCACATAAAAAATATTCTGTACCATTTACTTTTAGCGTAGTATTTAATTGACTATCGAGTAGGATTGCAAAATTATTCAAACCTTTGGCATTATAATAAACAAAATAAAATAAAATAAATAATTTAATTTCATTTATGATAATTAATTACAAAATAATATATACTTTATTATTGTGTAAAAGTAAGTAATGATTTGGCATAGGGCTTATGTGGACAATTCTAACTATTATTTACTGAAAAGAACTATGCGTTTGCAAACACAATAGAACCAAAGGAACGACAGAAAGCATTAACATTAATAGAAGGGAAAACAATAATAAGAAGGCTAGAAACATATACAATGAAGTATTGGAGACAGGCACAAAGCGGAACGCAAAGTATCTACTCATAAAATTTTACTATTGAACAGCAACAAACTAAGACTAGGGAAAGAAGATCAGTAACAAATTAAGAAATGACCAAGCACATGAGCAACGATTATGATGAAGAAATAGAAAAGAAGTACAATGAATAAATTGCAAGGATATATGCGTTGCCGAAGTCAGAAATAATGGAAACTGAAGACTTCCACTGACCTAACTTTTAACAACTTAAGCACGCCGATTTCTGCCAATATAGATATCTTCTGGGTTTTAAGTCAAAACAAATGCTGCATTCAGGAACTATACATTGACTGGATTTTAAATTATGGAATTAAAAAAGTTTTGTATTCGGGAGGAGGTCACAAGCATAACCCAAAAATTTGCTTATAAGTATGCTATATTGGTGGAAGATTTTATAAGCTAGATACTCAGTTTACTGTGAAAGTGAGGAAGTTGATGATAAGAACACATTGAATATATCATTAAAAGACTTGCGATTGCTTCAGTTCACACAGATTGATGACATGGCCTCTAATACCCTTTCTTCTTTTTACCTAGATATTTCTAGTGGTACATATAAATATTGAATATTTTTTAAAAACAAATTCAGTATTCTTTTTTGAAATTGAATAATACCATATTGTATGCTACTTTTTATATTTCAAGGACTTATGATAGTGCACACATTACTTACTCTGCAAAAAATGTAAATTCCAGACGCATGTGGTAAATAATCTCTAACAAATGGCGATAAAATAGTTATTTTTATATATTGAACAGATTGGGCCGTTACTTGATGAAAATCCATGATAATAATTGGGAAGAAAACTATATTAGTTTTTGATTTTCACTTTATTTCTTGTCAACATGACAATTGTTTCGCCACACAGTGGCTTCTTCAGATATTGAGTACTGGTATACTAATTTTACAATGCACAAACTATATGGTTTTATACAATTTTAATGTAATCCTAATCTTAATTGCTAAGCGGAAAAGTACAATATAATTTTAATTACTGAATGGAAAGGTACATATAGTTCTAGGAAATTTATTGAATCTTATTTTTATAACTACTAATTACAATTGAAATGCAGCTGTTTACAATTAATACATCAAGGCGGAATGGCCCAGTTTATACAGGGTGGGCAACTAAGAATGGAGGTCGGCCATATCTCAGAAACCAAGCATCGCACAAATTTAGGAAAAAAATGACCTTAAGTAAAGTGCCCACGAAAAATCGCTGGAAAATATTTTCGAGTTTCTAAAATGGCCGTTAGGGGGCGTAACAGCCACAGCAGAATAGAAAATCAGGTTTTTCTCAGTATTTTGCTCAATTAAGTGGTGTTGAAAATACATGCATCATAATCCTAGGACAATTTTGAATCTTTTTAGTTTTCCATTTTTTTTGTATCTTTAAGAATAAAGTGGTGGGGAGATGCCAAAAATACATGTTTTCAAATGTCGATTACTCCGATTAGCCTTAACGGAATTTAAGAAACTTAGTCTCATTGGAAAGTGCTTTTCTTGGTCTATCGAGTGCATGTTGTGCTATTTCCATTTGATTATTACTGTCGCCGCTAGAGGCCGTTATTTGACATGACAACAAATATCGCGCTTTTTCTTAAAAAAATTAAATGGAATGGTATATTTATTTTTACATGGTAAAATAGAGAATTAAAAGCCTCAGATATCAGTGAAAACCGCAACTAGATAGCTTTTCTTTAACGGAAGATATTAGCAAACAAAGTTGAAATTATTAATTATTATGAGATCTTGCCGACGGGATTTGCAAAGTAGCTGTTGAAAACAAGTAAGCTGTGAAAATGACACAATGAAGAAACAACATATTATGTCAAAATATTTAACTTGTCATTATTGTTATTTTGTGCAGTATTTAGTTTTTTATTTGAATTTGTTTTGGAATTAATTTTTCAAATTATAATGATTCTTACAAATGAAGCATTTGACATGTTAGCGATTTAGTTCGAATGCATGAGACATGCAACTCTTGCTGCCAGAGTCTATGCAGTGCAATATCCTAAAAGACGTCATCCAAGTGAAAAAGTTTTTATTCGACTGGCACATGGTTTTCGTACGAAGGAAGTGTACCGTGTATCGAAGACATCGTTACGAAATTTTAAATGTATTTTTGAAGTTACGAAACGTCCCAATTTTCATAACTGTCAGTTTCATTACATAACTAGTGATGTAATGAATTTTAATTAAACTGTTATTATTAAACCCATCATTTAGAGAAAAGACATTAAGGCACAAAAAACACTTTATTAATAAAATGCAAATAGAAACATTCCGTCATCTGCATTTTTAACAAAACATTAAAAGTTTTCTTCTGTTAAAATAATAAATTTCTTAGCGTGGTAACCTGAAGATCTTCTCTTTAAAAATGGTATTAATATGGTATATTTTTTGTCAATGTTTCTTTTGGCATTTAATTCTTTAATATTGATTCCTACTCAATATTCATATCGTGACGCTTTATAATTTTTCATCGTTTCGAAATACGCTATCTTTTCACATACATCTTTTTATTCACTTTTGTTGACACCAGTTTTCAAATTTCGTATATTATACTTCCTCATATATGCTTTTTGATTTACCAGGTAAGTATTATTGAATTTACTGCTACTCTTTTATATCAGATGGAATATCCACATCTAAATCAACAATTTCTGACTTAATTTGCTTAAAAAAATTCAGCAGATTGACAACTGAACTTTGTTAATACAAATGTCAACCTATACCTACTAATGCTCAGGTACAGCGATAAACACAAAATTCATTTGTACCACTGTAGGTGTAACAATGTTTGAAACCGCAAAATAAAATTCAATATAAATTGCAATTTCTTTTCTATTTTAGAGCAGGATTAGATAAAAACGTTATGAAACAGTAATTTTACTTGCCTCGCGTAATTTGCAAATATTGCATTCGTCAAGTAAAATTAGTCTTTTCATAACTGGCTACATAAATATAAATAAATAAAATAAATATAAATAAATATATCATTATTAGAATTGTTGTCTGTTATTAATTACTAATTTTTATATTATGTAATATATTCTACTCGATATGTTTGATATATGTTGTTTCTTCATTGTGTCATTTTCACAGCTTACTTGTTTTCAACAGCTACTTTGCAAATCCCGTCGGCAAGATCTGATAATAATTCATAATTTCAACTTTGTTTGGTAATATCTTCCGTTAGAGAAAAGTTATCTAGTTGCGGTTTTCACTGATATCTGAGGCATTTAATTCTCTATTTTACCGTGTAAAAATAAATATACCATTCCATTTAAATTTTTTATGAAAAAGCAGGATATTTGTTGTCATGTCAAATAACGGCCTCTAGCGGCGACAGTAATAATCAAATGGAAATAGCACAACATGCACTCGATAGACCAAGAAAAGCACTTTCCAATGAGACCAAGTTTGTTAAATTCCGTTAAGACTAATCGGAGTAATCGACATTTGAAAAAATGTATTTTTGGCATCTCCCCACCACTTTATTCTTGAAGATACAAAAAAAATGGAAAACTAAAAGATTCAAAATTATCCTAGGATTACGATGCATGTATTTTCAATACCACTTAATTGAGCAAAATACTGAGAAAAACCTGATTTTCTATTCTGCTGTGGCTGTTACGCCCCCTAGCGGCAATTTTAGAAACTCGAAAATATTTTCCAGCGATTTTTCATGACCACTTTACTTAAGGTAATTTTTTCCCTAAACTTGTGCGATGCTTGGTTTCTGAGATATGGCCGACCTCCATTCTTAGTTGCCCACCCTGTACATTACATTAGTTTACTAATTCGGGTTAGGTCTTATTTCAGTAATATAGCATAATATGTTCACAGATAAAATAATAAAAACATTACAACATATTCATACGATATATGCCGGGTGTCAAGAAGAACGCTTTCCGGCAGCCTTATTTTTTAACGGATCGAAGTGAAACTTGGTAACTGTCGCATAGACATCATTTTATCAATCTGTCAAGTTTCCACGACTTCGGATTTTACTAGAGTAACGTAAATCTTTAAACGGAAAATCCTACAAAGAGATCTAGAAAAACTGAATGTGCTGCTTCCTAAATATTTTTTGTTTGCCACTAACATTATTTGGTGATACTGTCAATATTTCAACAAACCCAAATTCCCAAGATCTTTAACGGAAGCGATCGAACTTTTCATTATAAGTATTAAAATTTTTGTGGACAAAGTATTATACCTCGTATTATACAGATGCCAAGTTTTGGCTGCGTTAATTGTGGAAGTGTGGCAAAACTAAATGACGCCAGTTTTTATTAAATTACATCGATTCTTCAACTAGGAAAAGTTGAGATTGAAACACGCCAAATTCGTAAGCTTTGGCTTTTGAATACCTTAGACTTGTTTTTTTAATTATACATTCCTTTCAAAAAACAGATAATTACAATATATGTGTGTGTGACATTCGGAAATACATCGTCATCTACTAGAGTCTTCTTTACTTAATATAGATGGCTTTGAAACAAGATGCAAAAAGGAATGTTAATAGCGAGTATTTCCGCCTCGACCACGAATAACTTCTTGGCAACGCCGATTCATACTTAAAATAATCGACCTTATTTCATTTTGGTTCAATTCTTCCCAAATTTGAACCAATTTCCGCCCAACGCCTGCTAAGGTGTCTAATTGATTACGTATCTTTTGTAATATTCTACCAAATTTATGCCAGAGATGTTCATTTGGATTTAAATCCGGGTTATTAGCTGGTCAATGGCCATGCTATGATGTCAATTCCGACTTCTTCCAGATAATGTTGCACAACTCGAGCAACATGAGGTCTGGCATTATCCTCCATTAACATAAAGTTTTGCTCTATACAGAATGTAATCAGTTTCATGTCATTAAAAAAACTGGTAATGGGGACCGACTAGACAAACAAAAAAACTTTTATGACTTTTCCCTCTAGGGGCACTTTGAAAAACACTGATCTAGGTTATCATATTTAATATTATGGTAAACAACTATTGAGAACCACTGCTTTTCTTGGTCGATGGACTTGTACTTCCCAATTATACAACTTTTAAATTGTCATAAAAAAGTGCTGGCCGGCACACGCGGTGTCAAAGGATCATCGACCGCCTTTGATGCACCGCCTCAACTGAACTGAGGCAAGTATAAAGAGATAAATAATTCGTTCTCTCTTCGTGCACAATTGCAAGCAAATAATGGCCATAGAGGTTTAAACAGAGCATTTCTTTACATGTATGTTTTTTAATTTGGAACAAAATATTGGATTGTTTATAATTTAGAAAATTTAAATGTGGTTTATTAACATTTGTAACATAAATGAGTGTCCTGGGTTAAAAGCTTACTACCTACCTAAATGATTCAAAATCTCTGCATCTGTATCAATACACAGTTCGGTACGTCGAATTAAGTACATACGCACTTCGTTCAACACTAAACACTAAACTATCAACTAACATTGTCAATAAAGAAAAATAAAATAAAAACTTGGTACAAAAGCCAAAAAGGAATACAAAAAGAACGAACAAGTAAGTTGTGTCTGTACGTAATCAAGAATTTGACAACTTGAACGGTCAATAAAATAAATCTTAACTATAAATACACAATGACGCGAAATTCAAAAATAACAAAAACAACGAACGGCGGGTTGGACGTGTGTACAAAACAAGACACCGACAGTAACTAAAATAATGCACAAGGGAGAGTTAGAGTATAGTTTTCTGCAGATCAGATCTAGATCTAAACCTGCCTCAATATTCCAGCAGTTCTCAAAAATTTTTACTGAAAATTTGCGAAATTTTTGTTTATTTTTTTTCTCCAAAACTATGAGCTTTAGATAAGGTTTTTTTGGTTGTCTTGTCGTTCCCTACCACCAGTTTTTTAAATGACATGAAACTAATTACACCCTGTATATGGCGCATATGGAACCAACTTTTTCCAAATACCTATCCTGTACATCATACGACAATTTCGTCAAATATAAACTCGTCTCAATCTTAACAAACAAAATTCGCCGCATAAATTGATTAAGGATAACTGTGGATGTTAAATAATGCAAAATTAAGTTTTATCATAAAATCCGCAATACATACAGTTAAGTTAATGCGTTCGATCAACTGATCACAAAGCAGCGGCCATTTGTATTTCAATATTTCCTAGTCTAGCAACAGGAAATTAGTTTTAATAATGTACGTAGAATAGAAATCAATTTTGATAATTTTAGAGACTTTTCTGTGTGACGTCACCTTCATTTTTTCTCGATCCCACTGTAAATACTTCTGCATTTTTGAAATCTAGAGATTATTCTGCATTTGACTACTAATTTCATGACAATTTGCGCCAATTTGAAATTATTTAATTTAATTTTTTAATTAATCTAGTGTACCATGCCTGCCTGAAATTGTTCTAATATTCAGAAATAATGTACGTATTAGATACTTGTGTTGCAGAAAGCTCTATAGTTGAGTAAATCAGTTTCCAAAATTACTCTAATTATTCAAATTGAATTTTCTTTCTTTGTTCAAATGAAAGTAAATCAGTTTCATACTACAGCTAAATATAATTTTTCAAATACGAATCTAACGTCGTATCACAACACAATATTCTACTACTATTTTTACTAAGAACATACAGGGTGTCCCATTAATAATGCTACACAGATCAACGGCTGATTCTTAACGTAACTTATTTAGTGATATAGCGAAAACAGCCAGACGGATGGATAGACAGACAGACCGACGGATGAATTGGGGAATCAGAAGACTTTCATTTTTATTAATACTGTGAAATTTGAAAATCTGAAGGAATTTCGGAGAATGATTTTTTTTACGATTATCATACTTCCTTTTGTTAAGCAAGAGAAGTGAAAAGGGATATTATTACCTGAACCCCAGAAATTATTGTTAGTTATCTCAACATAGAGGAACAGTACCAGGATGGTACCCTGCGGCGCACAGTAGGGTTGAAAAAAAGTTACCGTTCAAAATTCTCTACAGCCTTTAATTTTGGTCCAATCGTAACATTCTTTTTTTTTAAATAATCGTTAGACTTCTGGCTACAAAACTGTCGAGGCAGATTTGCGAAAAAAATCGAAATTGAATTTATATACGTCGTTATAGTTGATCATAATTGGACGAATAAGCAGAAAAATCAAAATAATTACATAATTTAACCAAATTATATTGGTGAAAAACTTCAGGACACTCTTTTAAGACTATATTCTTATTTATTTACTCAAAATCGACTAAAGTGGCCATAATTTGGTAAATGTATGTAACTGTTTTGATTTTTCTGCGTATTCTACCAATTTTGATAAATTATAACGACTTAGGTAAGTTCAATTTTGATATTTTTGTAGCCAGAAGTCTGACGATTATTATAAAAAAAAGAATATTGCGATTGGATAAAAATTAGTTGGTAGAGAATTTTGAATGGTAAATTTTTTTTCAGCCCCACTGTGGCAATGTGGCGACGCAGTGTGGCAGAATGGATAAAATTCGCTCTGAGGCTCAATTTTTGAGATATCGACTTGAACTTTTTTTTTAAATACTCAGAGGAGTTTGGAATAGGGAGTGACTACGGCTTTTTTGAAATTTTTTGCTTGCATGGAAGGGTTAAAGTCATTCAAGGTCAAATTCGTATTTTTAAAAGGGAACCCCTATTTTTTATTGCAAATTCGAATTATCTGACATTTTTTTCTGAAATTGACATATTTGTTAGTTATCCGGCAAGGATATATAAAAATTTTAAAAAATTGCGATTTTATTACTTGGAAAAGAAGAAGTTTGGACAAAATTTTGATGCACTTGAAAACACCACAATGCTCTTTTCTGCAAAGGGCATTGGACAATTCCGAAAAAATTTAAGAATATTCCCGAGATGATTCCAAACTCTTTTTGCCTCTTGCAATTTTTTTCCAAACTTCTTTTTCGAGTAAAAAAATCGCAAAGTTCTAAAATTTTGATTTTGGTCTGAGTATTTAATTGATTGGTTGATTTGCCAGCGTAAGGTGGGTATTGGTACCAATTCCGAGCATCCATGGAGGTTCGTTCCAACACGCAGCTTGGTCGTCCGTCGAACACGCCCAACGGACGGCCAAACCGCGTGCCGCAACCAAATCTCGGCTGCATACGCCGGGTTGGACATTGGACATGCTTGTTGTCAGCAGCGAGAGTCGCATGACGCATGGGGTAGGAATGCAGAATGAGAAGTATAGGTGTTTGTGAGATGCTTTGTTTAAGTTTCCATGCTTCTATTAAGTTTCCATTTGTCATTATCAGCTGGGGTGTGCAGGTGTTAGCGAGATGCTTCTTTTCAGTTTCCATGATTCTTTTAAGTTTCCATCTATCGTCATCTCCTCATTTTTCTTCTACTAAGTTTTCTGTTTCTTCTATTTCTGAATCTGGCAACTTTTATTTTTTATTTTATTTATGTTTTTTGTGTTTTTATTTATTAATCGCTCCACAGGTAAATATCCATTTACAGTGGAGTTACTGGGAAGGGCCCTATCTCGCGGTAATATTTTTTGTTTTTTTCGCGTTATGAAAAAAGAGGTCCGAAGGGATAGTTTGCTCACCCTGTATGTCATTTCCTTGAAACAATCGGTTTTAATTTCAGGCAGTTTTTCCATTTCATCACCTATGTATTATGTTTAATACCTTTTCAATTTTGATCTCCATTTCTTGTTTAAAATTTAATAAAGACATAAATAAATAAACCAATGCTAATGCTACATAAACAAAAACGTATCTGTTTCATTCAGACATCTGGCTGGCTGTTTCTTATTTTATATCACCCACTTCAAGAAGGGACGGGTCGAAGTATAGATTCCACGGTCAAGCAGCACACTTTCTCGGGTTGTTTATATACATTATTTTGTGTTGCTTTATTCAACCAACATAATTCAATCAAATAACAACTATATGAATTTATATCAAACAATGCGGAATCGTTCACGCTTTAACGCAATACAATTTCGACGTCTTGTTGCCGTTTTATCCCGTAATACACGTCTGTCACCGAATTCAACTTCTGAAGTCGTCTGCATAATTTTAAGGCATGTAAAAAATGCGGTAGCTACAAAGCGGACAGGCGGCATTATTCAATGATACCGCCGCTAGGACTCCTTTGACGGGAATTGTCTATGTGCCTTGGAAATATGAAGGCAACTATATGTAGGTTCAATTTCGATTTTTCTGAAAAATCGCCCCCGACAGTTTTGTAGCCAGACGTCTGACGATTATATAAAAAATATATATTGCGATTGGGCAAAAGTTAAAGGCTGTAGAGAATTTTGAATTGTAAATTCCTTTTCAGCCCCACTGCGCGGCGGCGTAAGAAAAAATTGGATGCCCATTAGGGAACCGCGGTACTGTATTGATATAGATTCATGGATATTACTGTACGAAAATACTAACTTTCGGATAATTGGATTATTTGTTAAAAAACCAACACTCCTGTTTTTTGTTCATAATGAATAACACGCATCATATACGGAAGCACTAAATTTTAATTTACAATAGAAATCTATCTGTTGAGGAAATGCACGATTTAATTTATTGATTCTACATCTATTAAAATAACAAATGTTGTCAATCACATGGTATGAATACCCAATTAGCGATTTAAATGATCCTTTTATTTATAAGGCTGGAAGAATGCCTCCGGAAAGCTTGTGGAGTAAGAAGAGTTTAAAATAACAGTTTTAGTGAGACATCGAAAAGCTTTAGCAATCATGCTAAATTATTATTGGTCAAAATATAATAATTTAACCGAACTTATATCTTTACCAAGTTGTATCCCTGGGAAGATATGACCAAGTAAATAAAAAAAAATGTTTTGGAAATTGTTTGACTCACAATATTTCAATTAGAACGAGAATGCCCTTTAGGAAATGGACATCCTTTAGAATGATCAACAAGGATACGACTTCAATAAATCGATGAAGAGTATCTACAGTGGAACCAATAAGTGTAGTCAGTAGAGCCAGGGGCGTACGGATTTAAGAATTTCCTAAATTCTGTATGTTTGTGTTTACTTACTCATTCACCCATTTTACTCGATAACGGTTGATTTTATGCCAATATCTTATAGAACCTTTTCCATGAAAATCATGTCAGCCCGTAATAACTCGAATACTGAACTTCGGCTATTCAGAAAATGTTATTTACCAGTTTTATCGGTCTCAACGAGTTGGTTTGAAATGATTCTGTATTAATTTTTCGTAAAATCAATTGTCATCCAGCAAAGTGGACTAACAAGTAAATTTTCATAGGAGAGCTCGTAGTGGATCAAAACCTAAACATCGTCTGTTCGGAAAAAGTTATATACCAAAATTATCCGCCTTGATGAGGCGGTTCGAAATGGTTCTATAAGAAAGTGGCGTAAAATCAACCGTTATCGAGCAAAATGGCTGAATAGAGAATTTTCATGTCAGCCCGTAATAAGACGAAAACTGAACTTTGTCTATTCAGAAAATGTTATTTACCAATTTTATCGGCCTCGACAAGATGGTTTGAAATGATTCTGTATAAATATTTCGTAAAATCAATTGTTATCCAGCAAAATGGACTAACATGTAAATTTCCATAGGAGATCTCGTAGTGAATCAAAGCCTAAACTTCGTCTGTTCGGAAAAAGTTATATACCAAAATTATCCGCCTTGATGAGGCGGTTCGAAATGGTTCTATAAGATATTGGAAATCTGTACAGCCAGCTCTCCACCTATGTAGTAGAACGAGCTGCCGCTTAAGTATTACAAAACAGCTACTATCTATCCTCTGACCACAATTCCGCTGATTTTTTGCTCTACTGCCTACACTTATTGGCCTTAGTTTATATCAAGTTTTATTATATATTTGACTTTGTCAAGAATATTCCAGCTTAGCAAAAAAATGTTACCTGAGTTGTTATCTCATGTCAGTTTATGCATTATCAAGTTGTTGCGCGATATATTATCGACGAGTGAAAAATATAAATAAAATATATTTATAACAATTGATATGTCTACCAAATAAACATTATTTCAGTGAATAACTGTTAAAATTCCTATAAATAGATCAAAGATATTCCAAGCATTTTATTCCACCTTATATATACACATAACCAAATTATTATAAATAAATAAATTTAGCAAATCTAGGTTAATACGATAGAATAATCATTCTAAAAATATCTCACTTCAAACTTGCTACACCTACATGCGTGCAATCAGTTTGTATTTAAAGTAATAACATTAGTAGAATTAACACTTCATTATACAAAAAAAATGGTTCGATAATAATAATAAACAATCCTTACACGTGTAGTACACGCAATAAACAACATTTTCGCATATACATATTAAACAAAGTTAATATATAGGGTGTTCCAGAAAGACAGAACCAACTCTCTAGGGTGAACAGTATGTAAAAAAATAGTGCTAGTTTGTTTAATAAACAGTTGTTAGAAAATGTGCCTTTGAAGGAGGTTGATGACGGGTATATTTTCAAACATTATTCTAAAACGTATTGTTCTATTCACTAAACATTTTTACTGCTTACGAAGTAAATATACATTTTTTAAATACATTTTCAAATGTTTCTATTTCCGTAGACGTATGGGTGAAGTTATTCCAAATATTTTATTTTGCTATATTTACTTCTCTATGAAATTTACATGAGAATTTCGTGCATGTTGACTCAAATTACTTAACATATTATATTCAGCCTAACTGTATGAATTTTTAGAATCAGGAAGTACGTTTAAGCGCAAGAGTAGAATAAACATCTAATCTAAAAATTAATAAAAATTCTGTTTTGAATATCTCTTAAACCATAGTTGAGGTATCAAGAAGATGCAATTATCTCATTTATAGTGTTGTAATAATGTTTTATTACAATCTGAAATAAACTAAATTATGCAATGCGTGTTTGCTTTATGATGCATGATATTATAAAAGTAGATAAAAAATAAATAAGCAAAACAATTAGTAATAATTATTAGTTAACAAGTTAAATAGAGTATTATAAAAAGATATAAGAATCTTGTATCTCTACAAATGGAAATGCCTTGACGCACAATTTACAACATTTGTTGATACTTCAAAACTTTTACAAAATGTTTCAAACCTCATGATTTTTGGTATGTTTAAGTTATTATGATTATTAATTTGAACAGAATCTCTTGATATTATGTTGACAAAACTGTAATTTTTTCTAATTACCTATATGCCATAATATACATGTAATTTGAACAGGTGCAGAGGTACCGATGGTAGTAACAATATATACTTAATATTACTAAACTTCAGCAAAGCATCTCATATGTTAACCATTATACTTTGTACGTAAAACTAAAATACTTTAGGTTGAGTAATACTGCAATAATATTTTTTCGAACTTATTTAAGTAACCGTCGCGATAAAGATTATTTATAAATAACAATTTCACTGAATTTGAAAACTTTAATCAAGGTATTCCCCAAGGTAGTATCCGTGGACCTCTTTTATTTTCTATATATGCGTATGATTTCCATATATTCCTAAATCATTGCTCAATGCCTCAAAATGCAGACGTCACTCAATTATATTTTTCCTTTAGTCTGGCCCTATTAGGTAACGATAAAACGAGTCTTCATACATTTTTAATTTCAGCTTGTGTACTTGCGTACATTTTATCATATTTCTCAGCGATTTTTAGAAAGTAAATAATTAAATTCAGATGAAAGGTTTAGATACCATTTAGCCTATTTAGGTTATACAACTGGTACCTTTAAAATTTTTAAAAAGTAGTGATACGCATTAATCCATTTCCTCTCGTTAATATTCAAAGGAGTTTCTCATATAATGCATTTAGAAATATCTTTGAGTATTAAACTTCTTAGTTCCTTTTTGTTTTAGTTCTATTATTTTTATGTACGGTTTTATAGAGATTGGACCCGAGGTCTAATACCACCTACACATTAAACGTGTGTTTGTTTTTATTATACTGTAATTCCTTAAATAAAGACAATTCATTATTATTGTTTTCACATAAGAAATGCTTTTCATACAATAGTTATTTGCCTTCTACTAACGTCCCATCAATTATCATTACATAAATTTTAAAACATTATCCTTATCTTTTTCCGTGTTTTTTGTTATTCTTTATTTTTAGAAGTGTAATTAATTTTGACTGTTCAGGTTTCTACATATAGAAGCTTAATGTTTATATTTTTATATATACGCAAAGAATTTGATTCAGTTGAAATTTTTTCAGGTTTATATTGTAAAATTTGCTTCTTTACTTGCAAGTTGTAAACTGTATACCTACTTCGATTTGAGATAAACATTACTATTACTTAAATTAGACTCGACTCCCTTGTGCATCTATCGGCTTTCTACGCCATATTCTTAAAAAATATTTCACTTGTTTAATCGTAATATGCCTCAAAAAACAGATCAATTCTAATTATTTAACAATTACATAAGAATTTGATAAATAGGCAAGGTTCTCATAGTGTACGAATAGAACAATCCCTCAAAATGTACATCCATATCTGTAAAGAGATAGTACAGTTAATGAAGTTTGCCGCGTTCAATGCAAGATTAAGAAATTCATTGAAAACATTTGTAATTTATATAAAACTAGTTTCAATGCCACGGTCATTACGGGGAATTACAGAATTTGTTACAACTATTAATGGGTTATAATTTATTATAAGAATTTTACTAGTGGTTTTAAAGTTTTATTAAAGCCTGTTTAAGAACAGTTTCTTTATCGGGCATTTTAAATCGCCATTCTTTACGAAGCTAACGGCTGCTGCATGACTGTACGACTTTCTTTCTGAGAATATAATTAAAACGCACGTGCTTCTCACCAGCTTATATTAGACTTCTTTAGCTGCAAGCTTGTTGTATTAACATTTACAGTTCCACTGCAATTTGCGTTTTTGTTGAACTGAATTTTGGTCATATTTTTTATTTAATACTTTGATGAATCAGTTGTTGTTTAATCATCGGGCTTCCCCACGAGGTTTACTCAAAGTTCGTACCTTATAAACTTTCAAAGACTAATGCATATCGAGAAAACGCAAATAGGACAATTATCGTATGTATAGTTTACTCCATATTTATACATGAAAAACTCAAAGCTGCCGGCCGAACTCATTTAAGGGGAGGCTTTACTTGTCCACACTTTATTATAATAAATATAATGTATTACTTAATAAATAAAACAGCATTATTCTTATGTAAAGTATGTTCTGGTGTGATTAAGATAAATAAAGTTGATTGATTGATTTGCCAGCGTAAGGTGGGCATTGCTGCCACTTCTGGGCATCCATGGAGGTTCGTTCCAACACGCAGCTTGGTCGTCCGTCGAACACGCCCAACTGACGGCCAAACCACGTACCGGAACCAAATCTCGGATGTTTTATATACCGCCGGATCGGCTGCATACGCCGGGTTGAACATTGGACATGCTTGCTGTCAGCAGCGAGAGCCGCATGACGCATGGGGTAGGAATATAGGATGGGAAGTGTAGGTGTTTGAGAGATGCTTCTTTTAAGTTTTCATGCTTCTATTAAGTTTCCATTTGTCATCATCGGCTGGGGTGTAGTGCAGTTGTTTGCGAGATGCTTCTTTTCAGTTTCCATCTATCGCCATCTCCTTATTTTTCTTCTTCTAAGTTTTCTATTTTTTCTGTCTCTGAATCTGGCACCTTTTATTCTTTATTTTATTTTTGTATTTTTCCGCCTTTTTCCCTTTCTTTTTTTATTACTAATCGCTCCACAAGTTAATATCCATCTACGGTGGAGTTGCTGGGGATGGCCTTCTCTCGCGGTAGCAATATTTTTTTTGCGCGTTATGAGAAAAGAGGTCCGAAGGGATAGTTTGCTCACCCTGTATGTCGTTTCCTTGATCGGTTTCAATTTCGGGCAGTTTTTCCATTTCGTCACCTATAGCGGGTGAGTCACGAATTGCGCTCGCCCCGATATTTCTTAAAATATTTGGAATAGAAAATTGAAATTTGGAGGCCTTATTACACGACTAAAATGCCATCTTTTCAATAAAAAATCAAATTTGGTGCACATCCGGTTTGACCGGAAATGCCCACAACTTTCGATTTTCAAATGGAACACCCTATATATTTTTACATTTTTGAAATCTAGAGGAAATTTTGAATACAATACATCCATTTTGGTCACTTTTTGATAAACATTAAAAATTGACATTGACTGATAAAAAACAACAGATCTTCACCTATCTATTAGCTAACTAGTACTTGTTTCTGTTACTTGGTAGTCAACGTTAATATTCTAATTTCCCAACAGTGGAGGAGTGTGATTACTTATTATTGTAAAACAAAACTTTTCAGTGTTTATTTAAATTTTATCACTGTCTTTACACATCTGTATATGTAAATAAGATGTAAATCCTGACAAATAAAGTCTTTGGTTCATGGAATAGGCGTATATTAAAATACATAAAGACAAAAGATGTGAAATACCAGGTTTAATGTACACATTAAAGTGCTTCTCTTTCGCTGAAATATAGAGTGACTTCTGATAACAGCGTAGTAGTAGAGAATTTTTAAAATGTTGATCGGGCCTTAGTTATTTTGAAACACTTCCAAGTGTTCATTGTTTGATTCCTATTTTCTTTTTTCAGTTTGCAATATATTTAAAAAAAACCGATAAATCGTAAAAGCTCGAACAAATATAACCTAATATGTTAAATGAACAAGTATTATAGCTAGTTTCATTTAAGGTAAAATTAAACTAAACATAGTATTTCAACATATTTCTACACGTACTTTATAATAAAATGTACAGACAGTTTTCTAAACACCCCATTTTTACTCTTCTGGAGCTGTTAAATATAACATCTCTCATTATTGAATAAGTGGTTCGAATTCCACCAGAAACTGTAGGGCATCGTTTCTCTTTAGCTGAAACATCCTAGATTTTCAAGGGTGAAGAAGGTTAAGAAGACGTTATTTAAGAATAGGTAAGAAAAATAAGCATTCCATTATTATCCTAAAATTTAGCTAAATATTAAATAAAATCGGTAGATCATTCTTGCATTAAGTTCCCAAGTTTTAGCAAAGAACTTGTGTCACATCCAAAGAACCGCTATTGCCCATTCTATGACCTTTATCGCGTGTGAACTGAGTGAGTTTTAATTCAGAGTTAAACCCAAATTTTATACCTTACTAGAGAAGTCAATTTGCGTTGAATTCAGGTTGGAGCTATTAATGTGAGTGTTTCTCTTTTAATGAATGCTACCATTGCATTTGCTTAAATTAATTTTAAGCCTTCTTACAAGCACCTGTTTTTAAAAAAGTTGACTGAATAATTGATTGATTAGCCAGCTTACTGTAGGCATTGCTGCCATTCCTGGATGTACGCCGGGTTCGAATTGGGACATGACATGCTAGTCAATATTGGGAGCCACATGATGCATAATGTAAGAAAATAGGAGATGTAGGTGTTTGTTAAATGCTTGTCACATTGTGTTGTAACAGAGTGATTATGCTCCACTTTTAAGTATCCGCCCACGATCCATCCTCTTTCCTATTCTTCTTCTGAGTCTTCTGTTTTTGAACCTGAAAGCTTGTATATATCCTTGCGATTTCTTAATTGTATTTCTATTCTGCTATCATGTGTGTCTCGTGTATGCATGCAACGTCCATATGTTCCATCATAAGAGCCGCGTCGATATTTTCTCTTTTCTCTCTAGTTATGCACTCTCTGGCGTTCCATGTCGCCAGCGTGATGTCATCGATTTGTATTTCTTGGCTGTGTGCTTCTTATGTTCTTTGCGGCATTTGGCTGTTTTCGTAAGCTTCTCGTAGCGTTGGTATGTGCGTGGGGTGTATTATTATACTATTATTATGTCCGTCCTTCTGTCTGTCCGTCCGTTCGTCTGTCCGTCCGTCCGCCACGTTTCTCGTAAGCACGATAACTAAGATAACTAAATAAGAACGAAAAGTCCGATAGTATTGCAATTTTGCTCAAAGCCGCAAGGCGGGGGAGCTAATAAAGCAAAGTAAGGTAAAGTATTGCAATTTAGACAGTAAGTTAGTGTTAGCTAGAGGAAGAACCCTATTGTTTTTGAAAAAAATGGATCAATACCTAAAAAAGTTATTAATTTTTGAAATAAAAAATTTTTTTTTTGTAATTCAACAAATTTTTTTTGAAACTAATAACATTTACAAAAAAACTGCGAAGAGCATCCTATAGAATGTGCAACAATTATATAACAAGTGTAGTAAATCGGCGAAGAGTATAATGGTTAGCTTGTTTTCTCCCTACAGTTGGTGACACAATGCTCCGTATAAGCAGTTCCCATCGCCGTCGATTTTTTGTACCAATAATTGGTGTTTTCAGTTCAACGTTCTGTATTAGTGAGTCCATCATTTAGGTTGTTTTCAAAGACATATATCAGCTTGTAATTTGAAAGTAATTTGCATTAGGCTTTACATCATATCATCATCCAATCATCCTTGCTTCTTATTGGCACTACTACGTAATCATCGTACACGTGGAGCTACAATCCTTAGTTGACTAGTTTTGTCAGAAGATTACCATGAAGGGTCGATAGAATTTCCTCTTCATGGCATTCTACGGTGAGAGTTTCGCTCATCGAATGACCCCCTATTTCAGTTCTTATTCTTTGACTATATTGTCGGTAGAGGCTTATATGTTGCTTTTTTTATGGTTTAATGATACCTACTAAAAATATTGTTGCTATGAGGATGATTAGTAGATGGATAGAAACGAGATGCATAAAAGTGGTGATATTCTGATTCTTGAAGTAAGTCATCAACTATGATTGTTACTAGTTTTCCTTAGCTAGTATTGGGTAGAATGTGAGCAACACCACAATTGAGCAAAATATTTACTAATATATTATCGTTCACATTATTTAATGTCAGGTAAGAATACCGCGAATTAAAATGAATTGCGCTTTAGTATACAATCAGCTTATCATAAATAGCTATACAAACACATAAAAACTTCATGTTCATACATTAACATATAGAGTGCTTAATAGTCTCAAAATATTATTCATACACTCATTACCTCGGGGTCATGGCAATTTTTAATAAATCATTGAGTACACAAGGTGTCCCAATAAAAACTCCCAGGCTGGATATGTTCTAAACGAATAGAGATATTTTAATTCTGTAAAAGTTAATTTGCAGAGCATAAAGAGAGCTTCATTTTTGAATATAATTGTTTTTTTAATATACTAGTATATAGATGACGCTGTGCTCTAAAGAAATATTTCGATATGAGAAACTTTGATGAAATGGGGGTTATGTGAAAGAAAATGCATTTCTAAGCAGATTATGTTCTAAAATAAAATACCATAAAACTAACCCTTTTCGAGATATTTGAGTCCATATCCCAACTAGCAATTTGATATTTTATAAAAGTTGTAGGAATGTTTCTGAAACAAATTTTATAAAACAGAAACACTTTCATAACGTTTTCACAGCAGCTATAAATGCAAAATTGGCACCATCTTATAAAATATTTCAGTCGCTGTTGATATTTTGTAACGCCTATTGGAATCATTACAAAATAATTGTATAAACATTTCCAGAAGCCTTATGAAAATTTAGTACCATCACTATATAGTAGTTTTATTAAAGCTTCATTCAATTGTATTATAAAACACACTTCACTGTTTTAAAAAAATGCTGCTTTATACACACTAATAAAATAAAATGATTTCTAAAATCTATCCAAAAAGTTTAAGAAGTATTTTTGACACTAAAAGCATATGGCATTGTGATTTTTTAATACTAGGTATCTAATAACCTATAATAATTATTTAAGAGACTTGTTGCGGCTTACAACGACTGCAATTTTTAATGCGGAGAAAATTTTACTGTGCAGTGTGGCCATATTTTTAATATATTTTTAACGGGCCTCACATTTATTGATGATTTCTAATAATTTTTGAAATTTTATAAATATTGATTTTATGAACTTCAGTTTTTTTTACAATGTAACTTACACTAATTTGTTTTAGTAGTTATAACTGTATAGTTAGCACGTTTCTGACTCCAAAAATTCTAATAAACATTTGATATTTTAAATTTTCATATCTTGTCATATTTACCATCACGAATACGGGCCTTTCAAGATGGCATCCCTCCATAAAATATTTTTGTGTTAGTAGCAAACATTTCACGATATTTAAATTATTAGACGATTCCTATAAAACATCTATAAAAATGCGCGATAGTGTAACCTTTTCGTGAATCTTATAAAATAGATCACTTACTTCTGCGATACTTTTGTAGCTCTTATGATAAATGTGCGTTAGGACTGAGTTATAAATGCAACCATTGAAACAGAATTTGTTCAATTTGCATAAATATAACCTAGAAATTAGTAGCAGTAAATCACCTTATTTACAGAGCTGTTTATGCACGGTTTATTTATTGCCAAAACACGTTACTTTTACCAGTGGAAACAACAGTGCTTTGGCATATGACCTGATATGTTAACAGTGCAGTGAGTGAAATGCGTTGTTTCATTTTACAGCAGTATAAACTGTGTCTTATTGCCAAAACCACTACGCCGTTAATACATGTACCCAATATTATTAAAACCACTTTTTAAGTTTTTCCATTGTCCTAAATCTGCTGTTTTTACATATATGATCTGTTAAGATCTGCAACGCTGTTGTCAATGTTGGTAACCAAAATTTTGGGAGAATAATTTTTTATAAACTTGTGTACTATAAATAATTATGACAAATTTTCATTAAAAGACCGACTTTAATTACGACTAAATATAAATATACACAGCTAATGCAGGAAATCAATTTTCTCAAATGTTATTGTTTGTATATATATTTGTATTGTTAGCCATCACATTTTTATGCTCAAGTAAACAATTCTGTTTTGTAATGACTTTGTTGCTATTTCCATATTACAGCAAATACATTGCTATATAATAATTAAATAACATGCTCTGGAACAACATTTATTCTTAAAAGCAAAATAGTCACAAATAGATATTTTAATATAACTGTTTTGTAAGATAACAAATAACTATAAAATAATTCGAATGTATATTTATAACGGTCACGGTCACGAAAACGTTTTTTAAAATAATTTCTTAACTCCATTATAATATATTTTATAATTTTGCTGTAGAAACGTTTTAATGATAAATTTATAAAATAGTTCAGTTGCAGACGACAAAATAGTATTTTCTGAAACTCTAACATAACCAATCAGCATTTAGAAGCATTAATTAAATAACAATAAACCAAAATAATCGTAGAACATTTAAATTATAAAACAAATTTGCTGGTTGGGATGTTGGCATTTGCCAATATTGAATAATTGTAATCTCTTCGACATTTCAGTCCTTTAAAGAGGGACAATCTGTATTTAGTTTACAAATTTTAGAAGAAAATATTTAAAGAATTTTTCATATCTTGGAATTAAAATCTCTCTATTCGTTTAGAATATATCCGGCCTGGGAGTTTTTATTGTGACACCCTGTATACATAAAACAATGTTATACCCAGATTCTAGATGCCTTGTTCCAAAAACACTACGTGTTCTAATGTGCCGGCTAAAGCTTGAATGTAAAATTAAAATAAATTACCACGAATGGGTACACGTTTGGAACAGAGTTTTATGCTAGTGTTAGAAAAGTGATAGAATTAATGTGTTAACATTAGCGTTATTGTAGCATTCAAATTATTCTTTGGTAGTATGGTAATTATGTCTTCGTAAATAGTATGTGGAAATACAGTCTATGAAAGAAATTATGACGCTCTTATAGCAGTAAGAATTCAATATTTTGCACATTCACAATTTTATTCATCTGGATTACGTTGACAATATTATTTTAAATACTTAAATTACAGCAAATCACACGTGTAGACTATTGACGTTAGTTATAAGTTATTCATAATAATAATAATAACTTTCCGATACTTAAACATTTTCCAATACGCTGGTTAAGTTACATTAGGTAACGTATAGTGTAGTTGATCGAGTTTTTATTGAAAAGTCTCTCCAAAATGTCACATTCAACACTGATATCCCAATGGAACAAGACTTGCAGTTTACTTGCGGCATTACCTCAAGGTGTATTTATTTATAAGGTCAGAAAAGGAAGCGGGTGTATAAGGCCTGATTTGAAAAAAGAGATTGGAAAGTGTAATATATTTAAGTCTTATCATTTTTATATTGATTTTTTATAGAAACTTTCTTTTATATTTTATAAAAAGTATTAGTGTAAAAAAACATGAGTATGTGTATTAGTTGACAGTAGAGTTTTGTACCTGTGATTAAACGTATTAAAAATTCAATAAAGTGTTTAGTTAATTAAATATATTTTATTTCAAGAAAATTAATAACTACCACTCGGCAGTATACAACATTTTTGGCGACGAGTAAAAGTGACTTTTAATAGCTATTAAATGTATCAAAATATATATCTGATTAATAAAAAGTGAGAACATCATCTCCTAACTCAAATGTTACATTTCTGCTTCCTTTATAATTTTTTATTTGTTTTTGTTGTTTTTCAAGAACAAAATTATCATTTAAAGGTGACAACAAATCTAAACGGGATCTTAATTTTTTTCCTAATAATATTTTGGCAGGACATTCACCTGTGGTGATATGTTCTGTATTTCTATAAGTAAATAAAAATCTATTTATAATTAAATTTATATCCAGATTTGGATTTTCAGTTTTTGCTCGTGTAATAGCATTTTTCATAGTTTTTACTGCATTTTCTGCTGCGCCATTGCTTTGTGGATGGTACGTAGCAGAAGTCAAATGTTTAATTCCATTCATCTTTAAAAAATGAGAAAATTCATTTGATACAAATTGTAGACCATTGTCTGTTACTATAAGTTTTGGTAAACCAAATTTTGAAAAAATTTCTCGTAATTTATTTATAGTTGAAATAGAGGTTATATTTTTCATTTTGTAACATTCGATCCATTTAGAAGTAGAATCGACTAAAACTAAGAAATAGTTATTATAAAATGGACCAAAAAAATCGAGATGTAACCTTGACCAACACTCTGTAGAATAATCCCAAGGTTTCAATACACTTTTTTCTGGAGTTTTACTAAATTTTTGACAAATATTACAATTTTTAATTAAATTTTCTATATCACTATTAATCGATGGCCACCAAACATAAGAGCGAGCTAATGATTTTATTTTTACAATTCCCATATGAGATTCATGTAATTCGTTTAAAATTGTATTACGATATTTATCTGGAACAACAACCTTATATCCCCACATGAGACACCCATGTTCAACACTTAGTTCGTTCTTACGTCTGACATATGGTAAAAAGTCGTCTGATAATTTTTTGTTTGGCCAACCGTGTAGTACATGATAAATAACTTTTGACAAAATCTTATCTCTACTACATGCTATTTTTATGTCCTTAGAATTGATTGGCAAAAATTCTTGAGCATAGTTAAAATACGATACATTATTTAATATATCTTCTTCTATGTTTTCTAGTGGTAATCGTGATAATCCATCAGCTACATTTTTATTAGATTTTATATATTCAATTTCGAAATCATAGGCTGATAAAAAATGTGCCCATCTCTGCAATCTATTTGCAGCTATGATAGGAATGCCTTTTTTAGAACCAAAAATACTTATAACTGGTTTATTATCTGAAACAATGGTAAAATGTGGACAGTATAAATATTGGTGAAATTTAGACACGCCCCATTTTAAAGCTAGAGCTTCCTTATGGACTTGACTGTATATTTTTTCGTGAGCTGATAAAACACGTGATGCAAAACCAATTGGGCTATCAGGTAGACCATTTTCATTAGGATGACTAATAACGGCTGCCAACCCATATGGACTCGCATCTACTGTTAATTTAATTTTTCTTTCCGGATCATAATGAGTTAACACTTTATCTGACATTAATTCCTTTTTTATTCTGTCAAAAGCATTTGCACATTCTATATTCCAATCAAATTTTGTGTTTTTCTTTAACAAATTATACAAAGGATAAAGAATAGTGGCTGCATGTGGAATAAATTTAATATATAAAGTTACCATTCCTAAAAATGCCTTTAATTCAGAAATATTCTTAGGAGTTGGTGCTAATTTTATGGCTTCAATATTTTTTGGTGATTTATGTAGACCAAGCTTATCCTAAAAATTCAATTTTATCTTGAAAGAAAGCACATTTTTCTTTTTGTACCTTAAAACCATTTTCTCTTAATAATTTCAATACTAATTCTAATTTTTCCAAATGATCTTTTTCTGTTTTACCAGAAACTAATATGTCATCAATAAAAATTACAACACCGGAAATATTTGCAAAAATATTTTCCACAATTTTCTGAAAAATACTTGGACCACTGGTTATACCATATGGTAAACGAGTATAACCAAATAAACCTTTATGAGTTGAAATAGTTAATAATTTTGTAGTTTCGGGAGTTACCGCTACTTGCTGATAAGCTTGACTTAAATCAATTTTGGAAAATGAAATTCCACCTTGTAATTGTGAAAATAAATCATCTATTTTGGGCAACGGATAACTTATATTATCCAGGACTGGATTCAGAGTAACCTTAAAATCGCCACAAATTCTAATTGATCCATTTGATTTTAAAACGGGTACAATTGGGGTAGCCCAATCAGAATATTCTACTGGTTTCAGAACACCTAATGAAACTAATTTATCAATTTCAGATTCAACCTTTGCCTTAAGTGCATATGGTAAAGGTCTATGCTTATAAAATCTTGGAGTTGCATCAGGTTTTATTGTTAAATTTAAAGTGTAATTTTTAAGTAAACCTAATTCATTATTAAAAAGTTCAGGAAATTTATTACACAAATTTGTCACTTTGTCATATGTGTCAATGGAATTAATAGCAACTATACTTAAATTTAATTTTTACAAACCATTTCTACCTAGTAAAGGGGGTCCACCCTTTTTTATAACATAAAATTCCAAAGTATCAAAAATATTATTAAATTCAAAATTAAGCATAATTTTTCCCAATGGAGAAAATGAATGTCCAACATAATCTTTTAATTGTATGTTTGCAGGAAGTAATTTTTTGTTTGCAAAATTATTTAAATAAAAATCTTCAGATATTGCTGAAAAGGCAAAACCTGTATCAATTTCAAAATTAAAATATTTATTTTCAACTTTTAATGTTAATTTTTAATTGTGAATATAAATATGCCTTTTTAAAAAGAGTATAGCCTAAATGGAGACAATCCACCCATTTTTATATTTCTACGCTTCTATGTTGGATCGTACTTTATCTATCACCTTAAGTACACTCGCGAGTCCTTCTTATGGCTCGAAATACATGTGCTGCTTATTACTGGTCCACCACCACCACCACCACTATCACCACCACCACCACCACTATCATCACCACCACCACCGTGTCCACGTCGCTGTTTCTGGATACCGCTAAGAGGTGTAGATGTGTTCAGACCATAGATTTAAATATAAAATACAGATTGGTGGTGGTGGTGGTGGTGTTGGGCCACCAAGAATTACCTTTTTCAGAGGAGTTACTATAAATAAGAATGCAAAAACGTCATACACAAATACTTCGTTGTAAAGATACTGACTCCCAAAGAATATGGCTTCATTTCACACAGCATTATCACCATAAAACATATTAATATTTATAGCATTCGTATTATCAAATTACATTAAAATCCTTGAAGAACAGGAAATATAAATATACAAACACTAAAACAATTATGCGGTGATATAAAACCAGTAGTCAACTTTATATTGCATTTTGGATCTTCATAATACATTAATAAGATAACAAACAGCATACATTGGAATTATGGTTTACAACATGGCAAATTATAATTTGTGTGGTAGTTTCTAAAATACTAACAATAAAATATTCTTTAAGTTACTGAAGGATCACGAAAAACTACTAGCAAGAACAGCTATTGTTTCAGCAGATATGAGACCTGTGGATCTCTGCCTTACTAAAATATGCTATGCTTATGCGAGTCTACGACCTTGGATATGGCAATAATTTATTTGTAGAGCTTTGAAAGTAAGAGTTTGGTCCTAACAGACTTTTTCCTATACCGTCTGGCTCTTAAAAGTAAGCAAGGTGTCTAAATCAGTGTGGGGGCGGAGATAATATGCTAAATGAGTTGATGTCTTTCTAATATGCTAGTACAAAATGTTCTTATCCTGGAAAGTTATTTAGTTACAATTTTTGTCAATTTAATATCAGCCAATTTTCCAAAAACAGCTTATTAATAATCTCACTTCAATCATACTAACTTTACCCGTAAACAAAAAAACATGGTAAAATCTTTAGAAACGTTTATAAGTACATCCAATAAATTCATAAAAAATATGAATAACTAACAATTGAGGGATGAAATATGGTCATTAATATAAATGATATCAAGCTGTGCACGATGTTAAACTTTGTGTTCCACAAGGATCTATACTTGTCCTATTACTATTTTTATTATTTACCAACGATCTTCGGAATAATATCACTGGGGGCTTAGTACAATGTTTGCTGACGACTTTAACCTTATCAACTAAAACTCCACAACAGCTGGAAGATATAATCCAAAATGCTGTGGCTGTGATCGTTAACAGTCTGGTTTTGAATAAAACCAAAATTAGCCTATTGATTTTTTATAAAAAGCATTCCTAAAGAACCAGACCAGTAATATACAATTCTCTCTTTAAGTACCTGCATTGATGAAACCCTAGGATGCTTACGTTTTTATAAAAAAAATGTATTGTATATTATGCCATTGTACAAATAAAAGAAAGGTATCCTAACTATTCCAGGACTACTATAAATACAATATGCTATGGTTTACTCGCATATTTCTCTAAATATGATCAGCTGGGGATATGGAAGAAAGTTCACGAGCAGTCTTGTAGCTCAACAGAAGGTCTTAAAACTCGTTCGTTATATTACTACTATAAATAAACATTCTTCAAACTGTATAGTAAATAACTGCATCAAATTATATAATAAAATGTCCGTTAGTTTAAAAAAAATGGTACCTAAGCTATTTTAGAAAACATATAAAAATTATTTTGGTCAAGGGATATTTTTACGAATTAATAAGATAACGTATAAAAGTTGCAATTCAATTCTGCCAATTAAATCAAATGACACGAATTATGCTATATGGATTCGATTGTCCTTGAAAGATAATAATCAGGTTTGCAAATCAATTAAAAGTCACTAATGAGAAGACATTCTATTATTATGTATCAAGATGCACAAATATATGGATAATTAAATGTTTGCGTCATATGAATCGCAAATTAAATTTTTTATTGATTTCGCTATGCCCAGTTTTATTCAGTTATCTTGGATAAAACGAATTAAATAAAATACAGGTAAGCGATGTCACTGATTTCCACAAGAAATTACATTAATTTTGGTCTATCAGTAATATCAAAATAAAAATAAATACTTAGAATTAAAAAATAAATCTTCATTTTGTTTTCTATTTGAAGAATTTTTAATATTTTCTGGTAAGAATCGTTCATAACAACTAGAAACGGTTAACAATAAAATGCAACAGTAAGAGATAAAATCTTTTTATGACAACATATTAACATGGATTCTTTGCAAAATATAAACGGGAAAGGTAATTTTATGGAGGCACCTCGGCGACAATACGGCCACACCTCGACTTCAGCCACACGTGGTACATAGTGTTCAATTGAATTTTTTCAGTTGGGGTTACAAATATTGTATGTAAGTTTATTTTTAATTGTTTTTGTACTAAATAAGAAGCAAAATAAGAAAATTTGATCATTTTAATAAAAGTCAAAAGTTGTCTTTCCATTCCTAATAATAATTGTTTATTTTTGTAGGTTTGGGTTGTAATTTAATAAAAATGTTAATTTAAGATAATAGGGCCTACCCAACTGGAAAAAAATTTCCAAGTACAGGGCAGGGGAATAATGCAATATAAGTAAAAAAATTATAATAGTCTTTAAAACATACAAAATTATTAGAATTCTTTATTATAAATAAATTTGAAACTTTTGTAGGATTTCTCAGATATTGCAGTGTAAAGTTCTATGTTTAGTTCCTAATCGCAAGCTATACCAAGGCCTTTACAGAATTTTGGACAACTGATAGAGATATCAACCAATATATAATCATCTATTGCTTCTCAAGTGATATTACATTTGCTAATAATTGTTAATGATTTTACATTTCTTCATATTCAGTGAGAGTTTAGACCTAAAACCCGAATCCCGTATTTCCAACAGGCGACTGCTTAAAGGAAGCAAAATCTGTTGTCGATTGAATTTGCATGTAGATTTTGTGTCGATCGCATACAGTAAGTATTCAATTTTATGCTTTTCCAGCAGGGTGGTAATGTTATTAAAATATGAAATATCAATTGGCCTAAAATAGAACATTGAGGTACACCTGAGAAAATACATATTTGTAGCCTCTCTATAGTCTTTCATTAAATTAACTTATGTGTCACTCAGAGGACCAATCAGCATTAAAAATTATTAAAATTGTAAACGAATTCATCAGATACAATAACCGTAAACCTGCGTTGGTATACATTTAGAAATAAGTTAAGGTGGCCATTCCCTAGAAAGAGACATCCGATAGGGAAATATTTATTATTTTTGCCCATTATTTTTTTTCTTAGTACGTATATTTAAAAGAAATTATAAAAATACCTAAGAAGAACCATAACAAGACTATTACTATGAATTTTCACTCAATACTTTCAGTGGTTTGCAAACCACTGAAATTATTGAGTGAAAATTGATAGTAATAGTCTTGTTAAGGTTCTACTTAGGTACTCTTATAGTTTGTTTTTTTTTAAATAAGTAAGAAAAAAAAGTTATGGCCAAAAATGATAAATATTTTCCCATCGAATGTCTCTAGGGAATGGCCACTATATGATATTTTATGCTACCCTATATTAACTAATGGCTTAAATGTCTTGTACTGCAAAACCTGACCTATAGAGGCGGTAAATTTTTTAAAATCATTTACATTTAAGCCATTTAGTTAACATCGAGTTTTGCACAAATTATTTCTTTAATCAAATCGACAGAATAGTTCATACGAAGGTAATTTTATTAAATGTGCAACAGAAAAATGTAATAGTGAAAACTGAGACATCGCAAAATAATTCATAAAGTCAAATAAATCGTTGAAACATATATTCTTTATAGGATTTTGCAAACAGTGGAAAGAAAAGCTATCTATGAGAACTAAAGGAAAAACTATATATATAAATATTAATGAAATCTTTGCATTCTTTCGATAACATGACTTCTGGTTATGCTACCAAGTGAAAATTCTTATCAGCCATTCTCATTTTAACACTAGCATCCAACCTAGTCCCCTACGGCTAAGCAGGCTAAACTAGTATCCACATGATCCCCTACGATATGTAAATTCAGTTAAAAATGAGAACAAAGGCCTGAAATTAATTTATTTACGTACCTTGTCTTTAAAAATTTTTTTTCATTCTAATGAATTACATTTTCATAAAATCTCATTCATTTTTTAAAGACAAGGTACGTAAATAAATTAATTTCAGGCCTTTGTTCTCATTTTTAACTGAATTTACATATCGTAGGGGATCATGTGGATACTAGTTTAGCCTGCTTAGCCGTAGGGGACTAGGTTGGATGCTAGTGTTAAAATGAGAATGGCTGATAAGAATTTTCACTTGGTAGCATAACCAGAAGTCAGGTTATCGAAAGAATGCAAAGATTTCATTAATATTTATATATATTGTTAGTCATATCGTTTAATGTTTATAAAACAATTGATGCCGCCGCCTGTCAGCATTTAGTCATTCTGGTCCTAGATGCTGCCTGGAATACACGGCTGCATGTTAAGCTCATTATTCACTAATGTTATGTTACCTGTGTTACCTATACTCACCTGTTACTGTTATCAACAGTAGTTATTTGTTTGTTTAAATGAACATGTGTAATTGGTGTATTTTGACATAATATTGTGATTTATTACTTATATCTAACATCAGAAGTGTGGATAGTGCTCATAGTGTCACAACAGTGTGTATCCTGGCATCCGGAAATGGAGCAATTAATTATCGAGAGGGTGAAGGCTTTGAGAGCGGAAGTACTGATACAGGTTGGTCGTATGGTCGTCATTTGATCCAAAATGCACGAAAATGGGTTGACGACTGGGCACCTGAGGTAAGAGGAATGCTCACGGTTGACGACTGGTCACCTGAGGTAAGATGACTGCTCACCTGAGGTAAGAGATTGCAGTAATTTATAATTTGGGCTGTTTATTGAGCGAGGCTGCTAATTTTGGCAGTAGTCGTTGTATACGTACGACGCCTATGTTCACAAAATTCATCTTTGTTGAAAATTTACCGGTAACCCGGCAAGAGCAAGACCTTGTAAAGTTAATTGTTCATGGTATTAGGGAATTATATGCTCCCGACGCCGCAATGGCTAGGGTTTGCAAAACTGTATCAGAATTGCTTGTTTATTTAACCACTTTCACAAATAGGGTGCGAGACTATGACAATAGCTCGGAGACAAATTTATTTAAAAAGTGAAAGTTCTCTTTGCCATTAGACAATAGCAATAAAAATATTAAATGTCCGCATGTGGTAAGCTAGGGCATATCAGGAGCCAATGTAAGAAGAAAATTCAGCAAAAGGCAAAAGGAATCGCATGGGGATGAAACTGTGGCAGGATCGAGTGGTGGTAATCACACTTTTTATACCTTTTAGGCTAAGGTAAGGCATTCTGAGAAAGATTATTTACGAGATGAGCAATCGAACAAAGGCGCTGTTAATTTTTGCACCATAGGCAAAACTGCACTTCCTACTTGTGTGTACTTAGTTGGCAAGCAATTTCAAGGTCTGATTGATACAGGCTCCAATGTATCGCTGATCTCTGAGAAATATTGTTCGATGTTTCAAATTTCAAAACAAAATTGAATGGTGCTCCTATTATACGGGGAATTTTACCGGGCACAGTGGAAGTAAGAGAACAACATAATGCTGAGGTTGCAATTACAGGAGTTAAAACCGAGTTAACATTTTTACTAGTCCCCGACAATGTTTTAAATTTTGATGTTTTGATAGGTTGTAATTTATATCAAGATACAAATTTAATTGCTGTGACTGACGCCATAGGAACAGTCGTACATCGGAGTCGAATTCCTGGTATTCGGCGAGTGATTGAAGAATCGCCTATCGAAGCACAATGACATGTTTATATTGTGCCTTCTGAACATGAAAGGACAATAAAATCTTTGTTAGACCAATTCAGCGATTTAATAACCACGGGCTATAAAGTTCTGGCAATAGAAACAGCATTTTTGGTTTCCTCTAGTTAGAAGTTTTGTTAAAAATTGTATAAAACATTGTTTGGTTTGTTAAGAGAATATGTATGTACAGGTCCACTTAAAGTCTATGTAAAATCTTTTGAATCGGCATTTGAGAATAGTACATTAAGGTACCGAAACGGCAGTGGCGTGTATGTTGCAGTAAATTTACTGATGGGAAACAGAGTGGTCTCCTTTTTATATCGTCATGATTAACTATCACAAAGTAACAGCTTAGTCTCCTTTCTTTGCCTAAGCCTGATGAGCCTTTTCACATGGTGAATGCCGATTGTTTAGGTCCGTTGAATCCAACATACATTCTAGTGCTTATAGATGTATTTACTAAATATTGTTTATTGTTACCCTGTCACATACAGTGAAACAAAGAGTCAGTTGCAGAATTTCTTTCCGCTCTTTGGGCAACCTAAAGTAGTAGTAGCCGACGCCGGGCAGTACTTATGTAACGTTATCATTATGACAATGTGTATGGAGACGGATGTTAAGTCAGAATGGTCGAGCAATTTGTAGAAAACCCAGCTCGTGTTGAACCCTACTGTTCGAAAATTAATCAAGATGACTCCAGTACAAGTTTTGTTGGGCATTGAAGTGGCTATTTCGCTAATACAGTCCGTTGTTCAAAATTTGTCGGACGATATTCGTCCTGTGCGTAATATCAACGCAGACCGAGAAAAGGTAAGGAAAGCGTTACAAAGTAATACTCTGAATCTCGAGAAAGTTAATGTTAAACGTTGAGACGACCGCCAGTTAAAGTGGCTGACAAATTGAAGGTTTATTTCCATTTCTAGCAGTCAGTACCATTACAGAGTAGTGTAAGTTTACAGTTTACTAGTTGTTTTTTATGAATGTTGAGTGTGATGTGTTTTGGCTACTAGAATTTGAGAGACATAAATGTGAAAGCTCAAACCACACGTCAGCGTCGCAGAACCTGACGGGGTAGTCTTGTACAGACTAATAAAAAGTTTAATCACGCCAGCGTCGTAGAACCTGGTGGAACATCAAATTATTTAACCACGCCAGCGTCGTAGAACCTGGTGGATCATCAAATTATTTAATCACGCCAGCGTCGCAGAACCTGGTGGAACATCAGATTATTTAATCACGCCAGCGTCGTAGAACCTGGTGGAACATCAGATTGTTTAATCACGCCAGCGTCGTAGAACCTGGTGGAACGTCAGATCTGCAATAATAATTGCGAACAGTGGGCTGTAGTCTAACCACGTCGGTAAAACTGCCGGACGGAACTGTAGACTTGTAAATCATTGTTAATCTGTAAAGTAGATAGTAGGAACCTTACACCAAGTTTAGCACGTCTGTGGACGGAATGAAAATTTTGAAAGATGGGTTTTGGGTGCCAAACGCCAGCAAATGTTATGACTGGTGGAAAGCCGCGCACATATGTTTGAAAGTACAGGCAGAGCAGGCATGTTAAGACCTTTGCAGTTGTTTGAAATGCATAAGATGCAGAAATACATTGTGTTACTCGATAAAGTTGTAAAGCTTTGGGTTCTATTTTCTAATGAATAGATTATCGTCATATTACGTTTTGTTATGTAACTTTTTCAGAACCTAAACAATATTTGTCGAGTTGAACAGACCGATTTGTGAAGTGTTGTCTTCAGATATAACTAACCTCACTCAACTTCGAGAACGAAGTTCCTGTCAGGATGGACGTGTTAGTCATATCGTTTAATGTTTATAAAACAATTGATGCCGCCGCCTGTCAGCATTTAGTCATTCTGGTCCTAGATGCTGCCTGGAATACACGGCTGCATGTTAAGCTCATTATTCACTAATGTTATGTTACCTGTGTTACCTATACTCACCTGTTACTGTTATCAACAGTAGTTATTTGTTTGTTTAAATGAACATGTGTAATTGGTGTATTTTGACATAATATTGTGATTTATTACTTATATCTAACAATATAGTTTTTCCTTTAGTTCT
Source organism: Stenurella melanura (assembly GCA_963583905.1). Taxonomy (NCBI): domain Eukaryota; kingdom Metazoa; phylum Arthropoda; class Insecta; order Coleoptera; family Cerambycidae; genus Stenurella; species Stenurella melanura. Next base: position 155,577,985 of record OY757311.1, read on the forward strand.
CATAGATAGCTTTTCTTTCCACTGTTTGCAAAATCCTATAAAGAATATATGTTTCATTACTATAAGCAAACAAATAATAAATAATTCACTTTTAAATAAATCGTTGTTTAACTATTATCTTAAAATATTTTCTAAACAATTTCCGAGGTCATTCATAACCATAAAATAGTGATTTCAGTAAAGTCTTTGTTGATACTATCGCAAATCGACGAAATGAAAATAAAAATATTAAAAGTATCTGTAGATCAATAGTGTGCGATGGATTCTAATCTCGTAAATAAGTCATAACAAATCTCAAATTTTAGAAACTGATAAATATCTCCAATGTGTGAATCATCGACTGATTGTAATATGTGCTACATCATTCGAGACAGATAATTGTAATATGTAATTGCACTGGCAATTATACATTTAATTTTTTAATTTTATTAAACTTTAATTAAATCTGTGATGGATGTTTATACAGACCACTAAGTAATGAAACAATTCTTTTATGAAATAAATATTAGAACCAGCTATCGCTTTTAGAAGTACAACTATCTAAATTTGCTATCATTAGCATTACACAATTAGAATATGGTCATGGACATTTTAGCTGACACCTTCATAGTTCGTAAGGACAAGGTGCGAAAGTGACAGTGCATTTTCTTCGTTATATAATATAAATTGCAAAAATCTATTCAAAATAACTAACCTTTCTTATTCAGAATATCCTTGAAGCGTGCAGCCACATCAATAACAAATATCCATAAAACATAAACAACTGTTTACATTACCATAAACTTTAAAATCACGAAGTACTGAAGTGTTAAGTATATTCCCGCCGACGATAATAAAACGCTGAGGTGCGCTGCAGCTCGTGCCTATACGCTACCACTGTCGTGAATCGACTAACCAAAATGAAAATGTTAAAACTATCTGTAGCTCAAGAGCGGCGATGATTCTGTGGTGTGCTTTTTAATTTGGTGGAAACGACGCTAATTCATGCACATGTAGTCGTTTTTTACGCACACTTATGGTTAGTATTTTTATCGCTTACAATACAATTAAACCGAAGGTTTTATTCAAGTGATATATCTTTAATTTGTTAATGGGATTTCTAGGGAATTAATTACAGTTAATAGATTACAATGTATTTTTCAAAATAAGAATTCCGATCTATGAAATAGCTCTGTGCCCCCAAAAATGGGGGGGTGGGGCAACTCCACAGAGCTCAATGAAATCCTTAAATGGGTGAGTAGGTTAAATTGCCAAAATTGAATGATCTGTCTGAGATTTGTCGAAAAGAATGAGATACCAACAGTTTCGCAGGTTGGGCGGAGAACATCCTATGGAGGGTGAAAATCCATTCTCAGTACCACTTCCCTTATTCGAAATTGAAAAAATATGTCGAATTTGCACTCTTGAGGGGTTGCTTCAACCACCTAGAGGTAGCTCAGAGGGTGTTGGAACTATGGTTGGATTACATGGCATCATCCATAGGAACAAAGAACCCTCCTCTCTATCCCTAAACGGCAAAGGATACAAGAAACCCTTAAAAATAAATTGCTTTGCGCTTTTGGAGCATTTCCCCTCAACTCAGGGAGAATTTGGCCAACCACCATCGTGTTCAGTATCCTCGACCAAAAGTGGCAATATTGTTGAACTAATATGGAAAATTGATCATTGTAGTTAATGTTATTTGATGCTGGACTTGGAGCTCCTCGAGGTTCAGCGTTAGGCCTATTAATGTTCATGCCCTGTGTAAATAATTTACTTGACTGCATAGAGCATGGTCGTGTAACAGTGTTTGTGGAAGACAAAACAATTACAATATCAGCTGATACACCTGAAGAGCTTCACAAATAATATAACAGTATTGCTGAGTATAGGTATCAAATAAACAAATTAATTCTAAATAAAAACAAACCGCTTTGATTAAAGTTTTACCTCGTTTTACCAGAAAATTTCATGGTTAGTAACTATAATATGTTATGTGGTGTACAACTTAAGGTGGCCATGTCCTAGAAAGAGACATCCAACAGGGAAATATTTATTATTTTTGGCTATAACTTTTTTTTCTTAGTACGTATATTTAAGAAAACTATGAGACTACCTAAGTAGAACCATAAGAAGACTATTACTATGATTTTTCACTCAATAATTTCAGTGGTTTCCAAAATGATTAGATTCAAATTTAGAAATTATGCTAATCTTCCTAATTCGCAATTTTAAATCTAACTATTTTGGAAATTATTGGAATTATCGAGTGAAAATTCATAGTAATAGTCTTGTTATAGTTCAATTATCAAACAAACATCTAATCAACAATTATTTTGTTAACATAGCCAATGAAATTGTCGAAAATTTAAACTGCAGTAATTCTAATTATATAAGTCTATGTAGGAACAATAGTATACCTTTTTCCTTCTTAGAACCAGTAACAGAATATTAAGTTAGTTATTTAATACTCAAATTAGGTACATTTATATCCAGAAACTGTTATGGTCTAAACAGTGATACCATTAAAATGGCCAAAGATGAGCTCTTACCTTTCATAACTTATTTCATTAATTTCTGTTTTGAAAAAGGAATATTTCCCGACTGTCAAAAAAATCTAAAGTAGTGCCTATCTTTAAGAAAGGTAATAAGGATCAAGTCAATAATCATAGACCAATATCAATCATTCCAATTCTATCTAAATTGCTAGAATTAGCATTTAACATGAGGCTAATGCTGTATTTGGAAAATAAGAACTTACTAAATCCCAGTAAATATGGTTACCGTAAAAGCACCTCTCCTATTAAAGCACTAACCGACATAATTGTATTTATAACAGATGCACTTGAAGACATATGGTAGCTGCTTCCTTCTTGGATTTGTCTAAAGCTTTTGATTGTGTGTCTCCTGACATATTATTAATAGAATTAGAGAGTCTTGGCATAAGAGGATCCGCATATTCTTTCATTGAAACCTATATGTTAGACAGGCGTCAATGTGTTTGCAGTAATGGTGAAATCTCATCCTTAAAGTCTCTCAAGTTTGGTGTTCCTCAAGGGTCGATATTGGGGCCAACGTTATTTATTATTTGTATCAACGACATGTCAGATCACATCTCTAGTAAAATTATTGCATATGCAGATGATAGTACTCTACTTTCAGCCCATAATAACATGGATACTATCACTAATATGTCAGCGGATGCGCAACAACAAGCCAAGCGATACTTCTCCAATGCTAAACTAAGTCTAATCACTCAAAAAACCCAAAATTTTATATTTTATCTAAATACACGAATTTATATTAACAATAATAATCCAATTAACTGCCTATGTATCACTTTAGATAGCAAACTGACATGGGAAAACCACATAAATTGTATGTTGAAAAAATTGTCAAGTATAATAATATATTTACGGAAAAAACTTAAAAATCAAATCGATGAAAGCATTATCTTGATTGCATATCATAATTTTCAATAAATGTCATAGCATAATGTGCTATGGAATTTTACTGTAGGGCAGCTCTGCACATGATGTCAAAATTTTAAAATTACAGAAGAGAGCTATCAGAATTATAACAAATTCAAAATATAGTGAAAGTTGTAGACCTTTATTTAAAAGGTTGTATTCTTTTAGCTAGAAACCATCTGTCTCATTACCAAACTCAAAATTGCTACAAAACAAGAAATGAATCTGTTGTAGTTCCTTTTTTCCGTCTGACTAGAAACATAAATTCATTCAGACATTTATCGGTAAAGTTCTACAACCTACTACCAAATGGCTGGAGGATACTTAGTGATATTGCATTTGCCAACAGAGTGAAAAGTTTCCCGAGGGAAAATGTCTTTTATGAGATTGATGAATTTATAATGTATTTTAATTGTTCTTGAATGTAATTGTCTTCTGTTGATCTTTTTTCTGTTCTGATGTCATTGTATTGCAGTTTGTAATTGTGGTATTTGTTTACTAATGTTCTTAGGCCATTGATTTTATATTTTATATTTTTTTACCTATTTAAGGGACTTATGTATTATCCTTGTATGTGACGAGTGTAAACAATATTGTATTGTCACACACAAAATAAATAATTATAACTATAACTACAACTATGATTATGCCAAATTTCTTGGTACCCTAATTGATTCCAAGCTATCCTATTTTGTGTCTAATCTGTTAAATAAGGTATATTTTGCAATATTATTAAAATCCACTCTACACAAGGCAGGTTTATTAGAGGTTAAACGACTTACCTTAAGGAAGTTGAATCCTCAATTATACGAGATGGCCCCCATCCGAAGAGATCACATTGTAGTATATGTTTCTCTGCTCTTTTCGGCGTTTTGTTTATAGAAATATAAATAAACTGATTTATGTCCATTCCATAGATCCCCTGTCACGTAGCAGTCCGTGGTCATTATGTTTTTTCAAATCGCGGATTTATTTTTGGGTTTTAGTGGGGGGTGGGTGTGATCTCTTCGGATGGGGGCCATCTCGTATAATTGAGGATTCAACTTCCTTAAGGTAAGTCGTTTAACCTCTAATTATACTTCGATGGCCCCCATCCTCGAGATCACATTGTAGATGTTGAAAGATTTTTGACGCGATTTGAGATGTTTGTAAAGTACTCACATTTCCTTTAAATTAAACTCGTGTATAATTTAAAACGAGAATATTTATTAAAATGGTAATTTCTACTAAAGAAGTAAAAATATGTCACCTATTTTGAAATGTGGTATTAGTACGAAAAACATTATAGATCTTAATGTATATAACACAATGCTGAATTGTTTGTAATTTGTACTAAAGTTATGAAACATATGTTTCACTACAAGTATAAGCAAACAAAAAATAATTCACTTTTAACCTTGTAGTAAACCAATCTTAATTAAACCTCAATAAGTCCAGACGGAGATTGTCGAAATTTCAAAAATAGTTACATAATGGAATATGTATACTTAATATCATTAATAAAGTAAATATGTTTTTTTTTTATTCGTAAATTTTTTTAAATCGAAAAATAATTAATATTTTTCTAGTCGCTGCATTCAGAGTTTTCACTATTTTTTGCTGTATGTTGCGGTTTCTTTATAGTGATTTGATTCTAATATCATTTGCAATATTTATGTAATGTTTTAACATTGATGCTACGCATATATTGGGTTAGTCATGCAAATAGGAAGCCGCTTCTACTGGCTAACGATTTCATATCGTATGTGATTCTTATTTAGATTCTATCCACAAACTCAAACTAACTAATGTTTCTCCATTTTTTTTCCCCCGAAGAAAACACTAATAAAATGAGTGTCAGTGTTTCCAAAATTTGGGACTCAATTGTTACTAGTTGGTTATGATGATAACTCTCTTTCATAAATCTTGTAGGTTAATCTGTATTTTGTAAGAGAGTGTTTATGTCCGATTTATGTTGATTGAATGCATTATAATTTATATAATTCTTGATTTAGAAATACAATGTTGTATTGTTTCAGCGTACTGTTAATTAAAGGAGAACTTATTAACCACAATATAATGGTTTCTTTTGGAACTTCCTCTCAAACTAGCGCTGATAATACTGCAGCACCCAGGGCGAGGTTATATTTACATAAAAAGAGATAACATCTGGAAATAGGAATCACTACCGGGTTCCCTCAGCATCTTTAGTTTTTGTTGCTTTTCCAGTTTCTGTTTTCTTTCCAATTCTTAATAGTGTAAAGCAATTCACTACAGTGCACTCCATAATAGAGTGCCAAGAAATAAATATTTCGCATTTTTGATTTGATATGATGCGAATAAGTCCATCTGAGGGGTATCATCTATTTGTTTATTAAAAACTGCAGTGTAAGGGAATGGTCAATTTCTATGATTTAACGAGGTTCCCTTCTACTAGTACGTTAGCTTATGCTTATGATTGATGCAAAACTCATGATTTTTGGTTCTCACAGCATTTGCGCCACTCCCATATTCTCATTCAATTCGGGGAGTTTTTGCCCCCCCCCCCCCATTCAGTTTATGTAAGATATTGTAGTAATGTTATCAACATGTTACAGTTTTTACGTTCCTGGCTTCCCAGGACTGTAATCCTTCAGACGAATTTAATAATTCTTGACAATTAATGTGGAAATTAATTTTCTCATTCTCATTAATAAGTAATAATTTTCGTGAATTATGTTTATATTGCACGAAAATTTTATGATTTTAAATGCAGACGTATAAAATAACTAACTGTAAGCATAGTCTTTAAGATAAATGTTTTCTGCATTTAGTTTCTAATTAAAATTATGACCATATCTGTACGGTTTCCTCTTTTCTTTTTAGAATACCCCACTTGTGAAGGATAGTATATGCTATCCTCAAATTCTGGTACGAATTTTACTTTGGGGCCTCTTTTGATGGAAGAAATTCTGTATTCATTTATCCACTCTAAGAACATGTTTATTGTTGTGTGATTAAATGTTAATTATGCACCGAAAATATTTCCTACTTGCGTAATTTACTTTTAACCTTCTCTCTTTTCCACATATTTTTGTCTGTCGCCTTTCTGTTTTCCCTCGAGGACCTCTCTGTCTTTTTTATGATATATGTATATTGGTCAAGTGTTAGTTATTTTACAACACTTTGTATAGTTCAGAATCTTTACTCAGAATATTAAATAATTTAAGAATAGCAGCTTGAAGCGCTGATAGTACGAGGTGATGATCTCATGTATGAGGTCCCTATTAGATATTATAGAAAGAACTGTTTTCAATTTTCGCACATGTGAAAATATAAACAAATGTCTTATAAAACAGTACTGTGTCTTACTCTTATTCGGATAAGGCATAATTTCAAAAAATCATGAATCAGTTAATCTATTATGATTAAATTATTCCTTGCTTTTTGTATCCTCTGTCCATGTATAGCTGTAATAGCCAGATTTAAAGTTATTTTTTGCTCTTCTGCAATTTAATTTAATCTGCACTAATGCATAAGGGCTTCTGGAGTGGTCTCTAGGTTGATTTGCGGAGGTTAGAGCTCAACCCCAGGGTGCGGCGGCGAAGTAAACATTACTTCGGTGGATTTGAAAGTGTTTAAGAAAAAACAGTTAAGACAATATTTAATAAATTGGTAATAAGCATCTTTCCTAATGATATTACAAATCAGAATAAATTGAAGTTAATTAGTCTCTTTTTGTGAGTATGTTCATCATGATCGTAAACAGATATTACTCATGTTACAATCTGTCTGTACTGTTATTCTTTTTATGTTGTGGGCACGTGTTAAGATGCCCATTGTCCCAACCATACCGAGTGCCTTTTATCAGGTACCAGATGGCCCATATGCTTTTTCTAATATCTAGAGGTATGTTAGCCTACCCTTTTGAAGAGATTGTTATTTTTCTTTATAGGTATTAAACCACAAAAAATTCATTTTAAAATTTGTTGTGTTTACATGTATTAGTACGGTTATTTATCAAAAAGACTTTACTCTTTATGTAAGAAACAAAATAAATCAGTAGGTACCTGTTTAATATAAAATGACCCATTTTTACTCATTTCAATTTAAAACCAAGCAGCACATCTAGAGGCATTAGTCCCTTCATGTAGTTTGTTATGTCACTAATATTGTCTTTTCTCAGTAAGAATTTATTCATTTATATGAGAAAGAAAACATAACAAATAGAAAATAAGCGAATACTTTGCCTACATGAGATTTCGTTACATACTTAAAATATATAGATGGAATCATATATAATTTATATTGAGCCTTGTCTGACGTAAAATTATGCTGCTTTCTAAAATTGACATCACTCTCTTTTGCAGTTTGGCACCCAACTAACGAACCGTGCATATTTTTCGATTTAGTAGTTTTATAGATGTTTTCGCTTTAGTAGATTTATAAACGTTCTTAAAATAAAATTAGTAATTGTCCAACGATTATAAAGCACTATGTGCTAACTGGGTGGGGGTATACTATAAAGAAAAAATGTACATGAATCAATTCACTTTTTCGTATTTTCCTATTGACTGGAAATATGTATTACTCGTGTTTAGAAATCTCCTACGGTTTTTTTTTTCATTACTCAGAAAACAAAGTAGACCTTTCTGTTTATGGGATGCCTATACATAAGTCCTGAATTGACTATAAAATCAGTGAAACTTTTTAATTGTTATGGTATTTATTTGAAGTAAATTATAGATTTTTCCGTATTATGCAATCAAAAACGATATTATTCAATTTCTTTGCATTTTGACATGTTCTAAAAAAGAAACTGGCATTAAACAATCCCCATTTAAATATTTTGCAATGACCGTAAACATGTATTAATCATGTTTAGAAATCATTAACCTACTGTCTTTTGTTTTAAGCAAATATTCTTATTTCTCAATAAGATTTTACTCTTATGTGAGAAAAAATGGAGGTATTTTTTTTTTTTTTGTTTCTGTTTTGTTTCTTAAGTAAGATTTTACTCGTTACGTAAGAACATATAGTAGATATTTTTTGCTTCTCTATAAGATTTTACTCATTATAGAAGAAGACAAAGTATGTATTTTTTGTTTCTTAATAAGATTTTACTCATTAAGTAAGAAACAAAGCAGGTGTTTTTTGTTTCTTAATAAGATTTTACTCATTATGCAAGAAACAAAGGAGGTACTTTTTCCCTCGAGTAAAAATGTTATGTTACTATTATTATTTAGATTTAGTTTTTTCTCTTTTTTCTCTTCTCCCTGTTGGTATTGGGATTAGGTTGATTCGATTCAATGGCGAGAAAACAATTCAGTTCCTCTCATCCAAGGAATTTTCGAACAATGTGAATTGTTTGCAGTAGCACAGCGCGCTGCCCCACATTTAGGATTATAATAATAATTATTATTATTATTATTATTATTTTCTATCACACTTTTAATGGGTGGTTATTCAGAGTCGCCGGATTACTCAAGGCTTCCCTGTTGTCTACTGAATGGAGAGAACGCGGCGGACTAACGCAGTGGTACCCAATACTACTGCTTATTACTATTATTATTATTTTTATTATTATTTGACAAATTAGGTGAGCTACTCACTATGTGCAAAAACTGTTGCCCATTCTTGGAAGGCGTGACTCTTATTATTTCTCAATATGATTTTACTTATTATGTAATAAATAAACTAAGTAGGTGTTTTGCCAATGATATAAGAGTCGATGCATTTCTTGACTACAGGGTTACGAGAACGTATGTAATTTTTCTTTGTACTTACTTGAAGTAAAATTATGCATCAGCCTGTTATAATTTAAATGTTTAAAATTTTCCGGGTCAGCATTCTTAAAATTGAAACACATAGCACATACACTGTAAACACACGACCGATTCATTTGAGCGTTAAAACATAATGACCACGGACTGCTACGTGACAGGGGATCTATGGAATGGACATAAATCAGTTTATTTATATTTCTATAAACAAAACGCCGAAAAGAGCAGAGAAACATATACTACAATGTGATCTCGAGGATGGGGGCCATCGAAGTATAATTCAACATATATCCTCCGACGTATCCAACTAACAAAAATATCAAACGATGTCCATTTTTCACTTATAGTAGCTATATAACTTCTCTTAACACAAAATTGTATAACGCCTATAAACGCATCTTAAGGTACGGTTTGTTAGAACAGTGCGCTGCGCAAAGTGCGCAGACAGCTGAGCGAGGCATACATACGCTGTAACCTATTGCTGGTTATTATATGAGCATGGTTTGTTACAGTCTGCAAAGATAAGCGCATGCGCGACGCACAGCTTACTGTGCGCTGTTATCAATGTGAATCAGATTAGAACGAAATCGCCGGCTTGAGCTCACACAAGTGCAAGCGTTATCAGCACACTTTCGTTTATTTTATTTTAAATAAATTGTATTAAAATGAGTGGAAAGTTTTCTTCGGAGGAAGATGAGTTACTAATTGATTTAGTTCGTCAACATCCACCTTTATATCAGGTCAGAAAACGGACCTATCAAGATTTGATTGTGAAAAATAATATCTGGAAAGAAATAGCTGCAGTACTGGGAAGAAGTGGTAAGTTTATTAATTTCATTTCTATTTTACATGTAAGTAAATTATTATAAAAATATAAATTAATTAATTCGTTGCACTAGTCTATCTTGCCATGGCAAAGATCCACGTGCACTATTAAAATATTGTTTGAAAGTATCTCTGACCTCAATAGCTTCAAATCTTGCTCTTCTCGCAGATGTTGGGGCAAGTGTAAGTAGATTTTCTTTTGGTAATTGAACAGTTTCCTTGTTGGTATGTTCATTGGGGCATGGGATGTTTGCATTTCTAAGCATGTTATGCAATATGCATGCCGAAAATATTAGAGAATCGGTTGCATCTGCAGTAATGGCTACTGGCGTATAAAAAACACGGAAAACCTGACACAATAGGCCAAATGCATTTTCTGAAGTTCGCCGACCTCTACTGTGTCTATAATTGTACACGGCTTTTGAGTTATCGGAAATCGACTGATTTTGTGGATATGGCTTCATTATCGTTGTTGTTAGAGTAAATGCCGAGTCGGCCAGAATAACGAAGGGTTGTTTGTATTTTGTACCAGGAAGAAAATCTACAGTTGGAATATTGAAAGAGCCATCTTGGATTTTCTGTCCCATAACTGACTTCTCGAATATGCCTGCATCCCCTTCTCGTCCATAAGAACCTACATCAACAGCCACAAATCTATATCGAGCGTCAATAATCGCCAGCAATACAATTGAATGAAATTTTTTGTAATTAAAAAACAGCGATCCTGCGTTTTCTGGACAACGAAATCTTACATGTTTGCCATCTAAAGAGCCACAACAATTTGGATAGTTCCATAAATCATCGAAATCTTTGGCATTTGCTCTCATTTGCTCCACTGATAGCGTTGGAATATAAATTTGGCGCATTCGGTTCTTAATACTTTCAAGTACCTCTCTCACAAACACACTAATCCAACTATGGCTAATGCGGTACTGAAACGCCAGTGATCTAAAGGATTCGCCAGTGGCCATGTACCTGTAAAGAAAGACTTCTTATAATAAATAATAAATAATGAAACATTTTTTTTTCAGAAAGAGAGTGCCAAAGAAGATGAAAAAGTATAAAATACTACTACCAAAGAAAAAAGAAAGAATCTGTGAAAGGAACTGGCTCTCAAGGAGACAATTCATCAGACACATTCCTCAACAAATTCAAAAACTTACAATTTTTGGAAAATACCGCCATAGTAGAAAGAAAGTAAGTAATCCTAGCGATATGATTTAGTGAAGTTGAAAGTTAAACGAAATCATGATTTTCAGATCAATCAGTAGCATCGATGAAACCAGTCATTCAAACACTAATCAAACAGTTGACAATAATACACCCGATGAGATTGGAGAAATAGAAGATGATGAGACACCGAAGGAAATAATGTATGAAGCAGACATTCAGAATACAGATGTACTCATCACCCAGAACACAATAAATAGTGAAGACTGCGAAAATGAAAAAAATGAAGAAAGTTCGACCATTGCGACACGTCCTAGAAAAAGAGGCCGCCTATCAAATGACAGAAGTATGGTTATTCAAGAGATTAAAAGGGGTCGGATTGAAAGAAACAATATGATTCAGGAATTGTTAGGTTCGCAGATTAACAAAGTCGACAGTGACACAGCTGTAACTATGTTTTTTAAAAGTATTGCAGCCACAGTTTCCAATTTTTCACCTCAACTACAGGCAAAGGCCAAAGCCGAGGTAATGGACGTAATTTATAAACTGGAAATAGAAAACTTATCACATATTCCTATAGAAAATGTTTCTCGTTCTTCAACTGTATTTTCAGACGATCATTCACCGGAACCGAATGAGTTACAGTCATCACGACCATCAACTTCATTTTCGCACTATGTTTTATCGCCACCATCTCATTGTAATGCCTCTGAAAATACATCTTTTTTTTGGAGTTGTAGATTATTAAAAAAAAAAAAAATCTGCATTTTAAATATTTTTTTCAATGTATTTTAAATATGAAACTTACCTTAAAGTGATGCTTAATTTTTCTTCCGGGGAAATAGGACAATTACGTCTATTGTATTGTTTTTTAGTAATATCGTTTCCAATAAAATTTAAGACAATCTAAAATAGCTCTCGGGAAAGTCTGAAATACTCTCGGAATTGTTTATCATTTTGAAATAACCTTTGTTGCACTGTTAAATTAAAGGCTCCCTCAGTTTTTCGAGAAGAAAATAGTTTATCAACTTTTTTGTTTCTATCTTTATACGTTAATAGCAGCATATCTTCATCTTCATCCTCTTCTTCTAATAAAGAAAATGTCAATATATTGCGTTCTCGACTTAATTCACTCATTTTATACGTCTTATCACATCAACAACGCACAACGAACCATTTTCTCAACAAACCGTGTTTGCGCGAAACGCGTTTCAGTAGCGCTCAGCTGACTGTGCGCTTTGCGCAGCGCACTATTCTAACAAACCGTACCTTTAGGTGTAGTTCATGCGCCCAAGGGAAATGTGGACCTCTTTATAAATATTCTGTGAATAGTATAGACATTTGTAAATGATAGAACAACATAGAACATGTTGCTAATCAGGTAGTAGTAGAAGAAAATTAAAACACTAAAATAATTATTTCAATATCAATATACGTAGGATTCGTTTGGAATAAAGTTCTAGCAAGATGAATTTATACACTCTACAGTACACTTCGAAAAATCGAAATAAAACTAGATAGATTCCATTTATTTCTTTGTCTTTATTTATGAAACATTACCGTTCTTTGTCACATGTATCCTTAGTTTCAGTACCTAATTATTATCCTTATTGCAATATTTTCCACTTTTGCTATTCTTTTGTTTTGTTTTATCGACACAGTAGCACAGCGGAGTAAATCTTGATGAATGGTGAACATCCGAACATAATTGGTCATCTTATATATCACCAGTGGCAATGGATGTGTGTTTGCGTTTTTTCAAAAGTGTAGGCCCGTTCTGGATAGCCTTGGTTTTGGATTTGAGGGTTGTTCAATATGCTGATAGGTGTAGTAGAGTGAAGCGAAGAAATCAATTTTTGTATTTTTTGTTCCAATAGTGAAAAAAGTTGTTACTGTAGTTCAGCTATCACCATGATTTTCTTGTCAAATATTGTTTCAGTCTATAACTGGTAAATTATGGCATGCCTTCAACTCTTTACTTATAGATTCCACGAATCTACGCGGTCTAATTGTATAACCGCCAAGAGAGTGGAAAAGATATCTTACGTGAAGCTCGTAACCATGCAGCTGGCAAAAGAACTACTGCATACTACGTGTTAACTGTGCCTTCATTTGAGATATGGCTCCATTTTTCTTATCCAGTATTTACTACTGAACATGAACCTTTTAATAAGCCGGTAGAGGGAAGAAGTTAATATATTTCAAGAATATTTAAGGGTGTTGGTTTTTACATATGACAACTACTTTTCGCTATTACGCATCAATAATAATTATTAAAAATTTCATCCCCTTTGAGGGGTGGTAGAGGGCAGAAGATATGGTTTGTTTGCAAAACGGTTTTGGAGTAATATTTACAATCTACTGTAGCACCTTTTTTACTATTACAGTTTTCAATAGTAAAAATGAAAATTCGCTCCTATAGTAGCGCTCCACCCTATTGTGTAGTGTGTTTGTGTTTAAATATTATGCTTCTGTTGAAAATATTACATCTTAAATATTTTTTTATGTAATGTTACTTTTTACAAGACAAAATTAGTTATAAAACAAAATTACTTCTCTCTATTATTTTGTTGAGTTACATTATGAAATATCGAGTATTCTCCATGTAATTATTTTATCGTTGGTTTTAGTTGTGCTAAAGAAAGGCTTTCAGTAGAATACTTATTAAATTATGGAAGGCTCAGCATTTCTAAGGTTGTTTCATTTAGAACATGGAGCACGCCGGCTTATCAACTTGGTTAAGTTTTAATTAACTCTATTGATTTTGATATACAGAATATTATTTGTGGTACAAATTTTGAACATCCGGCTTTCTTACTCTCTATAAAGTCTCAAAGCCTTAAAAAATTAATCGTCTGTAGTATCAGAACTAGATCATTATATAATCCACTAAATCTCGCAGTTATTTCAGAATTTTGTATTAACTTCTAAGTTTAACTAAAGAATATGACGTATAAGTAATCATATCATATTATATACTAAAAAAACTTGATAAAATGATCCTAAAGCTTTATTGGACTTAAATAAACATTTCTTTTCTCTTAAATTTTTTGGCCCAATTTAAGAGTAAAAAATTCTAGAGTGTCGCATTATCTAGTTTTGATAAGCTGTATCCATACACACAATATATCAAAATTGTATGAGGATTTCTTTGTGGTATTTTCTCAATACATGCAATGAGTAAATTGTCTACTATAAAGTCTACGAATTCAAAATGAGTAATTTAAATTGAATTATCAGTAATATAAATCAAAACTAAATGTTAAAAAATAAATGAATTAATAAGTTAAAACCTTCTCTTTAAAGTGTTTTTGCTTTGTTTTAATTCGATGATTATTATTATTATTATTAAAGAAATTATTATATTTTCTTTATGAGCGCGCTGGTCATTTTCGCGATTCAACGGCCGTTCATATCTTATAAGATGACCTCACAATGTTGTTTGCTTGCTGACTCGAAAGTTGTGGCATCTACAAAAATAATACCTGGAACCCTTCTTTCCTTAAATTTCCCCGTCACCTACATACCCACGGCTAGCTACCTATCTGGCTAGATAGGTAATTATGTACGTGGAAGAAAGCAAGCTGTAGTCATAGATGATGATGGCACGAGAATTACACAGCTTTTACGGAATTTAAATACAGGTGTGCCGCAAGGTTCTATCTTGGGCCCGCTGTTGTTTACCTTGTATGTTTCAGACATTTCAGATGTAGTCACTAGTTGCCAACTACATCAATATGCAGATGACTCGATACAAATGATTTGATTTCCAAGAGCGGCAAGATGCTTGAATTTTAATAAACCAGGACTCAAAAATTTTTTGAGTATTCATCTAATCCTAATTTAAAACTAAAGTCTGAAAAGTCGCAAGTAATGCTGTCACATAGGAAAAGTTATCGGAAGTTTCTTTTGAAGTTACTGTAAATAATAACATTCTTCCTATTGTAAATAAGGCAAGAAATTTACGGCTTAGGCTCGATATTAAATTTTGAAAAATATGTTTTATCCAACCTGAAATTAGCACATAGTCCATTGAAAAAATTATACAATTTTGCGAAAGAGAAGTCCAGCGAGTGTGAGTCAAAATTTTGTGACTCTCTCATGTTATGCTTAATTGACCATGGAAAATTATTCTCAGCGACAACAAAGAAGAAAAATCAAAAACTTTAAACATTCATGTATGCGTTATATTTACCGTATTTCATATAGACAACATATATCGCCATATTTAAACGAACATGGTATTTTAAATATGGAAAATCTTAGACCTTTACACATGCTTACACTTTTATGGCGAATAATTAATTCAGAGTGATGAACCTCAATACTGAAGGCCCAAATTCACTTCACGAGATCACTTGCGTAACACAAGATATATACAAGATTTCTTGATATCTCAGCATAAAACTGCGATTTTTCAAAGATCATTTACATACTTTGCATCTCATCTTTGGAATGAACTTTCAAATGAACCTAAACATTATAAACATAAAAAAATATATTAAAGAAGTCAAAAATTACCAATCGGTCAGAGGTTGTCGACTTGATGTCGTGTTGTAGGTGCACATATTTAGTTAGCTATAATCTTACTCATTATTAGCATTTCTGTTCTGTTGCGAGGTCAGCCTGTTCCCTGTATCTGTTCGTATGTCTATATAGTGCTATTGCTGTTATTATTATAAAGTGTATTATTTATTGATTGATTGATTTACCAGCGTAAGATGAGGATTTTTAGTTTCCATCTGCCATCATCGGATGGGAAGTGTAGGCGTTTGCTTCTTTTTAGTTTCCACGCTTCTTTTAAGTTTCCATCTATCATCTTCTTATTTATTCTTCTTCCAAGTCTTCTGTTTCTTCAGTTTCTGAATCTAACAGTGTGCCCTCCTTCTTCCCGCTTGTGTTCACTTAGTTTGTCTGCCAAGACATACATACATTCGCTCGCCGCAGGAAGCGTCCTTTTTTATTAACCGTTCCACAGGTAAATATTTTACGGTGGAAGTGCCCTATCTCGCGGTAAGAAACTTTTTACGGTGGGTTATGAGAAAGATGCCCCATAGAGTATTTTGCACACCCTGTATATTAGTTTGTTTCTGTAGTAATTGCTTTCAACTGCTGCTTTCCAATTCCGGGTATTTTCTATTTCATTACCTACATTTAATACCTTTTCAATTTTGCTTTTAATTTTTCTTCTCTGTTGTGTTATTAACTAAAAACTAATAAAACAAATACAATTAATAGACTAAACTAGACTTATCTGTTTGTCCCCTTTGTGTTTTTTGTTGGTAGCTTTCCTCTTCCTTCTGTAGTATTCCCACCTTACTTGCACTCGTTTTCATCCTTCCTAAATCTCGTCTTGTTGTCATTCATTGAAGATTTTATGATATACACATTTTATGATGCCAGATGTCCCATTCTCAAGTATACTCAACTATACGATCTATACTCATGCTAATTTATATCAATCGATGTAAAATTATCCACGGTTAATTTAACACCATTTTGCGCGATTTCTCACTGCCTTATCCGGTTATATTCGAGATTTTGTGGAGCTACCAAATAACGTGTCTACCACTTTGAACTCCCAAGTGTACTATTTATTAGTTTAAAATTCACAAAGGAAAAATGCAATTTTAATATTTTTTTGTAATTTCAGATATATATCATTTTTCAAATTTTATATTTATGTTAGTTGTTATTGGGCAAATGGAAGAAGAGTTCTATAGTTCAATTGGTACCTACCATTTTTACTTCTACGTAAAATAAATGTATTATTATTATTATTTTCATAAGGTACCTACTTATTACCATTTCCGCAAGTGTGCCCATAATGCATGTCCATGGCTAGTTATCTAGCTAGTTAACTACCCAGTTAGTTAGTTATTTGTCTTATTCATATTAACGTCTTGGCGGAGTTTAGCTATTGCTATTCCACCACTTAACCAGGTTACGTAGACATAGATATCAACCATACCCTGACCAGGATTCGAACCCGGGACTCCGTGCTCGCAAGCAAAACACCCTAAGGCATTGTGACATTGCACCGATATTTGATATTTTTTATATTTACTGAGATGTAATTAAAGCATAGGGTCGGATATATGAATTACTCCTCTATTTAGGACAAAACGGCGACCTTATTTCGGAAAACTTTTAATCATTATATTCTATATCTAAAGTACTACATACGTTCACAAAGTTTAATATAATCAGGTATTGATGTAAATAAAAATTACTTTTACTATACTTAATAGCTATTCATGTAAACGCGTACGTCATTGATTCCCTTTAGTCAGCTGGCTCACGCGTGGCATCAAGCAGATTATTGGTACACCTTTATAATTAGGTATAGTGCCTGTAAATAATGACGTGCAGGGTTAACGTAAGCAGGCATCTGACTAATGTGAAATTGGATGCTACTGCATATTGCCCTAAATCATGCTGATTACAGAAGTGTGGGTTAGAGTACCAGATAACAAAGTATCTCTCCAACAGATGCCTTATATATAAATAGGTGCACTACATACATATGAACCAGCTTGCACTGTTCAGGGCTGTCTTTTCTGTAACAAATTTAGAATATTTTAAGATACCGAGATTTATTTTCTGTACTTTCAACTATTTCACGAAAGTTAAAACACGAAAAATATGCATAAATCGATAAAAGTAAGAAATATACGGAGTGTTTGTTGTAGAAATGTGACATTCGTGAATGATTGTATCGCTGGGATTCGGTCACTTAAAAGTATAGCAAAAATCCTCTAAAGAATATGTTTCATTACAATTATAAGCAAACAAAAAATAATTCACTTTTTATCATGCACAGAGGATATATGCATTACTAATTAGGTAATAGATAGGTGAACATCTGTTTTCCATCAGTCAGTGTCAAACATTTAATGTCAACGAACTTGGAAATTGTCTTGGTGTTTGCACGAAACATCTTGCGAGTGACTTTATGTCTTTCTGATGTGCTCCAGAATAAGGACGAAAAACGTTTCAAAGAAACGGAATGGTAGATATCATGAAAATGTGCATTAGAATGAAACATTTTCATAGACAAGGTAAGTAAATAAATTCAGTTTAGGCCTTTGTTCTGATTTTTAACTGTATCTTCATGATCGTAAGGGGTTATGTAGATACTAGTTTACTCAGCATGGCCATAGCGGAGTATGCGGATACTAGTGTTACAATGAGAATTGTTAAATAAGAAACAGACAAATTCATTTTAGGATTTTAATTGCTAACGTTACCAGAATTCAAGTTATCGAAAGAATGCAAAGATTGGAAATCAATAATTTTACAGAAAGCTTTTCTTTTTAGTTCTCATAGATAGTTTTTTCTTCTGCTTGCAAAATTCTATAAAGAATATATTTTATGAAATATGATCATGTAATGGGAAGAAATAAAACTTGAAATATTTCTCCATGCTTTAATTGGCTACGTTTTTCATTACCTAGTAATTGTTAGTAAATTTGATTTGAAAATTATAATTTACATTCCTTTTTAACATTTTGTAATAAAAATAAAACGTATGTTATGACTATGTACCTACTTATATCAGTGGCAAGATGTTAAAGTGAATTTAAAATGTTAACTGAACAAATAGATTAAATAAGTATTCGCATTCAGTCAAGTTCGATTACAACGCTGTTCTACTGTTTGACTTGGACGATCGAAAATAGTGTATCTATCATTCAGCAACGGTGACTCGTTCATTCTATTTCAATAATACAATCACGAATGATTGATACAACAGATTCGATCTTTTGGGTAGTCAATCACGAATAGATCGAATCTTCTCAAAATGAACGAATGACACATCTCTAATCTGTTGAGCACGGCTATGAATTTTTCAATGTAAAAGTTCTTTTATCGTACCGTCAATGGCATACTAAAGTCTCGCAACCTATATATATAAAATAAAAGAATCTGTTTATAATATCACACAATCTGGGAAATCCGTTACTTTTGTCTGGGTCAAAGCTCATATAATCTGGACTCATAATGAACATGTCGACATTTTGGCTAAGGACGCCGCCACTAACGGGGCTATACTAGATCATAAGCTATGCCTGACTGACTGCTATAACATATATAAAACACGAGCAAAGAATACATGGATAGACTCTTGGAAACAACATGTTTTGAATAAAACAATACAACCAACCATTCCTCATTATTTTTGGCATGACAACCTGAACGTACCACGAAAATAGATAACTATTATCAAGATTTGGACATGCGAGCTTTCCCGCTCACCTACATAAAACCGACGTTTTCCCATCACATATATGCAATCTGTGTGGTGTTATTTGTGATCTTGACCATGTTTTCTTTTTATGTTACAAAAACAAGAACGTTACAGATATATTTATTAAAAATATTGTCTCATATTGCAACACTATGGCTCCATTTAACTTAGTTAATCTCCTTTCTCTTGGCACTAAGCAAATTTATGAATTTATTATCGGTTTTTTGGTAGAAAGTAAAATAAAGTTATAGGTTAGCTCTGTATTCCTCTTGTCTTACCTCTTGTTTATACTCTCCTTCCCGTAGTCCTTCTTGTGATGATTATAATTTAATGCCCTGACAGAAACCAGGGCGAGAAGCGTGTATCCCTGTAATTCCTCATTTTGTTCACCTCTCTCTACTCTTTTTGTGTTAGGTTTTGTTTTAGTATTTCGTATGATAAATTGCTCTTTTGTGACTGGCTGTGTGGTCTATGACCCAAAGCCATAAAAAAGTCTCGCAACCTATAATAAAATGAGTCAGCATGAAACACGCACTGAAACACAGCAAAACTATCCGGAATCATGTGCTCGTTCAACACAAACCGCGAGAAATGAATAAAGAATTGACAAGATAGGACAGCCGGCGAAGAACCTTTGATATTTAGTAATGGCGCCGTTGACCTCGCCATTTATATTGGAGTTATCGAGCAGTTGCCACAATGTGCCACTCAGTAAGAAAAGGTAAAATTAGAGGGAAAAAATCGACAACACTCTAAACCCAAGGTTACCGAAGAAACAGATTGAGCTTGTTAATATACATCTCAGGAAGCTTCAAGTATTTCTATGTTTATATATTAGGTATATTTTTAATTGGTATAGAACAGAAAGTAAACCAAAAATTCTGATTTTCTATAATTTATTTTATAAAATGAAGAAAAAACAGTCACACGCGGCTGTCATGGTGGGCCTCGTGGTGGGCTATACGTGACGTAGCACTTGCTTATTCCTTTAGTCATCTTAGTCAAGACCATTTAATGCGTACCCGACAAATATCGAAACCGTTTCCGATGGATGTCGTGTCCCTTTAATTTGGAGTTAACAATGATCGTCTATTTCGTCTTCTCTGTCTGACTGTCTTATATTGTTAATTCTCTAATCTTTGCTGCGAGTCTGAATATGTACAGAAAACCTCAGGCGGCTAGGTACGATCCCGCCGATGACATTATTGTTTGTTTACCAGATGTGAACAAACAAATAACTAGTTTTGTCTTGCTCTGTACCGGAGGAATGACGAACCTGGTTGCGGAACGAAAATTTTGGAAATGAACCTTGTTTTTATTGAAAAATTCGTCATATTTAAGTTTCACGTGCTACATCTGTGGCTCCGAGTCCCCAGATTTCTGACTGTCTTTATGTTAATACTTGTAGATACGTTTTTATAATCTTTTTTTTAAATTAGACCAGAGAATTATGTTTAGGTGAATAGCTTTAAATACAGCAACATACGCTTTTATGCGCATTCACCAATAAACGTTTAAAAATGCAAGCTAAGTGTCGAAACTGCAGCAACGTTTTATCTACAATAAATTAATGATAAAAACAAATTTAAAAGTGTTTAATAGATCATAAGAATACAACTTATAATGGTTCACGCCAAGATACATGTTTATCTATGTATTTTATTTCATGGCCTACTGCAGTTTGGAATACTAAAAAATTATTATGTGTTAAGTACGGTTCTGCAAAAGGCTATTACCCCTTGTAAATAAGCAAAACTTGCAGTGAATTCTCCGACACACTCGGCTCACATTAAATTTACACATAAATTCTCTCTTTACATAAACCAAATTGAAACTTATTACCTATAAATATTACTTGTATTGACATGCTGTTTATGGTACCAATCAGTGGTCAGCACATGTTGTCCAATATCATCATAAACTAGTAGACTATGTCTGCTGTACGAGATTTACATTTGAAACATTTAGTAAGAAAGCTATTAAGTCAAGCGTAAATTAAAGGCAGTATATTGTATTGTCAAGGTTTTAATACATATCTTTAATTAAAATATGTATGGGTGGCAATTCTAAAAATAGTTATTTTTAAAAATGATGCTAATCATTAAAAAATTATTTTTCATGTTTTCATGTAACTACTGCTAGTAGCTAGTAGCGCAATCCAAAACAAATTGAAAGCAATAAGTAATATGCCCGAGCAGAATAAAATTATCCGGTATGGCGAAAATATTAGAGCATTCACATACTGCAGCTTTCGGCTTCTTGGCCTTCGTCAGTATGGATTAAGTAAGTACGTAACGATTGTCAGGTGGCAAAAAAGGTTATCGCAGCCTCAGCGGTAGAATGGGCTATTGGATTGTTCCAACCATTCAAATCGCCTGGTGAGGATGGCATATTTCCAGCGCTACTACAAAATGGACTGGAGGTACTGCTACCTTTCCTCATCAGATTATACAGAGCTAGTCTGGTATGGAATTATATTCCATTCAGTTGGGCGGCGATTAAAGTGGTATATATATATTGTTCTATATTCTGATATCTATTTTATTTTTTATACGTTCGAAATTACTTTTTGAAAGTAAATTGAAATGATTTTATTGAGCGCCAAACAGTTTCTTAAAAGCTGTTAATATTATAGACTATAGAACACCATTAGCATGACCATCTACAATCTATAGAATGACTTTTACTCAGGGTCCAACGAAGTCGGTTCAATAAATGCTCATCGATCAAGATAACAATCTAAATAAATCAAACTCAGTATTGAACGAACAAAGTATTAATTTATTAACAAATTTGAACTTGGAATGTAATTAACAAATTTAAATAACAAAATCTAACTTAACTAAAATGATAAATATGGCCTTTATTTAAAATAAATATGTACCATGGATTTCTGATATAGTAAAGCTTTACCTTGTCTTTCTTTCGACTCGAGTAATGTTATATTATAACCTCTAACTGGTTATTATGATCCTTGAAATATGATGTCACTTGACTGACTTTTTAACCTCTCAAGGCTTCTTCTTCTTCTTCTTTACTGGATTGACGTTTGTTTCTAACCTCCAATTTATTTTCAAGATTTTCTTGAAGTATTTCTATCACTTGCTTGACGTTTGAAATTTCTTCACCATATAAATTTGCTAACTGGATTAACAAATACTTCCCTCTTCTAAATCTGCTTTCCGGATAATCTACTTCGTAATACTTTCAAAGTATACTCACTTCTTATATTTAATCAACTTTTACAATTTATTCTTGATATCAATATATCTGGATTGTAATATCCTAACCTTCAACTTATTCACCACTTTTATTTTCAATTTATTATTTATTCTTGGATGAATATATTTCGCAGCTCGCTGTTCAGCGGTGTGTGATCAACTGATTTGTTATTTTTAGTCGTTTCAATGGGTTAATTTCCAATATTTCAATTGTTTTTTTCTATTTTGATCTAATATTTCAAAATTTAATTTTAATTTAAAATTTAAACTATTCAGTTTTGTTTGTTCTTTACCTTAAGTGAATACTGTTTTTAATTCTTTATTTTTCCTGATAAGTTTCTTATTCTACTTTTCAGGATTAAGTGAATAATTATAATTACTCGAAATATATTGACATATTACATACACTTTCTTAAAATCTACTTATAACTACAATTAACAATTCCAATCTCAAATAAATACCAATGATGAATAGCAATGATAAACACAAAATGCTAGTTAAAAACGTACTGCAGTTTCCATACTGACAGAATACTTATATTATAAACTAAAACAAGAAATTGATACGCCAACAAACATTTAACATCATACTATTAGTCCTTTCTTTCTGCATGATGTGAAATATCATTTACAAAACACCTTTCTGCAATGATATTTGAAAATATCTGAAAACTTAAAATGTCATTCAGTGTTTTGTAATATATGGACTTACTATTTCTAAAATAATTACGCTGCACTGCAACTACTGTTGATAGTCTTTCATTCAATATTCATTTTGTGTAGATTTATAGTGTTTCTACACAAAATATGATTTTCAGCCCTAAGTATTGACATGCATGTCAGATTTTATAAAATTTACTTTTTTGTTTTCCAATTTCATTCTAAATCATTTTAAATGAGATTGTGATTCTCTATCAGTTCATGTTTTATTATATACTATTTAGAATAACCTTGTTAAACTAAAATAACTTCATTTTATGTTTATTTAAATATTTTGTTCGTATTCAATATCAAGTTTCATTCTCTGCATCCTACTCGATGAGAATAAGTGAACTTGAATCAATTAAATAAACCACAGATACTCCTGCTTCTGTATGATCCGTTAAAGTAAAACTGTTATGATTAATTCCTAAAATACATACAAATTTGTGAATTTTATTTATGATTTCAAACACAACACTTAGGTAGTGTTCCACAGTGTGGATATACAGCAATATATACCAAAAATGAGTCGGACAGAACCTGACCCAAAATCGCTTAGGCCCATTAGCCTTACATCATTTCTGTTGAAAGGCCTGGATAAGGTACTGGATGGACACATCAGAGGAAACATCCTGAGTATACGTCCTCTCCATCAATATGCCTATCAACCGGGCAAATCAATAGAACTAGCACTAAATAAAATCACCCAATCTCTACAGGCAAAGGAGATTGCGGTGGGAGCATTTCTCGACATTGAAGGTGCATTTAATAATGCACTGCTCGACTCCTTATACACAGCAGCAGCTGCCAGAGGGGTCGAGCCAACCATAAGTGACTGGATTCGAGCTATGCTAGAAAACAGAATCATCACGACATCTCTAAAGGAGGAAGCGGTGAGCTTTAGGGCCGCAAAGGGATGCCCACAGGGCGGGGTTCTCTGCCCGCTCTTGTGGACACTTCTTGTGGACGACCTGCTTGCCATTATCTCCCTGTGGGAAGAAGTCGAGATTCAGGCATATGCTGACGACCTAATCATTCTGGTTAAAGGAAAATCTGAAGAGGTACTTTCAAATATCCTTCAAGAGGTACTAGATGCTATTTACATCTGCTGTGAGAGGAAGCAGATGTCTATCAACCCCCACAAAATGGTAATTATAATCTTCACCAGAGAAAGAAGCTGGACAACCTGGAATCACCTTCCATGTCGGGTGAAATTATTCCATTTGCGGAAGAAGCGAATTACCTAGGTGTCACCCTAGATAAGTCACTCAACTGGAATTCCCACTTGGAAAAGGTAATACGCAAAGCGAGACTGTCCCTGTGGACATGTCGAAGAATTTGCGGAAAATCTTGGGGCATTGGTCCCCAACAAATGCATTGGATATACGTTATGGTCATCAGACCAATGATAGCGTATGCTTCAATAGTTTGGTGGTCGAAAGGGCTGCAACAAACGACCAACACCAAACTCTCTGGATAGCAGAGACAAGCATGCTTGGCAATAAGCATCACACCGTCAGCTGCTCTGGAGGTCCTCCTGGAACTATCTGCTTTCCATATTTACCTGGAGAGAGAGGCCAGGTGGGCCACATACATAATTCATCAAGCGGTAACTAATATGCCGCAGGCTAGCATCATGGAGCACAACAGGTTGTTGGACGACAAACTGTCACAACATCCTGGAAATACCTTCAGATGTGATGCCTACCTTGATCAACCATGAACTGCCCTTTAAAGTCCTGTTTTCTGGAAGAGAGGGATTGGAACAAAACCCTAGGTTTTCAGGCCTTGTTCTCCTCGACCTAAAACGTCTTTGTAAACTACTCTACAATTGGTTGTTACTCAGGAGTCCAAAGCTTTGTAAAGGGCTTGTCATTTTCGTTACAGCTAGTTACTATATATCTTCAGGCGTTAATTTGGTCTTTTCTAGGTACTTTAGCTTAAGAGGGAACACCACGTAGTGGGGAGGGGGATAAAGTGGTGCTTAATTAGGAGATATCTCCCTTATAATCAAATTTTATCCAAAAATGGTCTTCAACAATCCTGTAGTATTTATTTATGTGCAACTTACACATATTTTCAGTTAAATAACATCACCCAATTTGCAAAAACAGCTTATTGTTAATCATTAAAATTATGATTAACAATAAGCTGTTTTCTCTTACTATTGGAAATATGCGATTGAAAAGTAAGCGCATCATCCATGATTACACCTAGATTCTTTGCTTCACTTTATTTAGGTATCTCATCATTACCAATCTTAATAATAAAATCAAACAGTTTATCCCTGGAATATTTTGAACCTGCCATCAATAAAATAGATTTAGATGTATTAATTTTTAAGTTATGATCCAAAAATTTTTGTAAAATTTTTTGTAAATCTGTCGTAATATTTTCTTGTGCAATTAATTGATTACTTGGGCAAACACCGAGAGTTAACTGGGAATCATCAGCATACTGCATTACACTAGAATATTGAATTTCACCATTCATGTCTGTGACGTGTATTAAAAATAGCAAGGGTCCCAAAATGGACCCTTGGGGCACCCCTTGATATAGTGGTGCATATGTGGATTTGATAATTTTATTGTCTATTGCTACAGCGACAGGTTGTTCCCTATTGGTTAAGTAAGATTTAAAGAAATTAATGCAATCATTAGAAAACCCGAAATATTGCAACTTAGAGAGTAAAATAAGCGAATTCAATTAATGGGACAGCTCCTTCTTTATGTAAAGGCGGCAGCTAATTCGTCTTATACATTGGCTTCGACACCAAGATAATCTAATCTTATTGCTTTTTGCAACTTACTTCAGAGATTACCGTATTCCCAGTCCCAGACAATTTCCGATTTCAATGTGTAATATCTATAAAGCTGTCTAGTTATCCGAAAGTAGTGCCCATCGATCGCTTCTCTTTATACATTCCTGAAATAAACGGCATAGATTTCTGCCCGAAAGATGGCTGGGAATGTTCCCAGGGCTCTCAATAGCCTGGAATTAGACCGCTGACACCAATCCTTTCACCGATTTTTAATCCATCTGTGTACACCTTTCCAACACTTTCTGCAACCGCAGTGCTTCGACCACATTTGACATCAAATCAGCATATCAAAGGGACAATCGAATTCCTGTTTGGGTGGCATTGAGTTGGTGGGTTTAATCATGGTTCCCCATTGGATTAAGTACAAAATCCTTAAGTGATCAACCATATCGCCTGGTTTGAATGTGAATACCTGTTGCAGCTAGGGCGCTAAGCGCTGCTTCCTTCCTCATGTACAGATGTAGAGGAATTAGGTTTAGCATTACCTTCGTAGCTGCTGTGGGATGGGATCACATTGTCCCTGTAATAAAATTAAAAAAGGTAGGCAAGGTATTGCAATTTCAGTAACTTTCCCTGTATTTTGTATTTGTTTTTGTATATATTTTATAGTTTTTTCATTATGTATTTTTTTCATT
Source organism: Stenurella melanura (assembly GCA_963583905.1). Taxonomy (NCBI): domain Eukaryota; kingdom Metazoa; phylum Arthropoda; class Insecta; order Coleoptera; family Cerambycidae; genus Stenurella; species Stenurella melanura. Next base: position 155,604,800 of record OY757311.1, read on the forward strand.
TATTTCTATTTTTCCTTCGCGTGTTGTATCATTTTTGATGTTTTGCTTATTTGTATTTTGTGACATTTTTTAAAACAACAATTATAATATTCAAGTTGGAGGCTAAACATTAAGATAGGGGATGGGTATCTGGAGCCTTGGGAGAATTTAAAGGAGAGGTTTGCTAAGGTATTTAATAAAGGAATTGGTAAGGTTTGGGAGAAATCTATTGAGGACGAAATTTGTTATTGTGGGGGTGTCGGATATGTCGTTGTATGGGTATCGCGAGGGAGTTTGTGAACGAGGCACAATTTTTTTTTGGAACTCCCTATATTTTCTATTTCAGAATATTCCGGCATTCAGTGTATTTTAACTTTGTCCCGCTCTTTCCAAGTTTTAAGCTCATCATGGCAGTCCTTTATCAATTTGGAGGATACTCTATTAGATACTACTACTTATGGTATATGAACCAGCGTGTTATTACCTGACACACTTAGAACCGCTAAGGACCTTATGAATCCTGATCCATGACAGACAAACGAATTAATAGGAGAAATCGTCTCAGTGAATGCAAAAACAATCGGCATACACCACGGGTAGTGGAGGAAGGATAAAGAAGTATAAAGCTGATTTCTTTGTTATCGCTTAATTACCATTGAGGTAATACAAGAATACCATCGAAAGACATCCGGCTTAGTGGAGGTCCAGAGAAAGACATACATCTCGGTTATGGAAGGTACAGCGACAGGCATTTTAAATCTGTTGACTTTTAAGCTATAATTAGTATATGTTAAACTGATTTTTTGCTAAATAATTAATTTCATCCATAAATTAAGTTTCACTATTAAGATGACGTGCCTTCATGTAGTGTAAGTATTGTATATGTGTTTGCTTCATGAATCTCTATATTCCTTAGTATTGGGAGAGAAATTATTTCTTTTCCTGCATATGAAATTTGCGACGAAATCATGTTTTAGAAATGTGTAAAACTTAGTAATACTAGAAATTAATATCTTGTTTTTATGAGAAATATTTGAAAATGTACAAAGTTTATTATATTACACAGTAGTCCACAAATACCTGTAAAGAGATAGTGTGAAGATTATCACTACTGTTTGCATAATTATGTTTATGCAAGTAGATGCTATACGTACATAATTGTTTTAAAAATATTAAAATGATTAGATTAACAAGCACATTAATTTTTCACTTAGTCATGTATCACTTTGTTTGCTGTTTTTATCGTTTATTTTCTATTAATAGCATAGGACCGTTACATTGTGCAATGTAAAATATATTATCTAATTATTAGCGCAGTGCACTTAGATTTTGACTCGAAAATCGATATGATTTGAAAATGTTGTTTAGTATACGGTCTTATTAGCATGTAAAGAAAGTAGACTAATATTGGCTAAAGTTGTTAAAAGACTGTTTTTGCAAATATCTGGAAATTTTCGAGTTTCATCAAAAAGTGTTAAATATACAACGTGATGCTTATAAAATTACCAAGAATCTGAGCTAGTCTTATCCAAAAATTGACCGACTTTTGGGGTCTTTTAAGGTTTAAAGTTTTATACTACCTTTCAAAAGCCAAATTGTCAAAAAGTCAAAAGCTAAGAGTCTACAAAATAATGTACGTTGCAAAGTTGAAAGTTAATTTAGTTCCCTACAATTTGAAGCTTATTATTTTCAAAATAATTTTTCTCTACAAAATGAATTTATTGGAGTCTGAAAAAATTATCAGTCAAAAAAATGGTCGAAAATTATAGAAAGTCATGAGAAATTTTTTTAGGCAAATCCTGTTAATTTTTTAGTAACCTATTTTTTTCACTCATCCCATCATATTTATTGATTTTTTTACTGTCAATTAACAGGTGTATAGTTTGTATATTCGTACGTATGGAGTAAAGCTGAGGACTGTTCTCAGTATTTTTTTTTTCAATGCTGGCCTTGGATATACTCCTTTAGGCAAGAGACTAACAATTTATCCAATATACGTATATCTGTAAATTCAATCTCAAAGAAAAAACGAAACGTTCCGCAACCTTTTAAATTCTAAAGAACGAATAGGGACCTAGACAGTCGACACTCATTTCACATTAAGGGGTCCGTCTTGGCGACTTTATGAAATGTACGAACATGAAATGGACCACGGATATGATGGATTAATCAACAGAGGTTTATAAAAATGATTACACAGGAAACGATTTCCATAACCGACTAACCTTGTTGATTATACTTATTTGAATATGACATCTTTTTGTAAATTCCATTATAATAAAATATGTATCCTTCGTTTTATGGCTTAAAATATAATTCATACTTAAGGGCATGACTGTAAACCAGTCGATTGCCATTTTTTCCGATAGCCAGGCTGCGCTAAAAGCAATCGGTTCCATGCAAGTCGAATCGAGACTTGTATGGGACTGCATAAATACCCTTATAGACCTAGGAAGTCAGAATAAACTGACCGTAGCGTGGGTACCAGGACACAAGGGACACAAGGGAAATGAAAAGGCTGGATGAACTGGCCAGAGAAGGCGCGGATAGCGCCCTCATAGGGCCCGAAACCTTTAGTGGTGTGACCAAGCCATGCATACGAGCATCCATTAACAAATGGGTGCAAACCAAATCTCTGGAATAGTGGAAAAATTTCCCACGACAGAGACAGGCTAAAGAGTTCATTAAAGAACGATCGGCCAAATTTACGGAGGACCTGTTATGCCAAAATAGAAAGGCCATTAGAATAATAGTGGGTCTTCTAACCGGCCACTGCCGACTCAATAGACATTTGAGTCTAATGGGTCTGGCAGAGGACGCAACATGCGTCTGCCAAGAGGCAGAGGAAACCTCAGTCCACGTTTTGTGCCATTGTGAAGGCCTTGCTAGACTGAGATTCCAACTACTTGGTGAGGAAAAACCAAGAGTTGACAGCTACACTAAGGGGCCCTTATCAAGGCTGTGGAGTCTGATACAAAGGACAAAACTGGATAAGGAGCTCTAAGGAAACCAATCAGGAGCACCACAATAGATCCATAGGGGTCGTGGTGGTCAAGGCCAATCAGCTAGCTCCTCCTTCCTAATCTAATCTAATCTAATCTAAGGGCATGGCCAGATTTTCCTCCAATAATCTTTGTACAAACATCTTTCTTGTTTATATCTAGAGCAAACTAGGAAAATATCATTGATGTTGACTGGACTACGCAAGTGTCATTTTCTTTAACACATAGATGAGTAGGGAATCTTCCACGATTAAAGCGTAGGCGGGTAATTCTCATTTCTTTTTACCTCTCCATTGTCGTCGCTTCGATGTAATATGTGGGTTTAATAAAAAACAATCTGTCGGCTGTTCAGCATATAAATTATTATAGTACGTATCCCATTCCAGGATGACGTTCTCCTTCAGAGTCCTTGTTATATCGCTATAGGGTATACAGTAGCATATATCAATGTAGTCGGCAATTGCTGTCTTTGCCAATAAATTAACTTTCTCGTTATTTAGAATTCCAGAATGAGCCTTAATCCACATGAATGATATCTTATAACCAAGAAGAGAGCGCTGCATATACAATTTTAAGATGTCTATGAGTAAGGGAGAAGTTGTTATATGATTAAGACCATTAAGTGCGCTAAGGACATCAGATATAATAACAAATTTCCACCGACCTATATTGAGGAGTATTACAAAGCTTTAAGAATGGCTATAGCCTCTGCTGAAAAAATAGAGGCTTGATTTGGGAGTCTATATTTTACTGAGACTTCAAGTTCGAGAATGTAAATAACACAACCTGTGGCCTCATATTTTAACCCATTCGTATAAATTTACATTTCTTCTAGATATTGCCGAATGACCTATGATTCTATTAACTACTTCGTTATCGCTAAATGGAGAGGTTTGATTACTAACGAGGCCGTACAAATGTAGGAAAAATAGTTCAAGGTATACATAAAGGGTGCACTTTTGAGAATAACACTATTATTACTAAAAGACTCCGTTAACGGGGAGACTTTTTACTCCAATATTTATTAGGGAGGTTCTGAATGCATAAGTTGTCATTAGTTGGTCATTATTCTCTGCTCTTAGTTCTCAATCTTGTATCGTTTAATAATATTGATGATGTGTAAAATAAGTTTTAATAAGTGTTTCCAATAATATATCTCTATGGCGTCATAATTTTTCTATACCAAAACTTTCTTTTTAATTTTTTTTATTTATTCACAACATATGAAGTAATTAAAAAAACGGTCGAATGTTAATAAGCTTTACGTACCGCGAATTTCTCCACTAAACAAAATGTATACAGGGAGGTACTATAGCAACAACTAAAATTGTTGATGGCTGGCCAAAACTTTTATTTAGAATAATAAATGTCTCGGCTCATAGTACCTATGTATTTTTTAAAATCTGGAAAATAGAAAGTCGAATTGAAATAGGAAACGTTCTACTATTATTTCTTTTTAACTTTTCACCTCAATAATTAGTGTTCTTTCTCTGTTTAGAATTGTTGTTGTTTGAATGGACTGTAATTTTCACTTATTTTTATTAATAAAATGTGTAAGCAAATTTTAATACATGTATTGCTTGAATTTACAATGTTATTATGATGTACTTATATTTCAGTAATTTTTATGAGCATTGGTTCTCCTCTGCTCTTACTTCAATACTTCAATGTTCAATACTTCACTATATTCATCCGTTCATCACTCATCACCTCCATCCCCTCCCTTTCCAGAGGCGGCACAGTCTCTACTGTACTTCACAAAAAGTGTCAATATTTCGAACATACACCCCCCCGTTGAAAGTTTTTTGCTTTCAACAACTAGTCTCTCACAGGTAATGGACATATTTTTGAAAATGAACGCTTGACGTCCCCACTATTGGTGTGAATAGTTGCTACTCTGCTAATATTATCTGGGCCAGGATGTAGTTGTACGACTCGTCCTAATATCCATTTTTGAGGTGGAGTGTTATTTTGTTTTATGATCACCATAGATCCTACTTCAAGTTTTCCCTGATTTTTCTTCCAGGAACTTAACTGCTGCAACTCTGAAACGTACTCCTTTTGCCAGCGACTCCAGAAATCTTGTTGAATTTTGCATATGAGTTGAAATCGAGATAATCTCCCTATTTTTATGTCTCTCAAGTCGGGTTCTGGTATGGATGTCAATGGTCTCCCAATTAAAAAATGAGCCGGGGTTAACGGGTTTAGATCATTAGGATCGGCTGACATTGGAAAAAGAGGTCTGGAATTCAATACTGCCTCAACCTGAACGAGCAACGTGTAAAATTCCTCAAAAGTAAGGTGAGCGTCACCTAAAACTCTTTTTAAATGGTGCTTACTCGATTTAACCCCCGCTTCCCATAAGCCGCCGAAATGTGGTGAATATGGAGGAATAAATTTCCACTCGATATTTTCATGCAATATACATTCAGTTAACTCATTTTCGTTTTGTTTCAGAAATGTTTTTAAATCTGAAGCTGCTGATACAAAATTTTTGCCATTGTCAGAGAAAATTTGTGTTGGCTTTCCTCTGCGAGATACAAACCGTTTTAAAGCTAAAATAAACGCCTCTTTTGAGAGTTCTGTTACGAGTTCCAAATGAATCGCTTTGGTTGCAAAACACACGAAGAGACTGACATAACATTTGCTCAATTTAGCACCGCGACCTTTTTTGTTTTTCACCCAGAACGGCCCTGCATAGTCTACTCCCGTTACGTTAAATGGGGGTCCTGGTAGTAGGCGAGCCTCTGGTAATTGTCCCATAATGGGTTGTACAATTTGTGGTTTATACCGAAAGCATGTGACGCATTCTCTAGTTGTTTTCTTTGCTAAGTTACGCCCTGTGATAGGCCAGAATTTCTCTCTTAAAGATGCCAGCATAAGTTGAGGGCCCCCGTGTAATAATCTTAAATGTTCATTAGCAAAAATTAGCTTTGTTAGGTGATGTTTGGAACATAATAATATAGGATGTTTTTTATCATATAAAAATTTTGAATTCTGCATGCGTCCTCCTACGCGAATGACACCTTCGTCATCTAAAAAAGGGTTAAGCTTTAAAATTCGACTTTTGTTAGAAATTTCTTTTCCATTGCTTAAATTTTCGTGTTCAACTTGAAATGATTCTTTTTGAGCTACTCTAATTAGGTACTTAAAGGCATGATTAATTTCTGTTAATGAAAGGGGGCCATTTTGACGCTCCTCCCGTGGTTTCTGGCAATTATTTTTAAATCTAAGTAAAAATGCAGTTACGCGTTTGAGTTTATTAATATTAGAAAATCTTTTAAAAGGTAAGTCACTGTCTTGTGTTGAAATGAAAACTTGTGTGCGAGTTTTTAATTCAGGTAAATTCTCCGATTTTGTACTTAAATTGGGCCAATTGGCTTGGTTTTTTGTTAGCCAAGAAGGGCCATGCCACCACAGCTTTAGATTTTTTAATTGACTTGGATTAACTCCTCTATTTAAGAGATCCGCGGGATTTTCTTTACTACTAACGTGATTCCATGAGTGGGAAAATGAGAAATCTTGAATTTCGGCTACACGACTGCTCACGAAAGGTTTTAAGCTACTGGGAGGTGTTTTTAACCAGCCCAGCACGATTGTTGAGTCTGTCCAAAAAACGCATTGGTCAATATTTGTGTCCCACGAAGTTAAAATTCGCTTTGCAATTCGTATTAAAGTGAGTGCTCCACAAAGCTCTAACCGAGGCAACGTGATAGATTTTAGTGGTGCTACTTTCGATTTAGCACAAAGTAAATGTACTGAGACTTCTCCCAGATGATTTTCTGAACGTACAAAAATTGCGATGCCGTATGCGGCTTCTGAAGAATCCGAAAATCCATGAAGTTGGATATTTGTTGCATTTTCGCATACAACATGCCGATTTATTTTAAGCTCTCTTAGGATGGGGAGCTGTTCCCGAAATTTCGACCAAGTTGTGTGTAAGTCTGCGGGTAGCGCTTCGTCCCATGATAACTTTTCTAACCACAATTTCTGTATGATAATTTTTGCTATTATTGTACATGGACTTAAAAGTCCTAATGGATCAAACACTTGTGCAATACTGGATAAAATAGTTCGCTTTGTAATTTTATGACTATGAAATTCATTAATGACGTAAGTTACATTGTCTGTTTGGTAATGCCAAATAAGACCTAAAGTTTTTGCGTTTTCATTAGCTTCGAAATCGACTATTTTTGCTAAGGAATCGTTGTGTTTTACGTGTTTTAGCACATCTGGATGATTAGAATAAAATTTTCTAAGCTTAAAACAACCGCTGTTCAGTACCTCAGTAACTTCTTTGCATATTTGCGCTGCTCCGTCAATCGAGTCTGCTCCTGTAAGTAAGTCGTCAACGTAGAAATCGCGTTCAATTATTTTTGCAATGTTCGGCTTGCTCTCTCTAATATCTAAACCTAACTGATATAAGCATCTAATAGCTAGATATGACGCGGCGGCCGTGCCATACGTGACCGTGTTTAATTCGTAAATGCTTAGTTCTTCGTTAGGATTTTCACGCCATAATATTCTTTGTAAAGATCTCTGTTCTGGATTTATTAAAACTTGGCGATACATTTTTGCTATGTCACCAGAGATGACGTATGTGTGTTTACGAAAACGTAATAAAATTGATAACAAGTCCTCCTGAATGGTTGGACCGACCATTTGTAGATCATTGAAAGAATAGCCCGAAGTTGTTACGGCTGATGCATCAAAAACTACACGTAGTTTCGTGGTTAACCTGTCCTCGCGTAATACACCTTGATGAGGCATAAAATAAGAAATTGTTGAATTATCAATATTTTGCACTTTGGTCATATGACCCAATTCCTTGTATTCCGACATAAATTGATTGTACTGATTTTTTAGTTCCGGGTTAGATTGTAATTTCGTTTCTAGAGACAGAAACCGTTTTTCCGCCTGTTTTCGTGATTCACCCAGTTTTTCCAAAGAATCTTTTAATGGTATCGAAACTATGAACCTGCCGTTTGTGTCACGTGTTGTATGTTTTATAAATTGAGCTTCACAAGCTATTTCTTCTTGTGATTGTGCTTTTGCTGGAAAACCTTCTTCGATTTCCCAAAACCGAGATAGCTGTTGCTGAATTTCAGAATTTTGAGAAAAATTACACTGAATTTTATTTGGTACCTGTACATTTATGGGACCAGAAATAATCCACCCAAATTTGGTTTTTTGTAAAACTGGTTTGTCAACACCTAAACAAATTTGGCCTATACATAATAGGTTCCAAAACAAGTCTGCTCCTATGAGTAGATCTATCTTATCTGGTTTGTAAAACATTGGATCCGCCATTTTAATATTTTTCGGGATATCAAATTGTGTTATATCTGACTTTATATTAGGCAAATTTCCTGTGATATTTTGAAGTACAAGGCACGTGATGTTTGTAGTGAATGAATTGTTTTTTGAGCATATTGTAACTTCACATTTTTTGTCGATTTTAGAAGTTGCCTGATTTAAACCTGATACTGAAAAGTTTATCTTTGTTGTGTTTATTTTTAATTTTTCGCAAAGATTAGAAGTTATGAAACTAGACATAGATCCCGAGTCAAGAAGAGCTCTAATTGTGTGACTTTCACCATCTGCGTCTAAGACATCAATACACGCAGTGGATAACAAAACTTGCCGTATAGAACAACTAGATGACAAGGAGACATTTTGCGAATCATTTTCTAATTTTGTTTGACTTGCTACACCTACTGAGACTGTACCGTTGCTGTCATTGCTAGTCGTAGGAACGTTCGTTTTCGTTTGCTCAATGTGGAGCATTGTGTGGTGTTTAAGGTTGCACTTTTTGCAATTGCCTAAACGACAGACCTTGCTGTGATGTCCAAATCTCAAACAGTTTATACACAGTTTTATGTTTCGTACTTTGTTAATTCGTTCCTGTACCGGTAGTTTTAGAAAATCGTTACAATTGTAAATATAATGATCTTTTTTGCAAAACGCGCAATTGGGCGTGCCAGAAAAGAAACCCCTTGTATTTGTGTTTTGTTTGAAACTTTTCTTTTGCGATTGATTTTTAACCTCTAATGTTTCTAGCATGTCTGCGCGACCTTTTAGAAATGCCTTAAAGTTGTCTAGTGTGGGTACCTCATTATCTATTTTGTATTGCTCCCATTTACGGGTAGTGTTTTCGTCTAACTTAGTGCTTATTAAATAAATAATGAGAGTATCCCAATTATTCGTTGGTTGGTTTAATTGCTCTAATGCTCGTAAATGTTTAGATAAAGAGTCCAATAAATTACGGATCTTTTCTGATGATTCCTTTGTTAAGACCGGTAAATTGAATAGAGCTTTTACATGATTATGTACTAAGAGACGTTCGTTGTCAAATCTTTCTAATAAAGTGCTCCATGCTACGTTGTAGTAACGTTCTTTAAATTCTATTGATTTAATTATTTGCGATGCATTACCTTCCAAGGCTGCTCTGAGATAATGAAATCTTTGCATGTCGTTTATGCCAGTGTGTTCGTGTATCAGCGATTTAAATGTATCTCGAAATTCTAGCCAACTTTCATAATCCCCACTGAATTTTGGTAACTGTATCGTGGGTAATTTTATACCTTGAAGATATTCATTATTTGACCTAGAACTTACACTTCTATGTGAAGAAGTTCGTTCGACATTTTCATTAACGTTTGTGTAATCGTTCAAGAGTTTTTTAGCAAGTGCAACTTGTGTATAATAATTTTGTTCGAATGTATTTCTCTCACGAAATTGTTCCTCCACATTCTCCGCAATGTTTTCAAGCTGGCTTTGTATTTCATCAAAATCCCCTAATAAACTTTCTTGAATTTTATTAAGACGCTCTTCTAATTGTATGATTTCTAATTCCGCGGGTATTTGTCCTTTTTCTAAATTGTCATTTATTATGGTGATAAAATTCGAAAATCCGGTTAATTTTGCTTTTTGGCTAGCTCTTTTTCTTATTAAAGATTGTAATTCTGATTGACTCATTGTGATTAAATTAAATCGTAAATATTAAATGCACTGAATAACTAAATGCCCTTGTATGAATGAATAATATTGAACCCAATGCTGTGTAGAAAACGTTCTTAACAGACAAATCTTTGTTTTGGATAATGTACTAAATTTAAATGATTTAATTTATTTTACATGCAAATAACTCGTACAAGTTTAAAACAGTATAGAAAAATGGATAGGTAATAAAAAGGAACCGACTCACCGATGCTCCGATGTTTTTGCAGAGTTGCCCTGATGAATTACGACCTTGTTGACTAAACCTGTGCTGAATCCCGCGCTGTTTGTCAAAGACTGCGTTGGTCCACTTCAACTCGATCTGTGCGTTTGCTTGGTAACAACTATAGTAGTGTCTTTGTTCTCAAATAATTTGATTTGAATTTTTCACTGATTTTAATAATCCGGCTCGAAGGACCATAATTATGTTGTTGTTTGAATGGACTGTAATTTTCACTTATTTTTATTAATAAAATGTGTAAGCAAATTTTAATACATGTATTGCTTGAATTTACAATGTTATTATGATGTACTTATATTTCAGTAATTTTTATGAGCATTGGTTCTCCTCTGCTCTTACTTCAATACTTCAATGTTCAATACTTCACTATATTCATCCGTTCATCACTCATCACCTCCATCCCCTCCCTTTCCAGAGGCGGCACAGTCTCTACTGTACTTCACAAAAAGTGTCAATATTTCGAACAAGAATATAGGAGTGAAAGGTGTCTGTTGTACGCAACTTAAAAATAATGCATTTTCACATTTGAGGTTGATAAATGGAATAACTAAAATTAATGTGCAAATGAACCATATATTGTTTTCTTGGCGTATAAATGTAAACATATCTGCTATTAATTCCAACCCTATTTAGATTTCTAATCAGTCGAATAATCTTCAGGTTCTTCACTGTTGGAATCATGGTCAGAGTCATCGTCAGATAAGTCGGTTCTCGAATTAGGCGGGGTTGGATCGAATAACAATTTAATTACATTTTCATGAAAATTTCCTTTTTTTTGGAAGTGACAGAAGTGGATCTAGATAATGATGATATTACAGGGTCAGATGAAATTAATAAATAAAATAATTAAATAATTCCTGCATTGTTTTATCGCGGGACATTTTTTCTGGCATTGTATTGTCGATATTCTTGAAGTTTTTTTTTTCGAAGGGCTTCTTGGGATAACATTCCCATTGGAAGAGGGACAACTTTTATTATATCTGCACCATGGATCAATATCCTGCGAATACTGGAGGCATATAGTACCAAGGGTATAATCAACAAGCGCTTCCAGTTTCACTTCAGCAGATGTTTCTGATACAGTTATGGATGCTTCATCAGGGTAGCAAGCTTTTATTGTTCTATTAATAGAATTATATGACGGAACGATGTCGGCGAAGTTTTGCCCCAGTCTTTATTAACATATATGTTTCCATCCAGCCACTGAGGGTACCGCGCTTCTAAATGTTTTTATATCCAACTACATATTTTCCACTTTACAGCAAGCTTATTATTATAATTCTTCACGATGTTGCTGACACTAACATAATTGATCCTCACTGTCATTTAATTTAAATTTGTTGAAAATGAAAACGTAAGCCAAAAATGCATGGTTTTTATTTTTGGTTTCATGATCCCAATTCTTGAAAGCTCACTGTTTTTATATGGACATGTCGCGTGAGAAAATGCAATCAATTAATTTTCTGCACTCTCTCGCGAGAACTTTTAATTCTGAAAATATGTTAAAAATTGGTATTCAGGGAATCACAACAAAAATTAAATTAAATTTGGAGCCTATCAGTAAAATGAATAAAATAGAATAAGTTAAAAAGTAGGTATGTGCCTTCAGAAAATATTCCCAAAAAGTTTGAGGAATGAACACCAAATATTTCGGGCACAGCGATATCGTCAATTGCACGCTCAAACTGGTAAAGAAATAACAAAATTAAACATATTTTTAATCACTTTTAATGTAGATATTAAGTAATTAAATCCAATTACCTACGGTAAAATTTTTTGCCGCAAAATGTATTTTAATACATAGTAGATTTATGGAAACGAATGTCCTTTTTGTATTTATTTTATGATAATTTCACCACATTTTAACAAAAATGCGTTCCGACATAGGAAGTAACCGTTTATTTTGATTTTAACTCGTACTTATTGTTTTAATTTAACTGAAGGTGACCCTTTAACTACGAAACATGTTGCGTGTATACATACTTTTTAATATTTGAGTTCTACTAAGATATTATTAACTTGTTAAAAATGTGAACAGTTTTTTCCGAGTTCACAAATCAAGTCACTATACACACAAAGAAACGAGTGAGTAGTTTTTGTTGAAAACATGTGATTTAATTGTACTTTTTCTAGGATAATAATTACATAGATATCCTAATGATGTCATTATTAAATATTTAACTCTGTCATTATCTCATGAGTTTTTTAATAGCAGTCAGTAAAAAAGTTGTACGCAACAATGAATTAGGTATTTTTACAAACATCAACGACAATGTACAATTTATATAGTAGCTAATTATCGCTCATAAAAAGGTTTGTGAATATTATGTTTATTATACATTGTTAGGATTTATAATAGGGAATACGGAAATCATTCATTTTGAGGCCAACGATCTTTTAAAAACTCGGTTACGTAATACCGTGATTATCTTGGTCAAAGATGGTCGTGGAACCAGAAACCGCCGCCTTTTGAGGTCTACCTTCGACCTGGTGTGCCAGATAATGTGGAAATACTGTCAGCGTTCATGCGACGATTTTAAGGAGCACTTCCCAGACTTAGCAGTAATACCAAAGGATTTTTATGCATGTGTTACTAATTGTGTTGGTTTGTTATCGATATTGGCCGTGTGCCTCATAGAAGAGGTGCTGGTAGAAAAACCGTTTTTATAGAAGAGTTGTTAATGATGCTCATCAGCATATGGAACAAGAGCCTGTAGAATTTTGAAGCGTCTCTCTTAGAAAATTGTTGTAGAACATGATAAGGCATGTAAACTTATGCATGGAACATGACGAATCAATTAAATTCGATTTTTAGTTAAGGTATACACGACCATCATAATGCCTACTACGATGATATATGGAGTCAAAAACGCAGCAATGATAAAGGCCAACCGAAGAAGCCTGAGAAGAGCTGAAAGGGACATTATCCAACTGCTAGCGAAAACAGGAAAACCACAAAAACGACAGAAAACGTCAACATTACTAGAGGGAAGAACAATAATCAAAAGAATAGAATCATACGCAATGAAATACTGGAGACATGTCCAAAGACGGGACACGACACACCTACTGAAGAAAGCGCTGCGAATGAACAGCAACAAACTGAAAATAGGGAGGCCATGCTACACATGGATTACAACAATCGAGAGAATTATGAATAAGCTAGGAAAGGATTATACACACTGGGAAAAGTTTGCACAACAAAAAATGGAATACAATAAAGAAATATCAAGGATATACACACCGCCAGACTCAGAAACAGAAGAAACAGAAAACTCAGAAGTAGAATAGGAGAGAAGATGATCACAGACAGAAACTAAGAAGAAGCATATCACAAAAACCTGAAAGTAAAAAGAAGCACGAAAACCTAAAAGAAGCATCTCACAAGCGCCTACACTTTCCATCCGATGAAGACAGAAGGAAAACAAGAAGAAACATCTCACAAACACCTACACGCTCCATCCTATACTCCTACCCCATGCGTCATGCGGCTCTCGCTGCTGACAACAAGCATGTCCAATGTCCAATCCAGCGTATGCAGCTGGTCCGGCGGTATATAAAAGCACTGGGGGTTTGTTCTGGCACACGGTGGGATGATCGGTGGGCGATCGGGCTGCGTGGTGGAACAAATCTCCCTGCACCAGAATTGGCAGCAATGCCCACCTTACGCTGGCAAATCAATCAATCAATCAATCAATAAAAATGTTAATAAAAAAAAATTGATTGAAGGAGCCGGTACTCTGTGGTAGTTAATCATTTTGCACAAATAACTAAATAAAACACACTACTATGTTTTCTACCACTATGTATTTATAAAAATTGCGACTGCAGTTTCGACTTACAAAGCCATTGTCAAGCAGTGAATCAAAAATGACTGATTTACAATAATACAGAAATGTTATATACAGACAATATTGGTTGGATAGATAGGTACAATAAGGGCTTAGGCAGGTAGACGACAATAATAAACTTAATTATGAATATTCAATTATGGGTCTGCCGGCTGTAAATAAAGGTGAATATATCAGATCTAATTGATCATTTAACAAATTATAATCCTTGATATTATTGTGTTTATGAATTTCCAGAGATTCTAAAACGTTTAATTTAAAGCCTTTTGTTGAGAAATGTAAAATTTCAATGTCGTTTAATTCTGGAAAACTATGGTTGTTTTCGAGGCAGTGGTTCGCGAAAGATTAATCAGTTTTCTGTAACCTATATGATCTAAGATGTTCTTGATACCGTATTTTGAAATTTCTACCGCTTTGCCCTATATGGATACTATTACACTCTGTACATTTTAACTTATAAACTCCAGATTTGTTAAATTTACGTGTTGGGTCTTTTGCATTGTATAATATGTTTGATAATTTACTCTGTGATTTAAAAGCTATTTTTAGATTGTGTTTAGATAGAACATTAGCTATATTTTCGGATAAATGATACACTTAGAAAAAGAAATTCTAAATTCTACGTTAGGCAAGAAACATATTAATTTTTGGTATAGATATGTTGATGATGTTTTGGCCGGTTTCAACGGTACTACCAGACAATTGAACAATTTTTTAAATTATATTAATAACATACACCCGAAAATACAATTTACATTAGAAATAGAGTCAGATAATAAAATTAATTTCCTAGACCTTACAGTGTCACGCATAAATAATCAATATAATAATAATAATAAAGCATTTATTATTTACCCAATTTGATAAATTTAACAATATAAATTATACATGTTTACACAACAGGTAAATAAAAGGCGAGTAGTTCAGTTTACTGACAAGCCAGTAAACTGTTCTTCCACTATTGCCTATAAATAATGTCAGAGGTAGATAAATTAAATAAATATACTACTCATATCGAAACAATCATAAAAAAAATTAAGAAAAAAAAACACATCAAAGTAGAATGAAAAAGAGGCAAACTAGAGCTGAAGGAGGGAGGAGAGTAGGAAATGAGAGGAAGAGAAAGAAAAGAAACTAGAAAAAAAAATGAAACAAAGAAAGTTAAAGAAGGAACAAAGTTTAAAAACAGAGAAATTACGGGAAAAGGTAAGATTTTAATGTTACTGATTTCGCATTAGATATTTCTTAAATGTTTTTTTAAAACTTACACACGAAAGAGTGAGTCCATTAAAGGGTAGAGTATTTATAGAAGCAGCAATGTTATAAGAGAATGACCTTTTGAATATTTCCTTACGGTGTTGTGGTATGGTGAGAATATTTCTTTGTCTAATATTAATGTTATGAATATCATTTCTAAAAGAGAGTTTGTTGAGGAGATAAGGTGGCGATCTAAACTTTAAAATTTTATGAAAAAAACAAGCCATGTGAAGTTTGCGACGATTGTACATATTCAGCCATCCTGCAGTTTTCAATTTACGAGATATTCTTTGACGGCGTTGAATTCCAAAAATTAAGCGAAGACAAGCATTTTGTACTTTTTGTATGCGCCGGGTCTCGATGCTGTCAATACCGATGCCATACCACTACCAGACAACTGAACAATTTTTTAAATTATATTAATAACATACACCCGAAAATACAATTTACATTAGAAATAGAGTCAGATAATAAAATTAATTTCCTAGACTTTACAGTGTCACGCATAAATAATCAATATACTTTTAAAATTTTTAGAAAACCAACATTTACAGGAACCACAATTCCTTACGACTCATTACACCCATATCAGCAAAAAATGGCAGCATACAATTCTATGATACACAGAGCATTTTCACTACCTCTGTCTGATGCGGATCTGAATGAAGAGCTACACATAATCGAGGACATTGGAGTTAAAAATAATTTTGGTAAAGACGTCATTAGAAAGTTAATTAACAAAATCCGGAAAAAATTCACTTTTCAATTAATATATCCAAAAATAAAAGAAACCACAAAATGTACTTACACAACAATTACCTACTGTGGCCATTTATCCGAAAAAATAGCTAATGTTCTATCTAAACACAATCTAAAAATAGCTTTTAAATCACAGAGTAAATTATCAAACATATTATACAATGCAAAAGACCCAACACGTAAATTTAACAAATCTGGAGTTTATAAGTTAAAATGTACAGAGTGTAATAGTATCTATATAGGGCAAAGCGGTAGAAATTTCAAAATACGGTATCAAGAACATCATATAGGTTACAGAAAACTGATTCATCTTTCGCGAACCACTGCCTCGAAAACAACCATAGTTTTCCAGAATTAAACGACATTGAAATTATACATTTCTCAACAAAAGGCTTTAAATTAAACGTTTTAGAATCTCTGGAAATTCATAAACACAATAATATCAAGGATTATAATTTGTTAAATGATCAATTAGATCTGATATATTCACCTTTATTTACAGCCGGCAGACCCATAATTGAATATTCATAATTAAGTTTATTATTGTCGTCTACCTGCCTAAGCCCTTATTGTACCTATCTATCCAACCAATATTGTCTATATATAACATTTCTGTATAATTGTAAATCAGTCATTTTTGATTCACTGCTTGACAAGGGCTTTGTAAGTCGAAACTGCAGTAGCAATTTTTATAAATACATAGTGGTAGAAAACATAGTAGTGTGTTTTATTTAGTTATTTGTGCAAAATATTAATAGTCTTTTATCTAGTTTATTATTACTTTACCTCTAGAAAAGCACATGTGCACGCTGTTTCAGGTGTTGTCAATGTGAGGCACAACTTGAGATACCTTGATATATTCATTACAAAAGGAAGATTACTTTCGATGTCATGGTATAAATGAATAAAAATTGTAATCGGGAGCTGTCAACTTTTACCAGCAAATATAATACCGAATGTCTCTGAGATTACGTACTTAGCATATAGTCACATTAGTGAATAGACTGCACCATGTAAAAGCGCATGTCCCAAACGTCTGGTTCAAATGAACCATTCTACATTTCATGCGGGCCTGGCAGTTTCTCCGAAGATGATCAAATTATTTTTTAAAGCAATTTTGACATGTTTCAATATTTGCGATGTTCCTATTATAATGAGACATTCATAAATTCATGTCACATCACTAAATTTCCGTTTTTCCCTGCCAGCATTTGCACACGTACCCAAGGCTGCACACGCTCTTCTGGCATTGGCCTTTAGCGTGTTGAGCTAATAACAGTACTCTATTGCGGCGGACCGAGTATAAACCGATCTCCAGGTTCTGCAGTGTATTGCGCTGGGATCTCTTGCGTTCACAAGTTATTTATCCGACTTCATTACGAGCAGAAGGTACTACCTAAGTGGATAACGACATCGCTGAGTCGTACCAAATATAAGTCCAGCTCTAGGTCCTGCAGCGGGTTGAGCTGGGATCTGCTGCGTTGACAGGTTATTTACTCAACGCAGTTACGCCGCCGCGCACCGTGGGTACTCCACAGATGCTGACGATGTCATCGAATCGGAGGGGGTATAAACCAATCGATAGAAACTTTGCAGAGTGTTGGGCTGGGGTTCTCATGGTTATTTTTATCAGGCCTGCCTCCGAGATGACATCGCCAATCGATGCCACGACGAATAGCTGCTACGTTGTCACATTACACTCCCGCCCGTTTTGCATCCATTTAAATAATATCTAAAGACCATAAAAGATACGGTAAAACGATAGTAACACCGCCTTTATTTACCTGTTGATGAGAAATAAACCGTTTATTTATGTTTGGGCTATTTTATTTACAAAACTGAACACTGGAATAACTTCTCCAAACCAGCTACCCAAGCAAAGCACGTAACACTATCTAAAGATTTTGAAGTTAATATTTTACTCATGAAGTTTTCAATAAGCTACATACAGCGATTTTAAAATACCGGAGTGAGATCTAACCAACAAAAAACAAGGCACAGGCACACAAAAAGAAAATTGTTTTTACCTCCCGAATCTGAATTTTGCATAAAGAATATAGGTATATTGATTCAATTTTTCGATAGCTTACCAAAGACCATTTTTGTGACTTCTCAAAAGTGTTTTTTGGGTAGCTAGCGATGAACTGAACCGTGAAACATATTTTTGATTCAATTTTTTTTTCTGTATGCGTCTGGCGACACACCTTTGGAAAAAATTTGTTTTCCTCTATCCTTATGTATTTTGACCCGCTGTCAATTTCAAGTCGGATCATTTACAACAAGGCTTATACTCAGCAACTTCTATTATTGTGCCACAACAAATGAATAGATTTGATGTCCTAACTATTATATTGTATATACAGGGTGTAATTAGTTTCATGTCATTAAAAAAACTGGTAATAGGGACCGACTAGACAAACAAAAAACCTATATGACTTTTTCTCTAGAGGCACTTTGAAAAAACTGACCTAGGTTTAACATTTTAATGTTAAGGTACTGTTTTTCAGGGTCAATGGATGTTATAGTTCTGAATATTAGAAATAATAAAAAACTGTAATACCCGATTTGTGTTCCCGTCGGAAGGAGTGCGGCACTTTGATGGGATTACTTGTACCGAACTTTCTATACCACTAATTATGAAAATGTAAATAATTCCTTCGCTATCGGCAGAACGCAAGCATAGCATGGCCGCAGGGGTTTAAATAGGATTTGTTTACATGTGTTTTTTAATTTGAAACAAAGTTATTGTAGCTTTTATTGTCGTTTATAAAAATTTAAAAAATTTGAAAGTGGTTTATTAACATTTTGTAACATTGTGCTTAAAAAATTGGTAATTATGGAGAACAGTTAGACGTCCGAGATACGATAACAGAAAGTAGTTGTGTATTTTAAGTTAGGAGAAATCTGATTTTTTTTAACGAATTGATCGCACAATTTTTCCCAATCCCGAAAACTAAAAATCGAGTCTTTGGGCCCTATGAAAATCAATGTAATCAATAATAAACAGATCAAAACAAGACAGCGAATACTAATAATAATAATAATAACCATAGCTTTAATGCCCAATAGGTAACACCCAATAACTGAACAATTCTTTTGAATTTTTCACAAAAATTCTTCGAAATGACCTCCATCTCCACGTAAACACATTTCGGCACGTCGAACTAAGGACATACGCACTCCGTTCAACACATTTGGTAAATTAGGTTAATTTTTTATGGTTTCTATGCACATTAAAATACGTTGTTACAATTGTTCTAAAGCTCTTCCGCACCAGCTGCATTTCCACCACTTTCTCCATACACCAAGTGCTTATCCGCAAGCTCTTTATAAGTGTAATCTGCCATAATGTCCAATATCTGTGTTTAAAGTACCACACTAAACTGTGAATTAACGTTATCAATAATGAAAACAAAAAGAAAAACTTGGCCCAAAATCCAAAAAGTAACACAAAAATCACGAACGAGAAGTAGTGTCTTACGTAACCAAGTACTAACGTCTTGAACGATAAGTCAATAAAATAAATCTTAACATAAGTGGCACAAAATTCAAAAAGAACAAAAGCAACAGACAAAACCAAGGAATGGGTAGGTCGTGTCGTGTGTATGTTGTTTACCTACCAAGTAAGGACACAAACTGACATTATTACTTGAGAACATTACAAGGGAGAGTATAGCACGCGTAATAAGATAGTTTCTCCGCGAAGAAGCAAAAAACACGGCGGTGTCCTCTGTCGGTCGCTTTTAACTGCTTTCTCAGCACACTTATTTGCAGGAACGTCAGAGTATCATGTGCGACAAGACACGAGGCAATAAAACCTACCACAATATGCCAGCAGTTCTCAAAATATTTCGGAAATTTTTGTTTATTTTCTTTCTCCAAAACTATGAGCTTTAGACCCCATGTTATATACGTTTTTTTTGTTTATCTTGTCATTCCCTACCACCAGTTTTTTTTAATGACATGAAACTAATTAGACCCTGTATTCCATAATGTTTTGCATCATCACATGATGATGGAGGTATGACAGTATCTCTTTTGTGCATGAAGTGCGTACAAAGTTCTTCTGAGTCCTCCATCTAAGTCACCCTCTTATTATAAAATTGGATCCTGAGATACGGACTCTGCTGATGCCGTAGTAAAATGTTACATGATATCCTGGCTTAGAATTACTTATTTCACAGGAATAACTGTCCAAAGCTCATCAATATAATTAATCTGGTATGAAATCTATGCAAATTACAGCCTAAATCACTGGCCATGAAATCATAGGTATAAACTTATATGTCATAATGCAGTCATTAACTAGGAAATGAAATATAGAATACTAGACTGTACTAAAAATTAATTGTACTTAATCGATGCTAATTGGCTGTATAGCTGCACTATGCATTCAAGTTATTTATAAGTAACATAAAATTGCACTGAATAATGAGTGGCCGACTATCAAAAAAATGAGTAAAAAAGTGTAATGAATGGTTTAATGATACCATTAAAAGAAATATACTATGAAAATAAAATAGATAATTTGAAATACGTCATAAATCTCTCTAAATTAGGCCAATCAAATGAAACAGAATATGATCGTTTTTTAGAGGTAATTGCCATTAGAAAAAAAAAACACTAGAGCTATATTCAATACATGTGATATATTAATTTTTAGAAGAGTGCATCCAAAACAAAGTTGCAGACATAAAATGGCTGATGTTTTACGTACCTACGAAAAAATGTCAAAAAGACGGTTTTTCTCGTCCATGTGCGAATATAAATTTTTCACCGCGAAAAGTTTCAAAAAATAGTTGCAGGCATTTAAAAAACCTACAACATAACGCCCACTGAGTCAAAATCGGTTTGTTAGATTTCTAGGAAATTGAAGAAAACATCGAAAAATGACATTTCTTAATTTTGCAATAACTTTTGGAATAATTAATTTATGAGTTCAGTGTGTGTCGAGTTTGGTGAAAGACGCACGTTTCGTGGCTCCGACGGAATATCGAGATAAATCTGGACAAACCGGCAACAAAGCGCCAAAATTGTACTGAATTCGAGCGTGAACAATTCTGCATTGATTGATATAAATTAGCGCGTGTATGGCTATTTCATATAAGTAGTTGATATTTTATTAAATTATGTTGGTTGAATAAAGCAACACAAAATAGTGTATATAAACAACGCGAGAAAAGTGTACTGCTTATGTGCTTGACTGTAAAATATATACCTGGGTTCGTCCCTTCTTGAAGTGGATGATGCAAAATAAGCAACAGCCAGCTAGATGTGTGAATGAAACAGATAAGTTTTTGTTTATATAGCATTAGCATTGGATTTATCTTTATTAAATTTTAAACAAGAATTGGAGATCAAGGTTGAAAAGATATTAAACATAATATATAAGTAATAAACCTAATACATAGGTGATGAAATGGAAAAATGGCCCAAAATTGAAACCGATTGTTTCAGGGAAACGAGATACAGGGTGAGCAATTCTGATTATACAGTGTCCATAAAGTTGGCTACATATGGGGAAAAATTGTATTTTTGACATTTCTAAAAAACTCTATTGGGGGTTTGTATATGCATGTCCAACAACAAAAAAATTACATTTTGACACATGTCATGTGATCACCGGTTTGGCAGGACTGTGAAAAATAGTTGACCGTGGTACCGAAAAGTGGATCAAATTGTTAAGATATCGAAAAATTTTATGAAGAAAAAGTGCATACAGAATACAACAAGGACCCCATATATCAATTTTGTAGCAGGCATGAGGAAAATAAAAAAGTGCAAATTTTACCCCTACCATAAATTATCATAAACTCTTGTATCTATTTCACAAATATTTGATTAGTTTCTACAAAAAATTTATGTATTTTAGTTGAATAAAGGTATTTGCATGTAAAAAAAGAACCCCCAATGCAGTATTTTTTAGAAATCTCAATAATACAGATTTTTCCCATATGTAGCCAACTTTACGACGGACACTGTAGGTATATAGGTTCGGGCACAAATAAAACTGGTAACAAAAAATGAATTGCAGAATTCAGTCAATAACAATGAGTGATCAGAAAAAGAAATCAAAGACTAATATTGCTACAGTCCAGCAAGAGACACGGAAAGGTTTGGGCATTTCTTGCCAGGAAAGGATAGAATCGTAGTATTAGTAGGGGAAACGATGTCAGTAAAAACAAAATATTTCATACAAGAAAAAAAAATCTAAAATCTCTATGAGGATAACGGAAATAAATTATTTTTCTTTTAGAGGTAAAAAATAAAAATTCTGGTTGACAAAATAAATATTAAAAAAATGAACAATAATTTTAAAACAAATAAATTAAAACAATTCTGAAAGAATAACGCATCGACACGTTTTCATAAACACTAAAACATTACACTTGAATAATTTATCTACTCGACGCATGTTTCACCATTCGTGTATTAACATATAACGTAAGAAAGTAGATTTTATTAGAGATGAATACGCACTGGTAGTAATAAAAGACACATTTTTGGGGAAAATAAAGTTTTAACAAAACTCGCGGCGCAGTTTAATAAAATAAAAATTTTAGAAGAAAAATTATTAACTTTTAAAATTAATCAAATAAAAAAAGTGGAAGTGCTTGGGGATCGATCTCGCAACAACCCCATTTATATTTATTGCTGTTCGAGCATCTTACTGATTGAGCCACACGATCGTGTTTATTCTACTCTAAAACGTGTAATATCTACGTACTAGAAAATTGTAAGACTTAGTGGTTTGACATTGTTCGTTTGACGGATGAATATCCACTATTTAGCACTAAAAATAACTTAAATATTTCATATAAAGACGTTTTTCATATTTAGAGTGGTGTTAGTTCACGGAAATAAATAATATTCGTCGTTAAATCACGCAGTTTGGGAATCACTGAGCTTATGACTATGTTTCTCACTCCTCAGTGTACATTTCATATTTCCGTCTCAGAAGAAGTGGGAAGTCTTTAGGCTATGGCTTTAAGTTTGTGTGCAAGAGATAGTGAAAACGTATGTGCAATATTATTGTTCAGTTATATTATATATTTGTAATTATGTGAATTTATGCGTCGGCCCATTTGTGCTACTAAGGCCAATCACCGAGGCCAGGAGATGAGTTACCTCCCAACCTGTACATTTTGCCGAACATCTTCTCTATCGAAGAGTAGGAATTTTTTACGTACCTAACATTTAATATACAAGAAACCGACTGCTTTACATCCCCTCCGAAGGATGGTTATCCGCAACGCAACCTCCGCCTAAAGTTGTATACCTTCTACGTATACGCTAATAGATAAACCGTTAGAAGGTGGAGTGAGAACACTATATTTCCCTAAACTCCCAGCCAGGTATTAACTGCGCTTAGAGTTGCTGCCTTTTCGTATTGAAATACGAGTATAGCCAAACTTAGCTAGGTTCACTCCAAATTATTAAATATAGTAAATATATTAATATAAACATAATACAACATTCATTAAACTGGTTTCCAGTAAAGGACACAATAAGGTAAAGTTAGCCGGCTCAATGGCAGAGTGCTTACATGTTAGGCTTGTGACTGTGGAGTTCCAGGTTTAAATCCTGGCTGGGGTGTGAATGTTTAGTTTTTAACGTGTTACCGGATCGGTAGTAATGAACTAGATTGTGGATGAATGGCATGGTGCGGTTAGTCGCTGTTATCCCGCCTGAGTTCGAGTCTCAGCTGCGACAGATGGCAATGTCGCAAGGAATCGTTGTTGTGTTGACGTCTATGTGATTGTGTCCTGGTTGAGTGGTGGGATAGTTATGGGTAAATTCCGCCAAGACGAGGACGTTAACATAAACAGGGCGTTGAAAAAGTAACAAGACACTGATATTCTTCTAAAACTCCACGGCAATTTGCTACTAATATATTTGTCAGCAAATATATAACATCGAGGGGATATACATAATTCAACACAAGACAAGGAATCAAACAAATATTAATTTCCCAATCTTAACAAAAACAAAAGTTACTAAAGCAAGCTAAGAAAGTTTTTCTGTTTAAAGAAGATCTGTAAAATAATTTCATTTTATTTTATACATTAGGCTTATTGTTAAGTATCATTTTATAATATGGTATGCCAAGAAACATTTTAAATGATATAATGACAATTTATTATATGTAATAAGTTGAGGTAACTGTAAAGGTACTCGACAGGCCGTATATATTACTATTATAAATATAAAAGATAAATTGCTGAGTTTTTGTAAATTTTGTAAAAAGATCAATCAACGCAAAAATGTTGCATCTAAATATTCACGTTGTTTTAGCCCTGTACCAAAGAATTTTAAGTGAAGAGGAAGGTTAAATATATGCCAAAATAAGAAATTCCTGAAATACCTCGGTTGTACACCGAAAAGTTACTTATTTTTGCCATAAACAATAAACACGCATAAAATTTTCGTTAATGCAAAAAGTCTGCTACGAATATGTATATGCAGACGATTCTCTGAAAACTTGTAAAAATAAATCGAGATGCATAAAATTGCCGAGGATATTTTTAAATGTTGTCTGTCGATCAGGAAATAAAAGCGGGAAGATTGCCAAGAATTTTGCATAACTGCATGGGCGTACCTTCATGTATTTAGCGAGAGCGTAAATACAAATTTTCGCGTCAAGGTTTCGTTACGTAAGTCATAATCTAGATTGAAAAAATTTGTTTGTTATATTTCTCTTCTTGTTCACAATATCCTGATGGACATTTTGTGGCCTATACATTATTTTAATTCGATTTAATTTCGCTGTATGCCACGACCGACACCATCACATCATCTGTCAGTGTTGACTTGAGGCATACGGTCCTACCGAATTTGTTTAACATCGCCCCAACGTCTTGAAGAGCGTCATATTTCCATCTGTTTTTATCAACTGTTCACCGTTCTTCGGTGTCCTCTTTCAGCTTGATGTGGGCAAACAATAACAGAATACCGTGATGAAAGTGGTTTCGAAGGGCGTATTTCTTCGAAAATTAACGCGTTAGTGTGATGAGCTGTCCATGGAATTCGTAACAAACTTCTTCAGATCCACATCTTGAAGCCATCCATCGGCCTGCCTCCCATAAGGTCTAAATATAAAAGATGTAAGGAAGGACCGAAAATACTAGTGTTAGCAAGGCAATTTTTCTTTCTACCCCAAATTTTCTTAAACTGAAAAGTTTCCGATTTTACTACTTTTATTCCCTTTCGAATCTCGTACAACCAGTTGTCGCAGTTGCCAACGACTCCTAGATATACTCCTGTTTTACTACCTCACCGGTTTCACATATCATTTTTTGTAATTTATATTTAAATTATACTGAGCTTAATGTTCGAAGATTATCGAGGAGATATATGTAATTCCATCTATAGCTATTCCTCCTTGTCCACTGTACACGTTAAAAAGACAGTATGCAGCTCTGTCTGACACCTTTGCTAACTTCAAATGTTACTGTTGTTGAGTTTTGTTCGTAGTCCACAGTTTCTTCCATTTCGCATTGTCAAAAATCTTGCGCATATTATAATACTCATGCAAAATAACATACATCCTTAGAGCTATGACGTTCTTTAAATATGGCAATAAATCTAACCGTTCTCTTTGTCACAAAATCCTGTTATGTATAGTTACGGTTCCAAAACTGATCCTTGGGGCACTCCGAAGTGTTTCAAAACTCAGATTTAGCATTCTTGACTTTTACATGGTTTGTTCTACCACTTAAATAGCTCTCATTGTAGTCAAATGGTTGATCTTTTATGCAGTACTTCTCCATTTTTACTTCCCTCGCATACCTAAGGGAAGTATTGTATTAGAGAAAAAATCACCCTTTGAGATTTCTTCGGATTTCCGTGTTTCAGACAATGTAGATTACGAAAATAAAGATTTTTCAATTCCGTCAGTCTGTCCGTCTGCCTGTCTGTCTATCGGTCTGGTCTGTCTATTGGAGCATAAAGTTAACACAATTAGCAAGGACTACACCTATTATACTTTTATTGAAAAATATACAGGGTGGCCATCCTAAGAAATAATTCCACTACGGTGGAAAGTGAAGGTATTTTCGCAAGCCTTCCATATTTGGCACTTTTTATTTAATATTTGATTTTTGTTGTCGGATGATCACTCCATATATCTCTTTGACCAAAAGTTATCTGGTTTTCTTTGTAATAAGAGTGATAAGTACATTCCGATTATTATTCTCATATGTTGTTTCTTAATTGATTATTTTTTAGTGACCGCTCTGTGAAAATAAAGAGGGGCGTTTTGTGTAAATACCTTTACCGATTTTTTAAATAAGTGTAGATCGAGAGTCTTCCCTAGATCAAGAAAAGATGCTTATGCTTTTTAGTCAATTCATACCGAATATAAAAAAATGGTTATTTTGCAACATATTTTTCAAAAATTTTAGCAAATGGACTTCAGAAAGATTTGACCTGTAATTTTCAACTTTTAAATTACAACCCGTATTATGTCGTATTTTTTATAAACAACAAACTGACCTACTCAATATGGCTACCAAGAAGTAACACATTTAATTATTATAAATTACTTGAATATTTTATAAATAATAAATGAATGTAATACGAGTGACAGGCGTAATCTGGTTATTCAAATGAGAAGGTGGCATCAGAATTCATATAGTGATACACGTTCATGATAAATATTAAAAAGTTTGGCCTGCCAACACCCTTTGTCTGATATTCCAGAAACGAGTTAACACGGTTCTCCGGTTGTCTTGTTCCTGTCCTAGAAAACCTGCCATCCTCGCCGTTATCTTTTAACTGACATTACTGATGAACGAGACCGATAAAAACAACTATTTCATCTTCAAAGGCGCTGTTTGATTTTAATTGGGGTACGATTAACAACATAGCAATGATGGGCCGCATTTGAATAATTTTAATTTTAACACTTAATATACTTAACTATAGCAGGATTAATTCTTCTAATCTTTAATGGCTTGACTTCGTCCGTCTATGAAAATGAGTGGGTAGTATTTCTTAAACTAGATGAAAATCCGGTCTATATGTGAATAGCAGTTGACGAGATCTCATGCGGGTTGATTTAAATCAGCTTTCATTATAGCTTGATTCTTAATGAACTACTATAATTGTTTCTACAGCATGCGGAGTAGATTACATGAACATAATAGAGTTCGTTTAAATGTTAAGGGCATCATCGTCATTTATTTAAGCTCTCGATAATAACACTGACCCTCACGGTTTTTTTTTCTTAATCCAAATTAGTCACAATTTTAAGAAAACCTAACCTAAAAGTGCTAGAGAGGCCATTTCTGCCTATATTCGTGCTCTAATAAAAACTAATAGTAACAATAAAAGAAAACATAACTACAGATGGCGCAAACATGAATTTATTCCTGAGTTTAGCAAGAAACAGGTACCTACTAGAATTTTTGTGATGAGTACATATGAAAGTAAATCGGACCTAAATAGGTAACTCCATAGGACTTTGACGCGCTGAACACAATGCCGTTACCCGTTTTGCTCTAGAAGGTCAGCATTTTAAGAAAACATAAGCTCGAACTGAATAAAATAATATTTTTATAATATTATAAAAAAAATTTTGATTTTTGAATTCGACAAAATGTCACGTGGAAAATATAACACCTAAAATACTGTTAGGTAATTTATTTTTAATGCAGAGACTAGTGTGACGTTTCCCTTATATCTCACCGCCACGTCATTTGCCCACTAAGTATATATACGAGCGGCCATGTTGAGTTCGTTGGAAAAGCGTATAAGGCAGTGGCTACTCCAGCCTTACTGACGAGTTCACGGAGTAGCCACGGACCGAAACACTAATATTTTCTAACTCCACAACTAGCTCATTTTGTATTCCTTCTACTTGCTAAGGAGCAAATGAGGATTTCCCACACGAAGAAAGTTATAACGGTTATTGCAAGTCGTTCGTACTTGTCAAATTATTTGCAAAATGTCAAATATCTCTGAAACTGTTGGGTTTATGTATAGGGTGTGCTATATGCTTCGACTCGAGAAGTCCAAAATATTGGGGTTCCATTTAAAATAAGCAAGTTGGTGTAAATTTTCGATATAACCGGAAGTACCATATGCTTGACCCCTACAAAATGGCAATTATACCCTTCACCAGAAAAGGGAAGCTGGACAACCTGGAATCACCTTTCTTATCAGGTGATATTATTCCATTTGCGGAAGAAGTGAAATATCTCGTCACTCAGCTGGAATTCCTACTTGGAAAAGGTAATCCACAAAGCGAGACAGTCCCCAACAATTGTATTGGATATACGTTACGGTCATCAGACCAATGATAGCGTATGCCTCAATAGTTTGGCGGTCAAAAAGGCTGCAACAAACGACCAAAGCCAAACCCTCTGGATTGCAGAGACAAGCATGCTTGGCAATAACTGGTGCAATTAGCACCACACCGTCAGCTGCTCTGGAAGTCCTCCTGGAACTACCTCCTCTCCATATTTACCTGGAGAGAGAGACCAGGTGGGCAACATACAGAATCCATCAAGTGGTAATTAACAACAGCCTGTTTGACGACTTAAACTGTCACAACATCCTTTGAATGCCTTCAGATGTGATGCCTACCTTGATCAACCATGAACTGCCCTTTAAAGTCCTGTTTCCTGGAAGAGACGAACGGAATCAGAACAAAAGTGACCTACGAAGGGCAGACAATTGTTGGTTTACAGACGGCTCTAAAACTCCTGAGGGAACTGAAGCTGGTGTATATAGTCGCAAACCAAAGGTAATGATAATTGGAGCTATTGAGCTGTGCGTACGGAGGCTCGAACAGACGCAACCTAGACACAGATCAATGAAAATATTTTCATACAGCCAAGTGGCCCTTATAGCCCTTGGATCCTACCGTTGTAACTCTAAAACGATTAGGAATTGCCAAGAAGCTCTTGTCCGACTAGGCAAAACAACAAACTGACTCTGATCTGGGTATCTGGCCCCTCTGGCATGGAAGGCAAGGAAGTTGCGGATTCCTTGACCAGAGAAGGAACAAAAAAATTATAGGTCCAGAACCGGCACTTGGCATATCCGCAAACTCTGCCAAGGCTGCTATCCTAGACTGGGCTGAATTGAAAACAATCCAGCCATGGCAGGAACTGCCAAGATTAGTTCACTCAAAGGAGTTTATTACATACCCCTAAAAGTCAAAAACTAAAAAACTATTAGAGTTGAATAGGCTACACTTAAGAACTCTAATTGACTTATACACTGGTCACTGCATATTAAATCGTCACCTACACAGAATTGGACTGGTGGAAGAGGTCGAATGCCGTCTGTATCTGGAGGATGATGAAACAGCAGAGCACGTTTTATGTACCTCTCCTACTGCAGAAAGAACCAGACTCTCACTGTTTGGCAAAGGGCGATTGGAGCCAGAGGACCTGGACGGTTTCTCACCCAACAAGATTTTCAGCTTTATTAAAAAGCTGAATCTGTTGGGTGAACTATATCTAGGAGTGAGACACAATAGAGCTGATGGTCGCAGTGGAGGGTCTGATAGGAGCCCACTTACATATTAATCTAACCTAACCACACGCTTGTGATTATTTTGGTTGGAATGCCACGCTGGCTTTAGTAACTCCCAAAATGTTCGTTACATGCTTTTTTCAATATCTATAGATTCAGTTTCCGGTGAGACACCCTGTATAGGAACACTTCTTTAGTGTATAAAGTAAACGCGAAGACAAATGTATGCTTTATCACGGAGTAATTAGATATTATACCTTTAACCTTTACATTTATTTTGATTCAACTCTTCACATTTTTATCATACAGTTTAGTGTCTTATATAGAGTATTTTCATGCTAATATATTCTCCATGTCATACCTATGCTCTCGGTTGAATTAATCGGAGAGTTAGATGTAGGCAAGTTATTTAACAATTGTAAATATTAACCAACGCTTCTAGCGGCGGCTAGGCGAGATCAGGGAATTTATTGTAAAATTAAAAGAATGCATCTTATGAATATTATTATTATACGAATAGGCCGAGAAAGTGGAAAGTGGAAAGTGCTGTAAGTATAGCCAGTCTCGTTGATGCCAGGGAGTATTACATTACTCAATATTAGGTAAAAAGACATAAGCAATCGGCCGTCTGCTCAGATTTCTCGTAAAATATATGTAGATCACTACAAATAGATCAAGCCCGAATATATTTAAATTTTAAGGACATAAATACCTAGCCTCTTTTAATAGTGTTATTTTTAAATCGAATTATTCTTACAATAGAAATGTTAGTTTTCAATAATATGCAATTTTTAATATCTGCAAATTGTTAGAAATACATACATCAAGGCAGATTTATCTGAACAATCTGGAAAGCCTATGAGTAGTTAAGAATTTTTTTAACAGAACTGGATAGGTATCGATCAAATATGTTCAGAAATTTTTCAGATGAGTGCAGGTTAGTAATTGCTTTTAAAACATTTCAACGGTTTTGCATCTATAGCTGTATAATATAATGCTAAAAGTTAATGAGAAATGATTTAAAAGGAAAACAAAAATTAAGTGAAATTACTGTTGGAATAGTCTCCAAAGGCGCCTCATTGATATGCATTAGGTATATGTAAATAGTGTGTAGGTTCGAATATGATTTATCAACTTGGGAGCTAATTGCTTTTTTTAATTAACACATTTCAATTTGAACATGTTAAGAATCACTAAATTGAAATTAATTCTGTTAGCTTGTTGCATTATCTGCTTGTGAATAATAGCCGCTTCCAATGAATTATTCTCATGTGTAGATATTACAGAGGGTCCTTGAAAGTAAATATACTCAATGAAATGGCCGATTTTCTCAAAAACTACACATTTTAGAAAAAAATGGTAGGCATAAAGATTCATAGTTTTTGGAAATCTATGACAATAACAAGTTTTCATTAGATGATTAGTTTCAAGGCCATTTGAAGGCTAACTTTTTTAATAGAACGGTAAAGATTCTCTCAGTTAATATGGGGTGAGTGTTTATCATAAACACAAATTAGAATCGCGGGGCTTGTCACTTTCGCAGTATTTAAAGACTTTTCAGTTTTGATAAACACTTTTGTGCGTGCATACTGCAAGCAGATATTAGAACCCCGTGGCTCGTCACATCCACAGTCAAACTGACGTCCCTTAACAGTTTCACAATGTGCAAAAACGTTGATAGAGTTACTTTAAGAAAAAGTCTAGTGGGCTAAGATCTGGCGACCCGGCGGTCACTCCATGGTACCTGTCCTTTTGATTCAACGGTCTGGGAAATTATTGCTAAAAATGCACGAATTGTAATACTAAAATGGAGAGGAGTTCCGACTTGCTGGAACCAAATATTGTGAAGGTCTGGCCCAAATAAATGTTTTATGCGAG
The DNA here is from genome assembly GCA_963583905.1 of Stenurella melanura. Lineage (NCBI taxonomy): Eukaryota > Metazoa > Arthropoda > Insecta > Coleoptera > Cerambycidae > Stenurella > Stenurella melanura. The sequence goes on from OY757311.1 coordinate 155,636,251, forward strand.
GGGCAATTTTATTCTGTAAGAGTTGTAAATATCCTGCAGCGGGAAGGTTTCCATCGATAAAAAAGGTGTTATTAATTAGTGACCCCAAATCCCAGCCCAAAAATGTTATTACCCACCAAATGAATTTTATACGGATGATAATTACACAGCCCCAGAAAAAAAGTATTGATCTGGATGACGGACTATGGTATTCCTATGTATGGTATTCCTATATATTTTTCGATGCTCAATTCGAATTCGAGGTCAGAAATTTAGTATACCTCTTAAATTTCGGTGCAAGGACAAAATAATTCCTTCGATGAGGTACATTTATGAATATAAGTATCATTAGGGAAAGAAGTATGAATGGGAATTTTTATCTCTTTTTTTTAATGTCAAGGACTTCAGCAAGGGGGTGACGATTCTCTCAAAGGAGTTGATACACCCTCTGCACCCCTTCTATACCCTTCTGGGCATAGAACTGCGTCATAAAAGCTTCTAACTTACAAGCTCTTGAGAATGCAAAGGAAATATGGTAGAGAGTAAATGCCGCTCCGGAACCAAGCCTCCAAAAAGATATAAACTACCCTGCTGGATGAGGAACATAGAGGTGGAGAGAGATCTAGGAGAACAAGTGTTCCTTGTTTTCACTGGAAAATGGTAGCAGTGATGTAACGAGAATCTCCTTCAATTACCTTGACAACACTCTGCAAGGAGCGAAAACTACCCTACAAATTCCCAAAAGGCCGGAAAGATGCTCTTTAGGGTTTTTAATTCCGAGAGGGAAGACAAACGGGAATCCACCTCGGTAGATTTTTTTTCACTTCAGCATTCAATGCATCTCTATATCCTTCATGGTATCATCTTTATTTTATCTTTTTCATTCCTCAGCATTCATCCATGTTTCTCTAAAATTCTTTTCTGCTCAATATATACATATATTGAGTAGAGAAGAATTTTAGAGTGGCGAAAAGTATTATTGAAGATAAAATGGGGTTCATGAATTTATACTGTTTCCTAATTATAATTTTAATAGTCCGGGAGGCAGTGAATTTTTTTCGTACTTATTTTCCCAGTCGGTGTATATGTTTTAATTTGTTCTCTTAGTAATAAAAAACAAGAATTTTTGAGTCTGGCTAAAATAAAAATAAAATACAAGTCCACTTATTTTCCCAGTCATAAATATTTTACATTTACTAAAGTTGAACATAAAGTTTATGAAAATAACAGTCTGGCTTATCTCAGATACCGGAAAGCGAGTCTGGCTGAAAATTTGCGAATTAAAAATTTTCACCGATTTTGCGAATCCGTAATCCTTATTTTTCCAGGCTTGAAATTTAGCATATAAATTGTTATAATCGTATACTGTAATTAAAAATAAGTTTGGCTGATTTACGAAATTGGCAAATGAGTCTGGCGGCATCATCAAAATTTTTGTTCTTATTTTCTTGGGTTTGAAAATATGTCACATTATACTATATTTTCATAGAAAATACACGTCTGGCTGACATTTACAATCACGAAGGCCTTGCCAGACTCTGTGGCCTTCATTAAAATTTATGATTTCGTCAAGAAATATTTTTCAACCTGTCCCATCATAATTCTGTACTCAGCTTTTTTGTATTTTATTGTTTAATGCTCTTATAAAAAAGAACATGTACGTATGACACTAATCACCTGTATAATCGAACGTGCCGAATTTAGGACGCCTGACGATCATTAGATGGGTCTGGCAAGGCTTTGGGGGGTGTTCCACATTAGATTGTACTTTAAGCTGTTATTATAATATTGGCCATAATTTGATAAATTTTCATGACTGCGAAAATGAGGGAAATTTTTTTGATGAAAACTTTTCAGTTTTTTACCTGCCTGACATATTATCCACACTCATAGATTAGCCAGACTATTTTTTTTACTTAACTTCAGTATACCTCTTACTACTAGAACTGTTTTTGTCACTGGAAAAAAAGAGGCAGGATATTCATATGTTCTGACGCATTTTCCGCCTCAACCCATCGGAAAACTCCCCCTAAATATATATGAATTTTGCTTAGAATTACTAACCGAACAATTCTATCCATGTTTGCTGACTGGGAAAATAAGTACCGAAAATCGTCACTGCCTCCTATACTATAAAGTAATGACCCAGTACAATTTTTTCCAAAAGTAGATTTCCACCTGGGCAGTTATGTTAATTATGTAACCAAATCGTACGTCATAGGGGAAATTTTTTTTATGCAGAAGCTCGAGTTTACGCGTTGAAATTCAAATATCGAATAGAGAAATTTTGTGTATGTATGTGTATATTATTATGTATGTGTGTAGATTGTTTCTTATAAAGATGGTAATTTCCGTCAGACTTATTTTTATTTGATATTCGGTATATACGTTAAGTAGTTTGGTAGAATATATCCTATTGAAATTGGGTCCTACCTGTCAAAGCGGGAGATCGCCGGAGGTGTGTAAACACTGATGTTGTACATAATCTATGCTATATTTTAATTTTAGAACAAATTTTTACTTGCGCGTACTTAATCTCAGTGCCACGGAAAAATTTGTTGAGCTGTATTCGAGCGTAACGTTTATTAAATAGATATTCGATGTTTTCCTCCTAACTAGCTTCAACTCGTTTCATTTATACATTGGTACATTTATTTTACTACGAGTGTTTACATTTCTGTACAATTATTATCAGTTAGTTTCATTGCTTTTCTCAATCAGATAACAAATGTGTGTACAATTTTGCAGGTCATTATGATGATGTGAGACTTTCAAAAATATAGGGTACTGCGAAATAGAATTTTAAACATCGATTAACAGCTAATTAAATTCTATTGTTATAAATTAAATACTGGATTGTTGCATAACAAGAATTTTCAGCAAACTAGATACATTTCGAAATTATTCTATTGGCCGTATTTCACAGCAAGCACATTTAAAAATGACAAAAAAAGGTCAAGCTTCGGAAAAAATCCCGAAAAGCTAGATTTTGGTATGAACCTTCCTTTTGTGGTTCCAAACAATATCCCAAAAGGCCTCATAGCTGAAAATGTTACTCTGGGTCAAGGTTACAAAGAATTTTTGCGAAAATCTCGTTAACGGTCACTTTTATCAAAAAAATAGTGGTTATCAAAGTAGCTTAGGAAACTGCCTACAAATAAAAAATAATAAATCCAACTTAAAAAATTGTAACGTACAGTATGCACTCCTTAACGGTATCTGTGTCGAACATTTATAATTAAATGATAATGCTGTGAAAAAAAGTTTTTTTTTAACAATTTTTTTATTCTAGATTACAATTCTTTAGATTATAAACAGATAATACCGATTATAAATCAGTCAATAGATATAAAGAAATGAGACCTCCTGTACATATAGAAATATTAATTCTTATCACAACTACATGTTTTCTTCCCTCAAGTGATCAAGGTGGCTTCTTACAGTTCAGAATTTTATGTTAAGGAAAACGAAGCCCTACAGTTTATAGTGGAGTTTGAACTACATCTTGGGGATCATTTTATAACTAAAACTATTTCGCAGCAAACAGGGTTCGAACCTGCTTTTTTAGGTATCTCAGTTAGCATGAGACGTACGCTCACCACTGAGAACAACCATCCCAGAATTATTTTGTTAAGAAAATATTTATCAATAATTCTGCGTTTTATTTTATAAAGATGAAGACAATATTAACGTATGTCTATGTCGTCCTGTTGAATGAAGTCATCTCTCCATGTGTCTTTATTTATTGTAGGATTGAAGTTAATTGCGCTAATGATATATGAACGAATTATTTTCAAATTAAGTTCTATTTGGTTTAGTCAAATTACATAGTATTTATATTTCAAAAATTAAGTATCTCGTTAGCTCGAAACAGAAATGTAGACATGTGCATTTGAACATGTTATTATATAGTGCTTAGAGTTTTCCGTCATCTAGTTAGACATACGATTATGTGAATTTTGCACGAGTTAGAGGTATGTAAAAAACTGAACACAGTTTTTTAAACTTTTGCATTTACCTTTGTCTTAAGTTACTAATTATTAACTTGCTTAAAATGAATATACGTAGGTTCTTCCGAAAGTGGTTTTTGTGATAATTGTTTGTGTCGTGACTATTAAACTATTCGAGAATCTGCTTATAAAATATGTTTTTATATATTAATTTATTTTGTTTATGGACAATCACAAATTATAAAATAAATATAACAAGCTAAAAAAACTACATTTTTATATGCTTTTTATCCCTGTTGGGATGATTCAGTACATTTTCAGCAGAGGGTCGTAAGATGACTCAGTATATTTTGACTTGTTTTATTTTTCTTTTTTTACATTTTTGCATTGACTAAAATAAAGGCTAACTACATTTTTAAACACAGAAAGGGCGTCGGTTCTATTTTTATTTAGTAAATGAAAATCGGTCAAATATTTTTAGAGATACAATTTTTTCCGGTATAATCTTCAATTTTTTTGGTTTGGACAACTATAGATAATTTCGTATATAAGTAAACTAGAGACTTTTTCGAGAAGACACGATATCAAAATCTGTTTCATAGTAAAACCTGTTTTGGTTTGCATTCGTATGTTACTTTTACAATGGGTACAATGCGGGAATTGAAATTAATTTTTTTCTGATTATATTAATTTAAAATGTCAAAATTTTACAAAAGATACAAGTAGTATAGCTATAGGGATTCGGGACCAAAGTCCCATGTTATTTCTTATGGAGGTTCATTTTGCACATTTTTTACCAATCCCCCCCCACCACCACTTTTTAGGCACCTCATCACTTAGATATATATGTATAGGTCTGAACAGCTTTTAAAACAGATTCTGTTTAAAAGCTGTACAAACTTGTTTAAAAGCTGTTCAAACTCTGTTTTAAAACGTACAGACCTGTATACAGACCCTGTTTTAAAATATGTTCAGACCTGTGCATACATATCTAAGTAATGAGGTGCCTAAAAAGTGGTGGGGAGAAATTTTTAAAAAATGTGCAAAATGAACCTCCATAACAAAGAATATGGGATTTTGGTCCCGAATCCCTATAGCTATACTACTGATACAAATTTATCAAAATCAGTTTTTCTACTTTATAAAGTTGGAATTATTTTAGCTATAATAATTGAAGCTTAAAGCCTACTTCGCGCCACCTCAAAAATTTAACACCATTACTTAATCAAATAAGGAAATGAATGATGATATTTTAAATATAACATTACATTATTTTTTTGCACCTATATCAATTTGTATTTTTTTTTTTAAATAATTGTATGGTATGCATTTTCGTAAATAACTGGTTTATTTTAAATTTTTCGGAAAAACTCTGTTTCAGATTTTTTGTCCAAAATGGTCCATGCCTTTATAGTGGTTATAGAGATTGATCGACGGAATAGTTAATTTTCGATTTTTATTAGGAAACTGTTCGGAATTTGTAGAATTTATCAAAAAAATCAAGTTCTCCAGGATTTGTAGATTCGCTTTTGATTTATCAAATTTCTCACAAACGTCACCTAATAGACCTAAGCGAGCTCTACAATCACCATTTTTGAAAATCAAAATCGGACCTTCGGTTCGGGAGTTATTAATTTCTTTGTAAAATCATACTCGGCCCTGGAAAAAATACTTGCGGTCAACGGATTCGGGCCGCCAGCAATAGGCTTCATTTTTGGTCGTGTACCTTTGATCCCACTATGTCTCATCGAAATAGATCAATATTCTGGACAGTTATCGTGCTTTCTAGCCAGATTTCGAGAAAACCAGTTTTTTGCAAAGAAATTCAGTTTTCATTTGTTTTTCGACATAGTCTCTGGTATACTTATTTGTAGACTTTTTCTAGCGGCACCATTTCTTTTTTGAAATATCTCGATCCGACTACCTGTTAGCGAGTTATTCAATTTTTCCCGAAAAATTCGAAACGTCTATATCGTTTACTTCCGATTTCCGAACGGCGCCGAGCTTCCGGCGTTAAGGTTTTATAAAGACATCCTATTAACCACCCAAGTTTCATCGAAATCCGAAAACGAATTAGGGGAGCTGGGCGTGACAGACAGACAGACAGACGGACCGACCGACCGACTGACCGACGGACGGAATTTTCTAAATTCGCTCTCGAGTAAGCAAAACCAATACTAGATTTTTTTTTTCAAAATGTCAGTAGAGACAAGAATCAAATGAGAGAGGCAATCTGTCTTTACCTATGCATCCAAAACTTCTCTCCAAGAGGAAGGAAGTGGCACCAAAATAGTTTCAATATTTTCTGCAATTGATATTTAATGTTATTTGGTTTAAAATCACATCGCAAGCTATTAAAAACTTTTTACACCCAAATAATTTGGTGAATTATGACGACTGACAATCATTTAGAAAAAGGTACCTGCATATATTACTTTTATGCCTCGTGTTTCGCCGTATCTTTATTAAGGTCAAACTTTGTTTGTTTAAAAATTATATGCACACATTTCGAATATAAATAAAGGTATTAAAATTAATACTCTTTGTCGAATAAAAATGTTTCTAGAGGTTTGCATACTAGACACACTCCCACATTCGCTATGTAGCGTCGGATAAGTTTTTGCAATATAAAAACCATTTGTAAAAATGTGGTTTAATCTCAGTAATATAAATCATATCGCAGTCAAAATTTCGCCCCTTTACTAATACATATTAATTAATTGTCGTTTGTTTCAAATTTCTTTCACATTTCCAAATAAAAAATTAACAGGGAAATTACCATATATTTTCCACTTGAGTCATTTGTCAGTGGTGTAGCATTTCAATATGCTACTTTTGTATAAAAGTTGGGTTGATACCTACGTAAAGGAACAGAGATCCTAATTTATTAGCATAGATGTATTGCTGGACGCAAGAAGATTTCCGTTTTATTTTGAACCTCAGGGATTCGAGACGTGACTCTTGGCAGCTGACAGGGTCCCGTACGATAGTGGTTATCCACAATTTTCCACTTTGGGTTTTGTAAAATTAACCGTACATTTAGTAATCTACACCCTTCAAGCTTAAGGAGTTCTGTTTTCATTTCTCTTCCCTATTCATATAATCGGTACACTTCTCGCCCTGCCGTCGTGCCCAAAAAACCCTTCTACAAACCAGATTTTTATTATTTTTTTTTTTATACACATAATTATCCATTAATTATATAAGCTTCAATACTTTGCACATATACACGCCTTCTTTTTTTTAAACCCATGTAACGCCAGCATAGTACCGTGGTGGTGCGAATATAATTAGAACTAAATACAAGTGCCTACTAATTTATTTTCCAATTTTTATTAGATAAAGTGATATTCCAACTATAATTGTGCATATTTACACGATCCTCAAGGCCCCATTATTCAGTGGATAATATCCAAACATTGATAGTAAACTTTTTTATTATTACCATTATTTTTTTTTTTTAGTTTTGTATATATAAATCTACAATTGTTAATTAATAAATGTTTGTGTTGTCAAATGTGTAATATGATTTATTTTTACTCGTTTGTCAACAGTGTGATCTGGATACATCTTATTCTCAATATTTTTAGAAAGTTTTGTATTCCGCAACTTCGCAAAACATAAATCTGATTACATAATTTACATATTTTTTAAGTTGCGTGGCGCCCTAGAAAAACTACTTTCTTATTTACGACGCTCTACCGGCGAAAAGCTCCGTCCGCAGGTGAGGGTAAATCACCTTCCAAAATAAGTAATAGCATTTTGGTGCTCAATTTATATTTTCACAAAATTTTGCACAAGGGGACAGTGCAATGTCAATTTCTAAAAGGTAATATAACTCTACCAGCATTTTCAATAATAATTTTTTCCTTATTCACAACGTTTTGTGATTTATACGTTATGCTAGTTGGATATCCTTTGCTATATAACACCTTTGGTTGCATCACGCCATCTGTCATGGTTTCTTGTTAAGCGTACGGCTTCACCAAAGCTCTCTCCTAAAGCTCCTTGGCGATATCAGCCCAATTTGCAAGTTAGTACCTTCAATTGTTCCTGAGAATACATGTGCCCAAAAAAAAAGTTACAGACCGACAAACAGTCAGAATATTTCTTCATTAATTGATTGATTAATTGATTTGACAGCATGAGGTGGGCATTGCTGCCTATTCCGGCATCCAATCTGAATGTTTTATATACCGCCGGACCAGCTGCATACGCTGGATTGGATATGGGACATGCTTGTCGTCAGAAGCCAGAGCCACATGACGCATGGGGTAGGAATATAGGATGGGAATTGTTTGTGAGATGCTTCTTTTTATGTTTCCATGCTTCTTTTAAGTTTCCATCTACCATCATCAAATTGGGAGTGTAGATGTTTGTGGGATGCTTCTTTTAAGTTTCCGTACTTTTAATACATCATCTGAGACTTCTGTTTTTTCTATTTCCGAGTCTAGCAGTGTGTACCTCCTCTTGTCAGCTTTCGTCCAGTCAAGGTTCCATATTTTTCACCAGAAATCCGCGTTTTGGCTTCAGCGTCCAGCATCAGTGCATCCACCTCGTCCGCTTTCCAAGACATAAATCAACTAGCAGCAAGAAAATTTTATTTATTAACCGCTCCACAGGTAAACAGCCGTCTGCGGTGGAAGTGCAAGGAAGAGCCCCTAGGGAACATTTGAAGAAGTATACCGATTTGCTAAGCAAATGCAAAAGCAAAAAAGAGATTTAGGACAACATTTGAAACGCCCTGTACATCCAGCAGATACTAACTATTTTGATTTCCATCCGACTGCAACTCTCGGCTATTTAAAACTAGATTTTGAGTTGATAAATTAAGTTCATAAAGTTAATAAATTAAATTAATATAGATTAGCTTTCTGTAATCGCCTGGTTTGCGCTTTTTGGGTTAATTTCTTGCACTTCACTTCATATATCTGTCAGTAATGCTTCTCTATAGTTTTTTGTTGCAGGCAATTTATAGGTTTATGACATGATCCCCATTGTTATCTAGAACTGGGTGGGTCGGTCCGATTGCACGTTTAGTTTCTTGTATTTATTCCATTTTCAAGTTGTTTATATACGCTATTAGTCATGTTATAATCAATTATCAAATATCAGCTATATAAGTAGAAATTTTAACGCATTAATTTAACACAATTTCGCACGATTTCTCACAATTTTAACCGATTTTATTCGAGATTTTGTAGGAGGCACTTAAAAACGCTTCTGTTTGCGTCGCCTACCAAACTCCCCCTTCCAAAAAATAAGTGCGCACAAAAAAATTACAGGCCGACAAACAGACCTACCGATAGACAGAGAGAAAAATTTTTCGCTCAATTTTAAAATCTCGACGATTTATGACATTATAAGCCTGTTTCAACAACGAAAAAAAAATATGATTACTATACTTCCACTCCAATACGTGGATGTGGAAATAAAATTATATGTAACTTATGACATATAGTATCCCAGGTCAACAATATTGAATTTATTCAAGAATGCCATGTAATGATGAGTGCCCAAAAGCCTTGAAAATCCGATGGGAGCAGTAACCAGTCTACAGTTTTATAGGGACATAGGATCGTTTTTTTTTTAATATGTATTATCTTTTAATAACGCTTGTCACTTTTACGATAAGAAGTGCCAACTGATTCCTAAGAGACAAATTCTTAATATCGTGTCCATTTGAATTATTTTGCTTATCTCGACTTATGCACTTGGGGCGTGGAATTATTCTTCACCCTGTATAAAATATTCACATATAATACTTCTATTATATTCAAATCAAGGATCATTACAAATCGATATCTATCGCTTTAATACGAAATATAATAGGACCATTGCAGACTTCTTTGAACAGCTATAATAAACATGACTGTATGAATTTATAATTATTCTAAGTATACAATTATTATGAATTTATTCTGCTCACAAATCTACATGATTGAATGTCAAAAAGATGTTCTACCAACCTATAGTTGATTCATCGATATGCAAACTGTAATTCATTTACGTTTAATGACATAACTGAATATTTTTATTGAGGAAATTAAACCAAGAGCTATAAAATAATGCGTGATGCAGCATTGTGGCGTTTTTATTAGACCCTATTAATTAATGTCAATTGAGTAAACTATTTCTTTTGATCGGTTCAATAAAATGTCTACAACGCAATGAAAATTTATCATGTTAACAGTAATTATGCTAGTATGAGTTTGTTTGTGCTCAACTTATAAGTTTATTAACCCTGCTAAAGGGATAAGGGATAGTATATCTATTAGTACTATTATATGAGAAAAAGATAAAAGGAAATGAATTTTAATTGTGAGTGAAAATTTATATAATATTTAATTGGAAATTGAAGATCGTACATTATTGTAGGTAGCTTTTTATCAATCGGTATCCCATATTTAGCTTTTGAAACTGATAACAAATCAAAACAAACCTAGTAAAAATAGGTCTAGCTGTAAAAACTTGAGACCGCAAGTAGAATTAGAAAGTTACTATTTTTTAAATATTTTAACCCCTCTCTTCACCACTTGACCGAACTGTCACTGATTTCAGTGGTTAGGAACAATCAATTTTATTATTTGGCATATATCTGATTAAAATTTTTAGTTCAAGAGGTAGTTAAAAAATTACAATTTTTTAAAATATCTTATCACCTCTCCTCATCCCTTAACGGGACTGTCGATCAGCGATTAGAAACAATCAGATTCATTATTTGGCGTGCATCGGCATTAATACTTTTACGGTTCAAAAGCTAACAAAAAGTTATTTTTTAAATAATTTAATCCCTCTCTTCACCCCTTGACCGGGTTGTCAATGATTTCAGCAGTTAGAAACAATCAATTTTATTATCTGGGGTGCCTCTGCATTAAAATTTTTGCAGTTCACGAACTAGTCAAAAAGTTACTCATTTTTAAGTTCATTAACCCCTTCTTCACCTCTTGAAGGGGCTGTCAATGGTTAGAAACAACCAAATTTATTATTTAGCTTGCGTCTGCCCTAAATTTTTTACAGTTCAAGAGCTAGTTAAAAAAGCCTTTTAATTTCTATTACCTGTATTTTTGGCAATTCCTTCACGGATTTTTATTTTCAACTCCCTGAATATTTTTTGGTTTGTCAACAAAAACAATATTCTTCAAGTAGCCCCACAAGAAGTAATTGCATGCCGTAAGGTCTGGCGACCTTGGGGGCCATTCAATGTTTCCCTCCTGGAGATAATGTGACCAGGAAATAATCTCTGCATGGCATTTATTGATTCTCTTGTAACATTATGGCATGAGCGGAAGGAATTCTCCCGTGTAGGCGAGGAATCGCAAAGTGTAGTCGAAATTGCCACTGCACAGCAACTACACTGTTGTTATTTTTATAATACCTACGATTTTATTGCAAAAGCACGCTGCTCATCTGACCACTGTTTGATTACCAAATGGCATATAATGACAGACAATATGACAAATAAATCCATGGCTACCTAGACATGGTATAAAATAACAACATTTTCAAAACTTCCCGTTCCCAGGGACCACCCGTTACCATACCACTTTTTCTATAAATGTAATACTTTTGAGTTATTTACGAAAAAGGGTGCCAATTTTCTTAAGCTAAATACGTAATTTTCAAATCGTTATATAACTGGGAAAATTAAATTTTCATGAAAAATTGTCTTACAATATGATTCTATATCAGATTCTATGGTTACTATTTTACTTTCTTGCCAACCCCTCTAGACGGGGTAAGCACCACCCCAAGTAAAAAGCGGCAATTATTAAGGTAAACTTTTTTGTACTCAATGCAAAAAAATCATGAAAATCCCTTCATTAAACTGGGTTCCGAGGCAAAAACCTAATTGCACTCATTAAAATTAAAAATTACTTTTGTCAATTTATCATCGACACTGAATGCTGAAGTGTTGATAGATTGATTGATAATACAACCCCGCGGATTGTGCAATAATATTAGCAATTATTATACAATGGTATTGTTTTGTAATATCTACATTCCCCCTACACACAATAATGAATATTCAAGTGAATGTTGATTTGCTTTTACACATTTTTCTAACTATATGTTGTGCTTTTATTTACTATCCTTTGCATGTAATGAACCTGCCCGCCATATACAGGGTGGCCCATTAGTGCGAGGAAGTCAAATATCTGGCTTATTATAAGAAACACAAAAAAAATGTTTTCAATAAAAGTTATAGGGCTTGCTTTGTTCTTTGTTTCTAAAATACCGGGAAATACACAGGGTGTTCCTTTAAAGCGGGACAGCTTAAAGGTCGAATTTTTTAAATGACACACCCTATATATATTTTTACACTATTAATTTCAGCGTAAAATTTTACGTACAGTACTAATTTGTTTTTCAAAATGCTGCAGCGTTGCCAAGTTATTGTGAAAAATACGAAAATTTTCGCAAAAACAGTGCGTCACAAATATCATCAAAATTATTTTGTCAATGATAGTTAAAGGAAGACATTTAGTAAGTGCAAATATAAGAGTTAGTTGAACTGTCTGAGAGGAGCTAAAGTTTATTTTTGTATACAGGGAATTTTATTATAGGGGCGTCAACTTGCCAATCCTCAAACATTTAAAACTTTGTTTTTTTCAAATGGAAAACCCAGTACATTATTCCACCATTTTGTAGAATTATTTTCTTTCTTCAAATTTGCTATTACGATATTAGTCCTTAAAATTAATATTTTTTGAGATATTGTCAATTTAATTGATAAGAATAATTGCATCTTTTCTCAAGTAAGCTATGACTTTGACGTTTATAACAGTATAGTCGATAAGACAAATAGTTACTGTTACATAATTTCGTGCCTGTGCAATTTTAGTGTTTAAAATAATGAATTTCTCTACAGAAACCAAGGACTTATATGCAAACATATCTAGGTAGAAGGAAATCCAGGAAAGAAGCTTTTGAAAATTTACTGCAGCGGTTTACTCGAACGGGAAATGTTGCATATGAAAAAACAGAAAGAACCAAGACTGCATTAACTGAAGAAAATGAAATGACTGTTCTGTTAAAAGTTACAGAAGATCCTCATGTCTCGACTAGAGAAATATCGAAACAAACTGATATAAGCCGGACTGTCGTCCAAAGAATTTTAAATAAAAACAAATTCCATCCGTACCATATATAACTAATGTAGGAGTTACTAGATGATGACTTCAAAAAAATGGTAACATTTTGTGAATGGGCTAAACAACAAATTTTTCAAGATAGAAATTTTTTTAACAATGTATTATTTGTGGATGAAGCGACATTCAATAAAAATGGGTTTGTCAATAGACATAATTTTCATTATTATGCAACCGAAAATTCACATTTTATACGGAGTACCAGTCAGACAAGATGGTCATTAAACGTATGTGGTGGCATAATCGGGAATCGTGTTATTGGGCCCCACTTTTTTGAAGGAAGAGTTAGCGGTGTGATATACTTAAATTTTCTCGAGAATCAGTTACCGCAGTTAGTAAATCATTTACCTATTCCACTGCGTCGATATAGAATGTGGTATTTACATGACGGAGCGCCAGTCCACCATACGGTAGCTATTTACGCACATTTAAATAATGAATTTCCCGGAAGATTGATAGGTAGAATAGGGCCTTTGAAGTGGCCACCTCGCCCACTTGACATGACGTGACAAAAAGGGATTTTTTTATGTGGGGCTACGTCAAAGATGAAGTATACAAAACACCTCCAACTACAAAGGAGGCTATGAAAGTTCGAATTAGGGAGGTATTCCAAAACATTAACATCAATGTATTGTCATGTTAGTCGAACTTTTGAAAACCGCGTGCATTATTGTCTAGAAGTAGCCGGTGGTCATTTTGAACATATGTAGTTGTAGTTGTTTTATGCATTTTTCTTCTGTTTACCGCTGTTCTTATTTTTAAATATTTTAATTGCTTACGTTATTCTCCACCTTTAAGATTCTGATAAAAAATATAATTTTGAATCATTTAGTTTCGATTTTTATTTTCAGTTTTAAAAGCTGAAATTAGTAAATATCAAAGTCAAAGCATACTTGAGAGAAGACGCAATTATTTTTAAGTTATCAAATAAATTGAAAATATCTCAAAAAATATTAATTTTAAGGACTAATATCATGATAGCAAATTTGAAGGAATGAAATAGTTCTACAAAATGGTGGAATAATATACTGGGTTTTCTATTTGAAAAAACGAAGTTTTAGATGTTTGAAGATTGGCAAGTTGATGCCCCTATAATGAAATTCCCCGTATATAAAAATAAACTTTAGCTCCTCTCAGACAATTCAACTAACTCTTACATTTGCACTTACTAAATGTGTTCCTCTAACTTTCATTAACAAAGTTTTTTTGATGACATTTGTGACGCATTGTTTTTGCGAAAACTTTCATATTTTTCACAATAACTGGTAACGCTGCAGCATTTTGAAAAAAATACTGTTGTGCGTAAAACTTTACGGTGAAATCAATACTGTGAAAATATATAGGGTGTGTCATTTAAAAAATTTGACCATTAAGCTGTCCCGCTTTAAAGGAACACCCTATATATTTCCCAGTATTTTAGAAATAGATAACATAGCAAGCCCTATAACTTTTATTGAAAACATTTTTTCATGTTTCTCATAATAAGCCAGATATTGGACTTCCTCGCACTAATGGGCCACCCTGTATATGTGTACTTATTTAAATGTTTAGTGATCGTATATAACATTTATCATTTGTCTCAAAATTATTTATGTATGTTTTATTGCCATATTCTTTTGAAGACTGCTAATTAACTGTAGTAACTCATAGAGTCTACTCTTTGAGTGATTACAAATGTGGTAAAATGACCATCTCTGCATCTACGGTTTTATAATGTGAAACAGCCTGTGCAGATGTAAAATCCGGTCTGGCAAATTTATTCACCATAAACACTAACACGAAAAGAAATAAGCAAAAAGATGCAATAAATTAAAATTTATTTACTAAACCCCTTAAGGAATTTCTTTGTATCGTCACGTACCAGAGGTAATAGAAGTTTCACAAATTTGTTACTTCAGACAGGAAGATTTATCTATTTCTCACATATCACGTAAAAGCCGCATTAGGTACCCAATGGGTACCGGATCCATTCATATTTCTTCAGACATCTGTTGGAGATGTGGTCCATAGTTAGCCAACAAGTGTTTAACACTGGGTCAAATTATAGTTAGATCTTTAAGTGGGTAACACTGTAAAAAATTTTTATTCTATCATAATCTTACTTCCACATCCACGTAGTGGATTGGAAGTACCTATAGTAATCGGAAAAAAATAATTTTTTTGTTGAAATTGGTTTAGAATGTCACGAAATGTCAAGATTTTAAATTTAAGCGAAAGAAAAATTTCTGTCTGTCGGTGTGTAAATTTTCCTGTCGGCACAATATCTCTTGAACGGTTTAAGACTTGAAATTATATACACGTATGTAACGAGATCTGGAAATGGATTGTTTTTGAACTTATCCGGTGAAGAGTTGGGGGGTAATTAGGGGTAAATAGGAGAAAATAAATTAAGCAAACTAATAAGAATACAAAAATTTGGCAATTAGTGTATATACCAGAAGTGGAGGCCTCAGATTTTTTAATAATATTTCTATCCCTCCCGTACCACCCCCACTGCATTATTAAAAGGGTTGATAAAATAAAATTGAGATATTCACTGGAAATTTGGCACACGTTCCTATTCTATAGTATAACGATATCTAGAACTAGAATATGTTTTTTTATGACATCTGCAAGTGTTATTAAGATTCTATTACTAATTATTTCCACATACTGGTGTGCAAATATAGTCAAGATCTTTTCCTTTAAAGAGACTTGGATGGAAAATCTGGATGTGGAAGAAGTGATTCCTTAGGCAGCGGTTTTACAACTGTACCGTCTTGCATGCTCTTGGTTGCCAAATAAATTTCTTGTTTTGAGGAAATTTAATTATGATATTAAACAAATGATTGTGGGCCTACTTTGATAACTTAAGGCTTCTAGAATCGCTTTTATCGATACTTTTGATAATGGAGTGGAGGTGGTGGGAGGATGTATAAATATTGTAAAGAAATCTGAGACCTTAGCTTCTAGTATATACACCAAATCTCAAGTTTCTGTACTCTTACCAGTTTGTTTTACTCATATTCCCCTATTTACCTCTACTTACCTCCCACCCCTTCAGCGGAATTATCTCAAAATATAATGTAGTTCCAGATGTTATATATTATATACGTGTATCAAATTTGAAGTGAATATTTCAATTTTATTTTGATCAGCTTGTCTATTAATGGAGTTCGGGTTGAAAAATGTTATAAAAAAAATTGAGGTTTTGGATTCTAACATATACACCAAATCCCAGGTTTCTGTATTCTTACCAGCTTGCTTTACTTATTTTCTTCTATTTACCAATATTTAAGCGCCAATCTTTTAACATTTAAAAATATCATTTGTTTACATATGTCATTGCATTACATACGTGTACCAAATTTCAAGTCAATATTTTAAACCGTTCCAAAGAAAACGTGCGCACAAAAAACGACAGATAGACAGAAATTATTTTCACTCAAATTTAAAATCTCGACGTTTCATGATGTTTTAAATCTATTTTAACAAGAAAATTTAAAAAAAATTTACTTCCACTTTGCTACGTGGATGTGGAAGTAATAATTAAAGCGTGTACATAGTATGAATTATTATTATATCATATATCTTTTAACAAATTTTAGCGAAGATGTTCTCACCGTATTGGCATAACGGAAAGAGATAAAAACCAAGGTTGCAGTAATCGGTTGTGTGAGAAACAAGTGTAAAACGAATAACTTTATATTCACTCTTTATTAACTTTTTTTTGAATCCGTTGTTCAAACACAATGTAAACTAAAAAAGCAGGACTAACCAAATTTTTTTTTTCTGAAGATGTATTTCATGGCAAAAATCAATTTCCTACTCAATTATATCGTTCACTAGTTTATAGTATAGATTAGAAATATTGTTTTTATGATAATTATCGGAAAAGTGTCTTCGTTCTAAGTAACCATTATAACACTAATCCAGTTTTTGTACCTGATCCAAAGAGAGATAGAGATTAGTTAGTTTATGAATTGTAAAACGAAAATACTATACATTTTTTAGATACGATTATAAAATACAATTAATACTACTGTTACCGACTGATCACAATATCTCTTTTACAGTTACAAAAAAGTATGGTCAATAGTTTAACAAATCAACATAAATGATGAAAATACTGACCAAATAATTTGAAGAAAATTAAAACAGCCCTTAGCCGATAGATACATTTTAATAAGCCTGCAAGAATAAAAAAAAAGAAAACAATTGAATCGGCTTTAAAAAACAAAAATTATGACAATACACCGTCGTCTAACATTCTTTCTTGTGATCAATATTAGAACTTGACCAGCATTTTAAATATGAAGCTATAAAACAATTTTAGATTGTTCCTTTGTTAATAGCCATGTTTAAAATATAAATAGTAGGTTATAAATATCTAATAAGAATTTTCTATTGCACATTTGAAGCGTTCGTATAATAAATCGTTGGTAGAGTCGGGTCAAGTTTAAAAAGACCGATGTATGAATTAATATTGCACATACGTTTTTACCATCTCTTGCACCCAAACTTAAAGCCATAGAAAAAGACCGATGTATGAATTAATATTGCACATACGTTTTTACCATCTCTTGCACACAAACTTAAAGCCATAGCCTAAAGACATTGTCAATGTATGTCTACCAAGATCCTTTCCCACTTCTTTTGAGACGGAAATATGAAATGTACACTGAGGAGTGAGAAACATAGTCATAAGCTTAGTGATTCTCAAACTGCGTGATTTAACAACGAATATTATTTATTTCCGTGAACTAACTCCACTCTAAATATGAAAAACGTCTTTGTATGAAATATTTAAGTTATTTTTAATGGAAAATAGTGGATATTCATTCGTCAAACGAACAATGTCTAACCACTAAGTCTTACAATTTTCTAATACGTACATATTCTTAGAGCAGAATAAACACGATCGCGTAGCTCAATAGATAAGATGCTCGAATAGCAATAAATATAAATGGGGTTGTATTGTTGCGAGATCGATCCCCAAGCAGTTCAACTTTTTTTTTATTTGATTAATTATTAAAAGTTAATAATTTTCCTTCTAAAATTTTTATTTTATTAAACTGCGCCGCGAGTTTTGTTAAAACTTTATTTTCCCCAAAAATGTGTCTTTTATTACTACTAGCGCGTGTTTATCTCTAATAAAATCTACTTTCTTACGTTATACATTAATACACGAATGGCGAAACGTGCGTCGAGTAGATAACTTGTTCAAGTGTAGTGTTTTAGTGTTTATGAAAGCGTGTCAATGCGTTGTTCTTTCAGAATTGTTTTAATTTATTTGTTTTAAAATTATTGTTAATTTTTTTAATATTTATTTTATCAACCAGAATTTTTATTTATCACCATCAAAAGAAAAATAATTTATTTTCGTTATTCTCATAGAGATTTCAGATTTTTTTTGTCATAGGAAAAATTTTATTTTTACTGACATCGTTTCCCCTACTAATACTACGATCCTATCATTTCCTGGCAAGAAATGCCCAAACCTTCCAGTGTCTCTTGCTGGACTGTAGCAATATTAGTCTTTGATTTCTTTTTCTGATCACTCATTGTTATTGACTGAACTGGGAAATTCATTTTTTTTATCAGTTTCATTTGTGCCCGAATCTATATACCTGCAGTGTCCGTTGTAAAGTTGGCTACATTTGGGCAAAATTTGTATTATTGAGATTTCTAAAAAATACATAAAGTTTTTGTCGAAACTAATCAAATATTTGTGAAATAGACACAAGAGTTTATAATAATTATAATGGTAGGGGTAAATGCACTTTTTTATTTTCCTCACATCTGCTTCATAATTGATATATGGGGTCCTTGTTTGTTTTCTATATGCACTTTTTCTTCATAAAATGTTTCGATATCTTAATAATTTGACCCACTTTTCGGTACCATGGTCAACTATGTTTTACAGTCCTGCCAAACCGGTGATCACATGACATGTCACGCCCTATTTGGCATTAACATCTGGGGTAAGCAGGCAGTTAATTTACGGGGAACCCGGTATATGTGGACACCCGGTATATGTGATTAAAAGAGAAAACATCCGTCATTATTCGTGATAAAATCGACAAGAGCGACCATGGGTTAAACAAGTCGGTACTAATAAGCTTGTGGTTAACCTATCAGGCAATAGATGGCGAACCTGGTAACATAAAATAGAATTTCAGGTTCATCATTGTAATAAATGAGTGATTCTCTTTTATAGTGCTAAACACATTAAAATGCATTGATTTCAGCATTAATCCGAAAAGTACAAATGTTTACTCCATATGTCAGTTTTCGCAAAGTCCGAATGCCGATAATAAAGATCTCAGTAAGAAAACTTAAAGGTTGACAACGTGAATCAAACCTCCTACCAAAAATGTTGGATTAAGTGTAAAGTGCGCACATGAATTAGTTTTTTATATTAACTGAAGTTATAAATACCGCAGGACGGAGAGAATCTTCCTCTTTCTATTTCGAAAATTCATTAGACACTTGTTTCCAGTGTAATTAAGTCAAAGGCCACGTTGAGGCAAATCGATCTTGGTATCGGAGTTTAAGACTATAATTTCACCAGTTATTTGATAATTTTATATTCTCAATTTATCGATTCTTAAATCGGAGATATTTCAACAAGTAATTAACGTCCAGATAATCTGGGTAAGTTGTATTTTCACTTCTTTTTAGTTCACAACCATGTGTACATTTTGAGGTTAGCTTTACACTAATTTACATGTTTTTATCGTAGACGGTTTTGGAGAGGATTTATTTTTGGGCAACAAAAAGTAGTAGTTCCCTAGATTTTTGGTATGGTTTGATAGCCACGTGGGCAACCCCACATAATTTTAACTTTGGTACAAGTTTTCTGAAGCGAAGTATACCGAGCTGTGTTTTCCTGGAGGACGTTCTGGCATAACACCAGACCCCAGATCCCGAGCACCTGAGATCTACGATTCTTCACGTGGGTTAACAAAAGATAAGTTATTTTTGTACAATTTTAAATTAGTGTGCTCATCCTGTAGTTTTTAGTAATCTTTTTATATTTTATATTTAATCATTTAGTAGTTAACATTTTGCTTATCGTTCCTTTATTTTGTTATAGTGACTCCTTCAGAGAGATACTGTAGGGTGTAGATTACATTTGTGGCCAAGAGCCATTATATATTTTTTTGTAGGGACTGGTGAATGCACCCACCCGGGGCATAGTTCACTCCAGTCGTTAAAACCTATTGTACAGTCCAATTTTTTTTTTTCCTCTATTATAAATATTTTTCTTACTAGTGTGCTATTGTACATATTTTTTGTTAATATTTAATAATACTCAAATTTGTCCAAAAAATTAAATCGTTGTAATAAATATTTTTACCTTACAGCATTCTTTTTCTACTTATTTATCCTCTCACACTCACCAAAATAGGATTTGTAAGGCCTAGGACCTTTTATTCTTTAAAGTGTGTGCGATCTTCACTTTTAGATCGTAACAGACATGTGTCAAAATGTAATTTTTTGTTGTTCGACATGCATATATGAAGTTACTAAATTAGTAATCTTAACATTTTATGACAACATCTTTCCTATTTTTTTAAAATTATTTAGGGACATAATTGCTGAGAACTGTTTGAGAACTACTTTCATTTCTTATGCATCAAATAAAATCTTAGTCTGTTTAAATTGTACCTGACTCTAGAAATAAATACCTTTGAAATGCCCCTAATTTCGATGCAAAACTTAATTTATAGCCCTTTTGTCTTATAATCAGGTTAATACAATTTAGTATCTGCAGACCACATACCAAGCAAGACACAAGGTTTTAACCGACTTCAAAAAAAAAATTAAAAAAAGAAAGTTTTCTATTCTACTGGTATGTTTTTTTTTTCGTTCACTAATTTGCATTAGCGATTTCTATATGGCTAGGCGGCGAGCGGTGGTACAATTATAGTTTCATTAAAGGATGCGCGACGTCTGGGCGACGTAATAGGCTATTATAATGAAAAGTCAAAGCCTTAAGGTGGCCATTCCCTAAAAAGAGATATCCGATAGGGAAATATTTATTATTTTTGCCCATAACTTTTTTTCTTAGTACGTATATTTAAAAAAACTATAAGAGTACCTAAGTAGAACCATAACAAGACTATTACTATGAATTTTCGCTCAATAATTTCAGTGGTTTGCAAAATAGCTCGATTTAAAACTACGAAATAGGAAGATTAGCATAATTTTTACATTTAAATCTAGCTATTTTGCAACCCGCTGAAATTATTGAATGAAAATTCATAGTAATAGTCTTGTTATGGTTCTACTTAGGTACTCTTATAGTTTTTTTAAATATACGTACTAAGAAAAAAAAGTTATGGCCAAGAATCATAAATATTTCCCTATCAGATGTCTCTTTCTAGGGAATGGCCACCGTAACTTAGAGCTAATAAATAAATTCATCTTTGTAGTTGTCTTAAATCGGTTATATATACCAGTCTATTTGCATATAGAAACTACCCTCAGCAATTTAAAATATTATTGATCATTTTTTTATGTTAATATAGGTGCTTATATTCATCAGTACAATACCGATATAGGTATGAATATCATTTTTAAATTCGTAACCACTTCACATAACATAACATACATTCTAAGATATGTCTGAACAATAAATAAATGTTCTTCCTGTAATTCGAAACAATGAAATGGTTGTAACATGAATAATGTATGTTAATAAATACAACTCAAAACGTGGTATTGATTAATAATAAAATATTTTATGTAGGTGTTAATTTCAGAGCAAAACTTTATTTAAAAACAAAAATTTATATGCGAGATGCAGTACAGCATCGATTCTTTTTCGCATTATCATATTCTTCGCAAATATAAAAATGAAGAATATTTAACTGACATTTCTAAAACCATAAATAGCATTCTGTACTAACAGTACTATATTTACAGATCAATAGATCGAATTCAGAACAACTTTCAAAATGTGCGTCCGTCTATCTCTCTGTCTGTCACTATGTTCATCTGTCTGTCCATCCGTCATGTTTCACGCAAGCACGATACCTGAAGGAGGTTGAGGCGGTAGACGAAAATAATGAAAAAATCTAAAATAAAGTTCTTTTAATTGATTTTTATATAACACAATTTTCTGTAAAAAATCGAGTCATTAGGAAACTCATAAAGTTAAACATTTAAAAATTTTTATATGTAGTCTTATAGAAAATATGTCAACCCAGTATGCAAACGGTACATTTTAATTTATAGCAAATAACCGAATAATGTCAGCAGTTCCGAAAACTAACTATGTAAACCATTGATGTCTTACGCATATTTTATAATTGCTTCCAATTTAATTAGGAGACTTTTAATAAATAAAAAAATATTGAACGTTCGTAAACTGTCAAATTTCTCTTTTTGTTAATGATTTTTGACTGATTTTTAAATTACTTAATGATTTAATTTTAATTTTTACTGATTCTCGTTTTTTTAAAATTATTTACTGAAACAAATGTAAAATACACAGATATTTACAGACATTTATTTATTTTTTTAATAAGTTTGGACAAAACATTAAAAAGTTAGTTCATTAAGAATGTGTTTGTGCGCCACAGTAAATTCGTATATAGAAAAAGCGAACTAATGATTATGCCGATATAATAGGAATCATAAATTGGCTAGCTATAAGTAGTGATTTCATCATCAGTTGTTGGCAACAGAATTGTGCAGGGCCGTACGGACACTATTGGAAGCCTTGACTAGATTTACAGCAGTGAATAAAAAATGATTCAGTTCCTATTAAACTTCTGAAATAGGATTTGATGATTGTAAATAATTAAACAATTCGTTAGGTAGCCACCGCAACTATCTACAAAATCTAATAACGCAGTAATAGTTTCAATTATTGTTAGATATTGTTTTTTGTGATTTTCTTTTTCAAATTTTAATGGTTATTCATCGATTTTCGTGTGTAGGTGTTTTTTGTGGCATTTCACTTTCAATGTAAAAATGGTCATCATCTGGTGACAAAAATTTAATGTTTTAGGAAAAATCTGAAAAAATTAGGGGTGGTACTCAGTAAGGGGAGAGAAATCGAATATCGCGCACCGGAGTTCTCCATCTGCGTTCTTTCTTCGGGTAGGGTCCTCGGAAAATAGAACAGTTTCACTTCTTTCGTGTGTAGGTGTTTATCATGGAATTTCACTTTCGTTATGAAAGTGGTCATCATCGGGCGACAAATTTTCGATGTTTTGGGAAAATTCTGAAAAAAATCAGCGGTACGCAGTAAGGGGAAAGAAATCGAATAGCGCACAGTGGCGTTCTCCGTCTGCATTCTTTATGTGGATAGGGCCCTCGGAAAGTGAAAAAATGTCATATTTTTCGTGTGTAGGTGTTTTTCGTGGCATTTCACTTTCGGTATGAAAGTGGTCATCATCGGGCGACAAAATTTCGATGTTTTAGAAAAAATCTGAAAAATATCAGGGGTATACAATAATGGGAGACAAATCGAATAGCACTCAGTGGCGTTCCCGTCTGCGTTCTTTATGTGGATGGGGCCCTCGGAAAGTGAAAAAATGTCACATTTTTCGTGTGTAGGTGTTTTTCGTGGCATTTCACTTTCGGTATGAAAGTGGTCATCATCGGGCGACAAAAATTATATGTTTTAGGAAAAATCTGAAAAAAAAAACAGGGGTACAGAGCAAGGGGAAATAAATCGAATAGCGTGCAGTGGCGTTCTCAGCCTGCGTTCTTTATGTGGATATGGCCCTCGGAAAGTAAATAAAATGCCACATTTCTCATGTGTAGATGTTTTTCGTGAAAGAATGTTACATTTTTCATGAGTAGGTGTTTTTTGTTACATTTCATTTTTGGAATGACAGTGGTTATCGTCGGGTGACAAAATTTCGACGTTTCAGCAAAAATCTAAACAAACTCGGGAGGACGTAGGAAGGTGAGAGAAATGGAATGGCGCAAAGCGCAGCTCTGTGTCTCGTTTCGTTCTCGGTAGAAGCGGAGAAAAACTTCGAATTTCATTCTTCGCTAACTTTGAGCGGCCGTATCTCGGAAACGAAGGACCGTAGCGACTTTCGGTTTGCGCCACTCGATTTCTCGTTTAATTTTAAATAGCTAAATATGCCATCGAGCTCGTAAGATTTTTTGTTTGGGAGAATTGGTCCTCGAAGCTGGACTCACTTTAGCGGTCCATATCTCACACAAAAATTAACGGAAAATCATCGGATTGGAAATTTAATCAGCACTCAATTAAGCGTACACGAGGGATCAATTTTCTAGAAAAAGTTACAACGACTATATTGCAGTGGCGTTGAGTGAAAAAAAAAATCGTAGGAATTGTAGTAATTATATCTGGATATCAACGTTGGCATGCGTGAGAAAAAAAACTGTAATGGAATTTTTTTAAAGAAATTTCATTAAGAGGTCAGTGTTGCTTGAAAAAAATTAAAGTAAAGCGTTTAGCCCTGAAAACTCGTGAATTTAAAAATTCAAATGTTTATAACTTCTATCTAAACAAACAGAGGAACTTTATCTCTGCAAAGAAAGTTGAAATTATTTTAAGGGGATTCAGAAAAAAAATAACAAAAAGCATCAACTTTTCGATTTTAAACGATTTTTTTATTATTCCATTCATCCCCTAAAAGTCAGACAGATCTTACAGCCAAACAATCAGAAATAGGATGTAAACGCATGTGACCTTTCGTAAGCCAAATTATTAGCTCTACATTTTTTTATCTGAAACCTTTTCCATATCTCTCATCGTTCTCGATTTATACACAAAAATAAACAATTTCATCCTTTTTGTACCCTTAAGGAAAGTGTAGGACTAATATATTAGACTTTTTATTTTACATCTCAGCTCAATACAACTTTTCCTGTACAGATCCCCTCCGGTCACATTTTTGCGATTTAACCTACCTATTTGGACTAGTAACTAGGTAGGCGAGAGAAATCGAATGGCGTAAACCGCAGCTCTTTATCTCGTTTAGTTCTCGAGATATGACCTCGGGAAGAGGTGAGAAACTTCGATTTTTACCTTCCGGAGTCTTTGAGCGGCCGTATCTCGGAAACTAAGGATCGCTTCCCGCGATCGTATCTCGAAAACGAAACAAGATAAACAGCGGTTTGCGCCATTCGATTTCTCTCACCTTCATACCTACCCCTACCCACACCGAAAGTAAAATATCACGAAAAACTCGTAAACACGGAAAATTTGACATTTTCCATTGGGAAACTGTTTCGAAGGCCCCTATTCAGAGAAATAGCACAGATGGAAAACTTCGGTGTCCACTATTCGATTTTGCTCCGCTTACTGCGTATCCCTGTTTTTTTATTTCTCCTAAAACATCGAATTGTTTGTCACCCGATGATGGTAACTTTCACACCGAAAGAAAAATTCAACGAAAAACACCTAAACATGGAAAATGTGACAAATTTTCAAATTTCTGAAGGCCCTATTCAGAAGAAGAACGCAGATGGAACACTCAGGTGTCCGCCAATCGATTTCTCTCGTCTTCCTACGCACTGCGGGTGCGAACTTTTGCAGGCTTTTCCTTAAACATCAAATTTTCGTCACTTGATGATGATCACTTTCACGCCGAAAGTGAAATATCACGAAAACACATACACACGACAAGCAATGAATAACCATAAAATTATAATCTTTGAAAAAGGAAATTACAAAAACCAGAGGAAAACAATGGAAAGACATTTTGCGTGCTTGAGGAAATGAGAAAATCGGAATTCTTCAAAACAATATTTCTGTACTGCTAGTTTAGTTATCATTTTCAAAGACTAACGTGTCATTTTTGCTCCCAGAAAAAATGTAAGCTCTCCTTCGGGGAGTAAGAGACATTTTACTCTTTCAAAATAATAATTGATTATCTATAATCTACACTATTAGAGTGTATGCAAAGATAGTTTGTCTATATGCCACAAGATCAAAGTTCTTTTTAATCCCGCGTGGCATTGATTTTTCACAATCTGGATTACAAATAGGTACATTTACTCCATATAAAAATTACTTTTTACAGTAATGATATGTTATTATTAGATATGCTCCTGATTTATTAGCAATATTACTAACAAAAAGTTATTGAAGATGTAGAATAAACTATAGCCCGGGAGGCAGCGACTGAAATCATTTCTATAAAGCTAGATTTTTTTCCAAAGAGAGTTTAGATAGCATCTATAATGAAGGTGCAATTCTACCAAACTCTTGGTGGTGCATAAATGGATAAAAAATTAAAGAAAAAAACAGATGGACGAAAATTTCGTTTTTGGAATTGTCACGAATTGTCAAAAAATGACGATTCGCCTTCGCTCCTGCCGCCCTCAATTTTCGATTTTCACCTCTCGATTCTCGTTGTACGGTCATCGCCGGTCTTCTCCTCGCCATCGAGACATAGAACAGGTCTCCAATCGCCGTATTTATTCAGTTCTTACGTTTGAAAAATTGACTTACGGTCGTGCTAATTGGCGACTATTTTTAAGTGGTTTCCCGAGTTCGAATCCCGCCCAGGGATACTTTTTTTTTCGTTTCCAATTTTTTTGCAGATATTTTTTATTCTATAATTGCTATTCGCTCCGTTCTATTGCATTTCTCTGAAAAGTTTTGCATTTTCCGCCGCGAAATATTAATCTGCACTATTTCGATTAAAAATTAGAAATTTCCTTACCAAAATAATATAACATAATGGAGTAAATAAAAGCTTATTAACAGATCTATAAAAATACTGTCTGTTCATTAATACTAATGAGGAATATAATTGTCGTGATTTGACTACGTATTGCCGTTTTTGCAATGTCTACCAAAGATTTAGCCACCCGGAAGTAGAATGTGATTTTTGATCCAAATAAAACATCTTAATATTCCGGGGCGGAAAATGCAAAACTTCTCCGAAAAATGCAATAGAACGGAGCAAATCGCAATTATAGAATCAAAAGTATGTGCCAAAAAATTGAAAATGAAAAAAAAATATCCCCGGGCGGGATTCGAACTCGGGAAACCACTTAAAAATAGTCGCCTATTGGCACGACTGCAAGTCACTTTTTCAAACGTAAGAACTGAACAAATACGGCAATCGGAGACCCGTTCTATATCTCGATGGCGAGGAGAAGGTCGGCAATGACCGTACAACATGAATCGCGAGGTGAAAATCGAAAATTGGGGCCGGCAGGAGCGAAGGCGAATCATCATTTCTTGACAATTCGTGACAATTCGAAAAACGAAATTTTAAATATTTAATTTTTTACTCATTTATGCATAACTAAGAGTTTTTGGTAGAATTGCGCCTTCATTATAGATACTATCTAAACTCTCTTTGAAAAAAAATCTAGCTTTATAGATATTAACGCGAAAAATCTGTCGCTGCCTCCCGGGCTACTAGAAATGTACCAATTCAATTGGTAAGTAAATTTAAATTATTTTAAGCTATATTTCAAATGGTAGAGAAAACAAAAAGTTCGACCCTGCAGTTTTTAGTGATTTGAAGCATAGTTGGTACTTCGAATAGCTACTGCTTCGCCCTCTATTAGTAAACCGTCCAATTAAATTGGCAAAATTGAATACATTTTTTCTAACATATTAATCTCCCTTAGGAGCAAATATTATGCCGTGTTTTAACTTTTTTTTACATTTAATATATTTATTCTAGTACGTATCATATTTTATTTGAATATTTGAGTCCCATTAAAGAATATAAAATAATTAATGGTGAATTACGGACGATTCAGTGGCACGTTCGCGTGTAATAATCCAAAGGAAATATTTAATTTGATTTAGTTTTCAAATATAAAATATGATACGTACTAGATTTAAGTTAACTAGTTCTAATATTTAAATCAAATTGGATTTTTGTTGGTTTGTTTTTGAGAACAATATGTTGAAAGATTTACGACTGTGAACGCGGTATTTTGACATTGATAACACAGCCTTAAGGGCCGGTTTATTCAATGTCCAGTTAAAAGTGCCAGATAGGTAGCTGCTAGTTAGGCTTAGCTGGCAGTTATATCTATGGTAGTGTTTATCAACAGTCATTTAACTGCCAGCTACGTATTCACGAGTTGAATTATTTCTTAGCTATGTTGGCACTACTGATTCTACCTGAAGTTTCTTTCTATCGGTTTAATTCAAATTGCGCGCGTGTTGTAGTGACAGTTTATCTAATTTAACCTCAAAATTCATGTCTAGCGTATTGATTGATGTTCTGTTCTTAATTTTGTGCGTTTGTGTATCAGCAATAGCTGCAATAGAGAGCGTAAGAAGGAAGAAAGGTAACTACACTTTAAGTGATTGGAGAAACAGAATTATTCCTGCTACTTCCTCTATCATCTCAACGATATGTAAAACAGTCGAAATCTTATTAAAAAATCTTTATCATCATAATTTTCAAAATAATTTTCTCGTTCCCTTATGGTACCTATATAGGGTCTCCTCATCGTCATCATCACTCATATCCAGAATATTACTATTATTCATTATTGGCAATAATATATTTAATATATGGTTTTTAGGTTAGAATGTTTTAGAATTGTCAGAAATTGAACCAAATGCGTATGTGCAAATCCACTAACAGTAGAATAAATCCTTAACTGGCACTTTCAACTCTCTGCTAAATTTACTTTCAGAGTTTAACCCTCTGGTAAATTTTACCTGCACGTTGAAAAACAGTTTATCTGCCAGATAAATTTTATATCTTACAGTTAAGCTATTTAACTGGACATTGAAAAACCGGCCCTAAATAAAATAATGAAATCTACTTTGTTGATGTTTGAATGCACTGTAGTTTCACTTATTTGTAATAAAACGTGTAAGCAAATTTAAATACATATATTGCTTGAATTTACAATGTTATGATGTACTTATATTTAAGTAATTTTAATGAGCATTAAACTGTTCTTCTCTGCTCTTACTTCAATACTGTCCTATATTCATATTCATCAGTTCATCACTCATCAACTTTATCTCCTCCCTTTCCAGAGGCGGCACAGATTTTATAGCACTTCACAAAAAAGTGTCAATATTTTGAACATACTTAAATAATTAATTAATGATAAAAAATGATTTATTTATGCCTTTATGACAATAATTCACAGGTTTACAAAAAAAAAAGTTGTCTGGATCTGGGGTCAGACCATACGTCTCTTATGTACTTTTCGACACTGAATTCGAATCTGTTTTTAGTTTTGCTCTAGCACGTCAGGATTTTGAGATATTCTAACCTAAAAGTTAGACATATTTGAGGTTATGTAGCTTTGAGATTTTTTTTACTACAGAAACCACGTATGGGATCTTAGAGTACAAATCTTCCTCTTTAAGATGCCATAGAGTTTGCTCAAATATCTCTGTTTTTCGCTGAGATATCGAACTTTAAAAATTGTCTGTTCATATCATATCTTTCCCAATGCATTTAATTAGTACGGAAACCTTATGGTCATTATTTAAATTGCAATATCTCGGCGAAAGAAAAATATATTTGAGCAAACTCAACGGTATTTTAAAGGTGAAGACTTGTACTTTAAGATCCCACACATGGTTTCTTGAGAAAAAAAATCAAAGCTACATAACCTCAAATATGTCCAACTTTTAGGTTAGAATATCTCAAAATCCTGATGTGATAGAGCAAAACTAAAAACAGATTCGAATTCAGCGTCGAAAAATACATAAGAAATGTATGGTCTGACCTCAGATCCAGAAAACTTTTATTTTTTTGTAAGTCTGTGTAATTATTGGTATCATCGAACCTTTTGTAATAATTTATTCCATAGAATGCGCAACAATTATATAAAATATTCAATAAATCGGTAGAGTATGATTACTCTAGTTATCTTTTTAATTTTCTCTAGGTTCTACATCCAGTGAAGGTATCTCCTAGGTTTTTCACTGCAGGTTACCACATTGTTAGTCCCCTTTTCCCACTATTTTCCTTTATTTTGAAATGCACCGCGGCCTTGTTACCATTTCTTCTAAAATTCTAGAATGTAACCAATTGGTCATCAGATGTTAAACAAGTATCAGTTTGGTTTTCGAGAAGATGTCAGCTTTCGATATATTAGATAATAGTAATATATGCTTGGTGAATAAACAGACCTCGTTACGTATTTTTTGTGATTTGTTTATTATAAAAAAATTGCTTCAACACATAAAATGTTGTCAATTATGACATGTATTGACAGCGAAAGCAACATATTTGCTCGAAAGACGTGTGTTGAAATAACTGAAGTTAACATTAATCTAATACTGTGCCAATATCTTTGGCTATTGACGATGCTCTGGGATGATTAGGGGTCGAGCTTGAGCTCTTTGCCTCAACATTCTGATACTGGATGTGGCTTTAACTTCTATAGTCGATCTCAGTTAAGAATGCAGTTGATTATGTTATGAGCAGAAAGAAAACAGTTTGCACAGGCACATGGGAACTCCCAAGTAAGTGGAATCCCCCGACGGCCGGCTCAAGCCCAATTGGTACACAATAAAAATTAACAACGGTTTAAGTTGGACTTCATTTGGTATTTGGTTATCTTACAAATACATCGAAATTATTAACATGTCTTCATCAGATGAACCTGTGTTTACTACCAATTCCGTCTGTTCCACTATGTTATCAAACTTGTACATATTTTCTTCTTCCTTTATTACGTGTTTCACGTATTTCGCTCAATTTTTGCATCGACTCTTGGTTTAATTTTATATAACAAATACAAAAATATTCAAAAAAATATTAAGTACTTTTTACTTCCCTCGCATACCGAAGGGAAGTATTGCATTCGAGAAAAAATCACCCTCCGAGATTTTTTCGGATTTTGACGTTTCAGAACACGTAGATTACGAAAATATAGATTTTTCAATTCCGTCAGTCTGTCTGTCTGTCTGTCTGTCTGTTGGTGCATTAACTAAAAAACTACATGACGGAGAGCTGTCAAATTTCGTAGGTAGTTGACTCTACTGTCAGCGAAGAAATGGTTAAACTTTCACTGGAAAATATGCAAGGTGGTCTAAAGGGAATAAATAGTGAAAAAAAATGTTTTGCTCAAATTCAAAATTTCCACGTTTCGACACGCTAAACCTATTTCAGAAAAAAAAAAAATTTTGAAAATTTTTTTCACCAACATTTTTGAAAAATTTTTTACCACTAAAATAGATGTAAATGTTTTCTTTCTTTGTTCAAATCTAAAATTTCCCAATTTAAAAAAAAAAATAGAATTTTTTTTACCATTTTGGAAAAAATTTACCATTAAAATAGATGGAACATTTTTTTTATTTGTTCAAATTTAAAATGTCCACGTTTTCAAGGCATTCTAAACCTATTCGACAAATTTAAAATTTTTTTTTTGAAATGTTTAAAAATTTTTTCGAAAAAATCTATTTATAACTACTTACTATAGAATAGTTGAAATTTTTTTTTGCTCAAATTTAAAATTTCCACGTTTCATGATATTCCAAACCTATTTCGGAAAAAAAATTGCAACATTCTTTTCCATTTTGGAAAAAAAAATTACCACTAGAATAGATGGAAAAAATATTTCTTTTGCTCAAATTTAAAATGTTCACGTTTCATGACATTCTAAATCTATTTCAGAAAAAAAAAAAATAGAAAATTTTTTTTCACCAACACTTAAATTTTTTACCACTTAAGATGGAATATTATTTTTATTTGCTCAAATTTAAATTTTTCACGTTTCATCGCATTCTAAACCTATTTTAAAAAAAAATAAATAAAAAAATTACCACTACTATAGAATAGAAGGAAATTTCCCTTTTTGCTCAAATTTAATATTTCCGCGTTTCATCATGACATTCACCTATTTCAGAAGAAAAAAATGTAGAAAATTTAGAAAATTTTTTTTTGAAAAATTTCAAAATAGAAATGAAATTTTTTAACCACCACTATACTTCCACTCCACTACGTGAATGTGGAATTGGAAATGTGACAGATGGCAATAATATTGCACCTATTACACTTTTATTTAAAAATGTACATGGTGGTCATCCCAAGAAATAATTCAGTCATGGTGGACATTTGTAAAGGTATTTGCGCAAGCCTTCCATATGTGGCACCTGTTATTTAGTATTGAACTTTTGCTGTTGGATGAGCACTCTGTATATTTTTTTGACCAAAACTTATAATTGCAATAATAGTGACAACTATATCCGATTATTATTTTCAATGTCATTTCGTAATTACTAATTTTTTAGAGTGACCGCCATGCCCAAATAAAGAGGGAAGTTCTGTGTAAATACCTTTGCCGATTTTTTATTATTTAAATAACAACGTATTTCCCGGACCTGGAAAGAAATCTGTTCTGGTTTATTAATTTTACCCTGCGTAAACTTAGCTTGCAAATGTACAATCAGATACAAGGGCACACGATTCACATCTATACAAGCACTGCATTTTAAACTGAGATGAACTATAGTGTGATGCTGCCCCTAGAGTAGATCCACAACATTCAATGTATAGCTGGTGAAATAAAATCACAAAAATACTTAACCACTTATTTTCTTACTACTTATAAAGTGACAATATAAAAATATTATATGAAAACGTAACAGCCATGCTAAAAAACATATAGTACTTATAAAAATATACAAAATATATTTGAGGTTATTCAGGAACTATTAATTGGCCTTGGTAGCTCTCCTTGGCTATCCTTCTAAATTGTTCAGCCATGGTTTTGCTCGACTCTGCTACCATTTTGTAGAAAGTACTATTCTTATTTTGCAAAAGCACGTGTGGGTGGTCAAATTCAACCATAGTTCCAGAGTCCATTACTAAGATTTTGTCCGAATCCATTATTGTATTCAAGCGGTGAGCTACTGTTAGAACAGTACAGTCCGCAAACTTATTGCGAATTGTTTTTTGAATTAAGGCATCAGTCCTGGAAGTAAATCAGAGTTTATTAGTGTACGTGAGAGTGGTACAGTCAGTGACCAAATCATGCTAATCATCGCTATGCACAATAATTGTGCCTCTCTTTCGGTTAGTTATAAACAGTTGCAAGAGAAGTTAAATCTATGGATGATGCACCACTTCTGATCACTGACTGTATAAATATTGGGATAAAGATTTAAGTAATAGATCAGCGCAATTAGACGGTTTTCATTATCTACCTGATCGATCTCAGTGCTTGTACCCACGCTGAGGCGATCGAAAAATTTACCACTTGCATTAATTTCCTGGTACTTGAAAAAAAACAGCCCTATTTTTTAAGTCTGAACCATTCTGTGGAATAGAAAAGGAATAGAAAAAGTTCTACCGGAGGAATACTTTAGGCCAAAAACAAGCGAAAACGTTCACAACTTATTAGACAAAGAATGCCACAAGGCTTCGCGAACACGAGAAGTCCGACTTATAACTAGCGACAGATCATTGTCCCTTGAGATGTCATCTTGAGAATATGAGTAAGGCTAAAGTGCCTAGAACAGGTGGAATTAACCAGGAAAATCACAAACTTTGTGACATAATTCCAATGATTGGTCTTTTGTTAATCCACATTGGTTGATGGAGGCTAAATTTCAGAATATATGGAGTGTCAATGATTGGGGTTCTACCGGAGGAATACTTCAGGCCAAAAACAAGCTTTGTGAAAAGCTTGGGAGTCCTGGGCAACAACTAATTTTAGAGTAATTCACAACAGATCTTTTAGGTGGATGTGAAGAAGGGTTGAAAGAGCCGAGGGACCCCTAAACAATCTACAATAGTTTTTTTCGATCATTTTTATACACAGGACATACTTTGGAGTATTTCCAAATATCAGGAATAACATTTCTTAGGATATGAATTAAATGTTATACATAGGGGATATGCATGGTTTATTAGTAAAGGGGCTGGAATTTCATCTGGGATAGCAGCACTTTTAATTCTCTTTAATGGATCGTTCGACATATTGAAACAGGAAGTCCTCTCGAAAAATTAGCAAAGGCATCGCAAGAGATTCATTATTATAATACAAGTCTTTAGGTATACTAGTTTTTTCCTTTCTTCCCGTTAATGCAAACCCAGAATTTACTAGATCCACATGTGATTTTGCTTATCATGTGTTTGTCACACAGTCAAGTAGCCTCTAAATAGGGTGTGGGATGCTCTCTCATATGTAGTCAACACTACATCGCCACCGGAATAGTTCATGCAGAGGTGGCGAGAATAGAAAAAAAGCAAAAAAAAAAAATTAAATAATATAAATAATATACTTATATGACAGATTTCAGATATTGTAAAAAAATATTATTGCATCAGTAAATGTGATGAAAAAGTATATTTGTTAATATTAATTTATTTGTTATTTACAATACATAATTATTGTGGGTCAATACCCCCACAAATTGGTGACCCCGCAGTTTGAATTGACCCCGCTATTTGAACCCCGCTAACGTTTCCGGACGTTTGATCCCCGCTAACGATTCCCGCTGACGATTCCCACTGACGTTTCCCAACATTGGAATTTCCAACCTTGAGTGATTTGGAGTTCCAGGAACCTGGGGCCACTTGCCGCAGCTTCTGTCTCGCAACACCAGCTTGTACCACCGCATCCCCACAACTTGGCGATCGATTGCTAGCACGTGCAAACTCTATACACTGGTATGACGAATTACCAATAGTCCTTTTTGGTTTCAGAACAGTTCCGAGATCTGACTTAGAATGTTCCGCTGATCTCCTTTACGGTCAAAAATTACGTTTACCAGGCTCATTCTTTTTACAACCCCATTTCGACGCGAATACTCTGATTTTGTTACTAAAATTCACTCACATTTTGACAACTTGTCGTTTCGAAATCCCAGGCATAGTGATCTCCGAAGAGTTTTCGTTAGTCCTGACATGTCTACCTGTGATTATGTTTTTGTTAGACAAGATCGGATTAAAAAATGTTTCACCCCACTGTTTCAGGGGCCCTTTCGCGTAATTTCTAGAACTGACATTACTCTGTTGATTCGTGATAAGAATGTTACTCTCAGTTTAGATCGCGTTAAACCTGCGTATGTTTTAGGGGATTCTGTTGATTCGCCTGTCACCACTACCAAGAAAAAGGTTAGGTTTAATATTGATTGTTTGACAGGCTGAGTTTTGTTTTCTTACCGGGGGAGTTTTGTGGGAGGCTTTCTCATATGTAGTCAACACTACATCGCCACCGGGATAGTTCATGCAGAGGTGGCAAGAATAGAAAAAAAAGCAAAAAAGGAAAAAAAATAATATGAATAATATATATGACAGATTTCAGATATTGTAAAAAAATATTGCATCTGTAAATGTGATCAAAAAGTATATTTGTTAATATTAATTTATTTGTTATTTACAATACATAATTATTGTGGGTCAATACCCCCACAAGGGCCAGAGATAACTATATTTTATTGTAATTAATAGTGATTTTTTGTAAGGATGAAGTTACTTATTGCTCTTTTCTATATTTTAGTTGATTAGTTTTAATAATGTACTAACTCGCCTGAGTTTTTAGTTCTAGCCCTTATTATTATTTTTACTATTTTATTCCCTTTCTCTTTCATACTTTTCACTAGTTTTTATATTTTGTTAGTACTTTTAAACGTAAGAATATCGTTGTAGGACATGTATTAGGTTGTGCTATTTTCACTAAAGGTTATACAGGCATATAAGACAGACTTAAAATGTCAAGTATTACCAGACCACCATCTAATTAAAGTTAAACGTTATCAGTATATGTTTGGTTAAAAAGTGTATGTACTTACTGGGGGTCTACATTCGCCGTGGCCTCATCTAATAATAGAATTTTATTATTTCTAATAATAGCCCTTGCTAAACATATAAGTTGTCTCTGCCCAACGCTGTAATTCGATCCTCTATCCATTACTCTGTTTTCAAGCCGATTGATTAAATTAGCTGGGTCTTTAAGTTCAACATCGTTGATGGCCCTATATAAAACATCATCGGTATACTCTTCAAATGGATCCAAGTTGTACCTTAGCGTTCCGGAAAATAAAACTGGATCTTGTGGAATAATAGAAATTCTCGATCGGAGATCTTTAAGGTCGAGATCTTTAGTGTCGACGCCGTCGATATCTATTTTTCCTTCGACTATTGCTAGCCTGAACAGAGCTGAAATCAGAGAAGATTTGCCAGCTCCAGTTCGTCCCACAATTCCAACCTTAAACAGAAAACAACCGTTGTTATTATTATTTTTAATGAAGTGTTTTATCAATTTGTACCTTTTCATGAGGCTTGATAGTAACATTTAAATTTTGTAAAGACAAAGGACCAGAATCAACATACTTCAAGCCCATTTTATTTAAACTAATTTGACCTCTTTGTGGCCACTTCTTCGGTGGTTGTATGGGTGTATCGGGTTGTATCTCTTTGGGTAAACTGGTATACTCCAATATCCTTTCTACAGACATCAGCTGATTGACCACTTCGGCTGACTGACGCATCCCCCATTGACAAAAGAACATTAGCGATGAAGCTTGAGTTATTGCTAAGCCCACTTCTCCTGTTTGGTAACCCAAACCTAATAAAATATATGTACATTGTACGTTATTTATTGAATTGATAATATTAGTTTACTTACTTTTGCCAAATGTAAGAAAACTGAATGTGATGAAAGCAACCAAAACGGAGCACAGCAAATCTAAGTAAAATCCGAAAGCTGAGCTTACTGCTATAAACATGAACCAAACACTAGAGTGATGATCTTGGTGTTTGTCAAATTCTTTCCTTAAAATATCCTGCACTCCAAATGCTCTTATGGTGGTTAAACCTTGTAAAGTCACGTTTAAGTGGGTAAAAACAGGACTTCTCACTAGAAATATGATATAATAAAAGAGATATCTTTTAATCATGTACCTATTATATCTATAGACTTACTAATTCCTTCAAGTCGTTTAATGTTTTTGGAGGATTTAAGGTAAATGTGCCTTAAGATTAAAAAGAGAACCATAACAATTGCCAACAAAATTAGGAATTGGGGATTCACCAACGAAACTAAAATAAGGGAACCAGCCATTAATAGCAAAATCTAAAAAACAAAACAAAAATTATAACTGTCATCTGAATTAATGGGAATAGCGGTATTTTAATTAGATATTAAAATAGAAATTTTATGAGAAAAGTGGAAGCATCCTTAATATTAAACAGTTTTGACTAAAGGGTTTGTTCGATGTTTCTTATAATTTTTTAGATATACAGGATGTTCCTTAGTGACGTTCCAATATTTCAGGATGTGATCCCATACATAGGTCATCTTATGACGAAAAGTTCATATGAACTTATGTCTGTAATGGGTTAAATATTTTGCTAAAGGGGTTTTTAATCATTATTATACTCTTGGCAAATACAAAACGAAGAGTATATTGCATTCGATCGGCACATTTCTAAAACCGGTAATATTGCTCGTAGAGAAAAAAATTTCATATCACTGTGTTGGTGACCGAATTCTGAAAAACTTTAAAAATGTCCGTCCGTCTGTCTGTCCGTCCGTCCGTCTGTCTGCCTATCTGTCCGTCCGTCACGTTTCATGTAAGCAAGATAACTTAAGAACGAAAAGTTCGATTGTATTGAAATTTGGACAGTAAGTTGGTGTTAGCAAGTGGAAGAACCCCATTGAA
This sequence comes from Stenurella melanura, assembly GCA_963583905.1. Lineage (NCBI taxonomy): Eukaryota > Metazoa > Arthropoda > Insecta > Coleoptera > Cerambycidae > Stenurella > Stenurella melanura. The sequence continues at coordinate 155,673,879 of OY757311.1, forward strand.
CCCTATTTTGGAAAAAAATCAATAAATAAAAAAGTTATTAATTTCTTAAATTACATTTTTTTTTTATGTTTTGTGATTAAACAAAAAATGTCTAAAACTAATATTATGTGAAAAAAAATCTGCGAAGAGTATCCTATAGACTGTATAACAATTATATAAAAAGTGCACTAAATCGGCGAAGAATATAATGGTTAACTTGTTTTCTAATATCTCAGGAAGTACTTTAGATATTGTTTTCAATTTTGGTAATTGTTATAGGATATAAAATCACATATTTTAGTTAGAAATGTTATTTTATTGTTCCAACGGTGGCGTCCCTGTGAACATGTCCTCTTATCAAAAATATGGTATATGACATCTTTCCATGTGAATATTTTTCCTGATTAGTTTGGTCAAATTGCCACGAGACCGTTAAGTTTTCAAAATTACTTATTGGCATGTTCTCTGTAGTTAGGCTTAATTGATTCCTAAATCTAGTAAAATAATTTTCGTATCTTTCCCAAATTCATTTTATGTATTTTATTTAACTTATAGCATGTTACAATATTTAAAGGAAGCTTAGTGTCATATTTCAAACACATAATAATAGAGTTCACTTAACTATAAATTATATTCTACCTATATGGAATATGCCGAGTAGCATTTATATAAATACTCGAATCATTTAATGATGGTCAGTCCATTGGCGTCCAGGCACATCTCCTCTGCTATGATGATTTCGTAAGAACACTTATTATATGTATTACTTTTGAACAATTTTATTACGTCTTATTTTTAATTATTCTATTTGCCAGTTCCATTTTATTTCTCTTTGATTTTTACCATGATTTAGTGTATTAAATAATATGTAAAAGTCGTAATAATTTATTTATTAAAAAGAGCAACCTCTTCTTCCTAGGCTCCCCCAGGTCGTGGCAAAATTCTACATGAAAACGGTCTCTTACGTTTTTTTCGTGTCTGACGCATACTTCTCGATTGAAACAAGACGCATACTTCTCGATTGAAACAATTAAATTCAAAATGCTCCATTTAGTATTGACTATTAATTTTTGAACACATAAATCTAGCTATCCTGGAATAAATAACGTTTTTACAAATATCATTTTCAAAACAATATTTGTTGACATAAAGTTGTTGGTGTTCAAAGCCATCTCATCGTATTATTTCTTCGATTTTTAGTATGTAGTTGAATTTATTTTATTTTTTCGCCACTCCTGTTCGAATATCTTAGTAAATATGATGAATTTTACGAATTTATTTATTTATTTATTTAATCATACATCATCCAACAGTACAAAACCATTTATAGGATGTAAATCTAAACTAACTTAACCTAACCTAACTAAAAAATACAAATAGAAATTATGAAAGCGACTAGACTGCACGACAGTAGATGAAACTTCTGGCTGCTAGGCAAATATGTCCAATTCACTGCAATGAGTTTCATAACTAGTACAAATATTAAACAGAGGAGAAAACTTGAATACGTTAGATCTAGGAGTGGATAAATGAAAGCTATGAGAATGACGAGAGTTAATCCGTGGGACATAAAAGTTCAGTTGGCTTAATATTTCACTACAATCTATTTTATTATGCATAATTTTATCTACAAAACGCAAATCAAGGGACTCTCGCCTTTCAGAAAGACTGGTAATATCAAATTTTTCAAGTAATTGATTTTGAGAAGCTCCAATTGGTGGATATGTACCTTCAGTTTTCCAGTTTAAAAATTTCAGAAAGCGGCGCTGAATATTTTTCAATTTATCATTATGTGTAGTATACCCAGATTGCCAGACAAGTAAAGCATACTCCAGTTTAGATCGAGAGAAAACAAAATAAAGCATCTTTAAGGTTTTCGCATTATTAAAATCATGGCTATTACGCAAAACGAAGCCTAACATTCTGTATGCATGCGAAATTACAGCATCAATATGGTTAGTGAAGGTTAATTTTTTATCAAAAGTTACACATAGATCCTTGAACGTAGATGGTCTGTTCAGCAAGTCGCCATTAACATTATAATTATATATATATTATTCTTTCATTTGTTGGATTTGATATCAAAGCTATTAAACTAATAGAGAATTACCTTTTGAATAGATCACAAATAGTTACTTATGAAAGAAGATCCTCTAACTACATAGATGTAAAGCAAGGAGTTCCACAAGGGTCTATATTAGGTCCATTATTATTCTCGATATACACTTGCAATATTAATTCATGTTTAAATCATTGTAAATTTCATATGTATGCCGACGATACTCAAATTTATATTAATTTTTCACACAATCATTCTAATGAAGCTATGACTAATATAAATTCAGATTTAGCGAACCTTGTGGAATTCCCTAAAAAACATGCACTTAAAATTAATTCTTCAAAATCATATTTCATGTTATTCGGGAAGAAGTTTATAAGGGACACAGTTACTCAGGAATTCGCTGTAAAAGTTGGAGATGAGGTTCTATTACAATGCAATGTATTTAGGTGTTTTATTGGACAGGGATTTACGCTTCGAAGAACATATAGCACGATGCATACAAAAAGCTTACTGCAATTTAAAAATTTTATATGCAAATAGGTATTGTCTTAGTAGAGATTTAAAAATATTGCTGTGTGATTCTTTGGTATTATCATGTTTCAATTATTGTGACTCTTTATATGACTCTTGCATAACGGAATCTGTTAAATCACGTATACAGAAGGTGCAAAATTCATGTCTTAGATTTATTTTTGGTATACGTAGAAGACAACCGATATCACACACTCTCCAAACTGCTGGGTGGCTCAACATGTCTAATAGACGTAAATTACATACATCTGCTTTATATCATAAAATTATAAAGCTAGAAACTCCACCTTACCTGTTTAAAAAAATTTGCTTTAGGAGAACTGCCCACAGAGTTAACATTCGCTCAAAAAATTTATTAACAATCCCTTCTCATAAATCGTCATTTTTTAAACGATCATATGCGTACAATATCACAAAATATTATAACGTCATAATTCCAGAAAAGCTAAAAACCCTATCAATACCAAGTTTCAAGAAGACTTTTAGAAGCATCCTATTTAACTCGCAATTTTAAGAACATTTTAATTTAAAATATAACATTATTGTATTATCTTCCGGTAAATATCTTGTATATTGAAATTATTTTTTTGGTAACGTATCAAATAAAAATTAATTACATTATATCCATTCTATTAGGGCTAAATGGAAGAACAGACGACTATTTAATAGTCGAACTGAATTTATGCCCCTTTTTCCATTAATTGTTAAGAATACTTTACACTTTATTTTTGAAAAAATTAATTTATTCTAATAGTGTAAATAACATGTGTTTTTATTGGAAAATAAATGTATTATTATTATTATTATTATTATTATTATTATTATTATTATTATTATTATTATTATATAATTAAGGACTCCTTGGTTGTGTGACTCTTAACATTGCACTTGCGAACATTCAGGTGAAGATCATTTTCATCGCACCAAGCCGATAATTTAGTTAAGTTGTTTTGAAGTTTTTCGCAGTCATTAAAATCATTAATCCTATGCAACATCTTGACGCCATCGGCATATATTAATAAATATACGTCTAAGTGATTACTAAAGTCGTTAATAAAAATATTAAAGAAAAGGGGTCCAAGTATTGATCCCTGTGGTACTCCTGACGTGGCTCGCTATTCAACAGATTTATATCCATTATAAGATACGAATTGAACTCTATCGGTCAAGTAACTCTCAAGAAATTGAAGTAAACCGTAAGATAATCCGAATTTGTCAAGTTTATAGAGAAGTTTCCTATGGTTCAGTCTGTCGAACGCCTTAGAAAAGTCAGTATAGAATCTACCTGTATTTGAGAATCAATTGATTCAGCAATGTACTGAGTAGCGCAGATTAAGTTCGTTACGGTGGAACGACCTTTCATAAAACCGTGTTGTTGCGTAGATATTTTCAGTTGAACATGTGCATAAATGTTATCATGCAGTAGGATTTCGAAAGCTTTACCAAAGCTATATATGATTGTTATCCATCTATAATTGGTAACATCATTTCTTTCACCTTCTTTATACACAGGGCACACTTTGGAGTATTTCCAAATATCAGGAAAATAGCATTTCCTAAGACATAAATTAAAAATTATGCAGAGAGGATATGCAAAAATGCTGGCACAGTCTTTCAGTAGAAATGCTGGAATTCCATCTGGGCCCGCAGTAAGTTTAGGTTTAATTCTTTTTAAGTCCATGCAAACTCCAGCTTCGAAAAAGCGTTTAATGTCCAAACTGTCAAACGAAAGATTATTAGACTTGGTTACAGGGGTGTCCGAGATGTTAAGGAAGTAAGATTGCTCGAAAAAGTTAGCAAATGCATCGACGATATCATTAGGGGTCTCTAGAAGTTCATTGTTAAGTCATGTCTTTAGGTATGCTAGTTTTCCCATTTTTTCCATTGATGTAAGCCGAGAATTTATTGGGTTCAGATGGGATATTATTTTTAATTCGATTCGTATAAATTTGAAATGCAATTTTAATATCAAGTCACGAAATTCAGTTAGCGATTCATTATTACCATGGCGTTTAAATAATATCAATTTTTTATGCTTTAGCTTTATATTTTTTATAATTTCACCGTTAAACCAAGGGGGAAACTGTCTTTTATTGTTTGGAGTTTTGAACTTGGGTATGTTCTCATTAAAAACTTCAGTTAATTTCTTATAAAATAAGTCAACACAGATTTTAACATCATCATAGTCATTTAGGAACGACCAGTTAATGTGCAGTAATTGTTCATACAGAAGAGGAAGATTTGCCTTTCGAAAGTTGAAAGAATTAGTAGATTTCATTGGAAATTTGACATTCGGCTTCACAAACTGAGTTTCGAAGTAAACAATAAGAGCAGGATGATGTATATCTTCTGAAACCAATAATTCAATTGATTTTTCCACAACACAATGTGCCTTACATATAACCAAGTCTAAAAGTCTGTTGTTATTATTAAAAACAGAGTTGTATTGACGCAAGTTTTGAAGGTTTAGAAAATTGATAAGTGTTGATACTTTAGGATATTTAACACTATTCGATACATGAAGAGAGTACCTACAAACGCAAATTAAAGTCACCTAATATAAGCGTATTACTGTCGAATGCGTAAATAGCGACAATGCTTAATGCATTGGTCGCGGAGGACCTCGACAATGGCCAGCAAGATCCCCGATCTCAATAGTTTGGATTTCTTTTTTTGAGGTCACCTTAAAACCCTGGTGTATAAAACTCCCATTAACACTACAGAAGATTTAAGACAGCGAATAATTGCCTCGTGTGAAACAATACGGAATACCCCAGGAATATTTTAATGATAGCGCAATTCGATGCATATAAGGGCGGAAAGTGAAGGTGACCATTTCCAACAATTTTTATAAAACAAATTTATCATTATCAGTGTGTTAATAATAATCAGTTTCAATTTGAATTTAATCGTTTTAATCAAGAACTGTGCGTCTGACCAGAAAAATGCTAGAGGTCGTTTTCATGTAGAACTGACCAGGCTAATCAGAAAAAATATGCACATGGAAAAATGTCAGTGGCGTACTACTTTTCTGGTAAAAAAGTATCAGAGGATGTTTGCAGGGATGCCACTGGTGAAGCTATAAAGTAACTTTTCTTACTAAAATATGTCGTTTTATAGCCTATTAACACATACCAAAACTAAAAATAATATGTACATTAAAAAATAACGATTAAGAAAAAATTTAACACCCCTAAATTTTCATCATAAAATGACCTAAGGAATCGCATCCTGAAATATTGGCACGTCATTAAGGAACACCCTGTATGTGACGTGGTTTTTTCCTAAATGCTAACTTATTATTTTAACGATACTCTGTCATCAATTAAGTTAAACATTTGTATAAAGCGTGTTGGACTCAATCGCCCAGTAATTAAGATTAGAGATTTCCCATAATATATAATACACCAACCTGCCCTGCATCAAGAATAGCTTTCGGCAGAAGTTCATCAACCGAGCCCATATCTTTGGAAAATCTGTTCAATATCCGCCCACTGGGATTTGTGTCGAAAAACCTCATGTTTGTACCAATCACGCTACTAAACATGACATCGTGTAATTTCTGTGAACATCTTGCAGCTAGTTTATAGAAAAGTAGAGATCTTAATATGGCACTAATAAACAAAGCAACTATTCCTGCTGTGTAAACGTATAGATACTTTTCCCTCGACCACTCGGTTGCTTCATTTACAGGTTCAGTTGCATTGGTTTGATTTCCCCTAGATTCCTCAATATCAATCCAGACACTAACAAAATAGTCAACACCGCTGGCCATTGTTTGTGCCAAGACGTACAAGAAAAGTACTGAAAGTACGAAACAAAAGTTTCCACCAGATATCAGATATTTCCAAAACAGTGATCCATGAATTTTGTCCTTTGATGTCTTTTCTTGCATATCTTTCAATTTCATATTTGCAATTTCGTTTTCGTTGTCTTCTAATATGCTTCCTGGGATGCTCAAATCGCTGATGGCACTAGCTGTCGAAGATTTTCTACTCTGCAAAAGAAAACAAAATTTCTCTTTAAATTTAAGTTCATGAGATATTGCGGTTAAAAAAATTTTTTTGTCGGTTCTAAAATAATATTTTTAATCAAAATAAATCAACGTGAAGAGTTGTGTTGAACTTAATAGATATAGGGAAAACGTTGCTAAAGCAGATTTTGCGTTCTAGCAGCATTTGTTAAAAAACAGTGAAAAATATCATAAAGAAATGTAAGACCTTGGTCTCTAGTACATTCACCAAATTTCTACTGTCTGTACTCTTACTTGCATTACTCAGTATCCCATATTTACCTCTACTTACCCCCCATCCCCACCCCTTCAGCGGAATCATCTCAAAATATAATCTAGTTCCAGATGTCGTTCTGATACATACTTGTACCAAATTTCAAGTGAATATCTCAATTTTATTTTATCAGCCCCTTTAACCCTTAATAGGGCAAACATTTATTGTGAATAAAAAACACGTAATTTTATAATTTTTCTATTAAATTCGAATTAAAAGTTACAAAAATGAAAATAAAACATTTTTTTTTTCATTTAACTAAAAAAAAACAGCATGTGTCCTTCAAGATACAATACCCGTTTAGAGTTGCTTCATATGGTATATAGTGAAACAATTTCTGGAGTTATTTCCTGGCACAATACATAACCGTAGATTGCATTTCTGGCAAAAAACAGTTGTTTGACCATTTGTGCAAAGTTTACACCTCCCTTTTTCAACGAATGTTGGAAAGTGACCAACTTGATCATATCTGATATCATCAGTGGGTCTGGCACTTACAGGAACTCTGATTTTTTTGACTGGCTGCTCATTTGTGAAATCTGATTTTCTGATCTTTACCAAATGTTGTGATTTTATGAGTGTTGAAGCTAAATGTAATCGAAACGTTTTCAACTTTTCATATTTTGAATTTCCAAAAGCTTCCATGTCTCTTCTATATAGTAGCCAGGCGTTATTGACACAAATGTCAATGAGTTGACTAAATATCCCCAAATACCATCTTCTTGATTTGTACGGCGTTTTATAGAGAGCAATTAGCATATCTGCCAAGTCAACACTCCCCATGTGAGTGTTGTATTGTTTTATTATTTGGGGGCAATCAACGCCAACTTTCTTTTTCTCCTCTTTACTATACCGTTTGACTTGAACTACAGGGCTGTGAGATATACAGGAGCTAGCCAGGGTAACACATTTGGTGTCTGCCCATTTTACTATTGCAATACCTACTTTATCATCAACCTTGTAGTCAAAACTTCCTCGACCCTTCTTTAGGCGAGACTTGTCTTGTTCCAAATTACAGCCCCGCAAGCGGTTATTTCTAATAGTCCCCAAGCTATTTATTCCGTATTCAGTTTTCAATAATGTAATAAGCTCCAAGGACGTAAACCAATTGTCAAAGTACACTGTACTTTTTTGGGGATGTGGTATAGTCTTACAGATATGAACCACAACTTTACCTCCTGAACCAAGATCGGACTCTTTTTCAGAAAAAATCATAATGGAGTGGGGGTGGTGGAGGGGATGGAAAATATTATAAAAAATCACTTGCCTTGGCTTCTAGTATATACATCAGATTCCAAGTTTCTGAACTCTTACAAACGTGATTTCCTTATGTTGCCCTATTTAATCCTCAACCCTTCAACGGAATCATCTCAAAATATAATCTAATTGCAGATGTTACAATACATACACGTACCAAATTTCAACTGAATATCTCAATTTTATTTTATCAGCCTCTTAAATAATGGAGTGGGGTGGTGGAGGGGTTTAAAACTATAAAAAAATTTGAGTCTTTGGTTTCTAGTAAGTACATACACCAAATCTAAGTTTCTGTACTCTTACCAACTTGTTTCACTCATTTTCCCCTATTTACCTTTACTTACCCCCCACCCTTCAACGGAATTATCCCAAAATATAGACTAGTTCCATATAGTAAGGGGTCCAAACCATTAAAAATTGAAATGACCCATTCCAACAAGGTAAATAAGTTTTGAGCTCGCATATCGAAAGAGGGTCCTAATGGGCATCAGAAATGGCTTGTTGGACTTTTGTTGAGGATTGCACAACTTCTCCACAAGAAAAAAAGATGGCGGAATGTTATTTCAGGAATTCGTGTTTTTAAACGTATACCTCTCGCTAGAAAATTAACTACATGCGATATTGATCTGATTTTTTTTCTTTACATACTACTGATATGAGCGCATATGTCTGTACTAGTAGAGTTTCAAAATCACTTACGGTTTAATTAAATCCTAAATCACAGTAACGAAATTTGTGTGTTTGAAATTTCGACGTGCGGACAACTACATTAAATGTTTAATTTTCTTATATATTATATGCGAATGGAATATGGTCTAAAGATCAACAAAGTTTTTGCAAAAAAAATTAACTCGATATCTCATACAGTTTTCGAGTTACAGATTTTTTCATTCGATCGTAATAATGTCTTGTTATGATAACGCGCAACGTGACAGCTGCGGCAGGATTCGGTCTGTGTAATTGTGGATACTGGATAGACATTAGTCTAATACCTAATTTGACTAAGGTATTAGATTACTATTCATCAGTAGGTCACCAATTGTCTGAAAATTAGACAATTATTTATGTGTTATGTTACAATTACGTGATTTTAAAATAGAGTCTGTTAAAATATAGATGCAGAAATAATGATTTAATGATTACTGAAAATAGGAAACTTTGAAGTACGTCCAATTTGCTTAGAAAATTTTCAGTTACGTCATTTTGGCTTAGAAGGACTGTATAAATCGAAAGGTGCAAATACAGTATGAAATCGTCAATAAATTATACAAATTTGAGATTAAAAAATAAAAATTGTCCGAAATTTCATATTTAAGAAAATGTATGGTATGACTTAAAAACCCATCAGAATTATATGACATAACAGACACAATTCTTATTTTAAACTGGAGTTACTTTATAAATAGTAACAAATATAAAGCGAATAATCTAAAATACATTTTAGAATATTGGTGTAAATAATGACATACCTACGTTGCCCAATAATGTGAACTTGCAATCATGAAGAAGGGAACACAATAATATTTGCGCAAGGTATGTTTAATTCTTGCAAAATAGAAAACCTACAAAAATTGTGTGGGTACATGAGAACAAAGGGTATCTTAGGATACTCACGAAATCAGTAAATGATTAAGTGAAAAATATGAAGAAGAAAATGTTTTAAAAACGTTATTGGCAGTCGGTGTATTGTGTGACCTGTCAGTTATCCTTTCCGAAGAGGATAAATGAGCAGTTATTGTTGCCTTAAAATGAACACGCCAACTATATATTTTGATTAATGTTGGAGATAACTGCGATGCAATTGATGATCATGTAATTTAAGATGCTCGTAAGTACTATCTGAATCTATCCATACAGATTCACATAGGACTTACGGATTAAGGATTTAAATTCACTACGGCCATCTGTAGTGAATTTAAATCTTTAGATTTGCTAAGGCAGTATTTATTTTTCCTTAAGGTTATTAGGCTTACGTTAGCTACGTCCGCGTCCTACACAAGACACTTCCTTACTGCATTTAAAACGAGCATTACAGGGGACGGTGGTCCAGTGGTTTAGTGTACTTAGCTTAGCTAGCAACTGAAGAACCTAGCGAAGTAGGTTAAAACCCTGCTCACTGCGAAATACTTTTAATTGTAAAAATTATCCACAAAAAGTGGTTTAGACCCTTACCTAACACAGAATCCTGGATTTATAACAAATTTTCTCGACTTGAGAAGCAGTTAGAAAGCACATACAATTTTAGTGTCCAAGCGATTTTCCGATCTCCTTCCCAATTTACCCTTTCCCAGAAAATTTGGATATCTGATACAGAATAACCAAATAAAATCACAAATGATGACAAAAAGTCACAACTGGTTCTAAAGAAAACAAATAGTGGAATTGTAAAGTAAACTGTGATTAAAAATGTGCGTCCACTTGGTGTTCTGTTGCATGTGCAGCCTTTCCTAACAATTGTTTTAAGGGCAGAAATAATACAGAGTAGTTTTTAGCAGACAATGCTTCTTAATAGTAATGCCTATGTAGTGGTTTGTCAAAGCTTACTGAGCTGTGTATACTTATTATGCATTATTATTATTATTATTATTATTATTATTATTACTTATGTATATATTACAAGTTTTGTGTACGTTTTTATATTTTCATATTTGTAAAATGCTAAGTATATCATTTGTACCACAATAATGATATACTTAATAAATAATATCTCTATACAACAACTTCATAATTACTAGATCGTGTAAATCATCTGCCAAATGAGTTTCTTTTTACCTGTTAATATTTTTGCAAAATTGTAAAAATGTAAATAATAGCACAATTTCAAAAATGTATTGGCTTACTATCTTAATGCATTACACTTTGCCAGAAAACAGCCGCATGCTAACAGGAATACCACGAATCTAATTATGGTTTATTTTAAAAAGTCGTTAACTCAAAAACTGTATAAGATATCGAGCTGATTTTTTTTGCAAAAACTCTGTTGATCTTTAGACCATATTTCATTCCTATATAGTATATAAAAAAATTGAATATTTAATATAGTTGCCCGCACGTCGAAATTTCAAACACACAAATTTCGTTACTGTGATTTAGGATTTATTTAGAAAAAAATCCGTAAGCGAGTTTAAAATTTAATTAGTACAGCTCGATGCGCTCATGTCAGTAGTATATATATATATATATATATATATAAAAAAAATCAATATCGCATGTGGTTCACTCTCTAGCGAGAGGTATACGTTTAAAAACACGAATTCTTGAAATAACATTTCGCCATCTTTTTTTCTTGTGGAGAAGTTGTGCAATCGTCAACAAAAGTCCAACAAGCCATTTCTGATGCCCATTAGGACCCTCTTTCGATATCCGAGCTCAAAAATTATTTACCTTGCTGGAATGGGTTACTTGGCGATTTAGACGGCTTTCGAAGGCGTGGACCCTCTACTAATATGTCGTTATAATACATACGTGTACCAAATTTCAAGTGAATATCTTAATTTAATTTTATCAGCATCTTTAATAATGGAGTGGGTGGTGGAGGGGTGGAAAAATGTCATAAAAAAAACTGAGGCCTTGGCTTCTAGTATATACAATAAATCTCAAGTTTCTGTACTCTTACCAGCTTGCTTTACCTATTATCCCCTATTTAACCCCCAAATACAATCCAGTTCCAGATCTCGTTATAATTCATACGTGTACAAAATTTCAAGACAATATCTTAAACTACTCCAGAGAAAACGTGCGAACAAAAAAAATTACAGACAGACAGAAAGAAATTTGTGTTTTCGCTCATATTTTAAAACTCGACGTTTCATGACATTTTAACCATATTTCAGCAAGATGGTTACTATACTTCCACTACGTGGATGTGAAATTAATTATAGGGATAGTTCTGGAGGTGAAGGGTTGAGCTAATCCTAGGTCTATTCATAAGAAAGTCTATCCCCTATTATTCTTTTTGACATATTTGAGCGTTTTTTGCAAAAATCAATAGATCCAAATTTATTAAGGGTGGATAGTTTTCGTTGAAATGCACTGTATATGGCATACATCTAATCCATTATAATGTTTATATACTTACCCTTACAGATATTTGTCTAGAAATCCTACCATTTTCTAATGGTGTCTGTTTGTTAGTATCAGGCTCAGGTTCTGCAGTAAGCAGTTTGGCATACAAATTGTCACTGGCGGATAAATCCGTGAACTTTCCTTCATTATCTATTTTACCCTGAAAGAAAATATATAATGTTTGAAACTCTAGCCAGTAATAGTAGTTTCTACAAACACCACAACACTCGATCACCAACACTCGACTACCGTTCCTCCAACCACCTTGGCATCGTTGGGAGATGACTAAAACAAAATATTTAATCAAGAAATTATTAGAACAGAAGCTCTAATCACCTCCCGATGATGTCAACATGGTGGGTGAAACACACGTCGAGTGTAGAGTTCAAATGTTTTGGAGTTTGTAAAAAGTGCTTTAGAGGCTCCAGTCCATTTTAGTACTGTATTCATTAAATATAAATTCTTACATTCTTTAAGATGATTATATGGTCAGCATTCTTCAGCTGTTGAACTTGATGAGTCACTAATATCCTGGTCTTCTTAGCTAAATAACCATTAATACATTCGTTGTACAAATGTTTCGAGACGTGTATGTCCACTGCTGATAGAGGATCGTCTAGTAAATAAATATCTGCATTTCTATAAACCGCCCGAGCCAGACTGATTCTAGCCTTTTGACCACCACTTAGAGATGCTCCTCTTTCACCAACTATCGATTGGTCTCCGTCGGGGAACTGTTCAAAGTCCTTCTCCAACGCACACGAACGTATAACTTCGTTGTAACGTTTTTTATCGTACTCTTGGCCGAATAGTATGTTTTGGCGGATCGTAGTGGAGAATACCCAGGGTTCTTGTGAAGCATAAGACAGAGATCCATTTATTTCTATTTGTCCACTGACTATCTGCAACTCTCCTAAATGAAAACATAAACGAGAAATTAGTAAAGTGCTAGCTCTAAAAACAGTATGCTTGGACGTCAAAAAGTCGTCGGGGTAATTTTTTTTCTACTGCACGTGATAGCTAGTACAAAAAAATGGGATAGAGCTAAACTAAAAAACAATATTGCCTATTTCGATAATATGTAATTTACAAGTCTCTTTAAATCTTGTCACATGGCACTATATACACCAGTATATCAGTTTTGTGGAAGAGTGCTCCACTATCTCTAATCTAATATGTATAACTCAAGTCATCCATTGATCAAGTAAACAAGTGGATGCAATAAAGACGACCCTATAGCGTATCTAAAATTGTCTTGTCTTCTGTCAAGTAATGGCAGCAGATGGCGTTTTGCAAGGATCAATTCTGGGACCCTTGCTTTTAACCTATTTGAAAATGATATTGTGAAGTTATTCAAGTTGGTTGCTTACTTAATGTTTAATGTGTCTAAACTAAATTTTTGATAAACAGTACTTAATGAAACTAGTACAGAAAATTGCGTACCTAATATAGATTGAAGAAGTGAACTCTTTCCGCTTCCAACCTGTCCTATGATACCTATGAGCTTTCCTGTACCAACATTCAAATTAACATTGTTCAAAGCAGTTTCATCAGATGTTGCATTCCATTTTACTGTTAGATGTCTGAGGCTAACAGCGTTTTTGTTAAGACTGTCTGTGGAATGGTAAATATTTTCAATATTTCCAACAGGTTCAAATTCATGGTTCATCATGAAGGCCTCTAGTCTGCGAATAGTTACAAATAGTTCTGCAACCTCTGAGATGCCTCTTACAAACATTGATGCTATTGTTTGCGATAGGACGTTAAAATACGCTACTAATACAAAAACCTAAAAAGTAACGTGTATGTAAAAGATAAGTAATAAGAAATAAACAAGGTTTACAAAGTTTCCCAACATATCTCGCAATGAAAATTAAGAGGAAATACGTGAGTGAACGTTGTAAACCTTATACCGAAATACCTTATATTATATATATGGTAAATTGAATATGGTTTTTAACCGTATACTAATATGGTAAGAGAAATGGTTACTCGTCACTTTCTTACTTTGGAAGCTGTAATTGGTTGGTCAGTCATCGCCATAGTGACTAATGTACAAAATAATGCAACTCTAGCAGTGAATAAGTTGAAAGTCATATATAGACCCCTCATATAGGCCGATTTTAATACTATTTTTAATTCCGCCTTTCTCGCTAATTTTATCAGTTTCTCGAAAGGCTTTTCCCAAGCGTACATTTTTATTACTTGAACACCAGATATGATTTCGTCCATCAATCGTACTCTTTCGTCAGTTCTTGCGGCTGTCTTCTTCCTGTATATAGCAGATAATTTTCCAGTGTAACCTAGAAGCAAATTTGATTATCATGTTTATTTCTCTCTCTGAAGTGGTTTCCTCTAACACCAGAACAATTAAGTACTACACTAGAGTATTATCACTTGTCGAAATACCCTTCAAAATATAGTGTTTAAGTGCTTCAGTAGTTGTGGAAATTAATTCAGAGGCAGCACCATATCGAAGGTTCTAGCTTCCTCCAGAAATACTTATTTCTTGTTAATTACTTTTGTCTTACCTTGCAATGGAACTATAACCAGGACAGGAAGTATTCCCAAAACGCCTGCGTATCCGGCGTCCGCGTATAAAAAATACGTTACAATAATGGTGGTAGTTGGGGCCACCCACATATGATGGATGAGAACTGACACATAGTCAAATCTACTTACATCGTTTGAAAGTAAATTTACTACTTTACCGGAGACTATCTCACCAAGTGAAGTCTTACTTAATTTTAAAGCCTAAAAGAAGGTTACATTAGTTATAATTGTAATAAATAATGTGTGAAGTAGTCGAGGGCCTTGAGGATGGTAAGAAAATGGCTATTAGACTGTGTGATCTCTTTAAGGCCTTCGACTCTATCTCGAATAAGTTACTTGTGAAAAAGTTTTATGGCATCCTCGTAATTCATGTATCAACGATATACAACAATGTATGTGCTATGATACCTTAAATTCTGAACTTTTTCAATGTGAAACTCGCGCGAATTGATCAGGCATCATCGTACATAATAAAACGGAGAAATCATGTTTGGTGATCGATGATATGCACGACAATCGTTTCGTTTCCGTACCACAGACAAATGTTTGTAACATAAATTCGCCGCCTATTTAGTTACGGAGCCTTCAAATCGTTGCTGTTCAAAATGAAGATTGTTGATAGTCCATTCTGCGATTGTAACGGAAATATTGGCGACAATAATCACGCTATTTGAATGCAGTTTTAACTTAATTGGTGTGAATTTCTTGAAATAAAATGTTGTAGAATAGTATTCCGCTACCTGTGGATAGTACCTCGCTACTATACATAGTTATCACAAACAAAAAGTTTAAATATATATTTTGGGAGTTTATTAGGTTATGTCGTATCAAAATATAGGTTTAGATGAGTTCCTCTGTCCTTGCCCATTGTTTTTATATACCCTCTTTTCATTGCCCAATGTGTGTTACGTATTAAACAAAGTCGTCATGAAGGTCATCTTGATGTGAAGTGTGTCCCGGCCCAATAATCATTGAGTGAAATACGTTTTTTAACACTGTTTGTTAGTTCTCTTGTGTTAGGTTATCGATTGATTAGTTTTTAGAATTATAGGTTTCAATTATAGCTTGAAGTTGGAGAAAGCGTTATTTATTTGGCAAGAAGTATTGTGGCTGAATAGAGGCATCCAAAGCCAGTGAAGAGGGAAAAAAAACGTATTTCTTTTAAGGGCGATGTTTGTAGATAGTTCTTTCTGAAATGTTTACCTTTCTATAAATTAACGCACAGCAAGCAGCGCGGACTTTCATGCCACAGTGGAAGCCATCCATGAAGTAATGATTTGTAAAAAAGGCACCGGCGACATTTAAGGCCACTACACCTCCAGCATACCATAGAGCCTCCTCCAGTCGAGTAGGGCTGCCTGGACGGAAGTAATCCAAGAGTTTTCCGAGAACTATTGGTTGACTTAAACGGACGAAGATATCCATTAATACTAAATTTATACCTAAATATAAGTACTCTGGCCAAAATGTCGCTATTAATACTTTAAGTAGGCTCGGCTTTCTTTTAGTATTCCTCGATGATTCCACATGTTTGTCCCATGTTCTAAAAAAAATTACCAGCCATAAAGGGATTAATATACAAAGGAAGAAAGAAAGAATTAAAGGAGTGAGGAAGGCGATATCCAAAACGCCGGGCTGATGTTTTAGTGAGGCTGTGCATCTAGCAGGCAACTTCGACAGGTAGCATAATGCTATGGTCGTTTTGTACAGCAAAGGGAGCCCGTTGCCTGAATCACAAAACGTTTATCAAGACGTTGTAAATAAGAAGAAGGTTCCCTTGATTCTCTATCTCGGGGGGGC
The DNA here is from genome assembly GCA_963583905.1 of Stenurella melanura. NCBI lineage: Eukaryota > Metazoa > Arthropoda > Insecta > Coleoptera > Cerambycidae > Stenurella > Stenurella melanura. The sequence goes on from OY757311.1 coordinate 155,690,412, forward strand.
ACCTACGTTAAATATGAAGCTTATACATTGGCTGTGTGTACCATGAGGGAATTGAGCAAGCGTTATTAAATACTGCTAATAACTTAAATTTAATAAATTTTGACTAGCTGTGATGTAACTCAGTAAAATTAGACGTTACATGATAAGTTAACAGAAATACACTATTTTCTTATTCTGTAACGCACCTTTTCTGTAAAAGATGCCAATACGGACATTTATTCGGAGTAAAAGTTATATTCTTGTGCGGTTTTCAAGAAAATTCGCCACGTTTTCCAATAAATTTGCATTTTACATAAAAAAGACATTAAAATATCGATATTAAAAGGGTTTGATTCATCGGGTGCCTAAGAAACCCTCATTGCAAATACAAAACGAAGATCAAATGCAATATGCATTAGTTTCCGAGATACAGGGTGTTCAGGTAATTCTCCTGAAAATGTTTTTTATGAATATTTTCGAAACTATTATTACCAGCATTCCTGGTATGCAGGAGTGTGCCGCGATTGTATTTTTGTAACAAATGAAAAATAATCTAGCATACAATGCCAGAATGACAATAAGTCAAATTCAAAAATTCAAATATTTATTGATCCTTGTTGATCATGTACATGATATAGGACAGATCATATAGGCACAATTTTAGGTTACATAATAAAAAAAAACTCATACTAATGGCCAATATAATATTATACACTAAAACACAATTGTATAAGACAAAACACTGGGGAGAAACGAACAATATAAAATTCGGAAACAAATTAAAAGTTTAGTAAACAAAGTTTATAAATACATGTTAATTTGTTGATTGGACTTGACGTTATATATAAAAATAATTTCTGATACAGAATAGTCAATTTAAGTTCAAATTCGAGTGTATTTATTCTTAAAGACAAATATGTGTATAAGAAAAGGTACAGTTTTAAACTTGCCGTTAAAACCTAAATAAACAAAGAGAAATATACAAAAATATGAGTAGATTACATAGCCTATGCACCTTTATATGTCATAGAAATTAACAAAGTAAGTGGAGTAGTGTATCAGTTAAAATATTCCGTGGTGTTATATTCTTTTTTGGTTTTCTGTAGTTCATTGTTCTGTAGTTTTATTATTTCCTTTTGGAAAAAGTGTTCTATTGAAACATAAAAAATGGTAATGTTTAGTAATGTGGAGGATTTAGTAATAGAAGGAAACCATCTAAAGATGTTTTTATTCGAACCCACCTAGAATTTAGAAACGTTGGACTTAAGAGAGGTCCAAGAAATGAAGAACAGCGAAATGGGCGATTTAAAAACATAATTTTGGCCAAATTTAACAATAATAATAAATTAAGTATCAGAAGAGCGGCCCAACAGCTGCGTGCGCAAGCTGTGCATGTTTCCAAAAACAAAGTTTTTCGGCAGTCAGTCCAAAGCCCTCAACCAGCTCATCCCGAAAGGCATATCAATTTTTGTAATTGATTTATAAATGCCATGGAACAAGATCCCGATTTCGGAAATAAAATTATTTGGACTGATGAAGCTACATTTAACCATAATGGATCGGTTAATTTTAATAATTTAAGAATCTGGACCCCTCAGAATCCTCATATAATTCGCTCTAGGGCATTTCAACACAAGTTTAGCGTTAATGTATGGTATGGTGTTATAAACATTACTTTTTGTGGGCCCCACATCCTGCCTCCCAGTTTAAATAGACCATTATTTAATGATTTTTTAAATAACCATTTTTTTCAATATCTCGAGGATATTCTTCTTAATTTATGAACTGAATCCTGGTTTCAAATGGACGGAGCTCCTGCACATTTTGCTGTTGGGAACCGTTTGTGGGTAAACAATAATTATCCTGAACGGTGGATTGGTCGATTAGGTGCAAGAGCCTGGCCACCCCGTTCACCGGATTTAACTCCAGTTGATTTTTTTGTCTGGGGCTATTTAAAGGACAAAGTCTACGCAATCCCTGTAAACACGAAGAAGAGTTAATAGAAAGAATTTTCGAAGAATGTGAAAATTTGCGGGCTAATCCTGATTTAATTCGTAAAGCTGTACACTCTGTACGGCGCAGATGTCAGAAATGTGTTGAAGCTGGCGGAATGCACTGTGAACAACTCTTGTAATTTGTAATTTACCTTACTTTAATCTAATTCATTGTTGTCTAATAAAAAATAATGTAATCAAATTTTGTTTTACTGCCATTGATTTTTCTGTTCTGCTAAAATTATTCATAAAAAACTATTCCCGACTAAAGTTCAGATAAGATTTACTCAAAAACTGTAAATTTTAGAGGAAGAACACAAGAGACCTTTTTTTGTGTAGAAAACTTCAAATCTTTGCTCATAAATTAATTTAAAATTGTCATACAACAAAGTTGGGGCTAAATTATACCTAGGCCCTTTCAGTTTCACCCGCTCCTGAATGACTTTCGTACATAGTTGTCATATTTTCTTAAAAAGCATAAAAAGCTAAATTCCTGTGTAAATTATCATTTGTTTATCTTTAGACGTTTCGGACATATTCATAAAGAAACATTTTTAGGAGAATTACTTGAGCACCCCTGTATCTCGGAAACTTCCCGACCCATGTTTATAGGAACTTTTTTCTTATTTTGAAAAGTTGTGTTAGTGAAGATTGGCCTATGCAATTCGGGACACCCTGTATATTTCAACGTTTACGGAGACAATTGATATATGAAATTATTCATTAATTTTGGGGTAAAGGGTTCAAAATAATAAACTGAAGTACAAAACTTTCCAGAAAAGAGTTTTTAATTCCAAAAATGAAAAAATCAATTTTATTTTGAAAATAATGTGTTTTATTGTTTTTGGTTTGTACATATTTTTCATATTATTCGAGGTATTTTATTACAACTTCAAGGGCCTGTAAATAGTATCAGGCTAAACTAAAGTTTCTTGCGCCTGAAACTTAAGTTCCCAGGGGCCTATGCAATGTGTTTATATATTACAAAGGGTTGTATATACTACAAATTAAAATTTTGAATAGAAGCATGTGGAAAAAATTCAGATTTTTAACCACCAGAACACTCGAATAGCCATTTATTGCTTTTAAATGTTCTTTCCGTTTGACCGATGTAATACCCATTGCATTATATCTCTCGCAAGAGAGTTTATAATTCCAAATTTTTACATTTTTATTTGTCTTCCGTTTTATATCGCAAACGATATTCGACGTTTTTAATCGACAGGTTTAAATGGCATTTAATGACCTGATACTGCGTATAAATTTTTTTCTGACAAGGGAACAAGATATAACAGAAATACCAATTCCAATTTTAGGGTAAATCTCAGTGATTTTTGTAACTTTAGTAGTTTATTATATTTACTGAAAACTGTTGTTAGTTGATATTTGTTTTATGTCCTGTTGCGTTATTCAAGATTCGGATGTAATGTAATGAGACTTAAAAAGAGGGCTTAGAAGCATATCGAGCAAGATGGATAGTTCCAGGATGTTTTGTAAAAATGTTGTTCTTTAATTAATAATAAATGGTGCAATAAAATTTTACATTCATTTATTTCTAATAAAACGTTCAACTCAATCAATTTCCTTGGAAAGCGGGTAACTATTTAAAGAAAAATCTGATTATATAATATCCCAAATTGTTTCAGAAATTTGTGATATCAAGCGTAAAGTCATGAATTATCAATGATATGATATCAACAGTTATGACAATAAGGGTACACAAAATGACATTTTTAATACACAATGACATAAAACTTGAAAATGAGGCTTTTCTGTTCTTTAAAATACACCAAATTGAAAATACCGCGAACTTGGTTTAATTCTGTTGCATCGACGACTCCTCGATGAGTTGGTTACAACATGAGTTGAAATCACATGCAGCTTTATAATTCCAAATTTTTACATTTTTATTTGTCTTCCGTTTTATATTGCAAACGATATTCGACGTTTTTAATCGACAGGTTTAAATGGCATTTAATGACCTGATACTGCGTATACATTTTTTTCTGACAAGGGAACAAGATATAACAGAAATACCAATTTTTCTTCCAATTTTAGGGTAAATCTCAGTGATTCTTGTAACTTTAGTAGTTTATTATATTTACTGAAAACTGTTGTTAGTTGATATTTGTTTTATGTCCTGTTTCGTTATTCAAGATTCGGATGTAATGTAACGAGACTTAAAAAATAGGGCTTAGAAGCAAGATGGATAGTTCCGGGATGTTTTGAAAAATGTTGCACTTTAATTAAAAATAAATGGTGGAATAAAATTTTACATATTATTCGTTTATTTCTAATAAAACGTTCAACTCAATCAATTTCCTTGGAGAGCGGGCGACTATTTAAAGAAAAATCTAATTATATAACATCCCAAATTATTTCAGAAATTTGTGATATCAAGCGTAAAGTCATGAATTATCAATGATATGATATCAACAGTCATGACAATAAGGGTACACAAAATTACATTTTTAATACACAATGACATAAAACTTGAAAATGAGGCTTTTCTGTTCTTTAAAATACACCAAATTGGAAATACCGCGAACTTGGTTTAATTCTGTTGCATCGACGACTCCTCGATGAGTTGGTTACAACATGAGTTGAAATCACATGCAGCTATTTCGTAAAAGTAGGCTATTAATTCCAGTTAACTAAAAAATAAGAGTATGCATTGGAATGGAGAGATTTAATTAAGTTCCAGCCATAACATTTTTGGTGAGATGAACTCTGTAAAAGAAAAGGCATCAAGAAACATATTATATCAAAAATAATGAATCCGAAGGGTCATTCATGTTTTATAAAATGTAAATGTTGTAATGGTACCGTAGTCATCCAAGGATCATGCTTACTTCTCTAATCGGTCTCCTAATATCGTACTTCGGTCTTTACGAAATGGCTTGTATAGATCATCTACATCCAAATCCTCTTTGTATCCCTTCTTGAAAAAATCTATCGTATATCTGAAAAATACAAGAATACACACAATAGTAAGATGTTAATAATTATTTTGTTCAGTAAACTAATAAACTCGGATTCTATATTTATCTGAAAAATGAGAATTAAATCTATTACTAACCGACTCAGAAATCAAAATATGAGGGATTTTATTCATTTTTGTTGATATATTTTTTTTTTTATTTTTTTATTTTAATGCCTTATTTATATTAACGTCCTGGCGGAGTTCAGCTATTGCTGCTCTACCACTCAACCAGGCTCTACAACTCAACCATATATTGCGGCGAATTGGTGTACGCAAGTAGACTAGTAGAAAACAATGGCGTCTAACTTATTTTTTCCAAATATAATAGGAAATGTTCTGAAGCTCTTTATTCTTCATGAATACACTTATTGCACATTTACAATAATTCTTCATTACAAGCTTTATATCTACTTATGGAAACAGTATAATTTGATTATATAAATTGGCAATATCTCAAACGGTTATACAAAGCACTCTTTAAGAGGTCCCATAGGAAAAATCTAACGAAGTTAATAGGGAACTTGCTTATAATTTAAAAAATAAAAATAATACTAAAAAACATAGCGTAACGTTGTAATAAAACGTGTACTTCACAAAAAAATAAGATTTCTAATTCCACGCGATCAGTATGTCGCACCGCCCCGGAAGCAACTCAATCAGATGTTTGCCGGTGTTACTAAACTGATTGATTTGTTAGCGACTGTTCTGATATAAATATACATGGTTGGGCAATAGTCCCGGAACGGCTCGATTAAGCCGAACGGGACCTCGTATCAACTTCGGGTTTTCGACACTGTCTTCAGCGAAATTTTTAGAACTTCTTGACATGTATTTCAGGACCGTGACGTCATTACGTTCGGAGGTGTGACATAAGTGTCAATTTTTTTAAATGAAACACCCGGTATATTTTTCCATATTTGTATACTATAAGGGGTCCCGAATTCAACGATGTAACGTTTTGTAATTTCTAATTTTCCCTTATTGAGACCACATTACATAACAGAATCCATACAAACGTTACATCGTTGAATTTGGGACTCCTTAAAGTATACAAATATGGAAAAATATATCGGGTGTTTCATTTAAAAAAATTGACACTTATGTCACACCTCCGAACGTAATGACGTCACGGTCCTGAAATACATATCAAGAAGTTCTAAAAATTTCGCCGAATACAGTGTCGAAAACCCGAAGTTGATACGAGGTCCCGTTTGGCTGTAATCGAGCTGTTCCCGGACTATTGCCCAACCCTGCATTTGTGTTTTATAGTAGTTGTGCTAATATTGTAGTTGTACTAATGTTATACTAAACTTTCATACAACGTATCACAGCACCTCTCTTCTCTTTACCATTTATAATTTTTGGGATGCCAATCTAGAAAGCAGGGGTCTTTCGAGATGAAGCAGCAGGACGAAAGTCCCTAAATGATGTGATGGAAATATTGACGGGTACAGAGATTTTCTGTTCTTTCATTTAAAAGGCAAAAAACCGCGCTGGATTGTTTTTGTTGGTCCACCCTGTATATACAAATACAGACATCTAAAGCATATTACTCTCCTGTGCGTTGCATATTCTATTAAAAAAAGATATACAGTGTGAACCTAAAGAAACGCACAAAATTCATATCTTTGGTATGTGTCATTTTTCAAAAAAATCCTCGGACAGGTCGATTTTAGTTTTGTAAATGCTATATTTTGTCACAATACCAAAATTTATGACGTCATTGGTTTTTGAGTTATGATGCCATCATACATTTTTTTTTAATGGAAACGGACATTTTTGTTTACTGTTTTTGGTGGTATATTCCTTTAACTTTCTGATGGTATAAAAAAATGATATTACCTGAGCCATTCTTTTGGAAAAAATGACATTGTATGTAAAAATAGCTTACCTTTCGCAAATTCACGAGTAATGTACCACTTTCTTATGGACTGATAAATATTGTTGCCTACATTTTTGTTTTAACTAGCATGAAAACATTTGACACAAAAGCAAAACAAAGAAAATAATAAAAAAAACAATCACCTTAACAACAGAGAGATACAGGCCTTTTTGTGTAAAGTATCGATAACTTTTTTATTCCTGGCACGTGTGGAACCTCAGTATTGTGACACTTCTGAGACAGTGTAAAACAAGTGAATACAATGCCACGTTTAAGAGAACGCGTAGAACTTTTGATGATGGTTGGATATGGTGATAGGCTGAGAACTCATCAGGAAGCATGCGATGTTTTCAATGTCAAGTATCCGGAAAAGCAAATTTCCAGATCCACTGTAAGTAGATTGGTGGCTAGATATGATGAATCTGGCAGTGTAGCTGACCTCCCTCGAGGTCGCCCTAGCACAAGCTACGAAACCAAATTAAATATTCTTCTAGAAAGTGAGGAAAACCATCATCTTTCGACAAGGAAGCTGGCTTTAAATCGTAACGTGAGTCAAGTACGTCTATTGAAAAAAGGAAAATACCATTCATACAAAGTGCAATTAATCCACGAATTGAATGAGGACGATCCAGATCGGCGCTTACAGTGTTGTGAACAGCTGATGACCTTGTGCGATGAAAACCCAATTTTTTTAAAAAACATTGTTTTTTCTGATGAAGCTACATTTTCTTTAAAGTTGCCTGTACAACGGCATAACTGTAGGTATCGATAATGCGAAAGTCCTCATTGGACTCAAGAAGCCCATACACAGCGACGAGGCAAGGTAAACGTGTGGGCAGGTATGATTGGTGATCGTTAATTGGGACTTTTTTTTTTTTAAGAAAATCTTACGGCCGCAAGATATTTACAGTTTTTGCTAGTTGAGTTAGTGTCAGCGTTAGCAGTTACGTTTCCGAACAATGAAGATGAAGATATTCCTGCTAAAAACGTCTGGTTTTAGCAAGACGGGGCCCCACCTCATTTTGGGATAGCAGTGCGTCAGTTTTTAGATGACACTTTTACTGGAAGGTGGTCGAGGTCCGATAGAGTGGCCCCCCGCGTTTACCGGATTTAACCCCCTTAGACTTTTCTCTTTGGGGTTACTTAAAGTTAAGAGTGTATTTTAACAGACCGGATACCACAGAAGAATTGAAAGACAGAATTGGCTTGGAGATGAGACGAATTGCCCATGAGATGATTCAGAACAGCGTGCAAAGTGTCTACACCCGTCTTGGTCAATGCCTAATGGTTTGAGGGTCGCAATTTGAGCAATGGAGATAATTTTTTTCTCACATATACTTATGTAAGGTATCAATCAATAAAAATAAATTTTTCCAAAATAATGGCTGAGGTAATATCATTTTTTTTAATATCACCAGAAAGCTAAAGGAATATACCACCAACACAGTAAACAAAAATCTCGGTGTCCATTAAAAAAAAAAAAAAAGATGATGACGTCATAACTCAAAAACCAATGACGTCATAAATTTTGGTATAGTCACAAAATGTAGCATTTACAAAACTAAAATCGACCTGTTCGAGGATTTTTTTGACAAATGACACACACCAAAGATATGAATTTTGTTTGTTTCTTTAGATTCACATTGTATAGGAGGCTTTGTACTTAATATAATGTTAAATAACTATTTATTCAAAGTCAGCCATACTCGATAATAATACAAAGAAAATTATATTGCTCTACTCTTTCCTTCCGTTTATTGGCGGTATCCATTGATTTTATATTTCTCGTATATCTGCAATGAACTATACATAAACTAAATTCGAATCAGAGTGTGGGATTTGTTGGATCAACAATTTTTTGAGATTTAACTTCAGAATGTATTTACTTACGTGAAGAACAAGACTGAAAGAGGATTCGCTCTGTCCCTAGGATTTGGCTTGACATTTTCTTTGGTAATATCCATTTTAGCTTTTTAAACTACTGATTAATAAATATTATTTTCGTTCTTGATAGAGGATAAAATAATTTCATAAAATATTCGAAAGCCCTGGTAAAATTATGTGTACATTTTAGGCACGAAGAAGTCTAGTTTGGTAAGTTCCTTTATTAGTGTTAGTTTCTTTCGTCGTGTCAGAGTTCCGAAATCTGAAACAAAAAAAGAATGTTTTATTTTATTAAAGATTAATAGTAGGTAATCAATTTTTGTTTATTAAGCAGACGATAATTGTTAGGAAGTTTTGAAGGCTGAGTTATTTTGAAACCTAAAATGAGAAGTTGATAATCTGCAATTAGGTTTTGTGTTTAATGGGTTTTCAACTGTTTGTTAAATGTTATAAAAATAATTCCATCTTAAAATAGAGATAACCATAGGTGTTACGAAACAGTAAGGATAAGTAGGGTTAAGGATATTACAATTTTTAATAACGTACCTATACACTATTTCTAACCAAACAAAATTTTAAATTCCTACGTATTTTAATTTATATATTTATAATGTTTCTAAAATAGTACTATAAAAATATGACTTATTGCATGACTGGTTTTATTCGTTTTTACAAACACTTCTTTCTTGCTTCAATTTTTATAAGACTTAGAAAATGTTGATAATGTGGACGGCACTTGGTGATCACTCACCTGTTTGACAACAATGTAGGCGTTGAAATTGATTTTTAAACCAGTGTAACATATGAGAAAACTTTCTGGGTCTCTACTGTCTTTCTTTCCTGCAGGCCATTTATTCTTTTTAGTACTAGATGGCACTGTCAGTATTTAAAATTATTTGGCTAAAATGTTGGGAATAATTGAGTAAAATTCCTAGTATACAGGGTGTCTCGCTTAAGACTCCCGGGGTCACTTTTTGTATAGATAGATAGATAGATAGATTTTTATTGGTCATAATTACACAAAAGTGTTTTGACAAGTCAGGTGAGATTGTAATATAACAATTGTAAAATACAAGATCTATAAATAAAAACGTATAACTAATTAAATAAATGTATATAACAAGATTGAAAGATAAGTTACACACACATATAGACATATATAAATATATATACATATAGGTGAAAAAAAAACAATACAATCTTTAACCAAACAGTACATAATAAACCTACAGTTAAAAATATACAGCAAACAACAAACATTATAACGTCACAGAAAAATCAGCCTGTAAGAATTCATCAAAGTCGTAGAAAGCATTGTCTAACAAGAAACGTTTAATTACGGTTTTAAAGTGATTGGATTCAAGTTCTTGTACAGCGACTGGTAGCACATTAAAAAATTTTATTGAGAAATAGCTCGTACCATTTCTTGTCTTCGATAACCTCAAAAAATCTAAAGCAATATTTCTTTTATTTCGCGTTGAGTGCTCATGAATATTATCATGTGTTATATACTTATTAAGATTATCTTTTATGTATATGAGGCACTGGAATATATATGAACATGGCGAGGTAAGTATGTTTAGATTTTTAAAAGTGTCCCTACAATCGTCTCTATATGACAACCCAGCAATTATTCTTACAGCCTTTCTTTGCATCGAAAAGACTGTTTTAGCATGTGGAGAGTGGCCCCATGCTAGTATGGCATAAGTTATAGTACTTTGGACTAGAGCATGATATGCCATTAAAAGCGTTGCCTGTGAGACATGTTTTACTAGACTGCGTAATAGGAAAATTTTCCGAGACACATTTATTTATAACCGAAAGAGATATTTGAATTCTGTAAAAAGTGTTCACTTAAACATACAGGGTGTTTCAGGTATGCGGTCATTCATTTCTAGGGGTGTACATAAAAAATATTAAAAAAAGGCCATATAAATATGGGTCCGAAAATCCCTCCTAAGGGAACTGCGGGTCTCTGAAGGAGGCATCCAAATTGACATTTTATATAATATCTCAGGAACCCTTTGAGCTACAGTGACTAGTTTTTGCACGTGATTCGATATCAATAAAGGTCATTATCTGATGTTGTCCACCAAGGGTAAATTCAATCACAAAGGTTTACAAAATTGGGAAGGGGGAACTTATTCTCCCCCCAATTTTTTTAATCTCATCGGAATATGATTCCTTGGCTATAAATACACAACAAAGGTTATCTTATTGTAACCCCAACCGGTTTCCAGAAATTTAAACCTAAACGAATTCTTCCAGTCTTCTTGCGTAAACAGAATTTTTTGGCGCCCATTTTGAACATTTAATTTAATTTGACAATCTTTGAAATCTGTTGAGTCCTTTAATTTAGTAATACTTTGTTATTTTTCCTTAGTTTATTTAAGAGAATAATAAATGCAATGCACTAATTTTGGGTGCCTCCTCCAGAGGCCCGCAGCGCCTTCAAAAGGGATTTCCGGACCCATGTTTATATGAACTTTTTTCATATTTTTTAATGTAAAATCACTCTTAGAAATTAATAACAGTATACCTGAAACACCTTGAATAAATGACTTCAGTTTTGAGTAAAAGCGACCTTTCTTCAAATTGATGTATAAATGGTGCTGCGATGTAAAGAAATTTTTAGATCGTAGGAACCTTAAAACATTACATCGCAAGCAACTTTCTTAATGCAAACAAATTTCGAAACATAATTTTTTTCAAGATATTGAGATTCAATATAATTTTTTAAATAAAATCGTTGTCTTTTAAATGAAGTGAACCTGAATTGTTTACATAATAGTTTAATAACTTAATTGTTAGCATTTGGTTGTCTGAAAAAGTGCTCAAAATATTTTCTGTAATTTCTTATGAAAATGTAGAGGGTGAACCAGTAAAAAATAAATAATGTAATATCCCATCAATTCAGAAGTTGAAATATATTTCTATATATTTCTATATATTTTTATATTTCTAAACGGGTCCTTTTTACTATAAAGAATGCTCCAAAGGACATATCAACTGAAATTTACTTTAAAATCATAATGATGTTCAAGTCACTCGAAAATCTATGAATTTTTGAACATTTTTTGTATTATAAAAGTTGCTTAGAATACATATATCATCAGATGCACCTCTTTTCAAGGTTCCTGAAATAGAAAAATTTCTTTGCAAGTCCATCTATAGGTACTTCTTAATTTGTAGGAGTATAATTTTTACTCAAAACTAAATACTTTACATATTCTAGTGGGTTCCTGTTATAGAATTGATACACCACTTTCAGTAATCGGGAAAATGACCTATGGAATTTTATGTGGGACACCCTGTATATATTTTTCAAAATGGGAGATTCAGAAAAAAAGATTTTGGGAATAATTGATAGAAAACAATGAGTATGCACATCAGGTATTAAATGTTATTAAATAATAGAATTTTAACTCATTAAAACATTGGCAGGGACAATCTAGGTGAATTAGGAAAAATGACAGAAAGGCAACGTAAAAATGGGCAATTTGCAGAAAATTGAGGAGAGGCCACAACCGACTTATTAAAAATCTCACTTCCAATCCTCTCTGTAAAATTTTTGGATTGAATTGAACTATCCAAAAACATTTCTTTTTAAATCTCGGAAACCATCACATACGGAAAAAAAAAACCGCTGCCTAAGGAATCACTACTTCCACATCCAGATTCTTCATCCAAATCGTTTTAAAGGAAACATCTTGACTATATTTGCACTCGAGTATGTGGAAATTATTGGTCATAGAATTTTAATAATATTTGGGGCAGATGTCATAGAAAAGTTTGAGGAGTTGGTTTCTACCATATACGTTAAAAATGAAGTTTTTAGTTCACCCTACTTATTTTCTACTATTCACCTCCCACCCCTTCAATGGAGGCATCTCAATCAGATGTCACTACAATACATACGTGTACTAATCTCAAGTGAATATCTCAATTTGATGTTATCAATCCCATTAATAATGAAGCGGAGGTGGTGGAGTTTGAAAAATATTAGAAAGAAATCTGAGGCCTTGGTTTCTAGTATATACACCGAATCCCAAATTTCTGTATTCTTATCACCTTGATTTACTTATTTTCCCCTAGTCACTCCTATTAACCCTAACCCTTCTATGGAATCATCCCAAAATATAATCTAGTTCCAGATGTCGTTATAATACATACGTCTACCAAATTACAAGTGAATGTCTCAATTTTATTTTATCAACCCCTTTAATAATGTAGTAAGGGTAGTGGAAGGGTTGAAACATATTGTTAAAAAATTTGAGGTCTTGGCTTCTAGGACATACACCGAATTTCAAGTTGCAATACTCTTACCAGCTTGGTTTACTTATTTTTCCCTATTTACCTCTACTTACCCCCACTCCTTCAACGCAATCATGTCAAAATATAATCTAGTTTCAGATATAATTATAATATATAAATGTACCAAATTTCAAGTGAAAATTTAAATTTAATTTTATCAACTCTTAATAAGGGAGTGGGGGTGGTGGGGAGAAATAGAAAATACTAATAAAAAAACCTGAGACCTTCGCTTCTAGTACATACACCAAATTTCAAGTTTCTGTAGTCTTACCAGCTTGCTTTACTTATTTTCCCCTATTTACCCCTATTTAACCTCCAACCCTTCAACGGAATCATCTCAAAATATAATCTAGTTCCAGATGTCGTTATGATACATATGCGTACTAAATTTCATGTGAATATCTCAATTTTATTTTATCAACCCCTTGAATAATGGAGTAGGGGTGGTGGGGGCTGAAATAAATTATCAAAAAATCTGGGGCCTTTGCCTCTTGTACATACACCGAATTTCAAGTTTCTGTAGTCATACCTGCTTGCTTTACTAATTTCCCCCTATTTACCCCTAAATAACCCCGAACCCTTCAAAGGAACCATCTCAAAGAATAATCTAGTTCCAGATGTCGTTATAATTCATACGTGTATCAAATTTCAAATGAATATCTCAATTTTATTTTATCAACCCTTGTAATAATGAAGTAGGGGTGGTGGGGGTTGAAAAATATTATAAATAATCTGAGACCTTGGCTTCTAGTATATACACCGAATTTAAAGTTTCTGTAGTCTTACCAGCTTGCTTTACTTATTTTCCCCTATTTACCCCTATTTAACCCCCAACTCTTCAACGGAATCATCTCAAATTATAATCTAGTTCCAGATGTCGTCATAATACATACGTGTACCAAACTTCAAATGAATATCTCAATTTTATTTAATCAACCCTTTTCATATTGGAGTAGGGGTGGCGGGGGTTGAAAAATATTATAAAAAAATCTGACTCCTTGGCTTCTAGTACGTATACCGAATTTCAAGTTTCTGTACTCTTACCAACTTGTTTTACTTATATTCCCCTATTTACCCCAAATTAACCCCCAACCCTTCAACGGAATCATCTCAAAATATAATCTAATTTCAGACGTCGTTATAATACATACGTGTACGAAATTTCAAATGAAAATCTCAACTTTCTTTTATCAACCCCATTAATGGGGTAGGGGTGGTGGGGGGTTGAAAGATGTTATAAAAAAATCTTAGGCCTTAACTTCTAGTACATACACCAAATTTCAAGTGTCTGTTCTCTTACAAGCTTGCTTTACTTATTTTTCCCTATTTTCCCCTATTTAACCCCCAACCCTTCACCGGATTTCCTCAAAAAACAATCCAGTTCCAGATCTCGTCATAATATATACGTGTACAAAATTTCAAGTCAAGATCTCAAACCGTTCCGGAGAAAACGTGCGGACAAAAAAAAAGTTACAGACAGACAGACAGACAGACCGACAGACAGACAGAAATTTTTTTTCGCTCAAATTTAAAATCTCGACGTTTCATGACATTCTAAACCTATTTTACGGATAAAAATTTTTGAAAATTTTTTTGCGATTACTATACTTCCAATCCACTACGTGGATGTGGAAGTAATTAAGGAAAAGTTGTTCCCCATTTAATTCTCTACAAAGGATGTAGCAGAATAAGCATGATCTAGCTGCCCCCACGTTTTCTTGAACGAACTTTTGAGGACTTCTGGTACATATTGAATACAAATTCTGTGGAAATTTCGGACTTCTTCAATCATTGAAATTTATTTGAAGAAAATGATTATTTTTCCTATAATTCACTAAACCGACTAGTTTCTCAAGAAAAAAAGATTTAACTCTAATTAAAAGTGATTTTTAAAAGCTTTATTATTTGCAGCGGCGGGATCTCCTGAAAAAAAAATTGTAATGATTTATTTCGACAAAGATATTCTGCAAGCACAGAAGTTGAAAGTGTGTCGAATTCAGTGACAGACGCGTGTTTCGTGGCTCCTACAAGATCTCGAGATAAATCCAGATAAAGCGGCAACAAAACGTCGAAATTGTATTTAACTAAAACGTAAACAATTCTGCATTGATTGATACAAATTAGCACGAGTCTGGCTATTTCATATAGTTGATATTTGATTAGCATATGTTGGTTGAATAAAGCAACACAGAATAGTGTATATAAACAACCCGAGAAAGTGTACTGCTTGACCGTAAAATCTATACCTGGATTCAGTCCCTTCTTCAAGTGGGTGATATAAAATAATCAACAGCCAGCCAGATGTGAATGAAACAGATAAGTTTGTTCACTTTATTTTAATTTAATTTAGCTAGTCTATTTTCTTATTTAAATTGAAAAATTGAAAATTAAAATTGAAAGACATTTATTTACTGGTTTATTAATCCTTGTCACAGGACAGTTTATTACACAACAGAGAAAAAAATTTGGTAATGAAATAGAAAATTTGCGGAATTGGAAGGCTTAAAATAATTGCCATAAATTGAAGCCGATTGTTTCAAAGAAACGACATACCTACAGGGTGAGCAAACTATCCCTTCGGAGCTTTTTCTCATAATGCACAAAAATATTGTTACCGCGAGATAGGGCCCTTCCCAGCAACTCCTCCGTAAATGGACATTTACCCGTGGAACGGTTAGTAAATAAAAACAAAAAAGTAAAAAGTAAAAGCTGCCAGATTCGGAAACAGAAAACTTAGAGGAAGGAAAATAAGGAGCTGACCATAGATGGAAACTTAACAGAAGCATGGGAACTGAAAAGAAGCATCTCACAAACACCTACACTTCCCATTCTGTATTCCCACCCGATGCGTCATGCGGCTCTCGCTGCTAACAACAAGCATGTCCAACGTTCAACTCGGCGTATGCAGCCGCAGTCGGTCCGGCGGTATATAAAACATCCGAGATTTGGTTCCGGCACGCGATTTGGCCGTTCGTTGGGCGTGTTTGGCGGAATCGGCAGCAATGCCCACCTTACGCTGTCAAATCAATCAATCAATAAATCAATAAAGATATTTGCAAGCATAACTACGAAACATTTTCTGTATCATCTTTAAGGGTCTACCTATAACATATTTTTTTGAACAGGTAATTGAAGAGGTACGCGGTGGTAAAAAATGACATCTACTAGTGTTTCTCTTTTTTTCCAATTTAACACTGATGATTGAGAGTTATACAAAAATTTGTCCAGAAAAAGTAACTACATAACTACATCATTGATATACCCAATAAGTCACACTGAGTTTTGAAAACAAAAAACTCTTCGTTTAATAATTATTTTTATTATTAAATAATACCCTGTGCACAGAAAATTATGGATATTGTGAAAAGTACCATTGAATACGTCTCTACAATTTTTTTCCACATTGTTTGCCTTTGCATAGTTTTTAGATGTCCACAGTAAGGAAGTTATGCCCCTTTTTATCGCATTATTGTTTTTTCTAATCGAATATAAGGCACAGGTATCAAAAGTGAAAACTTATTGGTGGTTTCCGTAATGAATAAATGAAGAAGTCTATTTTTGTATTTCATATGTAGCAAAACGTTCGAAAAATTTCATTGAAAAAAAAAACTCGAGTTTAGCTAGACCATACTTATTCTGCTACGCCCTTGACCACATTCCCTTTTCAATTCCAAAATGAAGATGAAAATTTAGAGATCTAATTTCAAACAAAATCATTAGATAAAGTATGGGGATACGGGATGCTGTTGAGAATATTTTACACGTACACAATGGAACCGGCCTGGAACGGTGAATTAAGAAAATACGAAATGGCGGCCATCCAGTGTCGTAGCAAGGGGCTGGCCAGGCGGGTGGCTGTCGGAGCATAACCCTCGGGGGGTCGCACTATGCTTAAATGTATACATAACTTAAATTACACTTTCAAAGTTATTGTGTTGTTTCTCCTAGAAAATAAGTCTTGCCAGGGGCGTTCATGACGCTGCGACCGTTACACAAAGGTTACGGAAATGAAATGAGATTACCTAGCTGTTGGACAGACAACAATATGGGTGAAGTTCGTATCAATTTTTTGTTGCAAAATTGTATGCTTCTTACACAATACGTTCTTGCATTTTGAGTTGAACTTTAAACTTTGCCCTTTGAAATTTGAAGTCTTACATTTAAATTTACGACGAGAAATGGGAGACGCAAAGTGGGAAACGGAAAGTGGGAACTGGCAAGTGAGAAATGGGAAATTAGAAACCAAAGAGTAGTAACAAACCGGATTCAGGGGGCCCAATTAGATACATGTGACAAAAATTAAGAAAGACTTTCTTCAATAGTAGACAATGTGAACTATTATGGTGATTAGTGTACCACATACCCTTTCAGTTCAAATTTATTGAAAATATATAAAATTATACAGGACTTAAATCATACATTTGCAGATTTATTGTACAGATAAAAAAATATAGTATTAAATTAGACGTATAAAATCACCCAAACAGAAATAATTTATTTGAAATCTTAGATACAATTATCAGAGATGTTACTGCTTTCTGGTAATAGCACATATTTTCCATCAAGATCATCATCCACATCTTCGCTGATGTTAATTCTAGTAGCATTCGTGGTTCTAAACAAGCTGAGCATAAGCTCGATATTTGAAATCTAAAATAGAAGCAGTTATTATTAACTTTTAAGGGCGCTCGACATTCTCCGCACAAGAATTCTTTGGACCTAGTTCAAAACAAACCTGATTATCTGCATCTGCATGCTTTTTGCCCCCTTAAAACGTCCACATAAAAAAAAAATATATCGGTGTTGGTACAGTATACATGCTGATCTGAACTAAGATGTCCTTTTTAAGTTGTCATCTCCATTTAGCACGATCTTGGGTCCGAGCCATACTTGTACGCAGTCATAGTCACGATATGTGTGAAATGAAGTTGCATCTCCAGTGGCCATTAGGGGTGCTAAGTTCTGTTTCTTGACAACATTTTCACGAAGCACGAAAATGGTCGTTCCAGGTTGCCTATAAATCGCTACTGTACTGACCATACATCTATTAGTCGTTAATAGTCACATGGTACCGACAAGCGATTTTATCAAGGGATTATGGATTCCAATCGATCGACGAAAAGAGCATTTCAGAATATCAAAAATTAAACTAAGTGTGTAATACGTACATAAATAATGAAAAATGGAGATTTAAAGCAAGTACAAAACTGCCATCACAAACAAACCGTAGATTTATGATTTATATGGGTGTTGGTCTTATAGATGCTAAATAACGTCCTATATCTTCCAGTTCAAGATCAACATTGCTTTAACAAACACCGTGTATATTGAAAGAATATATACAAAGGTATTACAGACATTGACCATATTTGAAATCGAACAGTAGGGATTAACAAAATATGCCCTATTTGTAGTTTACCGCTATTTTTATACATTTCATGGTACCTAAGATTCTCTGAAAGTATCCATTTTTGGTGGGTTCAAGCTTCCTCAATTTAACCGAGAGATTGAAGGGTGGGATTTTAGTACTTAGTTTGGTTGATTAGGGCCTCCCATAACGATTTTCCATAAAAACACCTTTGTTACCTCATGTTTTCTCCGTATTCCATTTTTATGTCTAATTCCCAACATTATTACATATTTAAAGAAATGAATTAAAAATAACTTATTTATTATTTCTAATTTCCAACAGATCTAAGAATTTTTTTCTGCTGAAAATGTATTACATGAATTAAAGATTTTTTATGTTCGCTGTCTGTTAACTTTTGGTCGATGTCCAAGATAAAATACAATTTTTCAGTGTATTTTGTCTAGGTTTGTAAACTTCTTTTCTTATAACCCATGAGAAAATCAAGTGATCTGGGGTACTGTGATCTAGTAGGTCACAGTCATCGCACATAGGCCACAACTTGTAATATCAAACTCTTCATGCAGCAATTCAATTGTGGGGATAAGCATCGGCTTAGGATTGTTAAAGAATAATGTTATCGCTAGGTAGATTAAAAGTTTCTTCAATTAGAGACCATTAAATTTTCTAGGTAAAGAAACTGTAAGTCACAATCCCGCATTAGGGTGTATCAAGAGAATTTCCACTCGTTAGGATCTCATATTACATACGAGCATAGTCAGATAAGCTTACGGATGTATCCGGAAATACTTCCTGGTGAGCTACTGAGGTTGGTCCTTAAATTTGGGTACACGTGCGGCAGTTCTCTCGAACACGGTTGGAATTATCAAATTCTACCAAATGTACCTTTTTTAAGCAGAAATTTTCTAGACAAAAGTGCTATAATTTTTCGTAAAAGAGAAAAGGAAAAATATTGCTCATCAGATATAGTCCTCCACGGGCTCGCGTAATGTGATACATAAATTATTGTTTCATAGCTTAAAAAATGTTTCCTTACCAAATCTGGAGATGATCGGTCAAGAGGTAATTGAGATATTGCAAGAAAAATAAAAAAACATTGTCAGCCTGTATCTTTTTCCGCAGCAACAATTTACTAAAGATATTTGGTTATATTATCAAATTTTGGTCCAAAGAATATAATAATAATAATAATAATAATAATAATAATATTTATTTTCCATTTGACATTACATGTATAGGAATAGTCACAAAACTTACAAACTAACGTACACAAAAGTAATCAGATACAGAATAAAAACCTTTGTTTAGTAAAAATTCTTTTAACCTAGATTTAAATAAACTTTCTCTTTTAATACATTTTATATCGTCAGGTAACAAGTTAAAACATTTGGGCCCTATAAAATTAGGAGATTTGGCAGTAATTTTTAGGCTAGCAAAAGGAACATGAAAATTTTGTTCTTGTCTCGTATTAACGTTGTGATAGTGGCTATTTAAAATAAACTTTGTTTGATTTTTAAAAACATATATACACAATTCAAAAATATACAAACTTGGCAAGGTTAATATTTTATAATTTTTAAAAATGTCTTTACATGGATGAGTATACGGAACACCTGCAATACATCTTAAAATGCGCTTTTGAGTGATAAAAACATTAGAAGCAAAAGTGGAGTTTCCCCAGAAGCAAACACCGTATCTCAGACGAGATTCAACTTGTGCGTAATACAAACAGATAAGTTGTTCTGTACAAAGAACCGTTCTTATATTTCGAAATAAATAGGTAATGGAAGCAAGTCTTAAAATTACAGCCTCACATTGAGATTTCCAGTTAAGGTTGTTGTCTAACTGCATACCTAAGAATTTAGCTGTTGATGTTTCAGTAGATAAAAGCGTATTGTTTATATCAAAATTTAGCAATTCACAATGTTTTTGATTAGTATGAAATCTTAAAACCTGGGTTTTATCAGCATTAAAATATAATGAATTTTTAAAGAACCATTCACTTAGGTTATTAAATAAATTATTACAATTGAGTTCTAAAATTTCATCTGCCTTGTTTGAGATGATTAAAGATGTATCATCGGCATACATCGTAAAATGAGTATTAGATGAAACAGAATCCAGTTCGTTTACGTATAACAAAAACAACACGGGGCCCAAAACGGAACCCTGTGGAACTCCCATTGTTAAACGTGAATAGTCAGAGGTAACATTTATTAAACCATTTGAATCTTTATAATTTATATTAACAAGTTGTTTCCTGTCTTCAAGATAGGTTAAAACCCAGTTTAGCGCTATACCTCTTATACCATAACAACTCAGTTTATATAATAATCGCTTATGATTGACGCAATCAAATGCTCTGCTGAGATCGCAAAAAATCCCAACAGGACATTCGCTCCCTTCCAGAAAATTTAAAATATTATCATAAAATGACTGTATAGCACTAGTAGTGGACATTCCACTTCGAAACCCATGTTGAATATTTGTTAAGATCTGATATTTCTCAAGATACTTCAGTAACCGATCCATAAAACAATATTCAAGTATTTTAGAACACTGTAACCGGTCTATAATTTTCTAATAAATTTGGATCACTTCTCTTGAAGACGGGAACAACCTTTCCAGTTTTTAGGCCGTCAGGAAATGTTCCAGTTTCAAAGGACATATTGACGATGTAAGTAATTGGTTCAATGATAAAATTTAAATTTTTTTTAATTATAAACATTGGTACATTATCTGTACCAGATGATTTTTTATTTTTTAATTGTTTTGCTAGTAGCTCTAACATTTCTTCTGTACTAAATGGATTGAGAAATAAGGAATTTTCTTGTATACTTATATTATCATTATTATTAAGAGAAACACTATTTAATTTTGGAATTTGATCAATTATATTTCTAGGTGTATTAATAAAAAAATCATTAAAATGTGAAGCAATTTTTCTAGGTTCCTCATACAAAACCCCATCATTATTTATAGAAATATTATTATGGTTTTTATCTCTGTTACATAATTCCGACATAACCTTCCATGCAGATCGGGATTGGTTTTCTGAATTAAAAATTTTATCCTGATAATAAGACTTCTTAGTTTTTTCGATCAGCAGCTGATGGATCCTTTTCTGGTTCTTATAAGCACTCGACAATTCCGGATAACTCTTTTTCAAAATAAACAGATCTTTTAAATGTGAACTGGATATTCTTACTTCATCATTTACCCATTTTTTATCTGCTCGTATATTATTATAATACTTCCGAAGTGGAAAATATAGCTCAAAATGATACATAAAAATGTTATTGAAATATGTAAAAGCCTCATTAACATCTGTTTTGTGATAGATCTCATCCCATCTTTCATTATGAATCGCCTTACTAAAGTTTAAAAGAGTTAGAAGAATTTTCATTAAAACTTCTTTTATAAAATGATGTGCCGTGTATACTATCATTATTTTCATATTTTACCATATCTAATTCGAAAAGAACGGTTCTATGATCAGATATAACGTTGTCAAATGCACAACATAATCCACTAGATTTAAAATTGACAAATATATGATCGATTATAGTCAGGGTGGTCGCAGTCACTCGAGTCGGCCACTTTACTACACTTCTTAAATTAAAACAGGCTAAGGCATGACACAATAAATTAAAATCTTTTGTATTGGTATACGAGTCAAGATTAAAATCGCCACATAGAATAACATTCGTATTTTGCTTAACTAGACTATTTAAAACATCTACAATTGAGTCAGAAAATAAATTAAGATCCCCAGACGGAGATCTATAACAATTTATTAACAACGTGTTGATATTGTTGTGTTTCCATTTTAAAACACACGCCTCAAAATGTTTTTCCTTACAATAAGATGATAAATCAATTGATTTAACATTAAGATTATTTAATATATCTTTGAATTTTGGCCTATTATTAATAGTCCACTCTGTATATTTGATACACGCTAGTGCTGGATTTTGAATTTGAGATTAGTACTGAATCTTAAATGCTACCTTATATTATTACATATTTAAATATTTTTATTTCTTTGACCATTAATACCAAATTAACTTGTGTGTAGATTCCTGGAATTTTTCAGCCAGTTTAAATACAAGTTATTTTCATATGTTTCGGTTTATTAACCATCTTCAGAGAGTTAACTAGCATTTTACAAAGAAACAAAAAAAATGTTTTAACAGTGAATTTATGCATTACTTACAATCATTATTATTAAAATTGTCGACACTAATTTTAAATTTTACTTCTATTTCGCATGAGTGTTTTGACGCAACTAAAAACAAAAACTGAAATATTTTACTGTCCGCCAAGATACAGGCCTGGGGAGTTTTAACTGAAACGCCCTGTGCACGTGCACAATTAAATATATATATAAACTGAAATAATATATAAAATATATTCGAATTTAACAAACAGTTTTTAAGTATCTTGTCAAATTAAATGAAACTGACACTATTTATATAAACGCTAAATATAATCTTATCTAGATACTTGGTAGCAACAGAAATGATGAAATAATTATACACTTTGCGAATATTTTGTCTCGAGTTTGCGAAGTTGACTCATTCTATTCAAACTGTTACTGGTTATAATGATTTTTTTTACATTGTATGAAATATTGCGTAATTCTAGAAGCAATCTAAAGTTAAAAATTACGAAAACTTAATTAAAATAAATGAAATTTAAGAAGATCGGATGCCACAGTGTCACATATTATTAAAATCAAGGTAATCTCTACCATTGTTTAATTTTTTTACGTGTATACTAATTGACGTTAAAAATATGGAAACATCGCTGTAGAATGGTGAGATCTAAAATATGTGTTGTGTAAAGGAGACTAGTTACACTTAAGTTGAAAAGAGTATTTTCATCTTTTAACATTTATTACAATTGAGCTAAGGATTTATGGAGTCGGAAGGGAAATACAAATAATCCCTGGTATGGAAGCTGTCGAAAAAACAACAAAATACTATTTTTGTGAAAATGAATCATATTAACCCTAAAAATATGACCGAAAGTAATGTTTATCGCCCCCTTGGACCGCTAAACTCATAACAGTAGTTTTTAACAATCTAGATACCTTTGATTGTCATTTGCATACTTTGACGTTTCACATAATTTTTCATTAAATGTCAATTTAAAGCAAAATTTGGAATCAAAACAAATAACAAAGGTGTAAAATAACAATAAGTTGTGATTTTTATTATATTTTGCTCTTTTAGATTTTTGTTATATTTTTGTTTTTGTTTAATGCTAGGCGAAAAACAGTTGTGTGTCACACATGCAGAAAACGTATTAGCAGCCCTTAGCTATCAGCTAATATCCGCGGGCTACTAATCCTCATTTTCTGCCTTTGCGACATAATATACTATGATTATTGTTTTAGCTATTAATGAAGATTTAAAAGTCAGTTCTGCAGATGAACCAAAAATAATGTTTAAAAATATTATTCTGAAGTACAAATACGAACGTAAATAATACATGAAACTTATTTTATATATATATTTCTATTTTAATTTCATTTTATAATATTTAGGTTATACACCTTGAATATTTCCCTATTGGTACACTAAGGGCGAGTACCTCAAAAATGATGTAAAATCTGGTTAATACTTTTCTTACCAAAATGCCTCTTTTATGTAGGTAAACGGTGTAAAAAAATAACCATTTCAGCTGCAAAATAAAAAGTATTACAGTTAAAGGCGTATCTTAAAATTTATTTCAAATCAAAAGACGTGCCTAGATACCCAACACATTGCATTATTTCCCCCATTCCAGAAACAAAGAGTATATTGTACTTTTGTCGTTTTCTAAAACCATAAATATTTAACCATTGTACGTATACAATTCTGCACAAAAATCTCAAAATGTCCGTCTGTCCATCCATGACGTTTCTTGTGAGCAAAACAATTTAAGAAGGAAAAGTCAGCTTGTATTGAAACTTCCACAGTGAGTTAATATTAGCAAACCATATGGATTTTGAAAAAGATAACTTGAGTAACGCAGAATATACGAAGAATATTGCAACTTTTGATAAAAACTGTATAGTAGACCGTTGAGCTTTGCTAATTAATCGGAAGATGACTAAAATTACAATGTAAAAAGTAAAGCTAAAATGTTACTTATTTTCAAATATCTAAGAACAGCGTATTCTATAGAATGGTCAACAATTGCATAGAAAATACAATAAACCGACGAATATTTACATCAATTCAGTTGTCTAGTGTCCATATTTAGTGTAGTAAAATAAGGAATCAACTTCGGAATGCTTTGTAACAGGAAGGACCTTTATCCATCCGCAAGCAGAGGAGATGTTGCAAATGTAGAAGACACAAATATTAATTATTGAAATATAACGTATGGTTCAAAGTTAATTGTAAATGTTTAGAAAAAATTAGAGCTAGCCTTGTCCCTCCTCGACATTTCCCTAACTAGCGGAACGCCGAAATCTTTAATGTTTTTGTCACGTTTTTTCAACCCGCTACATATATGAGAAGAACTATAAAGAAGAATTAAATTTTAATATCTTCATTAATTCTTAAAATTTTTAATAGTATCTCTACAATCATGTATTTTAATATGTCATGGACCAGAAATACTTCGTATTTAATTTGATTTGGTTACAATTAAGTAATGTCGAAATAGGTTGCTACAATATCCACAGATATGCATACAATTAAAACATTCTCTTCGTGAAACCGATCAACGTTTCTAGCTATAATTTAAAAAAGTTATCACTTAAATACGTTATCACCTTCACAATTGTATGAACATAAAGTTGGCACCCAGAGTTAGCACCCCAGATTCACACTAGGTCTGAAACGGCAAAGTAAAGAGCGGCCGCGTTGTCGCCGGCGGGGATTATCTTCTATCGAGGACTAGAAGAGGCCTGTCGGGGGTGGAAAACGACAGCTCGTAGCCGGACCGAATTTTCCGATTTAAAAAAATTTTCCGGTTCTGAAATGCACATGCAAAGATCTGCCGCGATTCAGGTTGTGGCAATTATCATGATTCAGTGTAAACTAACCGCCTTCCAATTTTCAGTGCGGCAGCTCCATGCCAAGTCGAGTTTTCCGGGGGAAAGAGTTTTCCGACTGTGGAAGGGAAGGGCCAAGAGCTGCCGCGATTTTCTCTCTGTGGATGCTTCTCTATTACCGATAGGTACCTTATGACCTATTTTCAGTGCGGCAGCTCAATGCCAAGTCGAGTTTTCCGGGGGGGGAGGAGTTTTCCGACCGTGGAAGGGAAGGGCCACGAGCTGTCGCGATTTTCTCTCTGTGGATGCCTTTCTTTTAACAATAGGTACCTTTTGACGTATTTTCGGCGCGGCAGCTCAACGCCAAGTCGAGTTTTCCGGGGAAAAAGGGTTTTCCGACTGTGGAAGTAAGGGCCACGAGCTGCCGCGTTTTTGTCTCTCTGGATGCCTTTCTTTTAACAATAAGTACCTTTTGACCTATTTTCAGCGCGGCAGGTCAACGTCAAGTCCAGTTTTCCGCAGGAAAAAAGTTTTCCGACCGTGGAAGGAAGGGCCAAAAGCTGCCGCGATTTTCTCTCTGTGGATGCTTTTCTTTTAACAATAGGTACCTTTTGACACATTTTCAGCGCGGCAGGTCAACGCCTAGTCGAGTTTTCCGCGGGAAAAATGTTTCTCGACCGTGGAAGGGAAGGGCAGCTGCCACAATTTTCTCACTGGATGCTTTTCTTTTAACAATAGGTACCTTTTGACCAATTTTCAGCGCGGCAGGTCAACGCGAAGTCGAGATTTCCGTGGAAAAAGAGTTTTCCGACCGTGGAAGGAAAGAGCTGCCGAGATTTTCTCTCTGTGGATGCTTTTCTTTTAACAATAGGTACCTTTTGACGTATTTTCAGCGGGACACCTCAATGCCAAGTCGAGATTTCCGGGGAAAAAGAGTTTTTCGACCCTGAAAGGGAAGGGCCACGAGCTGCCGAGATTTTCTCTCTGTGGATGCTTTTCTTTTAACAATAGGTACACTTAGACCCACGTTCAGTGCGGCAGCTCAACGCCAAGTCGAGTTTTCCGCAGGAAAAAGAGTTTTCGACCGTGGAAGGGAGGGGCCACGAGCTGCCGCGATTTTCTCTCTGCGGATGCTTTTCTTTTAACCATAAGTATCTTTTGACCTATTTTCAGCGCGGCAGCTTAACGCCAGGTCCAGTTTTCCGGGGGAAAAGGATTTTCCGACCGTGGAAGATAAGGACCACGAGCTGCCGCAATTTTCTCTCTGAGGATGCTTTTCTTTTAACAATAGGTACCTTTTGACCTATTTTCAGCGCGGCAGGTCAACGCCGTGTCGAGTTTTCCGCAGGAAAGAGTTTTCCAACCGTGGAAGGGAAGAGCCACGAGCTGCCGCGATTTTCTGTCTGTGGGCGATTTTCTTTTAACAATAGGTACCTTTTGACGTATTGGTTAAAAGAAAAGCATCCAAAGAGAGAAAATCGCGGCAGCTCGTGGCCCTTCCCTTCCACGGTCGGAAAACTCTTTTTCCCCGGAAAACTCGACTTGGCATGGAGCTGCCGCACTGAAAATTGGATGGCGGTTAGTTTGCACTAAATCATGATGATTGCCACAACCTGAATCGCAGCAGTTCTTTGCATGTGCATTTCAGAGCCGGAGAATTTTTTCGTCCGGCTACGAGCTACCGCTTTCCACCCCCGACAGGCCGCTTCTACCCCTCGAAACAAGATAATCCGCTCTTTACTTTGCCGTTTCAGACCTAGTGTGAATCTGTGGTGCTAACTCTGGGTGTCAACTTTATGTTCATCACAATTTTGCGTTTGACTTCCCTTTTCCCCTGCACATTGTGTCCCACGTTATGTACCCCCTGCCCCACAATTAATGGATACCCCCTAAACATGTATCCAGAAATGCTTCCTAAAGAAGCTACCGCTCTCTAAAGATGGCGCCGAAATAGAAGTTTTAACTGTTTGTCTCGAATATTATTTGACACAGTTTTTTGTAACTTGGTTCATACGATTATTCTTGTACGGTAACTGAAACTAATTTTAGCCAGAGAAACGAGGGATAATCAATCTTTGTTTCTGCAATGTTTGTACCCTGCGTCGTACTGCTAATTGTCAAGTAAGTGGTTTTCAAGCAATATTAACGGGGAATCATGATTAAATCTTATACAACTAACAATATAAACTAGAAAAATAATTTTCAAACAATGAGTAACTAACTGTCCCTCATTTTTACGCCTATAGATAAAATTAGTTTTAATTGGTACCATACAGAAATAAACCTTAATAATACAAACCTTGAATCAAGTTTCAAAAGGATGTGTCACATTACTTCCAAGGCAATCAATTAAAACATCTATCTAGGAGCCATCATTAAAGGATCGTAGTTCCATTAGGAAGAATTTCAAGAAACACATAGGTATTTGTAGAAAGTTTTCTTACTACTTTTGCACGTAGAATCAGCACCTAAAGGTGCGTGTATTTTGGGATACCCTGTATACATATTTAGTACTGGTCAATAAAATCATAAAATATAAAAAAATATAAACATGATGAGTAACACATAAAATAGGACAAGATATATACCTACAAGAGACGTTATATATTGTGCAATAAGGTAGGTCAATGTTGCAATATGAATGGCTAGATTGTCTTTATCAATATAGGCGACTCCCTAAAAAACAAATTCAAGTGAAGTTTTAACAAACAATTTGCTCGATATCAAAACACAAAAAATACCCTGAGACCTTCTAAGCACTAATCAATAGAATGAAACACAACTACAGACTAACGCGACCGTACTGCAACGAAAACGTGACGATACTATACATGTATACATAATTACATACTACATACACCAAAATTCTAAAGAGAGAATGAAACGAAACGGATCTTTACGAACACTAATTATTAAGTGCTACACCAGAGCCATCATTTCATCTAGCGGAACTAAAACCAGATCCGGTTTGAGCACTTTTGTTGGCACGAGATATTTATTGTTTCAACAAGATCTCTTTTTACTCAAATGTTTACATAGATAATATACACAAACTTATAAAAACAGCAAAAATAAAGATATATTTATATTATACAGGGTGAGCCACTAGTGCGTAGACGATCAGAACCTCCTCAACTATTTGAAATTTGCACAATTGTCGCAGATAAAAATTGTAAGAAATCAAGGACCGCATATTTTAAAATGATTTTTAAATCTACAAGACGTTTCACATGATGGTGGCAACACTTGGATTTTGTGAACGGAACACCCATTTTTTTATATTTATATTTGCCTCGTACAGGTAATTCTTTGTTTATACATACATTATTCTTCTATATACAGGGTGTAATTAGTTTCATGTCATAAAAAAACTGATAATAGGAATCGACTAGACAAACAAAAAACCTATACCCATGACTTTTTTCTCTAGGGGCACTTTGAAAAAACTGACCTAGGTCTAACATTTTAATGTTAAGGTAGGAAACATTTGATAACCACTGTTTCTCAAGGTCAATGGATGTTATAGTTCCGAATATTACAAATAATAAAAAAACTGTAATAAACGACTTGTATTCCCACCGGAAGAAGTGCGGCACTTAGATGGGATTATTTGTATCGAATTTTTATAGCACTAATTATGAAAATGTAAATAATTTCTTCTCTTTCCCCACAAAGCAAGATATGGAATGGCCGCAGGGGTTTAAATAGAATTTGTTTACATGTGTTTTTTAATTTGGAACAAAGTTATTGTAGCTTGTATTGTTTAAGATTATTTACAGAAATCAAATTCACGATCGGAGCATAACCTCTGCACTTTCTTTAACTATGCCACAACACTCCACTGCGCTATTTCAACGATCTTTTACTTTCAATGCAGTTCATTCTTATAACAATATTGGTAATATGTTTAAGTGTCTTAATATATATCGTTTCAAGAAAAGACTTAAACGAGACTTGATTTTATGTCAAACTCGCACCAATTTGTAGGCTTTTAATTTTTAACCGTACCTATTTATACTTAGTTAGTAGACTATTATTGTAATTATTCTTTCCTATCTTTATAGTACTTTATGAACATTTATATTATATCTACACTTTTTAAAAGTGAATTATTTATTATTTGTTTGCTTATAGTAATGAAACATATTCTTTATAGGATTTTGCAAACAGTGGAAAGAAAAGCTATCTATGAGAACTAAAGGAAAAACTATATATAAAAATATTAATGAAATCTTTGCATTCTTTCGATAACCTGACTTCTGGTTATGCTAACAAGTAAAAATTCTTATTTACTATTCTCATTTTAACACTAGCATCCAACCTAGTCCCCTACGGCTAAGCAGGCTAAACTAGTATCTACATGATCCCCTACGATATGTAAATTCAGTTAAAAATGAGAACAAAGGCCTGAAATTAATTTATTTACGTACCTTGTCTTTAAAAAATTTTTCATTCTAATGAATTACATTTTCATAAAATCTCATTCAGTTTCTTGGAAATGCTTAGCCTTTGAAACGTTTTTCGTCCTTATTGTGGACTCATCAGAAAAGCCTAAAGCCACTCATAACGATGTTCCATGCAAAACTAAGACAATATCCATGAACAAGTATAAAATAATTATAATTGACATTGACTGATAAAAAACAACAGATCTGAAAAAACTGATCAGAAACTGAATGAGATTTTATGAAAATGTAATTCATTAGAATGAACAAATTTTTAAAGACAAGGTACGTAAATAAATTAATTTCAGGCCTTTGTTCTCATTTTTAACTGAATTTACATATCGTAGGGGTTCATGTAGATACTAGTTTAGTCTGCTTAGCCGTAGGGGACTAGGTTGGATGCTAGTGTTAAAATGAGAATAGTAAATAAGAATTTTTACTTGTTAGCATAACCAGAAGTCAGGTTATCGAAAGAATGCAAAGATTTCATTAATATTTTTATATATAGTTTTTCCTTTAGTTCTCATAGATAGCTTTTCTTTCTACACTTTTGTTAATGTATTTTCTGTCTTTCTTTTTATTAGTTTTAAGTTATGGGTTAAGTGGTGGTAGTAGTAGATAAACTTCGCCCTTGATGTATTGTTATTTGTTTTAGGTCATACTATTATAATGTAATATTATGTGCAGTGCATCAATCAAGACGATTATTACTATTATTATTATTATCTAAATAGGAAATTCATTAACAAAAGATTGTTAAAATATTTATAGTAATAAATTATCATAATGCTTCAGTTTTAATTACATTGTTTCCAAAATCAGGCAATAATGAAAGTAATTCCTTAGATCACGCAAGTCGAACAATGAAACGTCATTATTTCGCCCAATCGGCTGATGGTCCAGACCTTGTAATTTTACATTTCGATTGACGTTGGCGATCTATCATGGCGGGTCAGTGTAACTAGTCAATATAGAATTCATTTTAATTTATGGAGGCAAAGATGAGTATATTACTGTGGGCAACCCTTGTTCATGACCCGCTCCGAAAAATTTCTGCTGATGGCTTTTACTGTCGATATAGTAATAGTTATGGCGAGACGATTTGTGAACACGATGTCAGAGTTTTCACAAGAAGCTCTAACTATTCTCGACAGGTGGTGTAATGAAAAAGGACTCTCCATAAATCCCCACATAACCACAGTCGTCACTTTTACGCGACAAAGAGTCTTGGAAGGCCTAGAGTCTCTAGCGCTCAACGATGTGGAAATTTCATTTATCAGTGAGGTAAAATACCTAGGAGTCATGTTGGACGAAAAAGTCACACAGAAAGTAACAATAGCCCTCGAAAGATGGCTATATGGGATTTGGGGAATCCGTAAAGAAGATTGAAGGTAGATGGGAACGAGCGAAAGAAGAATGCGAGCAGTGGGAGAGGGAAAATCTGCTCCGCTATAATGCGGAAAAAACCGAAGCAATGTTTGTGGGAATGAGAGGAATAATAAGAGAACCACGGATTAGAATGGGAGGCGGGATTGTGGACATGGGAGATGCAGTGAAGGTCCTGGGGATTGTGGTGGACAAGACATTTAGATTCATCGACCATGTCAAGAGTGTGAGGAAAAAAGTGGGAGAGACCTGTACCAGGGTGATTGCGATGCTGAAAAGGAAATACGGAGCGAACGAAAATTTGATAAAAATTATATATGAAAGGGTGATGCGAATGGCAATAATGTATGGTGTTGAGATCTGGGGGAGTAGAGCGAATGACAGCAGAATAGTGAGACACCTAAGGGCCACCCAAAGAATGGTACTTCTTGGTCTCCAGAGGGCTTATAGGACAACTCCTACAGCCGCCCTGGAGGTCCTAAGTGGCATACCGCCGCTTGAGGTACTAGCGGGGGTCCTTCACCTTGACAAAACAGAAGAGATGAAGAGAAAAGAAACACAAGGAGCACTAAGGCCACACCCAGCGTTTAGAGTGAGGACAGAGAGGGTATGGGAGGCACAAATCGAAAATGAGAGTGAGATTGTGGGTTATTCGGACGCGAGTAGAGACGAAGAAGGGAGAGTGGGAATAGCTGGAGTAATTGAGGGAATATTCGGAGAAGGAAGATTTGAAGAAAGAATTGCGGATGGCATCCCCGTGGGAGTGGCGGAAGCCATTGCCATGGGAAAAACCATCCAGATGATTGAGAGAAAAGTGAATGAGGAGGGAATGAGGCCACGAGAGAGAATGCAGGTATCCATCGTCACGGATAGCCTGCAGACTCTCGAGAGGTTGAAGAAAGGAGGGGCGAAAGAAAGAGAGATAGTTGAGATAAAATTGAGTATCGAGAGACTGAATAGGATGAGAGTTGAATGTATTATCATGTGGAGGAGAAAGGGTGAGGAAAATAGAAAAAATAAAATGGTGGATGAAAGTGCAAAAAGGGCAAGAATGAGAGAAGAAATAGAAGGGGGAGAAATTTGGATTGATCGGAGAGGGAGAAAAGCAAGAACGAGACAAAGAGTAATAGAGGAATGGCAGAAAAGATGGGAAGATGGAGAAACTGGAAGAACCCTCTTCGGGGTATGTTCGGAAGTAGGTTATACCGCCTTGGGATTATCCTTTAAAGGAGTGCAGATGGCGACAGGACATGGAAATTTTCTGGGATACCTTAAAAGGTTTCGCCTGAGGGATGTAGATGGGGAGTGCGAATGCGGAAGAGGAGAGGAAAATAGTGAGCATGTAAGGTTTGTATGTGAAAGAATGGATAGGGAAGAAGGGAGAAGGTTTGTGATGAATGAATGGGGTCATCTGGAAGTACAAATGAGAGAAAATAAGGTAGTACAAGAGGAACAAGTGAGGAAATGGAACGAGTGGGCAGAGAGAGTGATGATGACTGAAGAATTGCATGTGTGAGGGTTGCCTTCCAGGTATTATAGATAATGTATATCTGTATATATATCCATATATGTATATATAAACATTTTATTGGATAGTATTGTAGCATAGAGATTATGTTTGCTCAAAGCCGCAAGGCGGGGGAGCTAATAAAGTAAAGTAAAGAGCCCTCGAAAGATGCAGACAGATGTATGTAAAAAATTGGTGTAAATCCCAAAATGACTATAGTATATACTAGGGTAGTGAGACCCACAAAGGCTTGCTTGCCTTTGCCACACGGACGCCATAAGAACTGCTTCAACAGCTGCATTGGAAGTCCTAGATTTACCACCACTACACATATTTATCCAAGGAGAAGCTGGATCTGTGGTGCATATGCTAATGCAAGGCTTTACACCATTGAGGCAGCAGCACGCAACACAGCACCAGAAGTGAAGGCGGATCTCATTCTAGAAATGACCACGGAAGAAGAATTTCGAAATTAAAATACCAGACAGGGAAGACTGGACAAATGGTCCTCCAATACCGACAGAAACAGTCTGGTATACAAATGGCTCTAAGACAGAACAGGGAGTCGGAGCTGGGATTTACGGAATAAGGTCAAAAGCGAAAATCCCAATGAGGAAGATACACCACCGTATTTCAGGCTGAAGTGGTCACATTACAGTGCAGTGTTGTGAAAAGGAAATTATAAGACAAGGAACCTTTACTCAGTCGATTGCAGTTTTTTCCGAGTCAGGCTGCGCTAAAAGCAATAGGTTCCAGGTAAGTCGAATAGAGACTGCATAAATGCTACTATAAACCTAGGCAGTTAGAACGTAGTGACTGGAGTGGATGCCAGGACACAAGGAAAATAAAAAGGCCGAAAAACATGCCAGTGAAGGCGCAGGTAAGGACCTTATAGGTCCAGAACCTCTTTGTTGTGTGGCCAAGCAATGCATACGAGCATGTATTGACAAATGGGTACAAACTAAATCTCTGGAATGGTGGAAAAGTTTCCCGCGGCAGAGACAGGCCAAGGAGAACTTAAACAACGATTGGCCAAATTTACTGAGGACCTATTATGCCAAAACAGAAAGGTCATTAGAATAATAGGAGGTCTTCTAAAAGGTCACTGCCGACTTAACATCTGAAACATCTGTCTAATGGGTCTAGCAGATGATGCAACATGTAGATGCTGCCAAGAGGCAGAGGAAACCTCGGTCCACGTATTGTGCTATTGTGAAGGCCTTGCTAGACTGAGATTCCAACTACTTGGCAAGAGCTAATAGCTATACTAAGGGACCCTTATCAAGGCTGTGGAGTCTGATACAAATGACAAAGCTGGATAAGGAGCCCTAAGGGAACAAATAGGAGCACAATAGATCCGGGTGTCTCAGTGGTCAGGACCAATCAGCCAGGTCTTCCTTCCTAAATTGAATTTATGAATCTGCTATCGTCCTCTATACGCCCGGTACTCAAAATTTTCTAACCTAAACCCTAGGCCTTGCCCAAGGAGGGCCACACAAGGACATGCAGGAATCGTTACTGTGATTTTTTGATATCTGTGATTTTCTTACTTTATTTTTTTAATCCCTTATTTTAAGGCATAATGTGACTGCAACTTTAATACCTGATAAAATCAACTAAAACTGATGAATATTTATTTTCATATTAATTGATATTAAAATTTTAAAGCATAAACTCGTTTTCTTTCATTTTAATAAACATTTATCGAAATCAAAAGTGGATTAAAATGGTCCGAGTCTATTTATGCGAAATTCAAATTGTAAATCCATTGACCGAGGCAATGGACCGTCGTGATCATACAGCTTTGAAGCGACAGTCGTTAGTCAGTGAATTCTTTAATGTCAATTAAAAAAAAATACAGATTTCCCATTCTTGCATCCATCGGGACATTGGAAATGATAACACCATACATAAAACATAAACTTTTTCCGGACTTGGCCACCGTTGTATTTGGACCTTGAATGAAAACTGGTAACTTGACTCCCTGTGATATATGCAACCCATATTACATTTGCATATATCAGCCGTTGCGTATACGACAGTCTCACACTCGATCGCGACACCGCTGTCTTTTGACCTTGAACGAAAACTCGACCCCATATACGAACATAAACATTTCCAATGTTGCGGAACAAAATTCCAGGACTATTGTGTTTGCGTAACACACCTTAAAATGACGGACAATCCCACATAATGCGAGACATATGGTCACCTTATATGTGTCAGATGCTATTTGAGACTCAACCAGTAAATGACAATTGTTTATTTCTACAAGATAGGGAGGGTTCTGCCGTACGCATACTTCAAATTTCCACGTTTTGTGACTTTCTAAACTTCCACTCCACTGCGTTAACGTTGAAGTAAAAATATATTTAAACATCTATATATAAATATACTTTAAATATTTTAAAAAGCGTCTTTTATCAAAAAAAAATTAAGTTAAGGAGAAATCATCAGTGTGTTAATCGTGTTAATTTTTTGTCGCAAATCTAAAACAAAAAATTAGTCAGTGAGACAAACAACGGACAAACAATTTAGCTATTTGTGGAGATATGAAAGATAAAATGGGCAGCATTAAACAAAAAGGAACCAACACCCTCAGCTAAAATCAAGAAACAAGCTTGCAAAGAAAGGTTTTGCATCTTAATTACAATATTGAAGCTACACCATTAAATTCTTATAAGGAAAATGAGTTGGACTGTTTCAGCTGAACACACATTACGATATTCTACATTTAAATAAATTAAGAAACAACTTTTTTAAATTTTGTGGGTTGGCTTCTTTCTGTTTAATGCCTTCCAAATGTGGTTGGGATACTTGTCCAAAGTTTGATTAAATATGAATAAGAATAAGACAAAATCAACCAAAAAACAAAATAGTCATATTTCGCTGACTCACCATATATATCCTAGTTAGTCAATATTTTGTAGTTACAGGTTAGACAAACTTCTCCACTATTTGCGGCTGACACAAAACACTAATAACGTACTACAGAAGGAATCACAAAGTATTTTCTGTTTTGTTTTATTGTCTGCAAAGCATTAATTAAGCGAATCATTTTCCTTGACTGACAAAATATGTTAGTTCTAAGATATCACATAGGTTAAAAATATATCTCATTATATTATTATAAAGTATCATGACAACTAATCGTTTACCATACAAGAAATTATACATTATTAAACAAATCATATAGGAGTGTACAAGTTTTTATAGTAACAGTAAATTATTATGTACAAGGTGGCTTACTTTATTACGCCCTCCATTATTTGCATTTATTTGTATTTATCTGAATTAAAACTTGATATACAGGATGTCCCAAAAGTGGACGTACAAACGAAGCAAGGTAATGGAGGGAGGTCATTTCCAATCAATATAACCATAACATATATAGATGATTTATTAATTAATTTAATTTTTGTATTTTGGTGTGAAATCACGTAGTGCATCACTAAAACATGAATTAAAATTATGTGTTTGGTTGGTTTCTTTTTTAAGTGAGTCTTAGGTGGGCACATTTTGCCAATGAAAACACTTTCTTGAACTTGATCATTTTCTGCCAGGTGTTGTACATCTAATATAGATTTACAATGACGAATATTTGTTTTCAAATTTTGTAAAATTCGTATTTGCTTCATATTGGCCAACTTGCAGTAAAATAATTTTGTAGCAATATGTTCTAATTTTCTTACTCTCTATTTTGTATTTTGCAACTTCTGCAAAAATTTACTGATAGGAAAGTTCGCCAAATCTATTAGATAGAGGCTGATTTTTGAATAATTGTGATATCGTGATATAAAATATCTATTGGCTTATACAGATGACAAAAATTAGGGTAATCGTTCGGTTTGTCATGGTCTGCTGGTTGCCGCTATATCTGTAATAAAATACTGTACGCTGAAGAGAAATAATTTTCGGTATGTATTTCACGACAAGGAAGAAATCTTACAAATTTTTAATGACGAATATACAGCGTGAATATTCTGAAAAAATATGAATTATAAAATTAATTAAAAAAAACTAGTTTATACTTTTAGTTAAAAAGTGGTCACTCAAAATTAAAAAAGACTAATACATAAAAGATGTCAAATGAGAAAGTAGTGTAAATTTTAGTAGATAATAATCACACCACCCGACAAAAACGCAACTTTTTTTGGCCTATAATATAAATAAATATAATAACGTCCTGGCAAAATCCAATCCATGAAGGGAAGATCAGAAGATCCTTTCATTTCAAATAGAACTTATTATTAAGACCAAAATCATGCTGACAAATATTGTAATATGGCTTGTTTTAAAACTTTTGCATTTATAATTTGCATTTTTTCATTAAAAATTTATGGTTTATTTATATTTATTTATTTCATCTAACTCAATTAATATATTCGTTCTCAATACAGTTAAATCAGTTGTAAACATTTTCGATATATTTAATAGAGGCGATTGTAACGCCGTAGAAAATCAAACTCATAGGACCAAAGCAATGCTGAATGCAAAGTTCCAAAGTTCGTAAGTGGCGTTTTCCTTGACAATTCGTCCTAATCCTCATATAAACCATTCTCACATCAGTTTTCTCGGCCTTACTGACTCCACGGCGATGCCGCAATACAATCTACACTATTTTGTTTACGATATCCCAACTTTCTTCATACTAATTAATTATTCGGCCCCATTCAAATTACAGATGACAAAAATTGAGTCTGTTTGAAAAAATATTCTGTGACTTCTTAACCCGACCACCACATAAATTAGAGTTTACTTTTAAAATGTACGTAGATAATAACAATGTTGTCAATAAAATAATTATTGTAGCAGATTATGAATTTATGCAATATTTTAAGAATTGAGTATATTTAATACCTTAAACTAACAAGTAACATCGATAAATAAAACAAACATCCAATCGACACCAATGTTTATATACCTTGCTAGTAGGCTCTGGTTTGTTAATACATTGTATACATAGAAAGAATGATAAAATCTTATTAAAATTTAAAAGCCGACTTCATTTTTAGCAGTTCATCCTGTAGAAGCCCTTAAGTCAGCTGAATGAAAGAGGGTGCTTGATAAAATAGCGACTTGCCTACCTTACCATTAAGACATTCTTAATCGTGCCTAATAATAATACCTAATGAAAGATAGTCGCCAAATTTTCATATTTTTTTATTAATTAATAATGTTTGAATAATTCCAATTTTGGCAATTCATACATGTGCATTAAAATTCAAATTAATAAATTTTATAACGTGGTAAAATCGAATTGAATTAATTGTTGTCTCCTCTCCTCGCTATCTGCTAGATACCCTGACAAGGATACAACGATGATCTACCTGGGAATGTCCAGTAAGAACCTGCGCTTCGCGACAGGAATTCTTACTGGTCATTGTCAGCTGAGGAAGCACCTTTATAACATGTAGATAAATGACACACCCCTATGCAGAGGTTGTGAACAAGAAGACTAGACTGTCCAACACGTACTCTGTGAGTGCCCGGCAGTCTCCTCTAGCAGAGAATCCATTTTGGGAGAACGTTGGCCTACTTTGGCCGACTTGAGGGATATTCCCCTACGCAGCATCACCACCTTCTTCACAAGATTAGGATGGTTGGAGGCCTAGGTGGAATCTTGTATCCCTCGGGAGGATGTACAAGGGGCCCAATGGGGCCTAGGTGCTGCGGTCACATTAATGTGACTGCCCTCCCACAAACTCCAAACTCCCAACTCTCCTCGCTATTTTTATAACATTATTTATTTCCTAAATACCTATATTGTTTATTTAAACAGTGGTCTTCACTGAAACTGATTGATGTAGGCAATCACAAATACCTTGGCGTGTATTGATATTTCATATCGTATCACTGTGTATGTTAAAGTACGCTATCTATCCATGGGTAATAATATCTCAGCTTCATAAAGATTTGGTTGTGTTAGGCAACCAACAATATACCGAAAGCACATTGATAATGCCGACTGGTAATGTAATAAATATTATAGGTAAGATGCTCATAACACCTCATAATTCAAGTGGTTTCTAGTATATACAGCAAATCTCAAGTTTTTGGACTTTTATCAGCTTACATTACGTATTTTCCCATATTTGCTGGGGGTAGATAGGGGAAACAGAGTTGGGGACCCTTCACCGGAATATTCTCAAAATATAATCTAATATACGATTCAAATGTATTGATCCCTCACTTTAACCGCGAATATCTCAGAAAAGGAGGAGCGAAAAAAACTGAAAAATTATGTGTTTATTATGTGCCTATTCTAAATCATTCACTAGAATTTGAATAATGTACATTGGACAGTTTCTAAAGTTATATTGAAAAATTTTTACTTTTTGGAAATTTTCACCATATCAGTTTTAAATCCATTATATCTTGGAAAACATGCTTATTATGAAAATAATATTTTAGATACCGATAAAACACGTTATTTTTTTATACGAGGAAATTTTTTCATAATTTTTTATTTTAAAATTTTGCAGTTATTTAAGAGAACGTGATCTCATGTTTATTCCGTTATTAATCAATATATTTAAAAATTTTTAAATAAAATAGTTAATTATATAAAAGGTAAGCATTTTCTGAAAAAGGAATTGGTATATATCAAATATTAATTTAGTTATCAAGCGCAAATGTACGTACCCTACTTTAATGGAAATTATATTAGAATGTAATTATAAGTATTATATGTTACACTTTGCCTATCCTGTAATTGGTCCTTGACTGTTGGATAGTTGTAAATAAATAAATAAATAAATAAATAAATAAATATCATTGCAAGCTTGCACTAATATTACCTATTGCACTTGATGACTAAATTAATATTTGATATATATTAATATTTTTTTCTGAAAATTATTTTATATAATCAACAATTTTATCAAAAAAATATTTAAATATGCTGATAAACAACCGAATAACCATGGTCGCGTTTTTGAGAATAACTGCATAATTTTAGAATAAAAAATGCCGTGTTTTATCGGTATCTAAAATATTATTTACATAGTAAGCATATTTTCCAAGATAATATGGATTTAAAACTGGTATGGTGAAAATTTCCTTAAAAAGTTTTCATTGATTTTTCATTATAACTTCAGAACATCAAAACTGTCCAATGTACATTATTCAAATTCTAGTGAATGATTTAGAATAGACATATAATGATCACATATTTTTTTCAATTTTTGTCGCTCCTCCATTTCTGATATATTGAATCGTATATTAGTTAAAGATCTCGTTATGTTGTTATACATATGTGTACCAAATTCCAAGTCAATATCTTAAACCGTTCCAGAAAAACCGTGCGGACACAAAAAAGTTGGCCCTAATTTAAAATCTCGACGTTTCTTGATATTTTAAACCTATCACAACACAAATTTTTGAAAAATTTTTGACGATTGCCCACTATTATAGTATTTACGAACTCAATTAGAACGGCACGGAACTAGAGGATCTTACGGGTTATCGTCAATATATCGCTTCACATTGAATGAGAGAGCACAGAATGTTACAGATTTATATTCACCACTCCTCGTCTATAGTCCACGTGGACTTGATCCGCCTGTCACATAGAAATATAGGTGGGATTAGATGCTTAGCGAATTTGATTTGTCAACACCAACCTTGTTCAGAGTTTTTGCATGCCATAATATATGAAATAAAAAATACGTATGAACTATTTGTATTGTTATGAGTTACACCCCCTTGGAACTGGAGATGATACGCCTATGCCTACTAATAGTGACTGGAAAAACTCTAGAAAGAGCCATGGACTTTTCTAGAGTATGCTTGGAGAAGATTCTTGATGGTTTCTGGATGAATCTAGAAGCAATTAAAGAGTATATAAAGCGCGATTACCGGCGCAGAGGGGGAAGTTTATTAAGAAGTTCATAGAAGTGACGTTCGGTAAAAAGTGAGGTTAAATAAGAAGTAAAAAAAGGTTATTTTGAAGTATTGTATAGACAGTAAATTATTAAATAAAGTGTTAGTGTTTATCTCTTGTTGAAGTTATTTTCGAACCCACGGATTCATACAGGGTGTTTCCAAAAAGGTGAATAAACGCAACACTGGTATCAGACGCGGAATTTTGACAAGAGGATTTTTCGGGAGTGTTGAGAAGACTGGGACAGTATTCTCGAAGTTAGTGCTAACACAGGAAGGACTAATTTACTGGACATTGTTCGAGGACTATTTTCGAACAGAAAAATAGTGTTAAGTGCATTTTTGAGACATTTTTGGAACATTTTGTTGGACATTAGTGGTTAAGTGACAGACTCTAGATAAGACTTTTTTTTGTGCCGTTTTGAGGTTTTTCTGGACAGTCCCATTACCGATAGTGGCGTAATTATTAAATTTATTTGATTTCAACATAATTGTATGCCGGTAACGACAAGAAGCATGGCATCCGAAAAACAAATACAGGACTTATTCGCCCAAATGCAAAAGATGATGATGGAACAAGAAAAGAAACGCCAGGATGAGAAAGAAGAACAGGAAAGAAAGCACTAGAAATAAAAGCCGTCTATAGGGATACTCCAAAGTCAAGAGTGCGGGCTATAACGTTGGAAGAATCGCAGTCAGAAAAGAAGAATGTTGGCCGATATACATAAAATGTTGTCAGTTACTGGCTCAATTGGATGCTGCAGAAAGACAAGGCACGCCAAGCGGCGTATTAAATGTTACAACTGTGGCAGAGCAGGGCATATCAAACGAGACAGTCGATATCGGAACTCGAGGAAAGTGACTGCTAGAAAGGTTGGCGAGACAGAATAAAAGTAGTGGAAGGCCAAGTGGACGGCGTATGAAATGTTACAGGTGCGGAGAACTATGACATATCCAGCTTGAATGTCCACGAAGGAGATTGGGGAGAGTGAAAGCCGGAGATGCTGTGAAGCTGAGGGGAAAATTACACGAAGCTGGTACCAGAGAGACTGTGACAGATAGGGAACGTGGTACCCCGAGAGAAGTAAAAATTTCCCAGCTTCGAAGCATTCCGAGAAGTCTACTACTACCAG
This sequence comes from Stenurella melanura, assembly GCA_963583905.1. Lineage (NCBI taxonomy): Eukaryota > Metazoa > Arthropoda > Insecta > Coleoptera > Cerambycidae > Stenurella > Stenurella melanura. The sequence continues at coordinate 155,732,162 of OY757311.1, forward strand.
GACGTGAAAATAAAATGAAACCCCAGAAGGATGCTGATATTTCATCCGGAAGAAGGTGCAAGGAAGATTGCAAGTACTACCACCAGGACAAACTGCAGGTCACGGGAGCAGTCAACACAGTCAAGGTGGAGGTGCCGCATGACAGGACAGATGAAGCGCTCAGACAAGAGCAACTAAACGATGTGGAAATTGGGCCTATATTGAGAGCCAAAGAAAGGGGAACTCGTCCAAAATGGAAGGATGTTTCAGGAAAAAGAGTGGGACTGAAGGCACTGTGGGCGCAGTGGGACTCACTGAAAGTCAGGAACGGGCTGTTGCGGAGAGCATGGGAAAGCCCGGATGGAAAAAAGGTGGTTATGCGTCTAACGATTCCCAGGTGTCGAGTAGCGAAGGTGCTTCAGGAAGTGCACGATGGAACATCCGATGGACGCTTCGGTGTTAACAAGACCCTGAAGAAAATACGAGAACGATTTTATTGGATAAGAAGTCCTCAGGATGTGGAGGCTTGGTGTCGCAAATGCAAGATTTGTGCAGCCAGTAAGGGACCACAGACTGGAAGTAAGGGTGAAAAGAAGCAGTTCAGCGCCGGAGCTCCTTATTAGTGACTATTTTGTTATACCTCATGTTTTGCGTTTAATTTCTTTTAGCCCGGTTCCCAGGAAGAAAATAGCGGAAGAAGCTTGTAGAAAATGATTGATGGTAATTTTTTTTCTGTTGTGGGTTGTTATAGGATGAGGTCGAGGCCGCGGGGAGAGTTCTCTCCGCCATATCTCCGGTTCTCCGCTGCAGCTGCTGATTCATAAGAAATAAATTTATAAGTGTAACTCGCGCGCGTAACGCAAGTTACTGTCCGATCGAATTGATTTTTTTTTAATAAAATGGGAAATTTGTTCTCTTTAAAATAAGCCCTGGGAGAAGGGCGTAGGACTTTACCTTACCCTTCTGTAGGGCTTAAGCTTCAAATTGTCGCCCTGCCTGTCGTAATAGAGGAATTCGAAAAATTCTTTTTTTATTTTAAAGGGGATGAGAATCCCCGTCTTTTAGGAGCAGTTTATCCCCGCCACTCACCCCCTTCATAAAAATCGTTTTGAATAAAAAAAAATCTTTTGCCCCCCATTTTTACATTTTCGGCGAAAATTATGTCCTATCTATCCAACATCATAGCTGCCCAAAGAAGGAAGAAATCCCATTTTGATTTTTTAAAATCGCCCTATTAGAACCGGAGATATAGACGTTTTCCTTTTTTGCACGTTCCGCCCTGCCTCTTCTTCCCTAATTGCCCTAGAGAGCTCCCCCCGCGGCCTTGACCTCTCCCTATAACCATCCATGACAGGAAAAAAAATTACCATCCTGCCCCATGCCTAATCTCTTAAACACCCCTCATACCTCCGCTCCGATCCCTATTCCTACCCTGAAACTCAATCCCTTCAAACGGCCATTTCTCCGGCCCTAATTGGCCAATTTTAAAAAACCAGTTTACGCACCTCGGGGTGACCTTTCTTTTCGATCTGAAACATTTTTTTGTCCGTCTACCTGGTCGCGCGCAAACTGAGAAAAACCGATTTTCCATATGTTTAACAGCTCCCCCTCCCCCCGTACCAAATAGATCTCGGATGTGAAAGTGTCAGGGAAGTGGGGGAAGTCGTCCTCTATAAGACGAAAAAAAAAATGTTTTAAAAAAGGCACTTGTTTTTCACTCCTTTTTTTCTGCCAGATCTACTCCACTATAAATATATTGTGTAATAATTTAGGTTATTTTGTAAAGTTTGTGTATGTTTAAAATAGTTATATAAAATATATTTCTTGTTAAACTGTCTGTGTTTTACTACCTCTTATATGGATACATCTGAAGTAGTTCCCACGAACATCAAAACACTTCAACACTTTCGTTCGATGCGTGCTGCACCAATCGTGTTGGTATCATCGAATGACTAAAATTAAAATCTTTGATGATCTCCCGATGATGCCAATATGACTGGGGCAACACACGCCGAGTGCAGTGTTCAATAAGTGCTTTGATGTCCGTGGTAACTACTTCAGAGATATGTAATGTATATTCATAAAATATGAGATTGTGTATATGATGTGTGTTTCATATCCAGTGCATGTACATTGCATATGTTTATGTACATTCACTGGATATGAAATAGATATGATAGTCGGCGACAAATGTATATGCTAGGAATGTAGATTCCACATCCATTAGATGTACATTGTTTCCCCATCTTGTGGATATACATATCCATAGACAGAATATACATGTATGTACATTGCATATCATTTTGTTATGTGGGAAGTGTATAGTTCACTTCATATTTTTACTGCACATACAAAACTCAAAGCTGCCGACCGAGCTAATATATAGGGAGACCGGAGCATACTGAATTTTTCTATACTAGATTAAATAATAAAAATAATGTATTACTTAATAGATAAAACATCATTACTCTCATGTAAAATATGTTCTGGCATGATTAAGATGAGAAATTATCGAAAAGACGCCTCTTTTATTAACTCTTGTGACATAGTCACACGAACCACCCCTAACTGAAACGTCATCCCTAAGGAACAGATAAAAAGAGATGTGCTTTGGATTTATTTGTCAATGTCGTGAAGGGCGGGCAATGTGTCCACCAATGCACCATATTGTTCATTCTAATACGCAGAAATACGGCTCTGAATATTTGGATAGCTGGTTCCTATTGACCTTTTTTATGTGTATTAAACGAACAAAGACAACTATACCAACTTTTTAGTGAATATTTTAAAAAGTTCCAGAGACAAAGTGTGCCCAAAAAGTACTACACAGACCGGCAGACAGGAGATTTTTTTGGCTCAAATTTAAAATTTTGACCAATGAAATAAAAAAACACTAAACTGCATTTAACGTTTTCCTATATATTATGTCAACATGACGACCCTTTCGCTAAAACACTAACTTCACTACATGGATTGGGAAGTAATATTGTATGTTGCAAATATTTCGGAAATCTGTTTCCTTTCCCAAAGCTTTATTAGAAAACATTTTAAGTGCTGTGTATATTAAATACATCGCTTTGAAAGTGTGTATCAGAACTTATTTAATTTAACCTTCTTTACAATAAAACTACGACTATATCGACAGTTCTGTGTAAGTATTAAATATATATGGACGCTGAATATAATATAAACAATACATGCTTAGGCAAAAACAGGTATCTCTAGATAAACGAGTGCTGTCACCAAAATCTATATACAATGTAATCATACAAAATAAATAAATAAAAAGAAAGGTTATTCATTTAACGTGACACATAAACTTCCAGTTTTCTACGCAGGTATCGGTCGGTACTCCTTGAATCTCATCGGCAAGCCAACTTTGGATTGGAGAATAAAACTTTTTGGTTCAAATTCTAAAGGAACAGGAGTATTTGGTGTTTTTTCGAGTTCAAATTCAGACAAAATGTGTACCAATCCAACCTTAGTCCCTAGCATACCAAAGCGTTCACCTGAAATTTATGATAAAATTATGTAGAATCTATGTATAGAGTATCAGAAAAATATGTGGTCGAAAATGCATATTTAATTACATTTATATCTTTTGCATATGTGAAGCTGTGATATTGTTATGAATTACACCCCCTTGGAACTAGAGATTGTTACGCCTATGCCTAATAGTGAGTGACTGGAAACTTGTAGAAAGAGATAGACTTTTCTAGAGTGTGGTGAGAGAAGATTATTGATTGATCTGGAGGCAATTTCAGAGTACATAAGGCGCGATTACCGGCGCAGAAGAAGAGGTTTATTAAAGAGAAGTTTATAAAAGTGAAAGGTAGCGAAAAACTGAGGTTAAATATCAAGTAAACAAAGTGTAAAGCTTATTTTGAAGTATTGTATAGTCAGTAAATTATTAAATAAAGTGTTTATCTCGTGTTAAAATTATTTAGAACCCACGGATTCATACAGGGTGTTTCCTAAGAGGTGGAAATACGTAACAGTATTTTGTATTATGTTTTTACTTAAAATTTTCTTGTATCTCGTATTATTATAGATGAACAAATTATTGTTTGTACAGCATGGGTGCTGACAAGTAGGGGACAGTGTTAATGCTAGTTTCATAAACTTCATAAAGTAAACTAAACTTTACATTGCAACCATCAATGCTGGCTGCCATAATAGGCGCGAAGCCCAAATCCGCATCCATACTTCACAATTCCTGGCCAAAGCCGTGACCGGATTAAGGAAACGAACATTTCTATGCTAAAGGGTATAGTGGGATAAGCCCTATTAATAACTATAGCAACGCGTAGACTATCCGTAAACGATATATCTAATTTGGCCTTTTTGAGTAGTTCTCAAGATATTTCAATAAAACTTCAAAAAAGGGAACTACTTTCAAGGCTTGAAAACATTCTCATTATTATTTATCATCAGTAAGGTGAATGCGAGGAAGTGAATATTTTTATGCTATATTTAATTTGGTTACCTCCCTTACCCTTAAGAATTAAATAAATATGTCAAGTGGAGGATCGTGTGATGTCTCTATGGAAAAAAAAAATTATATTTTGTCTGCGTCGCAAATTTCGACGGCAAAATCGGAAATTCGGCTCGGCACAAGATAATCAAAATAGGCTCATTTGATATTTGCGATAGTACCGCTGTCAGGTCATTGACTAAGCGCCTCTCACCTCCAAATGCATCGCTCCCAGCCCGGCACTCATTTGCCGAACAAGTTGCATTTTTTCTCAAAAAAAATTTTTTTTTCGGCGCCCTCTACCGAATAACTCGGGCTACAACATATCAAATATTCAGACAATTTCACCTACAGATGTGTGCGGAGTCCTTCTAAATTGAATTTGTATCGTTCATTACGAAGATACGACCGTAAAAATGTACCAGGAGTTGCCCAAGTGGTTGTAGATGCGACAATTGGCAACAACTCTTACTATGAAAATATAAGTTACGCTTAGCACGGCAGAAATGCCGTGCTATAAAAATGAAAATACGTAACGTTTATTGTCAGTGCACGAAAATCAAGTGTACCAAAAATTTTCAATAAAAAAAATTGATAATAATTGTATTCGTTAGAACAACAGAAAATGCATAAGACCGATTTAAACATTTCTTAAATATTTGTATATTTCCTCCTCACTCACCTATGCATATTCGTGGACCCTCGCCGAATGGTAAATAGTACAAGCCATCGACGTTGACGGAGCTACCATCAGCAAATCGCTCTGGCTTGTATTTTTTGGGCTCAGGAAAATATTGTTCATCATAATGCAATCCTAACATCGGTATGTAGACTGGCATACCTTTTTCAATCACAACGTCTGTTCCACTAATTTTATAGTCTGCATTGCACCTTCTATCCAGGAATGGTAAAACGGGATATTTTCTGAGTGTTTCTAAAAAAATTGAAAAATTATGAAGGTTCAAGGAAGTAATAGTTTCCCACAATAACATATTAATCTATGTGGAGACATTTTATAAATTAATACATTATTTTGTTGCTAAAAAATCGAATACTAATTTAGACTTCAATAATAATTTTCTACAACAACTACATATTATAAAGTTGCAATTTAAGGGTAGATACAATTTCGTTCAATTGCTAGTGAATAAAATGGCAAAATATTCATTTAAGTCACTGTTCAGTATTAAAAATATGTCAACATTAATATCGGACATTACGTTGCCTGTTTCCCACTGAATCTAAAATTGTCATCCCTTTGAAATGCTTAATTCTATGTTTTTAACTGTGTCGTACAGGATCCTTATTCATAAACCGCTGGCTAAGGCATCACTACTTTCACATTCAGATTACGCATTTAAAGTCTGCTTAGAGGAAAACACCTCGAAAATATCTCGACGTACAGTACGTGGTAATAATATATTCAGTTCCAGATTTCGTAATAATTCATACCTACGTGTTCCAAATTTCAAGTCAATGTCTTAAGCCATTCCAGAGTAATCGTATACACAAAAAAGGTAAAGCTAGACAGAGAGACCGACAGATAGAAATTTATTTTCTCGTTCAAATTAAAAGTCCCCACGTTTCATCTCATTCTAATCCTATTTCAATAAAAAATGAATTTAAATGTTTTTTTTGCGCATACTATACCACTCAACTACATGCATGTGGAACTAGTTGAGGGGTATTATGATTAAATTATTTATCAATTTCATTCTAGAATCAGTAAATGAATTTAATTGATTGAAACACATAATAATTAGTTTAAAAATCAATATTCTGCAGCTGATTACTGAGTTGGTTCAAAAACCAGCATATGGTTATACGAATTATCCTTACGTACTTAGCGGTCCGCCAAATAATAGAAAATGGAAGCCCTTCTCCAGAGTTTGTGGTGTGTGCGTATCATTTTATGCTACAAATATTTCATTTATTTACGTAAATATGTACCAATTAATACTAATTACTCTACACATGGTCTGACAGTCGTCGCTGAATGTCGTCAATCTAATGTCACAAATGACCTCGTGGTGCTGTGACATTTTGACGTTATTCTTACGTAAATGTAACGTTATTTCTCTCGAATAAATATATCTCATATATATCACCTTTTATTTTATAAACAATGAACTTAAATATTAATAGCGTTGTCAGTAAAAGGGTTAGTATTAAATTCAATTTGGGTGTCTATTAAATGCCTCTTTTCTTAAAATGAAAGTTGTGTTGTATTAATTATAACATAATACTCTAAATTTAATTTAAAAATTGGAATATAATTTTGTATTGTTAACATTACTCACCCATAATACACATATCTAAATATTTCATATTTTGCAAGGCTTCATAGGTGATACCGTTGTGGTCTTTAATGTTATTAACTATTTCCTTTCTTAATTTGTCTTGGATTTGGGGTTGAAGGCACAATTCATACAAAGTGAAAGCCATCGTGGAACTAGTTGTTTCAAATCCAGCTGCGAAAAACTGAACTGCCTGTGCAACCACTTTGTCTCCCTCTAAAAAGCAATGTAGGAGTAATTTTTTCATAGTTTGTGAATTAACAATAATTGTTAATCCATGATTTTATAAATAATGAAGTATAATCGGTTTTGCTTTTTGATACAAATGGTTTCTACGCCCCTGTTTATATTTCGTGTTTTATAATTTAATATAACTTTAGTTATTGCGTTCTACATAAAGGTAAAACCATGATTTTTGTTTCTATGTGCTTTCTGTTTTGCATTATAACAATGTAAAAGGGAAAACTGAAAAATACAAAATCAGAGGTTTATAAGCTCTCATGTGAATAACGCAACACTTGTTACATCAGCCAAACAAGAAGGGCATTTAATATAAGACGCATGGGCCATTTAAAATCATTTAGAAATGGTAAAAATAGTTCAAGTTTTGCAAACTATATTTTCTCCTTCAATTATTCAATTATTTGAAATATATATTGTGAATAAGAAACGTAATATTAAACAAATATTGATAGCTGACCGACAATTAATCCTCTGGATTGAGTATGTGGTAGGTTCCTTGTGAACCAGTATTCATCTGTAATGCTCTTGAGAAAGGCCTAACAAGCCGAAACATATGTAGAGTGTATAAAAATACAGTTTTTATTTGAAACATCTAAAAGCATTGTTTTTCCCTTTTCTAAAAATAATTGTTCTAAAAAAAAAAAAAATAATTAATCCTCGATTTTTTTTTACTTAACCTCCGTCTATTCTACAGCCAACTACATTGGCTACATTAAAATTTAGTTTCTGATACTAGAAATAATTGAAAAAAGGTCTCGGTTCACTCGGTTACTGTTGCCCACATTAACAATACTTTTACTTTAGAAAACAATATTACTACAAATATACTTACCAAATTGTATTTCATTACACAAGTCTTTATTTTTTCTCATAGCTACTAATATATCAATAAGGTCATTTCCCTTTGTATTTGTCTCCTCTCTTTTCTTTATAGTACTCCAGAATGCATGAGATAAATATGTACTAGCCCATCTTTCAAGAAAATCCAAATGAAGAAGATTAACCCAGAATGGCATAAAGAAATACGCAGTTTGAACAATAGCATTTCTCCATCGAAAATCGAATAATGACCTGCCAATTTTCCTGAAATCTGCATCATTTTGATCAAAAGAATGAGCATTTATTCCAAAAGCACATTTTGCTATAACATCTGTGGAGTATTTGGCACAAATCTCCTTTGCTTCCTGTTCGCCCAAATTTCTTCGTATGTATTTATTCATCTCTAACCCGATATTGTGGATAATGGGAAACATCCCCTTGAGTTTTCCAGAGGTGAAAACCGGTGTCATCTTTGGTCTCATTTTCTTCCAGTCTGGATTTTTTTGAACAAACATCATATTTGAAACAAGCTGGTTATGCTTCGGAGAGACAATTGTTCTGTCCATAAAATAATTAAAATCCTTTACCAATACCTGTTTGACCAATTGTGGAGATTTCAAAACTAGGTACGGTTCATCATACACAAATATACCGAAAAACGGTTCATTTGTAGAGTCATAGAAGCTTTTTAACATCTCTCCTACAGTTGTTTTGAATGTAATAATTTCTAAAAAGTTTCCAACGAATGGAAGTGGCTGTTTATAAAATATACCTCTCTTTTTCCAGTAGTCATATTTTCTAGTAAAATATTTATATATCAAAAATGTCGACGTACTGATTATCAAAATTAAATCTACTAGCCACCATGATGTGATCAACATCTGAAAGCAGAGAGAGAAGGTACATTTATTTTTGTTTCAAACCAATTAATTACGTGCTTGAAAACATAAGAAATCAGTATAGATTCTGATGCATTATCTCATATTTTAAACCAAAACATATTTTTTTTAACTACAGAAACCGTTCTAGTAGAGTTAATGAAACTTTTTAACTTGACCTGTCACTTCCTATGTAAGAAAATCTTGCAACACAATTTCCACCCACTTTCAGATGTCGTATTGACTTGAAATTTTGCATATGTGTATGGTTCAAATGATATAAAACTTGACATTTTTAATAGAAAAATCCAAGATGGTGTTTGCAATATGGCCTACAATTATTGTTATTTAATATCCGTTTCTACGCAAATGGCGCCTGGGGATTCTTGAGGTCGCGGATTGCAAAAACAGCGAAAACAAATATGGAAGGGAGCTCATTCGATTCGGAATGAGAGTCCCTGAAAGGTATGAAAATAAAAAACGCGCCTTCAACATCTGTAAAAGGTATAAAGAAGTTAAGTTAACAAAAATGAGAGTTCTAGTCTTTTGCCAATTTTTAGAAAAATTTCATAAAATGCGTTTTTCAAAAAGATTCTTAAATAGCCTGAAATACCTGCAACTCCCGGAACTATCTCTTAACTATACCTATTTATTGGTGCTATTTAATGTTGAAAAGAGCGTTTCAAGCGGCCGTCTCGGCAAGCCGTCAAATTACAGAATATTTTTTTATATTACTAAATATTTTCATTTTTTTTTAAATTTCAGTACATCTAGATATTGTAAACTAATATCTGTATTAAAGATCCTTTTACCTCGTAATGTTTAACTATTGTTCATTAATCAATTTACTCACTCTTAGGTTTTTATTGAACAGCTTAGAATTGTTTAACAATAATAGCTTATTTATTTTCCTCGCGTGGAGATATTATTCAATCCCTATACAACAAATTTTTTAATGTAAGATTTTATTAATTTGCCTTACACGTACTAATTGTTAATGTTGTCAAGAAATTGAAAAATATATTTTCGTTGTAAAAAATTTTCTTTTAAATCAAATTTGTTTACTCTTCACAATTTTTCACAATTTATTTTTTCATTTTTCAATTGTTTAAATAATATACCGGGTGAGTCACGAATTGCGCTCGCCCCGATATTTCCTAAAATATTTGGAATAGAAAATTGAAATTAGGAGGCCTTATTACAAGACTAAAATGCCATCTTTTCAATAAAAAATCAAGTTTGGTGCACATCCGGTTTGACCGGAAATGCCCACAACTTTCGATTTTTAAATGGAACACCCTATATATTTTTACATTTTTGGAATCTAGAGGAAATTTTGAATACTATACATCCATTTTGGCCACTTTTTGATAAACATTAAAAATTTTATTAAAAAATCTATTTCTGAATCCAGAGTGCTGTGGTGCTCAAAATATATTATTGTTTGTGTGTTACGTTACTATAAAAATAAAAAGACCAATGTGATTGCAATACTTAATTCTCTAGAGGCGTTTAAAATTTTTAAATGTGATTTTTACCCACTAACTAGGTTTTTTAAATGGGAATTTAATCGTTCACCAACATTTTTAAATACCTCATTTTCATACAAATCTAATGATACCAAAATTTTGAAAATCCGCTCAGAAATATTTGAGATTTCAGCCAAAATACAATGCAACCAAGCTTTTAGAAACATGCGGCTAATAGATAATAGATTAGTGGGCTTTGGAAACTATAATGGCACATTTCTGTGTAAATCTGGTAACTTAATAACATTGGAAAAATCATAGTAGCCATTGAATGCAATAAAACAATAGCAGCTGTCAGACAGATACAAAATAAAGCGTTGCGGAAATCTCTTTGAGTAAAAATTAAAGAAAATTAATAATTTTAGTAGAAATGAAAAGGTCGATATGTTACTGATATATGGAGAGCGTCTCAAAAATTCAACTGCAGCTCAGAACAGTATCAGCAACGATATCCCAACAGACGTCATCCAAGCAGACACTTGTTTGCCAGAGTCTGTCTGACAGCTGATATTGTTTTATTACATTCAATGGCTACTATGATTTTTACAATGTTATTAGGTTACTAGATTTACACAGAAATGTGCCATTTTAGTTTCCAAAGCCCACTAATGCATGTTTCTAAAAGCTTGGTTGCATTGCATTTTGGCTGAAATCTGAAATATTTCTGAGCGGATTTTCAAAATTTTGGTATCATTAGATTCGTATGAAAATGAGGTATTTAAAAATGTTGGCGAACGATTAAATTCCCATTTAAAAAAACCGAGTTAGTGGGTAAATATCACATTTAAAAATTTTAAACGCCTCTAGAGAATTAAGTAATGCAATCATATTGCTCTTTTTATTTTTGTAGTAACGTAGCACACAAACTAAAATATAATTTGGGCACCACAGCACTCTGGATTCAGAAATAGATTTTTTAATAAAATTTTTAATGTTTATCAAAAAGTGACTAAAATGGATGTATTGTATTCAAAATTTCCTCTAGATTCCAAAAATGTAAAAATATAGAGGGTGTTTCATTTAAAAATCGAAAGTTGTGGGCATTTCCGGTCAAACCGGATGTGCACCAAACTTGATTTTTTATTGAAAATATGGCATTTTAGTCGTGTAATAAGGCTTCAAAATTTCAATTTTCTATTCCAAATATTTTGGGAAATATCGGGGCGAGCGCAATTCGTGACTCACCCGGTATAGATAAGAAATTACTTCATGCTTAAAATTCACGATCTCTCTTGCTCTATAGTATGAAAAAAAAATTTTTTTGTGTTCAAATATTCATTGTTTATTTAACAAATAATTTTCTATAAACAATTGTATTGTAATGACGTTTTACTTTTATTTTGATTTAGAAAATGATAGAAATCCAACGACATATATCGGAAAGTTTTTTTTTTTTCAATTTATATGAAAAAATTACATTAGTTTATTATTATTATTAGCTAAATACCTTAGACGTTATATCGAAACTTAAAAATTTAAGCACATTTTTTCATAACCAGAAATAACCATTTCACATTTTCTAATACTTTTTTATCGGAAACGTGAAATGTAACATTTTTAACTTGATTGTAAGTACCTAAATGTGACACGTTTTTCTCAAATTCCAACGTATATGTTTACTGGGATAGTCGAGAAAGTTAAAATGTAAGAAATAATTTACGTTTAAGAGAAAACTACTTTTCCACATACCTTTTTTGGTTATAAAATACACATACACTAAAATTAATTATTGTGCAGTGTTACTTATATAAATATGTAAAAACATATACAGGACCGGTTTTTTGTATAAATGGAAAACTATTGTTATTATTGTTGTCTAGTAATTTCTAGCGGTCGATAATTAATACCGAATTAAATAACAGCAGTACTTTAGTGCATACATACTTACTATGGTTTGTGATTTTGTACAGAGGCTGTAACGGGATGCCTTATAGGATTAATGAAAAAGAAAAATAACTGCTCATTGTATGTCTCGACCGCTACAAAATATTTCAGTATACATAACCGAAAAATCTGATATTTATCTTTCGTTCATCGTAGGTCATCATTGGAGGAAATGTGACTCACATTTTCTCCAATACTGAAAATAAATTTATAATCTCCGATTTTATATGAACTGTGTTGCACATTCCCCTTGACTGTGCATTATAATGGAAAGATAGATTTAGCTTATTAAGAGATACTATTAGCTTTAATGTGTTCATGTGTTAAAGGTCATTTTATTATTTATAAATATTTTATAAATTATAATGCTAACTCCACACGTTGGACCAAGTCTAGCAAACTTCGGCCACAACCAGCGTGTGTGGATGGCAAGTTTGTCTTCATTGGCCGCGAATGGGCCGAGTTTGCCTGTAATCGCCTCGGTGTTGGTAGATAATACCCAAATCAAAGGAATTGTGGGCGTGCTCGAGTCAGATACCAATTCCCGTTCACAAAAAAATACATTTTTTTTAGCTTACGAAATATACAGTGTGTCCAACTAAGTCGGCACCATATGGGAAACTTTTTTATTATTGGTTTTATGAAAAAAAGTTATTCTTGATGAAAAGTTTTGCATGGCCTAAAACCAACAATGAAATAATCAGATATCAATTTTTTGCAGTCGTATACGAGATTTGTCGAAAAACGTAAATTTTGCTCAAGAGTAAAGTACCTTTATTTATTACAATATCGACAATCATTAAGAAAAGTTGATCCTAATTGAAAACTACGGTCAGATGTCTAATATTATCCATCCACCATAAACGAACAGATTTTGTTTATGAATGTTACTTATTAGTTAAGTTATCTTCTGTTTAACTTTTCATTTGTAAAATAAATTATTATGATATGCATGCATTAATTATTCAAATGCAATGGCAAATTGTTACATTACTTACCAGTGAACCGAAAAGTTATCATGTTTTTCAACACAATAAATGTTTTATGATTTGCAAAATTAAATTATGTATAATTTATACCCAAAAATTATTAAAGATCATTTTTTCATGGTAGATGGATAATATTGGATATCTGACCGTAGTTTTCCATTAGGATCAACTTTTCTTAATAACAATTGTCGATATTGTAATACATAAAGGTACTTTACTCTTGAGCAAAATTTACATTTTTCGACAAACCTCGTATACGACTGCAAAAAATTGATATCTGATTATTTCATTTTGAGTTTTAGGCCATGCAAAACTTTTCATCAAGAATAACTTTTTTTCATAAATCCAATAATAAAAAAGTTTTACATATGGTGCCGACTTAGTTGGATACACTGTATATATATATTTTTTTAAACAATTTTTTTTTAATAAGTTTGGAATGTGATAAAACGTGGAAATTTAAAATTTGAGCAAAAAAAGTTTTTCCCACCATCCATTTTATAGTAGGTAGTAAACAAATTTTCGAATGTTTTTTTTTGTAATTGATTTAGAATGTCATGAAATGTGGAAATTTTAAATAAGAGCAAAATATTTTTTCCACTACTAACTAAACTAAACTACTAGACTTTCACGGAAAAATATACATGGTGGACCGTCTAAAGGGAATAGATAATGAAAAAAAAAATATTTCCCTGAAATTTAAAATTTTTCCGTGTTATGACCTTCTAATACTTTTAGATTTTTTTTTTCAGAGAGAATTTAAACAAATTTTTTTAACACTATGCACTGATTGAAAAAAACATTTTTGAACATTTTTTCACTACTAGAATAGATGAAAAAAAAATGTTGTGCTCAAATTAAAAATTTTCGCGCTTCATGACATTCTAAACCTATTAAAAAAATGTAATTGCTGCTATACTTCCACTCCACTACGTGGATGTGGAAATAAATATATATACTAATAATATTTGGCACATATTTAACACACTTGGCAAGGAAGACACCTATTATAGTTTTATTGAAAAATATACATATATTGAAAAATATACATGGTGCTAAGAAATAATTCAACCATTGGTATTTATGCAAGCCTTCCATATTTGGCACCTTCTATTTAATATTGAATTTTTGCTGTCGGATGACCGTTCCGTATATTTTTTTCACCAAAAGTTATCGGGTTTTCTTTGTAATAATAGTGATAACTACAATCCGATTATTATTCTCGTCTGTCGTTTCGTAATTACATTTTTTTTGGAGTGACCTCCCTGTATAAAAAAGAGGAAAGTTCTGTGTAAATACCTTTATTGATTTTTGTTTATTTTCAAAATTTTCATTTTATTTTCAGAAATATTTTTAAAAAAATGAGTTTAGACTGTCATGAAACGTGGAAATTTTATATTTGAGCAAAAACCATTTCTTTTCCATTTATTCGCGGTTAAACAATTTTTAATTTTATTTCTAAAATAGGTTTAGGATGTCATAAAACGTGTAAATTTTAAATTTGAGCGAAAACATTTTTTTTTCATTATCTATTCCCTAAACGCGGTCAGTCAACCCTGTTTATTTTGCGGTAAAAAAAGTCTAGAACTATTTTTTTTACTGTTCTCTGTCAAGTTGTTTTTTAGTTAATGTACCAACGGGCCAACAGACAGGCAGACTGACTGAAGTGAAAAACCTATATTTCTGTAATCAACATGATCTGAAACGTGAAAATCCGAAGAAATCACGGAGGGTGATTTTTTCTCGAATACAATACTTCCCATCGGTATATGCCAGGGAAGTAAAAATCGTAGAAAAATCTGCGAGAGATTAAAAAAATTACGTTGTTCTAATTTATGTACCGTTGTTAGTTTTGTTAGTAGTTAGTTAGTTTTGTTAATAATAAATAATCAAATGCGCCTAAGGCAGCCATTGCCGTCGCATCAGCAATTGCCACATATATCATCTTCTAAGCTCTAGCAAGCACTGTTGTATTGGCCAGTGTTACCACAGCCTTTCCGGCGATTTCGGTAGAGTAGGTTGAAATTTTTCGGTACATTTCGTATCAATGCCCGGTACAGGGAATTTTAAAACACAAATTTCACTCACTTTATAATCACCTTTCTTTTTATTTTAGTGATACCGACTTAAGAAAAGTGTTCGACACAATTCGTAACAAATCAGTATTTCCAAATTCGGTAGCTGTGGTATCGTTGGTATTGGCAACGTCTGGTTGGTATATTTGTAGACAAATGTTTCGGCAATTGTTTTGGCAATTGCTTCCTCCACATTATGGCCCAACGTGTGGAGCTAGAATAAAATACACAAAAATTAGATAAAATGCCTCGTCAAGTCATCTTATGTCCAGAACATTTGAGCATTCTTGGCTACCATGATATTGAAAATTGTAATTACCTTTGGACGGTCCTGTTAGTCTGCGTGCATCTAATCTCTATAGTTGAACTTAATAACTATATCATTTAATTCCTTATCTCCGACTAACTATTATACAAATAGTTTTTTTTTTATATATAAGAAATTGCGGCGGTTGTTTCTATGGGAGACAAACATCATCAGTCTCATTAACAGTATGATTTCACACAAAATTGATGGAGACGTTAATTTCGCATTTTAAAATATTTGTTCAAGACATGTAATATATACATCATGTACCGTTCCTAGTATTTGTTGCACGCAAATCATAGATCCTTGAACTTCCTCGTGGATAATTAATTACAGTGTATTAGTGACTTTGTTTTACCTTATGTTTTAAGTTTAATCTCTTTTAGCTCAGGAAGAAAATAGCGGAAAATGCAATCCTTATATCTTTTGATTTTTTGGTAGGTCTTAAACTGAAGAAAAGTATTTTAAAACGTTATCAAAGCCACAATGCGAAGAAGAGAAAACAAAATGGCGTCAATCTTAAAAAAATATTTTTGTGGATATACTTAACTTTTAAAATACGAGAAATGCAAAAACTGTCGTGAATATGAAAATTAAAAAGCATAAAAAGCATAAAAAGCTGGCAACAGTACAGAAACTTGGGATTTGGTGTATGTACTAGAAGCCAAGACTTCAGATTTTTCATAATATTTTTTAACTCCCCCACCATTCCCACTCCATTTTACTTGGAATTTGGTACATGTATTGCATATATTATAACGACATCTGGAACTAGATATCTTGAGATGATTTCGTTGAAAGGGGGGGGGGTAAGTAGAGCTAAATAGGGGAAGTGAGTAATAGTGCGTGCGCTACACGGGCAAACACGCCATTTCAAACCTATGGGTTCCATTTGGCACAGTTAGTCCTTACCCCAAGGAGATTCAATTTCGATTATGACTTGTTAACATTTTCCCTTAGGAACTAAGATGGCGGCTATTTTTGAAAAAACAACAAACTTTCAATTACCGTCACTCATATTAGTCCAAACATACGTATGGGGTATCGCTTTTAGTTAAATTCGATATGGTATATTTTGATTAATATAGTGAAATAATAATAATAATAATAATAATAAAATAATTAAGCGTACTTTTTAACATGGTCCTGCGGTCGGTTGTCTGTTCACCTTGAACACAAATATAGTTCTTTTTCTGAAAGGAAAATGCAAGAATCTTAACAAAGTTACATTTTTTACTTACTCATTTTTGATATTTGGTGGGTGCGGTACGAGATAAAAATCTGTCATGGCCGATTTTTGAAATATGAAAATCTGAAGACGATTATTGTGTCTAAATGGCCATGTTTTGTAAAAATCTTACACATTTTTTTTTTCTCTAACCAATTTACATAATTCTTGATACTCGGAGTTTTAGAGGTCGCTGATAATAATTCTGACATACAAATTGTCGTAAACCGACCTGCAAAATGGCGGATATTTGCAATTCCAGAATAAATTTTTTTAATAACAGGAAAGTAGTTTATTTAAACAAAAATTACATAAATAACAAATGCTCTACATAATGCCCAACTGTTTTAGTATACAAATTAATGCTTTTAAAATTTTGTGTAATATCAACCAAAAATCAAGAATTATCGTTTTTTCCCTATAGTTCATAGGTGCCTGTGAAACAGAAAACCTGTCGCGTTGTCATGGCAATACAAAAATTAATTCATTAATAACGTCAGAAAGTAGCAGGTATATGTTTAATTTAAATTTATCTTCAATATAACGGAAATTACACGGAGACAGAGTTAAGTGTCGTCGTGAATAGACGTGTTTTTTAAGTTGCTCTCTAAAATGCGGTAAAAAAGTGGTAGAAATCCCGTTAAACTCGAAAAAATTTCAGTCACCAGTAGATTAAGAAATTCTGCTTGAAATGAAACGCCTCAATAGAAAAACAGAGTTCATATAGAATTAATAATTACAAGATTTTTCTAATAATATTAAATCAAATAAAGCAAACAAGCTCAAGTGAAGTGCAGTGTCCCTACCTACGTACACCCTAGACGACCCAAGTGGTTCATGGGCAATAAATAATAGCATAGTGTCAAAATGAGGCACATATGTTTACAAAGTAATATAGTTGTGTTGTGACCTAAAGTTATTGTATACAGTGGAAAGTTTTTAAATGGGACAATGTTAACTCAACCCAAGAAAGAAAACGAAAGGAAATAAAATGAAACAGCAATCCAAGACACTGCAAAAAGACTTGTTAAGCTATAAATGTATTTATTTTTATCTTTAATTGATATTATTCTATTCCATCTTTCTATCTGATCTTTACCATCTTGATTTTTATCAGCTCGATTTATTGATTCAAAACATATTTTATTATTAATTTGGAAGACGGAAATTGAAACCGATTGTCTCAAAGAAAAAGATATTAAACATAATATGTAGGTGTATGCCCAAAATGGAAACCGATTGTTTCAAGGAAACGACATACAGGGCGAGCAAACTATCCCTTCGGACCTTTTTGCTCATAACGCCCAAAAAATAATAATAATGGCGATAATAATAATAATGTTACTGCGATAGGGCCTTCCCCAGCAACTCCACCGTAGATGGATATTTACTTGTAGAGCGGTTAATAAATAAAAAAAAAGAAAGGGGAAAAAGGGAAAAAAATACAAAAATAAAATAAAAAATAAAAGCTGCTAGATTCAGAGACACAAGAAGCAGAAAACTTAGAAGAAGAAAAATACGGAGATGACGATAGATGGAAACTTAAAAGAAGCACGGGAACTGAAAAAAGGCATCTCGCAAACAACTGCACCACACCCCAGCCGATGATGACAAATGGAAACTTAATAGAAGCATGGAAACTTAAAATAAGCATCTCTTAAACACCTACCCTTACCATCCTATATTTCCACCCCATGCGTCATGCAGCTCTCGCTGCTGACAACAAGCATGTCCAATGTCCAACCCGGCATATGCAGCCGGTCCGGCGGTATATAAAACATCCGAGATTTGGTTCCGGCACGCGGTTTGGCCGTCCGTTGGGCGTATTCGAAGGACGACCAGGCTGCGTGTTGAAACGAACTTCCATGGATGCCCGGAATTGGCAGCAATGCCCATCATACGCTGGCAAATCAATCAATCAAATCAATATAACGGAAATTACACAGCCACACAAAAAAAATTCTTTCTG
This sequence comes from Stenurella melanura, assembly GCA_963583905.1. NCBI lineage: Eukaryota > Metazoa > Arthropoda > Insecta > Coleoptera > Cerambycidae > Stenurella > Stenurella melanura. The sequence continues at coordinate 155,750,833 of OY757311.1, forward strand.
GCCTGGGGGTCTGACCGTGTTTTCTATATGTTTTTGAGGCCGCTGAATCCGAATCCGAAGTCTATTATTTAAACCCATCACATCAGGATTTTGACATAACCTCAAAAACCCATAATTTAAGCGATTTCTACATCTCTTCACATAAATCGTTGTACCTTTTTCTAGACAAAAATGACCCTCCTCTTTTTGGTACCAGATCGATTGCAAATTAAATATCCAATCCGATGATGCGGAGCACGATATTTTTTCGGCACTTTTTAATTGATATATCGGCCTCCAAAGTGAGAGGTCCGACGATTTCGCCTCTCGAGCGACAAGGCCCAAATTCGAGTTCCATTTTTGCCAAAAGAAAGCTAACAAAAATCTGAAAAAATTCAGGGGTCCGTAGAAAGACGTGAGAAATCGATTAACGTAAATAGGAGGTCGGGGCGTGCCTTGGTTTTCGAGATATGGCCGCGCGAATTGACCAGAAGGGGTGAATTTTCTTACCGTTTTCCGAGGTGATATTTCAAAAACGAAACGACATATAGAACTACGGTTTGCGCCATTCGATTTCTCTCGCCTTCCTACATACATACGTAAAAAATTCAAGGGTATGTACGGAGGGGAGAGAAATCGAATGGCGTAAACCTCAGCTTTATATCTCGTTTCGTTTTCAAGATATAGCCTCGGGAAGAGGTACGAAAATAGATTTCCATCTTCCGGTGACTTCGAGCGGCCATATCTTGAAAACCAAGGCACGCCCCGACCTCCTATTTACGCTAATCGATTTTCACGTCTCTTTACGTATCACTGATTTTTTTAAGATTTATATTAGCTTTCGTTTGGCCGAAACGGTCCTCGAAGCTGGACCGATCGTCGAGAAGCAAAATCCTCGGACCTCTCACTTAGGCGGCCAATATATCCCTTAAAAGGCGCCGAAAAAATATCGTGCCCCACATCATCGGATTGAAAATTTAATTTGCAATCAATCTAGTACCAAAAAGTGGGGGGTCATTTTTGTTTAAAAAAGTTACAATTTATGTGGAGAGATGTTGAAATCGCTTGAATTATGAGTTTTTTTGAGGTTATGTCAAAATCCTGATGTGATGGGCTTAAGCAGACCCCGGATTCAGATTCAGCAACCCCAAGAACATATAGAAAACACGGTCAGACCCCCAGACCAGAAAGAATGTAGCTGTGATTGGAACCAATTTTTTTTCTGTTAGTAGGGAATCTAGCTTGCCGTACGATGCGTTTTAAAGGTGGGGGGGGTTCAACTCATATGTATACAATAACTAAAAACAGTTTTCTATGTAAAATTGTCTGCCGAATTCGAATTACGAGTTCACCACTAAATTCGGAATTGCGAAATTAGAGAAAAAGTTGTTTATTTCCAAAAGTAAGAAAAACACAATAAACATTAGTATTTTCATTCCCCACTCAATATCTCATTTACTGGTAATAGTATCGATCTGAAATTTTAGGAGAATAATCTTTTAACTTTCTTCTTGGGCTCTGTATAGAGTCAAATTATTGTATCAATATAACTTTTTTATAAAAAACAACTAAAGTCCTACATGTCGCACAAAAGTTCAAAAATGTATTGCAAAATATAGTATGCGAGAAATTTTTTTATAAGTAGAGATAGAGGTGTAGTTAATCGACATAAAATGATGATAAAAGACCAAAGAAGTTTTAGCATTTGAATATGTTTTTATACTTTGGCTTAATAGTGAAAAAAAGGAGATTATATTGGTTCAGCGTTGGCGCACATGTTGGCCCGGCCCGGTCAAATTGGTCTAGCTCGGTGTGTACACTTCATTGCGTGCTCTGCTAACCATTGTGTATCTGTTATAAGATAAAAAGCTTCCATATTAGTAAGAAAAAGGCTTAGGGTCTGCGATTTAATGAACCATATTTGTATTGTGTCAGTCCAATTAAAAATGTTTGTATTTTATGTAAATAAAGAAAACTATTTAATTTTTATAATTAGTTTAATTTAAAAGTGAGGAACATTTGCCTTCGCACAAACAACTTTACTTTTGCACTTAGACATCGACAGCGACTGGTACAAGTGTACATTTTACATTTGCAATATGAATTTAAGTGTATATTCTCTGGCTTTTGTGGTTTACTCATCATTATCGGTATAGTGTCTATATAAAATAATTAAAACAATTATCTCATATCTGTTTTATATGAAGTAAATAAATGTGCTCGTAGCGCATCCAAATTTCCTCTAAATAAAGGGCTGTCATAAAGAACCTTAAAAAATAACCTACAGGAATCTAATACACTATCAGTTAGTTTGTAAGTTCCATCTCGGTTCGCTGCCCCAAAATGTGTTAATTCTTCTAACATATTTAACCTTTCACGTAATATTTCAACTACTGTCTTTTTGCCTTTCTTAAAGGGATAACTAACAGTATCATTTCCAGAGGGGCAGTAAACAGCTAGTAAAATGTTGGTCAGATTTCTTTTGTCGAAATCAAATGTACTAGATATTTGGGTAATCACATCATGACAAAAAATAAAAGATTTTTGCCGTTGAAGCCATATTTCAGTGTTTAATATAGTCGCATAATACAATGAAAGAACAAAAATATCAGTGTCCACAGTATATACAGGGTGATTCACGCAAACCGTTCATTAGAAGTTTAGGGAAAATTAGGAAAATTTGGTTGCTTACATAGTTTTTTATGCTCTTTTCACTAAGAATATTTTCAACGTCATTGCACTTCCGCTTATAGCGGAAGTTACCATCAACTTCGTTATTTTAAATGGAATGATATATATTTTCTTGCATTTTTGAATTCAACTGGTCATTTTAATAGGACTTTGATCATACTACCATATCCCTAAATCTAACCCTACTCGAGATATACTGACTTTTCGGAAAATTTGTGTCTTGATACCGAGTAGTTTGAAATTTGCTGTCTCTAACATAATGAAAGTGAAAGTTACCATTTATACAATACAATTAGTGGAACCCTTAAGCTTCCTAATTGTGCTTTGAAAGTAACCTAATTGCTTACAGGGTGGTCAGAATTTACTGCCAATTTTGGAAAACTTCAAACGTCAAAAAGTATTGTTTTTAAATGGAACACCCTGTATATTTTTACTGTTTCTCATGTATAATTTTATTCTGCATCGATCTGCATTATGGTTCCCTATACTCATCTTTTATAGTTTTTGTGTTACTTATTGATAATTTTGTATTTTAATGTGCGAAATACATCGAAGTATGTGTTGCTCTTATAATAGTCGGCTGTGAAAATGACATTTGTTGCAATTAATAGCGTCTATCAAACAAAGTATTAATGTCTTACAATAGTTGGCTGTGGTTTGTTGCAATTATTAATCTATCAAACACGTCAGTGTTTATAGCGATTTTATAAATAAATTTAGTAAAGGGGTATCAGTCATGGAGAATAATAGAAATGGATATTCAAACAATGATATTTTAAACTTATTTTTTATTCACGGCGAATGCCACAGAATTATACCTCGAGTAGGGTTAGATTTAGGGATATGGTAGTATGATCAAAGTCCTATTAAAATGACCAGTAGAATTCAAAAATGCAAGAAAATATATATCATTCCATTTAAAATAACGAAGTTGATGGTAACTTCCGGTATAAGCGGAAGTGCGATAACCATGAAAATATTTTTAGTGAAAAGAGCATAAAAAACTATGTAAGCAACCAAAATTTTCAAAATTAAATTATCGTTACAAGTCCCTAAACTTCTAATGAACGGTTTACGTGAATCACCCTGTATGACTGTTCTAGTACATTCATTTCTAAAAAATGACAAGATTGCAAAAAGTCTGGTACCTGCTTCTTCATGATCGGAAAAATGTAGGGATTTCATGATTTTCGCATTATTTTGATCGCATAAAATAGTTTTGCTATTTTCTAAAAACATACCTGCAATAACAATCTGAACATTTTGATCTATTCTGAAATAACTTTCCTCAAACTTGCAAGCAAAAAAGTTCAAGAGTTCTCGTTTCCCAATTAGCATTTTCATATTCCTACGATATACTATACATATTCCAAAATAAAATTAGTATATTGCATAAATATTTGAAACTAATTCAAAATAAGTTGTATACTGGTTGTTTTGTCACAGGTTTTCACATTGTATACATACTCCTGCAATATTCATATGTATGTTGCTGACACGTTGTAAACATATTCTGAAATGTACATTCATTCTACAATATAGTTACAATATACACAAACCTTTTCCGTACATACATGCAACATTATCCATGTATACTTTCAATATACAATGTATATTGCAAAACAACAATGGTATATTGAATAAATATTTAATACTGATTCAAAATAAGTTGTATACTGGTTGTTTTGTCACAGGTTTTCACATACTATACATATTTCTGCAATATACACAAACATGTTGGTGACACATTGTAAACATATTCTGAAATAAACATTTATTTTACAATATAGTTATAATATACACAAATGTGTTCCCTACATATAGGCAATGTTATCCATGTATACTTTCAATATTGCAAAGCAACAATAGTATATTGAATAAATGTTTAATACTTATTCAAAATAGATTATAGAGTGTCCCAATAAAAACTCCCATGCTGGATATCTTCTAGATGAATAGAGATATTTTAATTCTGTAAAAGTCAGTTTGTAGTACATAAAGAGTGCTTCAGTAATAAATATAAATAATTTTTTAATACATATATGACACTGAGCAAGAAATATTTCGAGGAGGGGAACTTTGAAATGTGGTTTGTGTAAAGGGAAATGCATTTCTATGTAAATATTGTTAAAAAAAATCGCAAATCCAACTGCTTTTGAGATATTTGTATCCAAACGTTGCCATTTGCTCCTGTTAAATAATTATTTCCGAAACATTTCACTATTTAAGTGATTTAAAAAAAATCACATTTAAGGCATTTTCATATAAATCAAAATTTCAAAGTTTATGATATACAGATTGTCCCCCTTAAAGACTAAATAAATCTTTCAGAGATTACAACTATTCAATAGGAACAAATGGCAATATTTGGACACATCTCAAAAACGGCTAGATTTGCCTTTTTTCTTAAGAACAAAATCTACTTAGAAATGTATTTCCCTTCCACAGAAACCAGGTTTTGAAGTTTCTCCCAAAGAAATAAGATTTATTTAGAGCCCAGCACCATCTACACACTGATATATTCAAAAACCATTCATTTATATTCAAAATTGAAGCACTATTTATGTGCTACAAACTGGCTTTTACAGAAATAAAACGTCTCTATTTGTTTAGAAGATATCCAGCCTGAGACTTTTTACTGGAACATCCTGTATACTAATGGTTGTTCTCATCCCACAGCATATCGTACACATACGTCTTGTAGATCTGCATGTATGCTGAAAAAATATTGTAAAGATATTTCGAAATATATATTTATTGCTTCTAACAATGTACACTGCATGGAAAATTTGTTTTTACCATTACTTTTCAGTTAAACTCAAACATGTTTTATTGATCAAATTTTGTTGAATGGAGCACACAAATGCTAAATAAACCTACCAATAAAACTGCATTTGCCATAACAATACTTTACAAAGGCCCAAGAATATCATAGCAAAAAAAAAATACTACTTTACATCGTCGTAACAATTATGTATCTTAAATTATAAAATAGGAAGTGTTATAATTAAAACAGTTGTGTTACTTTAAATATATTTTTATTTTTTGTTACAAAATGAATTGCAGTAATAAATAACAATTGTGCCAAGAATTTAAATCGACATTTTTTAAACAAAAAAATGTGCTTTGCAACTTATGAACTGATTAATATTTTTTTAACAAAAAAATGTTGTTTGCAACTTATAAACTGTCATATTTTACTATAAGAAATATTTGGCCAGTAAGTAAAAAATAGTAAAAACTGGAGGGCTTACATTTTCAAAACCAGTGTCCGGGTGTTGCCGATGGCGCTACTTCTAATTGCGAAACTCCACTTGGCATTCTGAACACGTCACCTGCTCCTATTGGCTGAATACTTTCTTTTGGCTTTTCCAATTTTTGGGAGAAGGTATTTTTTTCCTGAGTAGAGAGGAGGTGGGGATACACGAGCTATAGTTCCAACTATAAAAGAAAAAACAATTAATTATATTTGAATAGGTATTTCAATTTAAAAACTGTCCTTGATGAAGTTAATAAATAAAATAATAAACACATCTTACAGAAAAAAATAAAAATAATCAAAAATAAATTAAACAAATTGATATTATCATAAAACAAAACATAGTTATAGGTATTTTTTTGAAAATCGGAAATGTTTGTGTTTGTGATTTTAAATGCCTACCAGAGTTATTAGAAGAACACATATTCTCTTTCAACTTCCAGTAAAGACAACATTTCTTTCACTTTGGGAAGTCGACGGCTTCCAATACGTTCTTCGATATCACTATGTTCATCTGACAATAATAATCTTTTCGGAGGGCTAATATGCTTTTTGTACATATAGTCCCTTGATTTGTTTCTGTTCACTCTGTACATCTGATTTCTGATTTTTTCCATTTACCTAATTGCAGCTTTTTATAATCCTCTGAAATAGATATAAAGCAAATTAATACGAATAAATATAACAACTCGTATGTTGTAATTAAAACCAATGGTTGTGATTTAAATAAACAAAAGCACCTTAATATTGAAATAGATCGAACCTACCTTCTTAAAAATAAGATTTAAACACCCCGTAAAGTGTCCAAGTTTCATCTGGGATTTCTCCTGTTTTTCAATGATTTGTCAAATTGGTTCCGTTTGAATAGTGACCACCAACCACTACCTCCGTTTCTTTTCAAAAAACTGGTGCCTACAAACGCCGCCATTATTATAACAACAGGTAAGTAAGTACAAAGGGATACATTAAACTTTAGTATCTGAATATAAAATATCTGCAAATAGCAAATGACAACAAAGGGGGTCATCCTTAAAACTATGTGGTAGGTAGTTGTATTGTGTACAATTGTAAAATACTTACTGCAAAGCCCACACATGAACTAATTAATAATCACGGGAAAACAAAACACAAACGAATTGAAATCGACATTTGACAGCCTGTGCGCTGTGGTGGCAAAGAGCATGCGCTAATCTAAGGACGTGGCGCGCATTTAAAAAATTCGACAAGGGGCGATTGTAACGACATGGAAAGCGGAAATCTAATTATAACGATAAAATGTAATTAAATAATCATTTCTCAAGCCCGAACTACCTGCTTAAGTAATGCCGATAGCTATTAATTAATTAAATACAGTAGGAAAATTGAAAAAGGGATGAATAAGTTATCATTTTTATTATTCATTATTATTTAATAAACGATCACAAGTCCAAAGTCTGGATTCAAAATTTAAATCATATTTCATATCTACAATTTTAACCAACGATTTATAATTTATAAAACGTATGCCATTCGCCACAGGGGATGATTATAAATGTACTTAAACCAAGCCTAGATAGAGAAATATCGATTTGTTTTTGTTATGAGGTAGATAGGCACTATATACCGACACTGGCGTAGAATTAATATTTAACTTACCATAATTTTTATGTAATATAGCCCAAATGCATGCAGCATTACGCTGTCAAAATCAGTCAAAAACCGCATAAATCTTATTGGTACTTTGCAAAATGTAACATATTGCTGTGCAATATTACTAGAGCTATATTGTTTCAAGTTTCAGTTGCAATGTTGCTAAAACTGCTTTGTCGGTGGGTATACATAATTTACGTGTGCCAACGATTGGCTCAATATGTTTACACCCCATTCTAAAATTTAATTTGTGTTTTATTGCATACAGCAGTAGTGTACATGTGTTCAACTTTTGAATGTCATTTTTTGAATATTAAAAATACAAACATGAATTCTATGTTGCAGAAATGTTCCACTGGTACATTATCAGGATATATATGATGATACACATATATTATCCATTATATGTTTATGTGATATTTATTAAAGATTTCAAAATTAATATAGCTTTTTGTATATGTCTACAGTATACGAAAATATCATGTTGTAAAAATATTCCATTTGTAAATTGTAAAGAGATTGAATTAAGTACGTAGCATAAATATTGCATATTGTATATCTATATAATATTTGACACATCAGTAAATTTTTGAGAAGATTCGTACAATATTCTGTGTATATCGCAGCATCAACATTATTTCACGTATATTATAGGTATATATAGGAATATCGTACAACGTACTGGCAATATCTTTCCTATATTGATATAAGTACGTCGCAAAATGTATATTACGGCTATATGTAAAAGAAGTTCTGAATATTGTTTGAATGTAGACAATGAGTTTTGAATGTTCATTTCATATCGCGTGCTATGTGGGTTATTATCAGAATGAGAAATAATATTTTTCCAATTCGGTATACCTACCCCATCGTTTTACTTTATACAGACAGTACACTCTTCTTACTTTGGTCCGTCGCGTCGGTAGGTTACACCCTTTTGGTCTCATGTTTATAACTAATTTCAAAGACTTTTCAAAGAGTTCTTTGAAAGTTGAACAGCCATAGCTTTGATGCCTTTGAATTAAAGACATGATGTAAATAATAAGAACAGTATTTTTCGGTTCTACTGGTAACTGATAAACTTCCACTGGTACCATTTTTAAAATAAAACATACATGAACTAAATAATAAAATACCTACGTATCTCTGATATGACTGAATACGGTTGCGAGTTGCTAGCAGAGAGCGCTCGCGCCGGCCGAGGAGAACGGGCAATATATGAGTCGTTACACTACTATTTATTTACAACAGTCATAACAGCCAAACTAAGCATTCTAGAAAAAAATTCTTCAAGTAAAAAAGTTTCTATAATTCATAAGCTTTATTTTCTCTCGATCATATGACCATGTATCTTTAGTAATAAAAAAGTTTCTAGCATGTTATATTTTGCAATGCATTTTGGTGTTTTTGTGCATTAAGCGAAGATTTTTATTTTTTTTGCCAAAAAACGACGATGCCGAAAAAAGTTTCACATAAACTGTAAGTGAGGCCAATCTCCAAAGATATTGGTGTCAAAATTTGAAACAGATATCTCGAACAGTTAACGAGGTATTGACTGAGAAACAAAAAAATAAATGTTTCCCGTAGTTTTTAGAAATTTGCCCAAAATTGCATTTTTTTTCCATTTCGCAATTCTGGATGAAGGGGTGAACTCAAAATTCGTATCCGTCATGAAATTTTACATGGGAATCCGTTTTTGGTTTTTGTATATGTCACAGTTGACCCCCCCTTGCTGAATTGGAGGTCTTAGATTCCCTACTATGTCTCACTTTAAGAGGATGTACTTCCTCAGCGATATATTTTTGAACTAAGGTAAGTTGAGTTACATGGGCCCAAAATGACCTCAGGGATTACAGGTTCTCGTCCGGGAACTCAATTCTGAGACATCCTGTATAACAAGTCATAATGGATGGATGTGAAATCAAAAACAACTCTCATTGTTTACATTTTATTAATATCTATATCACATGATTATTATAAATATTAGAAAATATACCTATGAATGATCAATTTATTTGTAATTATCTTCACAATGTAGTATTTTCGCGAAAACCACAGTGTGTTTAACTTAAAAGTGTCCGATCTGAATCAAACCGATTGTAAAAGAAGACGACATAATCACTCTCCATCTTTAAATGTAGGCCATCTACGATACTAAATTGTATGAAAAAAATCAAAAAAATCATAGTAGGCATTTTTTAATAAAGAAAATTGTTAACAAAACTTGTTCAAAGACCTTGAATCCGAACTTAAGTTAAATTAAAAAAAATGAGGTCTTGATGAAAAAAATTTCAGCTTCAAATTTCTCATTTTGATAAGCATAATAAACTAATAAAGTTTGACTGAACATAATATTCAATTCTTTTGGTTGTATTTATTTTTTATTGGTTGTATTTATTATTTATTTGTGTAAATTGTTTCAAAAAAATAAATTTAGAATGATTTTTATTTAAACGCCTCAAAATGATTTTTTTTATTGGTACCCTATTTTGCTTATTTAAAATACGCCTCAGAGTGTTTAAATCTAACTTTTAAAAACGCGCGTTTTGAAGTTACCATGGCAACAGCAATAACCTGACAAACGTGAAGTTAAAATGTTAACTTTTTAATTATTGATCTGACAGGAATTATTGCGGGGTTAACCGCGAATCTGCTTTTCTATTTAAGTAATCAATGTTAGAACTCATTTTAAAGCAATATACAATCAGTAATAGTACAGGCAATGAAGGCAAAATGTTGTAAAAACCTCGCAAAAATGAATAAAAGAATCATCTCTGGGATTTAAGTAGTTAATAACCTGTAGAATGGAATAATGCATTCTTTGCACTTCCAAGTTCCGGAAAATTTGAAAAAAAATTTGGAAAAACTTTTTGATTTTTGGTTTTCTTGCTCTAACGGCTAAAATAATGAAAATACAGGAAAAAGTGCAGCTCGTCGGTTTCTCTACAAAATAGGTCTTTACCAATTTTTGTCTTACTTAAGCCGTTTAGGAGATAAATCCAGTTTTCCACTTATAGTGTTGAACCGCTCCAAAATGCACACAAAATGAGAATTCTCTGGGAGTTTCGTATGACCGGACATATCGATCGATAATTATTACTATTTAGAGCCGCTAAAAAAAAATAAAAATAACATGAAACATAGAGAAAAGTCTCAGCTTTAATGTAGAACTAATCACAAAATTCATACAAATTTTTATCATAGAGAAAAAGGTGTTAGAAGATGGCTTAGTAAACTTTATAAAGTTGATTTATTTCACATCTTTGAGTTTTATGCATCCTGCCTATTTCTCCCGTAACAATGGATGCTTTTTCACTGCATGGATTCGATTCCACGCACTTTAATCTATATTTCGAGAAAATCTCATTGAAGAATGTTAAGAAACAAATAAGTTGTATATGTTTTACTGTATAATTGTGCATTTTCTGAACGTGTATGAATAATGTAGACAAATTCAAAAAGCACTGCGCGCATTTAAAAAACTCTAGTCATTCGACAGAATATGTTTTATTGTACTTATAATCCAAAAATTAAGACTGTACTATTATTATTACTTCAGATATAGCGAATTGAACTCCAAAATTTGGAAGTGATTGATCGATGAGAAATATACCCTCTACTTTGATCGCAAGGCATATTTTTCCAACAAAAGTAATTGCAATAAAATGTTAATTGGATTAATATATCATTATATAAGAATATAAAAGCAAAATGAATTATCATTCTAACGACTCCCGGCAAAGATATGAATAAATCTGTGGATCAACTGTACAAAGTTCACTAAGCCATCTTCTGACACTTTCTCTCGATAAAATTTTGTATGAATTTTTTTATTAGTTCCACATTAAAGCTGAGACTTTTCTCTACATTTTATGTTATTTTAGTTTTTTTTAGGGGCTCTGAATAGTAAAAATTATCGATCGATGTGCCCGGTCGTACGAAACTCCTGGAGAATTCTCTTTTTTCGCGCATTTCGAAGCGGCTTAAAACTGTAAGTGGAAAACTCTATTTATCTTCTAAACGGCTTAAGTAAGAAAAAATTTGTTAAGACCTTTTTTGTAGAGAAATAGACGGGCTACAACTTTTGTTGGGAACTTCTTTCTCTATTTTCATTATTTTGGCCGCGAGAGCAAAAAAAAACGGAAATCAAAAAGTTTTTCCAAATTTTTTTGAATTTTCCCGGAACTTGGAAGTGCAAAGAATGCATCATCTCAGTCTCCAGATTATTACCTAATTAAATCCCAGAGATGATCCTTTTAATAATTTTTGTTACACTAAATTGTTAATTTGCCTGTACTATAACAACTGTAGTGACAATAATTAATCCTATGTGACAGATTGCAAATTAATTTTTGTATTCCTCGTTTGACACTGACAGGTATCCTGATGTCACATCACGAATTCAACCATTTTACATTCTTAATTCTTATTTCCATTTTTGTAGTAATAGTACCAGTATTTATGGTTTCAAGGTGTACCAATAAAAAAAATAGCGTAAAGTATTCGTGGATAACTGGTCTTCAACACTTGCTCTATTTCGAGCACTCCGGCTGCGCCGTCGTGCTCGAAAAATCGCCTCTTTTAAAAACCTTAATATCCACTGACACTTTAATATACTTCAATATATTTCATCAAGATCTATTTTTTTTTTAGAATTTAACTAAACTTCGGATTCAGGATTTTTTAATGATATCGGACAAGTTTTGTTAACAAAAGTTTTTTTATTAATAAATGCCTACTATGATTTTTTGATTTATTTCATACAATTTAGTATAGTAAGTAGATGGCCTTGCATTTAAAGATAAAAAGTGATTTTGTGGTCTTAAATAGACCTTGGTGACCGGTTTGATTCGAATTCGACAAAAAACAAAAAAATTATTACGCTGTTACGCTCTTAAATGAGACACACTGTATATGATGAAATATTATAATACTTGAATATCTCAATTTAGAATCTAGTCTTTCGTGTCACAATAATTTAAATATACTGCTCTCTATTCTTATTTTGAAAATCTTTAGTGACATTGTTAGAAAAACAATTAGTTATTAAATTCATATTATGGACATATATAATATGTATTTTTAACATTATATGGACAGTGTTTGTTCATTGTTTATGTTCACATTCCTTAAGATAAAATGAGTATAAATCGTGCTCTGTAAACATAAAAATAATATAATGTGTCTGAATTATGATGTTAGTAAAGTCGGATAATTATATCAATAGATAAGAAAATCAATTTTTATATTTACAATATGGAAATATAGATTGTCGTCCACTTTAAAAATGAAGTCGTTCTGAGACCGGTTTACACATCCACACCCTCAGAGCAGAGTAATAATGAATCGGGGACCAGATTACACGACCATAAGTCCCAGAGGGCCAATAATAGTGAGAATTTGCCTTGAGTTTAGGACAACAAGGAGCTGTCAAATAACTCCTTATCTAAAACGAACACTTCATTCTTAAAGTGAATAAGCTATAAATTGTATTATAGTTATCTGAGGCAGTAGTTAACTAAGCAGTTCTTATTTAAAAAAAAGGAAGGACATGTGTCTCGTCTTAATTTCCAGTGACAAATATGAGATTATAACGTACCATTTATCTAATTTTGACTTATAATAGCGGTTGGTTAATGAAGTACGTAATAACTCATTTTTGTGGCATGTCTTCATCAGCGTTTTACAGCCACGCACAGCAAAAAAGACATAACCGTAGATTTTAGTGATAACAATAATTATGACTATTGCCACTAAAATCTACAGAAAGTATATAAAATAAATAAATGATAATATAGAGGCTGTGTATGTAAAATGTTACACGTGCTTTCAACTGCTTCCATTTTCTATCCAGGTATTGGTTGATATTCTTTGAACTTCATCGGTAAGCCAACCTTGGATTGGAGAATAAAACTCTTCGGTTCAAATTCTAAAGGAACTGGAGTAACTCGTGATCTTTCAACTTCAAATTCAGATAAGATATTCGCCAATCCGACCTTTGTTACCAATAAACCAAAGCGTGCACCTGAAATTTAATCAATGATTATACCAAATGTACTCAGGTTATCGAACAAAAAGAATGCATAATTGAAACGTCATTACTATATTTGTCCACCATTCGAAGTAAAATTTAAATATGTGCGTTAAGGCTCGTTCTCACTGTACAATTTTCTTGGAGTAACATCAGTTGTACAACTATGTTGAAACCATAACTGAAATACTCGTTCTCAGATTCTAATTCAAAATTAATAGAAAAGTTCAGTTCAAAATGGCGACGAATTATGTTGTTATAGAAGTAATTACCTTGAATTCGTAAGGGATATGGCACAACTAGTGCACTGCTTGAAGTAGTATGATAACATTGTACGATTATCGAACAACAATGAGGCTACAGTTTTAGTATTATTAGATTACAGTAGATCATCGACTACTTCTGGAAGTTTTACATTAGTTTTGATTCTGTCCCAAATCTATAGAATAAATGTAGCCGTATATAACTGGCAGACATCAGAGAATCACCATTAATGAAAAAAATTATAACCTGCTAACAGTAAATCAAGGTGTGCCACAATGTTCAATATTGGGGCCTGTTACGTTTACGTGGTATACAGCTGAATTTTAAAGTGTAGTTAAAAACTGTAAGTCACATTATTATGCAGATGATACGCAGCTCTACTATTCTATTAAAGAGGCTAATATTGAAAATGCTTGTAGGCTCATTAACCATGACAAAACATCTCTTATTAAACGTCAACATACAAATTAACAACGTGCATCTTTAGCCTACAAATGTCTCAAAGAATTTAGAATTATATATTGATTCAGGTCTAAAATATACTGAGCACTAATTATTGACAAAAAAAAACTAAAACAATTATATGTGAAGCTCTGGTTTTCTCTCATTTAAACTATGCATCAGTTGTGTAATTTGCTTACTTACGTCAAGTTGATGCCCAGCGATTACAACTGTTACAAAATAGTTGTGTTAGACTAATTTGTGGTATAAGAAAGTATGATGCGGTGTCCTTGAGTTTGAAAGAAATTTGCTGGTTTATTATTAAGACAGAAATATTCTTGATAGCTACTCATTCTTTCACAACATGTTATTTACTAAGTGCCTCCCTATTTGCATAATAAAATTACATATAGAACAGACGTACATAACTTAAATATAAGACACGAATCATCTATCATTCCAAGACATAAAACTGCCAAATTTAGTTGCGGATTTTCATATCGTATGGCTTATCTTTACAATGAGATTCCTGAAGATCTCAAGGTACTACCATATACAAAATTTAAAACACAATTTAATGTGTTATAACGCGTCATAACGTTATACCATTAGAAAGAGTTGGCGATTGAGAAATTTTTATAACAATTTAAATCTCTTGAAGTAGTGTCGTTTTTTAAGAAATTTTTGCTTAAAATAGAAGCGCAAATTCGAATTAATATATTTTAAAACATAAATTGTCATACATATTTTTTATGCTAAAACTTCGGCATTTCCTTTTTTTACTGTATTAACAAAGAATATCTAAAAAATATTTAAGTAAGCTGAAAATATTTAGTGCAATAAGACATAACATGTATTAGTAATAACTCAACTATTTTGCAAAAATATCTAAAAAGGCTGATATTTCAAAAACGGTGATACTTTGCATAAGGGTAAATTTGGTCGCATAAATTCCAAACGACTTCAACTATTACTCAGTGAAAACTTTCTTTCTATGTACCAAACACCTTGTATATAAAACAGCTAACCGTGCCAAGAGAATCCTGTGCTTTCAGTAGCCGAACCATTGGAAGTAACTCACCTATGCAAATTCGTGGACCCTCGCCGAAAGGCAAATAGTACAGACCATCAACATTGACGGAGTTACCATCAGCAAATCGCTCTGGTTTGTATTTTTCGGGCTCAGGAAAATATTCTTCATCATAATGTAGTCCTAACATCGGAATATAGACTGGCATACCCTTTTCAATCACGATATCTGTACCACTAATTTTATAGTCAGCGTTACACCTTCTATCCAAAAATGGTAAAACGGGATACTTCCTGAGTGTTTCTAAAAAAAATGGAAAAGTGGAAGATTTGAGAGAAGCAAATTTTCATTCAATAGCATAGTAATTATATTATATTTAAAAATCAGAAGTTCATGAGCAACTACCAATTATGAAAATCCATGATACCAAACGGTAACCTTGTCTGATATTGTTTAAAACAATTTTGTTTATAACAAAAGGAACTATTACATTTTTTCAATCAAACAAATTTCTTAATAATATTTTACCGATTTCCAACATATGCAAGATATTGTCTAAATGTTATTTGTGGCATTATCTTAATTTTTTCTAATTCTTTGGCAATTCCTGCCACATGTATTTTTTTCTTTTTAACCGGAGCTCGGGGAATCAGTTAGAGGTTGTCTTTTTTTTAAACAAATACCACAAATACATATAAAAACTTGATATTAAATATTTCGCCGACGTTTCGGAAATCTAATCTGTTTCCTGTTTCAAGGCTTTTTTTTTGAAAAATATTTTTTGTTGTGTACAATAAATACACAGCTCTAAGAATGTTTGTTATATTCAATAATAATAATAATAATAATAATAATAATAATAATAATAATGATCTTTATTAATTAACGCTGTGTAATCTTCTTCAGGTTTTTGTCTTAACTGATTTTTATTTTCAATATTTATGAAGGTTTTGTCGATAAAACCTTCATAAATATTGTAAATAACAATCAGGTACGACAAAAACCTGAAAAACGTTACACAGCGTTAATTCCTTATGTTTGCGGATTATCCGAAAAGTTGCTCCGTATCGATGATAGATTTGATATTAGGATATTATTTGAAACAAACAACTCTTTAAGATCTATTCTGACAAAGATGAAACCGAAGAACCACGAGCAAAATTAAAAAAACTGCATTTATAGTATTCCGTGTGAGTGCAACAAACATTACTTGGGTGAGTCATCCAGGCCGTTTAGTATAAGATTGGGTGAACACAAAAATTATATTAGAAAAAGTGAAATTCAGAGGTCTAAGATCCGCGAACACGCTTGGGAGAACGGACATAGAATAAACTGGGACCCGTCAAAAATTCTAACAAAAGAGGCGGATAGCAAAAAGAAGAAAAATTAAAGAGTCAGCGATAATATTTTTTAATGAGGACAGATACGTGTCAAATTGTTCCGTAGATGTCTGTACAACATGGTTGCCAACGTTGAAAAAAGAACTTCACATTGTATAAAAATTAAAAAACTGTTAACTGTATCAACAGTTCTATGTAAATAGTAAGTATCTATGGATATTGAATATAACAAACATTCTTAGAGCTGTGTACTTATCATACACAGCAAAAAAGATTTTTCAAAAAAAGCCTTGAAAAAGGAAACAGATTAGATGTCCGAAACATCGGAGAAATATTTAATTTCAAGTTTCTATATTTATCTGTGTTATTTGTTTAAAAAAAGCAACCTCTAACTGATCCTTTGACGTAAAAGTCACAGGCGTAGAGGTTATTTACCAGTAACATACTGGTTAAATGAGATATTTTGTAGATTCCCCGAGCACCGCTTAAAAAGAAAAAAAATGCATGTGGCAGGAAGTCCCAAAGATTTAGAAAAAATATGCAAATTGGCGATTATTCAAATTTGAAAAGTTAATAACATTGAAAATATCAAAATTACGAAAAGAAGTTACGAAATATTTCTTGTTACCATCAGGTTACCAGGTTACCGCCTGAACTGATTCTAGTAAAATAATTCCATTCGTAATGCATTCGAAACGCATGCCCATACCACTTGATTTAATAAGGATTATTCATTCCTGGTTTAAAACTCCTGAGGGCTGTGCTACCTTGCGAAAACCGTATTTTGTTCGACTTTTGACCATTTTAATTTGCGACAAATTTTGTTGACATGGAAAAAATTGAACCACGAATTCACAGTGTCAAAATACATCAGAATAAGGTACTTTATTTTTTAAAATATACCAGTAGACTATTTTTTTTTGTAATAATGATAATAATAATTCTTGTTTAAAACAAAACAGCTATTACATACAGATGTAGTATGCTTAAAAATATATTTACCACTACTTATTATTAAAAAAGAAACATATTTTCATTATATAATTTAGAATATTTGTAAATTAATTAAAATACTATACCCAACTTAATATTTAACAATAAGCCTAATGCATAAAGTAACCTGGAATTATCTAGTTATGAATTTATACAAATGTTTTTTCAACAGAAAGACATTCTTCGCTTGTTTTGTAAATTCGGGTAATTTATTAAATTCAGCCGCTCCGTTGTCGTAGGTATATGGAGGATTTTGATTTCGTTAAGTTTGAAAAATTAATGTTTATATGATTCCTTTGCCTTGTGTTATAATTATGAATATCCCCACGATTTTGAATATTTGCTGACAAATATGTTGGTAGCAGATTATTGTGCAGTTTATATACGAATATCAGTGTCTTGTACTTTATATTGCTTTTTACCGAAAACTAGTTGCATTATTTTTATATCAGTATATGTATAATATTTTAAAATAAATCGCATACACCTATTTTGAAGTAGCTGAAGTTTAGATATATGAGTATCGTTACACATATACAATATACTTGAACAATACTCGAAATGTTGTTTTATTATTGTTATAAATCGTTTTCATAGTAGATGAAGTTAAATGTCTACTAACACGATAGGCGAATCCATGTTTTTTTGCTACATTTTTGCTTGTGTAATTTATATGTTCGTTAAATGTTAATTTACAATCTATAATAATTCCCATTCACAGCTATTACCTTTTCAAAGTGTTCTTCGTTATATTTTACACAATATTTTGATTTAGATATTTATTAGAACCTAATATCCTATATTTTGACTTTTTAGCATTTACCACTAGCCCATTCGTTGTAACCATTCATTAATTATTTCCAATGTCCTGTTATTTTTTTGAATAACTTGCTTTAGATCAGATCCAGATAAATATAAGATAGTATCATCGGCAAAGAGGTGTATTTTGCATTCTTCTGAATCGATTAAGAATGTATCATTAATAAATAAAGTGAAAAGCATAGGCCCTAGTACGCTGCCTTATGGCACTCCGTTATTATTTAAAAAATTGTCAGATTTAGTATTTTTTATTTTTGTTTGTTGATTCCGTCCATGTAAATAGGACCTAAACTATCGATGAGCCGTGTCAACAAACCCAAAATACTGATAAAGTAAAAGTTCTCTGTTGCAAACTGCAAATGTCCGTTTTAACTCGAAGACAGTTACCATCTTTGTCTATGGAAAATATAAAATCATGAATAATTTTTTATAAAGCCGTCTCACATGTAGTAATTTATTACTGTTTATAAATTCAGTATGTTGGTCATGAACTACTATTTACCTACTAAATTTAACCACTAAAATACAATAGTGTTATTAAAGTTACTCACCCATGATACACATATCTAAATATTTCATTTCCTGCAGACCTTCATAAGTGAGACCATTGTGCTCTTTAATGCTGTTCAGTATTTCCCCCCTCAATTTGTCTTGTATTTGTGGTTGCAGACACGATTCGTACAAAGTATATGCTATCGTGGCGCTAGTTGTCTCAAATCCAGCGACAAAGAACTGCACAGGTTGCGCAACTACTTTGTCCCCCTCTGAAAAATAACAGGAACAACTTTTTAAAGTTACGAAACATTTATGAACTAGCTGGATTGTCTATTCTTGGTCAATTCGTGCAGTGTTTAGTTTCGTCGATAGAAGTATTTTTGAATTGATTGATTCTGCGAAAATTCGATTTTATGATTTTTAATTATAGCTTTTTGAAAATGACCGATTCTACTCTAAAAAATTGTGTTATTTTTATATTCGATTTCAGCTTATCGGCCGGTGATATCGGCACGTACGGGAGCATTTTAAGCTTGCAAGTCTACTTCTACTATCATAATGAGACCTTATTCTATGATTATTATAAATAATGATTATTTAATACCGTATTCAAATTCTCGGCATCCATTGAATTAACAGTAATAATAATAATAATTTAAAATATAATAAGAAATGACTTTTTAGGTTAACTCGCTCTGACTCATAAGGTGGAAATAAATTGGTTTTCAATATTTTACCGTGTCATCACTATACAATGTGTCTCACCGGGAAATAAATCGATCGATATAGAGAAAAGTACGAATCTGAAATTTGTGAAAATTTAGATACTTACTAACGTTGGTGTGGCCAATCCAACTAAAATAATTAGAAGCATGGGGTACTTCCGGTTATACCGGAAGTCGATACCAACTTGCTTATTTTAAACTTAATACCCTATAGATTTTCAACTTTTCGAGATGACAATAAAATTCTGAGTTCAGGCATGTGGCACACCCTATATCTAAACCCAGTAGTTTCGAAGATTTTGACATTTTATAAGAAATTTGACAGGCGCAACGGTTTGCAAGAACCGTTATAACTTTTTCTGTGTAGGACATCCTAATTTTGTCTTTGACACGGAGAAAGAACACAAGGAGAACTACGTTCTACAACTGAAATAATTTCAATAATATCATACCAAGTGTTCCGTTTTTCGCGTTTCATTTTGTCAACTTCAAACCGCGAAAACTTGTTTAGGTCAAATTAAACACGCTGTATTTTTTTACGTCAAGTTATGTAAAATTGAATTCCTTTTTTTCTGATGTTAGCATTGAGGGGTTAAAGTTTTCAACTTTTTGAAATATTTGCGATATTATTAGAAATTCATGAATTGTTGTAATCATTTCATCAAAATAGCCATGATTAGAAACAATCAGTCATTATCTTATGTTAAAAAATACCAGCACGTTTAAATTACACCCACGAAGGCTTTTTAAATTTATTATTTATGGAGAATATGATAAGGTAATACCAAGAACTTCCAGCACATTTGCTACTCGATATCCACAAAAACGGAACTTAACACTAACACTGTAACATGCATATTAATCGAATTGAAGATATGGCATGAACTAAAACAGCAGAGATAAGATCAATTTAAAACATGATTCCATTTTAATTTAATAATTGCTCAAAATTCCGCCCTCGAACCTCGACACATTTTTCGCACCTTCGGATTAGTTCCTCATGGGCAGCTCTTCTAATTGAATCCTGTGATATGTTTTGAAATGTATTTCTTACTCCCTACATACAATCTTCAATGGTTGTTAATGGGCTCTCATAAACTTTATTTTGAATAGTTCCCCAAATAAAATAATCCAGAACTGATAAGTCGGGCGAGCGAGGAGACCATAAGAAAGGTCCATTATTGGCAAACCATTGATCATAAAAAGTTTCTTGTAAATAATTATTAATTAAATATCCGTTATGTGGGGGAATATCGTCGTGCTGATGAAAATGTTTCTATGTTCGGGGAGAGGTAAATTTTCTAAATAGTTATTATTCAAATTTTGTAAGATATTCTATCGTTTCTTATGGCACAGTAAACATTGCAACTTTCCTGAAAGTTTCGCTCTCTGAACACATGAGGATTTGAGTCACTCCAATAATGCGAATTGTGTCTATTAAAAAGTCCATTTTTAGTCAATTTTGCTTCATCTGTCCATACAATATTTCCCAAATAAGAATCGTCACCCTCAGAACTTATTAGAATAAGCTGACAAAAATTCTGTCTTCTTAGGAAATCTGTTTCTTTTAGTCCTTGAACCATATGGAATGAGAACGGGTGAAACTTATGTTTTAATAAGATTCTGTGAATTGAATCCTTGCATAGTCTCGATTCCAGAGCAGCTTGTAATGATATCCTTGGAAAGGCATGAAAATATTCCAGAATGGCTATTTCAATGTTTTCGTCATCAATAATAGGCTTTCTTCTTTGCATTTTTGCCTTGACAGAGGCATAATTTTTAAAATTTTCCAGTATGCGTTTTATAGTGTTTGGTGGCGGTTTTTTTTCTGGATATCGAGTAGCAAATGTGCTGCAAGTTCTTGATATTACCTTATCACATTCTCCATAAATAATAAACATATTTAAAAAGTCTTCGTGGGTGTGATTTAAACGTGCTGGCATTTTCTGACATAAGATTGATTGCTTCTAATCATGGCTTTTTTGATGAAATGATTACAACAATTCATGAATTTCTAATAAAATCGCCAGTATTTCAAAAAGTGGAAAACTTTAACCCCTCAATATCAGAAAAAAAGGAATTCAATTTTACATAACATGACGTAAAAAAATACAGGGTGTTCCATTTTACATAAACAGGTTTTCGCGGTTTGAAGTTGACAAAATGTAACGCGAAAAACGGAACACTTGGTATGATATTATTGAATTGTCTTGGTTTTGCATGAAACATCTTTGAGTGGCTTTATGTCTTTCTGATTAGCTCCAGAATATGGGCGAAAAACATTTCAAAGGCTAAGCATTTCCAAGACACAGAATGATAGATTTCATGAAAATGTAATCCATTGGAATGAAACAATTTTTAAGACAAGGTGGATAAATAAATTCAATTTAGGCCTTCGTTCTCATTTTTAACTGAATCTTCATGATCGTAGGGGGTTATGTAGATACTAGTTTAATCTGCATGGCCGTAGGGGACTGTGTGGATGCTAGTGTTAGAATGAGAATTGTCAAATAAGAAATTAGACAAATTCGTTTTGGGATTTTAATTTGCTAGCATAACCAGAATTCAGGTTATCGAAATAATGCAAAGATTTCATTAATATTTGTACACAGAGTTTTTCTTTTAGTTACAGATAGTTATTTTTCTGCTGTTTGCAAAATCCTATGAAGAATATGTTCCAATGTCAAATATCTTCGAAACTACTGGGTTTAGATATAGGGTGTGCCACAACTCAGAATTCTATTTTGTCATCTGGAGAAGTCGAAAATATATAGGGTGTTCCATTTAAAATAAGCGGTATAACCGGAAGTACCTCATGCTTCTAATTATTTTAGTTGGATTGGCCTCACCGACATTAGTAACTATCTAAATTTTCAAAAATTTCTGATGCGTGCTTTTCTCTATATCGATCGATTCATTTCCCGGTGAGCCACCCTGTATATTTGTTGACAAAATCTGTTAATATGAATACCAAATTTTAAAAGCAGACAAGTATAGAAAACATTATTTTTTTCCTAACGCTACGTTCATAAAATGTGAGAATTTGTGTCTGTCTGTCTGTGGGTCTGTTGGCACTATTGGTTGGAACTGGATGTTCATACATATTTGATTTAAAAATAAAGTATGTAATTTATTTTCATTAATGTTTTTATTAATAGATGACCCTAATAGTTATTTTGTCTCAATATAAATTTGTTCCTTTTTCTACACAAAGTGTAGTCACTTGTAGTTTTTTATGCAGAGAGAGAAACCTGTATAGATAGATAAACAGTAATATATTGTTGTTAGTTGTTACCACGAGAGATGGGAATAGGGTACCAAAAAAACTGATAGTTCATTGGTGAATATTGTTAAATGTTACACTTTCCGTTTTTACTTCCCGTTACCACCTATACCTAACAATAATGTTAGTGCACTACTGCAGTTTGGTAAGTCAGTTTTTTTAGGCACTCGCTACAGTCAATTTTTTTTAAATCTAAAATCTCAACGTTTCATGGCATTCTATACCTATTTAGGTGGATGTGGAAGTAAAAATGTGACACATAGCAATTATATTTATCATATAACACTGACCCGCAAGGTTTTTTTCTTAACCCAAATAAGTTATTCCGAAGGTGTTTGACGTGGCCGTTTTACGCCATCAGGTTACAATTTTGAGAAAACCTAACCTAAAATTGCTAAAAACGACATTTCTGCGTATATTCGTGCCCTAGTAACAGTACAATGATACAAGATTGACTGACCAGACCATCTTAATCAGCTGTCCAAAAATCTTCAAAAACTAATAGTAACAATAAAAAAAAACAACTATAGATGGCGCACAAATTGTTTTATTTCTGAGTTTAGCAAGAAGATATTAGACAACTGAATAAGACGATCTGCTCCGTTTTACACAATCTCGTATCGTTATCCAGTTATTAGGGCACATACAGGGTGTAATCAGTTTCATGTCATTAAAAAAAACTGGTAATGGGGACCGACTAGACAAACAAAAAACCTTTATGACTTTTCCCTCTAGGGGCACTTTAAAAAAAACTGATCTAGGTTAACATATTTAATATTATGGTAGACAACTATTGAGAACCACTGCTTTTGTTGGTCGATGGACTTGTACTTCCCAATTATACAACTTTTAAATTGTCATAAAAAAGTGCTCGCCGGCACATGCGGTGTCAAAGGATCATCTACCGCCTTTGATGGACCGCCTCAACTGAACTGAGGCAAGTATAAAGAGGTAAATAATTCGTTCTCTCTTCGTGCACAATTGCAAGCAAATAATGGCCATAGAGGTTTAAACAGAGCATTTCTTTACATGTGTGTTTTTTAATTTTAACAAAATATTGGATTGTTTATAATTTAGAAAATTTAAATGTGGTTTATTAACATTTGTAACATAAATGAGTGTCCTGGGTCAAAATGCTTACTACCTACCTAAATGATTCAAAATCTCTGCATCTGCATCAATACACAGTTCGATACGTCGAATTAGTACATACGCACTTCGTTCAACACTAAACACTAAATTTTCTTACTTTTTATTGGGTATTTTGCCACTGAAAAATATTTAAAAATTTTAATGAAAAAACCTCTGCGCCAAACGGATCAGACAGAGGTTGGTTCTTGAGTACTTGACTGTTTCAAAAAGTCTCACACCTAAAAATATATAAACTAGAACAATGTTATGAACTAAAAACCGAAAATCAAAGCTATAGGTAGTTAACGTTTCGGAAGAGAATCTACTTCCGTTCTCAAAACTTTTTTGGCCGTCAACCATGACAGTTCTTTGTTTATGTATTTGTCATGGTTGACGGCCAAAAAAGTTTTGAGAACGGAAGTAGATTCTCTTCCGAAACGTTAACTACCTATAGCTTTGATTTTCAGTTTTTAGTTCATAACATTGTTCTAGTTTATATATTTTTAGGTGTGAGACTTTTTGAAACAGTCAAGTACTCAAGAACCAACCTCTGTCTGATCCGTTTGGCGCAGAGGTTTTTTCATTAAAATTTTTAAATATTTTTCAGTGGCAAAATACCCAATAAAAAGTAAGAAAATCTGAATATGCCACAAATAAACAATTACAGACAATAACTAAACACTAAACTATCAACTAACGTTGTCAATAAAGAAAAATAAAATAAAAACTTGGTACAAAAGCCAAAAAGGAATACAAAAAGAACGAAGAAGTAAGTTGTGTCTGTACGTAATCAAGAATTTGACAACTTGAACGGTAAGTCAATAAAATAAATCTTAACCATAAATACACAATGACGCGATATTCAAAAATAACAAAAACAACGAACGGCGGGTTGGACGTGTGTACATAACGAAACACCGACAGGTAACTAAAATATTGCATAAGGGAGAGTTAGAGTATAGTTTTCTTCAGATCAGATCTAGATCTAAACCTACCTCAATAGCAGTTCTCAAAAAATTTTATTGAAAATTTGCTAAATTTTTGTTTATTTTTTTTTTCTCCAAAACTATGAGCTTTAGACCCCATGTTGTATAAGTTTTTTTTTGTTTGTTTTGTCGTTCCCTACCACCAGTTTTTTTTAATGACATGAAACTAATTACAACCTGTATAAGCAGAATTAGCCTTTTTGGCGCTGTTCGGTTAGGTTTTCTCAAAATTGTGACGTGGTGGCGCATAACGGCCAGTCAATGTGGCCATCCTAAGGAATAAGTCAACAATGGTGGAAAGTAAAGGTATTTACGCAAACCTTCCATATGTGGCACCTTTTATTTAATATTCATTTTTTGCTGTCGGATGACCATTCTGTACATTTTTTTGACCAGAAGTTATCAGGTTTTCTTTGGTATAACAGTGGTAGCTACATTCCGATTATTATTCTCATATGCCGTTTCTTATTTAATAATTTTTTAGAGTGACCGCACTGTATAAATAAAGAGGGGAGTTCTGTGTAAATACCTTTACCGAATTTTATTATACACACTTTGACCAATATTTTTACTTTTCAGTCAGTTTACTTACCAAATTGTAATTCATTACACAGGTCCTTATCTTTTCTCATCTGTACTAATATATCAATAAGATCGTTTCTCTTTGTATTTGTTTCTTCTCTGTTCTTTAAGGTAGCCCAAAGTGCATCAGATAAAAATGAGGTAGCCCATTTATCAACAAACTCTAAATGAAATAGAGTTACAAGTTTCGGCATAAAGAAATATGCAGTTTGACTTATAGCAGTTTTCCATCGGAAATCAAATATTAACCTGCCAACCTTCCTAAAACCTGCATCTTCTTGTTCAAAGGAATGTGCGTTTATTCCGAAAGCACATGTTGCTATGACGTCTGTTGAGAATTTAGCGCAAATTTCTTTTGCTTCCTGTAGGCCCAAGTTTTTTTTAATATATTGATTCATTTCTAACCCACAGTCGTTGATAATGGAGAACATCCCCTTGAGTTTTCCAGAAGTAAAAACTGGTGACACCTTCGATCTCGTGTTCTTCCATTCTGGACTTTTTTGAAGAAACAACCAATTTGAAACCATCTGATTGTGTTCCGGGCTAGCGATAGTCCTGTCCATAAAATAATTAAAATCCTTTACCAATATCTGTTTGATCAACTCTGGAGATTTCAAAACTAGATGCGGTTCATCATATACGAATATTCCAAAGAATGGTTCCTTTGTGGAATCATAAAGATGCTTTAGCATCTCTCCTATAGTTGCTTTGAATGTAACAATTTCTAGGAAATTTCCAACGAACGGAAGTGGTGGTTTATAAAATATGCCTCTTTTTTTCCAATAGTCATATTTTCTAGAAGAGTACTTATGTACCAAAATTATCGATGTAATGATTATAAACAATGTATCTATTAGCCACGATGACGTGATCAGCATCTGAAAATAGATAAAAATAGTTTCAACGTAACATACCACAGATATTAGACAAGCCCCAAATCAAAACATAATGAGACGCACCCCCCCCCACACCTATTGTTTTGTTGTTAAATTCTGGTTTGATTAATTACCAGTTTCCCTCCCCTCTCCCCTGAATGTCTAATTATTAAATCAATTAAATTAATTTGGCTGTGTGATCGTCTAGTTTATTGGTAGGACTCAAATTTACGTTTGTGGTTTGTAGTTTATTGTTACCATAGTTCTTTTTCTAGGTTTGATATTACTGTTTCTATTTATTTATTGATTTGATAATTAACTCTTTATTATGACTTTTAATGATTCGGTTTTACTCTAAATATTGCTATTAATTTATTTGGCAAAGTTCTAATTATAGTTCTTTATTTAATTGTTCAAATTAAACACTGTATATTGTTTTGGCACTTGCTTATTTGATTAAATTGAGAAAACAATTTACTATTTTCATAATACCCTGTATAGTAGTTCAGACTCAAAATTATTGTTTTTATTTAATTTACACTGAGTTATTTATATTATTTTATGGTAACTTTTGTTTAAGCTTGTATCATATTGTAGTTTTCACTATTTTAGTATCCAAGTAAACCTTATGTTTACTTATTTTGTTTTAGATGATCGTTTTATTTAAGCCCAAGTAAATCTTATATTTACTTGGCTAGTTTTTCTGGTAATAATGCACTTGATTTTCTATTTCAGGTAAAAAGGTCAAGTAATTAAAAACAAGGAACGTTTTTATACGTATAATCAGACAATTGTCAGATAATATCAATTACAAATATCGGTGTGGCAATGGCCAGAAAATAGTTGCTTGCATATAAATCAAAATTGTGAATAATTTAATCACCAATTTATATTACAGCAACAGATTTCGTTGGGACAACAGTCACGTGTAAGTTTATCGAATGGTCAAATAAACAACTCCAATAATCACTAAAAATAATAATGATTATAACGAGAATCCTCGTTCAAAACTGAAGTGAAAGAATGTTGAATTCGGAACATGTAAAGTTCATACTTGGGTGGCGAAAACTCGCAATAGTTTATTTAATTGAATGCACGGCAAGTTGAAATCTCAAGTAATTGCCTATTCAAACATAGTTTGATTGCGAAGCGTAGAATGATGAGATCTGATCAATAAACTTGATACAGACCCAGCCAATTGGCCACCAATAGGTTTTTTGTGTTGCGAAGATTGTAATTGTTCAAACAATTGAATGAACAAGCAATTGGTATCAATTTCAACTCGCCCATGACATAAATATGTCATCGTGAATGAATACAAGGCAACACCCAGTAAAAAGTTTAACATGTAATAATATTTAAAATGATTATTATGTCAAACTAGCAGGGGGCAAATCACAGGCCTTATCAGTGGATGGCCCACAAAAGTCCAGTGACCGCATCCCTACAAGTAGGACATAAATAAACCGGCAAGTCCGAACAGCTGTAAAACCCTTCGAACAATCAAATATTGCAGAAGTTCATTGACCAAACGACAAAACAAAACGCAACAGAAATTGTTTACCAACAAAAATCTGCCGCTGTTGAAAATTTAAATATTTTAAATGTACTGTTTTAAATAAGACATGATTTAACAGTCTGAAATTCAATAAACAGCTAATTATGCTACAAATAAAATTTAGTATTATAGAACATTTCTAAATAATACAATTCCAACTAGTCAAAGTGCCACAGTAAAAAGACTCCCTCGCGATTCCGAGTATCCGAAATATAGAATCAGTTAGTCAATTGTTTAAAGCTAAAATGAATCAAAATAGTCCCGGCTTGATATTATTAAGTTCACGTAACTACATGTAAATACCAAAAAACCGAAATAATCATATTGATTTACCTGGTAATTGATAGACCGCTAAATGACCTGTGTCATTAGGGGTGTTATCACGCGGCTCGCTCATGTCCAGCGAGTCGTAGCTGGACGGCGGGGTTTTATTAGCTCTGGACATCGTCCCCTTGAGTCGTACTAATCTGATATGACTCCAGCAATACAATAACAGTACGGTTTTCTAGCAAGTTACTTGACCAGTGGTCAGCAGCGGTCAGTTCGTAGTGAGAGGATTAATTATCCCACTCAGACTCAAAGAGACTGAGGATTAATTATCACTCTGCTTATTGAAGTTTGCTGTTAAAGTAAGGACAGTGCTTCGGAATCGGCTTGACCAGTGGATGGCGGTCAGCTAGTATAATGATAATTATCAGACTCGTATTCGAGGATTAATTATCATTCAGAATAGTGGTCTCAAGGAAGTGACCCGTGGACGTCGGTGGTCAGCTAATATATTGATAATTATCAGACTCGTATTCGAGGATTAATTATCATTCAGAATGGTGGTCAGCAAGTAAAGCATTGATAATTATCAGACTCGTATTCGAGGATTAATTATCATTCGTAGTAGCGGTCTCAAAGAAGTGACCCGTGGACGTCGGTGGTCAGCTAATATATTGATAATTATCAGACTCGTATTCGAGGATTAATTATCATTCATAGTAGCGGTCTCAAAGAAGTGACCCCTGTACAAACTTCTCGCGGGTATTTATACCCGAAAGAGCGATGACGTTACACACAAAAACTGCGTAGTTTTTGGTACTCTTCTCACGGGAACCGGGCCATCTGTGCCTATGGCTTATCTTTGTTTAGATTAACATCGTAAAATTTTAAGTGATATGCGACTCTCCGAACTGGCCTTTACACCAAGTTTTGTACGTTTTAGGAAGACTTTAAACTATTTAAAACTATACGAATCGGACAAATTCTAAAACATTTACGTTCTAACATGAGAATCGGGGTAAAATATTATTAGGTACGTACCGGGTGATATTTAATCGCGTGTCGAATTATACAGAATTTCAGAATTACGTAAATTTGGATTAACAGAAGCGGAAATAAATTTTTAAATTAATACACAGGGTGTGGTTTTCTTCAATAATGCTGTCAGGAAGGGGGTTATAAGTTTGAAAATGCGACGAAAACATTCATGGCTCATCGACATTGCCGGTGCCAGAGTTGGGGGATCAAAATTAGTCCACGCATAGTGTTTACGAAGTCAATTGAAACTGGTCAGTGTTAAATCACAGGACCGTGTGCACTTAACTTGATATTCTGTCCTATGGATTTAACAATGGTCTCGAGAATTGAATAGTAGTTGAAACTGTGCAGGCGAGTCCGAGACTGGCAATGTAATCAGCCTGAATGAACCATCTACGACTGCACTGCTTTAAAAATAATAAAACGGACAGGTCTACTAGCATAAAAAAATCGTTTCTCAGCAGTCAATGTGAGATAGCTGTCATTGGCCTGGCATTGAGGACGGGTGTCGACGATTGGCTGGCACTCGGGTATTCCTCAGTCCGATTGATCGGCCGGTGTTTGAGTTATATCAGTCATTAGTCAACGTGGACTCGATATTTCTCCAATACAGTGCGAAAAAATGGTTTTCAGAACAGCTTTATACAAAATATTCCGCCTAATTCGGTGATTGTATTAGATAATGCTTCTTATCACTCGCGAATATTAAATAAAATACCAAACACCAGTACAAGAAAGACATTTTAAAATTCATGAGAGAAAAAAATATGAAAATTCCGATAAAGCTCGAATTACTGAAATGAATAAATGAACAGAATTTCAAAAGGGAATATGTTATTGATAACTTATCCAATATACACGGTCATACACTTTTGCGGTTACCTCCGTACTATGCATATTTAATCCTATCAAGATGGTTTGAGCAACTTTAAAAGACCGTTTGCGAAAATGTAATGACTCTCCGCCGTTAAGCGCGGTAGTAGTTGATCATATAAGAGAAGCAATAAATGACCTCGACAATACTGATTTATGGAAAGTTTGCGTTAAGCATGTAATGAAAATAGAAAATCAATATCCAACACTACCCCCCATTGTGCCGATTGTAATTCAACCGGATAATGATTGCTCTTCAGAAAGTGAAGATTCGGACGCGTCAACTTTTAGAATTTAACTTTTACTTCCCTCGCATACCGAAGGGAAGTATTGTATTCGAGAAAAAATCACCCTCCGAGATTTTTACGGATTCTGACGTTTCAGAACACGTAGATTCTGAAAATATAGGTTTTTCAATTCCGTCAGTCTGTCTGTCTGTCGGTCTGTCTGTCTGTCTGTCTGTCTGTCTGTTGGTGCATTTACTAAAAAACTACTTGACGGAGAGCAGTCAAATTTGGTAGGTAGTTGACGCTACTGTCAGCGCAGACATGGTAGAATTTTCACTGAAAAATATACAGGGTGGACCGTCTAAACGGAATAAATAGTGAAAAAAATTTTTTTTTGCTCAAATTTAAAATTTCCACGTTTCATGACGCGCTAAACCTATTTCTGGAAAAAAAATTTTTTGAAAATTTTTTTCAATCATTTTTGAAAAAATTTTTACCACTAAAAAAAATTTTTTTCTTTGTTCAAATTTAAAATTTCCACGTTTCATGGCATTCTAAACCTATTTAAAAGAAAAAAAAATGTGAAAATTTTTTACCAACATTTTTGAAAAAAATTTTACCACCAAAATAGATGAATTTTTTTTCTCAAAATTTAAAATTTCCACGTTTCATAGCGTTCTAAATCTATTTAAAGAAAAATAAAAAAAAAAATAAAAAATTTTTGAAAAAATTTTACCACAAATAGATGGAATTTTTTTTTTCGATTTAAAATTTCCACGTTTCCATGGCATTCCAAATTTATTAAAACAAATTTAAAAGTGTTTTAGAAAAATTAAAAAAAAATGAAAACATGTTTTAGTAATCTATTTATCACCATTATAGAACAGACAAAATATTTTTTTGCTCAAATTTTAAATTTCCACGTTTCATAACATTTTAAACCTATTTCGGAAAAAAAATTTGCAACATATTTTCACCAATTTGGAAAAAAATTTAACACTAGAATAGACAGAAAACATTTTTGAAAATTTGTTCTATATTTTAATCATCACTATACTTCCACTCCATTACGTGAATGTGGGATTGAAAATGTGAGAGATGGCAATAATATTTGGCATATCCTATTATATACTTTTATTGAATAATGGCATCACAAGAAATAATTGAGTCATGGTGGACATTTATAAAGGTATTTGCGCAAGCCTTCCATATTTGGCACCTGTTATTTAGTATATTGAACTTTTGCTGTTGTATGAACACTCTGTATATTTTTTTGACCAAACGTTATCAGGTTTTCTTTGTAATAATACCAATAATTATATTCCGATTATTATTCCCAATGTCATTTCGTAATTAATAATTTTTTTGAGTGACTGTCATGCACAAACAACGAGGGAAGTTCTGTGTAAATAACTTTACCGATTTTTTTAATATATATTTTCAGAACAAAATATTAAGCTATTATATTAGGTATGAAGTTTACTTTTTTATTGTTACGTTTCTTGGAATATATTTTATTTAGTTTTATTTAGACAAGAAATTTTAATTTAAGTTACTTTATTCTAGAGACAAATTTTAATTTTGTTTTTATTTATGTTTTATCTATACAAGTGTTTATTTTTGTTGTACTAATTATTTGCTTTGGTTAAGAAACTTAACATTTATATTTTTATTTTAAAAGAAACTTAAATTTAATTTAATCTAACCTGTCCTATTCAATCATCCCGGCAAGGACATGTTCGTACCTTCTCGTTGTTCCATGCTCGTTGTTCCTTGCTGAGCAAGAGCCCCAAAATAATAACTTTAAAACTAAACCTAATAAATTTAAATATTTAGACTTTATATCTAAAACTGATATAATACTTCAAAAATATGTTATTGGTTAAATGAACAAAAATAGCCTATCTAATAAACAAAAGATAATAAAAATTAATACAATTTTCAAAAAATTATAACATTTTCTTATGACAAGCATTTCTATTTATCTCCGCCCATGTACAATAAAGGGTTGCCGACTGTTTTTGCCGGCTTTTAGTTTTTATACGATTTCAATTGTGCTCGTATACACTTTAAGACAGTATGATCAAGTGTGCTTATCACACAATGCAGTGCTACCGTGCCGATATTCACGGATTTATTGTTTAGGTACAAAACCCCATGATATAAAATCTGGTATAGGGCCGAACAGTGGGAAAGAATGTGCATTCTTTGGACAAAAATCTGCCGACAGTAAATATATCAATAAATTTAAATAAAAATAAATGAAAAATACCCTTAAGACGTTGTACTTTAGAATAATACTGCGACAAAGTTTAACGTATGAACCATAACCCATTTAAGGGGTTAAGATGACAGTTGAAGGTTTAAAATGGTGAAAATTCAAGATTGAAGTGGAATAAAGTTTAAGTGATCAAAAGTTGTTCTTAGGGGGTTTCTGATGCTGATCTAATTTTTAATATTACTCAAATCCTATTGATTCTTTAAAGGAATGAAAACAGGGACTGATATAAAAATTACTATATTCCAAATATTCGTCATCAGTAGCGTTTGGACTTGTAAATATGACTTTACTGACAGGTAAAAATAGGGATAGTTTTTTATCCACATGATTTTGTTCCTATGTATTCAGACTAACCTAATTACTAGCTAAAAACCTAATATATTCTATAAGTGAAAGATTGTATGTATTAAATAAGTCATAAACCTAGAAAATTTAATCTTAACATTATCTGCGAATAATTGTGTCATGAATGTTATTGAGCCACTTTGCCGCATTACTCCAAAGTACAAGGTTTGAATGTTTTAGGGATATTTTCTATTTTTTTAAATTTAAATTGATTGATATATCTACTGTCGGTAGATCTTTGTCCAAAAGGGCACATTCTTTCCCACTGTAGGCAGGTTGAGAGCTTAGTCGAGGTAATTTAGCCCAAAAATAGGCCAAATGATTGAAAACGTGTGCAGTAAGACGGATCAAAATGCGATTTCTTGCATTCGGTTCCTTGATGCATCTTATTCGATTTGTTACCTATTTTAATCAGTACAATTTTCCATTTGTGTAAGATTAAAATAGGTAACAAATTGAATAAATTCATTTCAATTGAAACGGATTTGAAGAAAATTCCAGGGGATGATCTTAATACCTCGGTCGTCCTGATCACCAGGTGCATCACATATACAGGGTGTTTCACTTAAAAGTCCCCAGGCCATTATCTCTAAAACTAATAAAGATATTTTATTTTTGTAAATGGCAGATGATTGATACCAAAGAAAGATTTAAATAACGGTGATTAGAATTTTTCCTCAACAGCACACAGAGATGGCGCTGCGATGCAAAACTATTTTTTGATGGCTGGAACCTTGAAACATAAGGCATGTGATTAAACAATAATTTGTGTATAATTTTGATGGTATAGAGAATTTACAAAAAACAAGCCGTTTTGGAGTTACATGAGTTTCTTTCATTAATGCCAGTACACGTGAATTTTGATAAATCCCTATAATTTATTTATTATTTATTATAGAATATTGGTTACCAAACACTTTTTTTCAAGATAAGGAAAGTGATATAATACACTATCATAAAATTATGTTTACCACTTCCGGCTAAACCGGAACTAACATGATGAACCAATATCCATATGTTCCTACATATTACATTTTTTTTTCTAATAACGCTTCTAATAAAACGGCTCCCAAAACTTAAAGTAAGTAAGACAACAAAGAAAATACACACTAATTTAGAATGGGCTAAATTTATATTAACAATTCAGTAAAGAACGTAAACAAAAGTTTTATAAACAAACATTTAAAAACTATGGAAATATTATTAAAAATGAAATTAAACTAATTTCTTTCTTATTAGTAGGTACTTATTATATTAAATGTTCAAAATTTCTCCCTTCTTCATGAATACACATATTGTACCGTTTCAGTAACTCTTCATTGCAAACTTTTTGTAACGTATGTCTATTTATAGCAGCAACACTTGCATATATTTTATTATGCAAATCGGCCATATCCTCAATGGGTTTAATGTACACTACACTTTTTAAATACCCTCAAAGGTAAAAATCTAATGGAGTCAAGTCAGGTGATCGTGCTGGCCATCTGACTACTCCATTAGTACCAATCCATCTCTGAGGGTACATTTCATTAAGACAATCTTTGACTAGTACTGAGTTATGGGGTGGTGCACCATCTTGGTGAAACCAAATATTCTCCTGGTTATGAGGGATAGTCTCTAATAATCCTGGCAATACATTTCTCAAAAATATCTCATATTTTCTTCCATTTAAAGTCCCATGGAATAGATATGGTCCAATAATATATGAATTTAATATTCCACACCACACGTTAACTCCAAAAGTTACCTGATTTCGGGTCATTCTCATCCATCTAGGATTATTTTGTGACCAGTATCGGCAGTTATGCTTACTCACAACTCCGTTGTTGTGAAAACGGCTTTCATCGCTCCAGAGCACATTTTTTAAAAAATTTGGGCATTCTTCAGAAAGAACTGAAAATTCAGCTAGAAAATGTAATCTTCGTTCATAATCACCAGGCCTTAAATGATGGATCAATTTTAATTTGTATGGATGGTATTTATTTGATTTTAATATTCTATGGCACGAAGATATCGACAGATTAGTTTCCGATGCCAATTTCCGGAGAGAACATTGAGGATTGTTGACAACACTATTTAACACCAAGGCTGTATTTTCATCGTTTCTAACTGGCCTATTTCTGTTACGAATAGTTTTCTTAAAACTACTCCAGTTTCTTAAATTTTTAAACAGCATGATAAATGTTTTTTTATCGGGTGTAGGTCTATTTGGAAATCGTAAACAAAACAATCGTTTTGTTTGTCGGGAATTTCTTTTGCATTCACCGTATATTAAAATCATATTTAACTTATCTTCATTGGTGTATCTAACCATTTTTTAAATTTATTTTTTTTATTGCCTTATTTGGATTAATTTGCTTTGAATTGTTTCTAAGTACACTATTTCTGTTTGAAACTATGATTGAAATGCACCAACTACAAACTTTGTTTAATAACTGTCAAACTTAAAATTAAATCAAAGCCTACTAATATCTCTTAAGTAGATTTTTCATTACCATTCTAAATTAGTATGTATTTTCTTTGTTGTCTTGCTTACTTTAAGTTTTGGGAGCCGTTTTATTAGAAGCGTTATTAGAAAAAAAAATGTAATATGTAGGAACATATGGATATTGGTTCATCATGTTAGTTCCGGTTTGGCCGGAAGTGGTAAACATAGTTTTATGATAGTGTATTATATCACTTTCCTTATCTTGAAAAAAAGTGTTTGGTAACCAATATTCTATAATAAATAATAAATAAATTATAGGGATTTATCAAAATTCACGTGTACTGGCATTAATGAAAGAAACTCATGTAACTCCAAAACGGCTTGTTTTTTATAAATTCTCTATACCATCAAAATTATTCACAAATTATTGTTTAATCACATGACTTATGTTTCACGGTTCCAGCCATCAAAAAATAGTTTTGCATCGCAGCGCCATCTCTGTGTGCTGTTGAGGAAAAATTCTAATCACCGTTATTTAAACCTTTCTTTGGTATTAATCATCTGCCATTTACAAAAATAAAATATCTTTATTGATTTTAAAGATAATATCCTGGGGACTTTTAACTGAAACACCCTGTATAGTATTGGCATAAGAGGGACAATATTAACATGGATCTTATCTTATATGGAAAGTAGAAGCTTAAAAGTCAAAATAAATGTCTATGAGTCAGAATTACATGATACGGTTCTCGGAGTTCCGCAAGGATCTGTCCTGGGACCGCTACTTTTTTTATTGTTTGTCAACAATGTGCCTGAAAATAAAACTACGGGATATTTGACAATATTCGCTGATGATCTAACAGTTACAGTGGTGGCGGATACACTTGAGGAACTGCAAGCACTTGTTGATGAGACAATGGAGTAAGTTAGTACTTGGGCTCAGCGAGATAAGCTTATATTAAATGATAGTAAAACAATATTTATGAACTTCACAATACAACGGACTTTGACAGAAAATCTTGTAATGTACGACAATATTACGTCATCACATAGTACGAAACTGCTAGGCACATATATAGACTATCACTTACTCTGGGATGTGCATATAAAATATGTTTGTGAAAAATTAAACAAAGCGTACTTTGCTATATTGCAAGTACAAGGTAGCTTAGATCAAACAGGTTTTATAAATATTTATTATGCTCAGCATACTCTCATATCTCGTATAATGTAATGTTTTGGGGAAGCTCCAGGGACAGAGAGAGGGTATTTATAGGGCAGAAAATCATGCGATTAATTTTTAAATTAAAATACAATGAAAGTTGCAGAAGTACATTCATTAACAAGAGTGTGCTAACCACGCCTTGTATTTATCTATAAATGTCTAACTTATATAAAAAAAACATGGACTTATTTGTAAAACAGAATCATTATCACACATACGAGACTAGGAATGGCGACTTAATAAGTATACCAAAACATCGTACAACAAACTACAAACATTCCCCGAATTACAACTGTATTACTTTATATAACAGCTTACCATCACATATAAGAGAAATTAAGAGCTATGCAAAAGATATGCTAGTAAGGGAAGGCTTTTACAGCATATATAAATTTTTGAATATAGAACCTTAAGATTATGTTTAATTGTAGTGCATGTTCAGTATGTAGGTATATTGTCATATACACATTTTATTTTGTTACTTTTATGCATTTAGTACATGTGTTTTATCTATATGCTTTTATTTGCTGTGCTCGATCATGTAAAATTTTGACTTGCCATATATACTTTATGTATCTGAAATGGTTAATAAATATTATTATTATTATTAAATTCATCAAGGAATCGTATGCAGAAAAATGCATTTTGATCCAACTTACTGCACATTTCTCGACAGTGGAATGCTATATTTCCTCGACTAGCTGGAAAAATACAATGATTGATATTTCGCAGAGCAGATATTTGATATACAGGGTGTTTGGTTTGGACTTTTTATCTTTTTAATGAAAAAAATCCCAAATTCTACATTTAAATTCAAATTATAAAAAAAGTATTAGGCGTAGACTGCGAATTTCATTTTTATTTTGATGTGTATTGTTGAGGGGTTCTTTTAAATCCAAAAGTACTGGCATTAGTCATCTAGTTGTTTTTTTATTCACTCGCAAAGTTTCGGAATAGGTAAAATTGAAATTTAAACTTAGGCTTTACGTGGCTATAAAAAAAAACTCAGAGCGACCGGAATCTTTCAACTCCCTCAAAAATTCTCTAGTCTATCCTCTTGCTAAGGATGTGCCACATGTCATAAAAATCTTTTAATAACTTCGTGAATTCGCTAAATTAATGAATCGGGTCACATAAGGCTAATATTCAAAATTCTGATTTTGCTCAAATTATGCATGGGAAACAGGTAAAATCTGTTATCTCACTCTTGCGAAGTAAAATCTATCTTCAGTCTCTTTCTGTTCGTGGGTTTTACTTGAAATGAAGAAACAATTACATTTTTATCATTTATTAAAAAAATTTAAAAATCTTGCTCAAAGTGTTGGCCTCTGTTGCGAATGTAGGCCCGACACCTGCTTTGTATTTCGGCAGTTGTTGTATGAAGTCGTATTTCCTCCCTAATTGCACCGAAAGCCGTTTCTATGCGTTGGACAAGTTCCTCCCTAGTCGCAACCTCCGTCGCGTACACGAGCTTTTGGCAGGTCCTCAGACATAAAAATCCAACGGAGTTAGGTCAGGAATGTGGAGGCCATTGAATAGGGCCATCCCGCCCAATCCACGCATACGCCTATAGTTTTTAAAAAGGACAGCTGTCCCGCGCACCGGCGATTGATTGTAAGAGAATGTCTAGACAGTGTGTTCCCAAATGGGCGGGATGGCCCTATTCAATGGCCTCCACGTTTCCCAGACCTAACTCCGTTGGATTTTTATGTGTGAGGACGTGCCAAGGAGCTCGTGTACGCGACGGAAGTTGCGACTAGGGAGGAACTTGTCCTCTTGTCCAACGCATAGAAACGGCTTTCGGTACAATTAGGGAGGAAATACGACTTCATACAACAGCTGTCGAAATACGAAGCAGGTGTCGGGCCTGCATTTGCAACAGAGGCCAACACTTTGAGCAGGATTTTTAAACTTTATTAATAAATGATAAAAATGTAATTGTTTATTTATTTCAAGTAAAACCCATGAACAGAAAGAGACTGAAGAGAGATTTTACTTCGCAAGAGTGAGATAATGGATTTTACCTGTTTCCCATGCATAATTTAAGCAAAAATCATTTTTTATTCAGAAATTTGAATATTAGCCTTATGTGACCCGATTCACTAATTTAGCGAATTCACGAAGATATTAAAAGATTTTTGTGACATGTGGCACATCATTAGCAAGAGGATAGACTAGAGAATTTTTGAGGGAGTTGGAAGATCCCAGTCGCTCTGAGTTTTTTTTATAGCCATGGAAAGTCTAAGGTTAAATTTAAAATTTTACCTATTCGGAAACTTTGCGAGTGAATAAATAAACAACTAGATGACTGATGCCAGTAATTTTGGCTTTAAAAGAACCCTTCAACAATACGCATCAAAATAAAAATGAAATTTGCAGTCTACGCCTAATTCTTTTTTTATAATTTGAATTTAAATGTAGAATTTGGGATTTTTCTCATAAAAAAGATAAAAAGTCGATGAAAAATCCCCCAGGGCATGGGAAGTGTTAAGGGGCCTGAAAGGATAGCAGATAACCCTTTCTGTCGGCCTTTCAATTTGGCATACGATGCACCAAACACCCTGTATAACATAAATAGTACACATGATTCACAGATAACATTTTTTTGTAAAATTTGAACCTCTTTAAGAAAATATTCACTAAAATGATGAAATTCAATTTCACCCTCTCCTGGTTAATTGACCCTTATAACCTAATATCCTTATTGAGATGGGTCACAAATACTTCCACCTTCACGAAGTGGAGATGAAGTATAGTAATACCCCAAAAATGCCATTTTTTTGTTGTTGAAATCAGTTAATAAATAAATAAAATTAATAAACTTAAAATATAAATTAAGAGAACGTTCCACATAGTTTTCATTTTCATTAAATAGTATAGATTTTTATTTTGCTATATTATCAAATAAACGAGATTTTATCAATGTTGTTATAGAAATTTAAGTAAAATTATTTACAATTAATACAGGATCTGATATATTTTGTTTTGCTTCGATTAAAATTTCACGGATTTTTGTTTTTTATTTTGATTAGTAAGTTATATTTCTTTGATGGTACAATATAAGTGTTTTTCTATTTCTATGTTTGCCTTTTAAAATACTTTTTTGTTCGTTTTGGTTCATATGTTACTTTTTTGCCAATACAAAATATGTCACGAATGTATGAAATCTTTGATTATTTACGATTTATATACAAGCGAGTTGACGTAGGTCAGCTTCTGCTTCATTTACTACATAGGCATATTGTCAAATTGTATTTTTTGTTCTGTTTGCAATTTTCCTTATTTTCCTGTTAAATTCTTGCTTGCTACTTTTAATTGGGAATTCATATCTCGATTTTATTTGTTTTCGGGCAACAGCAATTTATGTATGTCCACGATTGATAAGGGCTTATCTTAAATCAACTTGACTTAGTAACTGATCTACGACCCCACTCTAATTTTAATTTATCATATTAACAACACATAGTAGCAACATACAGATTCAGAAAGTGTTCGTTTTGGCATGGTAATATTTGGCAATAAGAGCAAGCGAGAGCGAAGCAACTAGGTTATTCTTTTCTATCGTATAGGGCAAAACGAGAACTGACGTGTGTAAGACGGAAACAAATTTAAACTCTGTCCACACACATGTGGTGGAGATAGCAGGTGGCGCTTTGTACGATGTGTTATACATACGATAGAAAAGAATAGCCTAGTTGCTTCGCTCTCGCTTCCACTTATTGCCAATTATTGCCATACCAAAACGAATACTTTCTGAATCTGTATACGAGTCTTGCTTTCATAATCCGAAATATGAAAGATTTTAAATGTTGACATTTTTCGTCTACTATTTGTAACTTTTATAAGATCCAACCTCAAATACGCATCTGTGATCTGGGTTCCAAAGTACTTCACACACATTTTTTCCATTGAGAGAATCCAAACACGTTCTTTAAATCGAGTACCCTTACAAAAGACAATATTTATTCACCAACATAGAGATATTTTATGAGGGGCTTAATGTGAGTAGCTTAGACAAAAGATGAGATACTTCTTTATATAAAATTATTTACAATAACATTAACTGTTAAATAATCTTTGCTCTGCTCGATTTTCAAATTCCTAGGTTTAATGCCAGAAGTAACGATCTATCTTGCATTAAAAATTATTATAAATGCTTTCCTCTGTATTAAATGTTGTCTAATTATTCTTATATTGCTATTTATACCTGTGATTCTCTTTCCATACTACCTACTTATATTTATACAATTTTTTTCCTACTTTGTATTTACTATTTACTTGTGTTGTACCTATCCCTTAATCGAGATATATACCCATTGAATGTTTTAAATAAATAAATATTTTATATTAATTAATTTTTACTATAGTTTTATTTTACGATTTTCGTATTATTTTTGTGGACACCACAGTTTAATTACTTCGGCGGGAGTTTATGTTTGTAAATGTTATTTGTAGATATTGTTATGATTATATTTTTAAATATCCGTGAGTTTTATGAAATACAGTGTACTTACCTTAGCTTCTTATTTAATCCCTATCAATATGCACTATCATAAAAATGTTTAAAAACTATTTTGTATTTAAATGTCACTTCTAGACTTTTGGATAGCTGTGTAACACTCTGGTCTCTCTTCGCGTTACTACTTGTGTCTAAATATCTTGGACTCTTTAATTTAAGTTAGCTCTTATCTCTTATCTCATAAGATGATGTGCAGCTTAATTTCGTGACTTACCTTAATTTGTTTGTGTACTAAGATATACCCCCGAGAAGTAGATTGGGGTGAGTCAGTTTTATAATGTTATAGGATTCTATTATAGTCGTCTATTAATTTGCAAAAATTGAAGTTCAATTTGTGTATAATTATGTATTCTCAAGAATTTCTTTGAACGCAAGCAATTAAAACCATAAGGTATTTATGTTTTTTGAAAAAAAAAAAAAACAACTATTTACACGATAATTTATTGGAATAAAAAGTTGAAAAATAATATTTTCCAGGTATGGCCTATAATCATTTCTTTGTGGCATATTCAAATTTCCTTCCTAGAAATGTAATGAAAAGATTAACACTTTAATATTTTTACAGAAATGGCAAAATGCCTATTACCTCAAACTTTTTAAAGCCTACACATTTTACTGAAGAACTAGAAGTGCAAAAATTAAAAGTTGGCACCGACCACATAACATTTATATTTGCCATTATAATTTTTTTTAATTATATTTCTGAGGTAGTCAATTATCATTTTCATTCTTATCCATTTGTGTAATGAGCTGTTTCATATTTTGTTATATTTCAGATGTCTCTATGTACGTACAGCACTGGCGGTCCTAAGGGGGACCATGGGGACCTTGCACCCCTCTCCCCCCCAGCTCTGTTCATGACTAAAACTGATAAATCTGAATACTAATTGACTACAAATAGTCCAAATTGACTCCAATTCCCTTAATTAAATTATAGTAAAAAGTAATGAAATAAATCATTTTTTGTTACAACATTTAAAGAATATTTTTTTAGGAATTAGCAAAAAGTCTAGAAAATTATTGATGACTAATCAAAAACAAAGACCTGTTTATTAAAATATTAGTTTCTAATCTTCGAATTTTTCCGATTAACCTATATTCTGATTATACAAAAAAATAAATAGCTATAGACTGAAATTATTTACAAAACGCTAATGTATAAATATTTGAAATACAAAAGACAAGTGCCCTTGAGTCAGTTTTCATCAATAAA
Organism: Stenurella melanura; assembly: GCA_963583905.1. Lineage (NCBI taxonomy): Eukaryota > Metazoa > Arthropoda > Insecta > Coleoptera > Cerambycidae > Stenurella > Stenurella melanura. Next base: position 155,793,360 of record OY757311.1, read on the forward strand.
CAATGAACATCAATATCTAATCTTTGTTCTAACATAATAGCCGATACTGCTTATGCAAGGCACTGAAGGCACCAAAAAGTTCTAAAATGAATTTATTTCCATAAAATGCTCATCCCGAATACAAAAATCACTCATTTCTTCCACTCGCTTACATCTTGAAACATTTTTCGCCGTTGTTGTTGTAATTATTATAATTTAAAACATTTTCTGGATAATTTTTTTGTACATAAATTCATTTTAAGCTCTTTGTGCCCCGCATAACCAGATGGCGTTGAGGTAACTTCCCCAGGAAGTCAGACTCCTGGGGTGCCAATTTGGTACCTCAGCTTCTTTCTTAATTTCATAGAATAAAAATAAATAGGTAGTAGATGTACCTAAGATATAACTGAATTTTAATAAATAAATGATAATTAGGTATGGGTGTCATCTTGAACTAAGGTCAAGTTTATGATCATTGTTAAAATGTATTTTATTTTACGCAACTAATTTTTTTGCCATCATGCCACGTTAAATTTCGAGAAAATAAAAGTGTCAAATTCTAAAGAAACTCGGGCTTACAGAGCAAAACTACCTACAGATTTGAACTCAGTGCCTCCAAATCAAGTAAAATATAGTAGAAGTTCTAGAGATTTACATTCTTATACACTTCATATTACAATACGAACTTTTAGGACACAAATCATAGTGAAACATATTCTTTATAGGATTTTGCAAACAGCAAACTCCTATAAAGAATGTGTTTCATTACAAGTATAAGCAAACAAAAAATAATTCACTTTTAAACAAATCTTAGCTATCAATTTTTGAGGGGTTGATACATATTTTAATATGGATGTCCCCCCCCTCCTCTAGAAGCAAAGCCTAGGAAGCCAGTTAATACTATGGTCTTCATGGGCAGGTAATAAATTATAGAAATCGCGAAACAGTTTTCTACTATGTACTGTTTGCCTCCTCATGATTGCTTACTGATAACATTTTGAGTATCATTAATTCTCTTTTTATTCTAAATTATTTTGATTTTCTTATAAGGCAGGGGATTATTATATTTTGAACTATTTAGTCATATCTATTATTTTATTTCTTTCGTTCTAATACATATACTTTTCTATTGAGTTCTTTGGTATTATTTTAGAACCACTGGGAATTTTATTACTTGTGTGATTTGATCTGATTGTGTATTTAGATCTATTATTTTCTTGGTTATTTTTATTTTTATCTTCAAGGATCTCCAGGATATCTTAAATTATTGTTTGCTTCTTATTATAATTCCCTTGTCGTCAATTATCTTTTTATATAATACGATTTGATTTTATATATTATGGCATTGCATTAAGACCATTATAATAAGGTGGTTTGAGTAAAAAGAGAAAAGAACACGATAAATTCAGCAGTTGGCTAGAACCACTCAAATTAAAATTACGGATCTTAGACTTTCAAAGGACAGTTTTTTCGATATCTCGATTTAGACAATAGGCAAAGATTAACGAATTAACAAGATAGGACAGCCGGCGGAAAACCTTTTATCTTTCAGCAATGGCGCCATTGACCTCGACATTTAAATTGGAGTTCTCGCGCAGTTGCCACAATGTAACAATCAGGCGGAGAAGGTAACATTAGAAAGAGAGACCAATAGTGAAAAGATGGACAACATTGTCCTGATAGAACGACCGAACTCAGCTGACTGTCCAAGGTCTCTAAAAAAACAGGTTGGTTTGTAATATATGTCACATGCAGTATTTCTATGTTTATATGTAAGCTATCTATTTGGTTAGGATAGAACTGTACATTGAAAGAATAATTTTGAAACCTTTTTCTATAAAAGAGGAAAGAACAGCCACACGCAGCTGTCATCGAGGTCTATACGTGTCGTAGCACTTGTTGATTCTAATGAGCCAACCTATCTTTTAGTAAGCTTGGTCAAATTCGTTTAATGCGTAACCGACAAATCCCGAAACCGTTTCCGCTGGATGTCGTGTCCCTTTAAATTGGAGTACACAACTGTCTTCGTATATTTCGTCTTCTCCGTCTGACTGTCCTATCTTGTTAGTTCTCTAATCTTTGAAATAGGTATAATATACATTCATCTACAGGACTGTCTCCACTGAGCATGCAGTGCGTGTCAGTACGCAGTCAGTAATAATAAAAAACCTTTAAGGGCTGGCTTAACAAAAAGTAAGTCAATGGAAAAACCAACAGTGCACACCCCACAAGTTGTTCTATCGAACAAGTATCTACTATGCGAATAACATTAGTTCATTGGCCAAATTATTATTGTTTTGATTTTTTTTGTTTATAAAGAATGTCCCAACAGTGAACATTTGATACTATTGTAGATAGAAAATTACGTAATACTAAAAAACCGATAAAGATATTTATGCACAACTTCCCTTTTAATTCCTACAGGGCTGTCACTTTAAAAAATTTAATTAAGAAACGACATAGAAATTACTAAAGATACGTATAGTCCACAATAAATATGAACTGGTTTCCTGAGCGTTGCATTGGTATAAGTTACACCACACAGGATATTTTTTTTCTGCTGAGGCTTATTGCAATCAATCAATTTTGTATTGTACATTTTAAAATAACGTGCATTATTTAAATGTGCTCTTAAATAAACGACCTAGCGCACTAGCTGTAGTGTTTGAGGGTATGAGTATTTAAGGAACTACATAGGAGGATAATATAATCGGAATTATTTTTACAGAGAACGCCTGATAACTAAATATATACAGAGTGGTCATCTGACAGAAAAAACATTATAAATAAAAGGTGCTAAATATGGAAGGCTTGCGTAAACACCTTTACAAATTTCCACCATAGTCGAATTATTTCTTAGGACGACCAACCTGTATATTTTTCTGTGAAAGTATAATATTTGTCTTCCTTGCCAATTTTCGCAACTACATGACAAGTATGATTTCCACTTGTCAAATGTTTTGCATTGTCTTGCGGTCCACCTTGTATATTTTCAGGGCAAGTCTATTCATTTCTTCACTAGCACTAGAGTCAACTATACTCACCAAATTTTCAGTCATATAGTTTTTAAGATATAGCGTCAATGAACAGACAGGCATACAAACAGATCGAATTGAAAGACTTTAATAGTCATAATGTACTACGGAAGTAAAAACTTGAAGTTCGATAAAAAATTAAAATTGATATTAATGTATTAAACTAAAAATAAATTATTATGTAAAACCAATTTGAACACCAATGAATGATCTACTGAAATTGAAAGAAGAAAAAGTTTCCCGCTTGCAATACTTGTCCCTGCAAATTATCACATTTTATCAGCATAGCCTTAGAAAAATTCATACTTTCTACATTCATTAAAACTTGACTTTTACATTAATACCTTTGGTTAACAAATATTCGTTATTTCTTTTTTAAGTAGAACGAGCTAATCGAAAAGATAATTGTTTTATTTTTTATGAAAAACACTTTGCAATGGCAGACGAATTTTTATGCATAGATGAGATCTTAAACTTCAGTTGTTTTTTTTTAAGAGGTGTTATGAGATGTCCGTGATTGATCCTGATGCATTTATGCTGCGCAGTCAAAATTAAGGAGAGATCCTAAACTTCATTTTAAAACAAAAATCAAGGTGTTATGAAGGGTACTTTCATAAAAAAAAAAAATATATGAAAAATTAAGTCTGACAAATTAGTTAACAAAAATTGTTAGACAGACAAATTTTTTCAAAAATGGTACATTGTTTAACACAAATTGCCCAAATTTCAAGCAAGTGTTTTGAAATGTAAAATCATTTTTTTAGCTAAATTTAAAAAATTCATGAGAAATAACAATTAACAAATTTTTAATAGTCTGGCGGGCGTAACATGATTTTTACATGTTTTACAACCAATTTCACCTTTTAAATTTGAGGTATTCGATAGGATACCTTCTTTGTCGTGGGAGCCTATAACTCTTTTATTTATTTACTTAAACATTTGCATGAAATTAGATCTGATCTTTTTGGGGTCACTGATTGCAAATGTATAGTAATAATAAAAAAAAAACAACTTGTTTCAATATTTCTCCTTTAAGTCACAATCGAAGAGGCATGCAGACATTGCAGACCCTCAGAAACGTTTATCTGGTATATTTATAACTGTATCGATAACTTGATAATGTAATTTTAATAGATGTTTTGTACAGAAAAGGTAATGAATAGACTTGGAAGATAGTATATGATTTATGATTTATCATAAATACAATGCAAATGTCTCAAGTAGTTTACACTCATTATCGGAACCTATCTAAAAACACTGTTGCTAAACAATACATATTAAGGGCTCCTTGGAGCACTTCAGATCACCCAGATGTAACTGAAATTTAATCATTTCTAAAATTATGGCATTCGACAAATTGTCTGTTAATACTGGAAGTAATAAAAAACCGGAATATGACTTCATGGTTTCGGAGGCACGTGTTAATATTAATTGGATTTGTTCTAATTAGTTCTAATTTGGTGATATTTCTTTGTGGTTTAGAACAAAGGGGAGTGGAACAAAAAAATGGAATTTGATTTTTTCGGCAGCCCGTTCATATGTTTGAATTTCATTCAACAATTCAAAATTTCTGTCATAATCTTCTGCAATTGAAACTAAATTTTAAGCCTTTATTTGAGATTCGAAAATATGTTGTATTGTTTAGGGCCTAGCCTTCAAGCACCTCTAGCAGTAGAAGTTAAACTATTTTGGCCGTCATATTGATGCCACCATATTGATGTTTACAACTTTCTTGAAAATACAAGGACACTTCCTACGCCTATGCCAAATTTCAAATCTCTAGCCCATCGCAAAGCACCCTAGCAGTTAACCAAACAGGCAAATATAAGTGAAAATTTAAAATTATGTGTTTTAAATTTTGAATTGTTGAACAATTTATAGTATACTTTAACTAGTTTTTTGTAAAATTGCCTATGCCAGTAATTTAAATCTTGTCTCGATGGTATGATTTTAATTGACGAAACGTTCCTCAGTGTATTATGCAGAATTTTTGTGTGTGTAGAATTTTATTAAATATTTCCACACTCTTAATTTGCATTTTATTCTTGAAATGTTTCACAACCTTATATTTGGGAACCCACTGGTTCCAAAAAATTTCAACAAGGCTCTTGCAGGAAAAGGAATTGTGGAGTTTTTAAATGCATCAAAAAGGGCATTACGCAATTCCGAAAAAAAAAATGAAAATATTCCTTGGATAATTCCAAAATTTTTTTTCCTCTTGCAATTTTTGTCCAAACTTATTTCTCGAGTAAAAAAATCACAAAGTTCTATAATTTTGATTTTTCCTCGCCGGATAACTAAAAAAATGTTTCGAAAAATTAGTCTGTTTTTAGTCAGATATTCCGAATTTGCAATAAAAAATAGGGGCTCCCATTTAAAAAACGAATTTGACTTCGAATGATCTTAACCCTTCAACGCAATGAAAGAATTTTAAAAAAGCCGCAGTGACTCATTTTTCCAGATTTCTTTCCAAATTATAAAAAAAAATAATTCAAATTGACCCTTAGAGCGAATTTTGTCTCTTCTGCCACACCGTGCAATGCACGGACATTTTGAAAGTTGTTCAGCACCCGATGACTAACACAATGGTACAATTTTTTTCCTTTGGGTGCGATGTTTATGGCTTTAAAAATAATTGCAATATACTCTCCCTTCTCTTATTTGCGAAATGGACACTTAAGAAATACGCTTTTAAAAATCAAATTATAGTGTTAAAAAGCAATTAAACAATATTTGTTAGAGGAAATAATAGAAAATAATTATTATAAATGATAATTATTCTATAAAAAGTCATACACAACATAATAACAGTAGTACCGGAGTCGAGCAATGTCGACGCATCCGCGCCGAAATTTGTACTTAAATACAGCGCTTTGTATTATCTACAGGTAGACAAATGTGCCTTTTCACTATATTCTATGTATTCATCCCAACCAGGAATTTGATGTTTTGTAGAAGCTGAAAGAATGTTTGCAGAACATTTTTTTATAAACAAGATTGTTGATATCAAGATTTTCAAAACGTTTACACAAGGCTTATAGACGAAAAATGGGCACAGTTTATAAAATAATGTAGTTCTTTAATTTATTTTATTATAGCTCTTAGAGGTGTTATCAAATAATTGTCTACACGTTTACATAGGATTGAAAAAATTAGTAGACGATAATTATAAAATTATTCGAGATACGACAAAACATTTTTATAAGCATTGTGTTATTATTTCCACTGATACTTTTTGTTACGTACAGTAACAACTACACAAGTTATTTATTAAGTGTTTTTACAAACAATAATAATTCTCAAAATAATTTTAAAATATTATAAAGGTATATAGATTCTATGTGACATGGCGGCATATCCAACAATATGTTTAGTGTTATTTAGTATTGAACTTTTGCTGTCGGATGACCACTCTGTATATTTTTTTGACCAAAGTTTATCAGGTTTTCTTTGTAATAATAGTGATAATTATATTCCGATTATTATTCTCAATGCCATGTTGTAATTAAGGTGGCCATTCCCTAGAAAGAGACATCCGGTAGGGAAATATTTATTATTTTTGCCCATATCTTTTTTTCTTATTACGTATATTTAAAAAAGTTATAAGAGTACCTAAGTAGAATCATAACAAAACTATTACTATGAATGTTCACTCAATAATTTCAGTGGTTTGCGAAATAGCTAGATGTAAAGTTGCGGTATAGGAAGATTAACATAATTTTTAAATTTAAATCTAGCTATTTTGAAAACCACTGAAATTGTTGAGTGAAAATTCATAGTAATAGTCTTGTTATAGTTCTACTTAGGTACTGTTATAGTTTTTTAAATAAACGTACTAAGTACTAAGAAAAAAAACTTATGGCCAATAATAAATATTTCCCTATCGGATGTCTCTTTCTAGGGAATGGCCACCTTAATAATTTTTTAAAGTGACCGCCATGCACAAATAAAGGGAAGTTCTGTGTAAATACCTTTACCGATTTTTTTTTAAGTTGCCGGTTTGGAAATCATGCACAGTTACGTGATCTTATTGCTTACCATCCAACGAACTCATAAAAAAAATCATCCACCTCCAATCTGTTGAGGTAAATATCTATATTGACTGGTTTAATAGAGGTATGCGTGATCGATTGTACGTGAGCGTGGGAAACAAAACGAGGGGAATGGCGTTTTTACAATATTGTATACAATTTCTGATAAGTATTTTGATATTTTCTCGAACGTATGTTTAAAAAATGCCGAAAAGTTGTGATGGAATAATTGAATTATAATTTACAAAACTATAAACATAAATAGTAGAATATAATTAAAACTGTTTACTATTCAATTACTGTACAAACTGAATATAAACAACAATATTACAATGTAATCGCTTATTACTTGCAAGTATCGTGTATTATTAGTAATTAACCATTATTATTATAATTCATATAATAATCTTATCTGAAATAAATCACTCGAATAATATTATATATTTTCCAAAAGTCCTTGTCTAATGATAAATTTCTATATACCAATGTCATTATCACAAAAGCGAATGTTTATTTATGAAGATAGCGGCCAAATGCACTAATACATTAAGGAAAAGTACCTAGTGCGTCTTTAATGCGATATGCCTTTATTTCTCTTCTCTCATTCTCATCTAGGCACAATTAGAACTTCAATTTTAATCACTTGCAGATAATCTCAACTCGATTATCTAAATCTAGAAAATATGGCAGGCAATCTACCTTTCCCAATAGCAGATATGGTTGCAATAAGACGGCAGGCACTCCCACTCACAATGCAAGGGATGCACTTCCACATCCATGTAGTTAGTGGAGTGGACGCAGCGTAATCGTAGAAAAATGTTCAAAAACTTTTCTTGTTGAAGTAGGTTTAGAATGTCATGAGATGTCGAGGTTTTAAATTTGAGCAACAACAAAAAATGTATGTCTGTCTGTCTGTAACTTTTTTGTGCGCACGTTTTCTCTAGAACGGATTAGGATATTGAATAAAACACACTACTATGTTTTCTACCACTATGTATTTATAAAAATTGCGACTGCAGTTTCGACTTAGAAAGCCATTGTCAAGCAGTGAATCAAAAATGACTGATTTACAATTATACAGAAATGTTTTATATATATAGACAATTTTGGTTGGATAGATAGGTACAATAAGGGCTTAGGCAGGTAGATGACAATAATAAACTTAATTATGAATATTCAGTTATGGGTCTGCTGGCTGTAAATAAAGGTGAATATATCAGATCTAATTGATCATTTAACAAATTATAATCCTTGACATTATTGTGTTTATGAATTTCCAGAGATTCTAAAATGTTTAATTTAAAACCTTTTGTTGACAAATGTAAAATTTCAATATCGTCTAATTCTGGAAAACTATGGTTGTTTTCGAGGCAGTGGTTCGCGAAAGATGAATCAGTTTTCTGTAACCTATATGATCTAAGATGTTCTTGATACCGTATTTTGAAATTTCTACCGCTTTGCCCTATATAGATACTATTACACTCTGTACATTTTAACTTATAAACTCCAGATTTGTTAAATTTACGCGTTGGGTCCTTTGCATTGTATAATATGTTTGGTAATTTACTCTGTGATTTAAAAGCTATTTTTAGATTATGTTTAGAGAGAACATTAGCTATTTTTTCCGGATAAATGGCCATAGTGGGTAATTGTTGTGTAAGTAAATTTTTGTTAATTAACTTTCTAATGACATCTTTACCATCGAGGACATTGCAGTTAAAAATAATTTTGGTAAAGATGTCACTAGAAAGCTAATTAACAAAATCCGGAAAAAAAAATCACTTTTCAATTAATATATCCAAAAATAAAAGAAACTAGACAATATTGAAATTTTACATTTCTCAACAAAAGGCTTTAAATTAAACATTTTAGAATCTCTGGAAATTCATAAACACAATAATATCAAGGATTATAATTTGTTAAATGATCAATTAGATCTGATATATTCACCTTTATTTACAGCCGGCAGACCCATAATTGAATATTCATAATTAAGTTTATTATTGTCATCTACCTGCCTAAGCCCTTGTTGTACCTATCTATCCAACCAAAATTGTCTATATATATAACATTTCTGTATAATTGTAAATCAGTCGTTTTTGATTCACTGCTTGACAATGGCTTTGTAAGTCGAAACTGCAGTCGCAATTTTTATAAATACATAGTAGTAGAAAACATAGTAGTGTGTTTTATTTAGTTATTTGTGCAAAATGCTTAACTACCACAGAGTAACGGCTCCTTCAATCAATTTTTTAGGATATTGACTTGAAATATTAAAATTCTGTGACCAATTATGTTCACATACTAGAGTGCAAATATAGTCAAGATGTTTTCTCTTAAAAATGCTTGGATGGAATATGTGGATGTGGATGTAGTGATTCCTTAGGCAGCGGTTTTTTTTACAAGTTTCTGTTCAACTTCATTAATTTGTCGGTCAAGCGTCAATCGGTCAGTTTAGACCAAAGGTCCCCGTATAGTATTTTTTTGGAACTTTGGGAAATTGTTCTCCTCGACATCCCGATCAAAAGTCTCACTGAACCCAAAGATCGATAATGGACCGTTCCGAGTAATTTGAGTCCCAATGTTCAGATATGGCTTGTATTTTAAGATAAAATTCAACTTTCTTCCATTCATTAAGATGTATGTATTTAAAAATACCATTCCTAGGGGTTTCCTGACCAGCTGAATCTCAATCCGAGGTCCGATTCACAATAACGACAGTTGACAGCTCTGTTTACTGATAACAGATGACGCTAAAATGGGCACAGATGGCTCATTGTTAATTTGTATGTGAAAAGTGTGTCCGAGGGTTTTAAGTCCCGTTTAACCCAAATCTGAGTTCGGATTGACGATTATAATAATTGCCATCCTTATTCACTGAGAAGAGATAACCCCATTAACACACAAAGCGCTATGCGTACTACCGGTAGCTCGTGCCTACATGTGTTTTAAATGGCATTGAAAATCCGCTACAACCACACTGATAAGATTAACTGGGATTCTCAACGAATCGAAACATATGACCTGAGCCAGTTTTAGCGTTATCTCTTATTAGAAAATAGGACTGAAAACTGTCGCAATCGTCTAACCGAACGAAGGTTCGGGTTCGGGAGGTTTTAAAACCGTGGATATACCTTTTTCATACCAAAATACTCGATAATAGGCCATCTGGGCCCGCTTTATTGTTATCTGTTATCAGTAAACAGGGGTGCCAATCGGGACTCAAATTACTCGGAAACGGCCCATTATCGGTCTTTGAGCCCATCGGGACGTTGCGCGTTAAGGAGAACATTTTCCAGAAATTGACCAAGAACCAAAATTAACAAGGAATGAGAGGGATCTATTTTCACATTAATTTTGAACCACTTCCAGTTGATCTATTTTTTTGAAATTTTGCACACATGGAATATCGATGACATTACAACATTTTAAGGTAATTGGGCTATGTAAGCCAAATACGAAAAATAAAGGTCATGTTTGTATCACCGGCCACTCCAGTAAAAGTTGAAAACTCCACTGATAGCGCAGTTGGGTAAATTTTACATGAAATACTGGGTCTCTAGGCTATTTACATTATAATTTGTCACTTCCTTTTGATAAGCTTTTATCCAATTTCAACAGTTTGTCAGGCCAAATCTTGCATGTCAATTTCGAACCTCTTCCACCTGAAATGCTGCATACATATGTAGTACCGATGACAACAAAAAGGGTCGTTCACATATTACTTAACACAAATTTTGACCTTGTTACTACATTTTGAAAAAAAAAAATGTAGTATAAGTCTTTTGTCCAGGGCTGAGTATGATAAAGAAATTAATAGCTCCCGAACCGAAGGTCCCATTTTGATTTTCAAAAATGGCAGTTGTAGGGCTCGATTAGGTCTATTAGTTGACGTTTGTGAGATATTTGACAAAACAAAAGCGAATCTACAAATCCTGGAGAGATTGATTTTTTTGATAAATTCTACAAATTCCGAACAGTTTCCTAATAAAAATTAACTATTCCGTCGATCAATATCTATAATCAATATAAGGCACGGACCTTTTTGGACAAAAAATCTGATATAGTGTTTTTTCGAAAAATTTAAAATAAATGAGTTATTTACGAAAATGCATTCCATAGAATTATTTAAAAAAATATTACAAATTGATAAATTATCCGTGCGATATAGGTGCAAACAAATAATATAATGTTATGTTTAAAATATCATCATTCATTTCCTAATTTTCATTTACTAAATAAAAATAGAACCGATGCCCTTTTTGTGTTTCAAAATGTAGTTAGCCTTTATTTTAGTCAATGCGAAAAGAAAAATAAAACATGTCAAAATGTACTGAGTCATCTTGCGACCCTCTGCTGAAAATTTACTGAATCATCCCAAAAGGGATAAAAAGCATATCAAAATGTAGTTTTTTAGCTTGTTTTATATAGTTTGCACTCTAAATATTGTTTATAAAATATTTATTTATCGATGTACAAAAAACCTGAAACATCAACAGAAAAATATTGCAAGCTATTAATAGCTTGCTTCCTTAGCTTTAAAACTAAGGAATGTTATGCTACATAGAATCACGTGATGAACTAAGTAAAAAGTATTTATTAAGGTAACGGGACAAAAATAAACTTAATCCTTTACATTTTTTTTTTCCAAAAATGAATATTTCTGAATTTTAAGTGTTTTAAATTTATGGTATTAATATTTCCATAATTTTGAAAAACTGCTTTATGTGCAAATTTTTTCAAAAAATTAATATATTTTTTAAATATTTATCTAAAATTTAAGCGTTGAGAATGTTAAATTAAATCTAATACAGTTATGAAAAATGAATGGAAGTTAATTTTAGTATATTTAATGTTTGCAGGTCACGGGTGAACACATCATGAATGCGTCATGTAACATTTTCTCCTTATTCACAAGTAGATACGCAGATCTACTTTGAAAATGTAATAGCGGCGTTTGACGAACCTAAGTACAAACTCGTGGCATGATTTTTTAAACTGCTACATACGGAATAACTACTTCCACATTCAGATTTCCCATCCATCCAAATCCATCCCAAATAATTGTGATAATGGCGATGGCTGATGCCAAAAAAATGTATTGTCGTACACACCCAATCACAATTTTATTTTGTTAACCCCTTTAATAAGGGAGTGGGGGTGGCTGATATAAAAAAATATTTGAGACCTTTGGTTTTAGTATGCTTACCTACATCAAATCTCATGTATCTGGATTCTTACTAGCTTGCTTTCCTTATTTACCTCAGAGAATCAGCTCATAATATAATATAGTTCCAGATCTCGTTAAAATACAAAAGCTGTCTTTTCGCCTGCTTTTCCGTAGTTGATTGCTAGCTTGGAAAAAATCGTAAAAAAGTTTAGCAGGTCTCAAATTAATCGTCATTAAAAACCAAAAGAGTCACTGTTCTTGGTTTTTTGAAAATATTCAGTAATTTCTCTTATTCAGAGATTGAAATTCAAATATCAGTAAATCTAACAATTCTGTTTGTATTGGCCCCAATAGCTTTGTTGATTTTTTTTCTACGGTAGCAGATACAATCATAAATAGTCTACCTGCAACTAACGTAAATGCCTCGAACTTTTTAGAATATGTTCCGACGCCTAATGTTTCTTTTTTTCTTGAACCTGTCACCACTTTAGAGGTTATAGACGCAATGCATTATCTGAAAATTTCAAACAGTTTAGATATTTACGATATAAATAGTAAAATTGTTAAAGAAACAATAGATTTTCTAGTTTTCCCTTTAACGCGTATAGTAAATGAATGTTTTAGTGAGGGTTGCTTTCCTGATATCTTTAAGGTGACTCGAATTGTGCCCATTTTTAAAAAAGGTGACTCAAATAGTCCGGATAACTACCGTCCGATCTCAATTATCCCTGTGTTTGGTAAGATAATAGAAATTATTTTAAAAAACCGTTTGTCGAAATATTTCGAGAAGTATTCCTTATTCCATGCTTGCCAATATGGTTTTAGGCAAAAATGTTCCATAATAGATGCAATCTGTAAGATTGTGGGTGACATAGTTGGGGGCCTTGAAGAGGGTAAACACACTGCAATTACGCTGTGTGATCTCAGCAAGGCTTTCGACTGTGTCTCTCATACTCTCATCATCGAAAAACTTAGTTTTTATGGAGTCAGGGGAATACCGTTGTCTCTGTTAAAGTCGTATCTGGAGAATAGGCAACAATGCGTCTCACATAACAATATGACATCTCATTTTAGATCAGTAAAACATGGAGTGCCCCAGGGATCTGTACTGGGACCTCTATTGTTTATAATTTATGTAAATGATTTATTTTATTACTTATTCCCTAGCAGTATAGTTATGTTTGCTGATGACGCAACTCTTACAGATAGTGCCAAAAATATTAACAGTCTACTAAATATCATTGATGAAACTGAAAGTCGAGCGGAACTTTGGTATAATGCTAGTGCACTCAAACTAAATCGTGACAAAACACAAAGGCTAATTTTTTCTACTAGGTATGACGTAACGAAGGGAGATAGTGTCAGTTTACTCGGTATAGTTATCGATGATACTTTAAGTTGGAGCCATCATATACAACAACTTAGCAACAAGCTATCAAGCTATTTATTTCTTCTACGAAGATTAAGAACAATTCTACAACTACACACTTTGCTCTCAGTATACTATTCACTAATCTCACTCCCACATAAGTTATGGGATAATACTTTGGGGGAACTCAAGCAGCGCTGCAAAAATATTTCGACAACAGAAAGAGTCTATAAGAATCATAGCAAGAGCAGGTTTCAGGGAACACTGTCAACCACTATTTATTAAATATGGTATAATGCCCATTCCTTGCCTATATATTTACTACTCTCTTTTAGAGATTCATAAAAACAAGAATTCGTATGTAACTCCATCTGAGCTACATAACCATAACACAAGGTCGGCCAATCTGTTAAAACCCCCTAAATATCGCTTAACAAAATCAATTAAAAACTCATTAAACTTGAACTTATATAATAAACTACCCGAAAATATAAAACAACATAACTTTCACAAATTTAAAACTGTCATTAGAAACCACATCTTGAAATTTTGTTTTTATACAACTGAAGATTTTATGACTACCCCCATAACTGTTATATAACATGCTGTGTAACTTACGCAGTACGCCTCTAGGCGGTTTTTATTTATTATGTCTGTTTATTAATTTATTTCACATTGTACGACTCATCTTTATTTATGTGTATATTATTCATAGGTAATAAGAATATAATGACCTGCTACAAATGTATTTGTATATGTAAAGTAGTCAAATACACGCCGACGCCTACCTATTATTTCTATTAAATCAATTTCAAAAGCAAAATTATTTATTTTCTATCAAGAAGGGTTAAAAATTCACCCATGAGCTCTCGAAGGAGGTAAAACGATCCTCAAATATCAAAAAAATCAAAAATAGTTTTCAAACATTCTGAAAATAAAATATTTCTTCATGACAAATATGAAAAAATATTTCTCACTAGTTTTGAAGAAAAAACAAACTCTATGAACGGTAAAACTAGCCCTAAACATGAAAACATTAAAGAAAATCATAGCAAATTTTGGAAACATTTGTATTCTTTGTATTTTCTCTGTAATTAAAATTATTAGTTGGAAACATACTAAAATTTTTCTTAACAGAAAACTGTTTCTAAAATATAAATACATGCTAAAGTTAATATACTTAAATCTTTAAAAATATTGCGACAAGATGAATATTTAGAGACACCTGCTATATAACGAACTGCTTTTGAAGTTTACGTATTCTTTCAAAGTGATGTGAACATCCCCAAAAGATAATTTTATATGATGCTCTAAAAACAAAATGTGCATAATAATATGACATAACAGTGAACCTACCGAAGATTTGTGTTAATCGACATGTTTTGTTGCCACTGCATCTATATGAGGCTCCCAACTAAGAGCATTATTATACGCCAAGAAATGTTGTTGATACTTGTTCCACCGATTTTCCTTCAATTCTTATTAGATGACTTTCGTTTTACGTGGAGGTTCTAGGTGAAAAAATAATAAACACAGTTTTAGTGATATTTAACAGTTTATCTGCTTTAAAAAAATTTGCAAACATTACCATATTAGTACGTGTACTCTCTATGACCTCTGAAAAAGTACTCGCAACATACGAGTCATCATCTGCAAACATAATAAGGAAGGAAGTAACTAAATATTATATCTAAGCTATGGGTCAGGACAGAATTATAATTAATTTATGAGGGATTGACTTTTTCTTTTATAAGAAAGGTCAAGTGGCATAAAAATTTGAGAAAGCACGCTACAAACGAAAATAAAGCGTAAGCTTAATACAATTTTCTAATTGCGGATAAGTCACACTAACTCGCCTAACTTTTTTTGTTCTAGGGGGGGGGGGGTGTAATTATCACCTCTACCCACCCTTTTCTATGCACATGGTTCCAGATGTCATTATAATACATTGATGTACCAAATTTCAAACGAAAATGTCAATTTTATTTTGTTAACCCCTTCAATCATGTGGTGGTGGTAGGTAGCAGATGTTATAAAAAAAATCTGAGGCCTTGGCTTCTAGTATATAATTACACCAAATTCCAAGTTTCTGGATTCTTACTCGATTACTTATTTTCCTCTATTTATTCCTAACCCTTCAACGGAGGAATCATCTCAAAATATAACCCAGTTCCAGGTGTTGTTGATACATGTAATTTTCAAATTAATATCTGAATTTTCTTTTATTAGTTCCTGTATTAATGCAGTGGGATTGGTGGTGTGGGTGGTAAATATTATAAGAAAATTTGAGACTGTGACTTCAAGTTTCCGGACTCTTACCAGCTTGGTGTACTTATCTTTCACTATTTACTCCTATTTCCCCACCTAACCCTTCTCCGTAGAAAGCTTAAAACATAATTCAGTCCCAGACCTCGTTATAATATATGCATGTACCAGATTTCAAGTCAATAGCTTCAACCGCTTCACAGTGGGGCAGATCACTTCAAAAGTTGGCAATAAATATAAAAATCAAAAAGCATTTATAATGAATCAACTTAAATAATCGTAATAGTTATAAAATGACGCAACTAAATACCCAGTAGTTTTAGCTTAAGACATCCAATACCGCTCGTATCACCTCAGTAAATATCAGGCTAAAATGCGACCCGCACGTGTTTTTATTCCCGCCACGAATGTTATGAAGTTTCATGTTATTGTTATTCCTAGAAATCAGTAGACAAAAAATGTCTTTGCTATGGAGGAGTTACCTACAGGTATATACTTTAATTCATATTAGTTGTTATTAATAAATCTTTATTTATTATAATACAATTTGGCAATTATAAGGCACGTATTAACAGTACAATTTTTAACAACTAATAGCAAATTCCGTAACATTTTTAGTTGACTTCTAAGTTGTTCTAAACTTACTTAACTGTATCAATATAATCTCAAGAATCTAAAAAAGTGGAAAATTAAAAAAATTGCTGCCGCCTTTCGCCGCTTTCTGAAATATTCAAGTCTAAAGCAGATCTACCAACTCTACAAATATAATAGAATTATATATTAAGCTCTTGTTTTTTCCAGGTTCGCATCAACTACAGTTATTTAATATCATGAGAGAGTTGGGTAGAAAGAACTTTGCTGACCATTGTATTTTTTTCAAACAGTATTTTGAAAATCGAACTAAATTTCCAGTTTCGTAGGAAAGTCTTCTTTATAAAGAAGTATCAAATTTTACAAGCCAATTAAAACAGAAATGGGCTCAGTTTCATAGGACTTACAACAAATTTGTGACCAATAATTACAAGTGACTGGAAAGGATCATTTCTTTTACTATATCCTCTTTTGATTCTGTCAAGAAACGTGGTCGTCCGAGGTCATCATTTAAAGAATTTTCAGAACGTATTAAACGGAAGAAAACTGAAAATATACGGAAGGAAACATCCATCGAGGAGCTAACATTCGCCACCCAAATGGGATTGCGGTCTTTTGGACAAACTGAGGTTTCAAAACTTGTAAAAGAAATCACGATGACTACACCTATGCATGCTAAAAAATATAGGAAAGCTTTCGCATGCATGGCAAAAGAAAATACATCTATGATGGACTCAGAAGAAGCACTTTCAATAATTGTGGAAGGTAAGCTTTTCAGACATCAATATGAAGTTGTAAGATCCAAAGATAAAAAGAGGTTTCCCTTATACAAACTTGTACAGAAAACTAAGCAAAAGTGCTATCCAAACAAGGAGTCCATGTCCGTGACTGAAATTAGCGTTCATGTGGAGCTGCAAGTACAAAAGGAACTTATTTCTGCCAAAGAACCGAAGCTGTTGTCAAATTTAAATTTGTAAGTAATTTGTCCAGTAAATGGAAATCCAGAATCAAGAGAAAGTCTTGTTATCTGGCAAAACCCTCGATCATCATCCCCACGATATAGTCGACCTATCAATATGCGTTTCATTCGAGAAAGTATTGAAGTTTCTAAGGCAGAGAAGTTGGCCGTTGACAACGAGATAAAGGCACTAAAACCTACAATTATTAATTTTGATGGTAGACGATTATCTGTAAAACATACTTTAATATTTTCTATGATCGACGGAAAGATCTGCAATGCTTGAACAGTTACTAAGTCAACTCAAATGTGCTACATCCGCCGGGCTACCTCAAGTAAATTCAATGACATAGACGAGATTCTCAAGTTAAAAGTCGAACCTGCCTCTCTTGGACTGTCCATATTGCATTCTTTTTTAGAAATTGTTTCATTTTTCTCCTTAAAAATATTCCTAACTGTGTTATAATGCTTTATAATTGAGAATATATGTTTTACACCTTTGTTTCTACTTTTACTAATACATTTTTGGCTAATCAAAAAAGTTACAGACCGACCGACAGACAGAGTTTTCTCTAAGATCAAATTAAAATTGTCGGCGTTTCATGACATTCTAAACCTATTTCAGCAACAAACATTTTTTCCACTCCACTACGTGGATGTGGAAGTAATAACAATTATTTTTCGATAAGGTTAAATATATTAGCAACAGTAACGAAATTTCCAGCACACCACGACTTTATTTTGATAAGAATAATACATAAACATACGATAATATTTGATTGTTTATTATAAATATAGATTTATAGTTAAAGGAGAATTCAAAATTACTTTCTAGCCCACTTTACAATTTTTAAAAAGGAGATTGTCAATTCCACCCATATGTATGTTTTTTATGTGTTCAATCAATGCGCTAGAATGTCTTAAGTGATTTCTATGAAACCTTTTGCAAACTATAAACTATGGCTGGGCGGTGTCTGTTATATTTTCATCAAATTGTATCTAGTATAAGGCGTGCATAAATCGGAAATTTGGCGAATGCCGTAGTTATAGTAGAAAACGATTTCATTGGAATCGCACTATAATACCTAGTTATTAATATTTTTGGAGTAGCTGATACGGAATCTGATGTCAAAAGTTAATAATTCAAAATAGTGAATTCAATAAAGCTGCCATGATTGCAAAACTTTTACAGATTTACGTGTTTAGAACATGGCGATATGAGCCTGATGCTAACGCTTAAAAATTCAACTTCTACTTTGTAGAAACTACCTAAGAGGCCACTAGAAATGGCATATACATTTTTGGAAAACCGCCTCTAAAGAAACGGTCACTAAAAATTATGAAATAAAATTTTGCCGTCACCCGATTAATTGACCCTTATTACGTAATATTGATATTAGGTCAGTGTAAAATAAACAAATAACAAAATCGAATGTAGTGTTAGTGTTAACCTCAATGTCGATATTAGATAATGAGGTTCAATGAATTGAGCAATGGTGAAATTTGATTTCACAATTTTTAGTGATGAAAATATGCACAATATTGAGTAGTATACACCTGAGGATGAAGAGGAGGCCACTAAAACAATAGTCGGAAGAATTCAATGTAAGTGGAACAGTACGAGTATTTTTCTTAATTTCACTATTTATAGTTGATCTCCGCCCTTTATCCCATATTAAAATTTATTGTACTTAAGATTTTACTTAATAATAAATTCTCTCTAGGAAATTGTTGTTCAACTAGCCCACTTGTTTAATTCATTAATATTAGGAAAAAAACCACTACCTAAGGAATCACCACTTCCACATCCAGATTTCCCATCCAAGTCTCTTTAAAGAAATACATCTCGACTATATTTGCACTCTTGTATCTGGAAATAATTGGTCAAAGAATTTTAATAATATAATATTTGAGGCAGATGTCATAAAAAAATTTTAGACGTAGCTTCTAGCCAAAAGGCCAAAAATGAAATTTCTGGACTCTTAGCTTGCTTTACTTATTTACTACCCACCCCCATTCCGTCAACGGTATCATCTCAATCAGATATCATTACACAACATGTGTGTATCAAATTTCAAGTGAACATCTCAATTTTATTTTATTTAATAATGGAGTGGAGGTGGTTGGGGGATGACAAATATTATAAAGAAATCTGAGGCGTGAGGCAAAATATTATAAAAATATATGAGATCTTGATAGACATACAGATAGTTAGAACATTTTTTCGCTCAAATTTAAAATCTTGACGTTTTATGACTGACATTCTAAGTCTATTTCAACAAAAAAAAAATGTTTGAACATTTATTTACGATTACTATTATATTTCCACTCCACTACCGTGGATGTGGAAGTAAAAAGCTTCCAAAGTGCAAACGGTAGCTTCACCTCAAAAAAAAAGAATCCCTAATAAGCCACAACGTAGTTTTCGCATTTTTTCGCGGTCACTGAAGATATTCTACATAAAATTTGTTACAAATACAGATCTATCGGTACTGTCGATGGGCGTCATAGTTTCCGAGCAATGAGCGATCAAACTAGTGGCTTGGGCCTCGATGGGCTTGTTTCGCATCTAGGTAGGTTCTTGTATTTACTCTACGTACATTGGAGACGAATTAGCGTCCTTTGTCAGGTAACCTGTTTTAGTTACAATTTCAATACAAATGAAACGGCTTTTCCAATTGACTGGACACCCGAATAGCGAGTACGAACACGTATATTGCCGAAGAAGATGCTGATATTGTCCATACTGCCGTCGAACATTTCTAATAGAACGAGCAAGTTATCGTGGTTGAACAAGGCGACAATCTTCTTGTTTTAATAAGAGCCCTCACGTCGGAGAAGAGGAACATAAAAGGAACATTGAAAAAAAGCAGAAGGAAATGTAAAAAATGCCATAAGTAGCTGCGACATAACACCAGCCTTCTTTGGAAAAGGAAAGTTACTGTATGCAATATATTTTAATAAAAGAATAGGCATCGACAACGTGGGATCAACAATCTTGAATCAACGAGCCTGAACGAGTAGATATTTACCTCTTTTAACAATGATGTCAGCCAAGCCAATAACGTCGGAGCCTTTTCGAAACTACCTCCCACATCAGCTGCAGGACACCAGCACTTCGGTCGTACCATAAATTCAAGCATGACCCGGATAAATGTTTCTAACGACAGCTATGGAATTGGAAGAAAATTAAGAACACTCTGTCACCTGTCTGCACTAACGATACACCAGTCCCAGCTTCAATTTGATCAGTAATAACCTGGAACTGTAGGGAAGGCTGTGGTAAGCGATGTGGCAGTACAAAAGAGTTGCGATGCACGGCCGTGCAGCATGATCTGTACACCGTTATATGCGGACATTGCACTGGTGGAGGGGTAGTAAGAAGTCTGACATATGCTGCGTATGTGGATGTAATAAATAAACTTATCAAGTATTAAACACCACACATAGTAGACAACCTCCAATTCTAGAGCCTCTCATAAGCTGTCCGGAAGGCGGTTACACATTTGAAACAACGTAGACAACATCCATTACCCACCAACATTGTTAGTGCCAGTGCTGGGGATCGAACCCTGTACACGTTAGGCAGTCCGACCAAGCACGCTCGTCACTAAGACGCTTAGCCGACTGAGCCACCGTGCCGGTATTATGGGAATTAGACCTCTTGGGGAGACTACAAAAGAGAACGTGCTTAAATTTCTACTTCAAAGAAAATGTGAAAATGAATCCATTCCGCGAGAGATGTCGTAACGTTCAGGTTGCAGAAGCACATGAAGGGAAAACTTGATATTACCTTTTCAGTCATGTATACTACGCTTGTAGACCACACTTTGTTAAGAATATGCAAAGAGTGCGGAAGTCGGAGTCCAACTTTGTAGTTTGATTGCTCGAAAACCATTACTCTTACTGTCAATATGCATTGGACCTTGTTTGTGGCAAATTTTATGTAGGATAGTTCAAATGAGTATAACATATTATGTAGGTGCAACCCATTCCATGAAATATACAAAAAAACTATCGCGAGGAGTGTGTCGGGTATTTTTTGTGAGAAGCTAGACTTGCGCGTTTAAAACTTTTTCGTTTCTTGAAAATCGCTCCCAATAGTGTCTAAAGAAGAAAACATTACAATTTATTTCTTTTAGTCACAGATTTTAGGTCTATTAACAATGGATTATTTGCCTGACATAATACCACTCACTATCTTAATATATGAATTTTTAGGTAATTGCGTCCCCTTTAAAAATCCACATGCAGAAATAATTTTTTTTGTTAGTTTTGCATGACTCCTACCAATTTATTGATAACGTTTCAAATTTTTCTTTATTTATTCGGATTAGGCCTGTATAACTCACCCCGTTAGAGGATTTGAGTCTATAGTATATTTTCAGTTGTGGTTTAACATTCTTTCCGCCCCAGATACTAACTTTTAAATATGAAACACATATACAACTACACTATCCAAAAAATACATATTTCTCATAGCACCATTTTCATTTCCTGGAATAAATTCTGATTTAAACTTCAAAAGTTGTAAGAGCTATTACCATAAATTAGGTATGAAAGCAACATCTGACTACTTTGTTACAAGATGCGTTGTACAGTATTATTAATGCTATCTGTGACGTATCGGCAAGAAAACCTCAAAAACTAAATTTTTTGCCTTCCCTGAAAATATTTCCCCTCTGGAATTTTGCCGCCCCTGCAATTCTACGACCCTGTGGTAAATCCGTCCACGAATATTTCTATTGTACGTTCCTCCATAATATTTGTTTCTCCCAAATCTATTACAATATTATATTTATTTCCTAGAAAGAAATATTTTAGCACAGTCAATCATAATATTTGTGAAATAAATATTTATTTCTAGGAAGTAATATTTATTTATGACAAAAAAATATACATATATGGGGCTGGGCCGAAAGTATGCGCATGAAGAAGCCGGGAAGCCGCCATTAATCCACTTGCATTCTCACACATGCAACGAGCTGAAGTTCATTACTTTTATGCATCGGTTATATTATATAGTTTTGTGTTTTATTTACTGTAATATGGATACAAATAATCAAGAGAGTGTTGATAATTTGTTGTGCAACTGGGGTTCTTGGGTGCCTCCAACAAACCTTTAAAGGTAACTTTATGCTCAGAAACAAATATTTCTTACTCATGAGTATTTTGATTTATTTGACAATAATAAATATTTAGTTCTCATTTTCAAAAAAATCCTTTGGTATTCGCAAAGAAATATTTAATTGGTCAAATATAAATAAATCATTTCTTTCATGGAAATAAAATTTGTTTCTCTGGAATAAATCATTCTCTTAGTGTAGAAAAAAAATTAAAATAGCCGATAGATTTTCCTTTTTTTCTTCCGTCGAAGTCCAAGACAACATTCTGTGTACACAACGAATTTTGTTAAACATTAATAGCTACAGGGTATTTTTAAAAAAAATAAACACTCAGTTCTTACACATTTATTCAATATCATTTAATTTACACTGGCGTATGGACATCATACTATTTGTAAAATATGTATCGTTTATCTAATTATCACTTATTCATCTAGCAAATAGGAAGAATATAGATTTTCTTTTTAGAAGTAAGAAGGGTTTACAGGCTTTAATGGTCCTCAATTTATCATGAAAACAGTGGCAATTAAGACTTACATATTTTCTGCTCAAAGATTTATTTCAATAAGTTTTTATTAAAATTAAGTTCAACCAATGAAAAAGAAAAGAATATATATTTGCAATAGTATTTAAAATAATGGTTTCCCAAATGGGGTGGAGAAAATTCTGTATCTTGATAGCTAAGATTTTTTTGGAAAAAATAGATAAGTTGAATTTTGCTTACAAAACACGAATTTGTGCCATCGAAATTTCATACCCTTTTTAAGAACATTTTATGCTGAAAAAAAATCTATTATGGAGATCCAGAATTTATTTCAACATAAGTTTCCACAGCATGTTGTACATTACCAGAGTGTTTCGTCTCCTTCACAGTCAATAATCACCCTGACTAATATAATTTATTATCATAATATATTTTTTGACACAAATAATAGTCATCTTATTATTTAAATAATATAAATCCATGAGCAAAACCCTGTACAAGAATTTCATCTAGCACCACAAGGTAAGACAAAGAAAATGTTTCCTATTTGTTTAAAAAAACTGGATAAAGTCAAATAGAACTGAATATAAATATCAACTGAAGTCTATGTACTTACTAGAAAGTTATTTGGTACGAAAATATTAATCTATTTCTTAAAATCTATTAAATGCACACATATAAAATAATATACTAAATATCAGTAATAATAGACTAGAATCACATGTATATACATATAGTTCGTTTCAGAGATATAAGTAATATAGACTGTCAAAAGAAATTTTCAAGGATATTGCACAGGTAGAGTGCAACAATTTAATTTCCTGTTGAAGATAACTTGATTTTAAGAATTCGCTGTTACTACAAATTAAGACATTTAATCACATAATCACATAAAAAATAAATCCACAACTCGAATTTCTCTTCGTTGACCAACTATGATTTCATAGTTTTTAATTTTCGAATATTTTTTATATCTGTGAAATGAACAAATATATTATGTATACAAGGTGCCCAAAACTCGAAATCCATCAGTGAAATTTCGTTTTTCAAATTGGCGAATAGTTCAATTTAAATTGAAATAAACATGTTTTTAGTCAATTGGTCTCCTATGTCATTAAATCGGGGAAGAATGATTGTTTTTGTTGTTAAACGCGCAGCTATTTACAGATTATCTTCTGTTGCTTACGAGCTGCTTCGTGATGCGCGTGAAGTTAGTACCCCAATTTTGAAAGTTTAGAACAATTTGGTTTGCTTCCGTTAATTTAAAAAAATATCTAGTAGAAAATATCACTAAAAATTGAGACTGGTACCTCAGAATCGGAATACAGAAAAAGATTTTTTTATAATAGTTTGCGAATGTTTGCAGTTATATTGTTTTCGTTTGTGACGTTGCGGTTCCCGCAAAATATAGCCAAAAAATTTCAATCGTTTAGAAGTGCGGTTTTCGGTTTTCAATCTAAAAATAAAAGTCAAAGTTCATTTGCGATTAATGTTTTAAATTTGAACATATTTGCACAAACTAAAAATTTTGTTGAAACTTGGCAAATATGTGTTTCTCAAAATACAGATAAGTACTTAAATAATCACTTTTTGATCATATAACTAAATATATATTCACTGTATGTCTTTACCATTACAAACAATTTCTTTGGAAAAAACACAATTTATTCATAAACAGTGATTTCCTTACAAACGTTCTTTTACTTTAATGAAAATAATATATGCCTCTTGAATAATCTCCTTAAAAGCTATAAAAAACGGTTTCAAAATTTTCTGCCTGAACACACTTTAAACAATTAAACTGACAGTTCCGATTTTCCCGATTTTTCTTTTATCTTACAAAAATTGACCGTGGAATTGGCCAATATTGGTCATAGATGGATAAACAATTGCAGGATGTTACATAAAATTACTATAGTTAATATTCTTTTATAGGGCCTTTAGTTTTGGAGCAAATGACGAAAAATTCACGCGAAATTTGAGAAGATTGGAAAGGTTTTAAAAAATTCTATCTAGGACCATAACTACCCAAATTGGATGAAATTGGCCTTAAGTGGAGGATAATTTAATTAGCTGTAAATCTGCTACTATTCGATAGTCACCAGTTATTTGCTCAAAATATTTTTTAACCTCGTTTACTTTTGATCTGGGTGATGTTCTTTCAAGATTATTCGGTTGAACATTTTAGTACCTGATGGTGACTCATTGTAGCAATAAAATTTTAAACCTGAGCCTATTTCCATTCTTAAGTCTATGCTTACTGGGTTATTAACGTAGTACTTCCACTTGTTATCAGTGTCCTAGCAAATGTTTTGTGATCCACGATTTATTCAAATCGGCCCCCTTTGCTGTATGGAACGTCCGACAACATCACGTTAGACAGTTGCCTGTTAGACACACGACCTCATCAGCACTCTTTCCCATCGACTATTTGGTGACGTTTTGAAAAGTGTCCTCTTCGCCTCTGGTTTTTGCTGAACTGTACTGTCCTCTCTTCGACTGACGTAATAATGTAATTATTTTTTTCAATTAATATCACACAAACTTGGGTGAATAATTTTAAAAATTAATTTTGTTCCAATTTCGTTATGATTCCATACGCAAACATAAATAATCCTCAATATTGATCTCATCTCTATCATTTTATTTTTGTAATACTCTATCTCTCTCTCTATCTCTGTAATACTCTATCATTTTGTTTTTGTAATGTAATAATATTGAGAGAGTTTTGGCAGTCCACTTTATTAGATTTTACCATATTTGACAATAACAAGTATTCACTTGACCAGAAAAATGTATAAAACATAATAAGTATATAGTTTGATTATCGCACTAGTACCCCCGATTCTCTAAGAAATACGTCCACAAAAGTGACTCTCGAGCATTATATTCTTCCGAATCTTCTTGGTTTTTAGCCTCAGAACGGGAATTAAGTTATCATCGCTTCGTAATTGAATGGTTGATAGTTCAGAGAAAATCAAATGGAAAGGGACGCTATCCAAAACATTGGTGAGGCTGTGCGCCTAACAGACAACCACAACAGATGGCGTGATGAGATCAGATGTGCTATATTGTCATAGTGTCACGTAGTACTTCAGATTTATTTTATACACCCGGTACAGCATTTTTTAGTAACTCATATGATTATTTTGTTGAAACGAAGCATGTTTCAGTCTGGAATCGAGAACGTCCTACTCAGCAGAAACTGAGTATATTCACCGAGGCTACGTTATAACTAGTGTAGAAAAGTTGAATTGCAAAGAGTCACTGTGCCGGGGAAGAGTAAAAAAGTCAGTTGGGTTTTGAGTTTTAGAAGAGTAAGTTCTGGTAGGGTGCTGCGTGGCCCAACTCCTCTACTGGGGGGGTGGCTCCTCAGAAGTGATTGAAATTAAATTATAAATACAACATTTTTTTGCATTTGTGTATGGTTAATAAACTTGTATCTTGTGTACTATCACTATGTTTTATTTTGCAAAGTATTCATTCAATAACTAAATTAAACCCTCTCGTATGCCAATCGAATTAAAGCGACTTTAGCCATGGGTATCGCCGGTATAGCTCTGGACAACGAAGTAATATGGGGGATACCTGTAGATGTCGCACATTTGGTCAACAAATGAGCCAAATCACCCTAGAGGGTATTTGATGTGTGACAATACAGCAGAGATCTGGGATGATTGATGGATCACAAAACGTCTGAGGAGACATTGTAAACAAAAAAAGAAGGTAACCTTTAAATTATTAATAAGCAGTATTGGGGCAGATGCACCACGAGCGAGGTATTTAGAAAAAGCCCATTTTCTCCGCTACCTTGGCAATATGTTTGTGCAAGCAGCAGAGGTATGAATGTGTATGTAAATCTAGACTGTTACAAATTGATCAAACTTGAGAGTTTTTAGACTTATTCAGAAGCAGATCCATTTTGATGCCCTGGCACTTGACCTATTAAAGCCGACAGGGGTCCTGTATAGCCATATTATCGGTTTTATAGTCATATCACTGAACTATCAAAGAAAAATAACATTTTATGGAATCGGCACAATAAAACCGGAGTTACGGCCATTCATGTACTTTATGTTTTCCGTAGGGATCTAATTTAGTGACAGTGCATTTTATAATGCGGAAGACAAAGTACTTTGTTAAACGTATTACTATCAATATTAGTGCAATGCCATTTCTATGAAGTTTGTGAGAAAACTGCAGAAATATGTTAGAACTACGAGTACTTATAAAAAAACGGATTTAAGTATTTAAATACCTGAAATAAAAACAAATATGACAACATTGTTGGCATCATCAGGAAGTGATAATTTTAGTTTTAACTATCCCCTGATGATGCCAAATTGATTGGCGAACGGCGCGTCGAGTGTCAGTATGTGTTTTAGTGTTTGTGAAAACTGATTCAGGCACCGTCACACTGGAATTAAATAATGTTGTATTCTTCAAATAGCAACTTAAGGCAACTGTTTCCAGCTATTCTAGGTGATAGCCTATACTATTATTTCTGATGACTATCAAGTTGTTTATTTCAGTTTCGCCTTTTGTTACCCGTGTTTTTTAATATAAACTGCCAATGGCTTTCTTAAGTTTAGGACAGACTGTATATATTCAATTTACAAATATCTTTGAGAACAATATCTACTAAATAACAAACATAGGTAGTTCCAATTTTCTTCTAAAATATTTTGATATTTATTCTATTTGATATTAATTACTTCGATTAATTCTATAACACTCGTTTAAGATCAATTTATTAATACGTACCCATGAAGCGTATTTTATTTTATACATTTTTTAGACAAGACGGCCAGACACGGAGGGTTTTCCAGGCTCGTATTGAAATATAATTTTGTTTAAAACGTTCATCTTCACAGTGTTTTCTGCGGTTCATAGTGGAGTAAGGGATAGGTGGAGTGAAAATATATTATTTGTTTTTCGATTGACCATTTCACAGAAATGTTAAATGTATTGTGTTTCTGACTAAAATACAACACGCAATAGCACTCTCAAAGACCAAAAACTTGTACACATTATTATTCCAAAATATTATCAAACTCTTCTGTATCAAATAGTACAACAAAAGTGGAATATGTAGTTATTCTTTTATATTTTTTGTTCCACTCATAATTATGAAAAGCCCTTCCGAAAAAGCTTAATTATTTGAAAGAATTTCTTACGCTTTTCAGTGAGAGACAACAGGCTTCGTTCGCTTCGTTGTTCAGTGCCACTTTGCTCCGTAACAGTCTTACTTTACTAACTTTAAATAGAGAGAAAACAGTGCATATGATCTTCTTACTACGCACAATGTTCCCGACCCCCAGGAATTTTCTTGGTAGTTTATCTAGATGACAAATTTGGCAGGTACATACAGAAAACTTGTCTAAAAATGTGTAAAAAATACATAACAAATGAAGTAGGCTAAGATGCCTTGAAAAATGCATACTTTGCACTATGCTACTCTTTGCTTTCCTATGCTGTTTTAATTTGGAGACAAACATCAAGTTGGCCTAGGATCTTTACTCTGCAAAGAAGAGTAATACATATAATAAACATACTCACATTACCAGTAAAGTAAACTTCATATTTCTAAGTCCGATAAAAAATTTCAAAGCTTTGCCGCCTATTACCACTAGGATAGAGCGGGGCATGGATTAAAATAAGAAATTAAGGTAAACTCGCCAGTATCAGTTATAATTTCTAATTTACGCCACTCACTCCTAAAATATTTTACGATCTAACGGTCACTACTGTTTACTTAATTTTGTACACACACATACATAATGCTGTAAAAGGGCAAGCAGAACGGCACAGGTGTTAAGCAGAGACGGACCACACGCGATATTTCGAACGAGTTTTGTTATATTTAGGATATATAGGTTATGTGCTTCATACAATAATACAATGTGTGGTTAAGTGTTTACATTTTATTTTGATTGGGAGTGCCTAGAATGTATAATACTTTAACAGATAAATGAAATTTCTCTTTGTTTAAGCGTATTTTATGTAGTTGTGTAAAAATATTCCGGCGGATAGTGAAATATTCGAGTGTTTTCCGTTTTTTAGTGGCTGTGGTAAAATAATATTGTGATAATGTTCAGGCCTTGGGAAGATCCTCAACCTAGCACCAGCAGAGAATTTAACGAAGATATGGGAAATGGTAATGGCTCGCAAATTACAGAGAAAAGTTCTAGACAATATTTATGCGAACATACTAAAAAAGTAGTTTTAAACGTTTATAAAAATATAAAAGAAAGTGAAGGTGAAAAAGGAGCCGTGGAAAAAACGGCCTACTTAACAGAAATTTCAGAACTATATCTATAGAATAATTAAGGATGTGGTACCTAACCGAAAAGTTAGATCGAATAAAGGAGCAGCACGAGCATTAGATTCGTCTATGGTGAAATTGTTAAGAGATTTAATTTATAGCAAGTATATGGAAAATGAGGTACCAACGGTGGAATCAATACATATGGAACTGAAAACAAATGGCGCAGTGTCAGTTAGTCAAGCAACACTTCGGCGCTGGATAATAAAGATAGGATTTAGGTTCAAGATTATTAATAAAAGGGCAGGTATTATGGAAAGCTTCAGAATTGTGCAGTGGCGTAATGAATATTTGGAAAATATAAAAAAATTTCGAAATGAACAACGACCTATTTATTATTTAGATGAAACTTGGTATGATACCCATGATACAGTGAAAAAAGGCTGGATAGATGGTTCAAAGAAATGTAAAGTTGATATGGCTGCAAATACAGGAACCAGATTAGTAATTGTACATTGTGGATCAGAAAATGGATGGGTGCATAATGGTCTCAAATTAAGTGGGAAAAAAATGGAAGAATCAAACGTTGACTATCACCAAAACATGACTGCGGATATTTTTGAAGCATGGTTTCAGACTTCATTGCTACCAAATATAGAAGAAAACAGCGTAATTGTTTTAGACAATGCTTCGTATAATTCGCGACAAATTGAGAAAATACCAAATACGGGAACAAAGAAAAAAGATATTCAAGAATTTCTCCGAAAACATAATTTGGAATTTGAAGAAAATTTTAGGAAGAAATTGTTAAGAAGCAAAACAAAACAATAGCATGGCTAAAGCTCAAGGACATACAGTTTTACGGTTACCCCCATATTTTTGCATTTTTAACCCGATAGAACTAATATGGAGTCAGCTGAAAAGAAGTATTCGCAAAAATAACACCTTCCCCAAATTTGATGCCAAAGTAGTCGACCTTATTAAAGCTAAAGTGGGAGAAATAACACCAAGTAATTGGAAAAAGTGTATTCAGCATGTCATTAAAATTGAAGATGAATTTATTAAGTTAGAAAAAAGCATCAGCCCTAATCAAGACCGTTTAATAATATCTGTAGATTGATACCGACGATGATACCGATTTAGAAAGTGGTTGTGAAGTGTTGAGTGAGTGTAGTGATTAGAGTTTTAAATAAAATGTTATATGTGATTTGATTTAGTGTACATTGTGAATTTATCGTTTCATTAGTGTTTTACATACGCGTTTTACATACAAATGCAATATAACGTGATTTTGATTTATTATATTATATGTATACATATTTTATTTGATAATTATTTATTTGTTTCTTTTTCAGAACTGAATTTATTTACTTTATAGTTATTTATTTGCTGTCCAGAATTGAATTTATTTATTTCAATTATTTGTTTGTTTTCTAGAATTTTATTTATTTATTTAATCTGGGCTAATTAGTCTACGGGTTATTGACATAAATTCAATATTTTCTTTATTTAATGAATTTAAAAATTTACTTTATTTCTTTGACCTATTTTAATAATATCGATAACCTTAACTCTGAACCCACATTTTTTGGCTAGGAATTGCTCGTACCTCCTCGTGGTCCTTGCTGGGCAACAATAATAATTCGATAGGTATATTAAATTATTATTGGCGAAACTGAGCAACAAAAGAGTATTTGGTATAATTTTAATTTAGACTAATAAAATTCATTAATGCCCCACCAATATATAAAATATTATTCCTATCTTAACACAAGCAAAACAGAATAATTTTTTTAAATTTATCATTATCACTGTAACAAATAACTATTTATTTATCAACCATACATTAAATTAATTAGATTGTAACTCACGGCACAATAATTTTAAGTAGGTACGGTCCTGAGCCGCAATAAATTACGTCGGCTTTGACACTTTTATGGCCCAATTTTATGGCTTTTTTTGGGTGTCTCGCGCCGAGTTCACTCCTTTGTCGGGAATTTTTTATTTGACTTGGAAATATGAAGTTCACTTTAATTTACTCATGAGTTACTTTTGTATGCTAGAAAGAACTTGTGTCCTCAAAGTGTAAACAGAGAATGTGACTACCATTACATTACAAGACAAAAAATATGTTAACAGCACCTTATATAAGTTTAACTAAGAGTCAAAAGGGAATCTAATTTTTAGCACCCAAATTTCATAATAAATCACCAATGAACATAATAAGCCTACCAGATCGGGCATTAAAGGAAAAAATCACGGCCATCTTACTCGAAAAAACTTTTTATTCATATGATGATTTTTTATCGTATAATTTTAGTGCATAAGAAAATGTCCGTTTGTTCCATTTCCTGATGTTTGTCTTATTACTTTAAATGTTTACAAGATATGTACATGCATTTGTTTGAAACTGAAATACTAACTTGTGCAAATACGATCTCTGTATATAGCACCAATAAAATGATTTGATTTGAACAAAAGGAGGCCACAAATTTCCTTGCGACAAAACTTTCTTAAAGAAATGATTTTATGTTAATCAGGCATTCGCGAGTCTGCAAAAAACATTTCAATCTCGAGAATTAGACCTTTCCAAAAGATGTATTATGAAAAATCGCAAGTAATTTGTTAATTTCATGTTTTTAATATGTTTATCATTTCGTGATCTTTTTGCTACTACGCAGATATAATATATGAATAGACATTCCTCTTATAAAATTTTTCTATTATTTCAGCTACTTCTTGAAAAAAGAAGCAGTTCTGAAATTTTGTCATAGTCTTGTAGCCTACTTAGTGAATAGAAAAAGCTTGTATAAATAATCACAACATATTTACATACAAATAACTTACTTATGATTATGACATCAATTTACTCGGCACTGCCCCTTTTTTAAGAAATAAGTAGCTGAATGAATAAAACAATTCTATAAGAGAAATGTCTATCACTATATTATGTCTGTATGGTAGTAAAAGGATCATGAAATGATAAGCACGCTATAAACATGAAATTAATAAAATACTTACGTTTTTTCTTCATAGATTCTTTTGGTAATGTATAATCTTCGAGATTGAAATGTTTCTTGCAGACTCGCTAATGCCTTGTTGACATTTTATCTCGACGAATTGCTATCAACCATTTCTATAACAAAGGTTTGTAGCAAGGAAATTTGTGGCCTTCATTTATTGCTGAGCAAAGTGACACTGAACAACATTGCAAACATTTTAAGAGGGTGTCCAAAAAGTTACCTTTTTCAAAAATTTGTCGTTAAAGATAAGAAAATCTGCATATATAAAAGTGAATTATTTTTTATTTGCTTGTAATTGTAATTGAAACATATTATTTACAGGATTTTGCAAACAGCAGAAAAACTATCTATGGGAACTAAAAGAAAAACTATTTGTAAAATCAATTGTAAATCAATAATTTTACAAATAGTTTTTCTTTTAGTTCTTATAGATAGTTTCTTCTGCTGTTTGCAAACTCTTATAAAGAATATGTTACATTACAATCTACATAGAGAGTAATGAAATTTTTCTTCTTTAAATTACGACAGTTTTAATGTTTATACGAATCCGGTAGCTCAAAGGGCTGCTGAGTTACAATATTTGCCCTTTGAAGGTGTGTAGGGGGTTGTAAAGGCCCATTTGGTTTGGCAAGGACTGACTTAGATTTGTATATTAGACCCCATACCTGATGAAATAGATCATCAGCTTTGATCATTTCATGACCTTTGCATATTGAAAAATTGAAAATCTAAATATTGATTAAAAGAGTTGATAATACTTAGGAATACTAAGAATATTTAGATACTGCGGAAATGAAACGATTCAATTATAATAATTAAAAATATTCAGTCAATAATAATTATCAATAATATTCTTTCGATTATATTATACATACTTCACATGGTGTGTCCATTTTCGGTGCAATTATAGCTAATCATGATTTTCGGTTTTCTTCCCTTCACTTTTGTAGAAAATGCCAAAAGACTGAAATTATTTCGCTAACCAAGTTGGGAACATCTGGAGAAGCTTAAAATGTGTTATTCTTAACGTCTCTAGACTATGCCAACTTGGTTGACAGAATGGGCGTTGCGCGCCATAGTGGCGTTTTGTGTAAATTATTTCCGTATTAATGTCACATCTAAAGTCTTGAGCGTAAAAAACGTACAATTTCAATTTAGGACGTAATGATTATAAAATATTTGTATTTTTCATTTTGCAACAACATATAACTGGTAGCAGACCAGAATGACGCAAAATTTACGTCCGTGTGTCAACCTAGTCGTAATTTTTTTGATAATTGTTACAAACTTACAGTTGGGAAGTGAATAGCTCAAGTTTGGTTCAAAGCGAAATGTGATCCTCAAGGCTTCTAGTGGAAGACCATTTTCAAATATTTCAAGCAGGATAAGCTAGGGAGATGATGCATTGTATAATTTCTGCTTGGCCACAGAATAATGAACTTCAACCTGAGCTTTACAAGTTCATAGGAAAATGCGTTAATATGTTCATTAAAAAACACGTTATAGATATGTCAAATTGACGAAATATCAAAATTTTGGTAAGGAACAACTTTATAGAGACTTTTACTCATTCTACGGCGATGTCACCGTCGCACAGTGGTGCCTTTTATGAAAACGGGCATCAAAAGTTGGTAACCTAGCCAATTTTCGATACAAATTTACGAAACTCTGTACAGTTAATTATTTGGATATGTTAAATTCAGTTTTGCTACAGAACTTTTTTTTCAATATGGCGACTTCAAAATTTGGGTCAAAATAAGCAAAAATGATGAGAAATTCAATAGCATAACCCAGGAACAAGAAAAGTCCAGGTCCCGGAACTTGACCCGTAGTCCAATGTCCAATATTTTTCGACTCAAAATTTGAGTCCGACTTAAGAAAAGCCCAAACATCCTCAAAATTTTGACCTAGAGCTAAAAAACCACCCTTAGAATAGGGTAAAATCCCCTACTCCCAATGTACAATCCCGAGGTTTTTGAGTTTGCTGATTTTGAATTTTAAAATGCCAATGGCAAAAAAATGATTCCTAGGGTAAAAATCGCGTAAAATAGGGGTTAAAAGGTAAAATGAATATTTGACAAAATGCGTGATTTTCTTTATGAACTTAGATTTCTAGGAATTTTTTGAGGTTGATTATTTCAAATTTCAACATCCCAGAAGCCAAAAATTTATTCCGAGGGTGAAAATCGAGTACGAGTAAATAGAGGTTGAAAGTGGTGAGAAATCAAAATTTGACATAATACGTAATTTTCTTTCCAAAAGTATATTTCTAGGGGTTTTTGAAGTTGCTGATTTCGAATTCCAGCATACCAAAAGCCTAAAATTTATTCTAAGGTTGAAAGTAGAGTAAATTAGTGGTTGAAAGGGGTGTAAAAATTAAAAGTTGAAAAAATGCGTTATTATCGAATCTGAAATTAATTTTTTTTTTGAGTTTTGAACTTGTTGAGTTCAAGTTCGAATCCGATCTCAGAAAAGCCCACGTACTCTCAAAATTTTGAGCAAGAACGTAGAAACAACCCTAGAATAGGGTAAATCCTCCCTGATTTGTGATAACAATAAACAAGACTTATTTAACAAGCACAAGGATTGTATTTAAATATAGATTTTTGGTATATCGCAAAGGATTTACCACTCTGAAGTGGTTAAGCAACCCACAAAATAGCAAGAAGCCACCTTAAGATGAGGCAAAACTAACCCACATGTCAGGATTTATAAATTGATGTAAATGAATGGTAAAGAACATCAAAACAAGGGAGTTATGTTTTATATTTAGCAGTGATCTCCCTAAATTATGGCGGAACAACTACTCTTAGAGTAGGCAATGAATATACGTCATCATACCATCATAGAGTATATACATGGTAAAAAATGACATAGAAAATGAAGATTTGGATGTGGAATTATGTAGAACATGAGTGACTTAAAGTTCACGCCTTTTATCAAAGTACATATCAGTGTAACAGCTACCCTTATATAAAAATAAAATGCATGATTACCATTAAACTATGGAAAATGTGGAAGCTTTTGATTTATAAATTTTTGAATAGAAACTAAAGTGATTTGAACACCTCTAATCAACTTTATTTTTATATTAAGGTGGTTTTTCTCTATCTAGGGGTTGTTTAACCACCTCAGAATAGAAAATCCTTTGCCATGTATGAAAAATTTATATTTAAATAAAATACATTTGTGCTTGTTAGCTACTTTACTCTTTCCCCAACCTGAGAATAAATTCTAGGCTCTTGGCCTGCTGAAATTTTTTCACCCCTTTCAATTTAACTCGATTTTCACCCTAAGAATAAATTTTTGGCTTCTGGCAAGTTTAAATTTGATTTCAGCAACCTCAAAAACCTCTAGAAATATAATTTTAGAATGAAAATTACGTATTTTGTCAAATTTTAATTTTTACACCCCCTTAAATTTTTGGCTTTTGGCAATATAAAATTTGAAATCAGGAAATTCAATAACCCTAGGATTGTACATTAGGGGTAGGTGATGTTACCCTATTATAAGGGTGTTTTCTTCGCTGTAGCTCAAAAGTTTGAGGGTGTTTGGGATTTTCTGAGGTCGGATTTGAATTAGCTGCGAAAAATACATTGAACTACTCGGGTCAAGTTCCAAGATCAGGACATTTTTGTGGCTGCTTTATTTTATTGAATTTTTCATCTTTTTTGCTTCTTCTGAACCGAATTTTGAGGCCGCCGTATGGAAAAAAAAAACATATCTGCAGAGAAACTAAACTTAGCATATCCAAATATTCATACCTTTTTATCGAAAATTGGCTAACTTGGCCGACTTTTGACGCCTGTATTCATAAAAAGCACCACTGTGCGTCGTTAACCAATTATCATTTTTCGATATGATGGTATTTCTGGGATTTTTTCTTTTTATGAGCAAAAACAAACATTCTCTTTAAATATAGCGATGGCGGTTTATAAAGAATTTCAATAATTAATCGGTTAAAATGAAACTAACAGACAAAAGGTCATTTTTCAGGCAACATTGTCACGTTCTATTGACGTCAATTTTATGTCACATTAATTTGTGGTCATTACCATATTACATTATAAGTTATATAACGTGAATCATGACAGTCCAATGTCACTGCCCAAAGACTATCTTGTAATGTTAGATGAATACATTCAGTGACGTTTATTTAACCATGTAGAGTATTTTTGATTAATTGAAATAATAGTATAACAAAGAAATATAATGCTACAATCTGGTGTAAAATTATATGTGGTCCTTAAGGGCCTTTCGCCTTTCCCAGCTTGGATGAATTAATAAAAGTAACCACACGACCGGTTTATACCTTTTAGAATAATGACCATTAATTCCAAGCAAATCTCTGATTAATTCAGAATGAAGTTTGCGGTTTAATATTAAAATATGACGTTACAAATACGTCAAATTAACGTCAAAATATTGCTAAAAATGTAACGTTACACGGATGTCACTTATTCTTCGTATGGCCGAAATTGCCTAAAAAGGACGTCGATATGACGATAGTCTATTATCTGAAAATATCCGTTTTTATACATTTTGTCAAGCATTTTGAATTGAGGTAAAAATAATGACTATTAACATAATGCATAATAAATTAGACTTGAGAACCTTTAGATGATTCATTCCTATTTTAGTGGCTCTATTAAGAGAAGTCAATATATGTTAATAATCTAGACTACCCAACTGCACCCAAAACGGAAAACACCATGTAGACGTTGTTTATTTATTTAATATTTGACATTACGATAACCTATATTTGTAAACCATAGTTTCCTAAGTTTGTGTATCTCATAAAATAAAATGTTTTATATACATGAGGAAGAGACAATAAATACTTATGAAATAAATAATATAAAACGCCTAAACATTTTCTCTAGCATTTGGTTTATATTTACAGCAACGACAAAAAATATACCTAGTGAAGCACTCCCTCTCTAGGGGATTCACCTCTTGTCAAATCAGATTGGATTCTTTTTCGTTTACAATGAAGGATTCCTCATTTTTGATCTCTTGCAATTTTGCAATACACTTATCCACGTTATTCCCTAATACATTCTTATCAACTATAGCGATGTTTATTTGGTCGTTAAATTCGTTATTCCTAGGAGAATTTTGAGAGGAACCACCTTTGATGTTGTTAAAGTTTGGACTTGCACAGTTGCTCTGAAGCTGAGAGGTAGAGGGGAGCGATTGATTGTCCAGTTCGGCGTTCTTCTCTGATAACTTGTCCACCGCTGCCTCAGAAGACCAGCCTTCCAATCTGCGTTTATCCTTTCCTAAAGCAAGAAATTTCCAACCTTTCTTATTCACTCCTATCGTTTTTATTTTTGGAAGAGTACTGGCTTTTCTAACATCTACTTCTTCTAAACTTTTACAACAAGTTGACTCTATTTGTTTCTTACCTTTATGGGGACATCTCGAAGAATTGTTATTTTTAACTGACGGCGATTTAGAGGTTTTTGATTTGGACTCTTTCTCGGTGGAAAAGCTGAATCGGTCCGTAAACTGCCGAAACCGGGAAAAAATAGAGCGACTGTTTTTCGTTTCACTAATTGGTTCAGTTTGCACTTTTGCGTTTTCGTCATTTTGCACTAAAATACTGTTTGTATTATCACTTGCTTTACTAACACCTTCCTCCTCTGTACAATTATTTTTAATACTATTCTGTCTTGTGTTATTGGGACACGTCAACTCAATTTCTTCCTTGGATGATGAATTATCCTCATCTAATTGTAAACTATTGTTCATTTTTAACTTTTCTGCGTTTGTGTAACTTTTATTCTCACTACATTTTAGAATGCTTCGTTTTTCATCGCTACCAGGTACTTTTACAGAATGTTCTGAGTTTCTCTTATTTAAATTGAGGGTTTCCTTCGACAAAATGCATTCCTCTTCCTTAT
Organism: Stenurella melanura; assembly: GCA_963583905.1. Lineage (NCBI taxonomy): Eukaryota > Metazoa > Arthropoda > Insecta > Coleoptera > Cerambycidae > Stenurella > Stenurella melanura. Next base: position 155,831,562 of record OY757311.1, read on the forward strand.
TTGCTTTGTAATCTTCCTCGGATTCCACGTGGTCTGCAATGCCTTCCTCAAACTTTTTCTTAAGCGTCGACGCATATTCATCTAGAAATTCGGGAGTATCGAAGGATAATTTTTTATTGCCTACTAAACAGTGCTGGTCAAAGCTAAATGCGCCGCAACGTAGTTTGCCCTTTTGCATCATCCTTGCTATTTCGGAATGGTTTAAATGCTGAACTCGCTCACGACTACCTTTTCGAGATCCTGGGTAGCTCTTCCGACCCGTGGCTGCTATGGTGCTCTCTGTGGATATTTTAAATTTAAGGGCCTTTTCTGAAACCTCGACTTCTGTGGCAGTTTCTGAATCACCGCTTTCTGGATCTTCTTGGACATCTTCCAGGCTTTGGCCTTCTCCGAGAGCCGCCAGTGGTTCATTTTCTGTTTCTTCGTCAGTCGATCGGGATCTGTAAAAAAGTATGCGTATTTTATTGAAGAATATTAGATTTAAAGTTTAGTGTAAATAGACAGTATAGATAGACCAATTGGTACATTCGTGGTCATGGAAAAAAGGACACCATCATGATGATGCAATGTAAAGCGAACTTTTAGTGATTTGGAAGGAGCCATTCAAGAAATACATTCACAAAAATGCGATATCTTCAATCCGCTTTCCCTTTTTATAACACTGTAACTTCACCGAGATACTGCCTTAAACGGACGATTGTTTGCAACTCCCTCCCCCCCTCATTTGAAATAACTAAATTACGCTTTTAAAATATATATACTCTGGTCATTAGTTTGTCATAAGAACAAAATGAAGCTCTTAAATATAGCTATTTTCCATTTTTTTTGTAAGAACGTTCACTTTTTGTAAATCTCTTCCCCTTATTGTTCATTTTGTCACATTTTCGGTGACTTTCCTCCCCCCTAAAGGCGAACAGATTTCTTGAATAGCCCCGAACTGATATTAAAGTAAGTCAAATAAAACGATTTTTAAGAATTTGACGCCATTTTGTTGTTTGTCGCAACCACAGTAGCCTTGATGTTTCTTCTTTAGGATTATGACACTCAGCTTTTGCCATTGTTTTTTGCTTGTGGATTGGATTAGGTGTTAAACTTCAAAAAATGTACTTTGGACTTCACCCCTCAAGACTCGATTTTCAAATAATAATTAAAAAATTACAGACCACATGGTTGGGATTCAGTTTCAATTCAACTTTTTTATATTCCTGTAAATAAGTTATTTATCACCAGCCTCATATATAAAACCGTCTCATACTACTGGAAAATCGTCGAAAATTTCTTCAAGATATGGCCTGTTTATGTGACCACGACTGTACGTACTACTTGTACTTTAGGAAATTTATATTTTAATTATATACCTGGATCTTGTTTGCTGAAAGCTCAAACTCTTCTTCATTTTTACACTTGTGTTCGAACTAGATTTTGGCACTGTAGATCCACTGTCCGGACTTTGAGACAAAGGAGTATTTTGATGATCAATTAATTCCACTATACTTTTACGATGCAGTCTTTCTTCCCTCGTTGCTTCATTAAGTCTTCTGTAATAGTCTAAAGCCTCCCTAACGGGTTCAACAATTAAGTCCTGTGAAAAGGAAATTAATATATTTAACTTTTTATTATCCGCTGATGATACCAATTTGATTGGCGAAACGAGCATCAAGTAATAGTATTGATTTACAACAATATAAGAGACTCACCTGTAATTCAATAAATAACTCCCCAAGAGCCTCAAACAGAGGCAACAAAACAAAACCGATGAACGAACACTGAGAAGAAGGTTTGGTTATTTTTTCTCTGTCCATAAAAGGTGTAACGGGTAGGCCCTCAAGTTTTTCGGCGTCGCTTTGCTTAAAGAATTCCTGTAAGAGTTTATCTAGCCACGGCTCGGCTACGTCCATCGGTCGAGCTTCGTTGGATATGTCGGATACTTTTATTAGAACCATGCAGAGCTGCAAAATAAATAACATTATTGTGCAATCGTATTTAATGCTATATTAAATAATAATTAAAGGAAGCAGTTCAAAAAGTCATATAATATGGTTCTTGCAACACCTGTATATTTCACAATTCTATCACAATTTAAGTTATTTTATGTACACGAATTTTACAATTTCAATGTAAACTGTTATTGACTAAGGCTATTAAGTTTAAGAAAAAGTAGTAGAAAACAAGCTAACCATTATACCCTTCGCCGATTTACTGCACTTTTTATACAATTGTTGCACATTCTATAGAATACTCTTCGCAGTTTTTTTTGTAAACAATTTCTTTTGATTCAAAAAAATGTATAACTTTTTTACTTATCGATCGATTTTGCTCAATGGGGTTCTTCCATTAGCTAACACTAACTTACTGTCCGAATTTCAATACAATCGGACTTTTCGTTCTTAAGTTATCGTGCTTACAAGAAACGTGACGGAAGGACGGACAGCCGGGCAGACAGACGGACAGACAGACGGACGGACGGACGGACATTTCGAAGTTGTTCAGAATTCGATCGCCAACACAGTGATATGGAAATTTTTTCTCTATGATGAGCAATATTACCGGTTTTAGAAATGTGCGGATTGAATGCAATATACTCTTCGTTTTGTATTTACGAAGAGTGTAAAAAAATGTCCACATGCTACATATCAAATAGGCATTCTAATAGCATGTTGAAAATATAAATACATATTAGAAGAACTAAACACATGGAAGTAAATGATTTTGTACTCTGTGCTATGTGATAAAATTTATAAAGTCTCTTCAAAGTAAATTAACTGACAAACAAGTTTCAATAAACCCGTGAATTCAATCAGAACCTCTCTGATTTTTAACATCATTACACCACTCTTTCTCGACGAAAGTTAGGTTATAAGAGCCCTTCCTCTTTTGATCGCCTGAAAAAACTTAACAGGAGCACTCCTATTTCATCGTATTAAATCTTGATATCTAACTGATATCAATCTTTAAGCTAGAATACTAGCTTACTATGTTATGAAAAACTAACGAAACATATCTCAAGTGAATAGAGTATGAAATGTATTAAAAACATGTATTTCATTTTTATTTACTAGAAGGTTTTTAATTTTGTCTTAACACTACTCTTAACAATAGTCAAATGTCAGTGTTGATTGATTGATTGATTTGCCAGCGTAAGGTGGGCATTGCTGCCAAATCCAGTGCATGGAGATTTGTTCCACCACGCAGCCCGATCGCCCATCGATCATCCCACCGTGTGCCGGAACAAACCCCCGGTGCTTTTTTATACCGCCGGACCAGCTGCATACGCTGGATTGGACATTGGACATGCTTGTTGTCAGCAGCGAGAGCCGCATGACGCATGGGGTAGGAGTATAGGATGGAGCGTGTAGGTGTTTGTGAGATGTTTCTTCTTGTTTTCTTTATGTCTTCATCGGATGGAAAGTGTAGGCGTTTGTGAGATGCTTCTTTTAGGTTTTCGTGCTTCTTTTTACTTTCAGGTTTTTGTGATATGCTTCTTCTTAGTTTCTGTCTGTGATCATCTTCTCTCCTATTCTACTTCTGAGTTTTCTGTTTCTTCTGTTTCTGAGTCTGGCAGTGTGTATATCCTTGATATTTCTTTATTGTATTCCATTTTTTGTTGTGCCAGCTTTTCCCAGTATGTATAATCCTTTCCTAGCTTATTCATAATCCTCTCGATTGTTGTTATCCATGTGTAGCATGGCCTCCCTATTTTCAGTTTGTTGCTGTTCATTCCCAGCGCTTTCTTTAGTAGGTGTGTCGAGTCCCGTCTCTGGACGTGTCCCCAGTATTTCATTGCGTATGATTCTATTCTTTTGATTATTGTTCTTCCCTCTAGTAATGTTGACGTTTTCTGTCGTTTTTGTGGTTTTCCTGTTTTTGCTAGCAGTTGGATAATGTCCCTCTCAGCTCTTCTCAGGCTTCTTCTGTTGGCCTTTGTTCGTAGGCATTATGATGGTCGTGTATATCTTTTTGGTTAGGCACCATGGTGGTTTGTTGTCCTCAATGAAGCGTAGTAGAGCTCTTGTGACTCTGTAGGCTGTTTTGATTCTTTCCCTTACTGTTTCCCTCCTTTTTAGTTGATTCGTTAGGTATGTTCCTAGGTATTTCATAGTCAAATGTCAGTGTTGTATAAAAAATTATTTTCAGATTTCGAATGGTCTACTGTCTTGAAGATTTCAGATGAGAGTGAAAGAACTTTTGGGGTGGAGGTCTCTTAGTAAGTGTTGCCTTTTGGATTAAAACATGTCGTTAAAATTTCAGAAAACTATGATTACTTGGCTTTATTGGTATATTAGCCTGGTCATTAGATCAACAGTATACATAATTTATTGTTTTTCATATTAAATATTAGATGAAAGTTGTAGACAAAATAACCAAATAATATTTTTCAATTAATACTATTGCATTCTACATTTTATTTTCTTGTATTACTTCTTTATATTGGCCTATGATGACACATATGGTTGAATAAAAAAATATATAATTAAATATTATCGAAAAATCGCAAAAAAATATACAGTTACGTTAAAAGAACTCGGCGTTTCACGCAAATGGGCTTGTTCGGCATTTTTTTTTATTTCACAAATCGAAAGTGCAAGTATAAATTAATGGATCTGCAAAACATCAGAATCTTATTCGCACGTTTAGTATCTTAAAAACTATTACAAATTTCCATCTCGCGAAAATGGGGCGTGGCCAGGCGCTACGTCACTATACGCATAGACTCGGCGATCTCAATAGACTTGATGCTCCTTATTGGTTATAATTATAATAGTAGGGGAGCCCAATAGGGGATTTTGGGATTTACTCGAGCGCGGCAGATTAACATATAGGGAATACCTTGCACCCTGTTGAGTACCTCCACCATATCTAAGCCCTCTATATAGGGCCGTGCGTGTAGGGCAGCCGATCAGAATAGTAAAAAAAAATCCATAGTTGGAAATACTCGAGCGCGTCAGATTAAGGTGTGATGGGTTAATTACATGCTGAAAAGTGTGCGTTTCAATAATCTGACGATTTTAGCGTGACGCAAGGGAGTGGGAGGGTCACAAACTTGCAAAAAAAAAAAACGTCACCTCGACATTCTCGAGCGCGGTCGAATTTTTTTTGTTTTGAAGGAAATAATTCAAGGATAATGGGAAAAATATAATCTGCCGATTTCCACAAGCCGAAGTAACAAAAATCGTCAATAAAGTTTAGCGCGTGCACCGCAGTGAAGCACGTATTCCCCACTCCGCGCATCTCTCTCCCTTTCACTCTTTCTCTGTCTCTCACTCTCTCGCACCGTTCCCACACGCCAGACATCACGCCATTGGTGATCAATTACCAGAAGTATATGAAGATGTAGCCACAACACCAGATATTCTAGGGGATACTCCAGATTCAGGTACATTTACTTTTCAATACTTTAATAATACGCTTTTCATTAAATAAAAAATATATTGTCAAGTATTATAAACGATTTCTTGTTATAGATATGCAGGCTGTGGATGAAATTGATGATCAAATCGAACCAGACTTGCTGTATGATGATAATTCCACGGATGAAGATGAAAATCAAAAAAAAATATTTTTAACATGTTTATTTTGTTTCATTAATTTTTTGTGAATTCTGTAAATTTATTACCCATCAATAAAACTATCAAAAAGTTTAAAAATATCATATTTTATTAACCCCTGCCATAATTTTTTTTTACCTGTTATTTATTTATCATTTGTAATTTTATCAGAGAAAGAGATTACCGAAAGTATATATACATAAAATATATGTGTTTATATGCATTATAATTAAAAGAAATAGATTTACTTGTGCAGAAAATAAAATAAAAAACTTTCTTTACAAATTTCAACAAAATTTGTAATTTTCTTTTATTTGCATGCTATTTTCCATGCATTTTATTTGTCACATTCAGTGGTTTAAAAAAATCATAAAAATATTTTTTTTTCAAATCGTCAGATTAAGAAAATCCCTCCAAACAATCGTCAGATTATTGATCAGCACGACCAGGACATCAAGCTAAACCATCTGTATGAAAATTTGACGTGCTCGAGTATTTCAAAATGGCGATTTTTCTTTGCATTTTCAAAAAGCCGCCACGAGCTTGCGTCACATCTGAATGGTCAGTCTTTTGAATGGGAGCTTCGTTCGGGTTCACTTAACATCCCCTCTAAATATCTGACGCGCTCGAGTAAATTTTTAGTTTTTCCCATTTTTAACACTTCAGTACGGCCACCCCCACCATGCAAACCGGCAGATTAACATACCTCCGTCATCGGAGACACGTGGGGCATATACACTATCAATATCTGACGCGCTCGAGTATTTCCATGTGACTGTTTTTTTTTACATTTTTGAAAGCCTGTAGACGCTTCCCCCACCGGTGAAAGGGTATACATCATATAACGTTTTTTTCTTTCTACCATCTAGTCTTCAAAATCCAATAGGTCCCCACGACGCTAGAGTAAATCCCCATTTAGCATCGTGGGCTCCCCTACTATAAGTGTTTTCGAAGTATTGTTTGTTTTGCTTACTGCTTGACAGTAGGGGAGTACAATTTGGTGAAATGTCAAAAAATTACAATTTTCTCTCGCTCCTGCCAGAACTAATTTTCGATTTCGACCCTGCAATTTACGATTATAATTCATCGCCGACCTTCTCCTTTCCGTAGACACATAGAACGAACTTCCACTCGACGTATTTATTTAGTTACCAGCGTTTAAAAATTCCATGTTTTTCGACTTTTCAGGTTAAATTGGAAAGGTCCCAGAAGGCCATTTTTCTTACGTCACTTGCGTATAGTGACGTCACAAATGAGCGCTCGGTTATTGCAACTATTACTAAATTCAACCCCTTATATCTCGAGAACGGAAAAAGTTAATAATACGAAATTTTAAGTGTATAATCAGAATATCGAGTACTATATGAAAAAGTATAAAAATCATAAAAAAAGAATATCATGGAACAAGCCCATTGTATTGATGTCATTTTTGAAATATTCGGTACCTACAAAAGCATGTGTCAGCGAGAGGAATGAATCCATTCCATACTTTGATACGTACTGTAGGTACAGGGTGTTCATTAATTAATAGCCCTCCTTCGAGGAGATGATAGAACATAAAAAAAGTTAAATGGTTGGTTCCATTAATTGGTCATGTCATTATTTGACTAAGTTGTTACTTAAAATTATGTATTATGTATTATGTATTATGTGGACATATCGACTCATAAGTAAAAAATATGTTGTGGAAAACAAATATGAACACACTATTCATGATACTCACCTGATGGTTACTTTATCAATGTTCCAGTATACTAAATTTTAAAAATAACAGGTCGACAAAATTTTAAACCGAAAACCAGACTATAGTTTGCCGAAAGTTCTAGACGCGCTGAATCCGAATCCGACCTCAGAATTGCTCAATCACGGCAAGTTTTCGAGAGATTCTAAGCCAAAGAAAAACATGTTTTGATACATTTGTGGTTATGTTACATCACGAGGTAATTTCTCTCCACAAAAACTCGTTAGAGCATTTGAAAGTCCCACTTTTCCCCTTCAAAATTAATTTTCAATGTTTCCAGTATCTTTTTTCCTCTCCGAGAACTCAAACATAGCGAAAAATCTGTTTTTTTTTCACCTCCAGGTTAGAATTCCTCGAAAACCTGACGTGATGGAGCAGTTTTGAGGTCGGATTTGGATTTGGCGTGTCAAAAATATTGTCTGGTTCAAAAGGTTGGTTAAATTGCTAGACAATAATAATACAGAAGCTAACTAAATGAAATGTAAATAGTATAATGGAACTTTCAAGGATGTATATAAAAACATCTTATTTTTAATTGGAAAATGATCTTTATTAGCAGGATTTCGGTATGGCAATGAGGTCTTCATTATCACTAATAATTTTAAGCAACATTCTGGTGGAGGAATTGAGAATAAGACATTCAAAATTACACATATAGACTGATTATCTGGTGGGGTGTAATAAATATTATGTGGAGAACTCATTCGGACCTAACATTGTAGGATAGGCTGAACACAAGAATTGCATTAAAAATACTGAAACCTAGAGAGCAAAGATTTGCGAATACGCTTTGGAGAACGGATATAGAAACTGAGACCAAATGAAAATTTTAAGAAAAAAGGCGAATAGTAAATTTGGGGCAAATCTACAGATGAAGTTTATATGGTACCTGAGAATAGCGTGGAAGAGTTGAAAGACCATTTTGAACACACTGTTAAGGAGGCGGTCATCTGAAATATAGAGCAGACACATTTTAACTTGCTGCGATGGATAAATGCTGAGCTAAGAGGTGACAGTTTTCATGTTGAAGATGTTTTGAAACAAGACGAAAATGAATTGCTTTGGTTTTATACGAAGAAATAATTTTGTAAAATATAACAGTGATTGAATACTGAATTACGAAAATACTAAAATAACAAACTTTAGTATTTCAGTCAATAAAAAAGCAATTTTTTGATATTTGTGCCAAAATTTTGTTTGACATTCGCATAAAGTTCAGACTAGCTAACGTTACAGATTTCTCCATCTTCATTTAAGCCTCTGAGACATGAGCAGTTTTTGCTACGAGTTCGCTGGACCATCCATCGCTGCAACATCTCGATTCTCCAAAAAAATCACCACCTACAACGATTTTTTAGGACATATTCTCCTGAATTCTCTCGTATTTTAGCCACATCAGTCAGAAAGAGGACAATACAGAATGATTAATATTCCCGAAAAAAAAAAAAAAAAACAGATGGTAGGACATGAAGAGGACGACTTCCAAAACGTTGGGATGATGTTATCAAAGATTTTCTTACTTTTTATTGGGTATTTTGCCACTGAAAAATATTTAAAAATTTTAACGGAAAAACCTCTGCGCCAAACGGATCAGACAGAGGTTGGTTCTTGAGTACTTGACTGTTTCAAAAAGTCTCACACCTAAAAATATATAAACTAGAACAATGTTATAACAGGGTTCCCACCAACCTGGAAAAACCTGGAAACCTGGTAAAGTCAGGGAATCCAAAATGTGGTCCTGGAGACCTGGAAAAGTCAGGGAATCCAAGAAATTTCAATAAAATCCTGGAATTCCAGTCATCACGTAAAATATTTTGAACTGACTTTCTACTATACAAAAAAACCGCCGCCTAAGGAATCACTACTTCCACAGCCAGATTTCTCGTCCAAGTCACTTTAATGGAAACATCTTGACTATATTTGACTTTAGTCTGTGGATATTATTGGCCATAGAATAAAAAATATTAGAAAGAAATATGAGGCCTTTGTTTCCAGTATATACACTAAATCCTAAGTTTCTGTACTCTTAGCAGCTTGCTTTACTTATTTTTCCCTATTTACCCCTAATTTAACTCTTCAACGGAATAATACCAAAACATAATCTAATTCCTTATGTCAATATAATATATACGTATACCAAATTTCAAGTGAATATCTCAATTTTTTTATCGACCCCTTGGGTTGATAAAAGTGGAGGGGTGGTGGGGATGGGAAATATTATAAAAAATTTTGAGGCCTTGGCTCCTAGTACATACACCAACTTTCAAGTTCTGTACTGTTACCAGCTTGCTTTACTTATTTCTCCTTATTTACCTCTATTTGCCCCCCAACTCTTCAGCAGAAATGTTCAAAAACAATCCATTTCCAGATCTTGTTATAATGTGTACGTGTACAAAATTTTAAGTCAATGTCTTAAACCGTTCCGGAGAAAACGTGCGGACAATAAAAGTTACAGACAGACAGACCGACAAACACATTTTTTTTCGCTCAAATTTAAAATCTCGACGTTCCATGACATTCTAAGCCTATTTCAAGAAAAAGAAATTCACAGATTTCGCAATTCTTGCAACCATCGGGACATTGAAAATGGTAACACCATACATAAAACATAAACTTTTCCAGCTACAATCCACTCTCGATTGCGACACCGCTGTATTTCGACCTTAAATGAAAACTGGTAACTTGACACTCTGTGATATATGCAACCCATATTAAATTTGCATATATCAGCCGTTGCATATACGACAGTCTCACTCCACCGCGACACCGCTGTCTTTTGACTTTGAACGAAAACTGGTATCTCGACACCCATATGCAAACATACATTTCCAATGTTAAAGATTTCTAATTTTTTTTTACGATTACCAAACTTCCAATCTACTAAGTGGATGTGGAAGTTATTACCTATTAGATTTGAATTTTATATATTTCACTAAGAAATATAGGTGTAATTTTAACTATTCATTATTTAAAATAAATAACAACAAAAATTACTTTAACGGTTTTCTCATATTTTTTCCATGCTGATCTGATGATAATACAAATACATTAATATCCACTTATATACAAAGTCGTATTGGAATGTACTATATTTTCATATTTTGGTCCCGGAAAATTTAAATTTTGTTCCTGGAAAGTCAGGGAATTCAAAATTCCAATGTTGGTGGGAACCCTGTATAAACTAAAAACTGAAAATCAAAGCTATAGGTAGTTAACGTTTCGGAAGAGAATCTACTTCCGTTCTCAAAACTTTTTTGGCCGTCAACCATGACAGTTCTTTGTTTATGTATTTCCATAGTCACGTGAGACATTAAATTATATTTATCTTATTTTTACTTACTTCGTCTCTAAGGATGGGCAACTAATTAGTACAAAAATCTATTGAATAATTAGAAACGTATCTATCCTCGTTTAATAAAATAATCGCTTCTTTAAGTTTTCTTTTAGTTCCGTTGCTCTCTTTGTCCAAAATCTTCGCCGAGTCCCATTTAATTCTATGATTATTATCCCACGCGTGTTCACAAATTTTGGATTTTTCAAATTCTCCCCCCTCTAGCGTAATTTCTATGTTCACCAAGCCTTACGTTGAAAGGTCTAGATGATTCACCTACGTAATGTTTTCCGCACTCATACGGAATACTATAAATACAATTTTTTGAATTTTGAACAATATTTGGAGGTTTGGTTCTTGATAAAACCGATCTTAGCGTGGGATTAATAATCATAGAATTAAATGGGACTCGGCGAAGATTTTGGAAAAAGAGAGCAACGGAACTAAAAGAAAACTTAAAGAATCCGCGATAAATATAATTTAATGTCTCACGTGACTATGGAAATACATAAACAAAGAACTGTCATGGTTGACGGCCAAAAAAGATTTGAGAACGGAAGTAGATTCTCTTCCGAAACGTTAACTACCTATAGCTTTGATTTTCAGTTTTTAGTTTATAACATTGTTCTAGTTTATATATTTTTAGGTGTGAGACTTTTTGAAACAGTCAAGTACTCAAGAACCAACCTCTGTCTGATCCGTTTGGCGCAGAGGTTTTTTCATTAAAATTTTTAAATATTTTTCAGTGACAAAATACCCAATAAAAAGTAAGAAAATCTGAATATGCCACAAATAAACAATTACAGACAATATCTGTTATCAAAGACCTGACGGGAAAAAGTTTCGACAGGCGTGATGCTGTCGGACATACTGTACAGGAAGGGGAGCATCTGGCAAATTGCATGAATTGCAAAGCATCTGTGAAGACGTTGTGAGTGACAAGAAGTTTCTTCTATTATTATAACTCTAGAGCTTGCAATACTTATTTTTAATTTGGTGTATTTAAAAAGATGCATATAAAAATATGTCCCTACAAGGGATAAATAGCCTGTCAGCATGATCACAGGGTAAATCCACCGTATTTTTTTTCTTCACCGTTGCAAAGAAAATATACCCAACTTTGTTTATAAGTCTTCGCACAGATTTTTATTTATCATTATAGTCCATTGAAATGTTACAAAATTTTGGCCGAACCTTGCATTTTGGGTAGGACAAGATTTTTTTCTTTTGATGTTTAGGGTGGATCAGTGTGAGTATAAAACTCGATTTTCGGGGTTGAAAACCCGCCCGTTTGGCCGCCATATTGAAAAAATGGGCGCAAATAGTTTTTTCGCGATATCTTGAGAACCGTAAGTCTCACAAAAAATGTTTTAAGACTTTTCTTGTAGAGAATTGAATTCTCTACAATCTTGGTTTGGATACTTCTTATCGTAAAATTGAAAATGAAAAAATTATAACTAAAATCTTCAAGAAAAATATCATTTAACGGTTATAACCTTTTTTCTATTGATTTTATTGAAAATACAAATCAGATGTTTCTTGTACACCATTTTATTGCGAACAATTTTCTCTACTCATTTTTTATATTTATCTTATTTGGAGAGGTGTTAGGATGCTGCAAATGAATCAAGAGCATCAAAAAGAGCATTGGACAAGTCTGCAAAAATTTAAGTACATTCCTGGGATGATTCCAAACTCTACTTGCCTCTTGCAATTTTTGTCCAAACCTCTTCTTTTTCGAGTAAAAAATCGAAAAACTCTAAAATCTTGATTTTTCCTCGCCGGATAACTAAGAAATTGACAGAATAATGTCAGAATAAAATATTTCGAACAAAAGTAATCTATTTTTAGCTAGATAATCCTAATTTGCAATAAAATATAGGGGTTCCCGTTTAAAAAAACCGAATTTGACCCTGAATGACCTTAACCCTTCCACAAAATGTCAAAATGACATATACCGCCAAAGTACCCCCATCCAATTCTACAACTTTTGTATGAAACATTTTTTCATAGAGTGCTTATTACTCGAGATATTTGAAAGTTTTCCGGTTAAAAGAATCACCGGGGTGACCTTTTTAACCTGAAACTTTCAATTATCTCGGGTGATAAGCACTCTACGAAATAATGTTTCAAACAAAAACTGTAGAATTCTATGGGGACACTTTGGCGGTATATGTCACTTTGGCATTTGGTGGAAGGGTATTCAAGGTCAAATTCGGATTTTGTAACTAATAATAGACTACTTTCGTTCGAAATATTTTTTTCTGAAATTGTAATTTCTTTAGATACTTATCTGGCGAGAAAAAATAAATATTTAAATATTTGCGATTTTTTTACTCGAAAAAGAAAAGGTTTGGACAAAAATTGAAAAAGGCAAAAAGAGTTTGGACTCATCCCAGGAATGCACTCAAATTTTTTCAGAATTGTCCAATGCCTTTTTTGATACAATAATTGATCTATTTACACTTCTCCAGAAAAGAGAAAGTTAAAGAATGAGTAGAGAAAATTGTTCGCAATAAAATGGTGTACGAGAAACATCTGATGTGTATTTTTAATAAAATCAATAGAAAGGAAGTTATAACCCTTAAATGACATTTTTCTTGAAAATTTTACTCTATTTTTAATTACAACTTTTTCATTTTCAATTTTACGGTATGAAGTATCTAGACCAAGATTGAGAATTCAATGCTTTACAAAAGAAATATTAAAACATATAAAAGGCATCTTCTTCAACAAGTTTCAGGACGTCTTTGTCAAATTTTAATTGCAGGATTTTTCTTATGAAATTTTTAACAAATACACATTTTATCATTTTAAGTGACTATAAAGATTAATTCGAAAAAAGTACCGAAAAATTTCTAACTACAAGTACTGATACTATTAACATTTATATTACTACACTATACTACTAATATTTTTCTCGACGAAGGCTCTTAATTGTAGGATACCTTGTATATGCATATTTCTAATTGCATTATTAATAAAACGCAAGCATTGTTTCTATTATTGTAAATTTTACATTACACCAGATCAAGATGTTTCATTTCCTTTCTAAAAAATAAATAAACATCCTTACCAAATTGACGTGCCCCTTGTCGTCATAGTTGAAGTTCGGAACGAGTTCCTTGAAGTTTGTAAGGATCTCGTTATGCCGAGCCATATCGGTGGCGAGAATGCAGCGGATCATCCCCTCCCGGACTTGTTTGAAGTCCTCGCTGCTGAAAGACTTGAATATATTGCAATCCTCGTTCTCCAAAATTCTAAAAGCGACGCTGCAGTGGTGATTCTCCAGAGGTGATATGTCATTGTACCGAATGGCTAGCTCTGTCTTAGCGTTGATTTGATATATGTTGTTATAGCCGGGATGGTCTAAATCATGACATATGCAGGAGGTTAACAAAATCAATACTTCTAAATCACCTATCTTCGAGGGAAGGTCCACACACCATGATATTGCGTATAGCTGAAATAGAGAGAGCGTTTTTAAACATTCACAACTATGAGGTGATGTCACGGATCTGGGATGAAACTTATAACTGAAAATTGTAGCATTTCTAATAAATTTGCTTTAACATTCTTATCAACATCATTAATTTACTCATTTAATAATACAGGAATAATAACAGATGTTAAAAAAAATGAAGGGAGTCAACGCAAATTTGGGAAATGGCAGGATTCACCTTTAATATTAAGAAACCGATGAGTCTAATTCTAAAGAAAGGTGCAAAAAATTATCTCTTTATTCTGGGGCCCAAAGCCAACAAAACAAGTAAATTGACCACTTGCAGCTGGAATTAGCAAAAAGAAAAGTAGAAAAAGCAGCCTGTATCAATTTTTCACTCTTCAATTGCTGTTTGAATAATTAGAGTGTCAGTATTACCAGAAGATTATCTTCCTTGAAACTTACCACTTTTGAATTTCGTCTTCAGAATTTGAGAAAGCTGCTATTTACTCTCAGAATTTGCGAGAAAATTTTCTTGCTGTCCATATACAGCAGTACTTTATGTTAGAAATTCAGAAGTAATATTTTCAAAATTTTAGCTAATTTAAAATACTTTGGGATGCACTTAACATTAGATATAAAACTCCTAGTATGTTAAACATTTATTATTATTATTATTTATTTATTTAACTACGTATAATAGACGTTCTCTATCAGTGACATCGATATATACTAATTATTTTAATTTTCAATAAGCTGTGTCCCGGTCAACTTTCATCGTACATAGGTCAGTAAAAGCCAAATTAAAGGTAATTAACTTACTATCAGGAAAATAAGACATTTTTTAAATAACGCTGTTTTCCGAGATACTTATAAAACATATTCCAGCCCGTTATACTCTTAAAAAGCATTTCTGCATCCATTGGAATTAAGGATTCATCTATTCCCTAATATTAAGAGTGAAATCTACCAAACCCCGAAAGAGTCTACCACCATTGCCATAGGTGATTTGCCCAGGAAACCAAATCCAACGATTTGTATGCTGTTATGTAGCTTTGTGAAGGAGTAAATAAAATATGGAGGTCTATGGCTAAACTTCGCCTTAATAAAGACGTTTTATTATTATTATTATTATTATTATTATTATTTTCTCGAAATCTTTACATTTCGCCGAGTTATCATAAAAAACCGCTGCCTAAGGAATCACTACTTCCACATCCAGATTATTCGTCCAAGTCACTTTAAAGGAAACATCTTGACTATATTTGCCCTCTAGTATGTGGAAATTATTGGTCATAGAATTTTAATAATATTTGGGGTAGATGTCATAGAAAAGTTTGAGGAGTTGGTTTCTACCATATACGTTAAAAATGAAGTTTCTAGTTTACCGTACTTATTTTCCACTATTTACAACCTACCACCTCAATGGAGTCATCTCAATCAGATGTCACTACAATACATACGTGTACTAACTTTCAAGTGAATATCTCAATTTGATGTTATCAATCCCATTAATAATGAAGCGGAGGTGGTAGAGTTTGAAAAATATTAGAAAGAAATCTGAGGCCTTGGTTTCTAGTATATACACCGAATCCCAAATTTCTGTAGTCTTACCAGCTTGCTTTACTTATTTTCCCCTATTTGCCCCTATTTAACCCCCAACCCTTCAACGGCATCATCTCAAATTATGATCTAGTTTCAGACGTCGTTATAATACATACGGGTACCAAATTTCAAATGAATATCTCAATTTCATTTTATCAACCCTTTTCATATTGGAGTAGGGGTGGTTGGGTTGAAAAATATTATAAGAAAATCTGACGCTGTGACTTCTAGTACATACACCGAATTTCAAGTTTCTGTACTCATACCAGCTTGCTTTACTTATTTCCCCCTATTGACCCCTAAATAACCCCCAACCCTTCAACGGAATCATCTCAAAGTATAATCTAGTTCCAGATGTCGTTATAATTCATGCGTGTACCAAATTTCAAATGAATATCTCGATTTTATTTTATCAACCCTTTTAATAATGAAGTAGGGGTGGTGGGGGTTGAAAAATATTATAAATAATCTGAGACCTTGGCTTCTAGTACATACACCGAATTTGAAGTTTCTGTAGTCTTACCAGCTTGCTTTATTTATTTTCCCCTATTTACCCCTATTTAACCCCCAACCCTTCAACGGAATTATCTCAAAATATAATATAGTTCCAGATGTCGTTATAATACATACGTGTAGAAAATTTCAAATGAATATCTCAATTTTATTTTATCAACCCTTTTCAAATTGGAGTAGGGGTGGTAGGGGTTGAAAAATATTATTAAAAAATCTGACGCTTTGGCTTCTAGTACATACACCGAATTTCAAGTTTCTGTACTCTTACCAACTTGTTTTACTTATATTCCTCTATTTACCCCAAATTAACCCCCAACCCTTCAACGGAATCATCCCAAAATATAATCTAATTCTAGACATCGTTATAATACATACGTGTACGAAATTTCAAATGAATATCTCAACTTTATTTTATCAACCCCTTTAATGGGGTAGGGGTGGTGGGGGGTTGAAAAATATTATAAAAAAATCTGAAGCCTTAACTTCTAGTACATACACCGAATTTCAAGTTTCTGTACTCTTACAAGCTTGCTTTACTTATTTCCCCCTATTTAACCCCCAACCCTTCACCGGATTTCCTCAAAAAACAATCCAGTTCCAGATCTCGTTATAATATATACGTGTACAAAATTTCAGGTCAATATCTTAAACCGTTCCGGAGAAAGCGTGCGGACAAAAAAAAAGTTACAGACAGACAGACCGACAGACAGACAGAAAATTTTTTTTCGCTCAAATTTAAAATCTCCACGTTTCATGACATTCTAAACCTATTTCACGAATAAAAATTTTTGAAAATTTTTTTGCAATTACTATACTTCCAATCCACTACGTGGATGTGGAAGTAAAATACCTAAAAATGAAGCATTTTTAAAACTTTTTTTCTCGTGAACTATAATAGATCAGGAGACGAAATTAAAGGGACAACTTTTGGAATGTTTAGTTCTTTATTATATATTTTTTCAATTTTTAATTAACAATAAATACTATTTTTAAAATACAAAAAAAAATCGTTCGCTACTTTCAGATAGTTCTATAAGAGTCACCACTTTCGGATTACTCTCAAAAAATAGCTCTCTTTATTACTCAAAATTATATTTCAATGAAATTGGTGGAACATACTGAAAAAAGAAAAACCTATTTGGTGGTACCCATATTTTGGATTTGCCATTACAACTATAATTATTTGTTTCAATTTACTTATATGATAACCCAGAAATTGTGTGGCCATGAAATAACGATTTTAACTGAATAAGCAGCATTTAGAGCATAAAACGTTAATAGAAATTTGTTTCACATTGGAAATACTATATAATTTAGCATCTGCTGCATTTAAAATACTTTTTTTACGGCCACTCAATTTCTTCAGGACCCTTTTACAATTTTTACAGTTCGATATTTTTAACGCAAAAACAGCAAAAAGAACTTGTTGTTGTCCATCAAGTCCTGGAACTAACACGTCTGCAAGCCAACTAACCCTTTGAAACGTGATAATTTCTTAAGGGAAAATAAAACGAATCATTGAATTTAACTTACTTTAATGTACAAAATTTACAAAAAATACACAAACAAAGCAGAGCAATTGACATCAGGGTTGTGAGTAAACTTTACGAAAACTTTCGTCAGAATAAGCATGTAAACAAATCATTAAAAGTCAAGCTGACATAGCAAAATATAAAGCAAAACTACACAATAAGAATCCGTATACGGTGAATAATTAAACTAAACTAAACAGGATCTGGCCAGAACGGTAAAACAAAGAATTCTTACGTTAACATAAACAAGCTTTATTAAATTACATGAAACCACACAAAAGAAAATGCTATAGACTGTACGTAAAATTAATAACAAAAAATGGCCCGACAATTAATATTTTCGATATAGACTGGTTCGGTAGTCGTACACTAGGTTTTTATGCCCAAGACACACGGGAGATGTCTAAAAACAAGGCTATATAGTTAAGCAAACATAACGTTCACATGGAATTATTCACGCACTATTATAGTCTTCTCATGGGGTAAGAGAAGTCTTTACCGGAGGGTAACACTGGATATAACAAAGAATATTACTGGCCAAACGTGAAATGAGGTATTGAAGCCATCAATAATTCTGCATTATCGCAAGTGGCTTCAAACAGCATTATTTGCATCACGAGAGGCATACGTAATATAAAAGACTGTACTTACAGCTAGTTCGTCGAAAACATTGCCTTGTTGTAGCTATGGGCAATGGAACACAATAACACAGAACATATAAACTATAATAACTACTTTACTGGTTCTATTCTCAGTTATTAATCCTATATACAGATATCGACAAATATATGGCGGCTTTTAATTCTTACAGCCCTACACGGCCACCCGCCTCTACGCCATCTTTCCAGCGTCTCCCTTGGCAGAGTTGGCGCGCATTATCGTCTACTGTTCTCTAAACTTCGTCGTACAAGCTACTACGCTTCTGGTCAAGCATTTGTCATGACTAGCCGATAAAATTTAAACGCGTATAATGCTCAGACCAGTATCTTACAATTTAAATTTAAAATAATAAATAGAATAGTCGCGCGCTTTATCTAATTTAAGGTACTGAGTGTTCTTACAAAACGTGACTGTTACACCTTTAATATCAAATCTCACACATACTTTGACAAAACACGATTCAATTGGTTCCCCCCTCTCCATGCTCGCACCAATACGTCTCGTAGCTCGTAATGGGGAACGAGTTATAGCACGCACAAGATTCAAGCTTTGTCTCGAGACCGTCACGCGGCGACCATGTTAGATCTTGTCGCATGTCACAGTGAGGAATAAAAGAAGTATTCACTAGCTCTTTTTTGAGAATAATTCGAAAGTGGTGGCTCTTATATAACTATCTGAAAATAGCGAATTATTTTATTTTTTATTTTAAAATTAGTATTCATTGTTAGGTAATTTAAAATTGGAAAAATACGTAATACTAGTACTATACTTTCCAAAAGATATCCCCTTGATTTTGTCTCCTTGTCTATAATAGTTCGCCAGAAAAAAAAGTTTGAAAAAAGCTTTATTTTTAGGTTGTTCTTATGATCTCGGCGAAATGTAAAGATTTCGAGAAAATAGCTAAATATTTTATTTACCCCTTCACTAAGGTACATAACAGCATACATATCGTTGGATTTGGTTTCTTGGGCAAATCACTTTTGGCAATGGTGGTAGACCCTTTTCACTGACTGCCTAATTTTTTTTCAAGACATTTTGGTTACGCTTTATATGCATTACAATCTAATGGTTTTCTAGTTACCATTTAGAATATTCATTTGTCAATTTACAAATGCTTGCAATGACGTATTCGAGATTTACAAAAACTATAAGTTTTATTGTATTACTGTACTACCACGAATCGTTCTTGTATCTGAAATACGTAAAGTACTGCATGTTTAGATCAAACCGGCATATTCTAGAACGTTTAAAAGCAACAGATACATCAATATTAATAATAATATACTACATTTTGTTTGTCTATGCATTTATAAAAATGATCATCTCTATTTCTCGATGCAGTATATAAGAATTACTGTCTATTTACTATCTAGAAAATATTGAATCTCAATTTTTCATGTTTCAGGAAACTTAAAATTGGACGAAATTGAGTTTTCTATCACGCCATTTATCATGTAAAAATGTACGATCACGATGTCCAAACGGTTTATACATCCTATATTTTCCCCTACACAATTACTATGATTTATAGTTGCTTCAGCATATCTATTTAAATATTAAATTTCTGTAGTAACACTGCCAGTGGTCGTAAACCCTTTGGCTTTAATAATATTAATGTGTCTAGGATTTTTAAACACATACTTAACAATATCGCTCTGGAAATAGGACGAGGGATATTTTGCTGTTTGCAATTCTGCTGTTTTAAATTCGTGCCAATTTCACACATTTCACTTCAAATCATTTAATATGACACTGAATAGATAAAATAATTGTAATATGTATACCTACTTACCATTTGTGCAACACAAAAACAGTGCCTGAAGTTGTGAAAGGGTACATCGTTGTAGTTTTTATAAGTCTCGTAAAGAAAATTCCTTAAGGTAGTAATATCTATAGCAAACTTTGAACAGAGATCGTGATCGAGATACATTTGCTGAAGGAGAAGAAGAAGTTCTTCGTCTTCCCAAGGCCTCGCATCAAAGGTTGGCATCCGCAGCCACTGCCGAATTGCATCCGAAACTTGTGCGTCACTAGACAGAAATAAATGCTCTAAAAAATAAGTTACTGTTTGTTCTTTTAAGAAGGGACGAGTAGATTACAAAATTATATATTCATAACTAGTATAAAGAAAAATAGAGAATGCAACAAATGAGTCGAATACGTATACAGGATGAGTCATATGAATTAGGCCAAATAGTAATGCTGGCCGTTCGCCATGTAAAGTACCAATGTAATCCGGGCCTGTTAATTCCGTATTTTTATGTCATAATTTCAAATGAGACTCCTTTGAGTAATTGTCCTTGAAATACATAATGTACTACAACATTTATTTGCGAGTCCATTATTATCTATCTGCGGTTTGGTTTTTGGTTATGTTTCACGTGCAAATTCAGTATTTTCCCATTTAAAATGGAGACTTTACTGGGCTTTGACAATGGCTTATTTATTTAAGTCGATTAAAAACTAAAACGAGAAAGTTTTATTTGAAACCCAGTCTCCGCAACCGCAGTGTTTGGTAAATCATCCATACAAGCTTCATGCCTTATAAAAAACATGCGTGTTTAAAATAAAGCCTACATATAACTGCCTATATTATCCTAATAATATAATCTCATTCATATATGTTCCCCTCTTATTAAAATGGTTACTTGAGCTTGCGTATATTATGATACAATCCCTTTGTGTAAATGCCGGAATATTCACTCGCAAAGGTCTACTAAAGGATTCACAGAGAAACTCTGGATTAAATACAGTTTTATTTTGTTGTTTGTTCTCATAAATAAAAGTTTATACGCAAGCGGTAAAAAGCATTATTGATGTTGATACAAAGAGAAAGCTGTAGCCAAAATTCCGTAAGACTGTTTTGTACATTTATTATTAAGTATTTTTTACATTAAAAAGTGGAATTTTAAGTGTATCACGCGATTTTTTTGAGAGGAATTTTACAAAATAATCAGAAAGTTTAACTTTTCTGGAAGTGTACCTTATATGACAATATTTCAAGAAAGCCTTCAAGAAGTGCTGTTAATTAATTTTATGTGGGTTATCTTTCTCGATTGTTTACGATAAGTTTCACAATGATCGTCAACGATGTTTGATATTTTAAACAGTTTTTGTAAAAATTTGACTAAACATAATAAAATGGATGAAAATAAGCTTTTGACCGATTAAGGTTGCATGGCAAGGAGTATGTGGTCAGATGTTATCGTCTGGCATCCAGGTTTTAGAGGTAATCAGATTTTAGTTAAAGTTGATTTTGAAATCCCTATCATCATAAACTAAAGTTAAGAAATATTTCAAAAACAGAGAGTCAAAATAACATTAAAACTACCTACTAAAACTACCCCCTTCGAAACTATTCGATCTTAGAAGTTAAAGCTTCAAGAAGATTTTTTGCTCATAACTTTAAAACTGCTATATTAATTGTGATAAAATTTGAATATTATACGCAGTACGTAATTATCTGTGAATGAAATTGTAGTGCCCTTTATCTAAGAAATATCCTCATGCATTTTAACACCAAATTTTGACAGATATAGTTTCCGATTTCTAAACTGGAGTTTCATTGCTCATAGTTATATCCTTAACTAAAGCGTTGTTTTTTGCAAATCTGTTAATTTAGAAGGAAACTTAACAGATGTTGCATAAAAAAGATGATCCCAGGCATTTTATGCTGGGAATAATGGTTAGCCGTTAGGGGTATAAATCCATGTCCTTTAAGAGTTGTGACGGAAATTTTCGAAAATGTGGAATGTATCTCAAATGTCTTAGTTATTTGAAAAGATACGAAAAAACTCCTAAGAGAATTACTTTTTACAAAATAAAGTCTACTCTTTGCGGCGTTAAAAAATATATGAAACGGGAAATAATGGCATTAAATAGAGTATTTTTCCCCTTTTCAACGATATGCCATATTTATTCATTAGAAGTAAACAAGTAATTATTAAAAATATTTTTTAGATCAGTACAAATTTTTTTAGGTAACACCGTACTTACCATAGAGAAGTATGATAAACAAAACAATTAAGAAATTCAATACTTTGTTTCAATATTTCCTATAGCAAAACATTAACACAATTCAGAAAAATAAAGTAAATCCATGACAAGTAAAATGTTAATTAAAGAAAAAATTTTACTTATATGAAAAAAAATTATTATTTGCTTAGTTCTAACGAATAAATATGACATGGCATATCGTTGAAAAGGGGAAAACACTCTATTTAAATGCCACTACTTACCATCTGTTTCATTTTTTTTTTTGACTCCCTAAAGAGTGTTTCTCAAAATCTAGTGGTTCTAAAAATTCTGAACCTCGTTAAAAGACTCTAGTTTGCAAATATTTTCATCTTAAAGGATTTTTTGCATCTTCAATTTTTTATATACCTTTATTAGCAATCGGAATAAATTACTTTACATTCTATGAGTTAATTTGCCATCTAATGAGCTTCAGGCTCAGATAACGTAGATATTTGTGTCAGAAATATTCCGCATTTTCAAGATTTTTCGTCATAACTTTTAACGTAGTCCATGAATTTCAGGTATCTTTAAACTATTTTGTGGCTAATAAAAATCGGCACATTTTTGTTGTACGGTTGTTATTAAGTGAGATATCCCTGAGTGCTCTGATGAAATGTACAGCCTGTATATCAAATTTCAAATTTTCACTATGTCTAATTTATTTAATAATGCTAGCTGCCTATTAGCTCCTATTTAATTTGTTAATTCTTACTAAAGTGAAATCACTATTTAATTTCGAAACAAAATTGTCTACATCTCCAACTTTTATATTGAATACCGTGAGTATATCATGGTTCAGGGAGTTTATGTTCATTTATTACTGTTACTAGGATTCTTGATCATCATTCTCAAAAATAGTTCTTATGCAACACCATAAATAGTTTTCTGAGTAAAACTATTTATTCTGCCAAAAAATATAACTAATATGATTTAACTCTCTTGTACTAGAAACGAAGATGTCGCCATATCTTTTATCAATCAAATAACAAAGAAGGGTAGAATTTTTTTACAAAATTATTTAAGGTATGTAAAAAGCCACCTCAAGTAAAGTGTATCTATATCGAAGATTAGGGGTAAAAAGGGGCATTCTAGAAAAACAACTACAGGTACCTTTCCCATATTTATGGAATACCCTTTATATCAGCTATTACTGTAGCACTAGACAATTTATTACTCGTAAGAACAGTAGGGGCTTCAAATGAGATTAAATAAAGTATTGTTATAATAAAGGCAATAAAATAACGAAAAGTAATTCTGACTAACCATATACTTTCAAAATTTTGTTTAACACGCTTTTTCACTGAATCACTTTTTCTACGATACTGAAGACGACGACACTCCTCACTGGAAACTGGTTCAGGAAGTTGTTTGTAGAATCCTGGAACAAATTAATTAAATTAATTGTGGTAACAATGGGACTCAAGTAATAAATATACAGTAAGAGCTAATATTTAAATTGTTTACTTATTTATTATTACTAATTGTACTCCTTTGGTGTCTGGGGTCTATAGGTTCATAGACTCAATAAACATAAAGTTCGGTACCGCTTAATTTTAAATCTAATCTTTATTTACCATTAATACTTTGTCTCTGGCAATTATACTAGATAGATACACGGTTCATAAGAAAGAGCTAAATTTATAGTGTTGCCAACGCATTCTACAGGGTGGGGCAATAGTGCATCGGACCTCGATATCCCGAGTTCTACGATAGCTAGAAATTAAAAACAAATTGTGAGTAAACTAGATAAGAAAGTCCATAACTGGACATTATTTTCGAACATTTTTTTGCCGTTTTCGTTATTCGACAAGCAATAATACCTCAGTTTTGTATAAATTGTCGTGTATTTATGTCGGAGCATTTATCACAATTATCGGTCGTAAGTTACAATTTGTATTGAATTTAAAATATTTGGAATTGTACAATATGAATTTTAATAAAGCGGAGTCAGACAGAAATTGTTTACTTGCCAAGAGAATTTATCACCAACGTTATCCTGAAAGAAGGATTCCTGTTGTTAGCAGGTTCCAAAATCTTCTAGATATATTTCTGGAAGCTGGAAATGTTGAATATAAAAAAAGTAAAAGAATAAAACGTATTGTGAAAGAAGAAAATGAGTTTTCTGTGGTGCTAGCAACGGTGGAGAATCCCCATGTTAGTCAAAGAGAAGTGAGCTCATTAGTAGGAATAAGTTGCATGCATATCATATTCAAATGCACCAGGAATGATCTGATGACGATTTTCAAAAGCGCCTACAATTTTGTAATTGGGCCAGAGGTAAAATGCAAGATGATGTCAACTTCTTCAATAATGTTTTATTCACTGATGAGGCTACATTTCATAAAAATGGATTTGTTAATAGGCACAATTTTTATTATTATGCCTCACTTTCTTATGCAAGTTGTTATGTAACCAACACAGATGGTCTATAAACGTTTGGGGAGGAATTATTGGAGAATGTGTAATAGGCCCACATTTCTTTGATGGTACATTGACTGAAGCTATTTATCTTCATTTTTTGGAAAACTATCTGCCACAGTTATTGGTAAATCTCCCTGAAAGAATTCGAAATAGGATGTTGTATCAGCAAGATGGTGCTCCACCACATTATTTAAAAGCAGTTAGATACCACTTAAATAATACCTACCCTCATCGATGGATTGGAAGAAATGGACCCACTAAATGGCCTGCTAGATCTTCAGATCTTACAAAAATGGATTACTTTTTATGGGGATACGTGAAGTAAATTGTTTATAAAGACACACCAACAACATTACAAAATATGAAGGAAGGAATAATAACTGCCTTTAGATCTATCACACAGGCAGTTTTAGGAACACTGGGAACCTCATTCCAAAAGCGCATAGAGATGTGTGCCAATCAACATGCGCAACATGTGAAACATTTATTATATTTTTTTTACTGAGTTATTTGAAGAAAACTCTTTTTTTAAGTTTATCTTTGAATTTTGTAATTATTGCTAACACGAAATTGGTTGCAATTAGCCATAGGGAAGAAAAAATGTTCGTTCTTCATTTCTGTATCACATCGTTGAAAAATATACAGGGTGTTCTATTTGAAAAAATTTAGAAAATTCAATTTAAAAAGTTCTTAATTGAAAAATAATTTTTGGGCACCCTGTACAGTTTTAGGAAGTGAAAATGATTCAAAAACATTAATTAGATGTCTCATAAGTGATATTCACATAAGTTTTTCTTAAAACCCATAATTGTGAGTTCTTATGACTAGCCAATTATTTTAAAGACCACTTTCGGAGGCCGTATCGCCTATCTTATCCCGCTAGACCTTTGGAAATAAAATTAAAATTGGTCGTAACATGTTTTAAAGTTTTTCACCGTCTTCTAATATTGTATCATGTTCAAATATCACATTTCTGGCTAATTATAAAATTTCTTCAAATTACCGCATATATATGCAATTAGTAAAACATGGTGGGTTCTGGTATCCACAAAAATCATATTGAAAATACAAATATTTTACGTCGAGTCAATTTTTAAATTCCATGTGCCCCTGCGCATAATTATTTCACTATAATTTGTCACGCCACAAAGAGGCAGAGTTGAGTGATTCAGATTTAATCAAAGATATCAAATAATCCTTACTAACTAGAAATTTTCCCACTTTGGCTGGTCACGATGAGCCTTTCATTTTCCTTGTCATAACTTAAAGGGACGAGACTGTATTTATGATGAGCTAGCAGGGTGGTAGTACAGAAGACAACGATTGAGAGGCATGGGCGTCCATAGAAAGTTGTTAAAGAAAAATCAATAAGCAAAAATTACAAATACAATAAAATCTACAACGAAAAATTGGCCGTATATAGACAGACTAATAGATATATAGGTAGCTATTTGACTAAATTACAAATAAATGTTTGCAACACGCCTTAAAGTAGCTGAGTTTGTATCAGTAGTAGTATACACGGTAATGCATTTAAGTCGATCAACAAAGTATCTCGGAAAACAACGTATTTTCGAATAAAAATTGTTTAGAATCAAGCAAAAATTAAAATAGAATTGATATCCTGGACGTACTCAATGTTACTTTAAGTTCAACATTTCAATATGGATACTATTGGATACCAAAATTTTGTATTGCGGCTCATTATAATATGAACAAAAATGAGCAACTTTTCTCTAAAATAGTTCAATAATGTTAGCAAAAACATATTAGAGATAAAGATCTTCATTCTGATCTATGAAAATTTTAAGTTGGATATGTTATAATTTTTTATCAATTTTTGGTATGCAATTTATTGAGCAATCATATCCTACGCAAAAAAACATCTTCTGTCTGAAATATTTTATCATGTACATAACTAGTTTTATATAATAAAAAGAATACTGAAAAGAAAACTCAAGTTATTTGTTTAATGTCTTGAAAAATTAAAGTTGCTTTTTTTTCACATGCGGTTTTCTCGAAAACTGCTAACCGTAGAAAAGAAAGCTTCAAATAAAGAAGTTACTTCAATCTATTTTTATTATCTCTTCCTAATGTTCTTGGTCTCTATTTCAAAGGATATAAAATTTTCCTGCTTGCTATATTTACCCCTGCAAAATCTCATATTTTATCGACAAAGCCCTAAAAAAAATTTGTTTAATGTTGAACACTTAAAAATTTGATCTTCGTTTAATACATTCAAGTGCATGTATTGATAACACGCTAAAAATTGGACAATTCATTGTTCCGTTTATTAGTTAGAACGTCAAACTAGAAAATAATTGTTCTCTCATTTTATTATTTGTTAGTTTTTACCCAGTAGATGCCGAGAAAGCAAGAACTAGTCCGCAAAAATGGTGCTAAATTATTATTTATAATAATTACACTATTCATTAAGGTTCCGTTTTTTTGACAGGGATATGGATAACTTTACTACATGTCATTCGAAATTAGCTTAGGGTCAATGTACACACCAAGAAACTTTATCAATGTTGTCACGGTCGATTGTCTCTATCGAAGACTTGTCCAGGTTCAGATTTATTTTACTTGCAAGAAGTCATTGCTTTATGTTACACTATGTACTCACAATATCATCTGTTAGCTAATTAAGATCACTAGCATTGTGAAAAGCTATAGTGTAATCAGCAGACAATATAACAGTAGGCTTATTATCACGATTTCCAAGATCATTTATATAGATCATGAATAACATGGGACCGAATACCGAACCGTGTGGTACTTCGTGTTTTAACATTGACTGCTGGTAATCACTGCTGTTATATGACACATACTGCATTCTATCTTGATTTTAGTTGATTAATTAGTAAAAGCAATAATAAATAAAAGTAGTCTAAACATAAAAGAAGATGGGGAATCAATTAAAAGATTGAACTCAAACAAACAAACCAAGTAAATAATAAACACAGAAGGAGAATTGAATTTAAAACTTATTGGGTTTATAAAACCGATGTGTTTTTATCAGTAATAGGTGCGTGATAGGAAAACTTACCGCATATATTCCATTTAAGGGAGGTACAACTTGGCCTGGCCTGAATCTGTTTGATCAATTTTTATTGTACTTTTAAATGATAATTAAGAACTGCTTAAACACTCTGTAAACACATGTAACCCATTTCAATTTTACAAAACATACCACGATAAATTTCAATTTGAACAAAACATCATATTATGCAGTGTAAGAAACTTTGTTCTACAGTAAAGCTTTGCGTAAGACGACCATGAATTTTTTAAATATCTCCCAAGCTCAGTGTAATATTTGTCATTTCCGCAAAATAAAAATTCGCCAACCATAACGGCACAGAGCATGAATTACGACGGACTATCAATTTTTAACCTGTTATCTTCACAGCCCGTGCAGTTATAAGACCAAGGATTTTCTATTTCTAGGAATCGATTTACAAGCCTTGATTTTTATATTTCCCCATAGGCAGAATTGAGAGGTGCTCAATCGGTTATCTCGGCGGTCATTCAGTTAGGGGTTTGTTACGATCCAATCAGCTACCAAGAAAAATGTCACTCAAGCAAAGGACCCAGCGGCGTGCCGTACTACTGAACATTTTCGTGCAATAATACAACAATTTATATTGCCAACATCTTTCCGTATTAAAAACCGCAGGTCCACAGAAGCATTGCTTTACTATATTATAATCTATGCGTGTAACAGTTACCTCGAACAGATAAAATTTGATCAGCATAATATGTATAAATATATAAAATCTGTATTTAAAAACAGCTGATACATTAATTGCACAAGTACGATTTGCATTTTGCTGGTTTCATTTTACCTAAATACATGTAGGTATTGACTTTTACTAAACTAAGCTAAAACTAAATTAGACACAATCTTCCTCTATCATATATTATAGTAATCATAAAAGATTACGTGAGCTTGGGCATAAATATACCACAGATATCTTTTGTTTATGACATATCACGAAAAGTTACCCTCTCGGACAACCCATGAATTCAACTATGCCATCCCTGGTATTCGCAATTTCTCCATCGCCTCAGGTGACGTACTAATTAATAGCCTTCTCTTTGATCCGAAATGTTGTTGGGGTTACATTTAACTAACATGGGGGACACTGTTCGCATTTTCTAATCAGTGGCATTTCGCAACGTTCCCTAAGGGTGCGACTTAGTAGCTCTTTTGCATTTCAAGATTTCTATATCTTCTTAATTCTTATCATCAGCTAGTGAAGACTTGATTACTTTACTGAATGCATTACAAATGTATATTATTTGAGAATGAGCAGAACTGCTTGGTTGAGAGTTAAGCATAGTTGGTTCTCACCCAAAATTAATAATAATTAATATATTGTTGGTCGTTTAGAGAATTCTTCATGATATAGGATAGGTGATTGTACATTGTATATGCAACATAGTTAAGTAATGTGAATGTAAAAAAAAATGTAACAAATGTAATAAGGGGGTTAAGAAATTAAATAGTTAAGATGCCAGATTACAGGTCCTAAAAATCATAAAGAAGTCGGCTCAATGAGATATTAGAGAATTTTTAGAAGTAAATACTCTTGCACAAATTTATAGTTTAATATTTTTTTTTCGGCAACAACTAAAAGGTATTCTGTAGTATATTTTCTAAATCGGAAGTGTTTTATTGCAAACCCCAATGATGCCGGAACCTGAGGAAGTTCGGTACGGTCATTATCAAATCGTTTTATTAGAGATGTCAATTACGCGAGAACGGAGTAAACGACAACGTATAAGAGAATATTTAATTTAG
Organism: Stenurella melanura; assembly: GCA_963583905.1. NCBI lineage: Eukaryota > Metazoa > Arthropoda > Insecta > Coleoptera > Cerambycidae > Stenurella > Stenurella melanura. The sequence goes on from OY757311.1 coordinate 155,861,174, forward strand.
TTAGCGTCATAAATGCTATAATTGGTACAAGATTCCCAACCTCACTGTAAAGTAGACAGGGAAGCCGTAAATACGAGGTGTTTTCCCTTAATTGATAAAAATCAGAAGTTGTCTAAACGTAAAAGGGGTTTTCTTACCTCCACTGGAATAATTAGATATTCCCATTTGGGAAACGTCAGTTTGAATTAGGTACTACAAAAATCAAAACAATATACAGGGTGTGCGGAGATTTCTCTCGGGCCTCTTTCTGATTTGCAACTCGCTGTAAAAAGTTATTTTACCGCGATACAGATAACATAATAAAAATACTCTCTTACAGCAAGTTAATATAGGGAACCGCTGCAACAGCAAATATGAAAAACAGAACAGTAATAGTACACCAAGAAGAAGGAGAGCATATAACCTTCCATCCTACTAACCAACAGGGAAGAGAGAACGCACCACTAGAGATAGTATATAGGAAGCACGGAAACGAAAGAAATCACTACGATAGCGTCATTATTGCACAAGAAAAACATGAAGAAGAACAACCAGAAGAAACATACGCTCGAACTGGGGCAACACCCCTCCCAGAATTAGAGGAAGCAACGCACATAAACATGTACCAAATATCACAAAGAACAGAAGAAGCAAACAGTCAAGAATTACAACATGATGACATCATTCTGGCGACATGGAGTGTCAGAGGCCGCATAACGAGAGAAAAGAGAGAAAAAATCGATGAGACTCTTATGATGGAACACATACACGTTGCATGCATACAAGAAACGCAGTTACTCAAAACTACAAATGGCATCTAACTGGAGGGGACAAAGAAAAAACCAGCAGAGGAGTCTCATGGGCAATAAGACGGAACACACTTATCCAGATAAAGACAAGAAAAGTAAACGAAAACATAACCAGGGCAGACTTACAAATTGGAACGGAAACATTAAGGCAAAACAAACGACAAAACAGATCACAAAATATTTTATGAACACTAGTAATAAAGAATCTCCCTGCTACAGAACGAAGAAATCAAAAAGAAATACCAGGAGGAGATAGAAAAACAATAAACAGGAAAGGAACTATATTGGTCAACAATGACACGAAAACATTGCAATACAATGGTTTGGACAGACGACGGAATCAAAAATGAAGAATACAGGAGTCAAACAAGGATGTTCACAGCCTATAGAGTCACAAGAGCTCTACTACCCTTCATTGAGGACAATAAATCACCATGGTGCCTAATCAAAAAGATATACAAGACCATCATAATGCCTACGATAATATATGGAGTCAAAAACGCAGCAACGACAAAGTCAACAGAAGAAGCCTGAGAAGAGCTGAAAGGGACATTATCCAGCTGCTAGCAAAAACAAGAAAACCACAAAAACGACAGAAACGTCAACATTACTAGAGGGAAGAACAATAATCAAAAGAATAGAATCATACGCAATGAAATACTGGGGACACGTACAAAGACGAGACGCGACACACCTACTAAAGAAAGCGCTGCAACTGAACAGCAACAAACTGAAAATAGGCAGGCCATGCTACACACGGATAACAACAATCGAGAGGATTATGAATAACTAGGAAAGGATTATACGTACTGGGAAAAATCGGCACAATAAAATAAAACGGAACACAATAAAGAAACATCAAAGATATACACACTGCCAGACTCAGAAACAGAAGAAACAGAAAACTCAGGAGTAGAATAGGAGAGAAGATGATCACAAACAGAAACTAAAAAGAAGTATCTCACAAAAACCTGAAAGTAAAAAGAAGCACGAAAACCTAAAAGAAGCATCTCAGAAACGCCTACACTTTCCATCCGATGGAGACAGAAGGAAAACAAGAAGAAACATCTCACAAACACCTACACGCTCCATCCTATACTCATACCCCATGCGTCAGGCGGCTCTCGCTGCTGACAACAAGCATGTCCAATGTCCAATCCAGCGTATGCAGCCGGACCGGCGGTACCTATATAAAAGCGCCGGGGGTTTGTTCCGGCACACGGTGGGATGATCCGCTGGTCGGTCGGGTAGAGCCGCATGAATATGTAATAGACGACTGGTCGACTGCAGATGGACGTTCGGCGGGCGATCGGGATGCAAATCTCCATGCACCGGAATTGGCAGCAATGCCCACCTTACGCTGGCAAATCAATCAATCCACTGGAATAATTAGATAGCTGTGCATATTAGAATAGATTATGTTGGTATTAAAAGAACGTTTTATATTTATGGGAAGCTGTTTTTTGGCCCATATTCCATTTTGATTATTATCTTTGTTAAATTTTAAGTATCCTTTTCTTGCTTGTCATGTTTCTTAACTGCTTATTTTCGTGTTTCTTTTATTGTAAATATAGTGGTTAAGTTTTGTTGAAAATTCGTGTTTTACTTATTTACTAACTAGTGGAGAGGCGAGTCATAAGTTCGATTGTCGTGGAGAGCCGAAAGTTAAACCGTGAATGTCTCGGTGTGGGTATCATAAGAAGCACTAGATCTGGCTGAATTATGCAAAAGCAGCAATTAAAAATGTCAGTTTTAGGACGAAGAAAATGTATCTCAAAAAACATGCTTTTCGAGGAAAATTTATGAATTGATACAAGAATATTAACGCTTGCGGAAATGATTATATAATTATTTTGTAATGGTTTTAGGGTTTACAAGTTATCAACAGCGGCTGAAATATTTTGTTTCTAAATTGATAGCTGTCGTAAACTCGTTTTGAAAGTATTCCTAAAAGTAATGTTGTTTTAAAAGAAAGTATTACAAGCATTTCTACTTTTACAGAACACGAAATTGCTAGTTGGGATCCTTCGAAATGATCTTTATTGATAAAATAAATTAATATGTTGATTAAAGCTGCAACTACTACTTGTTGCAACACCATGATATTGCCATTTATACTATACTCGCATTGGCTGCTTGTTTCAAATACGACGTGCTGATTGGACATAAATAACAATAACTATCACCGCGTTAATTTGCAATTCGTTACACAAATAAAAATTAATCAGTGCTGCACGTGTCCAACGGAAAAAACATAAATGGTTTTGTTAGGCTTCTATTTAATTAAGCATCTCACTTCACTTTTGTTCCTTTGATTGATTCAGGCAATTTCAGTTAATTACAGAAGAGCTCCACATTTATTCTAAGGCTATCAGCAATATAAGCATTCCACGTGTTCACATTTTATAAAATCGATAGCTCTTTACTCTCAACAGCTAATGAATTACTATTTAAAAATTAGCTCGGAGGTTTTTCCCATTTGGATAAATCTGTAAATCTCCGATCTTCTGTTTAAAACCTATTAGGGAAAATAAAGGAATACTTGGATGGATTATAAACTGTATTGTGTTGGCACCGTCAGGACTTCTTACAGATATAAAACGGAAGTATTTAATCACATTAAAAATCGTTAATTATAATACTTTAGAAAGACTACAACGCAGATGCTTTTAACTTTTACTTTGTCGGGAAAAAATCTTTCTTCCAGGTAAAATGTCAAATTGACTTAAGTACATTTTCAAATCTTATTACTGAAATTAGGTTATCGCACCCAATTTAACACGATTGGAAATCACAACTGATTTAGTTACTTTTACGCAACTTTTCGAGTTGTATCTTTTCTATCATTACTAGTTCAATCTTTGTCGCCAAGTACTTTCTTTATACGTTGATTAATTCTATCGAACAACAATCACGACAAAATGGACTTCTGTCATATATAGCTTGTAAGTTTGGCTGTAAATTAAGATGTAAAAAAAAACAACAGAAATAATGTCATCGCTACAAGGCGCATTTTTTGTGTGCGTACAATTTTATCATGCTTTAATTAGCTTGGTCAGTAATTTTGTCGTATTGACTTGAAATCTTTCATATGTATGTTGTTCACATGACAATACAATTTAACTTTTCTTTTTATAGAAAAATCCAAGATGGCGGATAATTTTTTGCCACTTAATATCCGATTCTACTAAAACTTTATATTTCGGGATTTTTGAGGTTGCAGATATAAAAAGGTGATCGAGACTGAAAAATTCAAAAAGGCGGTGTCCATATGGTAGATAAGTCAATCATTTATCGTCTGATTCGACAGAAAATCGGCATCTGAGGGTGATCGAGGATACAGATTATAAATATTTGGTCGAAATTTAACAATTCAAAATGGCGGCGTCAATATGGCGAGTAAGCTTTGTAATGTATGCTCTGATTTGTCTGAAAATCAGTCAAAATTCAGAAATTTAAAATGGCGGCTTCTAGATGACGAATAGGCTTTGTCATTTATACAAACTTCTCTAAGGCCTTCAACAGACTTGATCACGATGTTCTACTATGAAAGATCGCCACATTTCGGTTTATCAGTTGTTCTAATAGATACCAATACGTTCAACACCGTAGTTACAAGTCCGTTCAATTCCTGCAGGAATCCGGTGTTCCCCAAGGATCTATACTGGGTCCACTTCTCTTTAGCTTGTTTGTGGACGATATTACGACCGATCTTGATGCCGAAACGTTGCTTTATGCAGATGACCTAAAAGTATTTCTCGAGATAACATCAATCGAAAACTGTGAGATATTGCAAAATAATCTAAATAAACTTCATGACTGGTGCATTATCAACAAACTGTCACTGAATGCACAGAAATGTAATACCTTGTCGTTTACTAGAAAGCATAACATGTTTCTTGATGATTATTATCTTCAGGGTGTCATATTAGACAGACCAGACTCTTTTCACAATTTCTCACATAGAACTGTAAGGAGCTTGTGAACATTGACAGCCTATATGTTACATTTGTAAGATCTCGGCTCGAGTACGCCTCAGTGGTTTGGAGTCCTACTTACAACGTTTACATTCTCCAATTCGAAAAAATACAACGTAGGTTTCTCAAACCGGCCACGCATATAATTTACGCTTTCTACAACTTGGGTTCCCCACTAAATACTGCTTAGTAGCTTTAATTTTGTAATGTAATGCGAACTGGACAAAAGGAGAGTAGCTGCCTCTATAATGTTTTTGTATAAAATAATAAATAATCGCCTTGATTACATCAAACTATCCAATCAAATCACATACAAAGTGCCTAGAAGTTCCTCAAGAAATAGCAACGTTTTTTATTTTCCCACTGCCAAAACAAATATTATTATATCATCACCGTCATATTAAATGTACCTTAACTACACGAACCTGGAAAGACGACTTGATATATTTTGCACTAACCCATTGCATATAAAGAAATATGTTCTTAACTGATAGGATTGTTCATCTTAAAGACAGTCATGTTTTCACTTCTGTTTTTTTTCTTGCTTTTAACTTTTCTTTTCATCTTTACCATGCTCACACATTACTCTAAAATAAGTTTATATGCTTACTGTATGTATAATTTTGTTTATATCTTGTTATGTTTTTTTATTTCAATTCATTTGTAATTGTTGTTAAAAACTGTTGATCCTGTAGTTGGGTCTGTTCCTGTTGGATATGGTAATAAATAAATAAATCTGTGGGTAGGAAATTTTGTCGAACAAACATACTAGTCCAATTGGTATGCAACTAGAAAGGAGAAATAAATAATTTAAAAAGCTAAAAAATGCGCTTTAAAAAACCAACTGAATCTGTTAAAAATGCACCAAAAGAAATATTGTTAATAACAATACCAATTATGTTAATTATTATTATTTTAACTAGTTTATGTTGGTGTTTAAGGAGCCGTCTTAAATGTTTTAAATTATTCATTTATTAAAATAAATCAAATAAAATTTCCAGATCGTGTGTGACATCAGGATTCCCCGCCAGAAATAAAGAATGTATAACATGTGATCGTTGCAAACTCTTTGGTTTGAAAATATTTATTTAAACCTCTTGAACATAGAAAACTACCCCGTCAGTTTACCTAACCTCAAGAAAACAATTTTCTTCGTCGCGCCTATATTTAGAATGAAAGTAATCGTTACAAGTCTCTTATTTAAAATGAATATGTAAGCTCTAAAAACTTCAATTTTACTTCCACATCCACGTAGTGGATTGGAAGTATAGTAATCGCAAAAAAATTTTCAAAAATTTTTATTCGTGAAATAGGTTTAGAATGTCATGAAACGTCGAGATTTTAAATTTGAGCGAAAAAAATTTTTCTGTCTGTCTGTCGGTCTGTCTGTCGGTCTGTCTGTCGGTCTGTCTGTCTGTCGGTCTGTCTGTCTGTCTGTCTGTAACTTTTTTTTTTGTCCGCACGCTTTCTCCGGAACGGTTTAAGATATTGACCTGAAATTTTGTACACGTATATATTATAGCGAGATCTGGAACTGGATTGTTTTTTGAGGAAATCCGGTGAAGGGTTGGGGGTTAAATAGGGGTAAATAGGGGGAAATAAGTAAAGCAAGCTTGTAAGAGTACAGAAACTTGAAATTCGGTGTATGTACTAGAAGTTAAGGCCTCAGATTTTTTTATAATATTTTTCAACCCCCCACCACCCCTACCCCATTAATGGGGTTGATAAAATAAAGTTGAGATATTCATTTGAAATTTCGTACACGTATAATACATACGTGTACGAAATTTCATAACGATGTCTAGAATTAGATTATATTTTGGGATGATTCCGTTGAAGGGTTGGGGGTTAATTTGGGGTAAATAGAGGAATATAAGTAAAACAAGTTGGTAAGAGTACAGAAACTTGAAATTCGGTGTATGTACTAGAAGCCAAAGCGTCAGATTTTTTAATAATATTTTTCAACCCCCACCACCCCTACTCCAATTTGAAAAGGGTTGATAAAATAAAATTGAGATATTCATTTGAAATTTTCTACACGTATGTATTATAACAACATCTGGAACTAGATTATATTTTGAGATAATTCCGTTGAAGGGTTGGGGGTTAAATAGGGGTAAATAGGGGAAAATGAGTAAAGCAAGCTGGTAAGACTACAGAAACTTGAAATTCGGTGTATGTACTAGAAGCCAAGGTCTCAGATTATTTATAATATTTTTCAACCCCCACCCCACCCCTCCCTACTTCATTATTAAAAGGGTTAACAAAATAAAATCGAGATATTCATTTGAAATTTGGTACACGTATGACTTATAACGACATCTGGAACTAGATTATACTTTGAGATGATTCCGTTGAAGGGTTGGGGGTTATTTAGGGGTCAATAGGGGGAAATAAGTAAAGCAAGCTGGTATGAGTACAGAAACTTGAAATTCGGTGTATGTACAAGAAGTTAAGGCCTCAGATTTTTTTATAATATTTTTCAACCCCCCCACCACCCCTACCCCATTAATGGGGTTGACAAAATAAAGTTGAGATATTCATTTGAAATTTCGTACACGTATGTATTATAACGACGTCTGGAATTAGTTTATATTTTGAGATGATTCCGTTAAAGGGTTGGGGGTTAATTTGGGGTAAATAGAGGAATATAAGTAAAACGTTGGTAAGACTAAAGAAACTTGAAATTCGGTGTATGTACTAGAAGCCACAGCGTCAGATTTTCTTATAATATTTTTCAACCCAACCACCCTTACTCCAATATGAAAAGGGTTGATAAAAAGAAATTGAGATATTCATTTGAAATTTGGTACACGTATGTATTATAACGAAGTCTGAAACTAGATCAAATTTGAGATGATGCCGTTGAAGGGTTGGGGGTTAAATAGGGGCAAATAGGGGAAAATAAGTAAAGCAAGCTGGTAAGACTACAGAAATTTGGGATTCGGTGTATATACTAGAAACCAAGGCCTCAGATTTCTTTCTAATAATTTTCAAACTCTACCACCTCCGCTTCATTATTAATGGTATTGATAACATCAAATTGAGATATTCACTTGAAAGTTAGTACACGTATGTATTGTAGTGACATCTGATTGAGATGACTCCATTGGTAGGTTGTAAATAGTGGAAAATAAGTACGGTAAACTAGAAACTTCATTTTTAACGTATATGGTAGAAACCAACTCCTCAAACTTTTCTATGACATCTACTCCAAATATTATTAAAATTCTATGACCAATAATTTCCACATACTAGAGTGCAAATATAGTCAAGATGTTTCCTTTAAAGTGACTTGGACGAATAATCTGGATGTGGAAGTAGTGATTCCTTAGGCAGCGGTTTTTGTTTTTTTTATTAAATAATCTAGAATATCATTTGAAATTAGAGGAAACAAAAATTTCTTTCCATCTGTTCTATGGTGGTAAAAATTTTTTAAAAATTTTCAAAACATTTTTTCATGAAACGTGGAAATCTTAAATTTAAGCAAAAAAATCTATTATATATTCTATAGGTCTAAACTTTTTTTTTACATTTTACTTTGACAAAATTTTTCTTTCTTTCTTTTTGAAAAATTTCTTTATGAAATAGATTTAGAATGTCATGAAACGTGGAAATTTTAAAATTGAGCAAAAAGAAATTTTACATCTTTCTACTGGTAAGAAAGTTTCAGTTTTCAAAAAGTTTTCAAAACTTTTTTTTTTCTGAAATAGGTTTAGAATGTCATGAAACGTGAAAATTTTAGATTTAAGCAAAAACAATTTGTCCACCTTATATTATAGGTAGTATTAAAATATTTAAAACAAATCTCCATTTGAAATTTTTTTTCTGAAATAAGTTTATAATGTGACAAAACGTGGAAATTTAAAATTTTGGCAAAAAAAATTCCATTAGTAAAAAAAATTTTGAAAAATTTTTCTTTGACAAAATTTTCTAATTTTCCTTTTTGATTTTTTTGTTCTAATGGATTTAGAATGTCATGAAACATGGAAATTTTAAATTTGAGCGAAAAAGAATCCTCTTTCTACTGATAAAAAAATTTTCAAAAAGTTTTGAAAATATTTTTTTTCTGAAGTAGGTTTAGAACGTAATGAAACGTGGAAATTTTAGATTTGAGCAAACAATTTTTTTAAATTATTTACTCGATTTAGACGGTCCACCCTGTATATTTTCCAGTGAAAGTTTAACCATTTCTTGGCTGACAGTAGCGTCAGCTACATACCAAATTTGACTGTTCTTCGTCAAGTAGTTTTTTAGTTAATGCACCAACAGACAGACTGACGGAATTGAAAAACCTATATTTTCGTAATCTACGTGACCTGAAACGTGAAAATCCGAAAAAATCTCGGAGGGTGATTTTTTCTCGAATACAATACTTCCCTTCGGTATGCGAGGGAAGTAAAAATGTATTTTTTTACGTTTTAAATAAAGATCCACCACCCCATCAAAACATGCATTAACGCTGACTGGGTTATACATTTTACTTCAAACGTGCCAACGGTCTTAAAAACTAAACAACTTTTATTGCCTCCCAATAATAGTGAGTGCAGAGTTAGTAATATGCTGTACTTGTTGACTAGATGCCTACGTCGAAAACGTTTTATGATATTTCGACGCATTTGTTAGATAAATAAGTAAGGATTACTTTTAAGTAAACTATCGCAATATACAGACATTAAGTCCCGGTTACCTTTGAAATTAATTCAAAACAATTTCCTGGATATTTACAAAGTAAAATTCCCATTAAAACTCCCAAGTTCTACTGGTGATAATTCCCCGACTGACAGACAAATATTTATTTTTGAAATCGGCATTCGGTCGTTCAGCTATATTCAAAGTACGCGATGAAATTATTAAGTTGAAAACTTTTATTCCTTGAAATGCGTCAAATCGTCTATAAATACGCCGGTCAATATTTATATTACTAAATCAGTTCAGATGAATGTCTAAGTTTGTAAGACAGTTAAGACGCTGTTAAACCATTTAACATTATGAAAACTAATTATACAATTACTGTCGTCTGGGTTGTGTCAATATTATTTTTTCAATGACTCATTTAACGTCGGTGTCGTACTATTTGTTCTACCAAGATCAATTGTCGGTTCACGAGACATTCTCAGCGTGTGTGTTAACACAAAAGTATCCCCAATGTGGAAATTTCACGAACTCCCACTTTGTAGTGCTGACATTGCAGACATTTGAAACTTACAGTCGAGATATAGTGATGCAAATGATCCAGCAGGATTTGAATCTGAACCTCCAGGCTAAGATAATATCACTGATCCTCACAATATTGCGCCGCGGTTATTAAGGTTGTGATAAATATTGATTTGTTTAATAAAGGGTGATTTTACCAAAGAGGTTAACAAATAGAGGAGACAAGCTCCACAAGCGTAATGTATAAGCAGCGGGAGGCTTTAGGCTTCTCATCCTTCTCACACAGTTCGTTTTCTCTTTGTCGCACAGTATATGAGGGGAGGTGACGAATGCAGTACAATGACAGATGAAGCGCGTCGGGTAAGGCTGTTGCTTTGTAAAACAGAGCGGTGAGAGAGGGTACGAGGTGTGCGACAAGGACGAAAAGTCAAATCGACGGCTTGTCTTTTCTATTGGATTTTACATAAATATATATCCTCAAGAAAAATATATAGAAAAAAACCGCTGCCTAAGGAATCACTGCTTCCACATACATATTTTTGGTCCGTCACTTTAAAGGAAACATCTTGACTAGATTTGCATTCTAGTATGTGGAAATTATTGGTCATAGAATTTTAATAATATTTGGAGCAGATGTCATAGAAAAGTTTGAGGCGTTGGTTTTTACCATATACGTTAAAAATAAAGTTTCAGTTTATCCCACTTATTTTCCCCTATGCACAACCTACCACGTCCCACCCCTTCAATGGAATCATATCAATCAGATGTCATTACAATACATACGTGTACGTAAGTTTCAAGTAAATATCTCAATTTTATGTTATCAAACCCATTAATAAAGGAGCGGAGATGGTGGTGTTTGAAAAATATTAGAAAGAAATCTGAGCCCTTGGTTTCTAGTATATACACCAAATCCCACATTTCTGTACTCTTACCAGCTTGATTTACTTATTCTCCCCTATTTACTCCTATTTAACCCTCAATCCTTCAACGGAATCATGTCAAAACATAATCTAGTTCCAGATGTTATACTACATACGTGTCCCAAATTTCAAGTGAATAACTCAATTTCATTTTATCAACCCTTTAATAATGGATTAACGGTGGTGGGAGTTGAATAATATTACTCAAAAATCTGATGCCTTGGTTTCAAGGACATACACCGAATTCCAAGTTTCTGTACTCTTACCAGCTTGCTTTACTTATTTTTCCCTATTCACCACTCCTTCAACGCAATCATGTCAAAATATAATCTAGTTTAAGATATCGTTATACGTGTAATAAATTTCAATCTAATTTTAATTTTATCAACTCTTTTAATAAGGGAGTGGGGGTGGGGGGTATGGAAAATATTATAAAAAAACCTGAGACTTCTAGTATATATCCAAATCCCAAATTTCTATACTCTTACCAGTTTGCTTTACTTATTTTCCCATATCTACCACTATTTAATCCCCAACCCTTCAACGGCATCATCTCAAAATATAATCTAGTTCCAGGCATCGTTATAATACATACGTGTACCAAATTTCAAGTGAATATTTCAATTTTATTTTATCAACCCCTTTAATAATGGAGTAGAGTTGGTGAGCATTGAAAATATTATAAATAATCTGAGACCTTGGCTTCTAGTTCATACACCGAATTTCAAGTTTCTGTACTCTTACCAGCTTGCTTTGCTTATTTTCCCCTATTTACGCCTATTTAACCCCCTTCAACAGAATCATCTCAAAATATAATCTATTTTTTTTCTTACTTTTTATTGGGTATTTTGCCACTGAAAAATATTTAAAAATTTTAATGAAAAAACCTCTGCGCCAAACGGATCAGACAGAGGTTGGTTCTTGAGTACTTAACTGTTTCAAAAAGTCTCACACCTAAAAATATATAAACTAGAACAATGTTATAAACTAAAAACTGAAAATCAAAGCTATAGGTAGTTAACGTTTCGGAAGAGAATCTACTTCCGTTCTCAAAACTTTTTTGGCCGTCAACCATGACAGTTCTTTGTTTATGTATTTCCATAGTCACGTGAGACACCTTCAATTAAATTTACAATAGAAATAGAGAATAATAATGAATTACCTCTCTTAGATATTTTAATTAAAAAATTAGATAACACATACCAAACCAGTGTGTATAGAAAACAAACACACACAAACAGATACTTAAATTTCAATTCAAATCAACATATTAGTGTTAAGAAAGGTGTTGTTAAGTGTTTGTACGACAGGGCCAAAATTATTTCTTCAAATGATGTAATATTAAGGAACGAAAAACAATTTATTAAAATTGTCTTATTAAATAATCAATATCCTGAGAGTTTTGTTGATAGTCAGTTATTGAACATTGGTAGTAGAGAGAATATACTATCACAACCTGACGTATTTAGGTCAATGGCAGTAATTCCATATATACATGGTTTATCGGATAAATTACGAAAAATTGGGAACAGGTTTTCCGTACGAACGGTTTTTCAAACGGGCTCCACGCTAAGATCGGTTTTATCAAGAATCAAATCTCCAAATATTGTTCAAAGTTCAAAAAATTGTATTTATAGTGTTCCGTGTGAGTGCGGAAAACATTACGTAGGTGAATCACCTAGACCTTTCAACGTAAGGCTTGGTGAACATAGAAATTACGCTAGAAGGGGAGAATTTGAAAAATCCAAAATTTGTGAACACGCGTGGGATAATAATCATAGAATTAAATGGGACTCGGCGAAGATTTTGGAAAAAGAGAGCAACGGAACTAAAAGAAAACTTAAAGAATCCGCGATTATTTTATTAAACGAGGATAGATGCGTTTCTAATTATTCAATAGATTTTTGTACTAGTTGGTTGCCCATCCTTAGAGACGAAGTAAGTAAAAATAAGATAAATATAATTTAATGTCTCACGTGACTATGGAAATACATAAACAAAAAACTGTCATGGTTGACGGCCAAAAAAGTTTTGAGAACGGAAGTAGATTCTCTTCCGAAACGTTAACTACCTATAGCTTTGATTTTCAGTTTTTAGTTTATAACATTGTTCTAGTTTATATTTTTTTAGGTGTGAGACTTTTTGAAACAGTCAAGTACTCAAGAACCAACCTCTGTCTGATCCGTTTGGCGCAGAGGTTTTTTCATTAAAATTTTTTAATATTTTTCAGTGGCAAAATACCCAATAAAAAGTAAGAAAATCTGAATATGCCACAAATAAACAATTACAGACAATAAAATATAATCTAGTTCCAGATATCGTTATAATACATACGTGTACCAAATTTCAAATGGATGTGTCAATTTTATTGTATCAACCCTTTCAATAATGGAAAAGAGGTGGTGGAGGGTTGAAAAATATTATTAAAAAATTTGAGTTTTTAGCTTCTAGTATATACACCGAATTTCAAGTTTCTGTACTCTTACCAACTTGCTTTACTTATATTCCTCTATTTACCCCTATTTAACTCGCATTCAACGGATTCATATCAAAATATAATCTAGTTTCAGATGTCGTTATATTACACACGTGTACCAAATTTCAAATGAATATCTCAATTTTATTTCATCAACCCCTTTAATAGGGTGGTTGAAAAATATTATAAAAAAATCTCAGGCCTGGCTTCTAGTATATACACCGAATTTCAAGTTTCTGTATTCATACCAGCTTGCTTTATTTATTTTCACCTATTTACCCCTATTTAACCCCCAACCCTTCAACGGAATCATCTCAAAATATAATCCAGTTCCAGATGTCGGTATAATATATGCGCACCAAATTTCAAATGAGAATCTCAATTTTGTTTTATCAACCCCTTTAATAATGGCTTAGGGGTGGTGGGGACTTGAAAAATATTATAAAAAATGTTGAGGGCTTAGCCTGTAGTACATACATCAAATTTCAACTTTCTGTACTCTTACCGGCTTGCTTTCATGACATTCTAAACCTATTTGAAGAAAAAAAATATTTTTTTTACGATTACTATACTTCCATGTAGAAATAATTATCTGCGAAACGATGCGTCGATTTTCTGCAACTTCATATTTGTTTAGCACAAACACTGATAGATCATATCTGAAAAATATAACACGTGAGACATGCATTTGGATGCGATTTTCGGAGAATATGTGTTAATTACCTTACATTGGTACTATGTGATTCTAAGAGCAGTTGAGTTATGCGTAAACGTCATTACGGTTCACGTGAATAAAAGGAGAATATAAGCACCGTAAGTATATTCTTAGCGTATATCCTCCCAGAGAGAGTATGTTTAACTTGTCTCTTTAAGTAGTTTTTTTATTTGTGCCTACATATATAATAATTTATTGATCTGCTTGGTAGGCATTTCTTAAGCTGTCATTGTGATATTTATTTTGTAACCACGGTTTTATATTATGGCAAGTTGTGTTTTAACCTGCGCGAGCCTTATTGTGACATTACCGTTGACGTGAATAGAAATAGAAAGTAGCAATGTCTGCATATAAAACAAAACAATAAAATAATAACAAAAGAACGTACTCACCGAGCCAGCTCAGACTTTCTGTAGTTTCCAGTTTCTCTTTGAAAGCTTCCACCTCCTTCTGAAGTTCCTCCACAACGGGTGGCAAAGGTAGTTCCCACCTGAGTTGCCTTTCAATAGCGGAAACTCTCGCCTCCAGGGCTTTAAGATCTGCTCCCGTTGATTCTTGGAGCATTGCTAGACCGTTCGCAGCCACAACTTGCAGAGAGTAACGGGTGTCCTGAATAAAAAATACAAGTATTCAGTAACGTTGCAGGAAATTTGGCACAGCATGCCGTCCAGTTTGAAAGAGTTTTTTGTTAAATATCTTAGACGTAGTCCGTTAGTGAGGTTATGTTTACAGAGGGGCAAAGGTTCAGCTTAAAATAACTATACCGGGTGAGTCACGAATTGCGCTCGCCCCGATATTTCCTAAAATATTTGGAATAGAAAATTGAAATTTGGAGGTCTTATTACACGACTAAAATGCCATCTTTTCAATAAAAAATCCAGTTTGGTGCACATCCGGTTTGACCGGAAATGCCCACAACTTTCGATTTTTAAATGGAACACCCTATATATTTTTACATTTTTGGAATCTAGAGGAAATTTTGAATACAATACATCCATTTTGGTCACTTTTTGATAAACATTAAAAATTTTATTAAAAAATCTATTTCTGAATCCAGAGTGCTGTGGTGCCCAAAATATATTTTAGTTTGTGTGCTACGTTACTACAAAAATAAAAAGAGCAATATGATTGCATTACTTAATTCTCTAGAGGCGTTTAAAATTTTTAAATGTGATTTCTACCCACTAACTCGGTTTTTTTAAATGGGAATTTAATCGTTCACCAACATTTTTAAATACCTCATTTTTCTTACGAATCTAATGATCCCAAAATTTTGAAAATCCGCTCAGAAATATTTGAGATTTCAGCCAAAATACAATGCAACAAGCTTTTAGAAACATGCGGCTAATAGATAATGGATTAGTGGGCTTTGGAAACTAAAATGGCACATTTCTGTGTAAATCTGGTAACCTAATAACATTGGAAAAATCATAGTAGCCATTGAATGTAATAAAACAATATCAGCTGTCAGGCAGACTCGTGTAGTTATAGGAAATCTTGAGCTATCAAACATTTAATAATTGTGAGCGCAAAGAACGTGACAATTAAGTTTAGCATAGGTATGTGGAGGTAAACACAATTACATCCATAAGGACATTTGCAATAGAATGCGACATCAGTTCGGTTTTCAGAGTTTTATTTAAATGAACATAAATATCGGGCCTATAAATAAACAAAAACATGAACATGAACAATTAAACTTAAACTAGGTAACAGTAGGTATCTTTAAAATAATTAATATAATAATAATAATAATAATACAAGTATTTTATTGGATAAACCAAATGGCCATCGACCGAAGTCCTTCAGCCAGTATTACAAAAAGTTACTATATACATTTTAATAAGTAATAATAATAATAATAAGGTAATAATTTAGGTACTTATTGTGTAAAAAAAAAAAAAAAAAAATTATAAAAAAAAAAAAAAAAATTATATAATTAATATAATTAAACCATAAATTGACATTTATAGATATTGTTCAAAATGTGCATCATTTTTTTCTATACACAATTCGGCTCTGCGTACAGTTGCTTGAATGGCTCTACGCAATTCAGCCGGCGTTATTTCATTAAGAGCCCGTACAACTTTATTTTGCAGCTCTTCACGGGTATTTGAAGATGTTTTATAAACTTTGTTTTTGAGAGTGCCCCATACATAATAGTCGAGGGGTGTTAAGTCAGGTGACCTAGGAGGCCACCTGATATGGCCTTGATTTGCGATAAGGCGTTCACCATGCAAGTTGTTTAAATATTCCATCACTCTTCGGGAATTATGTGGGGGAGCACCATCTTGTTGGAAAAACAGATTTTGTAAATAGGCAAGCCCACTAATCTATTATCTATTAGCCGCATGTTTCTAAAAGCTTGGTTGCGTTGTATTTTAGCTGAAATCTCAAATATTTCTGAGCGGATTTTCAAAATTTTGGTATCATTAGATTCGTATGAAAATGAGGTATTTAAAAATGTTGGTGAACGATTAAATTCCCATTTAAAAAAACCGAGTTAGTGCGTAAAAATCACATTTAAAAATTTTAAACGCCTCTAGAGAATTAAGTAATGCAATCATATTGCTCTTTTTATTTTTATAGTAACGTAGCACACAAACTAAAATATATTTTGGGCACCACAGCACTCTGGATTCAGAAATAGATTTTTTAATAAAATTTTTAATGTTTATCAAAAAGTGACCAAAATGGATGTATTGTATTCAAAATTTCCTCTAGATTCCAAAAATGTAAAAATATATAGGGTGTTCCATTTAAAAATCGAAAGTTGTGGGCATTTCCGGTCAAACCGGATGTGCACCAAACTTGATTTTTTATTAAAAAGATGGCATTTTAGTCGTGTAATAAGGCCTCTAAATTTCAATTTTCTATTCCAAATATTTTAGGAAATATCGGGGCGAGCGCAATTCGTGACTCACCCGGTATGTGCTATATGTTATTACCATGTACACGAGTTATATTAACTATGGACAAATAGACACAATTTAAAACCACAAATGCTATGTATGTAAAAAATATTTCATGAAATAAAATATGACGTATGACAATGGCTGCCACACGTTTTACAGTGATAAAATGCTCTCAAATATTGACCTTTCATTAGCTACCCTGTTAATGAACGAAATACTTAATCAATAATAAACACCTTTTTATGGTTTAAAACAGTATGTAGCAGCATCGAATTTCTAAATTTATTTAAATTTAATAAAAATATTGCAAATTATGTAGACAAGTTTAATTTAATTCTGTTAAATTTCACACGAAGCATTTTAATTATCCGCCGCTACACCTACGATAATGATAAAGTTGGAAGTATGCTGAAAATATTTCCACTATACCTGTGTGTTAGGGGGAAGGTCGCCGCTGATGTTCAGGAGTTGGCCTTCGGTGTTGTAGAGCTTTAGTATATCCCGAGGTCCTGCCTCTGCGGCCGCTCTAAACAAGTCTGTAAACAAATTAACCGTAATTTAGTACTCGTATCCAGCCAATTTTCCATACAATGCGGAAATGTTTACTGGAATTAAAAGGTTCAGGGGATAATCAAACTGGGGAAGGTGACGCGTACGATATCAGATAATAATTAATGAACAACATTTTATGGTCGTGATCTAATTCAGCACACATTTCAAAATACGCAATTTATTTTTTCTATATGTGGACTTAATAAGTATATTCGAGGATAAATTCAAGCACATGGGAGCATAATACACACAGGCAAATTTAAAAGAATGGAAGAATTGGATTTTTTTTCTACATTGTCTTTTGTTCTAACAAAGAACGAAATCTCGCCAAAGGAAAAAGTTACTAATATGTAGCTAATTGCAATTTGTTTTGCAAATATTTATGCCATTTTGTAGCCTGCTTAAAAAGTATAATACAAAAGAATTTATAGTACCTTTTCACAGCTCAAAAATTATCAATATGTATACCTACCTAAGAACTTTTGTTCTTGTTCTAGTGATTGTGACGTGCTTTCTCCCGGTTGCCTAGCGCATAGACAAGCGGAAGCGTCACTTTAGCGCTGAGCTGTGTTTCGGTTAAATTCGGTTATCTCGAGCGCCACCTTTGCAATTTTTAAGTGGGGCAAAGGTCCCACATTAGCCTCCTAAACGCAGCCTGTTGCAGTAGGGCTGGGATAGCTACAGTGGAGACACGGTATGTCCAGGGGTCTGGACGGCAGATTAGATTTTCATTCACACACAACAGTAAAACGCACATTTCGGAAAATAACAACATTTATTAAAATATATTAAATATTCAACAACAAACAATAATTATGAAAATAAATAAACGGTCAGGTACCAAAATACTCTTATAGAGTTCATAAAAAAAATAATATCAAACTTAAGATATGCCATGTTATGAAAATTTTACAAGTAAAACTTAAGGTATTTCATTTCGGTTTATTTACAATTGAAACTATGAAAGCAAGTGAAACTATGAAAAACAAATGAAGCTACGAAGACAAGGAACCAGGCGGTGAGAAGATATTAAACTTTTGACTCTAATATTTTCTTACTAATTCGGTTATCACCAAAAACAAACCAAGCAAATAATGTGCAAAATGATAGTAGGCTTGGCGGCAAAGCGGTAAAACGGTAATAAGCGGTACGGTCGGTTATAACAGCAAGCAAGTAAGCAGTGGATGTTAAGACAGAACAAGTTAGCAGTAAAGCAGAAAGCAATTAAATTTTTAGCAAAAGCAAGCAACTATTTGTCGGACAGAATTTATCATATCTGCATACATGTTAGATATGAGTCGGCAGCATGTGGTGTAAAGAACTTGGTGAAATTGTGGAAAACTGATACCGAATAAAGTGGTAATCGGATTCGGTATCAGCTCCCTTGGTAAAGATCATTCTGCCTGGACGGACAGCCAGAATTAATCTCCACGGTGTCGGTTCGGTTCGGATAGATTCGCCAAGCGCCTCAAACCACATAGTTGAGTATCTCTAATTGCATTCGGATCGGAATTAAGACTCGCCACGTGTTTCTTGCCAGATGTACAGTGAAAAGGTGTATGTATCAAAATATAAATATAATTTATTCATTCAGAGTATCTCCTAGATTTTCCCCTGAACTCTCGGACTATAACAAATTACTGAGAATCATTTAAAACAAAATGAAACTATAACAGAGCCGGAAAACGGAGTTCTACCAATCCGACAACATGTCGGATGTTGTCGGATATTATTTTAACCCAATAAATTATTAAACAACGGTTAAGTTAAAACAATAGGCTTTGGAACGGTTTTACACGGCAGAATTCGGTTTAATAAAACAGAAATTTATGGACGGCGGGTTTCTATCATCCCAACCAACTTGGCGGATATTATTTTGACTAAACAGTTTGAGACAAAATAATAATTCTCTCGAAATATCTTCTATGTCCATTTTCCCTTGGAAATTATTTGGGACATAGCTATCTGGATTAAATCTTGAGAATCTAACAGAGTCCCGATTGGACAAACATTAACAAGGAGAAATTTGTTAGGTCTATGATGTGCATCGGTATTTCGGAAAAGTATATTTACACTCTGATACATCAAATTTGAAATCGTTTTATAGTGTTATTGCTAAACCACGCGTTTTAATGTTTTATTTCTTATCTGGTAATAGCGGATAAAAACGTCGGGCAAGAAACAGTTTCTTATCTCGGATCAGATAATTTATAATTGTACACTTCTCTAATATAGGCAAATCGGACCATGAATATTTGACAGAGATTTGCTAGCTTATCATGAAAATATTACTTATGAAGTGTATCAAATAAAATAAATTGTGAATTTACACTGCTGATATACGGGGCACAGTTAAGTAAACTCCCACGTGTTGGTCTACGGCGGGCGGTCGGTCGGTGCGGTATTTTAGAACCCCCACGTGTTAATTCACTTAACTGTTAAGATGAAATTTAATTTTGAAATTTACGGAAATATCAAGAAATGTTTTAAAACTTACATTGCTATTATATTTTGCGGCGATGGCAAAGACTATCGGATTACACACGTGGTGATCTTCAGGTGAGCGGTACGGTACGGTATATTAGATCCTCACGTGGTAACCCTTTAGGCTAGCAGAAATCAACTCCCGTTTTTCTGTGTCTCTGACTAGCTGGTTCCCCCAGAAAGTAAAATCCCCTCCAACTTGGTGTTGAATACCAAGTGGGGAATAATTTAACTGCGATTAACGCCATCGGGGATAATTTATCGGAATTAATTAAAATGTTATTTTAGAAAACTTCTCAACGCTATGGAACCTTACATTATTTTACTACAGAAAACTACATATCGCGGGCTAAATAGAACAAATTCTAATCTTTCGGCCGTAAGATGGGAAAAGTGGCGAAGTTTATGATTAAATTAAATTACATTTTTGTCTGCAAAAATTCACTTCGTCACATGATTTTTCCGTACATTTTTTAAATATGGCTTTCTTTGTACTGCATTAGCCTTGGTAAAAAATGAACAAATACTGCTTTATTTAGGTTTACCACTAATGTGTTGTTCGAAATCTAAGACAAGATCATTTAATACATTTTGAGCAATGCTCCTTAAATATACTATATTGCATGTAAGAAGTTTTGTCTGTGAGAAGTGTTGCCTGCAAATATAATAGAATTTTTAACACTGGGAATTCCTGATAGATTATTAACAAATAATAAAAATTGTAGCGGTCCCAGAACAGAACCTTGAGGAATCCGTAGGATACATTCAATATGCTAGGGACGCCCAATGTTATTAGAACAAAATAGCCATTTAATAGTACTGTAGGTACATTTGTATATCATATATACTGGATAATGGAAGTACAAGCAGTACAACCTCTTCTTTCTGACCCAATACTTTGGATACTACTTAAAGTTTGTAAATGTTGAACAAATTAATATGTAAATGCCAAACTTAAGGTTAAACATATGCCAGTGTAATAATTTCCTCAAAACTAGTAGAAAAAGTCATGAGTGCTAAATGTAAAAAATGTGTAAAAGATCCTAGGCCTACTAGAGAGAAAAATTACTTCTTCTAACTTGTTGCACAAATAGCTCTAATGTAACTAGCAAGGAAGTTAAACTATGCTACAAAAGTGAAATTTTCAGAAATTTGGCCACGTCTCGTTCTGCTTTATTTCCTTAAACTTTGCTAATTTTTTTCTACAATTATTAAAAAATAATAAAAACGGGTGTTTTAAAAAGTGTTGAAGGTAGCAATTTTTTAATCTGTTCAAGATAGCAGAATTATAATAGTTGTTTACGATATACGTATAGACGAATTATCAAACACGAAATAGAACTCTATTCTCAAAAAATAGAACGCCTGGAATTTCGCACATGATATTTTTAAAAGCAGATTATATAAAAAACGTTTAAATCTTCATGGTAAAAATTGAGCTTAAATTTTGAAATAAGTTAAATTCCTTTTTATGAAGAAACTGGGTGACACGGAGGTAAAATTTTATTACCGTTTATTAAAGGCGTTCAATTTTTTCCAATTTTTTTTCCGCCTTCTTAGTGGACTTTAATGTAGTTTGTACAAAAGAAAAGAAAATATCCGCCATTTCGAATTTTTAAGCTTTAATATCAAATTCGTTCAGGAGTTCAAAATGTGTCAAGTTCGGTGAAAGACACATGTTTCGTGGCTCCTACGGGATATCGAGATAAATCCGGATAAAGCAGCAACAAAACGCCGAAATTGTACTGAGTTGAAGCGTGAACAATTCTGCTCTGATTGATATAAATTACCGCGAGTATGGCTATTTCATATATTTGATTAAATTATGTTGGTTCAATAAAGCAACACAAAATAGTGTATATAAACAACGCGAGAAAAGTTTACTGCTTGAGTGCTTGACTGTAAAATATATACCTGGATTCGTCCCTTCTTGAAGTGGGTGATATAAAATAAGCAACGGAACAGATAGGTTTTTGTTTATATGATATTAGCATTGGCTTATTTATGTCTTTATTAAATTTAACAAGAATTGGAGATAAAAATTGAAACGATATATAAGGTAATAAACATAATACATAGGCGATGAAATGGAAAAACTGCCCAAAATTGAAACCGATTGTTTCAAGGAAACGACGTACAGGGTGAACAAACTATCCCTTCGGACTTGTTTTCTCATAACGCGCAAAAAAAAATTGTTACCGCGAGATAGGGCCCTTCCCAGTAACTCCACCGTAGATGGATATTTACTTGTGGAGCGGTTAATAAATAAAAAAAAGGGAAAACATACAAAAATAAAACAAAAAATAAAAGCTGCCAGATTCAGAGACACAAGAAGCAGAAAATTTAGAAGAAAAATAAGGAGATGACGATAGATGGAAACTTAAAACAAGCATGGAAACTGAAAAGAAGCATCTCTCAACAACTGCACCACACGCCAGCCGATGATGACAAATGGAAACTTAATAGAAGCATGGAAACTTAAAAGAAGCATCTCTCAAATACCTACACTTCCCATCCTATATTCCCACCCCATGGGTCATGCGGCTATCGCTGCTGACAACAAGCAAGTCCAATCCGGCGGCTGGTCCGGCGGTATACAAAACAACCGAGATTTCGTTCCGGTACGCCGTTTGGCTATCGCGGCCGTTGGGTGTGTTCGACGGACGATCAAACTGCGTGTTGGAACGAACCTCCATGGATGCCCGAAATTGGCAGCAATGCCCACCATACGCTGGCAAATCAATCAATCAATCAATTTAATATCAAATTCATTATCAGAGAATACTAGGACGTCTTATAAAGTATTACTTCCACAATGGAGGCTTGGCTGGCATTCGACAACGCCCTTTTATTAAATATCTATGATCAATTATTTTCACATACTAGAGTACAAATATAGTCGAAGATGTTTTCCTTTTTAAAGAGACTTGGATCGGAAATCTGTATGTGGAAGTAATGATTCTTTAGGTAGCGGTTTTTTTTTGCTAAAATTTAGTTGTGTACATCACACTTTAATATTTGTGACATGGTCGGTTATCTGTCAAAATATATTCCAAGTGTCTAAAAACCAGTATGCTCTATATAAGTGAGGTAGTTAAAGTTGTTATAATATTATAACGCAGTGCAATTTGTCTCGTTATCCATTCATCTTCTGCTACAGCAATAACTTCAGCCTTACCATATCCGCTTTAAAATTAAAATAAAATAGTGATAATGTCTGTTTTATTTCGGCTATTCCTTACATATTCAAATAAGATTTACACTAGAAAAAAACGTTGTTCTATTATTTATCCACGACAGTACAAAAGTTCATGTAAATCTATATCAGAAACATTTTTGTTCTGAATATGTACAATAAAACGATACTGTTGATATTCAAAAAAAACAACAAATTAAGTTCTGTCTTAGGAACTCAAATCTTAAATCTGTTATAAGCTTTAGATCGACATCCTATCATAGTGCACTAAGAAGCTTAGATTCAGTAAATCTTGTAGACTTTACACACATTCACTTATAATGTTATTCCTGATGGATATGTACTTTATTCTTTAGGCGGCCTCTTTCAGGAAATTTGACACAAACTTATTACCCGACGTTAAGTATGTTTAAAAAGAGGAGGTTGTCAATTCAACTCATCTTTTTTACCATTATTCTCGAACGGTTTAAGCGATCTCTATGAAATCTTTTGTAAACTTAGAGTGTGGCACGATGGTGATCTCATTAATTTCATAAATCTCTATATCTAGTACAAGAAAATGCATTAAAAAAATAAAAATCGTTAATTCACTATGGCTGCCATAATTACAAAATGTTTGCAAATTTGCATGAAAATCGGTACATGGGGATTCTCTGTAAGGCATTTGATTGTGTATCTGGACCAATTTTATTACAAATGCTACGTTATTATGGAGTAACTCTCCAATTAACACCATCTTATCTAACAAGTAATAAATACTTATTACACCTTTGCCCGTTACACACTGTTGTGTAACGGGCAAAGGTGGAATAAGTAATTTATTATCTATACATTATGGTTTAAAAATGAATTATTATTTGTTTGCTTATAATTGTATTGAAACATTCTTTATAGGATTTTGCAAACAGCAGAAAAATTAACTATCTATAAAAGAAAAACCTTATGTAGAAATATTAATGAAATCATTGCTTTCTTTCGATAACCTGAATTCTGGTTATGCTAGAAAGTTAAAATCCTAAAATGAATTTGTCTAATTTCTTATTTGACAATTCTCATTCTAACACTAGCATCCACACAGTCCCCTACGGCCATGCAGATTAAACTAGTATCTACATAACCCCCTACGATTATGAAGATTCAGTTAAAAATGAGAACAAAGACCTAAAACGAATTTATTTATCTACCTTGTCTTAAAATAAATTAATTACATACATTATGGTATTCCACAGGGCAGTATATTGGGCCCACTATTATCTTCAATACATCTTAACGATTTACCTGAAGCCTTACCACTTTTTATGGTGTTATTTACCTATTACACAACTGTTGCCAAACAGATAAAGGATAGCAGTGAGGAAAGCACTAAGGAAGAATTAGATGTATTTAAACAATCATTCGACTGGTTTAATGCAAATATGCTATGCATAAATCAAAGAAACACAAACTCAATGGCATTCTCTACTAAACCAGTTGCATCTGAAAGTGTAAAATTTTTAGATTTGACTTTGGATAATCACATGCTGACATGTTGTCAACTGAACTGTCCAAAAAATTTGTGATATAGTGCACATTACAATCAGAATTGGTCTAACCTCAGTAATGGTCGCATACAGAAAGAAACAATTTTGGAATTGCAATCTTGAATTCTTTTCCGATATCCCTAAAACATGCACCATTGACATTATTTAAGCGAAAACTGATGGCCAAAGCCTATTTATTATAGCATCAATGAATTTAATTATGCAATTATACTAAATTAATTACGCCTTGACTATTTGTTATCTATGTTTAATAATTGTCATATACACTTATAACTTACGCCTTGACTTAGTTAAATTTTTAATGTTATTTGTTACCTATGTTTAGTGTTTGTACATTTTTACAAAATATTTTTTGTTGTATTTATTGCACTTTTTGACGTGTTAAAGCACCATGGTGCATTACTGACAGTTGGCTGTTAAATAGCAAGTAATATAATATGTACAGCTATTGCTATTTGACGGCCAGTTGACAGATGCTAACTCTTAAAATCGTTTATTTGACGTGAGATCTGAATTCGGAAAACTCAAAAACATAAAGCTATACAATGATTTTAACTTTTTATAGTTTTTATAGCTTTTTATGACCAATAAAGTCTATCTATCTAATGAGCTTAATGTTAAAGCTTGGTGGATGGTCAGTTCTTATGGCCCTTTTTAAGTACATTGAACAAATGGAGACAAAGTATAACTGAACCTCATTACGTCGCGTCATATCGATATTGAGGTCGGTGTAAGGCTGAAAAATTAATAAAATCAAACGCATTTTTAACCAGGCTCAATATGTATATTAAGTAATAAGTAATATTTTACCAAACCACTGGTTGAAATTTTATTCTATAATTTTTAGTCACCTTTTTTAAAAGCGGACAATTTTTACAAAAATTCAAGGTCGATTTTCCAACAATTTTGTTAATCATGTACCCCTCACAACCAATGAACACCTTGCATTATTGATTATTAATTAGAGGCTCCCGGCAGAATTTCTCATAATAGTTCCATCCCTTCACTAATTATCTCTCTACCTCAGGTCCTTGTTGCTTGGTCTAATTGTCAAACTTTTGCGGAAGTTTTACTTGTGTAAAGTTTAATAAAGCCTACAAACGTAGCTATGCCATGCATATTAAACAGACATTTGAACATTTTTTTTATCACAAAAGTTATGCTGTAATCAATTTAGTAGAAATAAGACTTCTAAAATAAGATAATTGTGTCATTATTAAAAGTCGCTTAAGGGTGGGTCGCTCCTAAAATACCATATAAATATTTTCCCCATCCATTAATCCATATAAATTTTATTGTGGGTTTAATTTTGAAACTATTTTATTAGTAACAATAATAGTAATAATACACTTACTACCTATTTTCTACAAGCCAGAGGGATTTTATAAATGTACAAAAAGAATTATCGTAATAAATAAATGGCAAGGGTCCAGAATGGAAATGGATATTCATTTTGGACATTTGTTAAAAGCATTTAACTTTTTGTTGTTGATAAATCTCTTATTGACTCTTTTTACTGGAGAATAAAATTAATAGCACATCTACTTGTTTTTGTAATTTTTGAAATAAGAAATTTAAATTCAGATATCTCAAAAACTGCTGCTCAAATTAACTCTTAGCAGGTATACCTTCTTTAGGTAAAAGACGTTGGAGAATAAAAATGTTTATTTAAAAGCTAAATACAGTGTCGCTCAAAAAAGTTAGTTCGTATTAAATTGTATGCAAAGTACCGCAGGTGGCGCCCTCTAAATTGTACAATGAAAATGAGGGCAGATTTTAATTTGTCACCCCAAAGAACCCCCCCTTGCCAAATATTGTGACAATACTACAATTATTAAAAAAAATATTTATGAACAACTAAAACAAAATTGAACTTTGGACAACCTGTATCTCCGAAATCGTCATATTTTAGCCTCAGGAATTTGTGGTAGCATTTTTTCCGCATCTATTAGAGACACACTGTATATTCTCACGAGATACAACTTGCAATATAAAATTTGCATAGATTTAATCTGATCTACAGTATAGTAGCTATAATTTAATACTGCCAAGAAATCGTTTACATTGCTTAACGATTAGTAACAATCCATCCGAAATATGCTAGGGCATAAAATATGTATTTTTGATATGAAAAGTGCTAAAACAGTTTAGTAAAAAATGTTAAAAAACATATTTTGTCCGTTCACCAATTATTTCCTCTACTTATGAGGCATTTTGGAGCGATATTCCTAAGCCTAAATGCTGTTTGACGACTTTCAAGCAATTAGTGGGGAATATGATGTGGGAATGACGTTATCTCTATCTACAATTTAATAGAATCAAACTCGATGACGGGTACACTGAGAAGGGTACAATGGTCATTGAAAATCTAATCGGTTGTTGTTAATGTCGAATTTGTAGTAATGTAAATGATATATTATTAACCGACATTTTTATTTCTGAATTAATATACAGTGTTCCTCGCTGAAAACTTCCACAAATTCATATTTGAAAAAGGTAGCGAGATTGAATGCCATAACCTTGATATGTCCTTTGGAAAACTATGGAATCCACGCATGGCTAACTATTTTCTCAGCTACAGTTACATGGAAAAATAAAAACGGCCTTTCTGTTCACTTCGATTAGTAGCTGCGGAAATATTTTTTGTTGAAAAAAATATTTGCAGAACAATTAATCTACTTAATATTTTTATAGGTCATCTTAAAACAAATATATTTGTGTCTCGAAATTTATTTCAAAGTAGACTTTGTATGTACGTATGTCCTTTCTAATTATATATCCTAACTCGTTGCTATTTACCATTGCGAGGTTTGAATCGAAGGTCCAAAGCGCGCTTAAAAAAAATTGCTCAACTGGCAATATTTTGTCGAAATTATATGCCGACTCAATTCACACAATACCCATAAATGAACTTTATATTATTTTCTTAGCGACAGTATACTTATCCCGAAGTATTCCGAATGTGCTAATTACAAATTTCCCACTTAATAATTGCTATGCAAACTATGTTGCGTCTAAATTATCCGACAACTAAAAATATCCCTGTCACGGTTCTAAATACCTATTTATATATTACTTACTATTAATAGAAGGGCAAAGTTATGTACAACAAAACTAATTAACCCTTTCCCATTTGATAGTGTGTGGCACACCTTTATTGAATTACTAACCTAGAAAGCTTTACTGTTGATGGCCTGTTGAGATCAGTTGCGTGGGAGTAAGCCGACATTGTAAACAATGTAAACTTTATTAGTACGGTCACCAAATCAACCGAAGGTCACTTGGGAATAATAAATCGTGACAGTTACAGGAATTGACGAACACTGTAAACGAACCTTTTACTTTCCTTTTTGCTAGAATTTTGAATACGTATGGGTGATACGAAAAATACAGTTGATTTTAAAAAATCAGCAATCTGAAGTAACATGGTAGACTTAGAGGTGGCGTGATGTCCTTGAGAGGTATAGCGCTCAAAGACTCCAACACTCTACACGCATCTATGTTTCTTACACCAAGTTGGCATCGTTTTGAGAATATGAAGTGTGAGTTTTATAATATGACTGTGTTGTTCGGTGACACTTGCGTCTAGTGTAGGTCTAACTATTTATTTATTTGACTTTCAGTGAAACTTTCTGTAATTTGGATATACGGGGTATCGTGAGTGACTGGTCATACACTAGTGAGGAGTACAGTATAGTGTACAATTTAAAAATGGCTTTTGTTATATTCCTACTGCCCTTCGTTTTTAATATAGAGCGTATTTTCTATTTTTTGAAAAAAATTTGATGGGCTGTTTTTTTATTGGTTTCACCAAATCCAACCAAATTTATTAGGCATGTTTCCAATAGAGGTCTGCACAATTCAGTCCCCAAACGAAAGCGGGAGCGATATCATTTCTTTCTCTTTTGGCATTTGCCTAAAATTATCACCCTGTATACAGATTTTGGCAATTCTCAATACCGAGCTTACAAATACTCTAACAACGTATTTAAATCATGTAATTAGTTTTTGGCACACTTTTAATGCTTCGAGAATTACCAACTGAGTTTCAGAGTAAATCAATTTCAAAAATATT
This sequence comes from Stenurella melanura, assembly GCA_963583905.1. Classification (NCBI taxonomy): domain Eukaryota; kingdom Metazoa; phylum Arthropoda; class Insecta; order Coleoptera; family Cerambycidae; genus Stenurella; species Stenurella melanura. The sequence continues at coordinate 155,889,973 of OY757311.1, forward strand.
TGGGAGCCTTCCGGCTACAAAAACATTAGTAATTAAATAGATGACATTCATTTTGAGATAAAAAATGTTACTCTCTGTTAGAATTTTTTACAACGATATTATGTCGTTTGCCGAAATAATAAAAAGGTAAAAATGTCAACAAATATAAAAAAAAAATAATTAAATGACAAAAGGGTAATAAGTATACAGAAATGGAAGTAACTCACCTGATATTTAGTTTAATTAACTAAAAATGATATTATCAAAAACAATTTCGAAAATTCCGAGTTACAAAGTACTTGCTATTCTCCAGACTTGAAAAATCTTTAACTTACAGGTAAAAATGTATTTGCTCAGTTCTATTTCAGAAATTCTATTTCGTCTAAGTTTTCCTATTAATATAACCGTAAAACTATGTGGTCGCCATCAGTCGAGTGTGTAAACCATTCCACGCCTTGTGTTTTTATGTCTTGGGTATTTAAAATTTTGATTTTTTTTTAATGTTTGTATTTCATTTTAGTATTCAGTAACTTTAATTGAAAAATAAATGCAAACAATCTACAAGAATCCAATGCTTGACAGTAGATAGTAGATATCGGTTAGTGAATAAAAAAAACAGCTGCCTAAGAAATCATTACTTCCACATCCAGATTTTTCTTCCAAGTCTCTTTAAAGGTAAACTTTTTGACTATATTTGCACTTTAGTATGCGGAAATAATTGGCATTTTAATAATATTAGGGAGAGATGTCATAAAAAATGTACAGAAGTTGCAATTTAGCAAGTTTCGTTAAGACATTGAAAATGAACTTATCTGGCTTTCAAGCCTGACATAATATTTACAAAATCTGCAAAATGTGAAATGGGTAGAGGTAAAGAAAAGTTTTAGAAATGTTCAAACTTATTAAGCTGCGGATAAAAAATTTAAAAAGTTACATAACTCGGAGTAATTGTAATAAGCTTTACATTAATATTCCACAAAAAATTGGTTTCGTAAAAATGCAAGAACATGAATTCAGATATCAATATTTATCGAATACACAAGTTTTACAAAAACGATGCTAGGCGTCGGTCGTCGTCGAGATGTAAAAATACAGGAAATTCATAAATCTAGGTATCAATATGTATCGACTACACAAGTTTTACAAAAACGACGCTAGGCGTCAGTCGGCGTCGAGGCGCAAAAATGCAAGAACATAAATTGAGGTGTCAAAATTGATCAAATATACAAGTTTTACCAAATCGAGGCTAGGCGTCGAGAAGGCAAAATGGAAGAATATGAATGTAGGTATCAAAATTTATCAAATTCAGAAGTCTTAGAAAACGACGTCAGTCGTTGGTCGGCGTAGAGACGTAAAAATGTAAGAACGTGAATTTAGGTATCCAAATTCATATAATACACAAGTTTCACAAAAACGACGTTAGGCGTTGATCGGTGTCGAGGCGTAAAACCGCAAGAATAAGAATACAGGTATCAACATTTATTAAATATACTAGTTTCATAAAAGCGACGCTAGGCGTTGGTCGCCGCCGAAACGTAAAAATGCAAGAACATTAGTTTAGATATCAAAATTTATTAAAAACACGTTATATAAAAACGTCGCTAGGCGTCGGTCGGCGTCGAGACGTAAAAATGCAAGAACATGAATTTAGATATCTAAATTAATTAAATACAAGTTTTACAGAAACAACGCAAGGCGTCGGTCGGCGTAGGCACGTAAAGATACATGAATATGGATCCAGATATCAAAATTCATCAAATACACAAGATTACAAAATCGACGCTAGGCGCCGGTCGGCATCGACACGTAAAAATACAATAACATTAACTTAGGTATCAAAATTGGTCAAATACACAAGTTTTACAAAATCGAGACTAGACGTCGTTCGGCGTCGAGAGGAAAAAATGGAAGAATATGAATCTAGATATCAAAATTAATCAAATTCAGAAGATTTACAATAACGACGTTAGGCGTCGGTTGGCGTCGATACGTAAAAATGCAAAAACATAGATTTAGATATCAAAGTTTATCAAATACACAAGTTACACAAAAGCGACGATGGACGTCGGTCGGTGTCGAGGCGTAAAAATGCAAAAATTTGAATCTAGGAATAAAAATTCCAATACACGAGTTTTACAAAAACGACCCTAGCCGTCGGGCGGCGTTTAGACGTAAAAATGCAAGAATATGATTCTAGGTATCAAAATGTATCAAATTCAAAATCAAATTTGGATCTTTCAAACAGTATGCGATGTAAGAGCACCGAACGCTTTCGGGTCCAAAAAAAAGCCGAATTTCCAAGCGTTACACAAATCGCTACTGGACCCCCGCCCCGTATTACCGTTACATCTTCGATTTGTTAAACATTTTCAATGTTAAATATTTACCCCTATTTAACCCCCAACCCTCCAATGGAAAAATCCCAAGATATAATCTAGTTCCTGATGTCATTACAATATACGTATACCAAATTTCAAGTGAATATCTCAATTTTATTTTATCAATTCCTTTAATAATGGAGGGGGATGGATGGAAAATATTATAAAAAACGTTAAGGCCTTGACTTCTAGTACATGCACCAAATTTCAAGTTTCTGTACTCTTACCAGCTTGCTTTACTTATTTCCCCCTATTTACCCTCGGATATGTTCAAAAACAATCCAGTTCCAGATCTCGTTATAATATATACGTGTACAATATTTCAAGTCAATATCTTAAACCGTTCCGGAGAAAACGTGCGGACAAAGAAAGTTACAGACAGACAGACAGATTTTTTTCTGCCCAATTTTAAAATCTCGACGTTTCCTGACATTCTAAACCTGTCTCAAGAAAAAAATATTTGAAATTTTTTTTACTATTATTATACTTCCAATCCATTACGTGGATGTGGAAGTAAAATATTGTCCTCTGGACACGTTATTTTTTAAAGCATAAACATAAAGTACAAACCGTGCAGAAGTCAGAGACTTCCTCGCAAGTGTGAAACTTATTTGATATTTAAACAAGAAAACATTTTTTAGGATGGATGGTGTTTTAGGAAGAATAACTTATTTTGAACACATGCACAGACACATTTAAAATTAACTTAAATGAAAATAATGTCTCTAGTTATGAATATAAATAAATTAAAATTAAGATTACAGTGGGTGCTTATTCTATAAACTAATATTTTAGATTATTTGTTATTATAATTATACCTTTAAATGTTTTTGAGATTTACTACTTCGTGAATTTTTAAACGTGGCTGGAGACTGATCCATTGTTTTATGTTTTTTTAAATAAATTTTCAGAATTTATTGCTTTAAGCTCTAATGGAATTAGGTTATAGGTACTATTGTGGCGTTAGCTTTATAGCGTGTGTTATAATTATCGCTAATATAAAATAAGTTCTCTTCTGTAGTTATATTAATATGTTAATACGGTTTGGCAATATAGCTGCCGTATATCAAATATTTTAAAAATGAATTATTATTTGTTTACTTATATTTGCATTGAAACATATTCTTTATAGGATTTTGCAAACAGCAGAAAAAATAAGTATCTATTACTAAACGAAAAACCTTGTGTAAAAATATTAAGGAAATCTTTGCATTCTTTCGATAAGCTGAATTCTGGTTATGCTAGCAATTTAAAATCCTAAAATGAATTTGTCTAATTACTTATTTGACAATTCTCATTCTAACACTAGCATCTACACAGTCTCCTACGGCAATGCAGATTAAACCAGTATCTACATAACCTCCTACGTTCATGAAGATTCAGTAAAAAATGAGAACAAAGGCCTGAAATGAATTTATTTATCTGCCTTGTCTTAAAAAATTTTCATTCTAATGGATTACATTTTCATCAATCTACAATTCTGTTTCTTGGAAATGCTTTGCCTTTGAAACGTTTTTCGCCCTTATTCTGGACCTCATCAGAAAGACATAAAGCCACTCATAAAGAATTTGTTTCAATGCAATTATAAGCAAACAAATAATAATTCATTTTTAATCATGCATAGAGTATATAGGTTCCAATGCTAGTTAGCTAATATATATAGGTGAGGTTGTTTTTATCGGTCAATGTCAAATATAATTATTTCACACTTATTCATAGAAATTGTCTTGGTTTTGCATGAAACATCTGTATGAGTGGCTTTATGTCTTTCTGATAAGCTCCAGAATAAGGGCGAAAAACGTTTCCAAGAAACAGAAGATTCCATGAAAATGTAATCCATTGGAATGAAACATTTTTAAGACAAGGTAAATAAATAAATTCATTTTAGGCCTTTATTCTCATTTTTAACTGAATCTTCATGATCGTAGGGGGTTATGTAGATACTAGTTTAATTTGCATGGCCGTAGGGGACTGTGTGGATGCTAGTGTTAGAATGAGAATTGTCAAATAAGAAATTAGACAAATTCATATTAGGATTTTAATTTGCTAGCATAACCAGAATTCAGGTTATCGCAAGAATGCAAAGATTTCATTAATATTTGTACACAAAGTTTTCCTTTTAGTTATAAATAGTTATTTTTCTGCTGTTTGCAAAATCCTACAAAGAATATATTTCAATACAAATATTTTAGTTTCTATAAACAAATTGTGTGTTGGGTAAGTTGATTTTAAATCGAATAACTTTTTCATTATTAACTTTTGGATATTTTTCAGATTAATTATTTTTACATTATTAGTAACGCTACCCCATGCCAAAAGTCCGTAGACTGGATGTGATTCCATAAGTGAGTGGTATAGAATTTTCATCTGATGCACCTGAAGTACCTGAGATAACCATTTGAATTTATATAACAAATACCTTAGTCTCTTTGTGATGTAGTTTAGGTGTACGTCCCTTTCTAAATTAGATTCCCAAGTACTTCCTTACTATGACGTAAAAGTGACCTTTTTAGTTAAATTCATAACGAGTGATTTCAAATTGTTATAAAAAAAAAATGATTTGAAATCGCGAGCACCTCGTTATTTAAAATGCCCAGTGCTCGGCAATTACAAGCACTTTCTTTCAGTGCTCAGTGCTTAATGCTCGAAGCACTTCTTATCAGTGTTCGGCACAGCTCTTTAAATATCCTTAACTTTTTGTGCACAGTATATACTGCTGGAACTATCATTTAATTTGATACCACACAATTTTCATATTTGATCAGTTTATAACAAAATCATATGTTCCTCTACATAGTTTGCTGTAAATATTAGTTAATTCAGTTTTAAACATGTGCTATTGAAATATACAAAACAAAAACAAAAGCTAATTAAACGCGTCCCATAAATACAAGAGCCATAGAAACGAATGTGGGTTTTAATGGCTCTTTAACATGGTATTATTGTTCGCTGTCATAACCCGGTGGAATTTTCATTTCAATTTGCGTCAATGCATAAACCGTATCGATTTTCAGATTTTAAAATGATTATGTTGAGAAAGATAAGACACCACAATAGTGCTTTGTTGGTGGATGGAGATTGAAATTGTGGCTTTATGCATGAGTAAAAGGGTAAACATGTTGCAAGGTACCCTTATGTAAATTAATAACTTAGGAGAATGCGAATTTCAACATACATATTTTGCGGTGGTAATTACCGCAGAGAGAAGCACCTGCTTTATTTTTCATTTTTGCTCTTGTAAACACGGTTATACAGGCAACTTCAGGTTCTAGTTGGGAGCAAGGGTATTAATTCGTTATTAGAAACAAAGCCAAATATTGTTCTAAGATACATCATTCCTGTAAGTCTAAAATTCCAAATTTATTATGCGAATTCAAACAATTTGTCATGATTTCTCTAAAAATTTACGAATATTTGACAATTTTGTCACAATAGATTTGGGATTGCCATAAAAGAAGGTTTAAAACGAGCAGAAAGTGCACTGAAGGCGGCGAAGTCATATTTCGATGATTGGATATTAAATTATTATGAAATTATAAGTAATAAATAGACCTTGTCTCAGAGGTAGTTATGACGTAAATGCCAGAATCGGCTTTGCCCAATATGAACTATATAAACATTTTCATGCGCAATAATAGAATATCTTAGCTTATTATTGTATCTAGTGAATTCCGTAATATTTAAAGGTAAATGACTCCGAAAGGGTTATAAGTCATACTTTGATGCACTTATTGTTGAACGCACAAACACACACACTTGGTAACTATGCCTTATTTGAATAATAAAAATATATTATTTACATTTGCTCTAAATGGTCCGAAGTTAAACTAAAGTATTTTATCTTATAGATGACAGATTTATGTCCAGCATTGAGAAGTCCACTTCTTTGCCACACACAAAAATGTTGAAAAACCGGGATCGTTTCTTAGCACTGTATCCAGTTTGTATTTCACTGTCTCAGCAACACTTCCTAGTACTCTAAAAATATATTGATGTAAATCAAATGTTCATTGCATCAATTACTGTATACTGATCTGTTTGCGGCTTACGTTGAAGGTCGCGTATGGCTATATGGATTCGTGAGAAATTTCCATGTTATAACGAAATTGAGTAAAACACTACTATGTTTTTTACCATTATATTTGCACAAAAACGTGACTGCAGTTTCAACCCTTTTAGGTCATTTTCAAACAATGATTCAACTAAGAATCATTGTTTAAAAATGACCTAAAAAGGGTTTTTTAATACAACTTTTATTATCGTTTAAACAATATAAATACTTGAGCATCTCAGTTGGATGTTTCTGATTTTGAATAATTGAATATAACAAATATTTTTCAATTCAAATTCATCAAAATCGGTTCTGTTTTTGAGGGTTTAGAAGTAAAGACATTTATTGACTTATCTAAATATATATACAAATAGCTAATGATAGGAATTAACACTTCACAAGATTTCTATTCAGTTACAAAAAATAAGATTGTTCAGAAACAATAGATAGCACTTACTGTGCAATTTTCAATACGACCAGACTTCTTATCTTATGTTATCATGCTTCCAATAAAAGCGACGGATGGACGAACAGACGGACAGTGTGAAAGTTCAGAATCCGATGATTAACACAATGACAAGATTGTCTTCTCATATGAGGGACATTTAAGGTTTTAGAAATGTGTTTATACAAACGCAACATATTCCTCGTTTACGTACTTGCGAACATAAATTTAAGTAAATTAACGTTTCGGAAATATATTGTCACCATCTTTAGAATAATACTACGAAGACTGTTGTTCTTTTACTCTAAAAATAAAATGATTGATTTATTGTCTTGTACTCACTAATAAAACATTTACCTGCACGCCGCTGATCATATATTGGGCGATTGTGTTTCTATATTAGACTTTTATTGTGTTTTCTTAGACACATTTCTTTTTAAAGCGTCTTGTATATATTGTAAATCTGGAATATTCGGCACAAATTGGTCCTTTTTACATATCCCCTACCGCCCCTTTAACCACATCGCCGCCATCTGTGCCTACTTTGAACTTCCTTAGTCTTCTAATGAAGGTCAGAATGTCTTTCTATTCAAGGCAGCTCGTTTACTTCGCTAAAAACCCTCCAGTGCTCGAGATTTCCTACTGCAGCCTTTATATTGCTAGCTCTCGGAGTGCATGGTTGAAGAGAAAATGGGAAAATGTTTTCTATTTAAGTATGTCAAATATGCAAATGCACGTTTAGATAACGATAGTTTGCGTATGGTACGAGACAATATTATTATTATATATTTTTTATTTATTATTACATATTTTTATTTAAATAAAAATAACAAAGTTAGCTGTATTTTTAGGAGCAACTTTGCATACTCATTTGTTGTGGTTGGAGTCACCACATCGAGAAGTAAGTAAGTGCAAAACTTGAAAACCTTATCGTCACTTATTAGAAATTATGTTTCAGTCCTATTAATAAGTATTTACGATACAAAATAAATTTCATCCTCCAGCGAAATGGTTAGCATTGAGGAGAAATCGAGTTTGCTCATATCCACAATATAGTATACAGGGTGTTTCACCGGGAACTGAATCGATCGATATAGAGAAAAGTACGCATAAGAAATTTTTGAAAATTTAGACAGTTACTAATGTCGGTGTGGCCAATCCAACTAAAATAATTAGAAGCATGGGGTACTTTCGGTTATATCGAAAGTCGATACCAACTTGCTTATTTTAAATAGAACACCCTATATATTTTCGACTTTTCGAGATGACAGTAAAATTCTGAGTTCAGGCATGTAGCATACCCTATATCTGAACCCAGTAGTTTCGAAGATATTTGACATTTTATAAAAAATTTGACAGGTGCAACGGTTTGCAAGAACCGTTATAACTTTTCTGTGTAGGACATCCTCATTTGCTCTTAGGCACGGAGAAAGAACACAAGGAGAACTACGTTCTACAACTGAAATAAATTGAATACCATACCAAGTGTTCCGTTTTTCGCGCTACATTTTTTAAATCATCGCTCTGTCAAGGCAAAAATGTAAAGAAGAAAGCCTATTGTTGATGACGAACACATTGAAATAGTCATTCTGGGATATTTTCATGCCTTTCCAAGGATGCCATTAAGACAAGTTGCTCTGGAATCGGGACTATGCAAGGATTCAATTCACAGAATCTTATTAAAACATAAGTTTCACCCATTTTCATTCCATATGGATCAAGGATTAAAAGAAACTGATTTCCGAAGAAGACAGAATTTTTGTGAGTTTATTCTAATAATGTCTGAGGGTGATGATTTTTATTTGGGAAATATTATATGGACAGATGAAGCAAAATTTACTAAAAATGGACTTTTTAATAGACACAATTCGCATTATTGGGGTGATTCAAATCCTCATATGTTCAGAGAGCGAAACTTTCAGGAAAGTTGGCAGTTCAATGTTTACTGTGCCATAAGAAACGATAGAGTGATGACATTACAATTTTATCAGGAAAATTTAAACGGTAAATTAAATTTTCTCTTATGCTAATATGTTTTTTCTTTTTTAGGTGAAAGATATCTGAATATCTTACAAAATTTGAATAATAACTATTTAGAACATTTACCTCTCGCCGAACATAGAAACATTTTTTATCAGCACGACGGTGCTCCCCCACATAACGCATATTTAATTAATAATTATTTACAAGAAACTTTTTATGATCAATGGATTGCCAATAATGGACCATGAGAAACTAATCCGAAGGTGCGAAAAATGTGTCGAGGTTCGAGGGCGGAATTTTGAGCAATTATTAAATTAAAATGGAATCATGTTTTAAATTGATCTTATATCTGCTATTTTAGTTCATGCCATATCTTCAATTGGATTAATACGCATGTTACAGTGTTAGTGTTATTTTCCGTTTTTGTGGATATCGAGTAGCAAATGTGCTGCAAGTTCTTGATATTACCTTATCACATTCTCCATAAATAATAAACAAATTTAAAAAGTCCTCGTGGGTGTACTTTAAACGTGCCGGCAATTTTTGACATAAGATAATGACTGATTGTTTCTAATCATGGCTATTTTGATGAAATGATTACAACAATTCATGAATTTCTAATAAAATCGCAAATATTTCAAAAAGTTGAAAACTTTAACCCCTCAATATCAGGAAAAAGGGAATTCAATTTTACACAACTTGACGTAAAAAAATACAGGGTGTTCCATTTGACCTAAACAAGTTTTCGCGGTTTGAACTTGACAAAATGTAGCGCGAAAAATGGAACTCTTGGTATCATATTATTGAATTTGTTACAGTTGTAGAACGTAGTTCTCCTTGTGTTCTTTCTCCGGACCAAAGAGCAAATGAGGATGTCCTACACAGAAAAAGTTATAACGGTTCTTGCAAACCGTTGCACCTGTCAAATTTATTATAAAATGTCAAATATCTTCGAAACTACTTGGTTTAGATATAGGGTGTGCTATATGCCTAAATTCAGAATTCTACTGTCATCTAGAAAAGTCGAAAATATACAGAGTGTTCCGTTTAAAATAAGCAAGTTGGTATCGACTTCCAGCATAACCGGAAGTACCCCATGCTACTAATTATTTTAGTTGGATTGGCCACACCTACATTAGTAAATTCCTAAATTTTCAAAAATATCTTATGCGTACTTTTCTCTATATCGATCGATTCAGTTTCCGGTGAGACACCCTGTATAGTGTATGCAAATACGAAAATCGACCTAAACTTAAAACAGTTTACCGAACGAATGAATTTTCACGAAACTTTCTAGTTCGAATTTTTCTAAAAATGGGGAAGGGGGAATGAAAACCCAGAGAAATTCTGGTGAATGTATTATTAAAATACAAGACTATTTTTGGCTTTTTCCTAAGGTGCACGCTGTCGAAATTTTTCCGAAAATACACGAAAAAAAGACCCTTATTAGAAAATAGAAAATTTTGTAAACTATGAAATTTAAAAATCTGGAAAAAATCAGTGGTAGGGTTAATACATTCTTTAAAATATAGGTCGTTTTATAATTTTTTATTAACGTATATATTTTCCGAGTTTTCAACAGTTTTTCACGATCAAAAATGTGAATTTGATGTTTGAAAACATTCATCTGTGTACGTTCTTCACCTAAACACAACAACTCAAGGCAAAAACACTGATTGTATTAAAGTCTATACAGTAAATTAGTACTAGTTAGAGGAAGAAACCATTCTTTATGAAAACAAATCGATGAGTAGGTAAATATTAAAGATATGAAACATTTTAAGAAAAAAAATATGCACATGAGGAGTGTTGTACCTTTGATAAGGCACTTTGTTGACATGTCTTATTTATTTATTTGGGTTTAGACAATTTTAATAATAAAATAAGTACAATTTCTAGATCGACTTTAAATTATGGCGAATGCGCTGGGTATAATCCTACTATTTTTAATGTTATAATTTTCTTTATCTTGAATCTTTATAAGCTATTTCAGAAAAGTTATTTGGAATATTTACCAATTGTGCGCCTAACAGGTAACCACAATAGTTAGTGTGAGGCTGTCGGTTGTACTATACAGCAACTGGAACAATGCATGGATCACAAAGCATTTGTAAAGGATTATCAAATTGCATATTACATATACAGGGTGGGGCAATAGTGCGTCGCACCTCGATATCTCGAGTTCTACGATAGCTAAACATTTTTTAAAAAATTTCAAGTAAACTAGAAAAAAAGTCTATAACTGGAAATTATTTTCGAACATACAGGACGAGCCAAGACGAAATTAAGGACCAAGTGCCAAGTGGAATGCTATGTATATCAGTACATTTTTTGAAGCTTCTTTCTAGGCTCTATTCAATCCTATATTAGTATTGAATATCTCCCAACCACTTGAATGTAATGAATTTTTTTGGAGATGGATATTAAAAAAATCACCAGTCGCAATGGGTTTTAAAAATAACTTATGTGAATACCAGTTACGAGACATCTAATTAATGTTTCTGAATTATTTTCATTTCCTAAAACTGTACAGGGTGGCCAAAAATTATTTTTCAATTAAGAACTTTTTAAATAGAATTTTCTCAATTTTGTTAAATGGAACACCCTGTATATTTTTCAATGATGTGATGTAGAAATGAAAAACGAACATTTTTTTGTAAGTACTTCCCTAAAGCTAATTTCAACCATTTTCGTTTTATAAATCAAATTCAAGAATAAACTTTAAAAAAAGAGGTTCTCTAAATAATTCATTCAAAATTAATTTTAGATAATTTGATGAAAAATAACTTTTTACTCTTGTAAAATTTTCAAAAAAATGCGTGTTTTCCGAGATACAGCGGTTCGAATTTTTCCAAAAAGGAGAAAGGGGGAATAAAAACCCAGAAAAACTCTGGTAAATGTATTATTAAAATACAAGACTATTTTTCCTTTATGGCTTTTTTCTAAGGCGTACGTTGTCGAAGTTTTTCCGAAAATACACAAAAAAAGACCCTTATTGGAAAATGGAAAATTTCGTAAACTACGAAATTTAAAAATCTGGAAAAGATCAGTGGTTAATATGTTCTTTAAAATATCGGTCGCTTTTTAATTTTTTTTAACGTGTATATTTTCCGAGTTTTCATCAGTATTTCACTATCAAAATGTGAATTTGATGTTTGAAAACATTCATCTGTGTACGTTCTTCACCTAAACACAACAACTCAAGGCAAAGACACTGATTGTATTAAAGTCTATACAGTAAATTAGTACTAGTTAGAGGAAGAAACCATTCTTTATGAAAACAAATCGATGAGTAAGTAAATATTAAAGATATGAAACATTTTAAGAAGAAAATATGCACATAAGGAGTGTTGTACCTTTGATAAGGCATTTTGTTGACATGTCTTATTTATTTATTTGGGTTTAGACAATTTTAATAATAAAATAAGTACAATTTCTAGATCGACTTTAAATTATGGCGAATGCGCTGGGTATAATCATACTATTTTTAATGATATAATTTTCTTTATCTTGAATCTTTATAAGCTATTTCAGAAAAGTTGTTTGGAATATTTACCAATTGTGCGCCTAACAGGTAACCACAATAGTTGGGTCAATAGTGCGCCGAACCTCGATATCTCGAGTTCTACGATAGCTAAACATTTAAAAAAAAATTTCAAGTATGCTGGATAAAAAAGTCTATAACTGGAAATTATTTTCGAACATACAGGACGAGCCAAGACGAAATTAAGGACCAAGTGCCAAGTGGAATGCTATGTATATCAGTACATTTTTTGAAGCTTCTTTCTAGGCTCTATTCAATCCTATATTAGTATTGAATATCTCCCAACCACTTGAATGTAATGAATTTTTTTGGAGATGGATATTAAAAAAATCACCAGTCGCAATTATTGGTTTTAAGAATAACTTATGTGAATACCAGTTACGAGACATCTAATTAATGTTTTTGAATCGTTTTCATTTCCTAAAACTGTACAGGGTGGCCAGAAATTATTTTTCAATTAAGAACTTTTTAAATAGAATGTTCTCATTTTTTTTCAAATGGAACAAACTGTATATTTTTCAACGATGTGATGTAGAAATGAAAAATGAACATTTTTTTGTAAGTACTTCCCTAAAGCTAATTTCAACCATTTTCGTTTTATAAATCAAATTCAAGAATAAACTTAAAAAAAGAGGTTCTCTCAATAATTCATTCAAAACTAATTTTAGATAATTTGATGAAAAATAACTTTTTACTCTTGTAAAATTTTAGAAAAAATGCATATTTTCCGAGATACAGCGGTTCGAATTTTTCCAAAAAGGGGGAAGGGGGAATAAAAACCCAGGAAAATTCTGGTAAATGTATTATTAAAATACAAGACTATTTTTCCTTTATGGCTTTTTTCTAAGGCGTACGTTGTCGAAGTTTTTCCGAAAATACAAAATACACAAAAAAGACCCTTATTGGAAAATCGAAAATTTCGTAAACTACGAAATTTCAAAATCTGGAAAAGATCAGTGGTTAATATGTTCTTTAAAATATCGGTCGCTTTTTATTTTTTTTTAACGTGTATATTTTCCGAGTTTTCATCAGTATTTCACTATCAAAATGTGAATTTGATGTTTGAAAACGTTCATCTGTGTACGTTCTTCACCTAAACACAACAACTCAAGGCAAAAACACTGATTGTATAAAAGTTTTTACAGTAAATTAGTACTAGTTAGAGGAAGAAACCATTCTTTATGAAAACAAATCGATGAGTAATTAAGTATTAAAGGTATGAAACAATTTAAGAAAAAAATATGCACATAAGGAGTGTTGTAACCTTTGATAAGGCACTGTGTTGACATGTCTTATTTATTTATTTGGGTTTAGACAATTTTAATAATAAAATAAGTACAATTTCTAGATCGACTTTAAATTATGGCGAATGCGGTGGGTATAATCATAATATTTTTAATGTATATTGTAATATTTTTTATCTTGAATCTTTATACGCTATTTCAGAAAAGTTATTTGGAATATTTACTAATTGTGCGCCTAACAGGTAACCACAATAGTTAGTTTGAGGCTGTCGGTTGTACTATACAGCAACTGGAACAATGCATGGATCACAAAACGTCTGTAAAGAGTTATCAAATTGTGGGTGGGACAATAGTGCGTCGAATCTCGATATCTCGAGTTCTACAATAGCCAGACATTTTTTAAAAAATTTCATGTAAAGTAGATAAAAAAGTCTATAACTGGAAATTACTTTCGAACATACAGGGCTATCCAAGACGAAATTAAGGAGCAAGTGCCAAGTGCCAAATGGAATGCTATGTATATCAGTACATTTTTTGAAGCTTCTTTCTAGGCTCTATTCATTCCTATATTGGCATTGAATATCTCCCAACCACTTGGATGTAATGAATTTTTTTGTTAAAATAATGCAATCTGCAGATGAATATTAAGAAAATCACCACAGTCACAATTATGGGTTTTAAGCAAAACTTATATGAATACCAGTTACGAGACATCTAATTAATATTTTTGAATCATTTTCATTTCCTAAAACTGTACAGGGTGGTCAAAAATTATTTTTTATTTTTAAATAGAATTTTCTAAATTTTTTCAAATGGAGCATCCTGTATATATTTCAACGATTTGATATAGAAATGAAAAACGAACATTTTTTTTTGTAAGTACTTGCCTATGGCTAATTGCAACCATTTTCGTTTTATAAATCAAATTCAAGAATAAACTTAAAAAAAGAGGTTCCCTCAAATAGAAAAATTTATAATAGGTGTTCGACGTGTTGCCCATTTTGACTGACCATTATGCAATTTTGAAACGAAGCCATTTAGTGGGACCATTTCTTCCAATCGATTGAAATGAGTAAATAGTATTTAACGGGTCCTTGTTATTTTTTTGTACATTTTTTGACGTTTTCGTTATTCGACAAGCAGTAAAACCTCAGTTTGGTATAAATTGTCGTGTATAATGTTTATCACACTTATCGGTCGTTAGTTACAATTTGTATTGAATTTGAAATATTTGGAATTTTACAATATAAATTTTAATAAAGCGGAACTTGTAGACATGACTTTTGTTTTGGGCGCATCAGACACAAATTGTTTACTTGCCAATAGAATTTTTTACCAAAATTATCCTGAACGAAGGATTCTTGATGTTAGCAGTTTCTAAAACCTTCTCGATAGACTTCTGCAAACTGGAAATGTCGAATATGAAAAAAGTGAAAGATTAAAATGTGTTGTGAACGGAGAAAATGAGTTTTCTGTGGTGCTAGCAACGGTTGAGAATCCCCATGTTAGTCAAAGAGAAGTGAGCTCATTGGTAGGAATAAGTAGACGGTCTGTGGGTCGAATCTTTAAAACAAAGAAGTTGCATACATATTATATTCAAGTACACCAGGAATTATCTGATGACGATTTTCAAAAGAGCCTACAATTTTGTAATTGGGTCAGAGGTAAAATGCAAGGTGATGTCAACTTCTTCAATAATGTTTTATTCACTGATGAGGCAACTTTTCCTAAAAATGAATTTGTTAATAGGCACAATTTCCATTATTATGCTTTGGCTTTTTTATGCAAGTTGATAACGAACACGTTTGGGGAGGAATTATTGGAGAACATGTAATAGGGCCACATTTCTTTGATGGTACATTGACTGGAGCTATTAATCTTCATTTTTTGGAAAACTATCTGCCACAATTATTGGTAAATCTCCCTGAAGTAATTCGAAATAGCATGTAGTTTTAGCAAGATGGTGCTCCACCACGTTATTTAAATGCAGTTAGAGACCACTTAAATAATACCTACCCTCATACCTACTCCAATAGATTGGAAGAAATGGACCCACTAAATGGCCTGCTAGATCCCCAGATGTTACAAAAATGGATTTCTTTTTATGGGGACACGTGAAGGAAATTGTTTATAGAGACACACCAACAACAGTACAAAATATGAAGGAAAGAATAAAGGCTACCTTTACATCTATCACACCGGCAGTTTTAGGAACAGTGGGAAGCTCATTTCAAAAGCGCATAGAGATGTGTGTCAATCAAAATGGGGAACATGTGGAATATTTATTATAATTTTTTCTACTGAGCTTTTTGAAGAAACCTCTTTTTTAAGTTTATTTTTGAATTTTGTAATTATTGCTCGATAAAACGAAATTGGTTATAATTAGCCATAGGGAAGTACTTACACAAAATGTTCGTTTTTCATTTCTACATCACATCGTTGAAAAACATACCGGGTGTTCCATTTGAAAATTGATAAAATTCAATTTAAAAAGTTCTTAATTGAAAATTAATTTTTGGCTATCCTGTGCAGTTTTAGGAAATAAAAATGATTAAAAAACATTTATTAAATGTCTCGTAACTGACATTCACATAAGTTTTTCTTAAAACCCATAATTGTAACTGTGGTGATATTTTTAATATCCATCTGCAGATTCCATTATTTCAACAAAAAAATTCATTACATCCAAGTGGTTGGGAAATATTCAACGCTAATATAGGAATGAATAGAGCCTACAAAGAGGCTTCAAAAAATGTACTGATATACATAGCATTCCATTAAAAAAAAGGCACTTGGTCCTGTAATTTCGTCTTGGCTCGCTCTGTATGTTCGAAAATAATTTCCAGTTATAGACTTTTTTATTTAGTTTATTTGCATTTTTTTTTTTAATTTGTAGCTATCGTAGAACTCGAGATATCGATGTCCGACGCACTATTGTCCCAGCCTGTATAAATGATGTTTTATCAAAATTGTTTGTGGACGTTCATGAGAAGTGATTTTTCTAGATGGTTGATATCGCTAATATTCAGCAGAACTTCACCATGACCTTATAATGTTTTAGATTTCCAAGCTGAATTACACTGAAGAAAAAGAACTATCATCCACAAGAAGATAGACAAACTGTTATTTTGTAAAAAAAAAAAAAAAAACAGAGACAGGCTGAGAGTCATTGAGACAGACAGATGGCAAGAATAACAAACATAAACAAAACATTTTTGGTTCGATTTTAGTACCTTACCCATAAATCACGAAGTAGAGTGTACCTAGTGCTTCACCTAGTGCTTCAGCACTGCCGTCAAATAAAATTCAGTGACATCTGTTTTACAAGTGTACAAATCGTATGATAAAGCACGCTGCAAAATGTATAAATAAAATTCTTACTTGCATCTTCCTAATGAATTTTTTCCATTTAGTTGAAATGTGAAGTGACAACCCGCAAAACTTTAAAGTGGCTGTAAAGCTAATCCATGATTTTATAGTAAAATGAAAATTACTTTTCCACACAGTTTCTGATAAAAATTATATGAATATGTAAAGCTTTATTAAACGATTTCACAAACCACTAACGGCTATGTAGACTCTGTAGACATTCTTTCACACGAGGGAAGCGTGTCTGTAATTAAAACAGCACAATATAGAACGTGTTAATAACGGAGGAATGTAATAATTGAATCAAAATATTAATATACGCTGATATATTATTTATCTAGGATTTTCTTTATCAAATCTTCACGGTTTAATTAATCCCCAGAAAATACTTGGTGGATAGTATATTAAAATAAATAATGAATATTACCTCGTTTAAATTATTTATTTATATGATCATTAAAGGGAATAAACTATTTGTGGTACTCACTTGTCTGCACTGACGTCGGCCAGCAAGTCAGAAACTATAGTGTACAGATGGTGTGTGTACTCGTCACACACGATAAATATTTCTACTGAGGTTTGTTACGTCAGTTTGGTTTTGTATTATTGTGCATTTTGAAATAATATTTATTATTTAAATATATTTCGATCTAATATATAATTATTATAAAGTGACTTATGTTATATTTGCTTATATTGACAATAAAAATATCACAGGCACACACACAAAAAAGTGTGCGTTACCATTAAGCAACCTATATGACATTGTAGTACTGATATGTCGTAGTCCAAGTCTACATTGATTCAAATTTTCTGCTTGCCAGTTTCTTATTATTTGAATTTGAGTTTGAATATGTAACTTTGAATTTCTTTAAAACATTATCAGTGGTTTATAAACAAAATAGGCTTGTTGCATCTTAGAAGAAAAATTCCATTTTTTAAAATTTGAAAGTAATACGAATTTAAACTAAAATTTAATTTATTGTAAAGACCGAAAGCGACAAAGTTAACGACGAGAACTTCACCTAACGTAACCTTAGGTGAAGTTCTCGTCGTTAACTTTGTCGCTTTCGGTTTTGCCTGTGCAAACGCGCCGCAACTGTTAATTTATTATGAGATGCTCTACACGGTTTTATTTGAATACAGTCGAACAGATATCAGGGCCGCGCAAGTAAGTATTTTTAAATATTTCTGATTTTCTCATTTTTACATTTTGGAAACACTTTTGAGATAAAATCTGAATTCCCATATATACAGGCCATGCTTGTAAAGTATTTTCTTGCAGGCATTATTAAAATTTCAAGATCTGTGGTGACATTAGTGTTATTTTCAATAATAAATTATCGTTTTCAATAACTACATTTAAAAGAACGTGCTTATAATATTTGATGAATTCAGTGACATAATTGAGACTACAGACAACCTGCCCGTGATTGTACTCAAATAAAATTTATGAAACTAAAAATATTACTATTGCTAAAGGCAATGACAATTAGGAATCCCCATATATAAAGCAATATTTTTTCACCTTGTATTAGGGCTTTTGATTTACAATTGTATTTGCTTTCCTAATCCACACCATACCCGAAAAATAATATCCTTCTATGATTACGTACACTAAGGTAAATATTTACTACTCTTGCAAGCTTCCTACATAAAGCAGACATCGAAATAATCTATTATTTTATTGATACGCTAATAAAATTATGATAAAATTGAAGTTAATAAACAAATGCTTCTGATTCTGACTCCACTGAAAACTTTTTATTTTCTTGTCACTTTTCAAAAAAATATCAAAGGTAACAGATTTGGTTTTTAATAAGCTATATTGACTTTTAGTAGACTATTGTAGTAGACACCTTAATTTATTAAATATTAAAGTGAATTTTAAAATATTAATAAATAGAACTATTGTTTTATTTAAAAAAATACAAGTTGAGGAACAACTACAGAGAATAAGACATTTCCCAATAGATGCATTGGAAGGAGGAGAGATATTGAGCGGTCACCTAGGTTACCTGATTTAACACTCTTGAATTACTTTTTGTGGGGTTATTTAAAATTTAAAGTTAAAGAACTTAAAAGGCCGAATGCCAGGAAATCCATTTCATTTCGTCATAGAACCAGAAACCACAAGTTTCAAAAACTCGTCATGCATTCAGATTAAAAATAGGTAGCGCATAATGATTTTCAGATTAAATTTATTTTGAATATATAATATATGTTAGCGTTTGTAGGGTTTCTACCCCAAATAAGACTAAACACCACAATTTAGTACGAATTTATTGCCTTGCGTACTTCATTGACAAGGGTATATTATATTCTGCTTGACGCGCATCTTGGCTGACGCCACTGGCTCGGTTTCGTTCGGGAGAGGCACGATCGTCCAATAGTTAAGTGATGTCACTAAGACAGAGGCCCTTGAGGGGTAAAGGGATGTATTGCTAACACGGCCATTCTGCAAAAGGTGCGTCCTCGCACCGGAATTAAACTACCACACACCTAGAATGTAACAAAACAAAGCAAAGAGTCGGCTGCTCTAGTACAACGTTATAATACTGACTGAAATTGTAGTGGTCTTTATGTAAAAACATAATAAGTACTCATATTCTATCATATAAGTTCCAAAACATTTGCTTATGATTTTATGAAAGACCGCATATGAAAACCATGATTCACATTTCATTTGACATGACAATAATTTGTTTATATTGTAACCCAGCTCAGATTTCACATTTTCCTTGCTTTGGCAATTACGTGTTCATGTAGTGTCCCCGCAATGTCATCTGTTAACCTTGATTGAGGTCTCTATAGTTTGTTTATGATTTCAGCGGCTGTAAAAAGCATTAGTTTATGTGGGACTACCACAACATTTATCTTTCCATGAATTGCCGTTATAGCTCACCGGTACTCCCGTATTTTATTCAAGCTTATTACCACGATACTCTCGTGTATTTTCTGAACGGTACTCCCGTATTTTATTCAAGCTTATTACCACGATACTCTCGTGTATTTTCTGAACGGTACTCCCGTATTTTATTCAAGCTTATTACCACGATACTCTCGTGTATTTTCTGAACGGTACTCCCGTATTTTATTCAAGCTTATTACCACGATACTCTCGTGTATTTTCTGAACGGTACTCCCGTATTTTATTCAAGCTTATTACCACGATACTCTCGTGTATTTTCTGAACGGTACTCCCGTATTTTATTCAAGCTTATTACCACGATACTCTCGTGTATTTTCTGAACGGTACTCCCGTTTTCTGTTCTAGAACGTCTGCGATCCTCTCGCATTTTATTTAATGTCAATATCATATCTGATTGTCTGAACGGTGCTCCCGTTTTCGGTTCTTACCTTTCAGTGGAATAAAACGACGAAATAAAGAAGGGATCATTACTTATACCTTGATTCAGTTTACCTGTAGGGATCTTTACACCTTGGTTTCAGTTTACCTCTACCAGCCACTTGTTGCTGAAGAAGACTACGGCAACTATTGATTTGATGGTGCTGACTTACGTAACTTTGACCATAATTGGGGGACGTGCAGAATGATGTACACCTCATCCAGATTGGCACTAAAACATAAATTGTCACACATGTTTTTGTCATGAGATTGTCACGACATAGATTAAGTAATGTGGGTCTGCCACATACCCTCTTTTCACATATTGTGGAATCGTCACAGTGTGTAATATAACATGTCAATTGTCATGTGGGATCGCCACATCCTTGCTTACATTGCGTGGGGATGCCACATCTCTACTTACATTACGTGGGGTTGCCACGTCTATTCACATTGCGTGGGGTTGCCACGTCTGCTCACATTGCGTGGGGTTGCCACGTCTTTACACATTGCGTGGGGATGCCACGTTTTTACTTTGAAATCTACTCAATAACATGCAACAAGTCGAAATGATTACAAAAATTCAGCAACAAAATTCACTGCATTAGTTTTACTATATATCATTATTAAATAATATCATATGTGCGACTTTATATTGTAATCATCCATTAATCAACAAAGTGTAAGAAAAATGCAACCATTACACATTATAAATTGAAGGCCAAGTTTATTATATTATTATAATACTTACAGTAGTCTTTGATTTGTTTATTCTATACCCATGTAACAAAGACACAGCTCTTCTTGAGCTGCTACCTTTCTTACCAAGGAGACAGCGTTCATTTGGAAGGACCTTTAAAACAGTACAGTGGATGGTCCTATCTACCTTCCTTTTATTTTCCTCCATTCACTTCTTGTGAATCCTCTACGGCAACTATATCGCCGATGAAAAACAATTTTGCTTCTTAACGAAACTACAAATTGCTTAACTCGCTTGTTTTCGATGTACTTATGCCAGCTGTATTTGTGCTTGAACGGCCTCGTGAGGGACAACAGAGCTAAAAACTGCTGAGTAGCTGTAATTTCAGATTTATCCCAAACACCATAATACAGTGCGCCAAACCAGTCGATAAATGCACCGTAGTGTTAATATTTTCAATTTTAGGTAATACTTTTATCCACATCTTTTCGTTCTCTCTTATGATGATTGTTCGCAGTAAATTAAATACAGCACGTATTACGCACTTAACCACTGCCGCGTGGCATACCAGTAACAAGTCAGTGAAGTTGTACATTTTGCTATTGAGCTTACTTATCAGCATTGCGTTTCATTTGCAACCATGTTACAATGACAGTTTTTCAGGGTTAACAAAATAATCGGTCGGTGTTTTCTGTTGGTTTAAAATCAACAATTGTCGTAGTTGCCTAATTTTAAAGCTCGTCCAGTCCTGACAGATTAATTTCTAGGCTATCGTTATTCTTGAATGTCAGCAACTTTAAAATATTGGATAGGTCATAAACAGTTAATAAATTTCTGTCATTAGTCAAAGAGTCAATTCAAATTCCAATAAAGCACGTGCATCGGGTTGGATCACTGCACGGAGTCTCTCAACAGCGGTGTTGCTGAGTCAGCTCCACTATTGATACAATATGTGAATGAAAATTGTTTGATTCTTGCCCAACAAAGTAGCTACCTATTGGTGACGTGGCTATGGCTAGGTCACGTTCTTGTTGTGAGTCGGTATTTTGTTTTATTTTTATACCAACAATAAATTTTCGGTATGTTCGATCTTCTTGCAATGGTACAAACGAGTGGTGTTGATTCGGCTTTTTCTTACGGATTTCGCCGGTAATACGTTACAATCATCTTTCAACCTTGTGACGTCTTTCAGTCATGCCGCCATTCAGTGCTCGTACCAGGGTCAAATTCTACTTAGCGGAAAGACAGAGAAAGACGTTGACGCTTGCGCATATAAGCGGAAGGACGTAGAGAATGACGTTGACACTTGCGCAAATAGAATCATTCTCGCTCAGCTCGGGCGTTGCCTTCACGGCCATCTTTGTATTGCACAATAATTCTGAAAATTGTTGCTGTTGGGTTGCTACTACAACTATTAACATGTTTTGCCACTGCAACTTTACACTGTTTGGTAATGAGATCTCCTGCTCTTCCTGTACGTGTTCACATTACTATCACTGTCATGTTCGGTATTTTCCACATCACAACGTAACAACAAATAAAATTAACAGTTCGTACAACTTATTATTCTTTCACTGGCACATTGGATAGCATCCCACTTCTGATGTTAGCGTTTGTAGGGTTTCTACCCCAAATAAGACTAAACACCACAATTTAGTACGAATTTATTGCCTTGCGTACTTCATTGACAAGGGTATATTATATTCTGCTTGACGCGCATCTTGGCTGACGCCACTGGCTCGGTTTCGTTCGGGAGAGGCACGATCGTCCAATAGTTAAGTGATGTCACTAAGACAGAGGCCCTTGAGGGGTAAAGGGATGTATTGCTAACATATATAACAGAAACCATACATTTGTGCATTATTATGATTCACCAAGCTAACCATTATACTCTTCGCTGATTTACTGCACTTTTTTTTATAATTGTTGCGCATTCTGTAGGATATTTTTTGCAATTTTTTTTGTAAATAATATTAATTTTAGACATTTTCTGTTAAATTACAAAACCTGCATATTTTTTTAAATTCAAATAATCAAAAACTTTTATTTATTATTTATTGATCATTTTTGTTAAAAAATAATAGAGTTTTTCCTCCAGCTAACACTAACTTACTGTCTAAATTTCAATACAATCGACATTTTCTTTCTTAAGCTATTGTGCTTACAAGAAACGTGACGGGCGGACAGACGAACAGACACAGACAAACATACAGAGAGATAGATCGGCGGACGGACAGACAGACAGACGGATATTTTAAAAGTTGTTCAGAATTCGATCATCAACACAGTGATATGAACATTTTTTCTTTGAGAGCAATACTACCGGTTTTACAAATGTGCCGATCGAATGCCATATACTCTTCGTTTTGTATTTGCGAAGAGTATAATAAAGCATGCACTCTAAATTGCTATTGAAGCGAATCAGATAATACATTTGTGTTGTGCATGGCTCTCCAACAACATTTTTAGATGTAAAATTTAATTGTACAATTTATTATATTGATACGTAGTTTAATTGAAAATAATTTTGTTATTGTTAGAGTAATATCATAAAGCGACAGGAACATATCTTTCATTAATAGATTTTAGAATATACTGAAAAGTTTATTATTATTTCTTATTAAGTTTTCACATTTCATATTAAATTTTTTTCTTTTACTAGTGAAGAGTCGATTTCTGAGAGGCAGGATATTTATTTATTTATTTATTTGAATACAACCACCCAACAGGTAACCAATTACAGGGTGGGAACATTACAATAGAGAATTCGAAAAAAGTATAATAAACTAAAAACTAATTAAACTAATTAAACTATCAGGACATAAAACATTGCATATTTGTAAGTAAAAATATTATAATAAAATAGATATAAGATAATTATAGGAGAAGTACAAAAACAGAACGCTATAAATCATAAATTAAGTTGTTTAATTGAATTAATATTACAGTTAAATATATCTAGCTGATCTTGCTGTAGATTGTAATTTTTACACATGAAATATAAAGGTGAAAATTTTAGTAAGTTAGTTCGAGGGGTAGGAAGATAGAAAGTATCACGATTCCGACTTATTATACGAGGTATGTGAAAATTTATTTGTTCTAAAATGAGAGGGCAATCAAACATGTTATGAATAATTTTATAAAGAAAGACTATTGAATGTATTATTCTTCTATTTTCCAAGTTAGACATGTGAAATCTGTCCAGCATAATATTTTGCGAATAGCCAGTTATTGGATACGTACCATCTTCAACAAAGCACAAATACTTAACAAAACGGCGCTGAACATTCTCAACATTATTTATGTAAGTTGCATATCCTGGAGACCATATCAACGAGCAGTATTCCAATTTTGATCGTACAAATGAATAGTACAGCAACTTCATAATATCAGTGTTGCTGAATCCTTTACAGTTTCTTATTATAAAACCTAAACTTTTTAAAGCTGACGCGATGGTGAAAGTAATATGCTCCTTAAAACTAAGGCACTTATCAAAAATAACTCCAAGGTCCTTTACTGTATCAGGTCTCTGCAATATTTGACCATTTATATGATAGTTGTAATAAATGGGATGACGCATTTTAGAAAAGGTGAGTATGTTTAAGAGGCAAGCAATTGGATAGGCACCATTCATTAACGATATTTAGGTTATTCTGAAGATTTTCACAGTCATTTTCGTTTCCTATTACGCAATATATTTTTAAATCATCAGCATATAAGAGGCTCTCTACATTGAGATTAGCTACAATATCATTTATGAAAAAAACAAACATAAGTGGGCCCAGTACAGAGCCCTGGGGAACACCGGAAGTGGCGAGCACGTCAAACGACCTGTGACCACGGTATTCCACATACTGACGCCTGTTCTTTAGATATGAAGAGAAGAAATCTAATTGCATCACTGACAACCCAAACTTACTCAATTTCTCTAATAGAATACCATGATCCAGGCGGTCGAACGCCTTGGAGAAATCCGTGTAAACGATATCAATTTGCTTGTTCACGTCCAGTTGCTTGGAAATGTATTGCGTGATACATGCGAGGTTAGTCTCAGTGGATCTACCGGGAACAAAGCCATGTTGGTTAGATATAATTTGGCCATGTACGTGATTAGACAATGATGTATGCCAGGTGATCTCGAAAACTTTAGCGAAATTGCAGATAATTGTAATGGGCCTATAATTTTCAGCTACCCCCTTGTTGTCTTTTCAAAAAACGGGATATAAGCGAGAATATTTCCATACATCGGGAAACATGTACATGTTTTTAGTGACAAATTAAATATTGTTGTGAGAGGACGAGCAAAGATGGCAGCGCAGTCCTTGACAATAAAAGCAGGGATGTTATCTGGCCCTTTAGTAAACTTAGGTCTAATTTTCTTCAACGATTTAAGTACTTCTATCTCAGAAAAAGACGTTAATGGTAAATTTGTACTATTACTACTGGTGTCTTCGTGAGAATCATATTTTTCTTCGTCATGGTTAGGTTTCAAGTATGCAGTTTGAAAAAAATTAGCAAAAGCGTTGACAATATCCTGGGGATTTGTGCATTAAATATCATTATAAGTAATATTATCAGGGATGGCACTGCCTCCTCTTTTACTGTTAATGTAGGACCAAAATTTTTGGGGATCATTTTTTATGGTTTCTTGTATATTCAGTAGATAATTTTCATGCAACTGTCTCAAATCATCTTTTATCTTTTTCCTTATGTCACTAAACTCTCTATATATATATCATCAATCCTTGTTTGTTTGTATTTTTTCCAGAGACTGCTTTTTTTCTTTATGTCTCGTATGATGTTATTCGTGTACCACGGTGGATATTTGGATGGTCTGGGAATATATTTGGGAACAGCTTTGTCAAAAATTTCTGTCAATTTTGAATATAACTCAGAACACGCGATGTTAACATCTTTTTGCTCATTTAGGAAAGACCAGTCTGTGTTGAATAAAATGTCGTATAGAAGAGGATAATCTGCCTTTTTAAAATTATAAGTTTCTGTTGATTTACACGGGAAATTTCCAGACTGAGACGTATTTATGGTTATTGATATTATCAAACTGAGGAGCAAAATATGTTATATAATCTCTGAGCATGCGGTTTCATTTGAAATTGATCTTTCAATGATTTATTTGTGATTATTACAGTTTGATAATTATGGATGACAGAGAAATAATACAGGCCCCAACATGGTACCATGAGGAACACCCCTAGTATCAACCTGAGAGCTACTTAAAGGTTCATCTCTTCTCTTTGTTTTCCATCAGCTAAACAGTTCTCAAACAGTCTCAATGTATTTCCTCTAATATGCACATCTTTTAGCCTTTGAAATAATGTTTCATGGCATACTGTGTCAAATGCCTTAGCCAAGTCTATATAGACTACAAGATAGACAAGTCAATATTCAAATGATTTAGAATTTCACTTGTTAAATCGTAGACGTCGTCCTCAGTATTTTTGTTGGTTCTAAAATCATACTGCTTTTCGTAAAATAATTATTTAATAATAATGTTATGTAACAAGTTAAATATCGTTGAAAGTAGAAACAGGACTTCTATACAAAAACCATTAAAGAAAGGAAGTTTTGAATAAAAACTAGACGGTTAAAGTAAAAATTATAATGAAAATTTTGTCCAAAATTGCACAACGTTGAATGCGTCTACCCTATACCAAAAGGAAATGTAGTAAATTAAACAACGTGATTGAAATTTCCATCAGTATATATTTCAAACCCTGCTGTTGTACATAACACATAAACAGTATTGTTTTCAATTATTGGTATCCCTTCGTATTTTCAATATCTATTACATATGATACACATATTTATAAACGAACAATTGTGACATACCTATTGTGCTCCCCATATCATGGAAAATATGTTTCTGTTTCATTAGTACAGATAAATTACTTGCTCTGACAGGATATTATTTTAATTTGTATTCAAATTGTAGTTACACATATTACAAACAGTATATTTTGATAGAATTGAAAGCAATCAGCTAGTAGGTTTCATATTAATGATACGATATTCATATACATCTGCACAGTAGCAGCTTTTAAGTCGTTTACAATTCGGAATGGTTCAAAAAAACATATTTATTATATAATTAGCATTTACTAATAAAGTATTTGAAACATTGCAGTATTTATTGTTAAAGAGAGTGAAGTCACAGCACAGATGCCTAAAAAAAGAAGAATTAATATACCCAATCACAAAGAAGAACTACTAAAAATTCAAAACGCTCACGTGTTTAGACTCCCCAACGCAAAACTTATTTAAGAAAACGTAATTTGAATATTGTTTTTACGACAAATAATTCATTAGAAAAATGCATTAAAAATAATAAAGACAAAGCCCAAAAAGATTATAAATCAGGAGTCTTTAAATTGACTTTTGGTTCTTGCCCTGGCGTATACATTGGTCAAACAGGCAGGAGTTTCAAGAAACGTCATTATGAGCACAAAAATAATTACATTCAGAACAAAACTGACTCTACATATGCATTTATTAGAAGAAATACATTCCTTTAAGGATGATTCTTAATACATTATTGGGAAAATCAAACCACAGTGTGTTTATTAAATTTAAGTTTAAAAGCAAAAAGAAAAACATAACTTCTTAAAATCATCACCAGTGTCCAGAAGCTGCTGTTAGAAGACATCCTCTACATGTTAGCTTGACCGTATTACGCATGCTTTTCTTAACAACCACATATGAAGACTCTCGTTCTACTGCGCATGCTTACCTATAGGCCGTCATTTCGTACTCTTCAAAGTACATCTTTATTTTGGTATACGCATCCATCTTTTTTTTTTATACGCTGTCATGTGATGCTAGGGGCTGTAGTCATCATATTCAACAATGACCAGAGGTTGTTGTAAGAAGTCTTTAATTCTCAAGGTCCTCACCAATGACCAGAAGCTGCTGCGTGGGGTCACTCTCTTCGACAATGAAGACAATGACCAGACGCTGCTCCAAGAAGTCTTTTAAGATCTTCAGCACTGACTAGTGGTACTCCATAAAAGTGACTTCTGAACCAGTACAGACTTTGCTTGTCTAGTGTAATGGCAAGATATCTCTTTAGAGAGCTGCCTTTAACAACAAATGGATACATTTACTTAAACCAACTTTTTATGTTGTTTATTAAACCTCTAAATCTATTAACTGCAGTACAAATGATGAGTACAAATTAAATGATGATAGAACACTATACAACCTAGAGAGGTAGGGTACTATCTCACTCTCTCGTAAAGAACTATCACGATGTTTAAAAGTCTAAAATAGATTAATTCGGTGAAACCAAATATCACACAATTTACGCGAAATAAAATGGTTCAGTAATTAATATAAAATAATGAATCATGGTTAAGTGTTTGTTCCATGAACAATTCTCGACATATCTATGTAAAAAATCAAATTCGGAACACACATACATGACTTGAATGTTAGGTTTCAAATCTCTTAACTGTTTCAGTAACTTATCTGCGTTGACAAGGTTATTTAGTTACCTTCGCAAAATTTAAAATGGATTCACAGTTAACATAAAAGCAAAAGAATGCACAATTTTAAATGTGCATATAAATATTTCTTATTTGAATGTCAATGTTCTATGATACCATTTAGCTTAAATTTATTTATTTATATCTTTTACTTCCACATAGTGGAGTGGAAGTATAATAATGGTAAAAAATGCCATTTGTACTATAACGAGATCTGGAACTAGACTATATTTTGAGCTTATTGCGTTGAAGGAGGAAAATAGAGGTAAGTAAGTAAAGCTAGCTAGTAAAGAGTCAAGGAACTTGGGATTTGGTGTATACATTAAAAGACAAGGTCACAAATTTATCACGAATTTATCTCCCCTGAGTTCGAGTCTCAGCTAGGGCAGATGGCTATATTTATTTATTTATTTAACAATACACTACCCAACAGAGCATTCCAATTACAGGGCAGGAGACGATAAGTACATACAGATATATTAAAAAAATATTAAAAGAATATAAACAGAAATGCGGTAACGTGTTTTAATTTATACAGTTAATCTCTTTATCTCAGCTACATTAACGAAAATATTGAAAAATAAAGGACCTAACACTGAACCCTGCGGTACGCTTGAGCTTGATATAAATTCTAGAGACCGCTGACCACAGTATTCAATGTGGTGGTGTCTGTTTTCAAGATATGATTTGAAGAATGATAGCAGATTTTTTGAGGAACCAAATAGTTGAAATGTTGAATATAAAATACTGTGGTCAAGTCTGTCAAATGCTTTAGTGAAGTCTGTGTAAATTACGTGAACTTGCGAGTTTGCGTCGATAGCATCAGTTATATATTGGGTAATACAAAAAAGATTGGTTGAGGTAGATCTTCCCTTGATGAAACCGTGCTGGTATTCAGTAATGCGATCCTTTACATAAGAAAGTGTTGGTTCATACAGCAAAGTTTCGAAAGCTTTGGAGAAATTGTTGATAATCGTTATGGGTCTGTAATTCTCTATGTTATTTTTTTCTACTTTTTTATACAGGAATTATCTTAGAACATTTGAGTGAATCGGGGAATATGTTAGATTTAATGGCCAGGTTGAATAAAAAAGTGAGAGGAATTGCAAACACGCTAGCACAATCATGTAATAGAAGGGCGGGAATTTTGTCAGGGCCCATCGTAAATTTAGGCTGGATTTTCTTTTAGTGAATTTAAAACTTCTTGCTCTGTAAACTGTTCAATTGTTAAAGAATCAGTATTTGCGTCATGATTGTCCTCAATTAGAACACCTGAAGTGATATAAGAACTACAAAATTATTCAGCAAAACCATCTACCAATTCTTTGTTGCCAACATAATGTCTATCCTTATAATACATATCTGTGGGTAAATTATTACTAGTTTTCTTATTGATAAACTGCCAAAACTTGTTGGGATTGGTCTTGATATTTTTTCAATGTCGCTACAATATTTTTTATATTCAATATCAACCTGATTTTTGACATAAGTTCTTAATAATTTAAACTCCTCGGGTGCAAGAGGATCATCAAGGTTTTTGTAATCACTCCATTCCCTATGCTTAAGTTTAATATTTTTAATAATATTGGACTTGTACCAAGGAGGGTAGCTCGTCCCTTTGATTACAGTTTTTGGAACAGTTGACTCAAGAACGGCATATATTTTTTTATAAAATTTCTCAAAGGCATAATTTACATCAGAAATATTGAATGGAAAATGCCAATCAATATCTGCTAAGTTTTGATAGAGGTCAATCAGATTGGCTTTGCGGTAGTTATAGTAAGTCAGATTAATGGTGTTCTTATTATTTTAATGTTTTTCATGTACATTAAATAGTATCAGGAGCGCTGGATGATGAATATCTTCATGAACTAATATGTCAGGAGCTTCGTCTACTATACAGCTCATATTTGATAAAACTAAGTCAAAAATGTTGTCGTTTCTCTTTTTTATATGATTGTATTGTTCTAAATTTAGAAAATTACTAAAGTTTATTAGAGAAGTAAGACGACTTGTAGGCTTTAGCGAAAGTAAGTAATTGGAATATTCATTAAAATCAAAGTCACCTAGAAATAGAACATTGTTATTTGAATAAATTCCAGTGAAGCAAGTAACATTCGTAACATTCAAGGGTTGTATTGGGTGGTATATAAGTTAAAATTATATAATAATAAAAATCTATTTTAATTTGAACTCCAAGAATGTTAGATGATTTTAAATATTGTACTAAAATTCAATGAGCAATTATTTCCACATATTGGAGTGTAAATATATTATCAAGATATTTTCTCGGATGGGAAATCTGGATGTGGAAGTAGTAATTTCTTAGGTAACGGTTTTAAGTATCCCTTAAATCATCTTTGTAAAGTCTATCAAAATGAATTCAAAATAATTACTATTCGCTCAATTCTGAACATTTGGCTTCCTTTCGGTAGATTCACATTAACTTCATGGAACCAAGTAAGCAGATTTTAGGTTGCTTGAATATAGGACTGACTGACGGCCATGATTGTTTCTGTACCAAATGGCTGAAACACATTAAAGTTCACCTTTTATATACCACATAGCTAAGTTGTATTACTTTTTTTTTTGTAATATTTTGCGGGCTATAATAATAAAAGAGTGTATTATTATTATTATTATAATTATTGTTATTGTTTTAGATTTGATAGATGATTTTTACTAAAATGAAATGGCTATATAATAAAAAAAAAATCGTCTACATCTGCAAGTATTGATTCAAACATTGCGAATATTCACACATGTCATCCATATTCAAGATGTAGAGTCGAATTTTTCTTTTACCTCTGTTTCGAACCTGATGCTCATGAATAGGTTAGTAATAAAAGGTTGCAGTCCCTTCATGTTGGTTGGAAAATGTTTTATTGATTTGGAAGCAATCTTATTTCATGCAATGTTTAGTGAGTTTACTAAATAGTTTAAAGACTTTTTGGCAGTCATAAGGCCCAACGTATCTAACTATTTACCTGAATTTTAAATTCATTTTATACATTATTATGTTACGTCAAATGAGAATACACGTTGGGATATATTACCAATTTTCTTAACAAACATAGCGTATGTTGCATTTCATACTTTTAAACGTTTATCCTATCCATAACATGTAAATATTCTGAAAGCCCGCGGAGTAGTAGCATATGAGTAGTAGATCTTATCCCCAAACATTCTCGCTATTATCCTCTTGTACATTAAGTGGGCAATTTCACATCAACCGTGTGAGTGTGCATAATGCTCCAATATTTTATACTAGATTGCATGTAACGTTATCCGAGAATTAACATAAGAAACCCTAGAAAAATTATTTTCTACCTGTTCTAAACGAATTTTTTTGTTTTGTTTAAACAAATGAGACACGCATGCCTATATCTCTACGAATATTTTTTTTTTTTTGACTGATAACTATGCGTTGTGACCCAGTACGGAAAAATTCACATTTATGACAACCAAGTAAGGTGAGAATTATGTCATTTAACAAAGCTGACTACAGTTCGGACGTCAGATTAGAGTTCAATATCAATAGATAGTATTAGGCCGTCGAGATAATCTTAATAGAAATGAAAAAATATATATTGCCACATAAGAATATCTTTTTTGTAATTAAAAGGATTTCAAAATGATTGAAAAGTTTAACTGTGCATTTTTTAAAATTTTTGAATCTCACAGAGTACTGTGACACATACTGATGAACATACGGACGAACAGCAAACAAATCATTCTTCAAGAGTACCTATCCGTTTTGAGAACGTCACCAAAAATACCAAAATTCATTTGAATGTAAATAGAATTGAAATAAGATGATGCAATATTTTATAAAAGCTTCTTCATTAAATGCTTGTTAAAACAGAGTGTACCCATGCCATTCTTGAAGACTGAGGTACTGAAGTAATTTTTCGGTCTCTATAATAATTTTACAAAAACCAGGAGCAAAAACTGCAATTACGTAAAATAGCTTAACGAGCTTTTGGATATTCTTCCAAAGGCTGTCAAATCTTCAATTTAGACCGAAATTTTGTTCAATATCGTCTCGTTATCGGATATGAAATTTGCAGACTTTAAATGGCTGAGCTTCATTCACCATATGAGGTCACTGGGCGTCTTACTGTGAGAGTCCACGGTTAATTGAATTATACCGGTGGCAGCATATTTTGACGTCTTGATACGATTACGTATTTGCTTACTTAAATCGCGTCATTTTGGTATTTTACTTAAAAAAAAAAGGTGCAGGATCAATTGACTTCAGTTTTGTCGCAGAGAGTTCAGAAAGGCATTTAAATAAAACAGTAGGTACCCTTTATTTCTTGACGGAAATGTTTGGTTTCATTTTTTGTCCAGTAATTGGAAAAATATTAATGGCAAATTCAATTAAATTAATTGAAAAATTTGTTGTCATGCACAATATGCCATAGAATTGGACGAAAATGGTTAATCGGGAGTTTTTGGGGTCGCTGACCACGAATCTGAAGTCCAAATTTGGGAAATTCAAAATAGCGGACCAGAAATCGGGCCATTTTTCAGAAAAAATGAGAATGGATTCTTGCCTTTAAAAATCTTTACTCGGTCGCTGATTACGAATTCGAGGTTTAATTTGGTAAATTCAAAATGGCGGACCGGAGGTAGTCAATTTATCAGGAAGTACTCGGGGGTTTTTGAGGTCGCTAATCATGAATCAGAGGTCCAATTCAAAATGGCGGACCGGAATAACAGTCAATTTCTTCGAAGAACTCGTATTCTTTTCTTTTTTGGGCTGAAAGTAGGAACTGGGGTTTTTTCGTTATTGCTGATAACGAATCTGATGTTCAATTAGGAAGAATTCAGTATGACTGCTTCCGGTCCGCCATTTTGAATTTACCAAATCAGACCTCATATTCGTAATCAGCGACCTCGAAAACCCCCGAGTACAGATTTTCAAGGTCAAGATATCCACTCTCATTTCTTCTGGAAAATTGCCCGATTTTCGGTTCGCCATTTTGAATTTCCCAAATTGGATTCATGTTCAGCGACCCCAAAAACCTCCGCGCAACCATTTTCGTTTAATTCTATGGCATACTGTGTATGATTGATTTTTTTATGTAATGTAGTGCTACGTAAACTATTCTTGAATAACACAAATAATTTCTGCAACGCATATACATCAAAAATACATTAATATAAATATGTTAGCAATACATCCCTTCACCCTTCGAGGGCCTCTGTCTTAGTGACATCACTTAACTATTGGACGATCATGCCTGTCCCGAACGAAACCGAGCCAGTGGCGTCAGCCAAGATGCGCGTCAAGCAGAATATAAAATACCCTTGTCAATGATGTACGCATGGCAATAAATTCGTACTAAATTGTGGTTTTTAGTCTTATTTGGGGTAGAACCCCTATAAACGCTAACAAATATAAAAACTAGCACAAGAAATTATACATTTTAAATCGAACAACAAAATAAAAAAAATGAACAGGAGTAATATTTCCTACATAAAACTGAAATAGCCACACAGAAATTAAAGTCTACCAAAGTAGCGGGGGTGGATAATATTACGGCCGAGTCACTTTAAATTAATTGATGAATGTAGAGTGATAACCCTCCACAGTATATGCCACATAATATGGGAGAATCTGTCCCAAAGATCGGGTAACACCATCTTGGTATCACTAAATTCTCGCCGTATATAATATATAAATTAATGTGTCATCTGCAAATAGATGCACATTTCAACGTTTTATTTATTTCACTATGTCATTTACTACAAACAGCACAAATAATTAAAGTTCCAACACTGATCCTTGTGGTACATCGAAGTCATTGTCTATTACACTAGATTCACTATTTCCATATTTTGTTTGTTGTGTTCTTTTAGTTAAATAAGATTCAATGGGAAATGACATATGTCTGTGATGACTATAGTTTTCAATCCAGACTTCATCACGGAATCTTGGTATATAATTCCAAATTTTTTAATTCAACATTTTATTTTGGTCTACTGCAATCGGTAATTCTATATACTGTGTAACATTCCAATCGGTTCCATAGCTCCCGCAAGAGTTTAATAAACAGTGGTATCGATCTCTTGAAAAATATAATAAAATCTGAACCCAAACTTCGGATCGCTTTGAGATTCTTGGAATGCATACCATGTATACCTTCGCGCAAAACTCGAACATGGAAGCCACGTACTCAACACTCATCGCTTGTCGTCGGCGGTGTTATTTCATGAGATAAAATATTTGTGGAGCGCGAAGGAAGTTATTGTAAAACTATGAACACAACTATGCTGTAATTAAGTTGATATATATATAAAACTCAGTCGTGTCAAACTCCACTGCATTGCCTATATGGCTGTATGGGACACTTAAATGATTAAACGTATTATAAAGTGGACAGTACATCAAATATAATATCTAAAATATTGCTTCGTTGAACGTATTGAAGTATCTGGAAATGAGAAAACGTGCAAACTTTTTGAATTTCATTTATCAGCGATGCCTCTAAAGTAGTTTACTCGATGATGCCTACATGGTTGTCGAAACGAGTGTCAGAATTCGAGTGTAGTGTTCAAGTGTTTTGATGCTCATGGAAACTACTTCAGAGGCAGCC
Source organism: Stenurella melanura (assembly GCA_963583905.1). NCBI lineage: Eukaryota > Metazoa > Arthropoda > Insecta > Coleoptera > Cerambycidae > Stenurella > Stenurella melanura. The sequence continues at coordinate 155,925,122 of OY757311.1, forward strand.
CACTAGGACCCTGTCTTTTTCCGCAACTAAGACCAATCACCGAAGCCAGGAACTATTTTTTTACTTACCGGACAGCGACCATGTGTCTTATATCCCACCGAAGGATGGTATATTCACTACGCAATACTCGTCTAGCATTGCACAGTTTCTTAGAATACGCTGATATATACAAAATGTTCGAAAGCGACGTGAGGTTGCTGGGCTTCTCTGGAGGTCACTGTCCAAATAACAACCACGCCTACTGTTGCTTCACTTTTCGCATCGACTACAAGTATAGTGACGAAAAAACTGCGCCCGCTCCCAACGAACTATGGACGGCATATGAAAATTTACTTGATTTCATTTTTATTTTCATGCGGTAACTGTGACTTTTAGCTCATATACTGTAAATGGGAAAATGTCGCAAAATAGCATCTTTGTATTAAAATTCAATTTAGTAAATCACAATTCATCCGAGAGATGAGAAAAATATAAAAAAATCATTTAAAAGACGGCATATATAGCGTACACTTTTCCGTCATTTTCCCGCATAATTGATTACAAAATATACATAAAATTTTATGAATAAGACATTTTTATTATACTCTTTATTAACGGTAATTTTCTGATAGTAAAATATTATTGTTCAAGGTCATAACGTACGATATTTAGGTTATTGAATATTTTGTTTACATAATATACGCAATTCCACTCAATCGATAAACAACTACTATTAAGAAGTTATTGTATAAATCTCATTTCTATGGATATCACTCAATAGTACAGGTATACAGTCATGTACAATATGCTGATTACTCAACAGTATTTCATTTGCTATGACTACGAACACAAAGATAGATTGTTTATACTCTCACAACACAATGGATGTCATAAATGCAATATAAAATCATCACACTATTGTTTTCATTTATAAAATCCTGAATACGGAGAAAGCCAGAAAATTATCAGTTTTCAATTCACAAAGATGGGTAGTTACTAAGATGTGTAGGCCGTTAGCAGGATGGGCCTTTCATAAATAATAGAAACATGTATGTGGCTAAACGAAATATGCGACAACTTAGTACCACTAAGAACTGAGCCAAAATGAGATTTACCGCTCCATAGGGCTCAATATTAGCCCATGTTCGTTTGTATTTCTCAAAAGTCTAGCTGACATTTGAAATAGTTTAGACTACACCTATTACAGATGATAATTGTATTATTTTTAAATCTTATTGCTGGTTCTCGGTACTAATAAATGCAACCAAAGATGGTATCGAGCAAAATAGCATTATGTTGGCTTCAAGCAGGCACCCGATATAACAAGCTTTTGTTAATCTCAACTCAGAGGCTAAAAAGATAGGCGTCGAGGTAAGTGAGAAGAGAATCAAATACTATATATAATTATACACGTACTATTTCAGATCACCTGGGATACCAACCGAAGACAACTTCAGAATTTGAAAAGTCCACAACTGTTTAATATCTGGGTTTGCTTGCCATTCAAAGTAACAACTGTGTTAAATACATAAGAACTAGAGAAATGAGCGATGGTAGGTTTCGAAGGTAATATTCAGCAACGACTATGATAGTTTAGGATATGCGAATGGGACAGAAGAAGAAGGATATTGCAGCGGAAGCCTCACACCAAAACAAGTAAAGGATGATATATGAGAGGACATTTATAGTTGTAACTATTATTAATTTAGTTATTACTAAAATAAAAACTTCAAGGCTCAGGATCGTAAATCGTTTAATGGTTGTGAAATATAGTTGAAATAGTGATAATAATTCTTTGTTACTTTTTTCCAAATTCTTGTTGTTATTCCCTTTTTTGTTTTGTTTTCTTGTATCCTGGTTACATGTATAATTTTGGAAGTAAGTAAGCGGCCACAGATACTCCCCTGTTAGGAAATAAAGGAGTTAATCAACCGCAACACTAGTTGATGGCAAATCGAACTCGCTTCGATTGTGGGGCGACAACATACTTGCCGTCTAAAACAAAAACGGGCTTGACTCTGTCAACATTGACAGTTAATGTCTTTCTTTTAAGCCCTTTTAAAATGGTAAAAAGCTTATCAGTACGAGATAGTACCCGAAAGAGCCTTCGTAAGAAAAAGCAAAATTATGTTTAACACGCTCATTGCGAATAAAAACAAAATCGCACGTTAAAATGTCAGAACTGACAAATGGCTTGAATTTAATGTGTGAAACAGGAGAAATGAAAGTTAAATTCGCAAAATATGTGCGCAATTTATCAAGAAAATAAGGAACATTAGGAGAATCATATGATTTAGTAAAAAATTCACCAGGTAGTCGCAAAGTTTGACCAAAAATAAGTTCAGTAGAGGAACATTGCAAATCGTCTTTAGGTACAGAGCGAAAAGCCAACAATACTATAGGAAGTTCGTCCACCCAATGTGTAGTATTAGCTCTAGCTGTTAAAGCAGCTTTAAGTGTTCTATGGAAATGTTCCACCATACCATTACTTTGGGGATATTATAGTTTATATAGTTACCTTGTAACTATCATTAATTTATTTATTACTAAAATAAAATCTTCAAGGCTCAGGATCGTAAATGGTTGTGAAATATAGTTGAAATGATAATGTTTTGTTACTTTTTTCCCCAAATTCTTATTCCTTTTTTTGTTTTTTTCTTGTATCCTGGTTACATGTATAATTTTGGAGGCAAGTAAGCTACCACAACATCATCTAGTAATATGGGATCACATTATGATCAGATTCTACCGAGCTTAAGGCTACACGGTAAGAGGTAATTGTGGAATAGGAAACAAGATAGGTAATTTACCTTGGAGTCCTTTTTTACAATATAGGAAGATGCGAATATGAGACTCGATAAGGTTGACGTGACAGGAATATCACATTCCAATTTGATCATCCATTCATTCCTTACACCTCTGAGACGTGGACAGACAGATCCAAAGAATGTGCCCAACAGTTATGGTTTATTATTAAAGGTTCACCTTGTATACTACATAATTTAAACTTAAACACATCCTGAGTATTTTTAATGTACACAGAACAACTAATAGTACTACGTGATTTGAAACCGTCAGTGAAAATTGTACAAGGGGAGTGGAATCTAGATATAATTTCCTGCATAATGAAGTAGTATCTAGTTGTGTCATTATATTTGGATATTCTAACCATAGATGGAAAAAGTAAACGTTGTACGTTGAATTAAAGAAGAGCAAATTACTATACTACCTCAACGACGACATGATTTATTTTGCGAGTACGGATTTGTCAAATCTGTTAAATAGTAATGTTTAAAACAGCAGCTGCAGCGGCTGAGTTTAAAGTTTTAAAGTTGGTATATGGAATCAGAAGTAATTTATTTAACCGACTAAATGAAACTAAATTCTTGTTCAAATTAAGAAAAATATTCCATATTATCTCATTCCTTTTAAAGCTTTGTTTATTTACTTTTTAGTAATTTTGTGAGTGTTTTTGTGTCTGAGATTTTTAAGGTTGTAATTTAATTGTTAATTGTTAGAAGCATCACTTGTACAAAGTTATATTAAGACCGATCAATCCCGCTCTCATTAATATTTTTAAACGGTGCTTGTTAATTAAAAGCAACACAACTTAGGAAAACATCAATTCTGTTTAACATTTTCCTTCGTTATTTGTCTTTCAACCAAATAAGAATATTCCCCTTCATAATACAAACAAAAAAGATGCCAAGTCTTGGGTGTTTCCTCGAATCAAAAAACTTTTAATTGGCCTCTGAAATATGTTCTTCTGTTTAGTGGTTAACATCTAAGAGTAGGTGGAGCAATTTTGAAAGAGAGTTTGAATTTCAACTCATCAGGGGTATAAGCTGTGGCGTAACCCTAAAAGTTTACAACTAAACTGTTGACTTTACGACTTCTGAAAGGACCTCTGTACATAAGTAAATACCACTGTCCCTGGAACATTAAAAAAAAACAATGGGTCCATTTCAAGTCTCAAATACCGGCGAAATTTCCTACTAAATATTAATTCTACAGAAGAAGAAATTTGCTTTGTTTTATACATTTGTGTTTTTGCGATTCGATTTGTTAACAGCTGTTTCACATCAAATGTAACATCTTAGAATCATAATTCTATTAAAATGGATGACAATTTTATCCATAATGATATACATCCGTCATAAAATTTTCATATACGGGGTATCTGGTAAATCGACGCGGAACCTGAACAGGGAGGTAAAGGAAATATCAGTTGACATCTATCTGATCAAACATGCCTACATGAAAAATACCACGATTTTCTTATAATGGAGATTTTGTATTTTTTTCTAAATCTCCATGTTTCATCATTTATGAAAGTATTACGCACTTAGTTTAATTTTTAATATACTATTTTTTTCTATCCCGTTGTATCCCGTGTGTTTTGGGCATAAAAACCTAATGTACGACTATCGAACCAGTCTATATCAAAAATATTAATTGTTGGGCCATTTTTTAGTTATTAACTTCACATACAGTTAGTAATATTTTCATTTTGTGTGTTTTAATTATGTTATTGTAAAAATTCTTTGTTTTACCGCTCTGGCCAGATCGTGTTTAGTTTAGTTTAATTATTTACCGTATACGAATTCTTATTGTGTACAGTTTGCTTTGTATTTTGTTCTGTCAGATGGACTAATGATTCGTTTATATGATTATTTTGATGAAAGTTTTTGTAAAGTTTACTCACAACTCTCTGATGTCAATTGCTCTGCTTTGTTTGGGTATTTTGTTTAAATCATTAAAGTAAGTTAAATTCAACGATTCGTTTTATTTACCCTCAAGAAATTACGTTTCAATTTGTAGGAAAGAAATTGTAATGGTAATTTGAGCAGTCAAATTTCAAAGTCTTCATTATTCAACCGCAGTCTTTAGTTTTGTTTCTGTTTGTAATTCTAGAACAGTTTACTATAGTTCTGCTGTCAGTTGAGCACGGCTGTGAATTTCCTCAATATAGACAAGTTTTTCCAACAAACCCCTCACGTAAAAGTTCATTAGTGTCAAATCTGGGGACACTGATGGCCACAGAAGCTGTCAGCTGGCCACTGACAAAGTAAATTCCAGTAAACAAATAATATAAAGAGTTAGCACGAATTACTATCACGCAAATAACTAATTCTAACTTGTTCTGTGCCAGAATAGCGAACGAGAGGTGAAAGTATTTGAATTGATATTCCTAGGTTTTTACTTCCTAGTCCTCTGGGACAGGTCCGATTTTGATAATTTTTTTTTAAACGTGTGTTTAATATTATTCAAAATTAGAAACATTCCAAGTGGCGCAAATAATTATTTATATTGTTTCGGGGTGGATGTCACCCCTTCTCGGGGGTGGAAATTAGTAAACTCAAAATAACCGCAGAAACCGCTAGGAGATGAATTCTAAGCAGAAAATGATCTATGGAGTTTTTTTCGATAAATCAATATTTTTCGAGTTAGTTGCGATTGAAAATATTGATTTATCGTCCAAAATATGCATGTTTTAGAGCGACTACCCACGAGTAACTCGAGAACCTACGTTTTGTCAAAAATAAATTAGGAGCAAAAATGAAGCTTATAAAATAACAAATCGATTAGTTTTCCTTATTTCCTTAGATGCAATAAGATCCAATTTATGGCTGGTTGAAGGTGGCTCAATATGAACCTTTCAACTTTAAATAACGGAGGAACGACGAATTTTAGGAGGAAAACTTATATATTTTTTAAAGTACTTAAAATTACCTTTAACCTTTACTTTTACTAAAGCTCATTGTTTAGTAAAAGTCGTTAGCATAAAATCCTACGGAGTTATAATGAAAATGGCTTACCCGCAAAAATTGAAATTAACCGTAATCTATTCACGATTTACTTTATTTCGGTACTAACAAGATGTTCTAGAAGTTTGAACGGTTTAGAAAGCGTAGATTTGGAAAGAAATTTGATTGAAATGATTTTTTGAATTTTCGAAAAAATTTTCTTTTTTCCAAATAACTCGAAAACTAAAGAAGATACGTAAAAGATGCAAGAGTGCAAAAATTTAAGGTTTTTTGCAAAAGAATGGTGGTTTTCATTTCTCTAGGATGAAAATTGATTGAAATATAACCGTTTTAGTTCAAATTTAAGTGCAAGGACCAGCTTCTCCGAGCCCTTTAAATCAAAAAATTTCAAAAACGAAGGGTTCAAGGAAGTTCAACATTACAGGCCCTTGTAGCCCTTAAAATTCCTTGCATAATGAAGCAATGTATTAAGAATGAAGGAAGTTATCGTTAAAAAACCAATACGAATAAAGAACAGGCGGTCCAACTACGTGCATTGCCTCCCACAAAATACTAAGCAGCTGAACATTTGAAGAGGGTCTATTTACAAGTTCAGTTGTGGCCTGGGAATAATATATTATATTTCCCATTAAAATTATCATACTGCTAACACCCTGTATATCGCTTTCATAAATATATAAATATATTTTTAGTGCAAAATTTTAGATAATCAATAAGAGCAATATTGAAATCAAACAATAAAATTTATAAAAAAACCGCTGCCTAAGGAATCATTACTTCCACATCCAGATTTTTCATCCAAGTCACTTTAAAAGGAAACAACTTGACTAGATTTGCACTTTAGTATGTGGAAATTATTGAACATAGAATTTTAATAATATTTGGGGCAGATGTCATAGAAAAATTTAAGGCGTTGGTGTCTACCATATACGTTAAAAATGAAATTTCTAGTTTACACTACTTATTTTCCCCTATTCACAACCTACCACCTTCCACCCCTTCAACGGAATCATCTCAATCAGATGCGGTACTAACTTTCAAGTGAATATCTCAATTTTATGTTGACAATCCTGTTAATAATGAAGTGAAGGTGTTGGGGTTTGAAAAATATTAGAAAGAAATTTAAGGCTTCAGTATCTAGTATATACACCAAATTGCAAATTTCTGTACTCTTGCTAGCTTGATTTACTTATTTTCCCCTATTTACTCCTATTTAACCCCCAACCCTACAACGGAATCATCCCAAAATATAATCGGCTCGGTGGCGCAATGCTAAGGCGTTTGGCTTGCGACCACGGGGTCCCGGGTTCGAATCCTGGCCAGGGTATGGATGTTTAGTGGCGTTTTTCATTTGTTACCGAGATGGTAGCAGTGTACTAGACCGCTGTTGGGTGGCACAACATGTCTAGTCCCTGATATCTATCCTGAGTTCGAGTCTCAGCTGCGGTAGATGGCAATATCGCAGGGAATGGTCGTTGTGTTGATGTCTATGTGTACGTGTCCTGGTTGAGTGGTGGAATAGCATTAGCTAAACTCCGCCAGGACGTTAATATAAATAAGACGATTAAAAAAATATCGTTATAATACATACGTCTACCAAATTTCAAGTGTATATCTCAATTTTATTTTGTCAACCCCTTTAATAATGGAGTAAGGGTGGTGGGGGGATTGTAAAATATTATTAAGAAAACTGAGGCCTTGGCCTCTACGACATAAACCGAATTTCAAGTTTCTGTACTCTCACCAGCATGCCTTACTTATTTTTCCCTATATACCTCTACTTATCCCCACTCCTTTAACGCAAACATGTCAAAATATAATCTAGTTTCAGATGTCGTTATAATACATGTACCAAATTTCAAGTGAAAATCTAAATTATATTCATCAACTCTTTTAATAACGGAGAGGGTGGTGGGGGGATGGAAACTATTATAAAAAACATGAAGCCTTCGCATCTAATATACACACCAAATCCCAAATTTCTGTACTGTTACCAGCTTACCTTACTTATTACCTCTATTTAACCCACAACCCTTCAACGGAATCATCTCAAAATATAATCTAGTTCCAGTCTAGTTCCAAGTCTTTATAATACATACGTGTACCAAATTTCAAGTGAATGTCTCAATTTTATTTTATCAACCCATTTAATAATGGAGTAGGGGTATTGGGGAGTTGAAAAATATTATAAAAAAATCTGAGGCCTTGGTTTCTAGTACATACACCGAATTTCAAGTTTCTCTGCTCACACCAGTTTGCTTTACCTATTTTTCCCTATTTACCCCTATTTAACCCACAACCCTTCAACGGAATCATCTCAAAATATACACCAGTTCTAGATGGCGTTATAATACATAGGTGTACCAAGTTTCAAATGCATATTTCTCCCTATTTAACCCCCAACCCTACACCGTATATCTTCGAAAAACAATCCAGTTCCAGATCTCGTTATATTATATACGTGTACAAAATTTCAAGTCTATATCTTAAACCGTTCCGGAGAAAACGTGCGGACAAAAAAGTTACAGATAGACCGACAGACAGGCAGAAATTTTTTTTTCGCTCAAATTTAAAATCTCGACGTTTCATGACGTTCTAAACCTATTTCAAGAAAATAAAAATTTGAAATTTTTTTTGCGGTTACTATAATTCCAATCCACTACGTGGATGTGGAAGTAATAGCAAAATATGAATCTAAAACAAATAAATATTTATAGACAATAACATTGTCTTTAGCTAAAATTCTTTTTTGAATGTCAACGAAAACTTTCCTATTAGAATTCAGTTGTGGTGGTCGTGAGCTCGTTAGATCGAGATGAATGGCCGACATTGGGGAACAAAAAAGATTAGGTTTCTGACGATTTAGCTTGATAAAGCGGTTTGTCAACCGAATTGCCTCAGCTCCCGTTTACATTACCTCTTGTGTTTGCTTAAATGGTATTTTCGTATTTTACGGTCACAATTTCGATTGCTTCTCTTGTTTGCAACCATTAAATGTGCTTTCTGTGTTTCAGTTAAATGCTAGAAAATATTGTAAACTCAATTATTGGCACTGGGAAATATAAACAGCTATAATCGCAATATAAATAGTTGTTATGCGAAAGATGTCAGAAGCAAATGTTTTATAGAAAATAAATGCATTTGTATAAATATTATTATTACTTTAATTCGGACTACTATAAGACCTGTCATCAGGTAATAATGTATGGTTTCAAGAACTTCGGGTTATTTTGAGAAAATCCATTTAACAGAAAATTATTTTCTTGAAAATTCATGCTCCGTACAAAGACCAAAAACCTTTTAGGCAATTCCTTGTTTCTTCATATTGAATAAAATATTAGGTGTGTCAAAGTCATGTGATAAATATCCAAAATAATATTTTTTAATGACTACACACACACAAAAAATTCCCTGTACCACAAATCAGACCATCATGTTTTTATGAATTTTGACGTGTTGACGAATTTTTTTGCCGTGCCGAAATCGCGAAAAATGCCGCGTCAATGACAAAAAAATGACAATTTTGCGATTTAAGAAAAATTAAGATGAAATTGAACAACTTGAACATCAGATTCGCATTTAACACATCAAAACGGAAAATTATTGTTTGTTTTTTGGTACAGAGAATTTTTTTCTGTGCGGCCATGTTTTGAAAGCAGAAAAAAGTTGTATTAAAAATTTGGAAAAACCCCTATGAAAAAAACAAACCTTTAAAAAGGAACAAATAATTATATTCACTGGCTAGAAACACTGGCTATTTCTTTATCTGTAAATATATTGTTGGACCATGGATTAATATTTCTAATCTCTTTTCTTCTTTTCAGGAAAAGTTAGACGGTAACTTTTGGTGAAGCTGTACGTCAAAGAGCATCATTGTAGTGCTGCTAGATGGTCATATGATAAAGAGAGACTAACTGATATAACTCTGGGCTAATTAGAATATCTCATGGATTGCAAGATGTCGTGAAGAAGAAGACGAAGAAGAACGAAGACAAAGAAGAACAGAAGAAGGATGAACGGAAGAAGAAGAAAAGAAGGAGGCAATGGGTAAGTATAAGAATAGGGATACGGAAAAGAAACATCTGAAAGATACGGACCAAAGTAGGAAAAGGGAGAAGAAGAATAAAAGGAAGGAGAACATGTTTCTAATTACAACAAACGTGAAAAAAACTAAAGATACTAGATGATGCCTTTCCACAATGTGGCTTATAGACTTCCTAGTAGCAGATGGGACTGCCAGGCAAAGGCTAGAAAGGCTGGAATAGCTAGTTTCGGTATTTCATTAGTGGTCGTGTAATTTTACATCTTTTACTAGACATCATGTAGCTTACAAAATTACGGCTCATAAATCAATCAATATTATCATTTGTATGTAATTTTTAATGACCTAAATGCATATAGGTAATTATAATTTTATCCACCAAATATACATTTGTAAATATGAGCGCTTACCACATGCATTTCCGTTCGAATAATAAATTTGTAAATAATAGCGGCGATTAAAAGCTTTATAATTATTCATTTTTCACTTTTGACATAACGACGGTTTCGAAATTTCAAATAAAAATATCTTTACTCCATCATCGCGCAAACTGACCGAACAAATTGTAGTTGGAGAAATAATGCAGGAAAAAATAGTGTAATAACATAATAAATTATGGCTGGCTAAAAAGACATAGGGGTATATGTAAAATGATTCCAAAAGATTTTGAACTAAATTCAGTATCAATAGACTAAAAATAGGAAAAGCAATGTACTCCTAGGGTTTTAGCCCCCACATTATTGACCCCATAGTACCTTTATAAAATTTTTCGTTTCATTTTTTCTCTGAAAGTTGTGCATATTTTCATGAAAAAATAAGAATATATATGTCATTTAAATATATCTAAATAAAAATTGGGCTTGTGTTTCACCAGTATAATTACAAAAAAATTTTCAAAAAAGAAGAACATTTTGTTCTTATGAAAATTATGATTCACGTACGCGAAATTATATATACTCATCCTGTTACACCCTTTTGTAGTCATTTAGGTAATAACATACCGTTTACGGAAAAAAAACACAAAGAATACTTTTTATAGGAAATAAAATTGTTTTTGTGCGTTTTTCTAGGACAAAAATTAACTGACTTATTTTATAAATGCGTATTTATAATCGAAGAAGACATATCGCACATATAGTTAAATAAATAAGAAAATATTGAGTATTTCAAGCAAATGTTGTTCATAGTGTTTTAAAACTTTTGAGATTATTATCTTTTAATAATAATTATTTTTATCGTTCTGTAATATATATATTTTTAAAATACTCGTAAGAAATTGTATCTCAAAATGTATCTGCAAGTTGTTTGATTTTATAATTTTTCTATGAAAAATCCATTTTCACTAGAAACTACATTAAAAAAATTGGTAAAGGAACTTCTGTCTTTATCTTTGCATGGCGGTTACTCTAAAAAATTATTAATTACGAAATGACATTGAGAACAATAATCGGAATATAGTTATTACTATTATTACAAAGAAAACCTGATAACTTTTGGTCGAAAGAATATAGTGCTCATCCAACAGCAAAAATACTAAATAACAGGTGCCTAATATGGAAGGCTTGCGCAAATACCTCTACAAATGTCCACCATAGTTGAATTTTTTCTTGGGATGACCACCCTGTACATTTTTCAATAAAAGTATAATAATTGCATATGCCAAATATTATTGCCATCTGTCACATTTTCAATTCCACATTCACGTAGTGGAGTGAAAGTATTGGTAGCGGTTTGAAAAATTTCATTATTTTCTGAACACTTCAAAAATGTTGGTAAAAAATTTTCAATTTTTTTTTTCTTGAAATAGGCTTAGAATGTCATGAAACCTGGAAATTTTAAGTTTGAGTAAAAGAAATGTTTTCTTCTGTTCTATAGTAGTGGTAAAAGAACATTACAATTTTTTTCAAAAAATAAATCAATTTTTTTTAAATAGGTTTGGAATGCCATGAAACGTGGAAATTTTAAATTTGAGCAAAAATAATTTTTTACGCCTTTTATTCTAGGTATTCGCAATAAAAGTTTCAAAACATTTTTCCCTCTGAATTTTTTTTTCTGAAATAGATTTAGAATGTGATGAAACCAGGAAATTTTAAATTTGAGCAGAAAAGAATTTCCATCATATATTTTATGGTAAAAAATGTTTAAAATATTCTTTGACAAAATTTTCAAATGATCTTTCTTTTTAAATTTTGTTTATGATATGGATTTAGAATGTCATGAAACGTGAAAATTTTAAATTTGAGCAAAAAAAATTTTCCACCTTTTATTCTAGGTAGTAAATTTCCACTTCATTTTTTTTTTCTGAAATAGATCTAGAATGTGATGAAACGTGGAAATTTAAAATTTGAGCAAAAAAAATTCCATTAGTAAAAAAATTTAGAAACATTTTTCTTTGACAAAATTTTCAAACTTTTCCTTTTGAAAAATGTTTATTTATGAAATGGATTTAGAATGTCATGAAACGTGGAAATTTTAAATTTGAGCAAAAAAAATTTCCCATTTTCAAAAAGTTTTAAAATTTTTTTTTTCTGAAATAGGTTTAGAATGTAGACATTTTATATTTGAGCGAATTTGTTTTTATTATTTATTCGATTTAGACGGTCCGCCCTGTACATTTTCCAGTGAGGGTGTAACCATTTCTTCACTGGTAGTAGTGTCAGCTACCTACCAAATTTGACTCTTATCCGTCAAGTAGTTTTTTAGATAATGCACCAACAGACAGACTGACGGAATTGAAAAACCTATATCTACATGATCTGAAACGTGAAAATATGAAAAAATCTCGGAGGGTGATTTTTTCTCGAATACAATACTTCCCTTCGGTATGGGAGGGAAGTAAAAATAAAAAAACTTGCAGCTACATTTTGAAGTTCTATCCCTTACGAGCCTTAAAAAAGTTATTACAAATCGATAAACATTGGAAAGCAGAGAGAATATTGTCCACGTTACTAGCACTTTCTATCACTGTGCGCCTGTCTGTCTGTCTGACGTCTCGACCGTCACATTTCTTGTAGGTCCGGTAACTTAAGAAAGAAGAGTGCGGTTGAACTTTGGACAATAAATTAATGTTAATTGAAGGAAGAAGGATTTTGAACAAAATCAGTCAGTAAATAGAAGTGTTACTAATAATATACCTAAAACATATTGTCATTTTATTTACAAAAAACTGGGAAGACTATAATGTTTATCCTAGTTATCTACACAATTACAAAGTTTTACCCGGTCATGAATTTTTATGAAACTGAAAGTCGTTTTTCCTGTACTAAAATGTTTTAGTGTAATAAGAATATTCTGGGAAATAACCAAGGCCCTAGCGTACGTTATCTATATGCCACGTAAACTGATACAAGTATTACCATTAATCAAGCTGCGATGCAACCACTCTACATACTTTCATCGCTGGCCGACCAAACAATTTCCAAGCCAACGTAGACTCCATTCCTATCTTTGTATCAAACGAACGTTTTCATGACATTTCGATTTTGTGACACAAGCGTTGATCGCACACGATGTCGGTTTTTGTACTTTGGATCGACACGCTAGAATGAGCGCTTTCACACGACCAAATTGTCGTTCTAAAACCAAGAGATAGCCGATGACCTAAGGATTCCTGAAAGCTTTTACAAAGCGTGCTTGCATGACAAAGCTGTGGGAATTCGGCTGAAGGGGAAAACGGGGAAATCAGCTTGACAAGATTAGTTGTAAACAAGAAATAGTTATAAACATAGTCATACAGTCAAATTATAGATAACTGACGATATTCACTTACGCTATAATATAATTTAAAAAAATCATCGATACAAAATTAAACACACTAAAAGATCTTATTACGAAACCGAATTTTTAAAATCAAGTAACAAATCAAAAACTGCTTAATAATAATGATAATAATAATATCTTTATTGCCCAACAGAAAACCCAGGGCAATGTGAATAACACTAAGAGAACTAAAAATATACAAACATGAAAATTGTACTGTATTCAAATAGTTGCAATATGTAGTTTAACAATTTAAAGAATTACTAAGTATCATGTAGACTTCTATCATCGAGATGTTCAATAGCTACTTCTACTAATTTATTGACCGAACAATGGTTAATGTCACATAAATTGCATAAACTGGTAAAATTTTGACACATAACGTGTATAGGAGATTTCATTACAATATTCGTTCGATACATTTTACATCTAAATGTTAGATTCTGTCTTATGTTAGATCTCGGAACTTGAAAGTTAATATCATGAAGTAAATCAGGAAAGTCAATCATATTATTTAACGACTTAAACAAAAATATTAATGACGTACAAGTTCTCCTTAAATCTAGGCTGATGATATTAAAACTATCGGATAAGTGCTTATAACATATTCCTCTTTCGGGATAAATACCATCAGTCTTAAATGTCAGATATTTTAAAAATCTTCTTTGAACCCGTTCGATTTTCAACTTTTGACAAGCATAAATAATATGGATACCAGATTAAAGCAGTATATTCAAGCCTGGATCGGACATAAGTGAAATATAAAACCTTTAAGACGTCAATATCAGTAAAGACTTTACAATTCCTTACAATGAATCCATAAAACCTCGTCGCATCAGATACTTTTAAGCTTATATGATCATTGAAAGAGAGCTTGCAATCAAACGTTACACCTAAGTCTTTATAGGAGTTACAGCGCGATAATGTTTTGTTGTCGATATTGTATGCGTATTCATATGTAAATTGTTTCCTTGTAAAGCTCATAATCTTGCATTTCGAGGTATTAAGACGTAATTTGTTATCTGTACACCAAGATTGGACATGATCCAGTTCACATTGCAACTCTTTACAGTCATCAGTTCAAGTTATTACTGAATATATTTTTAAATTATCAGCATTGAAGAGTCTAAAACAGTCAATAACATCATCTAAATCATTAATAAATAAAAGAAACAAAAGAGGGCCAAGGTTAGATCCTTGAGGGACACCAGAGGTAACAAAATATTGAGGTGAATTGAAACCATTGTACGTAACATATTGCTCTCTCTCTCTCTTACATAAACGAGATTTAATTCTATGACTTGGGCATGAAAGCCTTTTGCCAGTTTTTTAAGCAAAACACGGTGGTCTATCCTATCAAAAGCCTTTGAAAAATCTGTATAAATGACATCTACTTGTCCCTTGTCATCTAATACATTTGGGTAAAAACAGCTAAATTTGTAACAGTTGACCGGTTACTCATAAATCCGTGCTGGTAAGTTGATATCTGATTACCAACAGACAAATAAATGCGATCATAATTTCAAAGGCTTAGAAAATAATTAACAACAATACTTGCAAAAATAAAGCATCTTAATAACCAGGAAGCCACAGACGCTTTTAATAATACTCTTATTAATTCAATTAAACATTTGACATAACACATTAAACGATGTCAAAATAATTAACAATAATAGTTCCATTAACCATCTCTGAAATGCTTACGATTATACGACAAAGAACTCATCTGGTGAAGATGAGACACCTTGTTCTTTATTATTAAAATTAGTTGAATTCATTACTGAACCACCGACATTCATAATTAACTTATCTCTTACAGAGGGTATTTTCCAGTTAGGCTAATTATACCGATACATAAAAAGAATTATAAATGTCTAATTAGTCATTGTAGAGGAATTGCACTTCTTTCGGCATTTTTAAAGCATTTGAAAAATAAGGCCCGCTACGATTGACTGACTTTATAACGAAGGTAGACTGCTATCTTCTTATCAACTTGGCTCTTCTAAAGGTCTATCAACAAAAGATGCCGTGTTGTCTCTTTATAATAAAATGTTGGACAACTTCGAAAGGGAATCAAAAACAACCTGTTTGTTTTTTTATTTAGGCCGTGCTTTTGATACCATACATTATTATTAGACACGCTTCACCACTGTTTTCTTCTTGGTACAGCCCTTAGTTGGATTATGACATATCTAAACGCAAGAACCCAGGTTATTGCAATAAATAGCACTAGCAAAACCCCTTCAGTCCTCTTGTAGTCTCTAATGGGGTGCCGCAGGGTGGTATCTTAGGCCCAATATTATTCATTATATTCATAAACCGTATTGGGTGTGATCTGGAAAATGTATCCATATCAATTTTTGCAGATGAAGCTACTGTTGCTATTGACTCCAACTGTGCTGATGAACTTAGCTATAAAGCAATGCATAACTTGTCTAAATATTTGTTAGTATTTTTATCTTGTTTTATATTAGTGTAGTCGTAGTTTAAATACTGTATTTGACTATTGCAATGCTTTCTTTGAAAGTCGAGTGAAATAAAGAGTATTATTATTATTAGCACTGAAATCGTGACAAAACGGAAAAAATGCGATAGTAGTGATACCTTGTTGTTTAGCTTTCAATTATATTGTCTTAAAATATCCGATCAGTTCGGAGCTGTAGGGTGTGTGTCCAGGGATTAATTGGGGCAAACTAGTCACTGATAGCTGATACCGAATGTGATGTCAAAGTTAGAAATTTAAAATGGCAAATACTATATGGTTGCCATAAATGCAAGTCTGGAACATGGGGAATTCTCCGATAAATTCAACATTATGGACATTTTCTTTTGCTCTATAGAAGCTAAGCAAAGAAGAGGTAATTAAAAACGGCGAAAAAAACTATCGAAAAAATTTTACCGTTTCAATGGGAAGTCGACACTATTAACTGTACATTCTTTACAACTTTAGTATTTTCTCATCATTTTATCCGTGTAATGTGAAAGTTACCCCTAAGAGGGAGTAATATATAATGTCGACTTTCCATTAAAAACATTTTTAGCTCCATTTTATGCATTACACCTATTATATACACTATCACCCCATTTTAAGGGTAGTTTTTACATTTATTAGCTTTCAATCACCTAGGAAAGTTAAAAAACATGAACAACTTATAAATATAATGGGCCTGTTCGGTATTTTTTTTATTTCATAAACCGAAAGTGCAAGTATAAAATAATGGATCTGCAAAAAATCAGAATCTTATTCGCACGTTCAGTGTCTTAAAAACTATTACAAATTTCCACCTCGCGAAAATGGGGCGTGGCTAGGCGCTACGTCACTATACGCATAGACTCGGCGGTCTCAATAGACTTGAGGCTCCTTAGTTGTTATAATTATAAGTGTTTGCGAAGTATTGTTTGCTTTGCTTACTTCTTGACAATAGGTGAGTACGATTTGGTGAAAAAAATTACAATTTTCCCTCGCTCCTGTCGGGAGGAATTTTCGATTTTTACCCTGCAATTTTCGATTAGGATTCATCGCCGACCTTCTCCTTTCCGTAGAGACATAGAACGAACTCCCACTCGACGTACTTATTTAGTTACCAGCGTTTGAAAATTCCATGTTTTTCGACCCATTAGGTTAAATTTGAAAGGTCTCAGAAAGCCATTTTTCTTACGTCACTTGCGTATAGTGACGTCACAAATGGGCGCTCGGTTTTTGCAACTATTACCAATTTCAACTTCTTATATCTCGAGAAGGAAAGAGGTTAATACGAAATTTTAAGTGCATAATGAGAATATCGAGTACTATACGAAAAAGTATAAAAACCATATAAAAAGAACATCATGGAACAAGCCCATTAAACCATGTTCTTATATGAGTGTCTTGTAAAATACGAGAGTAGGTCGCCCCGTTATTATGGGTTGGCCGCCCCTTAAGAAAAAAAGTTTATGGTATCACATAGGGAAATAAATGACAAAAATCTTGAGACAACTTGCATCCAGTCTGGTCAATTTCGTGCAGTCCTGGAGATTGCATAAAGCACATTGCAGCATATTTTGCGCGTCTGACCGGCCTGACTGTTTTACTAGATGCCACCAGCAAATGACGTCACAGCGGAAAGTGCCCTGAGGGGAATTCTACGCGAGATCTTATCTTCTCTTCATAGTGTCATAGATCGTCAGAGGTACAATAAGGGTGAAAAGCAATTGTCGGCGACACTCCTGTTTTCCACTCTATACACCGATAGATATTATGGCACAAAAGAAATACTGCAATTTAAATTTGCGTATTTCATACACCATATTTCTGTTTTTTCAAAGTTTTCTATAGCAAAGTTTAAATTCAAATTTGTCACTCGATTCCCCCTACCGAAATATCTGATCGATCACAATATTAGAGTGGAAATTGTAATGGATACTGCAACTGTTCGATTAAAGTTAGTTCACCTGTGAATATAAATCTGATGGAAGATTTATTTTGCCAACATTATTTTTCATTAATTAAAAACGGAAATATTGCGGCTCATATTTTTAATTCATTCCTCGCAAATAATTCATCATATAATGTTAAAATATTGCAGTTTCATAATTAAAATGTATGTTTTTGTTTAATTATATGTGACACTGCCACACATTTGTTATTATTAAATATTTCATTTTGGAGAGTGGAGCGGACGGATAAATTACACAGGATGATTCTAAATTTCTACACGCACCATGTTGATTTTATTGCAGATTGAAAAGCTCATATTAGCCTAAAATTATTAAAATTGTAATATAATGAGGTGGGTTTATAATTAAAAATGTCTGAAAATCTCTGCATTGTTGGCGATTCATACATCGAGTACAGCATTCATTGCCCGTGTGTTTATGATTTTGGGGGTTATACTTCTTCAGACATGAGAACTTAGGGTATATTGAGGTAAAATCGCCATATTCTCACCTAATCTGCACCTAGATGTTGTGTGTCCATTAGAGTGGACTTAGTAAGTACAAAACATCACTGCGTAAGAAATTTTTACTTCCACATCCAGATTTCCCATCCAAGTCTCTTTAAACAAAAACATCTATGTGGAAATAACTGCTTATTGACTTTTAATGTAATATTTAAAATCGTTATTTCCAAAGTGGTAATGGATCCTTCATCCGAGTAAAATCTAAATATATAATCTAGTTCCAAATCTTGTTATAATACATAATTATTCCAAATTTCAAGTTAGTGTCTCAATTTTATTTTATTAACCTCTTTAATAACCACACGTTTACAAAAAAAAAGTTGTCTGGATCTGGGGCCACACCATACGTTTCTTATGTAGTTTTCGACGCTGAATTCGAATCTGTTTTTAGTTTTGGTCTACCACGTCAGGATTTTGAGATATTCTAACCTAAAAGTTAGACACATTTGAGGTTATGTAGCTTTGAGATTTTTTTTCTCAAGAAACCATGTATGGGATCTTAAAGTACAAATTTTCCTCTTTAAGATGCCGTAGATTTTGCTCAAATATCGTTTTTTTTTTTTCGCTGAGATATCGAATTCTTAAAATTGTCTGTTCATATCATATCTTTCCCAATACATTTAATTAGTACGGAAACTTGATGGTCATTATTTTAATTGCAATATCTCAAAATCCTGACGTAAAAGAGCAAAACTAAAAACAGCGAATTCAGCGTCGAAAAATACATAAGAAACGTATGGTCTGACCCCAGATCCAGAAAACTTTGTTCTTTTTGTAAACCTGTGTATATTAATGGACTGGAGGTAGTGGTACTGGTGGTAGATATAAAAAAAAATTGGGACCTTGGCCTTTAGTGTACACACCAAATTCCAAGTTTCTCGACTCTTACTAGTTTACTTTACTTATTTACCCCTATTTATCCGCCAACCTTTCAAAGGAGTAGGCTCAAAATATTATCAATATCGAAGTCTCGTTACATACATGTACTTACATATATGTACCAAATATTAAGTCAATATCTTAAACCGTTCCAGAGTAATCACGTACAGGAAAAAAAAGTTACAGACAGACGGCGGACAGACAGGAAATTTGTCTCGTCCCTTAAAATATCCAAGTATCATTCTGAACCTATTTTGAATCTAGCTTCCCTCTTTATTTATACAGGGCGGTCACCCTACAAAATTATTCAACCTATCCCAACTAGCACCAAAGTGACAGTAACTGAGATAGGAACTTCGTATGAGTAACCATTACGTAATTGCGACTAAATTTACGACTTTGGTGTAAAAATAACTTCATTTGACAAGTCTACAGTCCCTGCCTCGTAGTTTCTACCACTAATGATTACTTTATAGTTATGCAACTTCTACGTATCTTTCGTGGTACATGGGACGTGGTAGTTACCAGTGGGACGAATTTCGGGTTTTCAGAACTTGAAGGTGGTAAACTATAGTAGCAGCGACTAACTCGCATCACTGAAATGTGACTTCAAAGTTGCAATCACCTTTAATAGTTGCCGCGACGTTCTGGGAACCTTCACTATTTCTTTAAAGTAGTGGAACTTGTAAGTAATATTCATAGGTGTTAATGACGTTACTGCTACCTGCAGAACTGTGTACGGCTACTACAAAGTGCACATCACCTCTGAAATTTACCATGAAGTAAATTTCCCCATCTAGTTCCCAATGTTGACCATAGATAAAGTTAATGCAACAAACCTAACCTATATAATATATTTGCCTAACCTAGACTAGAATTATATGCTGCTATATTATGCTATGCAACATTTTATGTTCAAAATAAGGCAACGAAATTTAATATTTCAACACAGTTTTATTACACCTACCTTTTCTTCTATGTTACCTATCACTGTAATAGTATATTATACCAACAAGGTTTATGTTTATTATGTCGTTGATATACGGCTGCATACAAGTAAATTGCGACGGCTGATAGGTTTTTCAATGTGAAGTTAGGTAAATGATAAACAGCAAAAGCTAGGAACGCGTTCAGTCTAGACCTCAACGTACGGCTAACACGTACGTTCCGAATCAATATCGGTAAAAATGTAACCATGAAGTTGCAGCGGCAACTTTGAAGAGGTAATTTGTGGTAGTCACAACTTTGCTACGACTTTGAAGTGATGCTACAATTCCATTCGCAGATTTGTGGTAAATATAACTTTCAAGTTACGTGTTTGCAGTTTTCGTCACTATCGCCAAGTAGCAATTACTTTCAAGTAGCATTTCTTAGTGAAAACGACCTTAAAGTCACATTTTCTGAAATACGCCATGTTGATGACCAAAATTATCGACGCCATTGTTATAACACATGAACCATAATTTCACAATTGACTAATAAATTTAATTCATCGCCATTTCTTCACCAAATACAACAAATTAATACATAAAAAGTAATGTTAAGTTCCGAAGAACAATAAAAAAATAGGTTTCGGTATCTAGTGTGTCATGTTCTCGCATGATATTACATGTTTTAAAAACAATATTTTCATTAATAAATGCAAATTTTAAAGGCGCGTGGTTAGATTCGGAAGTTTTATCATTATGTTTGTCAGTAAAATTGCATTCGTTTTAATTGTGACCCTTAGACCATTGGAAAATAGCACAAGTTTTGCTGTCTAATATTACCTTCTGATATTCTATTAAATTTCTGAGTTAGGGAAATGAACAAGAACAAGAATCATATGTAAGAATGAAACATAAATATAATAAAATCGGTTGCAAGACAAAGAAGAGGCAACATCGATTTGAAAGAGTAGGGTGTAGTAAAGTTTTCTGAAAGTTGTCTCGTCTACGCCGCCACGTCGCCGCTCCGGAGCAACAGCGTCATTGGAACGTAGCCAGACAAGTTCCAGGAACGTGGCTGGAACGTTATCGCCACCAAAAATTATTCTCCATTTTGGTCATAAACACGTATTAGGAACGTTCCTATTACGTGCCTGTGACTAGTACCAAAACACTTTACAGTGCCTACAATAGTCATTGCTACGTTCCCGCGACTAATTGTGCTAGTTGGGATGAGAATAATAATATCGTAATGACTACATTCCGATTATTATTATTCTTATATGTCATTTCGTAATTCATAATTAATAGTGATAACTATATCACTATTATTACAAAGAAAACCTCATAACTTTTGGTCAAAAGAATATACAAAGTGCAGGGCAGGCTTGCGTCAATACCATTATAAATTTCTACCATGGTTGAAATATTTCTTAGGATGAAAACCCTGCATATCGTTGTTGTGTTAACCATATGTCAAATATTATTGCCATCTGTCACATTTTTAGTAGCACATCGACGTAGTGGAGTGGGAGTCAGTTAGTAATGGTTAAAAAAAAATTATTTTTTTAAAGTAGGTTTAGAATGTGGAAATTTTAAACTTGAGCAAAAAATATTTTCTTCTATCATATAATATTCTATAATAGTGGTAAAAAAAATTCATTTTTTTTAAGTAGGAATGTCTCCAACCGAGGAAATTTTAAATTTGATCCAATAAAAATTTTCTTCATTATATATTATTTTTAGGCGGCCGCCCTGTATATTTTCCTAACCATCTAACCATCTCTTCGCTGACCGTAGCGTTAGCTACCTACCAAATTCGATTGTTCTTCATCAAGTAGTTTTTTAGTTAATGCACCACCAGACAGACCGACAGACTGACGGAATTGAAAAACCAATATTTTTGTAATCTACACGAAAACCGAAAAAATCTAGGAATGTGATTTTTTTCTCGAAAGTAGAAATTTTAAGTTTTTTGCGACTACTAAACGATCACTCCACTATTTGAATGTGGAAGTAAAGTTAAATATATATTTAAGGCATTTATTAAGAATGTTTTATATTACTCTGTAGCATGGTCTACTATAAATATTTACGAAATAGGTATGTGAAGAATGTCCTCCTTATATTAGATTTAAATAACTATTTTTCGATGTCTGTACTTATTCTCTAAGTTAATGTAAACCAGAGTAAAAAATTCTCGTCTAAAATGATGAAATTTGTCTAGTTCTGATAAGCATACTTTAAAAACTGTTCACTATTTAAGGTCTTTCCCAGTTAGACTTCTATTTGGTAGGTCAAAATCTACAATATAATGTAAACAGTTCCACCTGAACTCAGTTTTCCAAAAAAATGGCGCGGGCCACTTTATCAAATTTAAACATTATTTTACAGCTAACCGCCGCATGCGATTGTACGAAGTAAGTCGAATTAAATTTACCACAATTAATAAATGAACAATATTTAATCGAATAATGAGATACAATGATGAAAAATGTCACCACTAATAATAATGTCGACAATGTCAATAAAAACTCTATTTGTAAATGACTGAAATTTTTTTAATGGAAAAATACTGGATTTATAAAAGAACCGAGACTGAACCAAACCACACATAGAGTGATAATAGCTCGAAATAGTTGTGGTGGTGCATTTTATCAGGATGTACGAGGTTTATTTGAAGGGCTGAAAAATAATAATGTGTTTACTTACTGTAGAAATATAAATATTTCTTAGAGGAGAATATCAAAAATGAAAAATATTAAAAATTTAATTGCAAGACTGAAATGTACTGTCACAAATTTTGTGAAATAAATATTGTGTTTGATATATTTCTAATCACTCAGCTGTTTTATAAATAGTTATTTTAGCTATATGCAAAAACGAAGCCGTTTGGAGCATAAAAGAATTAAGGCTTTACACAATATCACCTGACAGGACAGAGCTTTGATGTGGTCTTGCACTCAACAAACAACTGCAATAGCTGGCCTGACGCTGTCAAACGTGACGTACAGCGGGGAGAAGTCAACTAGAATAATGCATGAAATCATAAAACGCCCGTTAAGATGACGTAAGTAAGAAGATATCAACATTATTCTGTTGTTAAATGCGAACATTTAATAAAAGTCCTTGTGCCAGTAATGAAAACCAAATACTAAGTTAAGTCTTACCTAGAACTGGACGTCTATGACTAGAATCAATGTGGTTACATCAAAATACTCACTGAGACTATATTTGTTACCAAAATTTCAATTCGATATTTATGTAGAGCAGTATACATTCATTTACGTAGTTTCTTGCCAAATAAAAATATATTTACCCAATTTATGTCCATTATCAACATGTTTTAAAACCGGTCACGAACATGGGTGGTAACTGAAGTGGGCAACCACGACCCTGGGGATCGCCTACTGAGAATCAGCGGTTGGAAAACGTCAAAAGCTCGCAGGAGAAGTGATCCTGATATAATTAACCGGCCAACTGGTGCAAAACTCCTGTCGTCCTACAACGCAAGCTTTCAACTTTACAATGTTGTGTGACGCAAACCAGAAAATTGATATACGCCTTTGGAAACGCAATAAAGACATTTTATATCCTGCCTCGTCAACTCTTTGCTGCTTTGCCGGATAACGATTAATAATGTTAAATATAACGTTACAACGTTAAGGATCCTGTAGCACGGTAAAAGCAGCTGAAAACGATGTAAGATGTTAGAGTTAACCATAATTTTGTGTAAGAAAGATTGCTTTTGAATAATATTCGATTAAAATATATTGAGTCATCTCTTTAGCTGTAAATGTCTCCAAAATAGAGAAGTAGAAATTATATATTAAGTTTTTGTCTATTTTAAACTAATCACTGAAATTTTGATAACTTAGGTTTAAACACTACTAATATTATTTAATTTACACTTAAAAATGCATCAACTTTTAACGAGATTCTCGGTAGATGAAAACTTTTTAATTACTTGGTAGTAATCGTAAAAAAAATCATTTTTTTTTCTTGAAATAGGTTCACAATGTCATGAAACGCCGAGATTTTAAATTTGAGCGAAAAAAAAATGTTTGCCTGTCTGTCGGTCTGACTGTCTCTAACTTTTTTTTTTGTCCGCACGTTTTCTCCGGAACGGTTTAAGATATTGACTTGAAATTTTGTATACGTATATATCATAACGAGATCTGGAACTGGATTGTTTTTTGAAGATATCCGGTGAAGGGTTTGGGGTAAATAGGGGTAAATATGGGTAAATATGTAAAGCAAGCTGGTAAGAGTACAGAAACTTAAGATTTGATGTATGTACTACAAGCCAAGGCCTCAGATTTTTTAATAATATTTTTCAACCCTCCACCACCCTTAGTCCATTATTAAAGGAGTTGATGAAATAAAATTGAAATACTCATTTGAAATTTGGTACACTTAAATTAACAAAGTCATTAACAAAAAAAACACGTTTGTGTACGTAATTTCTTAATAAAAAACTTGCACAGGGGGCTAAGTAGGTAACCCTTTCCAGTTATTATTTCTACCGTTTTTAAGAATATCGTTTTAAATCATCAGCGAATGGACGTAAGACATGACTAACTATTAAGATTTTCTTCATACAAAACTTCAACATTTAAACATTCTCCAAAGTATAACTGTGCGAGTAGGTATGATATCTAAACATTTAAAATGAGTTGCTCTAAATTCTTTGAAAAATCAATTAAAAATGTATTACTAAGAAATGACGAATTTCAGAAGGATAGTTTTATCTGTTTTCTTAAAAATACTTCTTCACTGCAAACCAACACATATTAGACACCCCGAAATTCAAAGCCTAGGCTGTCCGGAATGGGGTTGCATATTTGACAAAACGCAGACAACATCCATTACCCACCGACAGCGCCAGCGTCCGAGTGGGGAGTTGAATCCAGTACAAGATAGACATTCTGTCTAAGCATGCTCGTCACTAACATGCACGGTTTATATACACGCTTTCTATTTATATTTATTTTTGTATTTGTCTTTTTTTTAATGTTTGTTTAATATCATTAAAATTGTTGTACACAATATGTGTGATTTTTCTCTTTAAATGAATTGCTGTATGTCACAAATGGTCAATAATTTTTACTATTATTACTATTATTGTCATTGTTATTAAAAAATACGTTTACCTACAAATGCCATCATTATTTACGATTTTTTTGGCTTGTAGAACATTCAAGTATTCCAGGACGCGCTTTCTCACGTTTTTCTTCCCTATTAAAATGCTACAGATTATCTCTTTCTCCTCGTAAACGCTACATTGAAATAAAAAATGTTCCCATTAGATATTACGGGCATGATATATTCACAAAAGTCGCCTTAAAATTGAAAAAAGTTTAATTTATCTGTATCTTCAATCAAGGAAAACGTGTGACTTATTGAGATTATCGATTTCTACTTTTTCCATTAATTTTAGATTTTTACTCCTTTATATAGTACATTATATAATAAGAAGGAAGGGGATTTTGTGAGCGTGAAAAAAAAATTACACTGAAATTTTATCGGAAATATACATTCTTAATCTTATTGGATTCGAAAAGAAAAAATATCGGTTATCATTATTCACTTTATAAAATGGTATTAATGAAACATTTCAACATCAAACGTGATTTTTTAAATGTATTTACATACTGCAACATTATACTGAATTCGGCAAGAATTTTACTGTACCTAGTTGATAAATCTCTATTATTCACCGACTGTATGAAGAAAACTCTGCTGAGGGTAGACAACATTCATTGATTGCCACAAATGTATAGTTGGCAAAGGCGTCAGAAGAGACTGTGTTCTGTTACCAGTTATCCTTATCTATGAATAGTAAGCATGTTAATATCGTTGTAAATTGTATACCTTGGAGCAATTGTAAACAACATCCGAGCATGATACTTGGCGAATAATACAGATGGCAAGATTGACAACACCCTTGAGATATGGACTGTTAGAAAAGCAGATAGGTGGTTTATTGTATGGGCTTGTTCGGCATTTTTTTTTTTTATTTCATAAATCGAAAGGGCAAGTATAAAATAATGGATCTGCAAAAAATCAGAATCTTATTCGCACGTTTAGTATCTTAAAAACTATTACAAATTTCCACCTCGCGAAAATGGGGCGTGGCCAGGCGCTACGTCACTATACGCATAGACTCAGCGATCTCAATAGACTTGATGCTCTTTAGTTGTTATAATAATTATAAGTGTTTTCGAAGTATTGTTTATTTTGCTTACTTATTGACAGTAGGGGAGTACAATTTGATGAAATGTCAAAAAACTACAATTTTCTCTCGCTCCTGTCGGGACGAATTCTCGATTTTGACCCTGCAATTTACGATTAGGATTCATCGCCGACCTTCTCCTTTCCGTAGAGACAGAGAACGAACTTCCACTCGACGTATTTA
Source organism: Stenurella melanura (assembly GCA_963583905.1). Taxonomy (NCBI): domain Eukaryota; kingdom Metazoa; phylum Arthropoda; class Insecta; order Coleoptera; family Cerambycidae; genus Stenurella; species Stenurella melanura. The sequence continues at coordinate 155,951,833 of OY757311.1, forward strand.
TTTAGTTACCAGCGTTTGAAAATTCCATGTTTTTCGACTTTTCAGGTTACATTTGAAAGGTCCCAGAAAGCCACTTTTCTTACGTCACTTGCGTCTAGTGACGTCACAAGTGAGCGCTCGGTTTTTGCAACTATTACTAATTTCAACTCCTTATATCTCGAGAACGGAGAAAGTTAATAATACGAAATTTTAAGTGCATAATGAGAATATGGAGTACTATATGAAAAAGTATAAAAACCATATAAAAAGAATATCACGGAACAAGCCCATTTGTGGGCCTGGAGATGTTTGCCATGAATTCTTTGGACAGCCCATCGCACTAACAGCCCGTTTCTCTAAGAAATACTTTCCCAAAAGATAATCCAGTATCATATTCTCCCAAATCCTCTCAACTGTTTGGGCATTTCAATTGGAGAGAGGATAATATAGAATGATTAGAGGACTAGATGCAAAACGTTTAGCTGCTATCACTAAACACTTAATGGAAAAAGGTTTGGTGACACCGTATACCCAACAGACAGCCACGATAGTTGACGTGATGCCATCAGAGGTGTTATATAGCAAACGGATGTCATCTAGAATAATGTATGGATACAAAACATCTGGCAAAGCGTGATTAAGCGTGAAGAAGAAGACAAACTAAACTAATAGGAGAAAAAAAAGTAATGTTCACGCCCTAAAAGTTTCAAAAGTACACCCTTCCAAAAAATAAATCTTTTCTCAAAAATAGTATTTTTCAGATTTCACGAAATATGGTTGTTCTCGACGATACGCAAAAGTAGATAATAGTACACTCAAATTGCTGTGAATTAGAAAAGCTCTAACTTTAATAATTATCGAGGTGTGACCAATCAAATTACAGCATTTTCAACCAATTTTTGCAGGATTTCAGTTTTTCTCCCTTCTTTTTTGGAAAAATCTGAACCGCTTGTATCTCGGAAAACACGTATTTTTTTCGAAAATTTTACAAATTGTCTTAAAATACATTTTGTTTCTTCAATTCACCTCAATTTTGCTAGTTATAATTAGTGAAACAGAAAAAAGGCAAATGCTTAAAAAAAAATTCTGCGATAGGCGATTTTAATTTCCATGGTAATGTAGTACACACATCCAGAAATATGAAAAAAGAAAAAATCCCAAGTGACAGACGCTTTGCGTTAATCTTGCTTCGGGCTTACCGTGCCTATTAATATATTAGCATGATCAAAATTAAGAGAAACAATATACAAAGAACAGGTTAATTTTCTAATAATTATCTCTATTGGAAACGGCCCATATCTAGCGAAAAATTTAATAATAATATTAATAATAATAATTTATTTATTTTGCTGGCGCTCTTTCCGTGTGATGTCGGAGGCCACGGAAAGACTGTCCAGCGTCGAGAAACCGAAAAAAAAAAAAATTGGTTAGTCCATTCGATCATAAAATATGATATAGGATAAATAAGTCAATAAGAAAAATTAATAGATATGTAAACACAATAACAAAAATGAAAAACAAAAAAAATGTACATATAAAGCACAAAGACAACAATAAATAAATAAGAACAATCCCATTATAATTGGAATTAAAATAGGATCACAGTCAAGATTTCCTTAAATAGTATAACACATAGAATCTAAAATATTATTACACACGGTATAATCAAAAACATACATATAATACATAATATAAATATATCCCAGAACATCATTTAAGTACTCATTTAATGAATAATAATTTTTATTGTACAACATTTACAACGTACTGTTTACTTACATTTAGTTTCTCTTTCAGTTAACCCAACAAAAAAATTGTACAGATGACAAATGCCTCAATTTGTTTGATGTTATAAGTCAGAGATTCTGTATAGTATCAGGTTATAAATGGAATGCATTATTATACATAATCAGAAAGGTTTGCCCTACTAGCTTTTCCATGATTACATATGCGTTGCTTGAACGAGAGAAGTGAAAGGGAGAGAGGAGATAAGGTCGCCAGACTGAATTAACGGTCCATTCATCACGAAGACCCTTTAGAATTCATATGACATGACCTGTAATTGACGTGGTTAAACCTTTTCGTTGTAAAAGTCCTCGGATTTTTCATTGGAATGATGAAAATCATTTTAGGGCTGGCTTACATTTCTTTTCAATGCGCTATAGACGATCGCATGAGATAGTTATGGTAACGAAAAGAAAAAAATCTCAAAACTCGTGTTTTGTATGTAACCAGTCTCAAAAGAAAAAAACAGGAAAGAGGAATTTATAAAATAAACGGTTTCAGATAAAAGTAAAAGTTTTTTCCATTTTCAATTAATTACCTTTGATTAAATTACCTTTTTATACAGTATGTTTGTTTTAAGTGGGCCAATCTATATATCTCCATTGCTATTTAAGGTATACCAGGCCTGTAGCTAATTACAAGTGGTATTCTGTGACAAAAATGAATTGTTAATCTAAAAGCTTGATATCCTAAATGTCAACGGAGTTATATAGGTATATTTAAAGCATAAATGCTATATATTAAATCCACCATTGTGAATCTTAACTGTTAATGTCAAAGTTAAAATATATTACCGCGAAAACCTTAAACAACCAAAGGCATAATTCTCATAAAATTCTGTCGATGACTCTGCCATATTGGATTCGCCATTTTAAGTTTTACAATGTTTATATCAAATGTTCATTCAGCAATATTACAAACTCCCCAATACCGGATTTTATGCAAATTCGACACAGTCTGGCCTACTATGCAACCTATACATACCTACGAAATAGAGACTTATAACATGGTTTACTTGTTTTTGTTTATAAAAAAACACGTCAACGACATTAATAATATCGAAAAAACGAAAAAACAATCATAATCCTAATTAGATGTATAAAATACGTAGCAGCTTGAAGTCTACCTTTTTGTCAGAAACGATCCTACTCGTATTTTAATTTGCCTTTTATTAACAAGCAAAGTATTTTTTGCTTTATTATTAAATCATTTGTTAAATCCTTCATGAAATTGTGCAATGGGGTTGGAGTTTGCAAATACATTAAAAATGTAACCATCACAGAGGAATAAGTTTCTTTGTCTCAAGTAAATTCACATCGAGTCGTCAAAGGAAAAGTTGCGGTGGATAGACCCACTAAAATTATATGAAATATGAAATAAGTTAAAGCTCATTTCTCTAAAAAGAAAATATAACATTTATTCACGTCTGCAACAAAAATAACTTAGGATTGAAAACATAACATAAATTACAGAGTTTTTTTGAGAAGTCTTTTCATACAAAGCAAACTTTATGCTACTTTTAATTCAATCACAACTTGTAGTGTATTTAAAGTGTAAATATTTAATAAATAATAACTCAAATCCCATTTAACTGAAAAAAATATTATTTTCCAATACCATCGCAAAATACATGCAAAAACTAGCATAAAAAATATCCTCCTACGAGAATTTAGATTTGTAACGTTTTAATATTTTGAAAAAAATTAGTATTAATAAGACATGTTGTGATTAGCAGTAAATGTTTTCTGTATAATGTCCTATTATTGTTTTTCCAAAATACATAATACTTAATGATATAATAATAATCACACTTTCACCCACTTTTCTTAATATTTATGTATCAATACATTACATTTCTTAAATTATATAAAAGGGTACATTTTGATTTTTTTTGCAAATTAACAAATTGTCATAAAATTTACTAGTTTTATTTCAATTATTATTACGAACAATTTGTTATTTTCTTGTGATGGAATTACCAGGACTAGAGATATTAACAAAAAAATTATATAAGTCAATAGTCAGTTTTAATCTAAAACTTCTCATTCAGAATTCAATTCAACATTTATTTTGACTCCTCTATAACAGTACAAAGCTACACCATATACCGCATTCAATCCTTTACAAACATTTTCAGACAATAAAATAATGAATAAAAATGTATGGCCGTCCCGTACTCCAGATATCGCTATTCCGGATTTGTTTTTGTTTCCTTATACCTCAAAAATCGTAATCATCTATCAGCAAATTATAAAATAACTGAGATTCAGAAGAAACCGAGATAATTATTCTAATATATATCCGCTATATATTTCTCTCCACGTTCCTATCCTAACATAACCAGTCTTGACCATTCAGTCCATCACAATAATTAAATTACAGTTGTAATGAAATTAGTAGCAAAAAATTTTCTGCTGCTGTAGATGGCATTATCGCAGGGAATGGTTGTTGTATTGATGTCTATGTGTACGTGTCCAGGTTGAGTGGCAGAACAGCAATAGCTGAACTCCGTTAACATAAATAAGGCCATTAAAAAAAATGTTTGTAAATTCATAGGTGACTTGATTGCATATTTTGGTTATCTCTGGATAGTTACTGTAGTCAGTCAAGTGATGGATAACTCGATAAAATTTAAGTCATGTAGTTACTGATGTTTTTGTGACCAAAGTCACCCAAATATTTTTTTAATGGATTTATTGTGAAACTCAGCTGTTAATTCTCGATGCGTTAAAAGTGTGCCAAAAAAAACTAAGTACTTAGTTCAGGCACACTATTAGACTATTTTGAAAATCTATTGTACATTGCCAAAATCCATATACAGGATGATGTTTTTAGGTAAGATCGAAAATTTAAAAAATTTGCTCAGGTCCTGACTTTTTTGTTTGTTGTCGATTCTGAATTATATAGACCTCTATTAGTAAAACATATCTGTTAAATTTGGTGCAATTTGCTACAGCCATTAAAAAAATACGGCCGATCTAAATTTTGGCAAAAAATAGAAAACGCGCTGTATATAAAAAACGAGAGGCATTAAAGATCTAATAAAGGTCCATTCTTAAATCGTCTTAGGGTTCTGTACCCCTCACTAGCGTATGACCAGACACTCACGAAACACCCTGCATAGATGCGTCATTTTGGCAACATGTGACACGAGCGAACTTTCATTCTGATTCTTTAAAAAATGGAAAGATGACAGCCGGAAAGAGATTTCGTCGACACCCGGTATTTATTAAAATAGCATTAATATTTACAAAATGGACGTAAAATAAACAGTTCAACGAAAACCCATTCATTTGCAGTATCGTCGAAAATCAATTATATTTTACACCACGACAAAAAATGGTTGAGGTTGGGTTAAAATCCAAATTATATTACCCGCACGTAATTTACAAATTATTTATCAACAATTTACACAGCACAGTAGCAGATATTCTAATTGGTAAATGCGGGATCTAGATTAATATAATATTCCACATCATTTGGTGCCCAAAACATGTTCGCCCCTTCCGGCGATGCGGCGTTCAGATACTTTGGCAGAGAAATACAAGGTTCTTTAATTAAAATAAGAGATAATTTCGCTGTTGGTAACAATGTAAATTAGACACATTTACTCACGAAGTTGTGTTCACAATCAATAATACCGCATTGTTTATCTACTTACAATAAAAGCAGTAGCTATTTTTGACACGTGCGTAATATTTAAGTGGCCGAAGTCAAAAATATTGTTTATTTTCTGTACCATTAGTAAAAATCTGATTACATTAACATTACATATAGTTAAAAGCATGTTGTTTACACTTTGAAAATTCGCTGTGAACTCTTTCAATTTTATTGAGATAAATGCGTTTCACAATCCAAAATCTATTAATCATATTTGTAATTTTTTGTTGTTTTTAAGAACTATACTCTTTTATTTCTGCTTTAAGTAAGTGAACCCTTGACCAAAATTTCGTGCAATCACAGCATGCCTAAATTCATGAACATTATTTAGTTCAAATCAAAATAAACAAAGTTCCTTGCAGCAATGTCCCAAAGTGTCGCGAAAGGGGTGAAAATTAATTTTAAGTCGCTTTCACTCCGTGCAAAATTCACTAGACGTCAAAAAATACCCATTTATTTTCATTCTAGTCAAGCTGAATTTTCGATTCTGACCCTGCAATTTACAATGGTGATCCATCGCAGATTTTCCTCTCTCGATAGAGACGTCGCGCGCCCTCATACTCGACGTATTTATTTAGTTATGAATTTTTGAAGAATCCATGTTTTTCAATTTTTACACGAAACACCATTTTTCTTTCGTTCGTGCCGAGCCGGATTTCCGGTTATACCATTGCGATATGGTATCAGAAACAAAGCCAACCTTCCTCTTTCCATGGAGACGTAAAATGACCTTCCACTCCACGTATTCACTTAGCTAGGGAAATTCAAAATGGCGGCACGATTAACCTGACACATTTTATAATTTATTGTTCGATTCGTCTGAAAATTGCTAGTTACTATTTCTCCTAGGTTCTCTGGTACCAAAAGCATGTAATATGTGGGAAATTGACCTACCGGGATAAAAAGATTTTCCAAGTGTCGGAAAACTGGAAATTTTCCCCCACTAGGGACGTGGGCGAGGTGGGAAATGTTAGTTGTTATTTTTCCTACATTGTCTAACATTACCTTTAATAGAAGAACAAGGAAACTAACGTGCCGCGATAAGGAAAATGGATTATTTATGTTTACATGTTCGATAAATTAATTCCCCCAATTAGCAACGTTAGACGTGTCAGTAGTAATGGAACTTTTTCTTATCTCTCTCTCTCTCTCTCTCTCCTATGGTGCTACAGGCTTGACCTCCTCCAGTTTAACCTTTCATACTGTTCTGTCTGCGGCTGTTCTTCTCCAAACTCGTGTCCTTAGGAGATTTTTTGCATCCTCTGCCACTCCTTCCCATCGCTTCTTGGGCCTGTCCTTTCTGCTGGTTCCCTGCATTTTTCCGTTAAGGATTCTTTTTGGGATTCTGTGGTCGTCCATCTTTACGACATGACCTGCCCAACATAGCCTTTGTGTAACTTTTTCTTCAGAGAGTGACAAACTGTTGAAAAATAATCGAAATCTTCATGCCGCGACGAGGCTACAATCCTGGTCAAGGGCTCCCCTACATTGAAAAATGGTATTTTGGGGTACACAGATACACACACCTAACATGTATTTCTAATTTGAAACATAATACATTACATTTTAAAGTGATGTCACTAGTCGTATTTACTATCTGAGTGTAATCAGAAGTAAAATCAACGTATACCGTTCGCCCACGAGATCAGGTACACCCCCACTTTTTTCCTTATTTTTCAAGATGTCAATTTGAGACTAGGGTACAGGATATTGTCATAAAAATACATTTCTTAACATAACCAGGCCAACAAAATGCACTTCCGGTTTAACCGAAAGTACTACTAACTTTTCTATTTCTATATAACTTTTGGATCTTATCTGAGGTTTGAATTATCTTGACAATAGTTTGTCTATTCCTTATTTGGCAATTGTCTTTAGAATTTTAGTTGCTAGTATAAGCAGATTGCAGGTTATCATTAATATTTTTCTTTTTAGTTCTCATAGATAGTTTTTTCTGCTGTTTTCCAAATCCTACAAAGAATATGTTTCATCAAAATCGACTCAGAAATTACCTCCTAAAGTACTAAGCTTGTGGTTAATTACTGGCAAAAATGTTCAATCCTCATTGTGTCATCTCTAACTTCAAACTGTAATTTCACATCCATTTATGAATCGATTTTAAATTTGAAAATTTCGCTTGAAAGCAAATTTAAAGCTGTACCGAAAAAAATGCACACCCTGTATTAAAAAAAAAGTGAGTTTTGGGTTGAATATTTTTTATAACATACTTGTTTTTAAGAAAACGTCATAAATGTATTAATTTGTCAAAATAGTTGTTTATTTTGGGTGAAAAATGCGTAAAAATACCTTTCGGTTAAATATTGTGGGTATTTACTAGGTATTATAAACTTAAACATGATTTTCATGACCACTAAGTAATTGTATAAATTTCCATTTCCAAGGTAATTTCTGATTCGCTTTTTATAATATATTGTAAAGATAACTCAAACCTCTATCACATAAAATTAAAATATATATAGGGTGATTTGTAACTGTCTTATTTCTTAAGCGACGACCATGTTAGGCTTATCAAATTGTAGATATATTTAAGGTCTTTAAAAATGCGTACAGAGTGACTGGAGAAAAATTATTTGGAAATTTCATTAAGAAAGAATACTTAGTTTATTTGAATTTTTTTTTACCTCACCCTGTATATGAACTGTGTTAATGTTTTCTTATAAAGATTCAATTTATGTCATTAAGTAATATTCGAAATTCTTATAAATGATAACAGTTCTAAAAGAATAACGCAAAATATCCTCGGCTGTTACTGAAAGTGTTCGATTCTGAGTTCAGAATTGAATCCTTTAATTAATTAATTAAAACTAAAAAGTGAGTTTCAGTGACAAAGTAAACATTATAAGAATTTATTAATGTCTAAGGAAAATAAATACCTAACCCATTGGCTTCTCGTATTAAAACTATTCATATACACTGCATTAAAAGGTCCAAATGATAAACTTTATTTTTTTAATTTATAGACTGAGGTAAATGTGGCCTTGTGCAAAACATAGCTCTGACCGCCAGGTGGTTTCATGTCACAAACATATCCTCACGCTGGCCATTCAGCCACCCTTGTCGGAAATGATATTGTGCTTTAGCAATCCATCCATCATCCAACACGGTGTTATATATTTCAATGAACCATGATGAACTACTAGAGATACGTTGTCGAACTACCAACAATAGACTATCTGATATTCACCAGCAAATTGAATATCTGCCAATATGTTATTAATTATCTTGGACTGTATTCACCGACGGATAAAGTTACCGATAAAATAATAGTCTCAGTCAGCTTATGAACAATACTTCCACTCCTAGGTTGATAACCAAATAACAAATCATTCTACTGGATGGTTTATAGTTCCATTGTCACGTAAACGCAATATTTTGATTGTTAAATAATAATAATAATAATAGTTTATTACATATTTTACCCTATAAGAACTGTTGGCCAAAATATGGCTCATATACAATGTTTGTCTCTCTAAATGTCTGGTGTTCCTCAGGAGTTTGTTCTTGGACCTTTGTTATTCAAAATATTTATAATTGACGGTAGCTATGAACTTATAAATACACTGCTGTAAACTGATTCCAAGCCGTATTCGGCTATTATTAACCTGGATGAAGCATGACGGTTCTAACTTACAAAAAGATCTGCAACATACAAATAAGTGGTGTAACAAAAATAAGCAGCATCTAAACAGAAAATTTAAATAACGACTCTTATAATAAAACTTTCCAATTGAATTTATTTGTGCTTTAAATTATGTTCACATGTCCAGGTGTAGTTAATTTGAAGATCGTGGGGTTATTTTTGACAGCATGTTAAATTTTTGCCATCATATCAATAGTATCATGATCAATTTTTGCAGAGGTTTTAGAATTAGAAATACCAAAGAATGTATGGATAATTACACCATTATACTGCTGTTCAACTCATTAGTTAGGTCAAAATTGGAATATGTTTCCACAATTTGGAGTACAGATTATCCCATACATCAACTTGGCTTTGAAAAAGGACAGAGTATTTAGTAAAAAATTTTGACACAAGCTCAGATAAAGTTATGCCTTAATGCGAGAAATTATGTTAAACTACAGGATCCAGCAGTCTATATGCGCTCATATAGCTCCTCTTAACTGAATGTGCCTGGCAAACATTTACTTCAATCTTCAACATTGCATTCCATGTGTTGAAACTATGTACACATGCAAGATGATGTTGATATATTTTGTACTACTGTTAATAAAATTAAGCATTTAAACTAAAAATGTTATTAATTTTTATACATATATATATGTGACGCTTTCGATATGAACTTATTGTATAAAATTCTGTAACAATATCTGTCATTTCCTACCCTGTAATTTGATTGCAGGGTAGATTATGTTGTCTTATGGGAAGCATCTATTATCAAAACAATTAATATTGAATACTTAAAGCAATATATGTTTGATGTTGAAATAACTATTTTTACAAATATCTCAGTTCCTTTAATCCAATACATTAAATATCAGACATGCGTTCCTCGATATCTGTATAGCAAATACTCTACAAACTACGAAATATTTGTATGTTGAAAGAGCCTTTCTTCCAGTGTTATCAGTTATGACAAATCGCACAAAGCTAGCTATCCTACTAACATCGACCGACGTATATTATGCTGTAATCGGAAACGAGACGCAGGAAGGAAAAAAGAAAGCAAAGGAAGAAGAGCTGAAAGAACTGAGGGTCGACTAGTACATGAGAATGAAAAATACCGTGGAAATTTACGAAACGAGAGGCGCTTCTTTATTTTACTGGGAATGAATTCACAATATTAATTTAAATATTTTAAATATGCCACTGTTATTTTCTTGGTTGTTTGCGTAATCAGGACAGGACTGGTCCGTAGAGACTCACCGGGAGGAAGCTTTTTTTACATCCTATTTTAATGACATTAAATAATAAGAAATCAGGAGGTAGGTACACATTAAAAAAATTGGTAAAGGTATTTACACACAACTTCCCTTTATAGTTGTATAGGGTGCTCACTTTAAAAAACTATTAGTTAAGAAACGATACAGGAGAATAACAATCGGAATGTAGTTATTACTGTTGCTACAAAGAAAAACTGATAACTTTTGGTTAATAAAATATACATTCAGACAGAAAAAATATATAATAAACAAGCTAACCATTATAGTCTTTGCCACACTTGTTATAAAATTGTTGCACATTCTATAGGATACTCTCCGCAGTTTTTTTGTAAATGATATTAGCTTCAAATATTTTTTGTTTAGTAACAAAATAAAAAAAAAATTCATTTAAAAAATTAATAACTTTTTTATTTATTGATCGATTTTGCTCAAAAATTGGGTTCTTCCTCTAGCTAACATTAACTTACTGTCCAAATTTCAATACAATCAGACTTTTCGTGGAAGGTTTGCATAGATACCGTTACAAACTTTTATCATAATTGCATTGTTTCTAAAGATGATCACCCTGAATACTTTCCATTAAAAGTATAGTAGGTGTCTTCCTTGTCAATTGTGTTAACTATTGGCAAGGAAGAGTAACAGTATACTAACATATTTATATAAAAGAGAAAAAAATGTAATGTAATGATATAAATATATATGAAAAGGGCAAAAATATATCAGTGATTTAAAACATATACATAAAATATATGTAGATACAAAACACAATAAAAGAAGAAAATATTAGAGTTCCACTTATTTTATAGAGGTAACACAGCAATAAAAAATATCAAGTTTTTCTTCAGTTGTACGTACTGCACGTAAAATACAGGGGGAAGAATGTTAAAATATTTGTTCGAGGTGTAGCAAGATAGAAAGTTGTATGATGTCGCGAACCAGAATGTGGTACATGAAACGATAGTTTTTCAAATCTCGCAGGACAATTTGTTGTTATGAATTAGCTTATGCAAAAACACCATTGCTTGTTTTTTTTCTGCCACTCTCCAAACTGTCTACTGAGACTCTACTTAAAAGTACGTCTTGTGAATATCCAATTTGCTGATATACACCATCAATTTTATAAGATTAAAAAAAAAAAACGTCTTTGTATGCCTTCGAGTAAGTTAGAGTATGTATTATACCCCAGCTGTCAGATTAAGAATAATACATTGTCTAGTTTAGATTTAACGGATGTATGTAAAGCCGACCTAATTTCTAATAACGAAATTAAGATTTTTATTAGTAGATAGAACTGTATTTTCAACATGCTTATTAAATGATAGTTTGCCGTGAAATAAGACACCAAGGTCTTTAAAAAATTCAGCTCGTTTTAGTGTTGTGAGATCTAGTTTGCAGTCACATAGTACAGTTTTTTTCTTAGAGAATGATATTACATTTATTTGTCAATGTTAAGAGACAGACCAGACCGTTTTGATTACATCATCATTGTATTTCTATAAGATTCCTTGAAGTCTTTGATAATCGATTATTGTATTTATGACAGTGAACATTTTTACATCGTCGGCATATAACAAGACATCTACATTCAACTTAACAACAATATCATTAATAAATAACTCAAACATTCAGGGACTTAGAATTAACCCTTGGGATACAGCAGAAGTTGCAGAAATTGCGTTCTATTGTAGAGATACGAGTTAAAAAACTTAACAAGTGAATGTGAAAATCCAGCAGCTTGAAGTTTATGTAGCAATATACTGTAGCAATATACAAATTTGTCAAAGAAAGTCTTCGAAAAATCAGTCAACAACTTGGAGTTTTTATCGAGGTAATGCGAGCCGTTTCGTGTGACATACATTAAGTTGGTGACAGTAGATCTATTTTTCATGAAACCGTGTTGACTTGATATGATCTGCCCCTCAACATGAGGGTATGTAACTGCATGTATAGCAATGTTTACGACTAGTGAAATTACATAATTGTAATCGACGATAATTTTCAATTTGGTGCCTCACCTTGTTTATGGACCGGACAGATTCGTGATAATTTCCAGATGTTCTTAAAAGTATTAGTTTTAATTGGGAGAACAAACATTATTCTAAGTAGCTCCACAAGCATTAGCGCAATCTTTTATTACAAAGCCTGGTATTTCATCAGATCCTTTGGTAAATTTAGGCTTAATCTGCCCTAAAGCAGACAGAACATCATTGCAGGTAAACTCACCAAAATGTAGACCAACGCTATATGTATTCAGTGCCTTGTTCATAATTTTGGATGGGATAATTATATGAAGTTTTAAATAAGTCAGCTGTATTGCCATATTTTACCACATATTATCATTATTTATTCTCTTTAGGCCGTTCACGCAGTATAGGTTCCAGGGAAAGTCACCCATTTCTTCGCTAGGAGTAGCGTCAAGTACTACCAAATTTGACTGTTCTCCGTCAAATAGTTTCTTGGATATAGCACCAACAGACAGGCAAACAGATGAAACTGAAATACGTTAATTTTCGTAACCTACATGGTCTGAAACATGAAAATCCGAAGAAATCTCGGAGAGTGATTTTTTCCGGGTTACAATACTTCCCTTCGGTAAGCCAGGGAAGTGAAGACCCACTGATGTCGTAATTAAAGTAGTTCAAATGAAGTTTTACAATTTTTATACTTTCATCTATGATGTGTCATTAATGGAATTATTTTACAATTGATAAACTTTAATATAATAATATGGAAATGCTTGATGGTCTGATGATGTAAGGAAATATGTTATAGTTCTCCAAACCTGTCACGTTCAAAACAGAGAATTTAGTGAGAAATATACTTACCTTTTTATGAGTCGGGGTTGACCTTACCGAGTTAAGCACACTAGGCCTGCCCACAAAATTTTGATTTTAATTCAGAATGATAGGTTCTATAAACTATTTTAACCATAACAAAAATATTCTATTTTTTAGTTATTAATAATAATCGCCCCAAAACCCAGATATTTCGACAATTCTCCCTACATTTCCAAATCGATTAAATCTATTTTTTACTCTTAGAAATATCCCTTTTTAAAAGCCGATAAAAATGTTTATTCACAATCAAACAGAAATAATCAAATTGTATTACTTAAAAGTTCGAAAGACTGACATTTCATCTTCATTCGACAAGTGAGCTGAAATATAACATTTCATGTTGGAAAGTGGCAACCTATCTTACCACTTTTCGGGTTGGAAAGTAGGCATATGCACCTATTTTTTACTAGTTTTCATTTAGTTGTAGGAAATATAAATTATACGATATAGAGAGTATGTTTATATATTAACAAGCAAATAATTTTACAAATACTAGTTAAACAAGATGACTCAGTGCTTTGACATGTTTTATTTTTCTTTTTTTTTTCTTTTTGCATTGACTAAAGTAAAATCTAACTACATTTTGAAACACGGAAAGGGCATCGGTTCTATTTCTATTTAGTAAATGAAAATAAGCAAATGAATGATTATGTTTTAAATATAACATTACATTATCTTTTTGCACCTCTATCGCATGGAGAATTTATCAATTTAAAATATTTTTTAAATAATTCTATGGAATGCATTTTCTTAAATAACTCGTTTATTTTAAATTTTTCGAATAAACTCTATTTCAGATTTTTTGTCCAAAAACGTCCGTACCTTTTATTGATTATAGAGATTGATCGACGGAATAGTTAATTTTCGATTTTTATTAGGAAACTGTTCGAAATTTGTAGAATTTATCAATAAAATCAAGTTTTCCAGGATTTGTAGATTCGCTTTTGTTTTATCAAATTTCTCACAAATGTCACCTAATAGACCCAATTGAGCCCTACAATTGCCATTTTTAAGGTTAAGGTTTTCTAAAGACCTCCTATTAACCACCCAAGTTTCGTTGCAATCCGAAAACGGATTAGGGGGGGGCTGGGCGTGACAGACAGACCGACAGACAGACAGACAGACAGACCCACTGACCCACGGACGGAATTTTCTAAATTCGCTCTCGAATCGATAGATATGACTTTCACATCGATCCGACGTTTTTTTCGGGTTTCGATGGTCCTCCGGAAAAATGCAAAACCTATGCTACTTTTTTTTTCAAAATGTAGTAATAAGTAAACTGAATAAATATTTACATATTAAAAACGACGCGACGTTACTTTGACATTTGTTATCTGACATAATTTTTTTTTGTTTATTGCCTACTTCAAAAAAACGTTAAATGCTATTTAAAAATTTAGTAAGCGGTTTGTTGGATTTTTGTTCTTTAAGAGGGACGGTCAACTATCTTATCTCTTGACAACAATAAAACTGTTTCCCCCTCCGAATGTAATATACTATTTAATCGGTTTAGGAATGTGGGAGAAATAGACGAAATACAAGGTTAAGTAAATATAACCATTATTTGCGGCCACCTTAAGTATAAATAAAAATGTATAAAAATCAAACAATTAAACTTGTGTCTGTGTTCGATTGTACGTAATGCGCTTTTATAACCTAAAAAATAACTATCAAGGTCCATTTCGCGGTAGCCCACTTACCCAGTCCGGTCCTGCATGTAACAATAAATTCGTATATACTCCAGTCGGAACTCGAACGAAAGTAATAGTAATATTGTGGTGCATAAAAAAATATTAAGTAAAGATTCGCCAGTCAAAATTGTTCGACCCAATTACATCACGATAGTAGAAATATATCTAGAAAGATTTAAATGGAACTCGTGTATGTTTGCAGTACCCTTCAGCGTTCGAACAATTCGAGCGCAAGTGGCAAATCCTCTTTCGGTCGATCTGTTCTTTGTGAGCAATGATCTTGAAAGTTCTTTGCTACCACTATTAAAACTTTAAAACACATTCAAATGTGGTGAATAGAAAAGTAGACCCATTGTGACACCTGGAACTTTTTCCTCGTATCCGTTGAGACTTGTTGTATGAAAGACGATAACTTATTCCCAGAAATTACCCATGGGGAATCACGAGATGGTCGTGACGTCAAACAAACAAAAATGTTATTAAACTTTATACGTAATATGTGCAGAAAATTAATAATAATAATAATAATAATCTATTTAGGACATAAGCTATAAAAAACACACACATACAAATATTGACTGTAGGATACTTATTATTAGCACAGATATATAAACTCAAATCCAAAATATAAGCAGCATTTGCGGCTTCCTTTATTTGTTTTTTTTTAAATAGGTGTTCGTTTGCAAGCGGCTCTCGAGGCGGCTCTCCTTGCGATGTAATTCTTAAGGGATGCCGCTTTCAATGTTATATTTTGCACACAACTTTACCAGATGCGAAATTTTTCAAGTAATTCATTTTGAGAACCTCCAATTTGAGGATACATACCTTCAGTTTTCCAGTTTAAAAATTTCAGGAAGCGGCGCTGAATATTTTTCAATTAATCATGACTGTTATACCCAGATTGTCAGACAAGTCAAGCATACTCCAGCTTAGATCGAGTGAAAGCAAAATAAAGCATCTAATATATAATAATCTAAAAACATTTTCTACTGATTGAGGTTTCAAGGCTTTAAATACACTAATTGTTTTTCACAAAATAATAAATGTTTGTAATTTCTGTCGACTAAACCTATATGAGGGACAAAAAATGTCAGGATACTGTTCAGCTTATTTTGTAGGACAATGTTCCTACTGTTACATCACTACTTGGCCCTAGAAAAATTAACAATATCACCGGTTAAGGCGATAACCAACGGCAATTCAACCAACACATAAGTAGCGACGGCGAACGGCTAGCTGATCTGGTGCGTGGCTGGGATTTTGTGGGTTCAATTATTATATATATTTTTTAAATCAGCCATAGGTCGAACCAATATCTTTGTGATATCTTACTAAGCCAGTTGGTTCCAACACTCAGAGGTAGCTTAAAATGATGTAAATATTACGGGCGCCATCCACAGAAAAATTTAAGAGTTACTGCTATCCCTGTGATGGTGAAACTAACCACCGTGGAAAGATTTGATCTTATGGCGGACAGACAAACAGAAAAAACGAAAAATTTAATTTTACGATAAAAGATACTTATTTATTAATAACTTTAGAAAAATCAACGAATTTAATCAATATAAAAATATAAGATAATGTTATCAATTATCAAATAAAAATATTAAGTAATATTATCACAATTTCCAAAAGAAAATATTTATAGTTTAATTAACTTATAATTAATAGAAGAGAAATACTATATGCGATAAAAGTTATACAATACATGTTACACAAAAAAAAAATCAATGAAATTCTCAGAATCTCACCAATCCTCCTGACGATGGATAGATAGTGGATGAGGGCTCCTGGTGAGGTAGCTTTTCCTAACAGCCTCTCCGAACACAGACGGCCCCTCGACGTGGTTTGACGTCGTGCTAACCTGTATAACGGTTTTGCTGTTGGTTTGGATTGACTGGATTAAACTGGACTTGACTAAACGGAATTTGACTAGACCATGAATGCTGAACTTGACTAAACTGTGTTTGAATGGACTATCTGTCTTATGAAATCCAGCAGGCATTTAACCATCAAACGAAAGAAGTGATTTGCCTTGTGTAAATTATGTAGCTAAGTTATTTGTATGGATTATTTGTGTAAATTATGTGTATACATTATTTGGCAGCAAAAGGAAAGAAGAGACAACATTACCAACACGTGTTTCAGAATTATGGTTATGTTTAGTTAGCAGAAATGAAAAATATGGCTGAAGGCCATTAAATACTACTGAGAGGAATTAATTAAATAAATGTAATTACCTTTTAGTAGATAGATCACTAAGAGAAAGTTTGATAATAGCAGAAGAGACACAACTCGTGACTGAATGATTATCAAAAAATACTTTAAGTCTAAGTATATGCTGATACAGAATTGGCTACAGAAATCGCCGATTCTGCTATCAGCCAGCTAATAAAAGAGATATCCCCTCTCAAGTCTCAATTAACATATTACCATATTTCATAAACTAAAAATGACTAAGTATTCGAGTCGTGTTCTATGCAATCCACAATACTTCCTGCAGTATATTTGGTTTAACCAATAATTAAGAAATAGGTGCTGTGTAATATAGATATATCTACTATTCGATCGAAGCCGCTGTGTTCTACGAGAGCTGTTAGCAAAAACTGGAATACAAAAAGAGTTAAATGGTTGAAACATGAAAATATAATAAATGTGTACATTCCTAAATCTAAACAGATTATCTATGATAATGTAATGTCTGGTGTTTTCGTTACTAGAGAATGGTAAATACCTGTACATATTTCTCAAAAATTAAGTTTAGTTTATTAGAATTTAATAAAATTAGTGAAAGTTGACAGATGTACGCAACACTACATTTTAAACATATTTGAGTTTCTTTGCGATTTTTTGCTTTAAGGTTGTTTTTCAATTATTCTCGAATCGCGACTTACATTGTCAAGAAGAGAGTTTTTCGACAAGTTTCAGAATTTTAAAATAAAATTTATCTTTCAATCCCCTCAGAAACAACCCCTGTACTATTTATAATTGTTTTTTAACTATTTTTGATATATTTACAGATATCATATTATGATATTCACAGTTTCGGCACTTTAGAAGCAAATTTATTTTTCAACCTTCAAAAATCACCCCCTTAATGACTACAATTTTTTCACCATTCTTTCGGTCTTCTAAGAACTATTTTAAGCTCATTTAGAAATCTATAGAATTTTGTCCAGCTAAAAGTTGCAAATGGCCCACCGTGCATCGTTCGGTTATGAACCTTATTACTCGAAATCGATTTTGAGGTCGGGTGACATTCGTTCTATTTTTTTATTTATGTGTTTTTACATCTACCTCGAAATCGATAGTTCAATCCGAAACCCAATACCAAACGATCGACGAGAAATTTCAACTCATAATTTTTAAAGGCGGATCAATTATTTTCCAAGAAAAAATGGCTCAGTATCAGAATCAGTATCAGCTTATTTGAAAATGTCTAATTACTAATTGCTAGACATTTGTTCCTGGCGACTCCACCACAGATTATTATAACGTTTGTCAACACCAGAGAAACAAGTTCAAAAAATGAGATTCTAGTGTCGTGTCCTTTAGGTTTTTCAATAATATATTTCCACTTCAGAAAAAAATGCTTGCACATTTTAAGACTCTGCCCACCGCACTGTACCTTTTCAAGAATATAAAACTAAGCTCAGTTTGAATTGCCCAGCACGTAATGTTATAATAAGAGCTAATCATCTCGAACGTATTTTACAATTGCACGTGTTTTAAAATCAATATATTGGACACTACGTTAAAAGGGAACGGCGGCATAAACTCGAGCTGCCATTAACTAATTCATGTGTCAAGCCAAAAACATTAGGCTGCCAAACTTGGGTGGCTAGTTTAGTGTATGTAGAATAGGATTAGATTGATTATAGAGATCCAGTGGGGAAACCATTATTTGGAATAATATAATAATTAACCTACATCATTGTTTAATAATTGTTATCATAACTAAGTATATAATGATATATGAACTGACATATCCACCCCTCATCACTACTAACTCAAAATGTATAACGGATTTTTATCAAACTTTGAATTTAGAGGTCAACAGACTGCGAATATATTAATACTATTATCTCTTCATGTCTTTATAGTGTCTCAACAACGCCAACGTGTGCTATATTAATTCAAATTAAATGTTGCGAAAGTTCTTGCGATTAATAAGACAACCCTAACTTAAGTAAATTATTATTAATTTAGAGTTTCCTAATCATAATTTACCAAGAACACGATGTGACATCCTACTCACTGGTAACACATATTTAGAATAAAAAAAAAATTATATAAAAAAATATTTTTAAGAAGCTTTTTAAAAGTGAATTATTTATTATTTGTTTGCTTATAGTAATGAAACATATTCTTTATAGGATTTTACAAACAGCGGAAAGAAAAACTATCTATGAGAACTAAAAGAAGCTCTTGTTTTAAAAAACTACTAAAAAGCAAAAAATAATTTTTTAATATTCATACGCCTGGAAGCCAACAGATTTGGGGGCGGTCAACTGAGCAAAGTAACTATGCAATAGTGCTATATGACCGCCCCCAAAGCTTTTGGTTTCCAGGTGTATGAAATAATTTTCTTTTTTTAACCTTTTAGTAGTTTTTTAAAATAAAAGCTTTTTCTTAAAAATATTTCTTTATATATATTTTATTTTCGACATAAGCGCACTTTACTCTTAAACAAGTTTCATATCTTTTGCCTTACCCTGTATACTATTTAACTTGAAGCCATTCTAAGTGTACTTGAAATGGTTGTCGGACATGCAATAACTTTTGGTGGTATTTAAACTTTGGTTGTGCAACAAAACAAATTTCTTCCATTTGTTGCACACTTAATGGACCACACTGTATATCCTGGGTGTAGAATCAGGTCATACCTATCATAAAACTGCATTGTCATCGAAACTGAATCAACGTGTAAAATTTCAACTCAACTCAACCAAGGCATGCACCAACCTCCGATTTACGCCAAACGATTTCTTACGTCTTTCTACGTACCCCTGAGTTTTTTCAGATTTTTGCCAGCTTTCGATTGACGAAATGGCCATGGTCGGATCTTCAGGCCAGTAAGAATTTTTTTTTGTGTGGCTGTGTTTTGATCCATTTTTCGTCAGTTTGGTGGCAAATTGTTCAAAAACCGCCCGACAGAAATGTCTGCCGCTACAGTACAATACTATAGTATACATGCCAAAACAAACATTTTGCGCTAAGTTTGGTCCGTTAATTAAAAGTTTTTTCGTCCGCCAGCGTAATTGGGATATGTGAAGTACATATCCCAACTAGCACCAAAGTGACAGTAACTGAGATAGGAACTTCGTATGAGTAACCATTACGTAATTGCGACTAAATTTACGACTTTGGTGTAAAAATAACTTCATTTGACAAGTCTACAGTCCCTGCCTCGTAGTTTCTACCACTTATGATTACTGTATAGTTATGCAACTTCTACGTAGCTTTCGTGGTACATGGGAACGTGGTAGTTACCAGTGGGACAACTTTCGGTTTTTCAGAACTTGAAGGTGGTAAACTATAGTAGCAGCGACTAACTCGCATCACTGAAATGTGACTTCAAAGTTGCAATCACCTTCAAGTAGCTTTAATAGTTGCCGCGACGTTCTGGGAACCTTCACTATTTCTTTAAAGTAGTGGAACTTGTAAGTAATATTCATAGGTGTTAATGACGTTACTGCTATCTACAGAACTGTGTACGGCTACTACAAAGTGCACATCACCTCTGAAATTTACCATGAAGTAAATTTCCCCATCTAGTTCCCAATTTTGACCATAGATAAAATTATTGCAACAAACCTAACCTATATAATATAACGCCTAACCTAGACTAGAATTATGTGCTGCTATATTATGCTATGCAACATTTTATGTTCAAAATAAGGCAACGAAATTTAATATTTCAACACAGTTTTATTACACCTACCTTTTCTTATATGTTATCTATCACTGTAATAGTATATTATACCAACAAGGTTTATGTTTATTAAGTCGTTGATATATGGCTGCATAGTTGCATACAAGTAAATTGCGACAGCTGATAGGTTTTTCAATGTGAAGTTAGGTAAATGATAAACAGCAAAGCTAGGAACGCGTTCAGTCTAGACATCAACGTACGGCTAACACGTACGTTCCGAATCAATGTCGGGAAAAATGTAACCATGAAGTGGCAGCGGCAACTTTGAAGAGGTAATTTGTGGTAGTCACAACTTTGTTACGACTTTGAAGTGATGCTACAGTTCCATTCGCAGATTTGTAGTAAATATAACTTTAAAGTTACGTATTTGCAGTTTTCGTCACTATCGCCAAGTAGCAATTACTTTCAAGTAGCATTTCTTAGTGAAAACGACCTTAAAGTCACATTTTCTGAAATACGCCATGTTGATGGCCAAAATTATCGACGCCATTGTTATAACACATGAACCATAATTTCACAATTGACTAATAAATTTAATTTATCGCCATTTTTTCACCAAATACAACAAATTAATACATAAAAAGTAATGTTAAGTTCCGAAGAACAATAAAAAATAGGTTTCGGTATCTAGTGTGTCATGTTCTCGCATGACATTACATGTTTTAAAAACAATATTTTCATTAAAAAATGCAAATTTTAAAAGCGCGTAGTTAGATTCGGACGTTTTATCATTATGTTTGTCAGTAAAATTGCATTCGTTTTAATTGTAGACTCGTAGACCATTGGAAAATAGCACAAGTTTTGCTATCTAATGTTACCTTCTGATATTATATTAAATTTCTGTGTTAGGGAAATGAACAAGAACAAGAATCATATGTCAGAATGAAACATAAATATAATAAAATTGGTTGCAAGACAAAGAAGGGGCAACATCGATTTGAAAGAATAGGGTGTAGTAAAGTTTTCTGAAAGTTGTGACGTCTACGCCGCCACGTCGCCGCTCCGGAGCAACAACGTCATTGGAACGTAGCCAGACAAGTTCCAGGAACGTGGCTGGAACGTTATCGTCACCAAAAAATATTCCCCATTTTGGTCATAAACACGTATTAGGAACGTTCCAATTACGTGCCTGTGACTAGTACCGAAACACTTTAAAGTGCCTACAATAGTCATTGCTACGTTCCCGCGACTAATTGTGCTAGTTGAGATACTAACTACCTATGCGGAAAGATATCAGTAACCATTTGATTAAAAAAATTTGACATGTTTCAATAGTTTGGATATTGTCATACTATTATATTAACATTTATTGTTATAATCATAGATAAAGTATAGTATTCAACTTGAACACACGTGATGATTTACAGCACTCGCCTGCGGCTCGCGCTGCAAATTTCATCTGCGTGAGTTATTATCTACATTACCTTTCATTAAATAATATACTATTTTGAATTCATTAAATAGTAAGTAACCGATAAAAAATATATCAGCCTTATACAAATACTTGCATCAACTATGAAAAACATTTCGTGTTTCACCAATTATCTAGTGTACCAGCATCAGAAAAGTTCACATATCACTTTCTTTGTCATGCTCTAGAGCAAAGTATTAATAATACTGCTAAAAAAGCTGATACAAATGTGGCAAGTAATTGCATGCTAGCTCCTCTCCCATATTATATTATGTTCTGAGTACTTTAAATTCAATAAGGTACATTGTAATCAGTATTAAAAACAGATGCCACAGACAAATATAATTAATAGACATTAGTGGCCACAGAATAGATCCATGAAGTACTCCGCGGATAATTATTAACTCATTTCCAATAACATACATTATCTAACACAGGTTTACAAAAAAAAGGCTCCAAGGATTAAACCTATCATGCCATAAGTATTTTTGTGTGTGGAAAACGAATATTCAATTTAAAAAAATTTCTATCTCGTACATTTCCAGTAAATCCCGGATTATATTGCCAAAGTACGGTTTTTGACAATAAAAACCGAGATTTACTCGAAATCTACGCGGTAGAAAATTTTTTAAATTGAAAATTCGGTTTCCATACACAAATATACCTGAGGCATGGGCTTAGACCTTGGAATAGATTTTTTTTTAACCTGTGTAATTTGCTTCCAAAAGTTATAATTTAAGTTCCTTAAATTCCCGACTTTCTATTGTTTAAATTATCACGAGGTTTACTAAGATGTATAAATATCGCTGCCTACTCCTATGTAATCTATGTTACTCCCTGCAAAACACCTTGTATTTTGTGATGTTTTGTTGACCATCTCCATTATTTTAACTCTTTGTGACATTAGAAAAAAGTAAATTCCGATATTTTTTATTCTACAATTTACCTTTGATTTGTTCCGCAGGAGTGTCTGTTCGGAAAAGCGCTGTCTCGTGGCGCGGCCCCACGCTGAAAAACACCTGCACTGTCGTGGGGAGGTCCATGAGCGACACGGGAACCGACTCATGGCTCAATCGGCCCCACGGTTGTTGTTCTTCTATGTCCTTTCTCTTCCTCGGCGCTACATCGGCTTGTTTCGGTGGAACCCATAGTACTCCTGGAAAATTGGAATGTGTTACCGAAGAAAACGACACAAATTGAAAAGAATGTTATATTTTTGCATTTTTAATTGTCACATTTAAAAATAATCCACAACAATATAAAACATGCGGACATTATAAATGCTAAATTAAATTCATTCAAAAATAGATGTAATTTAATTATATTGGTTGCAGGTTCATTGAAATTATTATGTAATTGTTCTATTCCTTTGAACAGTCTTAGTAGTTCTTTTGGCAATGTCGCAAGCAATGGTTGTTGTGTACGTGGGTCCTGGTTAAGTGACGAAATAGCTATAGCCAGACTTCGCCAGTATGTTAATATAAAAAATGAATTAGATCCACAGTAGCTGTTTATATGCGTTCGATATCTGTAAAAGTCTATGCCTAATATGTCCAACCTGGCATACAAAATTTTAACTTAGTGAGTCCTGAGGATGATAATAAATTTATCGAAATGTCGAAAAATTAAAAAACCAATTTTGTAAATTTATTAACCATACCACCAACTAGAAATTATGTATTGGAGCTAGCAGTGTATATTCTTGTCCTACGAAAGAGTATGGTATCTTGGCATCATTTGTTTACAAATTCATTATTTTATACTTCGACATAATTTTTTTGATCTTCAATTTCACAATGTAATTCTACCAACGTTTTAGTAAACAAAATACTAATAACTCAAAGTTTGTTGTAACACGCAAAAACTGGACCGAACTAAGGAATTACCTAACGATTTGTAAAAGAAACAGAAGTTTTTTAAACAGATTTACTTGAAGTAAATGGGGCCTGTCACCCCTGTCAGTGTGTTTTTATTCCGAACTTTACGATGACGTTCATTTACTTAAAACTAAATTATACCTTCGATTAGTTTCACTGTAGTAGTATTGTATCTATCTATCAAATGCACAGAAGAAAACGTAAATACTGTAATGAACAAAGCGCACTACATTTATTTAAATTGAGATAAAATAATCGAACTTCGTAAAAAAAATCGTGAGAACATAAAAAATTAGTCTTGATAGTTCTCTTGATTTACTGTGAAAAATCCCATGAAAAAAACCAATTCAAATTGCTCTCTATTGTATCTGTAGTTAGTCAAGATTTTAATTACATAACCGATCCTTAATAAATTTTCTTGCACATTTTATATTTAATAAAAATGTGTGAAATTTGCCGCTTTACACGGTTATTTATTTACCTACATTAATCATAATAAGAAAGCATGTCTTCTCACTAGACAGTTCTAGTTAGAAGACATTTTAGGTAAATCTCAGCTCGTGAACTAAAAGGGACTGAAATAAAACTAAATATAAATTCTCAATCTACATCTTTTTACTTAAAAATTTGTGTCGATTATACTTGATGACAATTTCCCAAACTCTTACAAATACGCTAGAGAATAATATAAAATCCGTAAAAAATTCATACAATGTAAGATCTGAGTAATAGCAGTTATTTTATTTTTTAAATATTCATTATATACTGCATTTTTTAAATATTTTCTACCCCATTTTGCATTTTTTCAAAAAAGTAAAAAATATGCGCACCAATTTCTCAAAGTTTAATTTGAGGCCTCTAGTATTTATTTTGCTCCTTCCCTTGGTCCGCTATCTACTAAGCAAAAACAGGCGAATTTTGTGGTCACTCTTTGTAACGAATTATTAAAAATAAGAACGTTCTTTTAATAATGATACAATACATCTGGGATGCGGTAGAAACTCAACTTAGAGGAAAATGTTAAATTCCAGTACAATTAAGTGCGTGTAATAATAATAATAATAATAATAATAATAATAATAATATTTATTTTCCATTTGACATTACATGTATAGGAATAGTCACAAAACTTACAAACTAACGTACACAAAAATAATCAGATACAGAATAAAAACCTTTGTTTAGTAAAAATTCTTTTAGCCTAGATTTAAATAAACTTTCTCTTTTAATACATTTTATATCGTCAGGTAACAAGTTAAAAAATTTGGGCCCTATAAAATTAGGAGATTTGGCAGTAATTTTTAGCCTAGCAAAAGGAACATGAAAATTTTGTTTTTGTCTCGTATTAACGTTGTGATAGTGGCTATTTAAAATAAATTTTGTTTGATTTTTTTTTAGTACGTTTTAAAAAGAGAAATAACTTATAATGATGAGTTCAGAGTTCTGGGACAAAATATATTGTTACCAGTTTCCACCTCTAGGGATTGATGTTGATAGCTCATGAGCAGTAGCCGGAATTAAGTAGCAATGGTGATAGGAAACTGCAGTGCCATCAAAGCCTATAGTGTGCTCCATTTCTGAGACATTGGTAGTACGATTTCTAGAAGCTAGAAACTTATAGAAGAGGATCGAGATTTCTACATTGTTCTGGATTGCCGCACGCGAAGATTATGAACTTTGGTAGATCGTTCTAGGAGGCAATTTGTAAGGTATTCTCAGATGTATTCTCAGATATATAAGGTATGACTGTAGAGGTTGTAACTAAAATGTGGTGGTCAAACTGGACGACCGCTTCAAATTAGATTTAAGGAACATCGGAAACGTACAAAGATGATCAATGCACAGGGATGCCCTGTTGTTTGGCGAAATATGTCTAGTAAATACGTCACGTCACGATACTTTAGTTCTACTGCCGTCAACACAAAAACTGCAAGTTTCTCTCTGTGCTTTCGTTCGATGTAAACTTGAATATCCCTTGGTAATCTGGGGGGGTGGGGCGCCGAAACATATTATTAAGATAGTTTCTGTACTCTTACCAGCATGCCTTACTTATTTTTCCTTATTTACCTCTACTTACCCCCACTACTTTAACACAATCATGTCAAAATATAATCTAGTTTCAGATATCGTTAAAATACATACATGTACCAAATTTCAAGTGAAAATCTAAATTAATTTCATCAACTCTTTTAATAAGGGAGGGGGTGGGGGGATGGAAAATATTATAAAAAAACATGAGGCCTTCGCTTCTAGTATATACATCAAATCCCAAATTTCTGTACTCTTACCAGCTTGCTTTACTTATTTCCCCTATTTACCTCTATTTAACCCCCAATGCTTCAACGGAATCATCTCAAAATATACACCAGTTCCAGATGGCGTTATAATACATAGGTGTACCAAATTTCAAATGCATATCTCAATTTTATTTTATCAACCCCTTTAATAATGGAGTAGGGGTGGTGGGAGTTGAAACATATTATAACAAATTTTGGGGCCTTAGCTTGTAGTACATACATCAAATTTCAAGTTTCTGTACTCTTAGGGGCTTGCTTTACATATTTCTTCCTATTTAACCCTCAACCCTTCACCGGATATCTTCAAAATCCAGTTCCAGATCTCGTCGTTATAATATATACGTGTATAAAATTTCAAGTCAATATCTTAAACCGTTCCGGAGAAAACGTGCGGACAAAAAAAAGTTACAGACAGAAAATTTATTTTCGCTCAAATTTAAAATCTCGACGTTTCGTGACATTCTAAACCTATTTCAAGAAAGAAAAAAAAATTGAACATTTGTTTGCGATTACTATACTTCCAATCCACTACGTGGATGTGGAAGTAATTCCCATTTAAACACGTCTGCATAGATTAGATTTTATAAATATCTTTACAGCTATCCTCGTCACATAATTTGGTAAATTTCACCAATTAGTACTAAAATACATGCTTTCATCCCCTCTGATAGGGTGTATCAGATGGGATGAAAGCATGTATTTTTGTACTAATTGGTGAAATTTTACTGTCTGATTTTTAAAAATAATTTTTCTCCGATAACTACCCCGTCATCAGATTATCTGAAAAGTTTCACATTTCTGGCCTGGATTTTGGGTTTCGTGGCCTATTGTGCCTTAGGGTATATGATTTCAAGTATTATATTATCAAAATTGTATAAGGAATTATTTCCAAGTACTGGAGTGCAAATATAATGTCGTTTACAGGGACTTGGATGATAAATCTGGATACAGAAGTAGTGATTCATTAGGCAACGGTTTTTTGGAAAGCCTTAACTTTCTTACCAAGCTGTTTCATGCGATAAGACTGCTAACATAATGCTGAAGTAAACAACAAATTTATTTTTTGGATATAACCATGTTTTTGACTCTCTATTGTACCACTATTAAAGTTATTACTATTACTTTAAAAGATATTCCTGGAACTTGGAACATAAACTTATTACAGCCGCAATCACACTAGAACAGTGGGTGATAAAACGTATGATGAAGGAGTCATATTAACCAAGCCAAGCGAAAATTTCATTGAAGACATTTCTGTTCTAGGTAAAATGTTCGCGTATGTATCAGAGTCAAATTACCACTTAAAAAAAGCAACTTTCCGACACTTTACAGATTTTCTGTACCATTGTTCGTTAGAAATTGTATTATACTAAATAAGTAATTAAAAATAAATTACAGAACTTCCCGAGCACTAGTAAATAAATATCTTTTAAAGAATTTCAATTAAACGTTTTTTTAGAAAACAAAATAATATGTGGGCTTCTCTGTATCCTGTTTATTTTCCTTTGTATATAATATTACTCCTGGAAATGTACTAATTGCTAAAAGGTTTTTTTGCAGTTGAAAGATCTATACAAATTTACTTTCACTTCTGTTTATTTTGTGTTCCTAAAGTATCCGGGAAAGTTAAAGGATGTGGCAAGAAGACAAAAAGTCCAATTAGGTAAATGTTTTTAGATAAAACAAAGGACGACTTTTTAATCACTTGGATGCTGCAAATAAGGTTCATTTATATAATGTTTAATAAAATGTTCTCAGAATTATGGTTTTCATATAAAAAACGACTGTTAAAACTTTTATCTAGAAACTTTTCTTCTGATACGTTTTGAGACTGTTTCTTTATTGTTTTAGCAAGGTTTGGTAAATGCATTATTGACCTCAATGTCCATTCATTTCAGTTGTATTTATATTGTACCCATGAGTGCAAATTGTATATTCTAAATTCTAACGTTTCGATGCGAGTTTACAACTTTTAGTAATATTGTGTCGACTTTATCTAAAAAATGGTGGAGGAGCCGGTGATTTAAAACACAGTGCATTAACCATCGATTACTTAAAAAAATAAAACAAATAGAAATATCAACTAAATGACCCTCTATCGAATATAGGGTCGCTTGTTGAACATGTCGTCATTAGAAGATGTAAATATTAATCTTTTAAATTAACTACCCGCTCTCAAAAATGTTGTGATGCACACGAACGTAACACAAAAAATCACACAAAAAATCACACAAAAAATCGCACAAAAAAATGCTCTGTTACAGAACATCCACCTATGTACCAGTATGTATGTTTGGCCGCTGAATTCGAATCCGATGTCAGAATTGGCCCGTCACCCCAGGATTTTTTGTGACAGCCAAAATATCACATGAAAACCGGCCAAAAACCACTTCCCGAGACCATAACTCGAAACCGTAACGAGATACACAACTGCGGTTTGCGTCATTCGATTTGTCTCGCCTTCCTATGCACCTCTGAATTTTTAGATTTTTGCGGGCTCTCTCATTTTTTTTGGAAATTTTCAAAGGTAAGGAAGGTATCTAAAAAACATATATCTTTCTGCCTTGCTGGTATAAATATTAGATAGGGCAAATCAGAATGTAATAAAAAATTAGGGACTATTTAAAGCATCATGTGATGCACATAAAGTTATTTTTTTTTAATCCCATGATCCGTAAGGCAACTTTGAGTACAGTTTAACGTAGATAATCTTTGATTAGTAGGGCTTTCATGGTGTACCGCCTACTTTTAAGAGATCTTATTTCGAAGGATTTCTGGTTTAGCGTTGCTTCGGTCAACATCTACAGGGTGATAATAAATACTTGTTCGAGGACCCTTTTCAGTTTAAGAGTTTTTATAAATCTGTTCGGTATTTTGTCAATTATAACGTAAATTCATGTTATGTAATTAACCTATGAGTATTCAGCCTGCGCTTCACCTCAAGATTGGTGCGTACCACTTCATTTTGTTGTATTACGAAATAATTGTTTGTTTTATTTCATCGTTAAATGTTTGTGTTTCGTGTTTCATTTGTTTTTATTATTTCTGTAAATTTGATACGTAGAGAAGTTCAAACTAAAATTCAGGAAGGCTCAATTGTGAATTGTCCTGTTTGTGATGTATAAGGAAAGGGGCAAACACCACCTAGAAAGGAGAAGGGTAAGCACAGTCTCGATTTTGATTAATGTACTATAATATCGACGGAGTCTGCAAAGTAATTGAGACACTCCGTACTACACTAATTGTAATGTCTAATTTAATGCATGTAATTAATGGAGTATGAACCCAGTTATTACATACGTATTTGCTTTTTTATTATTGTAAATTTCACGTAAGAAATAAAGGAGTTGTTTATAATTAATTTGAAAATTCCATGTTCTAGTAAAAAATATTTTAATAGGAGTTCACCAATGTCAGAGAAGGTAATCTATGAAAAACCCTAAACATTTTGAGAAAAACTGAGTCTCCTTCAAAGAAACAGTCGCTAAAAATTATGAAATAAAATGTCGCCGTTAGCGTCGTCCGGTTGCTTGAACCTTATTATACAAATTGATATTAAGATGGGTTAAAAATACGTCTGATATTGTTATCTGTTCATTTCTGCACCGATACAATTGATTTCTCTATTATGAGATGAATATATAGTTTGAAATATTTGTGTTTAAGGTGTCTAATTTACTATAAAATTTCCAATTATAACATAGTAAGGACAAATTACTTCTAATATTCTATTTATGAAAAACTGATTTTACCATATGAACTATGAATTTCGACGCATATTTATATAACTATTCGATAAATGGCAGAAACCACTGCCATAACTGATAAAGGCTGACGAAATTTAACGAGAATTCTTAAATAAGAATTAATAATAATTACCTCTCCCAAAGCAGAGCCGAAGTGACTGGAAAACGTGCACCATTATGATAATGCTATGTTCTAATCCCGCCGCCTTGCAAACATTTTTATATTAAACACAGTTTGCCCAAGACCCTTCGACCGTTAACGAAGGGATTTACTGTCTACGTGGTTCAAGTTAGATTTTGTTGTCAACAGAGCTCGCAATCGAGAATCAGTAGCGGGTCGCCCAGAAATTTATTTATTCTGTGGTTGAATAGGCACGGAAAATATTTAAAAACTTATCGGAGAAAAAGAACTAAACAGATGACAAAAATACCTACAGTAATACTATGGAATTTTCACATTCCTAGTTTCAATTAGAAAATCGGGCGTTGACCTTCTAATATAAACTAACAATTCGACTTGAGTAATATTAATTATTTTATCAGTAGAACTCGAGAGTATTAGTATTTAGATAAAATTAGTCGAAAAAACATGATATTTCTTAACCTATCTCACGATATTAAAGTTTGATATTTTAGACGGCTGTGCTTTGCAATTAGCAGTGGAAATAATAGTTATTTATTGTACTAGTGTGTAATTAAGCACATTAGTCACGCAAGAAAAAGTTAGCCACGAGACCGTTAGGTTGTGTGGCTAATCTTAAGTGACTAATGCGTAATTACCAGAGATCGGATTTACCTACCGGATTCCAGGGATGGCTTTTACGGATATTATATATTGTAAACACGTACTGAAACATTTCCAAAGTATAAAAACAAAGTTATGCAACACACTAAATTCATTTTATTTTATTTTGCAATGTCAATGAGTAACTTAGTTTTATTGAGAAACGTACTATATTAAATAAAAACTAAATACGTAATAGATTATTTTAAATCGCAGCAGATATACGGTATAGTAATGGCTGTTTACCTGAAGCCCAATCCCAGTCGGGGAGGGGAATAATTTAATAAGATCACTCACACTCAGTGTCTCTCGTACTGTAAGTGAAAATGTCGCATCGTACTGAACCGATGCAAGCTACAGTAAATTTTTGGATTCGCGATATTGCCGATATACATCTTGATGGTAGAGAACTGTATTGCACTAGATGTGACAAAGCAATTTCTTGGTCGTGCGAAACAAATATTAATTCACATGTTTCTTCAGAAAACCATAAACTAGGTGGCTTTACTTACAGTGACACGCAACGTTAGAATTAACTTAGAGTTAGTGGAATTTATGATAGGATGTAACATACCGTGGTTGAAACTAGACAATCCACTTTTCAGATAATTCTTGGAAAATGTATTAGTGGTAAATACAGCAATGTTAAGGTGCCTTCGGAGTCTAAACTAAGAAAAAAATATTTATTTACGGAGTGCGAAACCATTAGACAGAAATTTTTTTCTGAGCCTAATGGGAAGTACATCTGGATTAGCGTGGACGAAACAATCAATACTTGCGAATGTTTTAATATGTGCACAGGACGAAAATTGCGCAATGAGCAGACACTTGATCGCCTCTAAAGTTTTAGAAGCTACAAATTCTCGCGCTATAGCGGATGCAGTAAATTCAAGTTTACAAAATTTTTGGGGTGACAAACATGCAGAAAATAAGGATAAGTTCTTATTATTTCTTATCGACGGAGTGAATTATATGAAAGCTGCTGGAAGAATTTTGAAGGAAACATATCGGAATATACTGCATGTAACAGGTTTGGCACATTGGCTTCATAGGATTGCTGAAACTATTAGGAGGTGCTACATAATGTTGATAAACTAATAGCTAATGCAAAGAAAGTTTTTCTTAAAGCACCAAGTCGTATACGATTGTTTCACGAAATTCTACCAAATACTCCATTACTTGGCAAAATGCAGCATCGTACTTTTACTGTCATTTTGAAAATGTGAAATCCTTAATACAGCAGTTAAATCCAAATGACGCAGTTGCTATTTCACAGGCACAACAGGCATTTATGGATCCAACTGCTCAAGAAAACCTGGAGACCATACACGGATGTTTTTCAAGAATTCCACTAGCCATACGGGACCTTCAATATCAGCCAACATCAGAATTTACTATAGTGGATGTACGAGTAATAAACGTTGTATTCGATCTTCGTCAATATATTTTTCAATTACAGGGAGATATTGCTGCATAGATATAAAGACAATTTCAGACTGTTTTAAAAAAAATCCCGGATTTGTTTCGATGGCAGGTGCAATAGATCTTTTAAACGGCAAAGAAGTAGACTTTGCTACACCGGGCTTATGACCACATTCATATGTGGTGACATTGCGAAAATTTAGATATTTTAAGTATGCCCCAGTTACATCTGTCGACGTCGAGCGGTTCTTCTCGCAATATAAATGGATTTTCAACGAAAGACGCTGACGTCTAACTCCAATACATTTAGAACATACATTAGTAATATACTTTTATTCTTGTAATCGGCATTGAAAAATACTTGTGTATGTTATTTCAGTGTTAAGTACGTCCCAGTATATCTCCAGTTCTCTTCTACTAAGTGTTTATAATAAATTGACTTTATCATCTTTGGATAATATGGAATTCGCGAAAAAAAAAAATTCGAGGTAAGATATTGTTTCATACATGCATGCAAATTTTTATGCATTGACACGTAACCATCTAAAGCCAACCCTGGTTTTACCACATATCCCATAGGTAATTCCGATCTCTGGTAATTACATACGTGTGCAATACATAATTTTATCCAACGCTTTCTTTTAATGAAATTTTAATTGAATATTTTTTAAATTTGACAAATTAATTTTTATATTTCTAAACGTTGTAATTGGGAACGTCGTGGAATGGTTGCTATGGTGTTGATTGTTATTTATTGTTTACTGGTTTATACACATAAACAACAAAGAAAGGTAAAAAATAATAATTAGTTGTAAAAAATGGATGATAATTGGTATGTCCTGGAAGAACTTAGAAAAGAGGCAAATTGAACTTTGTTTAAATTTACTACCTAAGAAATACCAAGCTATTCATGACAAGGAATTCAGCCAATATAACGATTGGGCAAAACGCAGAAGTTTTGCTGGTGTAGTGAAGTGAAATGTAAATGCTGGCTTGCTTTCTTAGCGTACAGGAAAAGTGTTCAGCTTCTTCAATGTGGAAAAGTATTTAATGCTGAAGGCAACTTTAAAGATTATTAATAATATTGATATTTCTAAATATCGAAAACTGATTGCTAATTTAGAATGTGAGTCAAGAACTGACAAACCAAATAAAGCTGCTTTTATATTCTCTCACTAGTAACTTTTTGAATGTTCTTTCACTAGTGTGACATGACATTCTATATGTAAAATCACCATAGTAATGGCCATATTCTACGCCTGTATTTGATATTAGTATATTGCTTTATTAGGAGTGAAAGTGATGCCTTTGTGACGAGTTGCAACAAGTGGCTTTTACTCCGAATAAAACATGCTATTTTTTCTTCTAACGTCGATTAGCTATAAAAAAAAATAAGATAAAAAATCTCGAATTTCACCACCAAAACGCATTGTGCTACTATCGCATAGCCGGCGTATTAAACAAAATACGCGTTGCCATGGGTATATTGTACTGTTCTAGTCTTTCAGCAACTCACAGCATCAGAAAAAGTACTTTTACCACCGCTGTTAATGCCAACGTATAGCCGTCTAAAACGTCAAACTTTAATATCATGAAATGAGTTAATAAATGTTATGTTTTTCTGACGTTTGAAGAAAAAAGTACTTTTTCTGGGCGCTGTGAGCAGCAGAAACAGACAGTACAATATGCCCATAACAACGCGTTATTTGATTTCCAAAAAACGTAAGAGAGCCGACGTTTGAATTATATTAACCAAAATTATTGGGCTTAGCCGAAATTCCCATGTTTTATTTAAATCTTAATACAACTTTTTTCTTATCCAATTTACATAACTTGTTACGCGGGGGTTTTTCAGGCCGCTTCTGCGGCAACAATCTGGATAGAACGCTCGACGTTTATTGGTATAGTCAAAGACAGAAATTTAATAATTTCATAGTTTATTACACGTAAAGCAAACGATTATTCGAACCCTCTGTTTCGTTGGTAAACAAGATAAGATGCCTTTTACATATTAAACACAACTATTACATAGCCATACAAAATAAAATTTTGGTAATGGTACTAATGAGCCGATGTATTTTGACGTGTTTAAGCAATTCAATGGTCAAACAATTTCATAGCATCATATTGAATTATATGTATCAAAATATCGGCAGGGAACAAAATTCGAGGATGGCACTGCGAATAATTTGCTATTACACTATCGGGGGTAATTTGGAAACAACGTGAAGTATTCTGAACCTTTTCTAAGAGAAGTTACTATGCCGCTGGATAGGCCTAAGAGCTTCCGCAAACTCCATCTCGGTATCTTTGAAACATCTGTAAATAACAACGCACGCTGTAGGCAAGGAGAGTTTTCAAGTGACGGACAGCATAGAGATACTCTTTCCGATGGGCACACAAGATTTCTACAGTTTCTTTTATTTTAAATCGCACTAATGCGTAGGTGAAAATAAATTTTTCTTGCAATGCTATATCGTGTCTCAGAGTTTGTGTCAATAATTAATTCAAGCAGTTACATACATCATATAACTTTTTCATATGTGCGGCTAATTTTTTGGCAGACTATCGCATCGACAGCTCCATTCTCAACAAATACGACTGTCCAATACATGGTAGTCTACCGCATTATCTGATTATCTTACTAGTAAGAGGACAATATAGAATGGTTAGGGTTTCATGAAATATCAAATCAAAGTGGTAAGGAACCCATTGCAAAATGTTGGGCTGGCGTTCTCAAGGAGCTGATGGAAAAGGACTTTGGTGAAGTCGTACGCTGAACAGACAATCGCAGATGCTGTGAGACGTAATATACGGCAAAGGGAGACCAACTGGAATAATACGGGAATCATTGAACGTGTGCCAAGACATTGTAAATAATAAGAATTACTAATTGAGATTTAACCAACAGTACCCTTAGTGGGAAGCGTTGACCATCAAGCATTAGATAAATGGTGACTTTTCGGCATTATATTGAAGTTCGAATATACCATATTATATCACTAGTTCCAGTGGAAATGATCAGCACCCACTGGAGTCCATGGAGGCATTTGGCATAACCACTTCTATCGTGGAAAGAACGTTATAGTTTTAAAATATTGCGGCTTTCATTTAAAATTAGTGGGTTCCTTTATCAATGCTGGTAACTGTACTATGATGAAGAGTTTTTAGGCAAAAGGCACTTTAATTTGACAAAATGGATCAATTTTCAAAGAGAGACTAATCGCTTTTTTTCCTATAATCTATAAAAATTTGGTTGTGTCAAATTGTATTTTAAAATTTATTAACAATATTCACAGATCTTGCATCTTTCGCAAGTATCTTAAGCGTATTAAAAATATCAGATGCAACTATACTGCTCTTGGACTCCAAGGATGGATGGCTAGGATGATAAGAATTTTCAACATTTGCATTAGGTACCATTAGCGATTAGTGATAAAATAAAAAAAAAAAAAAACTTTCATCAAATTTAATAATACCACTTGGGTTCATTGTAATTGGACCCATGTTCATTGATAATTTTTTTTTAGATTAACCCAGCTATCATCAGTCAAATTTTGTCATAAGGCTTGTAGAACACCCTGTATTGCTTTTCTACTGTACTTTTTTATATCATGCTTAGATGTGTTTGATAATTTCATTTACATAATTTTAAATATATTTGTCTATACGATCGAATTAAGCTTTATTGGGTTATTTTGTTGTTTTAATGTTAATTTGAAAGTGACGGTGTTCTGTAAGAAATAACGCAAGTTATGCAAACTAAGTGACATACGATATGGCAGTGTCGGCATGTATCACAAGAGACCATTAAGTTTAGGAGTGTTTATGTTTATATTTTAGTTTCGAGATACTGCTTGGGTTGTTATTGAAACGTGATATCCCTATTAACATGGCGTTGAGTGAACAGTACGGTTACAAGGCCGGCGCAGCGGCCTAGACAGATCTGTGTCTCTCGATACGTTTTTCGTAAGATGGGTCCTATATCATGCACCCAGTAGTATTTTCAATACTAAAAACTGTTCTCAGTCCGATACTTTC
This sequence comes from Stenurella melanura, assembly GCA_963583905.1. Taxonomy (NCBI): domain Eukaryota; kingdom Metazoa; phylum Arthropoda; class Insecta; order Coleoptera; family Cerambycidae; genus Stenurella; species Stenurella melanura. The sequence continues at coordinate 155,988,224 of OY757311.1, forward strand.
AGGATCCTTAACTTATTAATTCTCCATTAAGGTGGCCATTCTTTAGAAAGAGACATCCGATAGGGAAATATTGACTATTTTTGCCCATAACTTTTTTTCTTAGTACGTATATTTAAAAAAACTAAAAGAGTACCTAAGTAGAACCATAACAAGACTATTATTATGAATTTTCACTCAATCATTTCAGTGGTTCGCAAAATAGCTAGATTTAAAACTACGAAATAGGAAGATTAACATAATTTTCAAATTTAAATCTAGCTATTTTGAAAACCACTGAAATTATTCAGTGAAAATTCATAGTAATAGTCTTGTTATGGTTCTACTTAGGTACTCTTATAATTTTTTTAAATATACATACTAAGAAATAAAAGTTATGGCCAAGAATAATAAATATTTCCCTATCGGATGTCTCTTTCTAGGGAATGGCCACCTTAACTATTCAGTTGTGTCGCACACTCACATGCAGAGTATCCGAGAACTTCGTACCATTAATGCAGGAGCGTATGGATAAGGTCATCATTTATAAAACGTTTCTACTTTATCACCGTTCCCTAGAAAGAGACATCCGATAGGGAAATATTTATTATTTTTGGCCATAACTGGGTCTAGTGCAGTTTAGGTCGTTTCGATTTTGAATATTTTCTAAATGGTAATGAAGAGTATAGGGTGAATAGAATATATTAAAAAAAAATGTTGGATGAACCATAAATTTAAGAGAGAAAAAAAGTGTATCCAAGTCGGACTAGTAAAAATCGCGCAACAATCTATGAATTCATAGCAAATGTCGCAAATATTTAGAGTTATTGTGTGAAAGAAAGGCGGGGGGATACCCCCCGTACCACCTTGTCTTTGTTTCCGACGCTAATACTGCCTACAGCGCAAATAATTATTGACTATTAGATATCAGAATAAAAACCTACTAACATAACCTAAAGAAATCACACGAAAGAATGCAATTATTATAAGCAGAATAAAAACCTACAAGCCTAATGCAAAGAAATCATAGTAAAGAATTTGTGAAAAAATATATTAATTGTTACAAAATTTGTAAAAACCAAGACGGAAATTATGGAAATAATAGACGAATATTTCCGAACTAGTACAATCTATGTTACAATGTCAAATGTCAACATGGAAGTCATATTCAACATGTAAAAACACTGTGAAAATACATAATTTTATATCTTTCAACCATTAACTGTAATCCTCATTCTCACCTAAATCGACCTGTAAGTGAACTTGTGCTTTAGTGTTATCGAGCTCAAGTGAAAAACAAAATATCTTACAACGAACTAAAATGCACCTGAGCCCCATAACTTTTGTTGCTTATTACGTGTATTTAAAAAAACTATAAGAGTACCTAAGTAGAACCATAACAAGATTATTACTATGAATGTTAACTCAATAATTTCAGTGGTTTGCAAAATAGCTAGATTTAAATTTAAAAATTATGTTAATATTCCTACTTCGCAGTTTTAAATCTAGCTATTTTGCAAACCACTGAAATGATTGAGTGAAAATTCATAGTAATAGTCTTGCTATGGTTCTACTTAGGTACTCTTATAGTTTTTTTAAATATACGTACTAAGAAAAAAAGTTATGGGCAAAAAATAATCAATATGTCCCTATCAGATGTCTCTTTCTAAAGCAGTGTCCCGATGTCTTATAATTTAGAAGTACATGAAAAGGGAAAAGTAACTCGAAATGGTTCTATTCCATTATACTAAATCGGTTACTCGACAAAGTAATGTCTTCGGACTAAATACTTGCGTTTACACGGGTCGAGTACTACAATTTAGTTCAATTTGACTAAATTACTGGCCATGTCTAAACCGGGCTTAAGGAATGCCCACCTTAAGCAAAACATATTAATGTTGGCAGACCAAACAGCATTTTAGTCAACGGAAAATTACAAAAAAATGTTTAATTAAGTTAATAGCGCATGCTGTAGATAAGCAGATATGGAATCAGAAATGGCACACTTGAACTAAATAAAATAGATATTTTGCCCTAACAGTAGCAAACCCTATAATTTCGATATGTCCGTCCTCCATCTGTCTATATGTCACAGACCTTCCATCCGCTCATTTCTTTACATACTGATATGAAATTTGGTATACAGACCTAAATCAATTACCCAAAAATAAAAATGAAGAAATTTTTGAAAATTAAATTTTTTGGAGCCCCTCTCACACGGTCAAAATTAAAGCAAAAGAAAAAACACCGCATCGGGTAGGACGTTGGATTTCAGGTCTCTTAAAATGTAACAAAAACTGTTTTGGCACCATACAATTCTAACCCTTCACTCAAGAGATATTCGCTTTCAAAGTCATTATTAACGCCCCTCCGCCCCCCCCTCCCTCTAATTTTTAAACTATCGACATAGAAAAATCTGAAAAATATAGCTTTCCGTTAGTACTTTCAATCAAAATTACAACGGATGTTGTAGTAAAAGTCCTTTAAAAAAAATGTGAAATATTAGTTTTTAGAGAATGAGCAAAATCAAGATGAAGTAAGCGGTACATCTGTCAAAGAATAACGCAGGTGTCCTAAGGCCAGCTCAGCGAGGACAGAAACCTCGTGTAGAGCAAAAGGGCAAAAGCTGGCTTGATCCCGATATTCAGTACGCATAGGGACTGCGAAAGCACGGCCTATCGATCCTTTTGGCTTGAAGAGTTTTCAGCAAGAGGTGTCAGAAAAGTTACCACAGGGATAACTGGCTTGTGGCGGCCAAGCGTTCATAGCGACGTCGCTTTTTGATCCTTCGATGTCGGCTCTTCCTATCGTTGCGAATATAACAAAGTTGAAGATAATGTTAGTCAGTATAACCACGGAACCTTATTAGTGCGTGCCCAATACGCCTGCGGCCAGTTTTCTTTAAACGGATCCCTCTCCACTGCAGAAAAGACCTCAATTCAGCAATTTTCGTTTCAGAAGAAGACTAGTGTCAAGCATTCATCAATCTTAACGTGAGATAAAGTCCAGAAATCAGGTCACAAATTTGCTTTCAAATGTACCACTCTCTTACCTAAAGAATATAGGGGTGCCGAATACTTAATTTCCCATTCTGAATTGTCTAAAATTTCCGATGACACGCTTCTGGCTTTTCATCAAATAACAACAAGAGATAATAAACTACCATGCAGAGATAACCACATTGTATTTACCTTGAAAGGGAAATAAATATATTAATTAAATATAGAATTGTATTTTTATTAGTAGTCGACTTAATATCAACCGATTGGGAATCGAAAATAGATGACGCAAATTATTAATCAATGCTGCTATGTTATTAGTTTGCTTGGCGGCTTAACACGGAAGGAAGTGGGTTAATGACAATGGAAATTAGTAAATCATTTGATTATACATATTACAAGATATAATATATTCATTATGTATGCACTTAGGTTCATCGTAATATTGATCGAGTGTACCTGCATTGTGCAGATTTCAATACACATGAAAATATCCAGACGCTTTGTTAGATTAAATAGCTTTATATCGGGTGCGTCAGATGTAAGTAGTGTCCTATATGGATAGCCGTCGACATTTTATTATTTCTTGACATGTCACTTTTTTGCGCGTTATAAAGTAGACATAAACAATTTGTTATAGAGCGATCAAGAACGTGCAGAAATTGCGGTTTAAATTACTTCCACATCCACGTAGTGGAGAGGAAGTATAGTAACTAAAAAAAAATTCAAAAATTATTCTTGTTGAAATGTCATGAAACGTTGAGATTTTAAATATGAGTGAAGAAAAAATTATCTGTCTGTCTGTCTGCAATTTTCATCTTTTTTGCGCATGTTCTCCCTGAAACGGTTTAAGATGTTGACTTGAAATTTTGTACACGTATGTATCATAACGAGATCTGGAACTTGATTATTTTTTAACATATCCGGTGAAGAGTTCGAGGGCATGTAGGGGGAAATAAGTAATTGGCTAGATGGTGAGGGATGTGGATTGAATTTTTGGTTTATAGGCGAGCTTATTGTTGGGATCGCTTCGTTTTAGGGTGTAGTTGAACACCCTAAGTTTGCTTACAAATTAGTGAACCGCTTGATTTTATAATTAACAATTAGTAAGTAAAATAGGCCATTTTTCTCTATATTTCTATAGATATCTTTGTTCCTGCTAACTTTTAGTAAACACATGCATTAGAAAAATTGTTCGTTATCAAATTCTCTAAGAAAATGAGCACCGATAGAGATCGCTAAGTGCAATTGTTAACTTGCAAATGGCTTCCAGAGCTTTCAAAACACGTTATTTTCACTATTTCTCTACTCGAAAACAACTGCACATAGAGGGCTAAAAAGATGGTGTCTATGTTGTTCCGATAATGTACAAAAAATTTCAGAAAGATCGGTTTATTACGTTTTGAGTAATTAACGATTTATTTTTTTAAAATCCAAATCGTTTCCTAAATTTGGCAGGATATAGATAATGGTTTGGTGAAATATCAGATGTACCTAGTATCGTATAGTCTGATGGATACGACAAGAATTTTATGTAATTTAGGCCGGAGCCGTGTTGCCGCTACGATACTTATCAACTTTACTCACAAGGGGGATTCAAGTTACCCTTCAGACTCCCCAAGACGAAAATAGACAAAATTATACTTACTGTGATTGTTACAGTCTGTTCTCTCCGTCAAAAACTTATGTCGGGCGGTGCACTTCTTAATAATTAAGACCGCCGATGGATTCTATGAGTATTCGGACAAGTATACAGTCGTGGCGGGATCAAAGGTGACCCGCGTTGTCCGACTGACGCCACAGAATCGCATGTCAGTCACAAATCTTATAATTAGTGGATCAATAAGAAATCGAATTCAAAATATATTTTCATTTAGCGAAATAATTCATAAAATGTAAAAATAGATAATAAAATATACCTCCCGTAGGAGTGTAACCCATCCAGCGCCGAGAGAACTATGAAAATCGACTGTACAAAAAGATTCAGACTCCCAATTAGTAATGATTGTAAAATGTATGCGGAACTTTTTGGAAATTATTAACTTTTAATTTTGCAAATGATTGTCAGGATGCTTAAAGAAGCTATCTATATGAGTTCGATGGTTATCCTGATTTTATAAACGTACTAACGGAATCGAACCCAAATATACTCTTATTCCGTCGACTCGCCTTCGAGCGACTACTATGGTGCTGTCCGCCTAAGCCGGGATAAAAAGTATTTTGGGTTTGTCGGAATCGATTCTCCGACTTTCAATATTTTGACTAATTTTTGTACGTTCTAGTGGTTTGGATAAGAATTATGTTCACCCACTTTGAGGATAATTAAATGGGGATTTTGGATTTTATTGAAAAAACCGTCCCATTGAATATTTCTTAAATTTTGACGCTTAACATAGCTACTCGCTACATCCTGACTAAGGATTTCGCCCTGTGAACGACTAAATTCGTGGTACTTTCGAGAAACCAAATTCGTGGTACTTTCGAAAAATCCATCTCGATGAGCGGTTTTCTGCTTTGTGCAAGTCTCTTTATTTTATTTTCGAAAAACTAAATTTTTGATGTTTTCAAAAAATTAAATTCGTTGTACTTTCGAAAAATTTGTTGGACGGAGCAGTTTTCCGATTTGTGCGATTTTCTTCGTTGTACTTTCGAAAAATCAAATTCGTTACACTTTCGAAAAATCAAATTCGTTGTACTTTCGAAAAATTTGTTGGACGGATCAGTTTTCCGCCCTGTGTAATTTTATTCGTTGTACTTTCGAAAAACCAAATTCGTGGTATTTTCGAAAAGTTCGTCGAGCGGCTTTCCGCTCCGTGCAACTTGAAATTTTTTCTAAGTATTTTTGGAGTAGGTACTACTTTTGAAAATTCGAACGACGGAGCCCAAAAGCGATTGACCGTCGCCCTCGAGATGAAAAATTCAAGTCAATATTTTGGTCATTTTTAGTAAAATATTTTTTTACGTGGATTTCGATTTAATATGATGCCAAATGTGATATATAATTTTTTCATGGGATTTTTGTCTGAATTTACGTTTATAGTAAATTGGATATTGTTTCAAATGGATCGTTTTACTGGGTCCAATAACAAAACCACTGGCAAATTTTGAGAACGATCTTGTGTTTATTTTTCCAGTTATGATACATCAAAATTCACGGTATTAGCAAGGAAATGATAGGGAAGGGCAATTTCCCGTGAATTTATCGCCATAATTCATATCTCAAACGTCAGATTCTTTTAAATTTGACTGTGAGTTTGAATGATTGTTACAAAAGTGTACCCCCAGTTTGAAAAACTTCTCGTGTCTGGTTTTTAAGTAATTCGTGATATAATGTCTGAAGACGATGGGAATTTCACCCATATATGAAACTGGCAACACCGCATTAGCCAGTCTCGCCCGCTCTTCGAACAGACGGATAGTGGTTCAATTTTTTATCCTTCGCTCATTAACTATATCTATAGAATCGTTTGTATCTTGCGGTAGAAACAAAAAGATATAAAAAGTCGCGAATGCAGGCCACTCCTTTTTTCCCTCTGAGTGTTCTTGGGGAAAACAGCACTCCAAATCTTGACAAAAATATTCCATATCAATTATTCATCTTCCTTTACATGGGAAATCTTGAGAAGATCGAGCGGCGATCTCAACGATTTCCTAGTCTTCCACAAATTCATGACCTGTTCAATTTTTCTCAATTTTTTTTTTGGTACTAAATGTATTTCTGTATTTCAATAGTTCCGACATTGTATTACCTTTTTTAATTCAACAGCTTTATGAGAGACTGTACACACGAGTCTTTCAAATGTGTGCTTAAAGGCATTCTCATGTCACTGTTTACGTGGAAAAATCTGAGATGAAAGTTGCGATGTTGCCATGTTTCGTCGCCATGCGGTATCTCGCGTGTATCCACTCTCCCCATAGGAATGCCTTAACTAACAATTGTGTCATTTTTTGTACAATTCATTTATAATAAGGAATCTCATTTAGAAAATTCAAAAACCTATTGATAAATAATATCCCGTTGGAATTTTTGAGAACAATAATCTTGTTATATTTTAACTTCAGAGAATCCGCTCTTACATATCTAAAAAGCAGCGTTTGTCTAAGCATGCGCAGAAGCCGATATAATTTTTTTTTCAAAATATTCGTGAAGGCGTATTATACGTCGTAGTGATCAAATTCATAGAGGTTCACTTTAATACTAGTACTTTCAATAAAAAAAATATTTCAGTCTTTGATTGTTCTTAACAGTATTGAAAAATAGTCGTCGAAGTTTATTATTAAAGTTGTTTATTTATGTCGCACATAAAAAGTTTCACGCATAGAAAACCTTATAAAATCGGCCAAAATTGCGATTTTTCAAAAAGTCCACGGGATATCGTTTTTCAATAGTTTTTTGAATTATCTAAATGAGTTTCCCAATTATAAATGAATTTTACAAAAAATGGCACAATTTTAAATAATTAATTATTAAGTATTTGAAAAATAGATCGCCAAAATTACTGAACAAATAAAGCAAGCTGGTAAGAGTACATAAACTTGAGATTTGGTGTAAATACTAGAAATGATAAAATAAAATTGAGATATTCACTTGAAATTTGGTACACATATATGTATTGTAACGGCATCTGATGTCATGGGTGGAGGGGGGAAAGAGTAAATTGGGGAAATAAATAAAGCAAGCTAATAAGTGTCTAACGCTAAAAAATTTTTTATGACATCTGCCTCAAACATTATTAAAATTCTATGACTAATTATTTTCACACACTAGAGTGCAAAATATAGTCAAGATGTTTTCCTTTCAAGAGACTTGGATGGAAATTCCGGATGTGGAAGTAGTGATTTCTGAGTCAGCGGTATTTACTTAACGTTGAAGTATTTAATAAGTCGGACTATAAATTAAAAGTTCCTGTGCTTTAGACGTTCCATTATATTCTAAATATACTCACGAAATTTTGTTAAATCCAATTTTACCGCTTTGCTGCTGGTGACGTTACAATTCAAGACCAGGTGCTGCGATCTCGCTCTATATCTGTTAATTATTACCAGTTGTCGATTCAATTTTACGACTATATAGTATAATAAAGTACTTAAAAAATATTTTCTCATATCTACACATGCAAGGCACACGTATGATTAAGCTGGATCGATATTTCAAGCAGATTTGAAGATTTTGAAATAATAATATATCCCAAACGGTTAACGAAAAATGCATGATAATGTCGCATCGAGCTGAAATCTAATCAAATGGCGTTTTATAAACTTTTCAAGATTTGTTTGATGGTGGAAATATTTGTTTTTTAATGAACAAAATTAAATTTAGAACAATTTCAACAATATTTTCGAAACTTCTGGCGACATATGCAATACGTTTTAAATTTGCGATTGAATAGTTGCCCACCTCGTAGTAGATATTGGCCAATATATTACTTTCATATGCAACTATAATAACTACATACAATTAGGTTGGTAACCAAGATCAATAAACAATATTTTACTATGGCCTTCTATCTAGCCTTTTCAATGTTTCGACTTCAAGCTATTCGCATATTTGGGAAATATCTTCCCCTTAATAACAATATCTTGGCAGAAGTTTGAGGTCAATGCGTTATCCTAGTGGCCTCCCTTTGCTTTGCACGTCTGACAGTATCACGCCACTTGCCGTGGCTGCCTGTTTGGCGTACAGCCGCACTGAAACGCTTTCACATCGAATCCCTGGTTACATCAGTTCAAACAGCATTTTCTTCGCGGTTTTCCATCTGGTTTTTAATGGGTTTTATCAATTGTGAAATGTCGTCAGTGAAAAGTTCGCCTTAACGTGAAAGAAACAATTTCTCAAAATAATGTAATCCATTTTTTTAATAGCTTGTTTTAAATGATCGAGATCATTCTAGTTACTAAAAAAAAATTGTGTGTGGAGAATAAATGTTTATGTTTATTCATCCGTAAATGTCTTAATTGGCGTTCTAAATATAGTTTTGTGATACAAACGATTACAATCTGGAAAGAATAAAATCACACAAAAAATAAATAGATTGAGTAAGTCGTTGTTTTGTGAACTTACCTATACAGACTGTCTATTTTACGAGGGCCACACCAAATATCTCGCTTAATATCTATCGTAGAAGAATAAAGTTTTAGAAACAGTTATCCCATTTTTTGTGAGCTATATTTCAGTAAAAAGAAATTTGAAATCCATAGCCTACTTTATGAGATATATTACAAAAACCTGAAAAATAGGAAAACCACAAACCGTTATAGCTTCCTTATTTGAGGAGATACGAAAAAAGTTAAAGGAATGAAAGTTGACGGCAAAGACAATAAGAATAATAACGTGTAACAAAAAAATCGAAAAATGCAGTTGGCTTTGACATACGCTATTGTGCCCAAGTAGGCCATGACGCCATTAATTCCGTTATTTTTTTCTCATTCCAACGATATAAAACATGTCACAGACATTTTAACCGATAGTGTCAATATTTAATATTTTACGAATACCACAATTCATATAATTGAATCGTAACAATCAGCTGTGCCATAATTAGTGAGAAACAATATATACAGTTATTAATAAATTTGACAGATTGTCACTGTTGTATGTTGTATGTTGCGTTGTCGAGTTCTAAGACAAATTTTATATCAGTAATTATTGTGTACACCAATAACAACAAATTCGATATGATTAGCATTTATTGTCAGTGCAATTTTGACGCTGAGATGGCAGTCACGCTTTACGGAGATAGATTTCCAGATGCTCCGCAGCCAAATCGAACTATGTTTAGGAAGTTAGTTCAAAATCTAAAAACACACGGTTCATTTTCAAAAAAAGTAGTAAGGCGAGCGCATGTTGCGAATAATGTAAGAAAAGTGAATAGAGTAATGAATTATGTTAACCAAAATGAGGAAACCTCTTTGAGACAAATTCAGAGAAACTGTCGCATAAAAAAAGACAGTGCAAGAAAAATATTGAAAAAAACGGATTTCGATGCTACAAAATGAGGAAAGTTCGACATTTAAATGAGGGAGATAAGCCAGGGAGAGTAAGATTTTGTAGATAGTTATTAAATAAGAAAAGGAATGACGCGCTGATATGTAGCAAAATTCTTTGGTCGGACGAATCAAATTTTTCTAATAATGGATTTTTCAATAGAAATATGCATTATAAGTGGACACGAGAAAATACACATTGGTGCAGAGAGACTGCTTTCCAATAAAGATTTTCTACGAATGTTTGGTTGGGTCTTTTAGGGACTAAAGTAATTGGACCTTATTTTTATGATGGCAAATTAACCGCTCGTAGATACCTTAATTTCCTGCAAAACGAATTTCAAGATTTTCTTTATGAATTAATAGTGGCAGAAAGATTAAATTATTCATGTTTTCAACAAGATGGGGCTCCACCTCACACTGCTGTAATATGTACAAATTATTTAAATCAAGTTATGCCAGATAGCTGGATAGGCACCTATGGACCCATTCTATGGCCAGCTCGATCACCAGATATTACTCCCTTGGATTTTTTCGTCTGGTGTTACATTAAAGACAAGGTATTTCAAACTGCCCCTGAAAATATTGAGGACATCAAAACCAGAATTCGAAACGCATGTGAGGCAATTACTCCTGAAATGCTCCAAAATGTAATGCGTGACGTGTCTCGTAGAGCACGTTTATGTGTCAGAATGCATGGTGCACAATTTGAGCATTTGTAGTTAGAAAAATAAATACACACAATTTCTTTTCAATATAGTAGTAGGTAGTACTGTTACACATAGTTTTTCGTTTTTTGCTTTGGATGCTCGTTTTGTACTTGTATTTTTATTTATGAGATATTTATTGGTTTGTATTAAATTGTAATAAATAATTACGGAATTATAATTATTATAAAGTGAATTTTTACTATTATGGCACAGCTGATTGTTACGATTCAATTATATGAATTGTGGTATTCGTAAAATATTAGATATTGACACTATCGGTTAAAATTTCTGTGACATGTTTTATATCGTTGGAATGAGAAAAAAATAACGGAATTAATGGCGTCATGGCCATGGACTTTGAGATATGTATTTTTCATTTTTGCACAATAGCGTATGTCAAAGCCAACTGCATTTTTCGATTTTTTTGTTACACGTTATTATTCTTATTGTCTTTGCCGTCAACTTTCATTCCTTTAACTTTTTTCGTATCTCCTCAAATAAGGAAGCTATAACCGTTTGCGGTTTTCCTATTTTTCAGGTTTTTGTAATATATCTCATAAAGTAGGCTATGGATTTCAAATTTCTTTTTAATGAAATATAGCTCACAAAAAATGGGATAACTGTTTCTAAAACTTTATTCTTCTACAATAGATATTAAGCGAGATATTTGGTGTGGCCCTCGTAAAATAGACAGTCTGTATATTTCTACCTAGTATTTGCGTTTCATGTTCTTCCCTGCAGAATTACGAACCATGCAAATTTAACGAGGCTCGTGTCTTATAGCGAACTGACATTTTCACATGATTTAACAAAATTTGCATCATTATTTAGAATAAGAACAGAAATATAAGTACACTGGTTTGAATGAAAAACGTAACACCAATAATTCGTTAAAAATTTCAGAGCTTTGTTGTATGGAATAGTAACGTAATGAAATAAAACTATTGTGGACCAGCAGATATAGCTTTTTTTTCCCCTCAGATTATTGGCCTTACAGGCAAATTGTCTTGGCCACGAACATATATTTATCTACGATAAGACAATAATGAACCAGAGATCTAATTATGTACTATAATAGAAATTGCAAAACTCTTAAAACAGACCTAGCAAAATTTGTAAGACAAAAAAAAACAAAAAAAAATGATAGACACGTGCAGAGTACCTACTTGCGAGGTCACATATACCATAATGTTTTTTTATTTTTCGATACAAATTTGAAACTAGGGTCCAGGGTAAGAATAGGTTTTTTGGACTTATCTTTCCAATCTTTTTCAAAATCAAAATATAATCATAAATGACCTTGAAAAACAAAAAATCGATAAAAGTACTTGCACAGAACATCCATCTTTATTTATACAGGGTGGTCACTCTATAAAATTATCAATTAAGAAACGACATGTGAGAATTATAAAAGTATATGCCAAATGTTATTTATTGTCATCTGTTACATTTTTTCATTATTTATTCTCTTCAGATGGTTAAAAAAAATCAACACTCACATCTAGCGAATCACGTGGCAATTAACATTGAGATAATTACTCGTGTTAAAGTAAAACAGGCAAAGCATGTTAGCATGAAATAGTGATTATTGTGTTCATACATGTCTGCAGTTTAATTTTGATATAGGAATGGACCTGAAACAGAGCCTTGTGGAACCCCTTTTACAAATTGGGTAGCGAGGTACGATTTAAAGAACTCTTGCAACGTATTATCAAGACTATAAAAGTGCAGCTCATAGGTTACAGAATCAAAGGTGTTATAATCATCTAATAGAATCAGGGCTGTTGTATTTTTATTATCAACTCCGTGCACCAGATAGTCTGATATATTAACAAGGATAGTTGTGGTGTTACGAAGCAAAACTGATGATTTGAAATTAAATTCTGGAATATACAACAACTCTATTATATCGAGTATATAGTTAGTTTTAAAGCAGTTATATTTCCTAGCCCTAGCAAAATATGTAACATAAAAAAACAAGAAAAATAGACACAGACACAAGCAAATACAGAGTCACTTGCACCAGTAGCCTCTCAGGATGTTTAATAAGACAAACATAGGTGGACCACGGTTCAGATGACTCAATTAACAAAAGGAATAAAACAAGGGTTTTGGATAAAATACCTAAATGTCGATGTTGGCATCAAAGAAGAAAGAGAAAAGTTGCTTCATTAACTTAGGATTTGTTAGACTCAAGAAATATGGTAACCATATGGGTGAATTAAAACCACCATCACGCAGGAAATTAAGATAATGTTTTGATTTAGGTTTTGTTAATGGACAATTAAACATAACATGATTGACTTCACCAATTGCGCCACAACGACAGTATGGATCCTCGCGTACTCCAATTTCAAAGATGAGCGGAGAACTTACCATGATTAAGTTTAATTCTACTTCTTATAGATATGATTTTTCTACGAATATGACAATTATGATGTAAGAATATTTGGGTGAATGTAATAATAATAGGTATTAGTCTGTACACCATATACTTGTCAATATTGATTCCAGTTATGCCAGAGGTATTTTTTGACAATCGGATAAAAATCGGCGGTGACTGTAGTAAAGTCCATTTCAGTAGTATCGATATTAGTGTTCTTTGCGATCGTGTGGACTTTATTATTTCTTGGTATATTAACATGTGCCTTTATCCAAATAAAATGGTTTATATTTCGAAGGGAAGCAATTGATAATTGTTCCATTATCTTTACTATGAACGAGATGGGACAAAAACAGTTATTACCAGGAGAATTACTTAATTTTTTAAAAACTAATTGTGAATTTGAGAATATTACGATTTGAGTGAACTGTTCAGAAATTGCCCATTTTACAGCGAAAAATGCCGAGTATAGGATTTAAATTAAAAGAGTACTCACATTGTTTGTATGGGACATAAAATGCTCCGCTTAATTTATCACTTGTCTTAGAGCCATTAGTATAAATTATAATAGTGTTATTGGAGATTTTTGCGAAATTATCACAGTAAGTATAGACAGATGTCTCGTCGTTTTTAGGATAAGTTGGGATAAGAACAGATATAGCTGTTACAGTGACTTTTGTAGTATAGATATAAGTTGAAGAAATGCCAAAAAGTATCGTTTTTTGACCTCTCGTTTCATCCGTTCTACAGATGAACCATTTTTCCACTGTTTATAAAAGCAACATAATGTGTATAAACTTACAATCAAGCATTAAAGCTTAATAAACACGGGAGAACTAACTTGAGGGACAGAAATTGTACAACATAAAGTATTTGAAAATGTTGGAAATAAAGCCATTTCAAACAAAGAAATAATAGTAGGGGAGCCCAATAGGGAATTTTGGGATTTACTCAAGCACGGCAGATTAACATATAGGGGATACCTTGCACGCTGTTGAGTACTTCCACCATATCTAAGTCCTCTATAATGGCCGCGCTTGTAGGGCGTAGAATAGTAAAAAAAAATCGATAGTTGGAAATACTCGAGCGCATCAGATTAAGGTACGATGGCTTAATTATATGCTTAAAATTGTGCATTTCAATAATCTGACGACTTGAGTGTGACGCAAGGGAGTGGGAGGGTTACGAACGTCATCTTGACATTCTCGAGAGCGGTCGATTTTTTTTATTTTGAAGGAAATAATTCAAGGATAATGGGAAAAATATAATCTGCCGATTTCCACAATAAAGTTTAGCGCGCGCACCGCAGTAAAGCACGTATTCCCCACTCCGCGCCTCTCTCTCCCTTTCACTCTGTCTCTATCTCTCACTCTCTCGCACCGTCCCCGCACGCCAGCCATCACGCCATCAGTGATCAATTTCCAGAAGCATATGAAGATGTAGTCATAACACCAGATATTCTAGGGGATACTGCAGATTCAGGTATATTTACTTTTCAATACTATAAATAACACGCTTTTTATAAAATAATAAAAATATTATTATAACGATTTCTTGTTACAGATATGCAAGCTGTGGATGAAATTAATGACTAAATCGAACCAGACTTGCTGTATGATGATAATTCCACGGATGAAGATGAAGATCAAAAAAAGTTTATTTTTAAAATATTTATTTTATTTTATTAATTTCTTGTGAATTCTGTAAAGTTATTACCCATCAATAAAACTATCAAAAAGTTTAAAAATATCGTTTTTTAATAACCTCGGCCATAGTTTTTATTTACCTCTTATTTATTTATCATTTGTAAATTTATCAGAGAAAGAGATTACCGATATATACATATAATACATGTGTTTATATGTATTATAATTAAAAGAAATAGATTTATGTGTGCAGAAAATAAAATAGAAAACTTTTTTACAAATTTTAACAAGATTTGTAATTTTTTTTTTATTTACATGCTATTTTCCGTGCATTTTATTTGTCACATTTAGTGAAATAAATCATAAAAATATTTTTTCATTCAAACCGTCAGATTAAGAAAATCCCTCCAAACAATCGTCAGATTATTGATCAGCACGACCAGGACATCAAGCTGAACCCTCTGTATGAAATTGGACGCGCTCGAGTATTTCAAAATGGCGATTTTTTTTTCATTTTCAAAAAGCCGTCACTAGCTTGCGTCACATCCGAATCGTCAGTCTTTTGAATGGGAACTTCGTTAGGGTTCACTTAACATTCCCTCTGAATATCGGACGCGCTCGAGTAAATTTTTATTTTTTTTTCCCATTTTCAACACTTCCGTGCGGCCGCCGCCACCATGCAATCTGACAGATTAACATACCGCCGTCATCGGAGACACGTGGAGCATATACACTATCAATATCTGACGCGCTCGAGTATTTCCATGTGACTGTTTTTTTTATATTTTTGAAGGCCTGTAGACGCTCCTCCCACCGGTGAAAGGGTATACATCATATTACCTTTTTTTCTTTCTGCCATGTAATCTTCAAAATCCAATAGGTCCCCACGACGTTCGAGTAAATCCTCATTTAGCATGGTGGGCTCCCCTACTATAACATATTCGTGTCTATGCTAAAAACGTGTTAACACAAACATTTTAAATATACGTTTAGTGAACAACAGGTGCGCAATTCCAAAAATAAATAGCATGTTGACAAATTCAGTGTGGTATCGATGTTACGAATTGATGAAGTAGAGTTTCAGAGTCGCGTGTCAACTAGGGTCACGCAACTCGCACGATCACAGACCTAACTCTATAAAACATCATGTATGTAAACACATACGAAAAACTTAATTGT
Source organism: Stenurella melanura (assembly GCA_963583905.1). NCBI lineage: Eukaryota > Metazoa > Arthropoda > Insecta > Coleoptera > Cerambycidae > Stenurella > Stenurella melanura. Next base: position 156,004,101 of record OY757311.1, read on the forward strand.
ATATTAGGGTGGCTTAAATTTATATTACTGAAAAAAAGTTTTAATATTCTTGACTCTCACCTCAGATTTAATTGTAATATCTTTTATTTTGACTTACACTTCATTGAGAAATTTTGTTTGGATATTTTCATAAACTCAGCATCTAATATTCAACATAAGAAACAACAAATTACTTTTGTCCACGACTATTAAATAATGTACTCATTATGTATGTGTTTCCTCAAGGATAATGCTATCTATTATTCCGTGCAGTGAATAATGATTTCATTATTCATTGATTGCCGTGAATAATGAGGACAGTCAGTCGTTTATAAGAAATGACGTTAGTGACTTTTTATTAAAAATTTAAAATGTCGAAATTGCAGCAACCAAAAGACAAGTGTTGCATCTCTAAGTTTTCGAGGGACCACTCAAATGGTACATGCCGAGGTACTTTAACTCAAAAACTACATTAGTAAGTTTTTCGCAAAGCATCTATTAGCAAAACGCGACAATCTCCAACACTGTTTTTGAAACCATTTACTTACACGCCTACAAACTGTATTATTTTATTAGTAAGCCATGACAATGTGTCAAAGCGTAATTTTGTTATTGATTTGAAACGTCAAAATTTGTGATATTTAAATATCAACGTTATTTAAAATAATTTTACATATTACTCAAAAACAGTACCTAGTATAATTAAATAAATGGATACTGACAGTGAAAACGAGATTTATTTAACATTAAACTCGTTAAACTGTTTCTTTTTTAAATTGAAGAAATGAAATGAAGATGACTTACATATATATTAAATATTTAATAGTCGTAGACAAAGTAAGTATAATATTCTACTCGCACACTCTGGTGATTTACGAAACTCGCCTGCGGCTCGTGTCTTAAACTTCACCCCGTGAACAATAGCCATCATTATATGCTTGTTGAATAATATACTATTTCATTGCGCATGTATTGATCTAATTCTGACCACTCTAATATAACAATAATGTCAATCAATTGCATCATTCTTAAATTCTTATAATACATATTTTTCTAAATGACAACGCTGAGATACCTCTAACTTAAGAGGATTCTTCTGTGAGTATTCAATATTCATCAACATCAACCCTGTCGAGAGCAGTTATTAGGGTAGTTAAGCTTACTAACATAAATTTTTGCAATTTACATGTTGGTTTATTCATCGCCTTTAAGACATTTTCAAAGATTTTATGAATATTTAATTCTCCTCGGTGCTATACAGGGTAGGTCACTGAAAACTAAACACGCTTGTTTTGGGACCCTTAGACTAGTTTCTTGGAAAAACGCTCGGACAGGTCGATTCTTGATTATTGGTTGACAACTGTTGATGTTAAACTTCATAGTGACACATCAACCTCCTAGCCCCAGCAACCCCTAACTCAAGAATTTAAATAGGAAAATGGGGTCGAGCGACCCCACATTTGAGGCGTCCTTCAATTCTCTATGCGGCAGCATGGTCGAAATTAGATTTTTCAATTTTTTCTCCTCCCCATGAAAACCATTCTCTGGACTAACTAAGGTGGGGGTGTTGTTTGGGAAAAATCCTGAAACACGTCACCTTTTATCTTTTGAACGGCATATTTTGATGTTAAATTTGTCAGGTCAACCCCCTACCCCCAACAACCCTCAACAAAAACAAAAATTACCGTAAGGTGGTTAAGTGACCCCTCATTTTAAAGGCCTTTTGATTCTCTATGCGAGTGCATGATTATTGTTTGCTCGTGTTTTGTTTTAAACAACTGATAATATGCTTATTAACACGTACACAACCTACCGAGATATAAATCAACACTCAATTCACGAATTTAAAACACTATTAAAAAAAGAATATACTAATTCTTATGAAACTAATTCTTTTTATATCTCCTTCGAACATTTTCAATGGTGTTTTCAAGTAGCATTCCCTCTTAAAGAAAATACTCGAACCTATAAAACTGAAAATAGCAAAAAAATACATTTCCCTGCTGAATTATACGCAAAATTGGAAAACCTAAAAAATATCAAATGGCTGAGGGATAATTATGACGATGAAGTGATACGATCAAATTATGCACAAGAAAAAAACCACCTCAACCAACTAATAAAAAATGAAAAACAAAATCACTAACAATAACATAATCGAAAACACGACAAAGAAAACAAAAACATTGTGGTCAATAGTAAACAATAGTCTAGGACGAAACACCAACGAAAAGAAAAAAAAAACAATCATTTTAAAAAATAATGAGAAAGAGATCTACGACTCAGCAGAAGCAGCAGATAAATTCGGCGTGTACTTCTCAACAGTTGTACCAAATATGTGTACAAGTGGGAAAAATAGCAATGGAAAGTCAATGTTATTCGAACCGGTTGCTGCACAATAAATCCAAGAGATTATATAAGCATTACCTAATAAAAAATCAACAGGCTATGGTAACATTTCAGTTACTCTTATAAAAAAATGTAGTCTAGAACTATCGCAACCTTTAGCGGATATCATAAACTATTCTGTGTTAACAGGAGAGTTTCCATCTTCACTAAAAATCGCATGGCTAGTGCCTATTTTAAAAAAAGGCGACCCATTTAATGAAGAAAATTACAGACCCACAGCGCTGTTGAGTGTTTTCTCTAAAATCAGGGGGAAAGCTGTTGCAGCGAGAATTATGAACTTCTTAAAGACAAAGAATATATTAAGTGAACATCAACATGGTTTCAGAGAGGAACACTCAACGGAAACAGCTACCATCGACCTTATTCAATACGTAAATGAAACACTTGATAAAAATGAAAAAGTAATATGTATTTTCTTCGACCTAAGCTGCGCATTTGACACGGTGGAACTGAAATTTGTAGAACAAAAAATAAAGGCACTAGGCATACGTGAACCGGTAAGTAAATGGATTTTGTCATATTTAACAAACAGGAAATTTATGGCTAAAGTAGAAAATATCATCTTAAAGGAATTTGAAATAGACATTGGCACCCCTCAAGGTGGAGTACTATGTCCATTAATCTTTCTCTTATATGTAAACGATCGGCCTTCTCACATTGAAGAGGGTATGCAGATGACTCAACGTTAGTTATATCGGATTCAAACGCCCAAAAGCTTGAAGAAAAAGCTAATAATGCAATACAGAACTTCAACAATCGTTGCAGAGAAAATAGACTTATCATTAACTACGGGAAAACTGCATGTATGCAGTTTCATACTAAACTAAGACCTCCAGACAATTATTTCTTAAATATTAACGGGGAAACCCTAGACTTCACAAACAGCACGACTTTTCAAGGAGTTGTTATAGATAAGCATTTTGACTGGACAGAAAACAGACAAAATTTGCGAAAGACTAAATAAATCGTACTTTGCTATATTAACATTAAAAAATAGCCTACACAAAAAACTATTGACAACCTTATATTATGCCCTAGTCTACCCTATTATTAGCCATAATATTATTGCTTTGGGACAATCGTCATCATGTAATAGAATTCTTATACAACAAAAGAGAATAATGAGATTAATATACCCTACAGACAAACCTGTAGAAATGCATTCAAACAAAATAAAATATTAACGATCACCTCCCTATATCTTCTGAAGTTACTGACCTTTGTCTATAAAAACAGACACGCTATAAAAAACAGGAAGTTAATCACAAACACTATACTAGAGAAAGGAAAAGTTACCAGATACCAAAACACTCGGACATTTTTTTCGACAGATCCTAAATACGCAGGCATTCACTATTACAATATGCTTCCTGACGATATAAAAAATGCAACCTCTACTAAACAATTTAGAAATAATCTTAAAAAAATTCTTACAATCAATACAATGTATACACTGGACGAATTCAAAGTCGTTGTTCAAAATACTTAGGTTATACATTTTCTTACATACTTTTTAATCCCGTATTTTTTTTTCGATGTTTCATGGTAAAATTATTTATTTAGTGTATTACTGTATTTTCTGTGTTATTTATCAAATACTAATTCATATACTATAGTATATTACAATGTCTTTTATGCACATATACTGTAACTTTAATTTATATTGACAATACTCATGTAAAATATCTTTGTAAACGAGGGCTGATGAAATAAATAAATAAATAAAATTAAAAAAAAAATGTAATACATTTTTATTTACCTTCGGTCCGAAAATGTAATATTTTTAGAAAGACCGTTGGGAGGAAATAAAAAATGTCATAAGACCATTTTAATTATTTTGGGTTAATCTATTATCAGGTGAAATATTTACACGTATACACCAGACATCTTGGATAAGAATTATGGGACACTGTGTATACATGAAAATTTAGGTTTCTTCCTTTTTAATAATTGTTAATACTACTGCATTTTATTTAATGTTCATTCATTAAATCGGAAAAAAAATATCATCTATTACAGGCAATCCGTTACGAAACTTGTCTAGGGTTACCCGATGTCATAGCCTTTGGTGTTGTATATGAACTCTTTATAAACTGCCTAATGAGTTAATGTTAAAAAGTAGATCACATAACCTAAATGGCCATTACATGAACTGTCTAGACATTTAATGAGCTATGAGATTATATCAAAAAACTACATATTTGTACCAAAGCACTTGCCGTCTTCACCGATTTAACACGTTCTGCTTTGTTAATCCAGCGTCTTTGATAAAAGATAGTTCAAAGTCTACATAAATGATATAGTTCTGAATCTATAGCAGTACTCTTCTATGGAGCACAAGATAGGATAAACTATTCTCTGTCAGATACTGAATTATTATTAGAAAGGTGCTGGAATATAACATAAATGTTCAGTTGAAAAGTATTTACCCATTCGCTTATATTCTGAATAAATTCGTGTCAAAATAAGATTCTATCAACTGGTGTTTTGGAAGGAATGTAATTCTGTTTAGGGCGAGAAAGGCACTTTATTTTGCAATATCAAATTTACTGTTCATACTACGGTATTATCAAAGGATCTTTCCCGGAGGCTTACATTACTCGAATAAAAATACGGCGATGTTATTAAAACGAACTTTTGGTATATCTAATATGAGCTATTTATACGAGCCTGGCAGGAGTATTTATCGTCAAGCCTCTTTAAACAAGTTACCACCATAATTTTCTTTTCATTCGTTACTTTATGTTTATTATCAAAATAAACAAACAGTTACTTTATACTTGGAATATTATTTTTAAGCGAGTTAAAACGCAGGAAATATAATATAATCAACCACCTAATTAAAGACAAACAAGGGTATTTGGAGGAGGGGATGCCAATGATTTACATCCTTTCAGACATCGCCTAGTATCAAGTTTCAGATTCAAAAGCATTAAATCTGAAACTGCCTAGTGGTGAACAGTCTCTGAAACAACTGAAAAAGAAACAATGCCGTGATGCCAGAGCATCAGCAGAGTTTTTCGAAATCTGGACTACTTCTTGATTTTGTCTTGAAATCAGAGATTCTTTCTAAAATAAAGACAAAATAAAAGTCGCTGTGTCCTGCTTAATTCTTATTTCTCAAGAACGGTCGATTTTACGAACTTCTTTCAACAGCAAAAAAGTTCCTAAATGAGTCATAATGTTAAGTTCTTTTTTTAATTGAAAGAAAAAGATAGCAGACAGAAAGATGTTTATAAAATTATAAGAAGGATAGTTCATATAACCACCTTGTATAACGCTAGATGATGAAATAATTTCGTTAAATGCCTTTTCATTAGTAATCTTATTTTGAAAAATTTTATGTGAAGAACCCAAATTTATTTTTGATAAGGAATTGGTACTTAAATTTTTTGCATGTTATTACGGGACACCCTGTATATGTATACTGTAACAATGTTATTCTTTTTATCCATAATATTGACTTGTGTAAATACTTGTATATGTATAAAACGAATTGTAATAGTAATTTCTGCAGCCAAAGTTTTATTCTTCTACCATAGCTAGACTTAAATTGAATCACGGCACATCTGTGCAGGATAGGAGTTCAGAACATCTCTACATACCCATGTGATAATACGTCCTTGGGAGACCTTAACCATGTATTCTTTGCGTGCAAGAAATATACTGCCCAAATAGAAATAAATTTAAGTGATCTGGTTAATCTTAAAATCAATTTACCAATAAATATAACAAGCCTACTAAATGATAATAGAAAGGAAATTTTTTACCTAATCCTGCATTTTATTAGAACAAATAACACAAAAATATAATATTGGTATAAAAAAAGTATATATGATTTCAATTGGGACAGCATAAAAACGAAAACTCGAAGTAAAGTCAGCATCTCATTTATGGGACGGTAGAAATGTAAAAATGCTTTAAATAATTATTATTTTTTAATTGTTACAGAAAGCGATTTCTATAATACCTTTATTCAACAGAAGTGGTTAATGAAAAAATATGTTTATCACATTTGATAAGTCACATAAATGATATATTAAGGTTGCGTCTATTGTCTAGTGACCTACCTCTCGTTCTATCTTCTAGCGGCAATGTTATGTAATCTTAGGCAGGAGTTGCATATGTGGTATATAATCCTTTCGAAGGGGTGTAAAGCAGCGATTGTCTTGTTTATTAAATGTTAGGCCATGGTACTATGAACTTTGCAGTATCATGATGTTAGGCAAGTAGAAAATTTTTACTATTCTATAAAGGAAAGACTCGGCAAAATTTTAAAGGGGGAACTCGTTTCCTGGCATCGATAATTGGCCTCAGTAGCGGAATTAGGTCGACTTTAAAAAATAAAAAATTTCAAAAAAGCTTTGTCTATGAACTTTAAATAAACAATATTTCATTCGTCACTATCCGAGTTTTCAGAACTTGAATCAGTATTTGCATTAATAATAATTAGATTAATAGGTGGTAATGCAGAATATTCATTTTCCTTTTTTATCACATGAGATACACACTTCCTCCATATATCGCATTTGCCTATTTCATCTACTATTATCTTTATATTCTTTAAGACAGACTCACTTAATTGTGGGGATTGATTATATTGACGTAGTTTTGTTTTTACATCAGCCCACATCATTTCAATGGGGTTGAAAACTCAATAATATGAAGGCAGACGTAAAATAGTATGATCGTATGCTTCAAAAATGTTTTCAACGGTATATTCCTTTTTAAAATTTTGCCTTCCAATCAGTTCTAATAAAGTCTTTTTTGTGTTTTTTTTTCTGGTATTTCCAAGGCTTTACCTTTCATAAATTCAATGATATCTTTTCTTCTTCTTCTTTCTTTTCTTATGTTGGTGTTCGGAATTTTTGTGTGTTGCCGCGAATGGTATGACGCATTTTCCATAACAATTACAAAAGTTGGTGGGAAATTTGGTAACAGCTGTTGTTCCTTTGCCCACTTCTCAAATAATTCGGCTGTCGTATCCTCGTGGTAGTCGGCAGAATATTATTTGATATTTTTAACAGACAACAACACTTGGATTAAAACCGCTTTTACTTCCGGCATGGAGAATTATAATTATTTTCCCCTAGAACATGGAGCACTCAAATTATACCTTTTGATGTTATCTACCCAATGGTATTGAACTACATTATGGGTGTCAAACCATGTTTCGTCAAAAGATAAATTATGTCTCTATTTGCATCTCGGTATTCTTTTATTTTACGCAGGTACTCGTGTCGATGATCAACGATACGTTTGTTCAATTTTTTGTACCTAAAACCGCAATCGAGCAAAACGTTTCGCAAAGTATCTAATGATTTATAGTTATAATCTGGATAGTCGCGTAACTTATCCCTAATCATTTCTAATATGGGCACCTTCAGTTCATTGTAAAAGTCATACACAAATCGACGAATGACATCTTTGGACCTGTTATCAAGTTTTTTAAGTCTTTGTCCAACCCTTGTCCATTTAATAGAATGGTGAACTACATCCCCGGCTCTAATAACCCTATATATTGTAGTACGGCTAAATTTGGTTAATTCACAAATCCTCTTTACAATTTGATTATATGAGGAATATTTTTGCCTTTTAAACACGAGTAAATATTCAAAATAACCCTATGAGTTTGAACGTGTGTCTTTATTTTCAAATTCCGCTTGTATAGACTCAAAATCGTCCGTTTCGTTGTCACTACTATCGAAAGGCCTCCAAAATGCCATTTTAAACAATTGATTCCAAAAAACCACTCAAACAGTAATAAACCTAATAATTTGTTCAAATATTCACTAGAATTAAGTAATTTATAACGCTGCCTGGCTATACTGCACTGCCTCGTACAGATCATACGATACTAATAGTTCATACGTATTCTTTATTTTATACCGGGTGAGTCACGAATTGCGCTCGCCCCGATATTTCCTAAAATATTTCAAATAGAAAATTGAAATTTGGTGGCCTTATTACACGACTAAAATGCCATCTTCTCAATAAAAACTCAAGTTTGGTGCACATCCGGTTTGACCGGAAATGCCCACAACTTTCGATTTTTAAATGGAACACCCTATATATTTTTACATTTTTTGAATCTAGAGGATATTTTGAATACAATACACCCATTTTGGTCACTTTTTGATAAACATTAACAATTTTATTAAAAAATCTATTTCTGAATCCAGAGTGCTGTGGTGCCCAAAATATATTTTAGTTTGTGTGCTACGTTACTATAAAAATAAAATGAGCAATATGATTGCATTACTTAATTCTCTAGAGGCGTTTAAAATTTTTAAATGTGATTTTTACCCACTAACTCGGTTTTTTTAAACTAGAATTTAATCGTTCACCAACATTTTTAAATATCTCATTTTCATACGAATCTAATGATACCAAAATTTTGAAAATCCGCTCAGAAATATTTGAGATTTCAGCCAAAATACAATGCAACCAAGCTTTTAGAAACATGCGGCTAATAGATTAGTGAGTGGGCTTTGGAAACTAAAATGGCACATTTCTGTGTAAATCTGGTAACCTAATAACATTGGAAGAATCATAGTAACCATTGAATGTAATAAAACAATATCAGCTGTCAGACAGACTCGTGTAGTTATAGGCAATCTTGAGCTATCAAACATTAAATAATTGTGAGCGCAAAGAACGTTACAATTAAGTTTAGCATATGTATGTGGAGGTAAACACAATTACATCCACAAGGACATTTGCAATAGAATGCGACATCAGTTCGGTTTTCAGAGTTTTATTTAAATGAACATAAATATCGGGCCTATAAATAAATAAAAATCAATTCCGTTTGAACAATTAAACTTAAACTAGGTAACAGTAGGTATCTTTAAAATAATTAATATAATTAAACCATAAATTGACATTTATATTGTTCAAAATGTCCACCATTTTTTTCTATACACAATTCGGCTCTGCGTACAGTTGCTTGAATGGCTCTACGCAATTCAGCCGGCGTTATTTCATTAAGAGCCAGTACAACTTTATTTTGCAGCTCTTCACGGGTATTTGAAGAAGTTTTATAAACTTTATTTTTGAGAGTGCCCCATACATAATAGTCGAGGGGTATTAAGTCAGGTGACCTAGGAGGCCACCTGATATGACCTTGATTTGCGATAAGGCGTTCATCATGCAAGTTGTTTAAATATTCCATCATTCTTTTGGAATTATGTGGGGGAGCACGATCTTGTTGGAAAAACAGATTTTGTAAATAGGCAAGAGGAAGTAAGTCGAGAAATTCTGCTGTCTGGTTTTGTAAAAAGAATAAATATCGTTCGCCAGTAAGTGTTCCATCAAAAAATATGGGTCCAATTATTCGATCTCCAAGTACTCCAAGCCAACAGTTAAACCCAAAACTTTCCTGAATATTCCCCCGCCCTACCAACCTCGGATTTTCTTGAGCCCAGTACCTAGTATTATTTCTGTTAAACATACCTTGGTTCGTAAATCTGCTTTCATCTGAATATAAAATATGAAAAGGAAAACCTGGGTTTTGTTGTATTGCATTTAAGAACCAGTTGCAATATACTGGCCTCCTGTCGTTATCATCTCCATAAAAATGTTGGTGTATTTGGTATTTATAAGACCGAAACTTATGTTTCTTTAAAATTCCGCAAACCGAAGACTAATGTCGCATTCCATTGACAATTCCCTTGTTGATGTTGTTGGGTGTACCATCACAAATCCTAATACATCAATTTCTTTGTCCTCACTTACAATAAATGTTTGATGGTCATCTTGTCGATTGGGTTCGTTTCTTAATTCTTGTTCCACTCTGGCAAACAAGTGTCTGCTTGGATGACGTCTGTTGGGATATCGTTGCTGATACAGTCCTGCAGCTGCAGTTGAATTTTTGAGATGCTCTCCATATATCAGTAACATATCGACCTTTTCATTTCTACTAAAATTATTCATTTTCTTTAATTTTTACTCAAAGAGATGTCCGCAACGCTTTATTTTGTATCTGTCTGACAGCTGATATTGTTTTATTACATTCAATGGCTACTATGATTTTTCCAATGTTATTAGGTTACCAGATTTACACAGAAATGTGCCATTTTAGTTTCCAAAGCCCACTAATCTATTATCTATTAACCCGCATGTTTCTAAAAGCTTGGTTGCATTGTATTTTGGCTGAAATCTCAAATATTTCTGAGCGGATTTTCAAAATCTTGGTATCATTAGATTTGTATGAAAATGAGGTATTTATAAATGTTGGTGAACGATTAAATTCCCATTTTAAAAAAATGAGTTAGTGGGTAAAAATCACATTTAAAAATTTTAAACGCCTCTAGAGAATTAAGTAATGCAATCATATTCCTCTTTTTATTTCTATAGTAACGTAGCACACAAACTAAAATATATTTTGGGCACCACAGCACTCTGGATTCAGAAATAGATTTTTTAATAAAATTTTTAATGTTTATCAAAAAGTGACCAAAATGGATGTATTGTATTCAAAATTTCCTCTAGATTCCAAAAATGTAAAAATATATAGGGTGTTCCATTTAAAAATCGAAAGTTGTGGGCATTTCCGGTCAAACCGGATGTGCACCAAACTTGATTTTTTATTGAAAAGGTGGCATTTTAGTCGTGTAATAAGCCCTCCAAATTTCAATTTTCTATTCCAAATATTTTAGGAAATATCGGTGCGAGCGCAATTCGTGACTCACCTGGTATATTATGGCATGCAAAAACTCTGAACAAGGTTGGTGTTGACAAATCAAATTCACTAAGCATCTAGTCGCACATATACTTCTATGTGACAGGCGGATGAAGTCCACGTGGACTGTAGACGAGGAGTGGTGAATATAAATCTCTAAAATTCTGTGTTTTCTCATTCAATGTGAAGCTATATATTGACAATAGCCTGTAAGATCCTCTAGTTCCGTGCTGTTCCAAATTGAGTTCGTAAATACTATAACAAAATAATTTTCTATGGCTGAGATATCTTTTTTTCTGTAGTCAAATATCTCCCACACACAGTTCATCTGCAATGAGAAATAGGGACGTAAATTCGGCATGAACGTAGTCAGCTTGAAATATCTAAGCAAATTTAAGTCTGGCTTATTATTTTTATTACGAAGTCGCTCGAATTTCACTATAAGCTATAGAGTAGCGTGGGAAGTCTCATTTACTCAATGGAGTTTAAAACCTTCTAAGTTTTAGGGAGTCATTAAAACTTAGGAAACAAACTTTTCAAAACGAGAATAGTAGTGAAGTGTTCCCCAGTTGAAATTTATGTTGTTACATTGGCAAGTCGTAAGAAGACGATATATATATTTTTGAGCCCTTGACCTTCAATAGTCATTGAGATAATTGATAAAATACTACTCTTCAAACCAAGTTGTCTAGAAAATTAGGGGAATGAAACAAATACCTACTATTAGAGATTACTCTACAACAGTAACTTTGTTCAATATTAAGTTATTTACAATTTCCCGAACATTACAAATTCTTCTTCTCCTTCTCTGTTTATTTATTTTTAACACGCGTTTACTAGTTTGGCCTGTAACTTTGTAGGTAGGAAAATCTTGAAACTCAATATTCACCTACTTTCAGGTGTTGTATTGACTTGAAATTTTGCATGTATTTATGGTTCATATGACAATACAATTTGACAGTTTGTCTAGAAAAATCCTAAATGGCGGACAATTTACTGTCACTATTCTATCAAAAACTTATTATTGACGCGGCATATTATAAATATGTGATCGATGCTCAAAAATTCAAAACGACGGCGTCAATATGGCGGATAAGTTTTATTATTTTTCCAAAATTTTACAAATTTTACTTAAACATCTTAATGAAATCATTTCTAGAATTTAGACAGCAGTACATAAGTCATAAGCAATATTAACTTGTCATATTAGTACATAAGGAGTGGTGTGTCACAGGGATCAGATTTAGGACCAAGCCTGATATTAGTTTATGCAAATGATATAAGCAAGTCCGTATCTAATGTTGACTTTTCCTGGTATACATTCTTTCTAAGAAACTTAAAAAATATTGCAATAAAATTTTTATTAACGGTCTATTATTCGCTAATAGTATCACATATGGCTTATGGTATGATAAACTGGGGTCATGCTACACAAGTTAATAGAGTTATTGCACTACAGAGAAAAACAAAATATAAAAAAGAATGATTTAAAAAAAATGTAATTAATCAATAATTTTTGTTAACTGATCGATTTCGTTCAAAAGCAATAGGGCTCTTCCTCTCGCTAACACTAACTTAATATCCTTTCAGTATAATCGGAGTTTTTGTTCTTAAGTTATTGTGCTTACAGAAAACGTGATGAGTGGACGGATATTTTAAAAGTTGTTCAGAATTCAATCACTAACACAATGATAGATAGATTTTATTTAATTCTGTGTGCCAACTATTGAAATTGGATCGAATATGTCAAGTAAAATATGCAAAAATACAATAAGTTACAAACATTATACAATAATTTACGAACATTACAAAATACATATATACAATAATAACACACGTACAACTTCGGAATAACTAAAATTAAAAACAGACGTCAAATTAAAAATTATTTAAAACAATAAGTTTTGGGATATATAATGTAACCATTTAACGAGTTCTTTCTATTGATTGATTGGTTGATTTGCCAGCGTAAGGTGGGCATTGCTGTCAATTCCGGTGCATGGAGATTTGTGCCACCACGCAGCCCGATCGCCCGCCAAACGTCCATCTGCAGTCGACCAATCGTCTATTACATATTCATGCGGCTCCACCCGACCGACCAACGGATCATCCTCATACCGCCGGACCGGCTGCATACGCTGGATTGGACATTGGACATGCTTGTTGTCAGCAGCGAGAGCCGCATGACGCATGGGGTAGGAGTATAGGATGGAGCGTGTAGGTGTTTGTGAGATGTTTCTTCTTGTTTTCTTTCTGTCTTCATGGGATGGAAAGTGTAGGCGTTTCTGAGATGCTTCTTTTAGGTTTTCGTGCTTCTTTTTACTTACAGGTTTTTGTGAGATGCTTCTTTTTAGTTTCGGTCTGAGATCATCTTCTCTCCTATTCTACTTCTGAGTTTTCGGTTTCTTCTGTTTCTGAGTCTGACAGTGTGTATATCTTTGATATTTCTTTATTGTATTTGTGTGTCGATTTTTCCCAGTGTGTATAATCCTTTCCTAGCTTATTCATAATCCTCTCGATTGTTCTTACCCATGTGTAGCATAGCCTCCCTATTTTCAGTTTGTTGCTCTTCAGTCGCAGTGCTTTCTTTAGTAGGTGTGTCGTGTCTCGTCTTTTTACGTGTCCCCAATATTTCTTTGCGTATAATTCTATTCTTTTGATTATTGTTCTTCCTTATAGTAATGTTGACGTTTTCTGTCGGTCGTTTTTGTGGTTTTCTGTTTTTGCTAGCAGTTGGAAATGTCCCTTTCAGCTCTTCTCAGGCTTCTTCTGTTGGCCTTTGTCGTTGCTGCGTTTTTCGTGTCTCATCTTTGTACGTGTCCCCAGTATTTCATTGCGTATGATTCTATTCTTTTGATTATTGTTCTTCCCTCTAATAATGTTGACGTTTTCTGTCGTTTTTGTGGTTTTTCTATTTTTGCTAGCAGTTGGAAATGTCCCTTTCAGCTCTTCTCAGGCTTCTTCTGTAGGCCTTTGTCGTTGCTGCGTTTTTCGTGTCTCATCTTTGTACGTGTCCCCAGTATTTCATTGCGTATGATTCTATTCTTTTGATTATTGTTCTTCCCTCTAATAATGTTGACGTTTTCTGTCGTTTTTGTGGTTTTTCTATTTTTGCTAGTAGTTGGAAATGTCCCTTTCAGCTCTTCTCAGGCTTCTTCTGTAGGCCTTTGTCGTTGCTGCGTTTTTCGTGTCTCGCCTTTGTACGTGTCCTCAGTATTTCATTGCGTAAGATTCTCTTCTTTTGATTATTGTTCTTCCCTCTAGTAATGTTGACGTTTTCTGTCGTTTTTGTGGTTTTCCTGTTTTTGCTAGCAGTTGGATAATGTCCCTTTCAGCTCTTCTCAGGCTTCTTCTGTTGGCCTTTGTCTTTGCTGCGTTTTTGACTGCATATATCATCGTAGGCATTATGATGGTCGTGTATATCTTTTTGGTTAGGCACGATGGTGATTCATTGTCCTTAACGAGTTCTTTTTATTCAACTAAAATTCTCAAATTCATGAAGAGAGTAATAACCATTGTTAAATAAAAACCTAAATTATTTAGGTTTGAATTCAGTTAAATTTCTGACTAGTCTAACATTAGAGGGCAATTTATTAAATAATTAGATCCAGCATATATGGGAGATTTTTTATATAGGGCTAAATTTAAATTATTAACATATAAATTATTGCGGTTTCTTGTATTGTGTTAGTGTTTGTCACGGAGTGCTGATAAACTGTTTTTAATACTATAGATATATAAGAATAATTTAAATAAGTAAATGCTTGTAACCGTGAAAATTGTATTATTTTTAAAAGTACTATGACAAGAATGTCGGTACCCCAAACTAAAAATTATTCTCATTACTCTTTTCTGCAGAACAAATACCCTCTGTAGATCTATACTTTGACCCAGGCAATTATATTATATTATAGTTTTGAATAGAATAAAGCGTAGTACACATCTCTCAAAGAGCTTCGATCTAAACTATTGGTCAGCATTGAAATTACAAAAGAGGATTGACTTAATTTAGTACAAAGTTGATCAATATGTTGAGTCCAACATAGATGTTCGTCTAGAATTATTCTTAGAAAATTTGTATTTGGTTCTAAGCATGACTGATTACCATTTAAAAGAAGATTAATATTTATATAAACATTTTTTGTCCGTGTTTTGAATAAGACCCATAAGCTTTTCTCGAAATTGATCATCAACCTGTTTTTGTAGCGCCATGTATTGAATTTATCAAATGTCAAATTAGTTACAATTTCTAGTTCTTAGAGAGTCTTGGCTGAAATGATTATAGATGTATCATCTACATACATAAAAAATAATCTTCCATGATTGAGATATCTGGGTAGATAATTAGTTACAATTTCTAGTTCTCACAGAGTCTTGGCTGAAATGATTATAGATGTGTCATCTGCATACATAAAATATAATCTTCCATGATTGACAAATCTGGGTAGATAATTAATAAATAAAAGAAATATTAAAGGGCCAATCACACTGCCCTGAGGAGTTCCAACTGATCATTCATATTCCTCCGATAATAATTAATCCTTAATTTAACAAAAAGTCTTCTGTCCGACAAATCAGTCAACCAGTCATTTATTTTACCACGTATTCCGATTTTTTTTTAACTTATCTAAAACAAACGGTATATTTAAAGGATTTAAAGTGACATGAAATTGTTTTCTCTACGAGTGACATTACCGGTTTTAGAAACATGCCGATCAAATGAAATATACTTTTCGTCTTGTATTTGCGAAGTCTATAATAAACGTACGCGCGTCGGAGGCAAAAACTCAAATATAAATAAAGAAATAAAGAATCTAAGAGATAACAAATTTAATAAAAACTTCATCACAAATAAAGTCAATATTTCGTCTGACGTCTTATGTTAATTTTTGTGTATATAATAACTCTATTTTGATTACGAATGGAGTCGAATTCATCTCAGAACAATGATTACCATACCTTAAAACGTTTTATCCAAATTATATGAGCTCGGCAGAAGAGCGTATCAAGAGGGAAATTAATTTCCTTGAACATACTTGAGATTTAACAAAGCATCTTCATGCTTTATAAATTTGAAGACTCCGTATTATTAAATTATACGTAATGAGAATGAAATTTTTTTATTAAACCATTAACTTTCGTATTTAAGTAAGCAATTATGTCTAAATTAAATTATTGCATACTTCGCAAAATTTTTATTTCAAATTAGGCCGATTAAAGGAATACAGATATAATTCTAAGTTTTATTGCTTTTATTGGGTATTTTGCCACTCCTGCAAGAATATTTAAAAAATTAATTAAGGAAACCCAAGTTTTTGAACAGTTTTGGCTACAACAAAATGACTCACACCTAAAAATGTATACCTAAACTATAAAAATAATGTTAAATAGATCATAATATAGGTAAACTTCGCCGTTATATTATTCCTATTATTATTAATTAAAAGCAGTTAACATTTTGGAAAAATCTGTTTTCCCTTTTCAGAACCGCGGGACTTTTAATACATCAAATCTTAAAGTTTTTTGTTTGTGTATTCCCATAGTCACGTGAGGTCTTAAATTAGGTGTTTTCAAATACTATTTAAATATGAAGAAGTCTTTAGTATAACAAGTACTTCATTTTAATATTATCTAAAAACAAAGCATAGAGTAAAACACCTAATTGTATTCATTACAATAATAATAATAAAAATATTTTTATTTATTTACCGAGCAATGAACTCGAATAAGTTAAGTAAAATGAAATTAACTAAGTAAAACGAGCACAATTAGATACTTTGTTGGTTTCTTGTTTTGCTATATTTTTTACTTAGTTCACCTCTGATGATAAGTAGTCAGCTAGTACAAAAATCTGTGACGTAATTTGATATTTGATGTACATTTATCTTCATTTAACAAAATAATAGAGAACTCCCTATGTCTCCTTTTAGTTTCGTTGCATTCATTTCCGAAATCTTCGCCATTGAACCATATGATTGTTATCTTGCGTATATTTCCACATTTTCTATTTCTCTTTCTAGCATAATTTTTATGTTCGTTAAGCCTTACACTGAAATATCTAGATGGTTCACCTACATAATAGCTACCACAATATCAAGGAACGCTATAAAGACACTTTTTGAAATTTTGACTAATATTTGCTGGCTTAGTTACAATAAAGCAGATCTTAATTTGGCACCTGTAAAAAACTTGATTTCATCTCTAAGAAATGACAATAGCATTAAAATCTTACCCGTTGACAAAGGTAATGTCATTGTAAAAGAGCATGAAAATATGTTTAATTTACATAATTTGTTGTATTGTATAATGTCATATCATCCGCATATAAACTATTGACATCTAATTCAACTTCAATTAATTGGTTTTAAACTTTTATAGTGGATTCAACCCTGTAAAGAAATGGGACAAAAAATAAAAAGTGTGCTTCAGGGAAAAATCGACATTTTTACTAAAATAGTTTATCAATATATATAATTTTAGGTAATGAAACAGACGAGTTTAAGGATAAAAGCACACAGTTTCTTAAGAAGATCAAGATCTAGATTGGTACCAGCCAATCTATTTTTGGCACTCAGGAGGTATGCATTATTAAATACCAGTTTACAATTGTGCAGACTAAAAAAGTGTATCCAAGCGCTACTGCCTAACAAGGTGCTTTGTCAGTTTTAAATGCACGTGCTATTTTCTTTACTTTCTGGGAATTGTTTGTTTTGTCTAGTGCTTATGTTTGCTCTGTATTAATGTAATTCAATTTTTAGTATTTTATGTATACAGGGTGTAATTGGTTTCATGTCATTAAAAAAAAACTGGTGATAGGGAACGACAAGACAAACAAAAAAACCTATATAACATGGGGTCTAAAGCTTATAGTTTTTGAGAAAAAAAATAAACAAAAATTTCGCAAATTTTCAATAAAATCTTTTGAGAACTGCTGGAATATTGAGGTAGGTTTAGATCGTCGCGCGTGTCTTCGCCTTATACTCTGACTCTCCCTTGTGAAATATTTTAGTTACTATGGGTGTACACACGTCCAACCCGCCCCGCCGTTCGTTGTTTTTGTTATTTTTGAATTTCGGGTCACTGTGTATTTATAGTTAAGATTTATTTTATTGTCTTTACCGTTCAAGTCGTTAAATTCTTGATTACGTACAGACAAAACTTACTTGTTCGTTCTTTTTGTATCCAGTTTTTGATATTTTTGAATTTCGGGTCACTGTGTATTTATAGTTAAGATTTATTTTATTGACTTTACCGTTCAAGTCGTTAAATTCTTGTTATGTACAGACAAAACTTACTTGTTCGTCCTTTTTGTATTCAGTTTTGGATTTTGGACCAAGTTTTTCTTTTATTTTTCTTTATTGACAACGTTGGTTGATAGTTTATTGTTTAGTGTTGAACGGAGTACGTATGTCCTTAATCCGAAGTACCGAACTGTGTATTGATGCAGATGTAGAGATTTCGAATGATTTACTTAGGTAAGCTTTTAACCCAGGACACTCATTTATGTTACAAACGTTAATAAATCACATTTAAATATTCTAAATTATAAACATTAATCCAATATTTTGTTCCAAATTAAAAGACACACATGTAAAGAAATGCTCTGTTTAAACTTCTTTGGCCATTATTTGCTTGCAGTTGTGCAGGAAAAGATAACGAATTATTTACCTCTTTATAATTGCCCCAGTTCGGTTGAGGCGGTCCATCAAAGGCGGCCGATGATCCAAACAAAGCCTTTGCTTTGACACCGCGTGTGACGCCCAGTATTGCACTTTTTTATGACAATTTAAAAGTTGTATAATTGGAAACTACAAGTCCTTTGACCAAGAAAAGCAGTGGTTCTCAATTATTTTCTACATTAATATTAAAAAAAAAAATTTAATATGTTAACCCAGGTCAGTTTTTTCAAAGTGCCCCTGGAGAGAAAAAGTCATATAGGTTTTTTGTTTGTCTAGTCGGTCCCCATTCCCGGTTTTTTTAATGACATGAAACTGATTACACCCTGTATATGGCCCAAGCTGAAATAAACACGTATTTTGAATACCATGTTCATACACACACACTGTGTTAAAATTAATCGTATCCCAGCTTTTTGATAAAAACGCCTTTTTAGCCTCTTGCTTGCAGATAAGGTGTTTTCGCCCCTTCTGTTTCTTTTACTTCAGTTGTTATATATATTATGAAGCAATAAGCACAATGGAAGTAATAAACGGTGCTAAATCGGACTGAAATGGTTAAAACCTCATCCCATTTAAAGCAATCAAATATAATCAATCCATTCAAATTTAATTCATTAAAATATATTCCCACATAATGCTTAAAATAACAAAATATACCTGACATTTTTTAAGCCTATTTGAACGAAATATTTGTTGCAGTGTAGAATCACCTCCAGAATCGCTAATAATGTTTAAAATGTATCGACTCAGAACACCGAATGGTGGATTATAGAGGTATGTACCTTTCAATTCAGAATATGTGTAGGTTCGTTCAATACTTAGAATTACAAGGAAATTAAATTTTTCTTGGCTTTTGCAACCTTTGATGTCTCATTCTTAGAATTCCTGAGAGATATTTCTCTGCTTTAAACCCCATTCTAGTATTTTCATATCGATTTTTTTGCAGCCTTCACTATATATTAGCTCGAACAACAATTTACTTCTTTATATTTTAGAGTTGAAATATATGTACGGCACAAAAACAAGTTGAGAGCAGAAAATAAATACGATTTTATGAATTCACAGCAATAATAATATTGCAAAGTTACTCTACTAAGAGGATTTAAACGATCCAGTCCTCGTACTATCACATTACATACATGGCTTATAGAACAAAGGTCGGGTGATTCGTTTGGCCTATGAGCACTTCCATATCAGATTTCTCTACGACCATACTTATTACTTTAGTATAATTCTGTAGACCATTATCGTGCTGAAAGATTGGATTCTTCTAAGCCCCGAAAGTAAGATGTCTTTGATCAAACCTATTGATTCAATGCCAACCAAGCAGTCATTTTACTGTTCTTTTGACGTGTTAATTGACAGCCGAAGCCCTGCGGTTGGAGAAAGAACCAATCATTTGGTATAAAGATAGGTGTTAAGATAGCTGAAAGGGTAGGTGTGGGTATTATTGAACCCAGGAAACATCTTCAGAGACAAGGATAAAAAATGAGAAAAATTAATTTGCCCTAAATTTTCTGCGAAAGACAGATGACTGGTTGGCGTCAAGGGCACACGTACCGTAGGATGCTCCCGAGGAAAACGCAAAAGAATCAGTTAAAACTTCGTTAATTTCGATGAAATTTAAACCATTAATAGGTGAAAAAATTTTCGTAAACTGAGGTGTCATTAAGGGAGAACAAAGTTCATATCGAATTAATATTTGAAAATTACTGGTAAAGTGCTCTTTTAATAGTATGTACCTAATGCTGGCTAAAAAAAGTATAAATCGGCTCAAAAAAAATACTATCGATCAATCAAAAGGCGATGACAGAAGGAAAATATAAGTTTTTGTCATTTGTGAAACTTTTACTTATACATAAATATATCACAATAGGAAAGTTTCAACTGGCAAGTGTTACGTGGTCGATATATTAAAATTACTTACAAATACAAAAATATTTCTCAGGTCAAAATCATTAAGGTCTGCTTAATATACAGAGCATCCCAAGAATTCTCCTAGATCTGTTATTTAATTTTGCAGATTTTACTTTTTTATTTTTTACTTTATATTAGCAGATCAGTATACAGAGGATATCACAAATTCTCTCAGGACCCTTCCTTACACTTCCACTGTAAATAGCTATTTACCTGTGGAACGGCTAATAGATTATGTCTTGGCAAACAAACAAATGGGACACACAAATACAGGACGTTAAAACGAAAACACAAGTTTCTAGGAAACATTAAACCACATCTGGACGCAAGCGCACAACTTTTCAGGATGATCATCCAAGAACTAGAAGAAATAGGAACAGAAAAAACATGTCCTTGCTACAGAACGAATAAATCAAAACAAGGAATACAATTAAGAAATATCAAAGATGTGGCTCTCGTTGCTGGTAACATCCGACGTACGTAGCCAGTCCAACAGTATATAAAAATGTTCAGATTGTATATCCGGAAGTGGCAGCAATGCCTACCATACGCTGGCTAATCAATCAATCAACTTTTCCTAACGTGAAATATGTATAGGCATTTGGAGAAAATTCTATAAAATAGAACTTGGTGGACATCGCCTTCGGGCTCGCTCAAATGCGACGCGAATTTAATTTTTATAAGGTCCTATGTTGTCTTTTAAACAATAAAAGGAGTATAATCTTGACAAATAAGAAAATGCCAATTGGGATTTTAAGCCAAACAAAATGAATAAAAATTTACGGAGGCAATTGAAGTATCTTTCATAGAGACCAGACGTGTGCAGAGTCGCTCCACGTTAAATCACATAAGGACCGGTGGAGCTTTGAGCGAATAAAATAAAATTTAGACGGTATTGTGGCTAAAAAAATTCTGCTTCACGCAATATAAGTTTGAAATCAAGCATGTTTATAAAACACAAAGCGACCAAAAGATAGGTCTAGCCTGGTCTATTGTTTATTCATTTCTACTTTATTACATAACAGAGAAAAAAATTTAAAAGTAAAATTGAAAAGGTATTATATATAGGCAATGAAATAGAAAAATACCCGGAATTGAAAAGCGGAATTGGAAAACGGAAATTAAAACTGATTGCTTCAAAAAGCAATACACAGGATGTACAAAATATTCCCTCGGACCTCTTTCTCGTAACCCGCTATAAAAAGCTCTTATTTTTTTACCGCGAGATAGGCCCTTCCCAGCACTTCCACCGTAAATGGATATTTACCTCTGGAAAGATTAATAAATAAAAATAAAAAATAAAAGCTGCTAGATTTAGAAGCAGAAGAAACAGAAAACTTAGAAGAAGAATAAATAAGCAGATGATGGTAGAGGGAAACTTAAAAGAAGCATGGAAATTGAAAAGAAGCATCTTGCAAACAGCTGCACTTCCCAATCAATGATGACAGATGGAATTTTAAAAGAAGCATGGAAACTTACAAGAAGCATCTCACAAACACCTACACTTCGCATTCTATATTCCTACCCCAGGCGTCATGTGGCTCTCGCTGCTGCCAACAAACATGTCCAATGTCCGGCGGTATATAAAACATCCGAGGTTTGGTTCCGGCACACGCCTTGGCCTTCCGTTGAGCGTGTTCGGCGGACGACCAAGCTGGGTGTTGGAACGAACCTCTAGACTGGATGCCCGGAATTGGTAGCAATGCTCACCTTACGCTGGCAAATCAATCAATCAAACAAAACGAATCAAAATTGACAGTGCAATTTTTCAGTGAGTTACCACAATTTCCCAATCCAGTCGATTGTTACATTACTCTCGCCATTTTATGAGGTTGCGACAACTTCCTTGAGACATACATCCTTGATGCATGACACACTTGCAGTGGGTGGTGCTCTCTGATCTAGGTTATTTTATATGCAATTAGCTAGACAGGCATGAATATTTTCCTTTTCCTACACTTATAGCAATTGTGCAATCGATAAATAAAAATATTGTTGAACTAGACTCTTTCATTGACTACCTTAATCAAGATGATAACATTCTTGTGATTCTGTACCGTGAATCAACAACTGAGTTTTACGGATCGCCTGCGATCCTACCACGTATGTATCAGCGCTTCGATTGCTCACAGAGTCTATCAAAGGTTATTAAATATAAGTGTCTCTAAAGTGTTAGTTGTAATACGATAATCTGAACTGAAAGTGCATCGCTTGTCTTTAAGGTACGACGGAAGGCAGATAGTAACAATTGCGGTAAGTGAACTTTCCTTACTCGTCTCGATTCTTTACGAGCTGCAAGAATCCCCTCTGAGAGTGGAGAAATCCTCAGAACGCAGTGGAAGGTACATCTGGTGCCATCAATGAAAAATCTGTCATGTTTTCCAGATGCGAGGTGGTAAGACCATCCATATGGGCACAGCGGGACCAAATTGCAAACTATTTTGAGCATCTTCCGTGATGCTCAAAAGCATCTCCATGCCAAAACTTTATCCATGCCTTACATATTCGGATCTAAAACTGCCTGGAATTACAGACAATCTCTGGTAAAGAACAACAAGGCTACTTTGATGTGAGTGCCAGGGTACAAGGGAATAGAGAAATGCAAAATGTGCAAATTTCCCATTTCTCGGGCGCAAAGTATTTTGTGTCTTGTCTATGGACGTCCTAAACTGGAGAAAGAAACAGAGGAAGTTTGGAGGAATACTCCAGGTCAATCACACCCGAAGAGTTCATAACTTATTGGTCAGAATCACAAGGCTTCTCGAATTCGAAAAGTCTGATTTAAGGCTGAAGACAGGCCTCTAATAGACCATTTTCCCCTTGAGATATCATCTTATTTGCACAAAGCAGTAATGATAAACGTAGATGTTGTGATACTGCAACAGAAATTGCGCTACTTAAAACCAGATGTGTTTGGGAAATACTACGAAATCAATTTCGACAAAATTTGTTATAGAATGTATACAATTAGTTATACAATTCCTTGATAAGCTATTAAGCCTTTTAGTTTTACTCCACTATGTTTTTTAATAGAAATATTTACCCAAAGAATGGTAATGTGCGCAAGAATTTGTTCCCGTGTTTTCACTACATATTTAAAAATCTGTTGTCTTATATTATATATCCAATTTCATATCGCCATTACCTGAATTTAGTTAGCAAGAGCCGAAAACGTCCCTGTTTCATTTGTTATGGTATTTTAATTTCCAGTATTTTTGCAATCTTGTTTTGTTCACTGTATAGAATTTGCCCCTTGACATTTTAGTTCTACAAGATTTAATCTCCGACAAACCATTGAAACGTAGTGAAGTTTCAATGGTTTGCCTGAGCTCTGATACATCTGAGTTCAGATACATGTTAATTTTCTTATAAACTATGCAAACAATACGGACAACACGATGTTGTTTGCGCCGTACCTAGAGCTAATTGCTATGCACTACATATCCCTAATAAGTATGCAGCGCATGTATATGAGGGTGTAAGTTCAGAGTCTGACACCTGTTATGTGTATGGTGACAAGTTGCGAATTTCATAGTGTATTTGTCTAAATATTATCATTAATTATAATAATAATAATCTTTATTCAGATAGGAAAATCCTAATATAAAACAATTATATACTCAATAGACACAATAAATTAAACAAATAAAATACACAAATATACATATTTTTAAACACACCATAAACAATAAATACAATAAAAAATGGCTGATTTATATGTGAGATGCAATCAGAGAGAAATTTTTCAGATAGGTTGCTAATTCTTTTTGGTAAGTTATTATATTCCCGCAGTCCCTTAAAAAATATATTGTTCATTGCTTTAAAATTATTCGTTCTGGTAATATCAAGATTGTTCAGAGATCTCGTATTATAAGACTAAATTTCATAATTAAATGTAATAAAATTCAGATATGCTGGCATTAAACCCTTTAAAATTATAAATATAAAAATTAATACAAAATAGGTAATTCTCACTGATACATGCACCCAATCTAGAGTGTTCAACATATTTTGAATTGATGTATACCTATTAGATCTGAGTATTGTCCTCATAGCTCGATTCTGAAGTTTTTGCGATTCATTTTTGCAGGATTGATCGAATAAATACAAAACAGTAGCACAGAAATCAAAGTACGGCAGAATTATTGATTTATATACTGTGATTCTAGTCTTTAGATCCAAATTAATAAATATTCTTGAAAAACAAAATAATTTTTTTAGAATTTTATTCTTTATGATAAAATACTATGTATAATTAGACCCAAATATTTAATTTGTTCTACCATTTCAATTTGAGTATTATCTATAAACAAATTAATACTTTTACTCTCCATGTTGTTATATTTAAATCTGTTTGTTATCACCATTGCTTTTGTGATAATAGGATTTAATTTGAGTTTGTTGACTTTAAAATAAGTTTCAACTTTGCACAACTCAATATTCATTTTATTAATAGCATTGTCAAGATCGTAGTCACAAACAGCTAATAAAGTGTCATCTGCATACAAACTCAAAAAATCACAGTTAAGCTAGTAATTTATGTCATTAATATAAATGATAACTAAAAGAGGTCCTAAAATACTACCCTGCGGAACTCCAAACTTAACGTCAAGACTTGGAGATGATTTGTTATTCACTCTGGTGGTTTGTTTTCTGTCAGTCAGATAATTTTTTAACCAATTCAGTACGTTACCTCTGACACCATAGTATGATAACTTATCCAACAATATTTTTCGATCTATAGTTTCAAAGGCTCTTTTTAAATCTATAAACATAGCTATGATATACGTTCTTTGATCTATCAACTAGTAAGTATCAGCTGAAGTGCAGATTCGCACGAGTGCTTAGCTCGAAAACCTGATTGATGACTAATTAATAAATTGTTTGAATTAAAGCAACTAATTCGTTATAAACTGCTCTCTCTAATAATTTTTCTACATTGATCGGTCTAAAATTAACTGCATCCTTGGTATCCTTAATTTTAAGAGTTGGTGTAATACAACTACATTTTAATTGATTTGGTGTAACACATTTTTCGAGACATATTGATAAAATTTAATAAATTAAACATAACAAGGGACGGTGTTATTTTACTTTATAAGGAACAATTTGGCTAGAATGTTTCTTAACTGCCAAGTTTTATTGTAAATATATTGTAAACAAACAAACTACAAACGGTAACATTTTATTATCAGGACCGTACTTGATAGGCGAACTACCGGGGATTTCTTTGCTCGGGGTGCAAACAATTATTGTACTTAGTGCTAAGCTCAAATAAGATATTCATATTTATATAAAAGAATTAAATGTCTGGTTTTTCATTAAATTTTTATTTTGTCGGTAACCGGTTTCGTGGTCCATACAATTTTTCCTTGCACCATCAGGTCAGTCAGAATTTCCATATTAATATATCAAAGTTTGTCAAACGTAAAATAATTTTGAAAAATGTTATTTTGCGCATTTACTACATATGTCTCAAAGATCTAATACTGTTTAATATGAAAACCAAACATATCCTTTATGTATACTGTGGATGTTAAATCTTATCAAGGTAAATGTTACAAATGTAAATCGACCCAGCTTTCATACAATAAGTATATCGAATCTACATGATGATATAAAAGAAGTTGACCATATAAAATATTTAGGCATAATGATTGACCAAAATACCAAATGGGACAATCATATTAACTATTTGGTGACTAAAGTAAGAGCATTAATATTTAAATTTTATCAAATAAGGGTAGTATTAAATAAAAGAATCATGTTATTAGTATATAAAGCTCTAGCTGAATCGCTATTTCGCTATGGTATTCTGGTATGGGGGGGCTTGTACTCTAATGCGCTAAAAAAATTAAACGTAATTCAAAACTATATATTGAAAATTATATTTAACAAGAAGAAAATGTACCCTACTAATTAATCTTCTTTACTCAAAGGAAATAAGCAATATTCGATCTCTATATGTTCTCAGTGTTTGTTTATACACATTTAAAAATGATCATATGAAAAAGTATACCTCAAGTCGATATGCGACACGTAGTTTAACAAGCTGTTTTTTTAAAATTAATTCATTTATATTCAACAAGTGAAAAAAACTACATTTTGATATGCTTTTCGTCCAATTTGTTGGGATGATTCATTACATTTTCAGCAGAGGGTCGCAAGATGACTCAGTGCTTTGACATGTTTTATTTTTCTTTTTTTTTTGCATTGACTAAAGTAAAAGCTAACTACATTTTGAAACAAGGAAAGGACATCGGTTCTATTTTTATTTAGTAAATGAAAATAACTAAATGAATGATGATATTTTAAATAAAACATTATCACTTATCAATTTGTAATATTTTTTTAAATAATTCTATGGAATGCATTTTTGTAAATAACTCGCTTATTTTACATTTTTCGAAAAAACTCTATTTCGGATTTTTTGTCCAAAAAGGTCCATGCCTTATACTGGTTATAGAGGTCGATCGACGGAATAGTTAATTTTCGATTTTTATTAGGAAACTGTTCGGAATTTGTAGAATTTATCAAAAATATCAAGTTATCCAGGATTTGTAGATTCGCTTTTGTTTTCTCAAATTTCTCACAAACGTCAACTAATAGACCTAATCGAGCCCTACAATTGCCATTTTTGAAAATCAAAATCGGACCTTCGGTTCGGGAGTTATTAATTTCTTTGAAAAATCATACTCGGCCCTGGAAAACATACTCGCGGTCAACGGATTCGGGCCGCCAGCAATAGGCTTGATTTGTGGCCGGGTACCTTTGATCCCACCAAGTCTCATCGAAATCGATCAATATTCTGGACAGTTATCGTGCTTCCTAGCCCGATTTCAAGAAAACCAGTTTTTTGCAAAAAAAGTCAATTTGCATTTGTTTTTCGACATAGCCACTGGTATACTTATTTGTAGAGCTTTGCGAGCGGCACCATTCCTTTTCTGAAATGTCTCGATCCGACTACCCGTTATCGAGTTATTCAATTTCTCCCGAAAAACTCGAAACGTCTATATCGGGTACTTCCGGTTTCCGAACGGAGCCGAGCTTTCGGCGTTAAGGTTTTCTAAAGACCTCCTATTAACCACCCAAGTTTCAACGCAATCCGAAAACGAATTAAGGGGGCTGGGCGTGACAGACAGACAGACAGACAGACCGACAGACCGACTGACCGACGGACGGAATTTTCTAAATTCGCTCTCGAATCGATAGATATGACTTTCACATCGATCCGACGTTTTTTTCGGGTTTCGACGGTCCACCGGAAAAATGCTAAACGTATACTACATTTTTTTTCAAAATGTAGTAACAAGTGAAAAAACTACATTTTGATATGCTTTTAATCCATTTGTTGGGATGATTCGTTACATTTTCAGCAGAGGGTCGCAAGATGACTCAGTGCTTTGACATGTTTTTTTTTTTGCATTGACTAAAGTAAAAGCTAACTACATTTTGAAACACGGAAAGGGCATCGGTTCTATTTTTATTTAGTAAATGAAAATAAGGAAATGAATGATGATATTTTAAATATAACATTACATTATTTTTTTGCACCTCTATCGCACGGAGAATTTATCAATTTGTAATATTTTTTTAAATAATTCTATGGAATGCATTTTCGTAAATAACTCGTTTATTTTAAGTTTTTCGAAAAAACTCTTCAGATTTTTTGTCCAAAAAGGTCCATGCCTTATACTGGTTATAGAGATAGATCGACGGAATAGTTAATTTTCGATTTTTATTAGGAAACTGTTCGGAATTTGTAGAATCTATAAAAAAAATCAAGTTTTCCAGGATTTGTAGATTCGCTTTTGTTTTCCCAAATTTCTCACAAACGTCATCTAATAGACATAATCGAGCCCTACAATTGCCATTTTTGAAAATCAAAATCGGACCTTCGGTTTGGGAGTTATTAATTTCTTTGAAAAATCATACTCGGCCCTGGAAAACATACTTGCGGTCAACGGATTCGAGCCGCCAGCAATAGGCTTGATTTGTGGCCGGGTACCTTTGATCCCACCAAGTCTCATCGAAATCGATCAATATTCTGGACAGTTATCGTGCTTCCTAGCCCGATTTCGAGAAAACCAGTTTTTTGCAAAAAAAATCAATTTTCGTTTGTTTTTCGACATAGCCACTAGTATACTTATTTGTAGAGCTTTGCCAGCGGCACCATTTCTTTTTTGAAATGTCTCGATCCGACTACCCGTTATCGAGTTATTCAATTTCTCCCGAAAAACTCGAAACGTCTATATCGGGTACTTCCGGTTTCCGAACGGAGCCGAGCTTCGGGCGTTAAGGTTTTCTAAAGACCTCCTATTAACCACCCAAGTTTCATCGCAATCCGAAAACGGATTAAGGGGGCTGGGCGTGACGGACAGACCGACAGACAGACAGACAGACAGACCGACTGACCGACGGACGGAATTTTCTAAATTCGCTCTCGAATCGATAGATATGACTTTCAAATCGATCCGACGTTTTTTTCGGGTTTCGATGGTGCACCGGAAAAATGCTAAACGTATACTACATTTTTTTTCAAAATGTAGTAACAAGTGGTCTCCTTAAAATTCCTCCTAGCAATATAAAGCTTAATCAAAGATTTCTAACATATCTATCACCAAAATTTTATAACATTTTACCAAAGGAAATCAGACAAAGCCGTAATGTAAGAAAATTTAAAATATCATGCAAGGAATACATCTACGATAACTATTATTTCTTCTCCAAGTTAATGGAGAATTAGTTAGTATTAATTACTGTATGTAGTTAGAAGTTATATAATGATATGGCTGTTATAATTTTGACTATTGTGATTATAACAGACGTAAATATATCTAAAATAGGAAATAGGTAATTAGTTAATATTATTATAAGCTTAACATATTTATAAGTTGATATAATTATAAGTTGATAGTACATGTTCATGGTTATTGTAACTTTTCAGCATATGCACAAAACAAGTGTTTACTCACTTAGGTGCATATTATATCTTATATAATCTTTGCCTACATACTATCTGGTTCGTTTATTTTTATTTTATTTTTTTCCCACTTATATGATTCTAAATTGTAATGTTAGGTATACTATAATATCATTTGTAACGTAATATTTAGAATTAGAAGTGTAATCTATTTGTAAAGCAAATTACTGCCAGATTAGTAAATTAAATTAAACTAAATAATAGTTGATAGACTCGACCTTTACTTGGTGAAAATCCATTATCACTAATGAAATGAAAAACACTAAATTGTTTTTCACGTTTTCACATGTATACATGTGAAAACGTGAAAAACAGTTTAGTGTTTTTTATTTCATTAGTAAACTAAATAAATAAATAAAATAAAATAAAATAAATATATTAGTAAATGTGTACTTAGGTGACAAAAGGGATTTGCCTCAAAACTTGTTTAATGACTTATAAATGAACTATCCTGCTACTTTTCGCCCGGAATTTCTTTTTAAACTTTAAGAAATTCGTCTCATGAGAAATTAGTTAGAAAATATTCGAAAAATGCAGGTTCTCTTGGCCTGAAAATGTTTACCTATGCGTTTTCGAGGATACTGCATACGAATCTAGTAATTAAAAAAAAAAATAATAAAAAGTAAATTGGCGGCTCCAAATTGTAGGAATTTGAGATCAAAATAATGCAATATTCTGCCAGTATTATTAAATATTGTAACACCAATGCCCAAATACTACGGCTTACTTAGGTATTTTGAATACTTCTAACAACTGAAGTAACAGTAAATTGCTATTAAAGAATAAAAATATAAAATGGCGCATTCAAAATGACCGAATTTAAAATCAAAATCAAAATCAGTGGTCTGTATTTTGAAACAGAAAAAATAAAAAAAAGTAAATATGCCTCATAGCATTCTTTACACAGAACCCTCCATTTTCATGCATTGAGTAAGATGAGCACTCGAGTTAACTTACAAAACAAATTACTCGGAGTCAAACGAAGAAAAACCAAGAAGAGTTTTTAAGGCATATTTTGTACCTAACATCCCCAGTGATTTTTTTTCGACATATAGACTGAAAAAAATATAAAGATGGTGAAAAGTAGGCTATTTTTGAGGGAAGAAAATGCCGATTTTTGGTCCAATTTTAACTAGGTGCAATTTCGTCCTGAATCATCCAAACAACACGCCAAAAGCAAATTTTAAACAATTTTCAGACTTAATTATTAAGGTTTGATGACACGAATTCCTAAAATGCATATTTCGAAGACATTTTAAAAAATTGGGACACACATTTAAAAGAAAATGATTTTTAAACGAATGTAGCAAAAAAAAAAACAAATGGTAAAAAGAAAATTCCGCCCTGATCATTTAGCTGTGAAAATCTTCATTAATTAACTTTTTTATGCCCCCTTTTTTCAAACCTTAAATTTTTATTCATTTCCCATAATTTTCATCAGATTCAAGTGTCTATAGAAGATGCTGTAAATAGGAGAAATGAACGCAGTTTAACCCATTTTAAGGGTAATTGAAGAAACTTAATTTCCCAACGGAAATTTGTAATACTTTGTTTCTTTAAAGGTTTGTTTATAGGAAATTCAGACAAACAAGTTTTTAAAAAATAGTGCTTGAAAACGTAAAGTAAAACTTCTAGGCCAAAACTATATAACAAATTATGAGAGTAAGTAAGGTATCATGAAAATCAATGAAACATTTTATATACAATAAAAATAATAACGTTCATCCTATATACCCTCTATACCGGGTGAGTCACGAATTGCGCTCGCCCTGATATTTCCTAAAATATTTGGAATAGAAAATTGAAATTTGGAGGCCTTATTACACGACTAAAATGCCATCTTTTCGATAAAAAATCAAGTTTGGTGCACATCCGGTTTGAGCGGAAATGCCCACAACTTTCGATTTTTAAATGGAACACTTTATATATTTTTACATTTTTGGAATCTAGAGGAAATTTTGAATACAATACATCCATTTTGGTCACTTTTTGATGAACTTTAAAAATTTTATTAAAAATCTATTTCTGAATCCAGAGTGCTGTGGTGCCCAAAATATATTTTAGTTTGTGTGCTACGTTACTATAAAAATAAAAAGAGCAATATGATTGCATTACTTAATTCTCTAGAGGCGTTTAAAATTTTTAAATGTGATTTTTACCCACTAACTCGGTTTTTTTAAATGGGAATTTAATCGTTCACCAACATTTTTAAATACCTCATTTTCATACGAATCTAATGATATCAAAATTTTGAAAATCCGCTCAGAAATATTTGAGATTTCAGCCAAAATACAATGCAACCAAGCTTTTAGAAACATGCGGCTAATAGATAATAGATTAGTGGGCTTTGGAAACTAAAATGGCACATTTCTGTGTAAATCTGGTAACCTAATAACATTGGAAAAATCATCCTTCAGGTAAATTTACAAAATCTAAATTGTGATTACAGAATATTGGTCGGTGATATAAACATTGACATTCTGGAAAATTATTTTTTTTGCAGTTTAGATTTTGATAAAAACGTACCCCTTTAACAAACAACCGACGTGGACAATTATTATTATCGTAAGTTGTACTGAAAGCCAAATTGTAAAGACATTAAATTGCCTGTCAACAGTGAATATATTTCTTAGGAGATGGTTTGTATTAAAGTAATCGCGAAGATCACACGATCTAATGTTACTTCCAGAAACGCATGGAAAACAGTAAACTTGCTGAATGGAAGTTGTCCCAAATTCAAGGTAATCATAAGCTTTAAGTAAATTATTTAACGCATTTTTTAAAGATACTTGCAAAAAACAGTTTTCTATTACAGTTTAAATTTTTAAGTTGTTTCTATATAAAAATAAGTGGATATTTATTGTTTTGTACAGTAGATACCACCCCAGAATTCAAAATAAATGGTTCAGATATAATTGATTCTCCTGAAAATTGATACAAACAGTAATATCTACTTTACCTTACACCGTTATAACATATTTAGAGTCACATTGTTGCAATTATTCTTAAGAGGAAGGCATTCGAGCGTTATAAATATATTCCTCGTAGTTGAAAGGTTATCGATTTTAGTGTACTTGTCGGAAGGTTAAGATAAGGTGGAATATATGTAAGGGACTATTAACGCATCAAAAAATAGGAAGAGGTGTTCAGGGAAAAGGTATCCGTAAACGTGTTCCGATGGTATAGGGGCGTCCTATAATAAATTATGCGGCAGCTACTGGAAATAGATAAAGGAAAGCGGTTTAATGGCATACAGTAGTATGGGAAAACTATTGCGTTAGTTAACTGCCAACCTACTTTGAGGAAATATAAGTATTTTATTTCTTATTTTATTCTCGTGAACAACACATAATGCGAATCAAATCTTTTAATTTTTGACATCAAAACAAGACGTAGAGTTCAATACTCTTAAGAATAAAAGAAGAAAATTAAAACCTTACCGAAGACTCGGCCAGAGCAAAGCGGCCATTGTTCCATTTACCAAAGGGAGAAAACCCAGTTTGAGATCTTCTATTCTAAACGGAACAGTACCAAACTCTTCCAGTGAAGTAAAATATTTAGAAGCAATCTTGGGAAAAGAACTTACTGGAACTAATATTTAAAACGAGCACTTACAAGTTCCTCCCACACAGAGGTAGAGAAATAAGGTCTAGCATTGCTGCCATAGCTGATGTATGACAGGATCACATTGTTCCAGTAATCCTGTGACACGACGAAATAGCTGTGGTGGCTGTTTGCTCTTGTCGCTAGTTATTTGGTAATACTTGAGGTCTGAAACAGAAAGTGATCTACTGGTTCTAATATTTAGTTGTGTGATGCAGGATGACCAACGCGTCATATATACCGGGTGAGTAACGAATTGCGCTCGCCCCGATATTTCCTAAAATATTTGGAATAGAAAATTGAAATTTGGAAGCCTTAAGAACCAGTTGCAATATACTAGCCTCCTGTCGTTATCATCTCCATAAAGATGTTGGTGTATTTGGTATTTATAAGACCGAAACTTATGTTGCTTTAAAATTCTGCAAACCGAAGACTGACTAATGTCGCATTCCATTGATAATTCTCTTGTTGATGTTGTTGGGTGTACCATCACAAATCCTAATACATCAATTTCTTTGTCCTCACTTACAATAAATGTTTGATGATCATCTTGTTGATTGGGTTCGTTTCTTAATTCTTGTTCGACTCTGGCAAACAAGTGTCTGCTTGAATGACGTCTGTTGGGATATCGTTGCTGATACAGATCTGCAGCTGCAGTTGAATTTTTGAGACGCTCTCCATATATCAGTAACATATCGACCTTTTCATTTCTACTAAAATAATTCATTTTCTTTAATTTTTACTCAAAGAGATTTCCGCAACGCTTTATTTTGTATCTGTCTGACAGCTGATATTGTTTTATTACATTTAATGGCTACTATGATTTTTCCAATGTTATTAGGTTACCAGATTTACACAGAAATGTGCCATTTTAGTTTCCAAAGCCCACTAATCTATTATCTATTAGCCGCATATTTCTAGAAGCTTGGTTGCATTATATTTTGGCTGAAATCTCAAATATTTCTGAGCGGATTTGAAACAACCTCTACCTAACTCGACTCTAGTACACGATAAAAAATGGCTCATGTGAGCGGAGAGAGGCCTAACTTCAGGCCATCTAGAGAGGTAGGACAGCCTTCAGAAAAGAGGCCAGAACCGTTCTGAGAATTATAAGAGACAAATAACGGAAGAGTAAAGTCCTAAAATGGGAATAGGAACAGCAATACTCCAGGATAAAGACAAGCGAAGAAGTCCGTAAGTTATTTATCAAGAGATTCCACAAGCTTCTGGAATTCGAGAGCCTGACTTAATGCTGATGACAAGCCTTCTATTTTGGGAATCCCCTGGGCAACAACTAATTTTAGGATAATTCAAAATATTTATTTCTTGATGTGATATGAGTGTATATCCCGGTAATGGATAGATTTGCACGCATTGGTGTATGTATGCATACATTTACACGTATGTGTAGTGTATATATACCTTATTACATAGCTTTGTTTTAGGGTAGTGCTTAGGGAAAAGGAGATTGGATTAAAAATCAGAACACGCTGGATTAATTTTGTTTGCATGTGCATCAGTATATTATAAATCAAGAGCTACTGGCTGATGGTTCATCCAAAGCCAAGGGGAGGAAAAAATAAAAGACAATTAGGTCAAGTGAAGCAGGGCTGCTTAATTGCTAATAAAGACTCCTCACACGGAAAGTAAATAAAAATGAAACGATCTTTATTTCAAGATATGTTTCTAGCAGAAACGTTTTATTCTCAATTTTGTTCCTGGTAATTATATTTTCACTTGTAATTCAGTCCTTGTAATAACATTACACAGAAAATGGCAAGCCCAACAAAAATTGTTTTATTAAAACTCTAAAGAAGCAAGTTAAAAGATGGAACGGGACATTTCATAAATTCATTTGCATAAAATCATCCAAATAAAATCTTTACATAAACAAAAGTTTTCTCAAGACACATTAATTAAGCATTCCATCAAATAAACTTTCAATTAACAGCGTAATTAATGATACTTGAGAACTTAATAAGAAGTAAATTGGTTTCATCGGCATGATCAATATCGGAAATTGTAAATACGCTCCCCGACTGGGAAAAAAATTTAATAAATTTACTGTGAGCAGCAGGAAGTTGATAGATCGAATGTTACTAAGTAATATTGGGACTGCGGTGATATGAAGTAGAAAACAATGTACATAAAGTCGTTTATTTATTTATCGTTATATGTCCATAATCGATTTTATCTTGTAAGAATTGATGTAAGAGGCGACTTAGAAGAAAGCGTTTTACCAATTTATTCTAATTTGTTATCATGTCGCTTATTATAAGGGAAATAAGAGACTGTAACTATATCATTTTATTTCTTTTGTAACAAAGGACAAAAAATTAGAATAAATTGGTAAAACGGTTATATGAAGAGTAGAGGCTAAAAAGGGTGAGGGTCACAACATGTTAGTTTCGATAAAAACGAATTTTACAACTTGGAATCCCATATTTCTTAAACCATTTACAGACTGTCTATTTTACGAGGGCCACACCAAATATCTCGCTTAATATCTATTGTAGAAGAATAAAGTTTTAGAAACAGTTATCCCATTTTTTGTGAGCTATATTTCAGTAAAAAGAAATTTGAAATCCATAGCCTACTTTATGAGATATATTACAAAAACCTGAAAAATAGGAAAACCACAAACGGTTATAGCTTCCTTATTTGAGGAGATACGAAAAAAGTTAAAGGAATGAAAGTTGACGGCAAAGACAATAAGAACAATAACGTGTAACAAAAAAATCGAAAAATGCAGTTGGCTTTGACATACGCTATTGTGCAAAAATGAAAAATACATATCTCAAAGTAGGCCATGATGCCATTAATTCCGTTATTTTTTTCTCATTCCAACGATATAAAACATGTCACAGAAATTTTAACCGATAGTGTCAATATTTAATATTTTACGAATACCACAATTCATATAATTAAATCGTAACAATCAGCTGTGCCATAATAGTAAAAATTCACTTTATAATAATTATAATTCCGTAATTATTTATTACAATTTAATACAAACCAATAAATATCTCATAAATAAAAATACAAGTACAAAACGAACATCCAAAGAAAAAAACGAAAAACTATGTATAACAGTACTACCTACTACTATATTGAAAAGAAATTGTGTGTATTTATGTTTCTAACTACAAATGCTCAAATTGTGCACCATGCATTCTGACACATAAACGTGCTCTACGAGACACGTCACGCATTACGTTTTGGAGCATTTCAGGAGTAATTGCCTCACATGCGTTTCGAATTCTGGTTTAGATGTCCTCAATATTTTCAGGGGCAGTTTGAAATACCTTGTCTTTAATGTAACCCCAGACGAAAAAATCCAAGGGAGTAATATCTGGTGATCGAGCTGGCCATAGAATGGGTCCATAGGTGCCTATCCAGCTATCTGGCATAATTTGATTTAAATAATTTGTACATATTACAGCAGTGTGAGGTGGAGCCCCATCTTGTTGAAAATATGAATAATTTAATCTTTCTGCCACTGTTAATTCATAAAGAAAATCTTGAAATTCGTTTTGCAGGAAATTAAGGTATCTACGAGCGGTTAATTTGCCATTATAAAAATAAGGTCCAATTACTTTAGTCCCTAAAAGACCCAACCAAACATTCGTAGAAAATCTTTCTTGGAAAGCAGTCTCTCTGCACCAATGTGTATTTACTCGTGTCCACTTATAATGCATATTTCTATTGAAAAATCCATTATTAGAAAAATTTGATTCGTCCGACCAAAGAATTTTGCTACATATCAGCGCGTCATTCCTTTTCTTATTTAATAACCATCTATAAACTCTTACTCTCCTTGGCTTATCTCCCTCATTTAAATGTTGAACTTTCCTCATTTTGTAGCATCGAAATCCGTTTTTTTTTCAATATTTTTCTTGCACTGTCTTTTTTTATGCGACAGTTTCTCCGAATTTGTCTCAAAGAGGTTTCCTCATTTTGGTTAACATAATTCATTACTCTATTCACTTTTCTTACATTATCCGCAACATGCGCTCGCCTAACTACTTTTTTTGAAAATGAACCGTGCGTTTTTAGATTTTGAACTGACTTCCTAAACATAGTTCGATTTGGCTGAGGAGAATCTGGAAATCTATCTCCGTAAACCGTGACTGCCATCTCAGCGTCAAAATTGCACTGACAATAAATGCTAATCATATCGAATTTGCTATTATTGGTGTACATTATAATTACTGATATAAAATTTGTCTTAGAACTCGACAACGCAACATACAACATACAACAGTGACAATCTGTCAAATTTATTAATAACTGTATACATTGTTTTTCACTAATTATGGCACAGCTGATTGTTACGATTCAATTATATGAATTGTGGTATTCGTAAAATATTAAATATTGAGACTATCGGTTAAAACTTCTGTGACATGTTTTATATCGTTGGAATGAGAAAAAAATAACGGAATTAATGGCGTCATGGCCTACTTTGAGATATGTATTTTTCATTTTTGCACAATAGCGTATGTCAAAGTAAACTGCATTTTTCGATTTTTTTTGTTACACGTTATTATTCTTATTGTCATTGCCGTCAACTTTCATTCCTTTAACTTTTTTCATATCTCGTCAAATAAGGAAGCTATAACCGTTTGTGGTTTTCCTATTTTTCAGGTTTTTGTAATATATCTCATAAAGTAGGCTATGGATTTCAAATTTCTTTTTACTGAAATATAGCTCACAAAAAATGGGATAACTGTTTCTAAAACTTTATTCTTCTACAATAGATATTAAGCGAGATATTTGGTGTGGCCCTCGTAAAATAGACAGTCTGTATAATATACAGGGTGGGACAATCGTGCGTCGGACCTTGATATCTCGAGATCTACGATAGCTAGAAATTAAAAAAAAAAAATAGCAAGTAAACTAGATAAAAAAGTCTATAATTGGTAATTATTTTCGAACATATAGGGCGAGCCAAGACGAAATTACAGGACCAAGTGCCTTTTTTTAAACGAAATGCTATGTAGTTACTAATTAATGTTTTTGAATCATTTTCATTTCCTAAAACTGTACAGGGTGGCCAAAAGTTATTTTTCAATTAAGAACTTTTTAAATTGAATTTTCTCATTTTTTATATATAGAGCACCCTGTATATTTTTCAACGATGTGATGTAGAAATGAAAAATGAGCATTTTCTGTAAGTAATTCTCTATGGCTAATTGCAACCATTTTCGTTTTATAAATAAATAAATGTCAAATTCATAAATAAACTTAAGAAAGAGGTTCCCTCAAATAATTCATTAGAAAAATTTATAATAGGTGTTCGACGCGTTGCCCTTTTTGATTGACAAACGTCTTTATGCAATTTTGAGATGAGGCTATTTAGTGGGACCATTTCTTCCAATCTATTGAAATGAGTAAATGGTATTTAACATGTCCTTTACTGTAATGTTTTCTTGTACATTTTTTGCCGTTTTCGTTATTCGACAAGCAGTAAAACCTCAGTTTGGTATAAATTGTCGTGTACAACGGAGCATTTATCATACTTATCGGTCATTAGTTACAATTTGTATTGAATTTAAAATATTTGGAATTTTACAATACAATAAAATATTTGGAATAAAGCGGAACTTGTAGACATGACTTTTGTTTTGGGCGAGTCAGACAGAAATTGTTTATTTGCCAATAGAATTTATCACCAACTTTATCCTGAAAGAAGAATTCCTGATGTTAGCATCTTCTAAAACCTTCTCGATATATTTCTGGAAAATGGAAATGTCGAATATAGAAAAAGTGAAAGAATAAAACGTGTTGTGAACGAAAAAAATTAGATTCCTGTGGTGCTGGCAACGGTTGAGAATCCCCATGTTAGTCGAAGAGAAGTGAGCTCATTAGTAGGAATAAGTGGGTCGAATCTTAAAAACAAATAAGTTGCACACATATCATATTCAAATGCACCAGGAATTATCTGACGAGCATTTTCAATAGCGCCTACAATTTTGTCATTGGGCCAGAGGTAAA
Source organism: Stenurella melanura (assembly GCA_963583905.1). Classification (NCBI taxonomy): domain Eukaryota; kingdom Metazoa; phylum Arthropoda; class Insecta; order Coleoptera; family Cerambycidae; genus Stenurella; species Stenurella melanura. The sequence goes on from OY757311.1 coordinate 156,043,351, forward strand.
ATGCAAGATGATGTCAACTTCTTCAATAATGTTTTATTCACTGATGAGGCAACTTTTCATAAAAATGGATTTGTTAATAGGCACAATTTCCATTATTATGTTTCGGAAAATCCTTACTTTTTTATGCAAGTTGATAACCAACTGTCTATAAATGTTTGGGGAGGAAATTATTGGAGAACATGTAATAGGACCACATTTATTTGATGGTATATTGACTGGAGCTATTTATCTTAATTTTTTGGAAAACCGTCTGCCTCAATTATTGGTAAATCTCCCTGAAAAACTTCGAAATGGGATGTGATTTCAGCGAGAAGGTGCTCCATCACATTATTTACATGTAGTTAGACACCACTTAAATAATACCTACCCTCATCAATGGATTGGAAGAAACAGACCCACTAAATGGCCCGCTAGATCCCCAGATCTTACAAAAATGGATTTCTTTTTATGGGGATACGTAAAGGAAATCGTTTATCGAGACACACCAACAACAGTACAAATTATGAAGAAAAGAATAATAACTGCCTTTAGATCTATCACACCGGTAGTTTTAGAAACAGTGGGAATCTCATTTCAAAATCGCATAGAGATGTGTGTCAATCAAAATGAGCAACATGTGGAACATGTGTAGAACATGTGGAACATTTATAATAATTCTTTCTACTGAGTTAATTGAAGAAACATCTTTTTTTAAGTTTATTTTTGAATTTTATAATTACTGCTCAATAAAACGAAATTGGATGCAATTAGCCATAGGGAAGTACTTACAAAAAATGTTCGTCTCTCATTTCTACATCACATCATTGAAAAATATACAGGGGGTTTTAAAAAATTGAGGAAAATCAATTAAAAAAGTTCTTAATTGAAAAATTTCAACTAAAAAATTCATTGCAACCAAGTGGTTGGGAGATATTCAATGCTAATATAGGAATGAATAGAGCTTAGAAAGAGGCTTAAAAAAATTTCTATCTATTGTAGAACTCTCGAGATATCGAGGTACGACGCACTATTGCACCACCCTGTGTATATTACAGACTTTGGTCACATTTTCAGTGAAGACTTTGTGTATTTATTTCTAGACAAACCACTAATTATTTATATTGTTTCAACATAGGAGTACGGAGTGAAATTGAAAATGGATTATGCACGTTTAGACAGAGCAAGAGGATATATGTCCAAATAGTAATGTTATGAAATAGTAGACACAGACTTGCTCAACTTTAAAAAACTCATGATTCTTATCTCTCTTAATCTATACATTAAGGTATATATATAGTATGTCTGGCTACACTTTAGCATATTTATCTCAAAATCGATTTTTAGGATCCTCATCCTTTTTAGCCTATACCTTTTATATACGAACCAATCTTATAGCACCATTTCAAAATTTCATCTACGGCGTTTCTGCTTTACATAGTCGAATCATACAGTATGAGTAAAATTACTCAAACCCAAGAAAGTTTGTAGTTATGTATTACGTATTTCAAGAAAAGCAGCTTAACTTGTATAAAACTGTATATGATCGATGCCATAAGTATGAACTAAATCGATTGTAAGTATGATTTAACCGAGTCGGTGCTTATGTATCAGGCTTAAATATGGTACAATACGTATAACGAATGCCTTTAACAAGACCTATGAACTGTGTTCCTTGGTTAAGAGACTCATTATAGATAATAAATGTACTGTAAGGCACTATGCAGATCATCTTTAACCCATCATTGTGTAGTCTGGAAACGTTTTCAGACCATACGAAACAAAATACTCGTCTGTTAATAAACCGTAATAAATATATGTCGGCGCAACCGAAAATAATTTCTGTACGCCTATAATTCTTAGGAACCCAGCACTAGTACTTGTGATTGTTTATTATTTTTGTTAATATAAACATTGTGGTTGACTTACCTACCTCAACCAATAACAGTTTGAAATTCGATGCATTTCCTTACATGGGCATGCACGCTTAGGGGATTTTGAGCGAACGAAACGTATCGGCTAGCCCGGGGAACAGAAAGGCATTCTATGATTACCTGTGCAAGGGTTAAGATTTAATGGTCGCGGACTAGCGGGTAGCGGATCGTTAGTTCCTTTGTTTTACTAGATTTATCCGATGGTGTTGAGACTGTTTTGATTACTTGTATTATTCGTGTGAACAATTAGACTTTGTTATTAAATTTTGTATGAAGTGAAATACCAGTGTCGTACTTGCTAACATGTCCAAGGGGTCTAACCCGAAACGTGCCCCCGTGGTATCCGACATATATAATGACGAGCTGCATAGTGTCGCGAATATGACCAGAAAAAGGACTACATAAGGGAAATGGTCCACAATTTTTTTTACCCACAACACTTAACAAGAAACATTGCATATCAGAGACAGGACAATATGCCGTATGCACACATACTTCTTCAATCACCTATAAGTATTCTACGTGGGGCGTAAATATTGATACACACAATACCCTCCTCTCCCAACCCCCGTCCTTTCCCAAACCCACTTTATAACCAACCTACATGATAACGCTTGTTGATGAAAAAAACAGGTATTACGGGTGGGTCCGTCATGGGTACCCAGATATTTAATTAATAAAATGGCACAATTCGAGATTTTTAAAAAGTACGTAGAAGGCGTTTCCTAATTCTCTTCGTATATAGGATGGCCGATTTCGTTAGGTTTTTCTTTATGAATCACGCAAGTGAAATTACCCTCAACGTTAATTAAAACGAGTTGACGGCGCACAGAATCACGCTAGTGGCTAGTGTTACAGAAATTATAAAAAATAGGGTAATTATAAAGATAATTTATACTTATTTAGCATAACTTATAATCAAATTTATTACATACATTAGAGTTTTGTAGCAAGATAACCCTCATATTAATAGTTACAATACTGTATATCTACACTTTGCTTTACCGGAACCTCCATTACAACTTTCCGAAGCATATAATCATTCTGCCTGTTGCAGGATCTAAGAATGTCATTCAGATATGTTGGCTCATTTAGCCACCTAAGTTACAGTGAAATATCCACATGATTATGTCAAAGGACCGTATAATTTACTGTCTTCTCTTTGGTATGCCTTCTTCTCACCCACAAGCTCGTTATAGCTAACAAAGACTTCAGACTCGTGAAATTCGTTAATCTAATTGATAAATATTTGTCATTAAATAGTTGGGAATGCTCGCAGAGTTTTAGAAGTTCCCTCAATACATATACAGAGCTGAAATAGCGCAGTCAAACGCTGTAATAATATGATAAATGGAGAGCATACGATTAATTAAGATTATTAAATTTAGTGTAAGTCACATTAGATTTAATATAATATAGTGTATTTAAAGATGTCAATAGTAGGCAAGCGGTTTATTTAAAATAAATTAAACAAAATTATTAATAAGGAAACATATTCTTTATAGGATTTTGCAAACAGCGGAAAGAAAAAGTATCTATGAGAACTAAAGGAAAAACTATATATAAAAATATTAATGAAATTTTTGCATTCTTTCGATAACCTGACTTCTGGTTATGCTAACAAGTAAAAATTCTTATTTGCCATTCTCATTTTAACACTAGCATCCAACATAGTCCCCTACGGCTAGGCAGGATAAACTAGTATCTACATGATACCCAACGATATGAAAATTCAATTAAAAATGACAACAAAGGCCTGAAATTAATTTATTTACGTACCTTGTCTTTAAAAATTTTTTCATTCTAATGAATTACATTTTCATAAAATCTCATTCAGTTTCTTGGAAACGTTTTTCGTCCTTATTGTGGACTCATTCTTTTGGAAAAAAAATATTTCTATTGATTGATGTCTTACATAAGTAATCGTGAGGAAAAAAATGCACGCTGTTCTGAATTATCTCATGGCCAATTCGTCTCATCTCCAAGCCAATTCCGTCTTTCGATTCTTGTATAGTATCCGGTCTATTAAAATACACCCTTGACTTTAAGTAACCCCAAAGAAAAAAGTCTAAGGGGGTTAAATCCGGTGAACGCGGGGACCACTCAATCGGACCACGACGACCTATCCACCTTTCAGTAAAAGTGTCATCTAAAAATTGACGCACTGCTATCCCATAATGAGGTGGGGCCCTGTCTTGCTGAAACCAGACGTTTTCAGCAGGAATATCTTCATCTTCATTTTTCGGAAACATAACTGCTAACGCTGGCACTAACTCAACTCTTAAAACTGTAAATATCTTGCGGCCATAAGATTTTCTTTAAAAAAAGGTCCCAATAAACGATCACCAATCATACCTGCCCACGCGTTTACTTTGCCTCGTCGCTGTGTATGGGCTTCTTGAGTCCAATGAGGATTTTCGCGTGACCATGTTACCACCCTACAAGCCTCTTAGGTAACAGTAAACAACTGTCAGTTGTCAGTTGAGTATTCGCCGGCCAAACTATCAGTGGAGACGGGCGGGGTCACAAAAAAAGTTGATTTAATAATTGGGCGCCAAGTAAATTAAACTCCCTTGCAAATACCCTTGAAAGTTCTTAGCAATCCCCCAATTTACTAAACAGAGATTGAACACACAAAAAAATGACAAATTTACTTTAAAAGACTAATTGGAAGTTTATTACTATATATCAGATAAATCACAAAAGTATTTAATAGTATTCAATAGTATTCAGCAGTATTTACAAACAAAACAACAAAAAAATTATCTAAATCTAAAAGTTCGAAAAATGTGGCGCACAAAAAAAATGGTATTACAGATTCAAAATATGTAAATAGGATTATAACGATATCGCCTAATATTAATTCAATAAAAAAATATATCTAAATACACATCTTAATTTCAAAGTACCTAAAATTGGAAAAGTTGACCGGACTAATGAAAGTTATTAAATGCTAATGTCTATGAGTTAAATAAATCAGCAAAAAAAAAATACAATATAAAAACTAAATAAAATAGTTGCCTAGGGGACAACCGGTATATATCTTGCAATAATATATTTAACTATCGAATAGAAATAGATTATATTGTATTAGTTTCTATAAGGTTAATAAAGTATTTGCTTTTTTATGAGTATTATCAAAAGAAATTAAATAAAAATAAAAAAAAAACCTTTATCATAAACGCCGCAAAAAAGTTACTGCAGTTTTAGTGTTGCTTAAGCTTAAGTGCATTCACATAAAACAAAACCAGAAATATAACTCGTATTTCTTTTCAACAGAATTGCTAAGGCTAATCCGAACCTTAAGAAACTATACTGTGAATTAAGTGCAATTATACAATTTTGCGCTAGGCTAAATAATGTCTTTGTGCGAACCACTTTGATCTTGTTAAATACTAGGTAAGTAAAGAAAAATATATAAATATATAAGTTTTCAAAAATAAAATAAAATTATTGCTCTTTAGTTTAACTTGCGTATTCTCCTGTTCCTGTTGAATCCTCGCCTCTGAACATCTACGAAGGTAAGTTGTTGCACAGGGGCGTCGGGACGGGCAGGTTAAAAAATATTCCCCAAAAAGAAACTTATTTCCCAGACTATTATTTTTCCAGAATAGAATCTGCAGCACTCAGAACTCCTCAGCAGAAAAACGTCAAATAATAGCCCTCCAGTAACACCCTTATAAATAAAGTACAGAAAAAAAATTAATTACCTAACTATTTACAAAAAAAATTGAACATACCTTCCTTGAAGGGTGTTCCACTATATTCCACGAAAATGGATAGATGATGGTGAGATGTGATGATAGAGAGGGTGGAATAATCACTACACGAGAAAAATAATAAATTACTATTTATAAAATCACATGGACGAGGAGTACTTACAATAATTGCTGTAATAATCCCTAAATAGGTGCGATTTCACAAAACTACGGCCACAATTCAAAAATATACACTGCCAAACATCGAAATCACAATAAAATACTGCACAAAGAATAATCCCGGAGCGGATGTTCACAGACAAAACGTCTTCATGCAGATACCACCAGCAATTAATTAAGAATGGCCCCTCTAATCGCCGGAAATCGATGGAAAACATCAATACTCATATCAATTAAAAATCCTATTTGAAAAAAACTGATCTAACTCAACATAAAAGCAAGCTATAAAGATACTAGTAAGCGGTTCCTTCACAATTCACTAGATGGCAGGGTAAGTACCTTTCTTGATTTATTAAACCTTCATTTCAAATATGTGAATTCACCACAGTATTAATACAGTTTTATATTTTGTAGATGTATGAGGAGAAATACGTAGATGGTCCAGACATACCAATAATAATAAACAGTTCCAGTGACTCCATGTAATTTATTAAGTAATCATTAACTTACCACTAATTTATACCATATATCTCTAAGTGAATAAAGAAAAATATTCTAAATCTATGTAATTTATTACCAATTACCTAAGGAGCAAAATGACCGTAACAACCAATACCTATAGTTATGCCCTTTAAAGAAAATGTAGCTTCATCAGAAAGAACAATGTTCTTTAAAAAAATTGGGTTTTCATCGCACAAGGTCATCAACTGTTCATTCAATTTGTGGATTAATTGCACTTTGTATTGATGGTATTTTTCTTTTTTTCAATAGACGTACAACAGAAGTTTGACTCACGTTATGATTTAAAGCCAGCTGTCATTTTAGAAGAATATTTAACTTGGTTTCGTTGCTTGTGCTAGGGCGACCAGATCGAGGGAGGTCAGCTACAGTAAGATTCATCATATCTAGCCACCAATCTACTTACAGTGGATCTAGAAATTTGCTTTTCGGGATACTTGGCATTGAAAACATCACATGCTTCCTGATGAGTTCTCAGCCTATCACCATGTCACAAAACTGAGGTTCCACACGTGCCAGGAATAAAAAAGTTATCGATACTTTACACAAAAAGGCCCGTATCTCTTTGTTGTTAATGTAATTATTTCTTATTATTTTCTTTGTTTTGTTTTTATGTCAAATGTTTTCATTGTAGTTAAAACAGAAATGTAGGCAGCAAGATTTATCAGTCCATAAGAAAGTGGAACATTACTCGTGAATTTACGAAAGGTAAGCTATTTTTACATAAAATGTCACTTTTCCAAAAGAATGGCTCAGGTAATATCATTTTTTTTATATCACCAGAAAGCTAAAGGAATATACCACCAAAAACAGTAAACAAAAATGTCTGTTTCCTATAAAAAAAATGTATGATGACCTCATAAATTTTGGTATAGTGATAAAATGTAGCATTTACAAAACTAATCGACCTGTTCGAGGACTTTTTTGAAAAATGACACATACCAAAGATATGAATTTTGTGCTTTTTTTTAGGTTCACAGTGTATAATATGGACTTAGAAGTCGTCCAGGAGGCAGTTCTTGGACTTCTGCTCTTCGCTTTGTTTGCAAATGATTTACCGAATTCGCCAAAATACTGTAAAATTATAATGTATGCTGATGATACCAACTTAATTGTGTCTTCCTTAGATCCAAATATTATGAAAATTCAACTCTTAACTATACTCAAAAAATTTAATCAACAAAAAATCGTCTTATCTATATTCTGAGAAGCCAGTATGTATCAATTTTTTCAACAAAAATCAACCTATAACAGACATAAACTTAGATTGATATTTAATCTAAAATTTGAAAATTCTTGTTAACTTTATTTTATAAAATATTCAGTTTTAATTGAGCCCTGTGTTTTTATTTTAAAATCACTAACACGTGAAACAATACCATAAGTTTTGTAAAAAAATAGTGACTCCAACAAATACCATACTCATAGCGACTCTTTAATAAACCTCTCCCAGCACAGAACAACTTTATTCCAAAAGTCACCTCATTACATTAGTCCCCAATTATATAACAAGCCTCCTCAATCAATTCGCGAGAAGAAAAATCATACAAAGTTTTAAATCCAGTGTGAAAAAAATTTTGCTTAATAAGTGCTATTTTAGGGTGGGCGAATATTTGTGCGATGTATTAATTTTGTAACTAATACCTAGTTACAAAATTAATGCATCTGTAAACATTCATAAATTTTATTTATTGACTGAGTATATGTGTTTTTATTGATTTTGTGTATTTATTTTATATTAACTAAGATTTTATGACTTGTTCTATCCATTGTTTAATGGCCAATGAAGTAATAAATTATTATTACTATTATTATTTACCCCTACTTCGATTACACTAACCGACCAATCAACGTTCTAGTGGCTAAAAAGGATTTTATTAAATCCGTATATTCTTCTGAGAAAAAATATATCATATTTTTTCTTTTATCTTTAAGCCCATTGCATAGCATCGTTTTTAATTTTTGAGTTCTTCTTACTGGTTCCCAGAAGTCCTGAAATATGGCTTTCGTCTCCGGACAGGCAGACATTGTGCCTTACGTATAGATATAATATTTATAATAGAGAAAACTATCTTGCTATCTAGGTAAATGAGATTGAAAATGTAACACAGCTAACATCAAACATGGATTCCTGAGTTTAATTAAATTATGTGAAGATGGATGGGAGTAGTATGTTTATAATCAAACTCAATTATGACCGGCTGTTGGATACAATTTCAGAACCTCGATCAACCTTTTAGTATTACAAAATCGATACTAAACGATCACACAGCAAGTAACGCTTGAATAACAATGGTGAACACCTATGCGAATTCGGAGCCAAACTAATTATACAAGAACTTAGATTTTTAAATTAAGATATTTGTTGATGTTTTCTATGCTAAAGTATCACTTGTACTTTAACTGAATCGACATTATTTTTTTCAAACCCAATTAGTAAATAAAATTTTGGTTGTGTTTTACATTGTTTATTAATTTTAGTAGACAAATTCTAAGAACTTAACGTTGTTCCATTTATGAAGAAGATATTTTTATCACTTATGTACAAAATATATACACATTCCAATAAATAATTTCATCGTTTTCCAATATATTTTATTCAATAACTGTCAGTGGTGGAGTATTCAGTGACTGAAATGATTAAATATTTAATGCCATCAAAAATCCGAAAGATATTTACACAAAACTTAGTTTTTCATTTATACAACAGTTGCTTATTCAGTAATAGTGTCAACAATCTTCCAAATATTGTAGCGGAAATAGCGTCAACTTTCTAACAAATTGTATTCTTTCATGTTCTATACAGGGTGTCCCGGCACTACGGGGAAATACTTCGGGAACGTATAATTTGGGTCAAAGTAACACTAAAAGTACCTATAATTATTTTTCTTGAGGCGTTCCCCTAAGGAGATATATCCCCTAAAAGTTAAATATTTAAGAAGGCTTTTTGCAGATTACTTTCAAACCGTTAGTTCTATCGATTTTACGAAAATTTGGACTGTGTACATATTGTCCAAATATTGACACATCACACATTTTTAAATTCCTTAAACAATTTTATAAAAAAAATATTCTTGTTTGACATCGATAACGCGATCCGTTTTTGAGAAAAATTATTTTACTGATAAGGGACTAAGGAATACTACTACCGCATGATAACTGTGAGAAAACAATTGAATAAATTTAAACGTCAAATTTGAGTAGCAAGTAATAAGTAAGTTGTAAGTAGTTCTGTGATAGTAGTTTATTGACATGGCAATTTTTCATCTGGTGAATATGTCGATAAGCAACTTGTGTACGGACATGCCGCCAGTAATGGTTCGGAAGCCAGACGACTTTCCTAATAGAGTTATTCCAAACAGGAAAATGTTTAAACGGGTAATCCGTCGAGAACGAGAAACAGGTAGATATCCATCTTAGCATTTAAAAAACAAAATAATAAAAATTAAAAAATAAATAACTATTTAAAAAAATAATCCTATTAATTTTTAGGGAACTTAGAACCAAAACGAGGAAGTGAAGGAGGTCTTAGGTCTGTTCGTACAGTTGTGCTAGAAGAAGCTGGATTACATGTTGTTACTGAAGACTTATCAATAAGTGTTAGAATGCTCCCAACGCAATTTAGCACTTCGAAGTCGGTGGTTCACAGAATTTTTAAAGAACAGCTTCTCCATCTTTTCCACATCCAGAAAGTTTGTGCAAAATCAACAGGAAGACGCAAGTTTATTGGTAGTGTTTTGTTCACGGATGAAGCAGGATTTCGCAGGGATAGTGTCATAAATTCTTACAATCTACATAGTTGGAACGATGAAAATCCTCATTCAATTATTCAAACTCATCACCAACGACAATTCCAAATTAACGTCTGGACAGGAATAAGTGGAAATTATTTAATAAGGCCATTTGTGTTGGAAAAATGAGGAAAATTACTTAAGGTTTCTACAAGAAATCTGGATGTTTATTGGAAGCTGTACCATTAGCAGCTATAAGAAATATGATGTACATGTATGATGGAGCTCCTCCTCATTTCAGTATCACAGTCAGGGAATATTCAGATAAAAAATTTCCCCCCGGATGGATTCGCCGAGGAGGTTCAGTGCCGTGGCCTCCTCGTTCTCCTGATCTAAACTCATTAGATTTTTTCTTTTGGGGTCAAGAATTTAATGTATTACCACCGATACAAACAAGGGAAGAGATGTTATAAGGAATCACTACCCAATGTGAAGTCATTCGGAACAACCCTGGACTGCTATTTCAGGTTCAGCGATCCAACTTATCTCGCTTACGAGAACGTATCTTGTACAGGGTGCTCACATCGAACATTTATTGTAGTTATGTAGTTATTGTAGCTATGTGTGTATTGTAGTTGTGGTATGTAGTTATGTGTTGACGAAATGTCACTTTGTCCCTTATCAGTAAAATCATTTTTGTCTCAAAAACGGATCGTTTTATCGAAGTCAAACAGGAATATTTTTTTTAGAAAATTGTTTCAGGAATAGGCGGGTTCGGTCATAAAAGAAATAAACAGTTTTCTTGGCGGATGTGAAGTTAAATAGCCAACAAAACACGTACGTGCAAAAAAAAATGAGAAAAAAAAATTGCAGCGCCTGCAATTGCCAAATTAAAGTTCGGTGATAATGGTGGACCACACAACGGAATTGACGTCAGTGGCCTCTGATATAAGCTCCGGCTCTACCCTACGCGCACGTATTCCGCATAGTGCAAGCAGCGAATCACTATAATATTTAAGTTTTGTGACATTTATCGGTGGTGTTTTTTAAAGTCCTAGTCGTACAATGCAACAGGGGTACCAGAAAGCCGATTTCCGAAACACACCACATTGAAATGTGCAGAAGGTATTTGATTTTTTGACAAGCAATGCGAACCTAAATCAAGCTCAAAGCAATGGCGCTAAATTCTGTAAGTACCAAACTTGTGGCATATTTTTTATTTGTATTGTATTTGTATTTATTATTTAGTGAAGTTTCGGTAAAGTTTAAACAAACTAACATTTGAATACGTATATAAAACAGGTAATCTGCTAGACAAGTAACTTTTCACCGTTTGTCTGTAAACTATTTTGTTTCCTAGCAATAAATGATTATTTTATATTTATTTATTTATTTATTTATATCTATTAGAATGGAAATAGGCAGAGGTATAAGCAACTGACAAATATACGTCGACGCTTTCATGCTCCGACATTTAAGAATTATAATTAATATGTATTTATATAAGTTTACCGTGTATTTACTAGATATAAAAATAAAAAATGCCGCATGTACAAAGCAGATTTAATGGAACCGCCGGCGTCGCAGGGACATCAATGGGAATTTTTTAATGTGACAAGTAAATGTGAGGTAAACTATACCGAATTGTGTATATTAAAAACTACTTAATAAAATTTTGAAGATAAACTTATATGAAAAGCATTAATTGCTAACAGTAGGTATATTATATATTATATAGTGTGAGCTTCCAAAAACCTTTGAATAATTGCAAATAAATTTACACTACGTATCTACCCACTTTTTACAGATCAGGAAGAGAAGATTATGGAGACCGCTCAGCGCTGTCGGGTCACTGACGTCACCGCAGTAGCCTCACGCGTAGGTACGTTTCTAGCCTCGCGGCGACGGGAAGATTTTCAAGTATCAATAAAACCTTTATTTTTGGACATTTATTTTTTAAATTTTATATGGTTGTCTTTTTCCATGGGTTCTATCGATTTAAGCAAAAATTGAAAATTACCGAACCCGCCTATTTAAAAAAGCGACTTTAATTTAAAAACATGAATTTATGTCAATATTTAGGGGTAAGAAGCATTAGGGATGTTCCACCCCAGACCTCCCAGACAAGATACGAAGGGCGCCATATTTCTGGAATAAAGAAACTCATTTAATATATACACAGTCCAAATTTTATTAAAATCGGTAGAACGGTTTGGAAGTAATAGGCAAAAAACATTCTTAAATATATTACCTTTAAAGGGTAATATCTCCGTAGGGGGGCGCCCTAAGAAAAAAATTATATGTACTGTTAGTGTTATTTTGACCCAAACTCTAAGTATTGCCCCATAGTACCGGGACACCCTGTATATAAATAAGTCAAATATTAGCATCCATTTAGCAATTTTGAGAACATTAACAGAACTATTAAACTGTTCTCTAAGTGAAGACTATTTTCGAGAATAACTGAAAGTTGCCTTTATTTAACTCAGGTTGTAATTTACAGATGGAGAATTATCGACCAATATACATATTAAGTTCGTTCCCTAAAATATTTGAAAAATATGTAGCAAAAAAAAATTCAAAATCCTTTGATAAGCATAAGTTGTTCAATAATAATCAATTCGGGTTTCGTGCTGGTCTTCCTACGACAACTTACACTTTTTAAACAATTCATATGAGAACTTAGATAAAGATAAAAAAAGTGTCGGTATCTTTCGTGACCTGTGTAAGGCGTTCGATCTTGCATGCCATGCTAACCTTATAAGAAAACTAGAGAGCTATGGTATAAGAGGTGAACAGTAAATTGCTTTAAAAGCTATCTGTGTGACTGAGCACACATTGTGCAAATTAATAACTGCAAGTCTGACGTCTTTGGAACTTCAACAGGAGTACCACAGGGGTCAGTTTTGGGACCTTACTGTATATTACTTATGTGATCGATTTTATTGTGACACTATTTTAAAGGCTGGTGATTCATCTCTTTTAATCTCGGAATATAATATAAAACAAACGGTAAACAAATCTAATGTAAGGCACTCATAAGCTTGGTTTATGGTTACAGAAAATAGGCTTGTTCTAAATAATAAAAAATCTATATTTTTAAGGTAGCAACTCAAAGAAAAATTATGAGGAAAGTCTTTTGATAAAGACAAATAGTGGTACTATTAGGTAAGAACAGCCTGTTAAATTCCATATATCAGACAAGCTGTGAGATTTATTGTCGGATTAAATAAGCGAGATAGCTGTAAGGCTCTGTTTAAAGAATTGGGAATATTAACATTACCCTACACTTTGTTATTGAATCTATTAATGTATGCTAAAATGGAACTAAGTTTGAATGCTCTCATAACAAAGAAATATCAATGCATAGACTAACAAAATACGAACAAAGTCCAAAATATCTGGCAATAAAAGGTATAATCATTTACCTGCTAGGTATAAAAATATTTATTTATTTATTTATTTACACGACTCAACAGGACGAATGTCTCAATTACAGAGTCGGAATTCTAACAATAAAGATTCTGCTATAACAGAAGTAGGTATTACAAATTATGTTCTTATATACTCTCAAGATCCTTAATTCTACAATGAATAATATCAATATTATTCTATATATGATTATAATTCCAGCATATGACTTTATTAGGTGAATACATTAATAGATTGGTGCGTGAAGCTTTGATATTAAATGTGGAGTCGGGTTGATTTAGAAGGAACTCGTAGGTCAATGAAGTTTTAACAAATCAGACCTGCTGAGTTTATTGTTTAATATTTTAGACAGAATTACAATTCCGTGTAATCCTCGGTGAGTTTGAAGTGAGCTAAGAGAGAATCTATTTAACAAAATGTCATTACTAATTCCAACAGGTGGATAAATATTCTCCTCGGTGTAGCTTAAATGTTTTAATTTTTTTTTTTTAATACTCCCTTTTATTAATATGAACGATCTAGTGGAGACTCTAGATTACGTCAGCATACTCCAAATTTACTTCTGAAAAACGAGTAAAATAGAAGTTTGAAAGTTTCAACATTCGTGAAATCTTTGTAGTTTCTTATTATGAATTCCAATGATTTAAAAGCTGAAGATGCGATGTTATTTATGTGATATATAAAAGTCATCATGCTATCAAAAGTGACACCTAGATTCTTAAATGTACCAACTGTTCTTATGACACTATCATTTATTTTATATTCATTATTGAAAATATTATGCCTACGTGAGTAGGTGACAACATTACATTCTTCCACATTTAGAAATAATTTATTTTTACTGCACCAGTTATCTTCCAAATCTGACGAACAGTTGTATATCATCAATGCTGTATAAATTTTTAGGTCATCGGCATAGAGTAGATGTGGGCACTGTAAATAACTATGACATTGATAAAGACATTGAATAAAAGTGGACCAAGGACTGTCCCTTGAGGAACTCCTAATTCGGCATTAAATTCGACAGACTAGTATCCATGGTAATAAACATATTGCAGTCTATAGCTGAAATGTGAAGTAAAGAATGAAACAAACTCATATGAAAATCCAAAATTTGTTAATTTATTTAACAAGTTATCATGGTCAAGCCTGTCAAACGCTATAGAGAATGAGCTAAAATAGTTTAACCGTTATCTATACATACGTTTTTTTATACACATTTATATAGTTTTAATTTGATAATTACCTATTTTGACTTAGTTTATTTATGTTATATACTGCTTATATTTTCATGTACTTGCTACTTAACATATAACCTAGATCATGTATTTGTGATTGACAGGATTAATAAAATATTATTGTTATTATCACATATTAAAATAAGATCCTTTTGTATTTCTTGTTGTTTTGGGAAAGAAAATTTGTATGATTTAAGTTCGCTCTTCCCCATAAATAGCGAATAAAGACTCAATCCTCTATTAATTTACATATTTTATAAACTATAAGCGTATATAACTCTCGAGCACGATGTATTAATATATTTTACGCGCAACCCGTCAAAGGATGACCTATTGATGGAAGATCATCAGCTTCGCGACTGCTATATAAATTTGTTGAACATGACGGATTTATAAGAGATGATCGACGCTTGAAACGGCTGTCTTCGCTAAATCATACGAAGTGGATAATATTAATGATGAGGTAGGTCGGAAAAGTAAACACATTCCATAAATCAAGTCGGATGGGGAAAAAGTAAGACGTGTGGTATATTGGCAAAAAAGAGACACAATTAGGTATACTTTTACTCCGGAAAATTCGTTTTCTCTCAAATAAGATGGACTGAAATTGGACACAAAGTCTACATAAACATGTTACATTAGAAACAAATTTTGTTTTAGAACGTTCCTCTGTAATCATGTCTATTCTTGTAGAGCGAGATTATTATGACAGACAGGAAATTAGCGATCAGCAGTTGTTAACATTATAAACGGGAAAAACATTTAGAATATTACAGGCAACTTACATAGAATCCGTCTAGTATTTAATAAGAGAAACAAAAAATTACACTGGCATACAAAAAAAATGTTCTGTTACAGAACACCTCCCTATGTCCTCCATTGGGCTATGGGGACACAGTCATTTTGAATTTTTGAGCGACGGTCACATATTCGTTATCTGTGACCTCGATAACACTCACATACCTATTTTCAGACGGATGGGACCATAAATGACAAAATGTGTCCTTCAGCTCCTGCCGCTAATATGAATTTTTCAATTTCGATTACGGGTTCGTAATCAGCGACCTCGAAAACCCCCACACACCGATTTTGAACGGTGTGGAACTATAAATGGCCAAAATCGTCGGCCATTTTGAATTTCGAGATTTTGACGTCATGTTCGTATTTTTGGCCACTGCATCCGAATCCGAGGTCAGAATTGGCCCGTCACCCCAGGATTTTGTGAGTGCCAAAAAAGCCACGTGAAAACCGGCCAATAACTGTTATCCAAGTCCATAACTCGAAAACGCAACGAGATACAGAGCCGCGGTTTACGCCATTCGATTTATCTTATCAAAATAGAACATAAAGTTAATGTAAAAAATGGATGGGTAACCCAAGGTATTAGAATATCATCACAAAAGTTGAAACTATTGCATCAAATAAAAGCACAAACAAATAATCCTTACAGTAAATTTTTTTATAATAAATATAAAAATATTTACAAAAAAGTAATAGTTGCTGCTAAGAAAATGTTTAACGACTCAATTTACTCTAAAGCTAACAATAAATCCAGAGCTGTTTGGTCAATAATTAATAACAACTTGAATAATAAAAACCCAAAAAATGGCATTAAGGAAATTAAAATTAATAACAATTTGGTAACTGATCCCTATCTTATTGCACAACATCTAAATAAGTATTTTATAGATCTGCCAGTTAAATTAAATAATGACCTTGGTGAGAATATTACTGAAATCAGATTTGATCAAAATTTAAATTATCCCATACTTTTTTGAAAACCGGCTTCGGAATCAGAAATCTATAACATCATAATGAAATAAAAAAATAGCCATTCTTCCGGTCTAGATAATTTGAGTTCTAATTTGATAAAACAGTCCGTCAACTATTTAGTACCTCCACTTACTTTTTTAATAAATTTATCACTCTCAGAAGGAATGTTTCCATCTATTTTAAAGTCAGCAAGAGTCTTTCCACTCTATAAAAAAGGAGATGATACATTATCTGAAAATTATAGACCAGTTGCTCTTCTGTCAACTATTGCTAAAATATTAGAACGGGTTATGTTCAATAGAATTGTTGAATTCGCCACACAATATAATATTATTACAGATTCTCAGCATGGTTTTCGAAAGAAATGTTCAACAGAGACCGCCATAATGTCATTTTTAAATAATTTATATGAGAACTTAGATCAAAATAAAAAATGTGTAGGACTCTTTATGGATCTAAGCAAGGCCTTTGATCTAGTAAATCATACAATACTTTTGAGAAAATTGAATAATTATGCTTTAAGAGGCAAAATAAATAGCCGGGTGATGTCCTACCTTACAAATAGAACTCAAGTATTAGAAGTAAGTGGAATTAAAACGGAAAAATTGAATATTAAATTTGGAGTTCCGCAAGGTTCTGTTCTGGGGCCTTTGCTATTTTTGCTTTATATCAACGATTTGTCTGGCTTCTTTGATAATTTTTTAATTATGTTTGCGGATGATAATTCCTACTTGTGCTGTAGAGAATCTTTTGAAACAGCTATATCTGATGTACAAACTTTACTAACAAAATTTGCTGATCACTTTAAATCGAATAGACTATTCTTAAATATATCTAAAACCGTTTTCATTATATTTTCTCCTAGGCATAGTACATATGATAAAACTCACTTAATAAAAATAGCTGGCAAACTATAGAACAAGTCTGTCATACTAAATTTTTGGGAGTATTCATTGACAACGCATTAAATTGGGATGAACACATTGACTTTGCAGCAAAGAAACTTTCTTCCGTCTGTTATAGATTGTATAGATTATCGAAAATATCAAACAGGAAAACTGTATTGGCATATTATTATACAAATTTTATTTCAAGGGCAACATATGGAATTCTCTTTTGGGGCTCTTCATGTCATTTTGAAAGAATATTTAAAATGCAGAAGGCTGTACGTAATATTATGGGAGTACCTAAATATACGTCCTGTAGAAATCTGTTTAAAGATTTAAATATTTTGACATTGCCATGTATCTATATTCTAGAGATTCTAATATATGTTAAAAATAATCTCAGTAAATTTCTACCAAACAATTATAATCATAATTATGATACCAGGGAAAGCAATAACTTAAGCACGACGTTACATAAGTTATCAAAATATGAAGAAAGCCCAAAATACATCGGAATAAAATTGTATAATAAGATCCCAAATTTCTTAAAAAGTATCGAAAATACAAAGGCATTTAAAAACGAAACAAAAAAATACCTAACAGCTAAATGTTTTTATTCAGTTGATGAATATTTGGAAAATTAGTAGGTGGTTCTAATTGTTTAGATATGCTATATAACTTTATACATATTTACATTTAGGACATGTCTCTTTTTTTCTGTTTTGTACCTAGTTTTAAACAATAATAAGAGCACGATTCACTAGTAAGATGCTCAATTTTTTTGTGACTAATCCTATACCAATGTGGTCTTTTGGATAATAAACGGTTATTATTATTATTATTATTTATTTTTATATACTCGACTTTTAGAGTCGGATGGTTCAATCAACTGAGGAAGAATTCACTTCATCCAGTAGATTTTATAGTGATAGGAATTTGCGGACTAGATGGCATGTCTGTAAAATAGATGCTTTCTGCATGATCGAGAAAAGGCCTTGGGGTAATTCTATCAAATTGAGGTTGGGTTTAAGATGTTTTGTAAACACTCCATCTACAGATATTATGAGCGGCACGATGTTCACTTCGTTTAATTTCCATAGGCGTTTGACTTCCATTGCCAGATTTTGGTATTTTCTGCGCTTTTCACGTTCAATCTTTTCAAGGTTATTAGTAAGTGGTACGCCGATATCAATTATCCATGCTTTTCTATTATTCTTCTCTACCATTATTATTATTATTATTATTATTTGTCTCGCCTTCTTACGTACCTCTGAACTCTTTCAGGTTTTTATGGCCCTTTAATTTCTTTACCAAATTTCAAAGGTAAATCTAAAAAATATCCGCGATTTCGACACCTCTTCTCTGTAACTTCTTGTAGACAAAATTGACCGTTCCTTTTTAGTTGATCGATTGTAAATTAAATTTGCAATCCGACGATGTGGGGCACGATGTTTTCCGGTGATTTTTAAGTCAGATATCGGCCGCCAGAGTGAAAAGTCTGAGAATTTTGCTCCACGAACGACACGGTCTAGCTTCGATGGCCATTCCTCCCAAACGAGAGCTCCCTCGACCTCGATGGCATTTTCCGTCATGGAAAATTAAACGAGAAATCGAATGACGTACACCGGAAGTCGATGAGGTCCTTTATTTCGAGGTACGACCTCTCAAAGTCACCGGATGGTAAAAATCGAAGTTTTTCATCGCCATTCGATTTGTCTAGCCTTCCTACGTACCCCTGAATTTTTGCAGACACCTTAATTTCTTTTTTCTCATGTAAACTCTATTTTGGCCGGATATCATGTGATTTTTTGGCCCCCACGAAAAATCCTGGGGTGACGGGCCAATTCTGAACTCGGATTCAGTGGCAAAAAATGCATGGGAGTACATAGGTGAGTGTTCTGTAACAGTGCATTTTTTTGTATGCGCCGGTGTTATTTATTCATTAGTATACTGAACTAGAGTTAGTATACTAGACAAAAGTCAACTGATTTATTAGTATACTAGTATGGTCAGAATTAGATCAACAATATATGTAACTGTATAATAAACAATGCCGAGTTTTACATTTTTTGTGTGTGCCGGTGTTATTTATTCATTAGTATACTGAACTGGACTTAGTATATTAAACTAAAGTCAATTGATTTATTAGTATACTACCATGGTCAGAATTAGATCAACAATATATGTGTTGTGTAATAAGCAATACCGAGTTTTACGGTCTAAAGCCTTTGATAGAATCCATATAAATGTGGAATAAAAGGTTAAAATATAATGGCCTTTCAATAAAATTTCATTTAAAATTTTTCTCCCTAAGCACTAAAATTACTCTCGAGGAATTTATTCGTCTCTGAAATTACCTTTTAACAATCTCAAATCCTGCATTTCGTGAAAGAAAATACAATGGAAAACTTTATGATTTAAAGCAACTTTGCAAACATGAAAGCATGTCGTGGGGATAACAAAACTTGTACAGAATAACATTTCTACAAGCATAGATCAAAATTAAAGTTTGCGCCGAAGACAATTTAAACTGATTGAAATAAGAAGAATGCTACTTCCATTCTACATAAGAATTAAGGCGTAGTTTGGGGACATTGTGACAATATTTGTTAAAAAGTTTCTTAAGGAACTTTTTTGTTCATTTAACAAATTTTCACGAATGATGGAAGATTTGAGACACGTAAGTTAATTGAATTACTAATGAAATAAAAAATATTCTAAACTGTTTTTAACGTTTTCACATATCTTACGTCAACATTTTGACGTGACATATGGAAAAACGTTAAAAACAGTTTAGAGTGTTTTTGATTTTATTAGTGAAATGGATTTTCACCAAGTAAAGATCGACTCTATGAACTATTTTAATTGAATTAGTTGAGGATCTTATATATGCCTACATTTTATCTTGTAATGTTGAGAGGGTTGGTTCAGTTAGGTTAAGCACTAATATTTAAATTATTTGTTGTTGAAGGAACAATAGACTAAAGTTGTAAATATTTAACTTGGGGGGTCAGTTTTAATTGTATTAATTCCAGTATTATTCTTTTATACAGGGTATCCCAACAGAAAGATTTCACTGTAAATACATTTTTACACAATATCTGAAATTACACATTTTCCTAAAAAATATGTAAGTTGTTTCATCCCTCTACTCCTACAGATACTGTCTTCGTTGCAAATGGCATTTGTTGCAAAAATAGGGATACTAGCCATGTATCCGAATTAAAAACAACAATGCAGCCACGGATAAGGTAAGAAATCAACACACAGTACTCAATTCGCACGTTCACCTTTAATAAAGGAGTGGTGGTGGGGGTGACAAATGTCATAAAGAAGTTAAGACTTTGGCTTCTAGTATTTACACTAAATCTCAAGTTTCTGGACTTCTACTAGCTTGCTTTACTTATTTACCCGTATTTACCCCCAACCCTTGGACGGAATAAGCTCAACATATTATCTAGTTCCAGATCTCATTATAATACACACGCGTAGCACTACAAGTCAATATCTTCATTTTGTTATCCCTTTAAATAATGGCGTAAGGGTGGTGGTGGTGATGGTGGTGGTGGGGGTGGCAAATGGCATAAAAGGATTTAATAGGCGAGCGGTACACCCCTAAAAAGATGAATAAAAAAGTCGCCGAACCTCTCAAATAAAGTTGCCGGATTGAAACCAATTGGAATCGATTAGTTACATTTTAGGCAACAAAAAACCAAAATAACATTTTTTTGTCCGGGTGGCAGCTAATTTGTTATTAACAATAAAATTGCAAAGTAAAAAAAATGTAAAAAATACGTTTGAAAATATTATGTTTTGGGTTGCAAAATGATTGTTAATACTTACACTTAAACATACTACTTTTTGGAATAAAGCATCTTTTCATTTTCATCCCTGAATTTATCATAGAAGTATCGCCATTTTCTCTTGCTTGCGCAGAATAGGTGAAATACACAGGTAGCGAAGAACTGATCTGCTAATTTCCTTTTTGATATATTAAAACATTTTTAATGAGATGAAGATGAAGAGATGATAGATAGATAGATAGATATCTTTATTGGTCACGACTACACACAACGGTGTTTTGACAAGTCATTACATATATACTTATATATATATAACAATGTATAAAACACACTAAATAAAACATACTAGGAATAACAGACATTAACATAAGAAACAGAGGTATAAAATATAAAATGTATAAGAGAAAAACAAATATACATTATAAGAGTAAATAAAAAATCACAAAATTAAGCCAGAAAAATCACCCAACAGAAATTCATTGAAATCGTAATAAGCCCTCTCCAATAAAAAAATTTTAATTGCGGTTTTAAACTGTTTATAATTGAGTTCTTGAACAGCATTTGGCAACACGTTAAATAATTTTATTGCGTAATAACCAGATCCGTTTCTAGTCTTAGATAACCGCAGAAAATCAACAACAATATTGTTTTTATTTCGCGTCGAATATGAGTGAAAACTGTTATGGGCTACGTAGTGGTTGATGTTTTCTTTAATGTACAGGAGGCATTGTAGAATATAAGAACAAGGCAGAGTAAGTATTTTTAGATTTCTAAATGTATCTCTACAATCATCTCTGTATGCTAAGCCTGCAATAATTCTAACCGCTCTTCTTTGCATAGAAAATACTGCGGCAGTATGCGCCGAATGTCCCCATGCCAGAATAGCATAAGTCAGATTAGACTGAATTAGTGCATGATGAGCAATTACTACTGATGCCTGTGACACACATTTCATTAAATTGCGCAACAAAAAAATATTTCGTGACACATTCTTGCAGATTACTTCTGTGTGCTTCTCCCATGTTAATTTATTATCTAGAGCAACGCCCAAAAATTTAACATAATGAAGGGAATTGGTATCTGAAGAGTGATGTCTCAAACTAAAAATCATTGTTTCGGTCTTATCTTTGTTTAAAATTAACTGGTTACTTACAAACCAATCTTGAACCATAGACAGTGATTGACGAGCTTCATTTACGATGGAGATGAAGATGAAGAGATGAAGATGAAGAGATGAAGATGAAGAGATGAAGATGAAGAGATGAAGATGAAGAGATGAAGATGAAGAGATGAAGAGATGAAGATGAAGAGATGAAGATGAAGAGATGAAGATGAAGATATGAAGATGTAGAGATGAAGATGTAGAGATGAAGATGAATAGATGAAGATGAATAGATGAAGATGAAGAGATGAAGATGAAGACATGAAGACGAAGAGATAAAGATGAAGAGATGAAGATGAAGAGATGAAGGTGAAGAGATGAAGATGAAGATGAAGAGATGAAGATGAAGGGATGAAGATGAAGAGATGAAGATGAAGAGATGACGATGAAGAGATAAAGATGAAATTTACATGAGTTGAATTGTAAAACTACTATTACCCACGAAATTATTGCAGCTTCCTCAAACGAACTCTAGTGCATGAACGTTCGCAGTTCAGACTGCTTCTATGATCAAACAAGTTAAAACAAATGAGTAACGTGGGATGCGCGCGTGATATGAATTACGTTCGAATAATTAAATTAGAAAAAAAAATTACATTAATTCTTAATTTTAAAATTATTAATTATTTAATTATTAAATTTATATATGAATAGATGAATACGTAAAAAATAAACTCATTGAAATATAAATCATTTAGGTGCCTATTTAACAATAAGTATAGGTGTATTTGTTTAAAAAAAGTAGAAAAAGAATAAAAATGTTTAACTTCAACACGTATAATCTATTAAACTATCGCTTTTTATGAATATCTTATTTAAAATGTTTTAACATATCAAAAAAGAAATTAGTAGATCAATTCTTCGTCACCTGTGTATTTCACCTATTCTGTGCAAGCAAGAAAAAATAGAGACCGTTCGATGATAAATTTCAGGATGAAAATGAAAAATTGCTCTATTCCAAAACTAGTATGTTTAAATGTAAGTATTAACGATCATTTTGCGACCCAAAACATAAAAAAGTTCAGTAGAAGCCGAGATATGAATTTTGAATTTGTCGACTTTTGGACATTTTCGAACCTTAAATCGCCTATAACTCAAAAACACTGCATTTTTAGAAAACATTACAACAGACAAAAAGTGTTTATTTTTGCGTAATTAACTTGTGTGTTTTTAAATGGATTTTTTACATTTTCTTTACTTTGCAATTTCACTGTTAATAACAAATTACTTGCCACTCGGACAAAAAAATGTTATTTAGGTTTGGTTTTTTGTTCCCTAAAACGTAACTAATCGATTCCAGTTGGTTTCAATTCGGCAACTTTATTTGGGAGGTTCTGCGACTTTTTCATTCATCTTTTTAGGGGTACACTGCTCGCCTATAAGACCTTGCTTCTAGTAAAACCTAAATTTTATGTTGATATTGTAATTGCATTTGAGTAAATAAATATTACTATTATTATTTTCTCCTCCACAACTAATAGTTGGATATCCTGGTTGATTTATGATTAACCGGGGTCTTATTATTATTATCATTTTTAACACCGTTTCTCGGGTAATATGACAAATGTAGCGAACCAGATGCCAAGCTTCAATTCATCTCAAATGTTTCTCTCAAGAAAGACCTTACAATGTGCTTGTCTTGCAACAGTGTAGCTTTTTGCATCAAGTGGTAGATATCTTCTGGTAGATTTTGAATGTTTAAATTTTTCATCAGTGTCTTAGGGACAAGTCCAGTAGAAGACATTAATAAAGGGGCTACGGTAGCAACTTCAAGATTCCACAATGCTTCTATTTCGCTGCCT
Organism: Stenurella melanura; assembly: GCA_963583905.1. Classification (NCBI taxonomy): domain Eukaryota; kingdom Metazoa; phylum Arthropoda; class Insecta; order Coleoptera; family Cerambycidae; genus Stenurella; species Stenurella melanura. The sequence goes on from OY757311.1 coordinate 156,067,486, forward strand.
AATGTCTCATATTTGTCCATCCTTTAGTCATATTGGCAGCATAGATTGTGGTTGTTGGGGATAGATATGTCAATCAGATATCCTTTTTTTTTTAGTTTTGTCTATGTGTGTTATCGGGTCTGTTATGCACGATGGTCCAGTCTGCCAGCATAACCTTGTCCCAGTATATTTTATAATTGTTGTTTTCTTCGACTGAGTTAGGTACGTGCCTTTAATACTCAGTTATATCACTCCCAGGTATGCATTTTTTTTTAAGTTCCAAATGGATCACATTTGCGACTTGGTTGTGCTTGTCGATGTGCTTAATTCTTGCAAGTTTCTCGCAACCTGATGTTATATGGTCAATATTCTCAACTTGTACAAGACACTTTCTACATTTATCCATGGGGATCTGTTCTTGGTGAACGTATTTTTGATAATTAAGGGTTCTTGTCACTCGATCTTAAATATCGACCATAAAAAACCCTCAGTATTTGGGTTTGGAGTACCTTGGGTAAGCCACGAAACTGAGGCGTGAGCATCGACGTTTTCATCTTGGAACGCATTGTAGAATCTTCCGTGTATTTATTTTCTCCTGCAGACTTCGAGTCTTTATTGTACGTTACTCGAGCGAGTTATCTGCTCTCTGAGCGGTGTATGGTATGCGTCAGTGCTTATTGCCCGATGTAAGGCATTATTTGCTTTTACATGAAAGTATTTCTTCATTTCTTCTATTATTATCTCTCTATCTTGCCACTTTATTGGTGGGTTACAACAATATCATCGGCCTTTCCAGCAAGAATATATCTTCAAATGGAAATATTGAGGAATGATCTGACAATAGATGCGGTGTCAAGAATAACTGCTTTCTGCATTTGGTTTCTTACAGTAATAGAAATTTCTAATTGTTGAAGGTTCTTCGTCAGCGTTCTTACAACGGTTTCTATAGTGGAGATAATTAATGGCAAGAGGATTACATTTTCTTGCCGCCATAGATCTTTAATTTCTGCGGCCAAAGGGAGATATTCAGTAATCTTTTTGTTGCAATACTGCTCCAGATTATGGGTGTTGGAAACGCCATCAAATTTCATGTTCAATGTCTTTAATTTATTTTGCTAGCCCCTTTAAGAATATAGTGGGGGTGGCAAACGCCATTAAAAAAGAGTTCTACTATATGCACGAAATCACAAGGTTCTGGACCCACACTAGCTTGCTTTGCCTATTTACCTCTATTTCACCACCAACCATTCAACGAAAAAATCTCAAAATATAATCTACTTCCAGACCCAAATGCCACTAAGTATCAAATTTCAAGCCAAAATTTTAAACCGTTCCAGAATAATCGTACCCACAAAAAAAGTTATAGATCGACCGACAGACTGACAGAAATGATTTTCTCGTTCAAATTCTAAATCTCGACGTTTCTTGATATTCTATACCTATTTCAGAAAAAAGAAAAAAGAGACTGTTGAAATATTTTTACTATTACTATAATAGTGATTGTAAAAAAAATTTAAAACGTTTTTTTTGTTGAAATATTTTTAGAATGACATGAAAGGTCGATAGTAGATTGTGTGAGTCGGAAAAGGAATAGTCATAGTATTTTATAATGTAAGAAAAGGCAGCACAGCATAGCAATATATGCAGTAATTATATGCGTCAATAAAAATATTTTATATATTATAATTAAATAAATCAGATGTTTCAATTATTATATAAACCTATTCTTGCCAAAACATATAGTTTCTTTTTTCAGTTCTACTGTACATGAAGACGACTACTTTGTTGACGAGATCGAGGTGATATATTAGTGTTTTCTGCCTATCCTTAAACGGTGGGGGGCAGGGGTAGAGTTGTACCCGGCGGTATGTTGAGAACGCACTCTCACCCCTTTGGAGGGTTATTATTGGCCATTTACAGGGTGGGTCGCCCCGAGGAGGAACTCCATCATCAGCATGGTGTTCAACATCCTCGAGAACAGGGGATCACCGAGTAACAGTTTAAAAGTGAATTATTTATTATTGGTTTGCTTATAGTAACGAAACATATTCTTTATAGGGTTTGCAAACAGCGGAAAAAAAACTATCTATGACAACTAAAAGAAAACTATATGTAAAAAATATCAGTCAATGTCAAATATAAATATTTCATACTTATTAATGGATATTACCTTGGTTTTGCATGAAACATCGTTATGAGTGGCTTTGTGCCTTTCTGATCAGCTCAGAATAAGAGCGAAAAACGTTTCAAAGGCTAAGCATTTCCAAGAAACTGAATGAGAGATTTTATGAAAATGTAATCCATTAGAATGAAAAAAAAAATTAAGACAAGGTAGGTAAATAAATTCATTTTAGACCTTTGTTCACGTTTTTAACTGAATCTTCATACCGTAGGGGTTCATGTAGATACTAGTTTAATCTGCTTAGCCGTAGGGGACTATGTTGGATGCCAGTGTTATAATGAGAATGTCAAATAAGAAATTGTATAAATTTATTTTAGGATTTTGATTTGCTAGCATAACCAGAGGTCAGGTTATCGAAAGAATGCAAAGATTTCATTAATTTTTTTACATACAGTTTTTCTTTTAGTCCTCATAGATAGTTTTTCCCCTCTTTGCAAAATCCTATAAAGAATATGTTTCAAGTAAGAGTCCCTCAAACAATTATAATACGCTTTAACCCCCGTTTGGGGACGGTTTTTGGCCGTTTGCTGTGATGGATCACGTAAAGTCAAGTAAAGCAAGGTGGTAAGAGTCCAGGAATGTAGGATTTGGTGTGTATATACTTGGAGCTAAGGTCACAATTTTTTAGTTAACAAAGTAAAAATGTGATTTAGTGTGAATGAGGAAGATGTTCTCAAAAAATTGCTTCGCATCAACCGCCCAATTATCACCGAGGAACAGATGATTTCTAATATATGAGAAATTATTTCCACATGCTGGAGTGCAAATATAGTATCAAGATGTTTTCGTGTAAACAGACTTGGATGGGAAGAAATGATTTCTTAGACCGGTATTTTTTACTATGAGGCTCACAATTTCTGCTTAACATTACTAAAACTTTCGAATATTCCACTATATTGTTGATCATCAAAGAAGGTACCTATACTGAACATACATTATATCTTTACTGAACGTCTATAATTTTCACGATGCACTTTGCATTTCTATACTTCACTGTATTAAGTTTGAATATCACATGTAAATTATATAACGAACTCTTAACATTGTTTATCATAACTTGAGTTTAAATACACTGCATTCAATATTACCTTTGTTTTAATTAATTATTATCATCACCTTTCACTAATGTTTCACACTTAGGAACATCATAGATGTTTTCAGATGGGAGATATAACGATTTAAATAGACAGAAATTATTTGTTGCGTCAATAAAGCCATTCCACTGTGTGAAAATTAACTAGAATTTGAACTCTAATAAACATTATTCTGCAAAGGGAAACTCAACATTTTGGCCATCCCGTTTTATACCGAGAAACCTCACGCCTTTACGCGATGCGTACGAGTTTCAATAATTAATGTGGACGTGATTATTAAATTATTAATCCCAATTTCGAGTACAAAGGAGGATTGTAAGTTGGACCACACATTAAGGAAGACCGAGCCTTAGGGAAAATAAATCTTGTTCAAAGGGATAAAGGAAATATACGATGCCCAGCGCTTCTGTATTACAATTGTCTTAGTTTATTAATACACCCAAATAGGAAATAAATCTTTATTTTGTATGATGGCGATTTTTATTTAAGGTTCTAAATGAAAATTTAACAATTTAGTAACGCCGCGTGACGCGAAAAAGACTCAATAGAGAACGATTGATGGATAGTTCGGGCAAAAGCAGATAACAAGGACGTCATCAAAAACGTTGGGTTGAAAGGGAAGATGGGAGATGCTGTGCACCTAACAAGCAACCACGACGTATGGCGGGATGCCGCCAGCCCTGCCATACAGCAAATGGAGGTCGACTAAAATAAAACATAAATCACAAAACGTATGGCAAGGTGTCGTTTTCTTAAATCTTTTTTTACCGCCTATAAAGTCACCGAGGTAGCTTATTGGAAATCCAGGATTTTGTAATAGGTGAAGCGAAATGAGGCCCTACAGTTTATAGTGGAATCAGAACCACTTGTTGGGGATAATTTAGTAACTAAAATTATTTCATAGTGAACAGGCCTCGAATAGTGTTTCTGTCCCGGGAATCCCGGGACGGGATTTCCCGGGTTTTATGTCATTTTTTATCGTTCCCGTTCCCGGGAAATAACAGTCGGGATTTCCCGGACCCGTGGAAATAAAAATAAGTTTTAAAAATATTAAATTTGGTGCTCCGAAATTTTAGAGAGCGTGCGCGTCGGACGGCATTTATGTTTTATTTGGTTGTTGCATTATTTCCTGTAGGTAGTGTTGTTGTGTCTTTAATTATAAATAAAACAAAACGAAACTGACGGATTTATTTTTTGACCAAAGAAAGTATAGAAAAAAAACATTTAAAAAAATCGGTAAAGGTATTTACACAGAACTTCCCTCGTTATTTGTGCATGACGGTCACTCTAAAAAATTATTAATTATGGAATGACATTGGGAATAATAATCGGAATATAGTTATCGCTATTATTACAAAGAAAACCTGATAACTTTTGGTCAAAAAAATATACAGAGTGCTCACCCAACAGCAAAAGTTCAATACTAAATATGGAAGGCTTGCGCAAATACCTTTACAAATGTCCAACACGACTGAATTATTTCTTGAGATGACCGCCCTGTACATTTTTCAGTAAAAGTATAATAGGTGCATATGCCAGATATTATTGCCATCTGTCACATTTTCAATCCCACATTTACGTAATGGAGTGGAAATATAGTGGTGGTTAAAAAAAAAATCAATTTTTTTTAATTTTTAAAAATGTTTGTTAAAAAATTTTCAATATGAATTTCTTCTGAAATAGGTTTAGAATGTCATGAAACGTAGACATTTTCAAATTTGAGCAAATAAAAAAAAAATGTCCATCTATTTTAGTAGTAAAAAATTTTTCAAAAATGTTGGTGAAAAAATTTTCAACATTTTTTCTCTGAAATGTGAAACTTTTAAATTTGAGCAAAAAAAAATTTCCATCGATTCTAGTGTTAAATTTTTTCCAAAATGGTAAAAAAACGTGGAAATTTTAAATTTGAGCAAATAAAATGTTTCGTCTATTCTATAGTAACGAAATGGATTAAAAATGTTTAAAAAAATTTCAAAAACATTTTTAAATTTCTTTGAATAATTTTAGAATGCCATGGAAACGTGGAAATTTTAAATCTGAACAAAGAAAAAAATTTCCATCTATTTTAGTGTTAAAATTTTTTAAAAAATGGTAAAATAATTTTCTAATATTTTTAAAAATAGATTTAGAGCGCTCTGAAAAATAAAAAAATTTTATTTGAAAAAAGAAAAAAAAAACTCCATCTATTTTAGTGGTAAAATATTTTCAAAAATGATTAAAAAAATTTCAAATTTTTTTTTAAATTTTTTTATAGGTTTAGAATTTCATGAAACGTGGAAATTTTAAATTTAGACAAAGAGAAAAATTTTTTTCATCTATTTTAGTGGTAAAAAATTTTTCAAATTTTTTTTTTCAGAAATAGGTCTAGCGTGTCATGAAACGTGGAAATTTTAAATTTGAGCAATAAAAAATGTTTTCATTATTTTTTTCCCTTGGGACGGTCCACCCTGTATATTTTCCAGTGAAAGTTTAACCATTTCTTTACTGACAGTAGCGTCAACTACCTACCAAATTTGACTGCTCTCCGTCAAGTAGTTTTTTAGTTAATGCACCAACAGACAGACTGACGAAATTGAAAAACCTATATTTTCGTAATCTACGTGTTCTGAAACGTCAAAATCCGAAAAAATCTCGGAGGGTGATTTTTTCTCGAATACAATACTTCCCTTCGGTATGCGAGGGAAGTAAAATGAATATTTGGATGATGTGGCATTTTGAAACAAAAAATTTGTGTTTTTCAAGAAATATATGAAAAATTTAGTATTTCCCGGGAATCCCGGGATTCCCGGGAACGACAAATTTTATTTCCCGATTCCCGGGAATGAAAAAAAGTCAGGAAATCAGAAACCCTAGCCTCGAATCTACTTTGCTAGGTATCGCAGTTTACTAGCTAAATGCGCCAACACTGCGCTACCGTCAGGAGAAGAAATAATTTAAAAAGAGAAAATTAGTTCGAATGGGTTTAATTTTTAAAAAGTTTATATAAATAGTTAATTATTTCTGACATTTGAAAGCAAGTGCTTTTACTTTCCCTGTAAGCAGACGAAAAAATTATTAATTTAAAAATATAAAATGAATAATGAAATATGTGGAATCTTCTTCATTATTCTATGAAATGGTGGATGCGCCTGGAGTAATAAGCCAGATTTTATTTCCATATTCTAAACATTTAAACGTTTTCGCAAATCAAAGTATGCCAAAACAATGATTAATTGATATATTCTATATGTTCTGATTCCAGATTATGCATCGATTATTTAATTTGATAAACACAGTGCCTGCAAAAGTCTGTTGAGACTTTTTTACGACAAAATTCATGAAGAAATATATTTTTGTTTCGACCGGCAGGAAAATACACCCATTCTGGAGAAACTTTGGGACGGAAAGTAACGTTTTCCGGCCTAGGCCGGAAAGTGAGCATCAAAGATCGGCAAAAGCTTTTCCGATTGATGTTATTCTTGTTGCTATAGAAACGAACTTGTGTTAATTGTTGGGATAAGTGTCAAAGAGGCAAATACACTTAACTTTTACGCAAGTTATGGAAAATATGGATTCAGATTTTAAAACGTTACAAGCAGGAAATGAAATTCCCACAGTAATTTTGGAAGCACCCACGAAAGCGACAAACGATATTTTAATTAGTTATTGATATTGTTTGTCATTGTATTTGTTAGAAAATTTATTTAAAAAATAATAAAAAAATGATTTTGTATCACAGTGTCTGTCGAAAAAAAAGAATTGTACGTTACATGTCCGAAAAAGGTGTTTTGAAAGTCGCCCCAAGCAATTTGCTTGTGATATGATATGAAGATATGAGTTCGTGCTAAAATTGAAATTAGAACAATTTGTTTTTATAGTCGACGAAACATTTTAAGCAAGTTCTGATTGAAAGACCCCTGATTAGAGTTCAATAGTCGCCAACACAATTTTAGTGGAAACAATAAAACAATTATTTCCATATCCAAAATATCCGGTTATTTATTGAAAAATAGCAAGTTTAATGAAAAATCTAAAATATGCTTAATTTTGTACTTTCTTGGTTTTCGATGCCAATATTTCGCAGACAATGCAAGACTACTGAAACTGGGTGTTAGTTGTTAATTGCAAGTCTTGTCCATACGTAAATACACAGTATAAGAAAATAGCACGTCAGAGTTATTTCGATAAAGAAAAAATTTTAAGAAAATCCTATATGTAGATCTAACAACATCGAAAAACATAGATAGCTATAAAGATATAAAAATAAACCTCACTGCTCTAGAACCCATTCAATACCTTCTACAAATATCTTATTAACTATACTTCTGAACAATAATATTTACTTTATCCTCAAAATATACCTAAAAATGATTTTAAATAATTTGGCTAACGTCACTCTAGTGCACAAAAAAGGGGTCTTTGATAATTTCTTTTGGAGATATGGTGAAAAAAATTGAAACTCTATTTACAAGCACTTATTAAACATGTCTTGATGCATACAACAACAATTTTTATTGACAATTTAAAGCAAAGTGAAACTTGAGACCACCTCACACCAAAATGACTTAACAGGTGGACAAGTTTCTTCCACTGGTTATAATCTGCCCGAAAAACTTGAGCTTTTTGAAAAGTACATATGATTGGGCGCGACAGTACGTATGAGATTTTGAAAATATTGAATTTTGAACAAATGGTGCTTGTTTGAAAAAAAAATTCATTTTATGGTAAAAAATTTCACCGTGAACTGTTTATAACAAGAAACGTTAACAGAATATTTTACTGTAGAATATAATTACAAAGCTGCTGTCAAATTTTGGAGTGAATCGGTGAAAATCTCACCGAGAAACGTGTCCACTTGATTCGGAAAACGGTGTTTCGAGAAAAACGTTTAAAGTTTGAAATACTAGAAAGGTATGAATTAATAGGTCAAATTTTTGTTTAGATTTTTTCCTTTCCCGTAACCCATTTAGTAAGTTAGGTAAATCCAATAGCTAGAAATTTGAAGACCATCGAATTGTCGACCGAATTGTGACATACGTAGAGCGGTAGTTTAAGTTTCTAAATAATTTCTCAATTTTCTACACTATGGAACCAAGTGTACCTTCTATTTAAGACCCTGCGACATCACTTAAACGTAAAAATAAAACATCTATTTTGTTCTATTCTTGAGAATTATTATTCTGGGTAACTAAATCGGAATAAACTAAGCTGTGTCTTTATTGCACAAACTAAAACTAATTTACACTTCAACCCGTAATACCCGGCAGACGGCCGTGGTTACAAAATATGTCTCCTTTTGTACTCTGTTTTTATACACTATTTTTAATAGAATATTTCTGTGCAATTAAAATAAAATACAATATGCTGTATATAACAGATTTTTTGGAGAATTCTAGAGAGCGTTACCCTTAAACGTTTTTTAATGTCTAGTTATTCTCAGTTTTTAACTTAATTTGATATTACAAATGCGACGTTGAAAGTCTCGTATTTCTCAGTCATAGATATGCGGCGGCGCTGGATTAAATAAGCCCACCCTTACGCGATTAAGCCTTTTCCACATATCTACAATCTCTAATGTAAGTTGGATTAATTCATTAAAGCCAACTTTGGAAACAATCTGTCAACAAGTTCGGAAGGATTATAAGGATTTACATAGAGGCCCAACATTACAACGGCGGACTTTCCAATTTCATTTATAGAAACGCTTTCGAACAAATTAGTGAATATTAACTGCGAGAGATGTAAACCCAAGTATGCTAATTGCTTGATGCCGTGTCAAACATTATCGATATTATACTATTTCTTTAATTACAAAGGCTTAATTTGAAGATGTTGTTAATGTTCGAGATGCTAGTTAAAAAAATGCACCAAAATACAAGTAGTTATTAGAATGGATTTTATTTTTGAAGGCCGAATTTTTTTTCGCAGCACCCCCCATATTGAAGCCACCTTATGAAAATAAAAATTCATGTAAAGTTTCAGCCCGGCCAGATAAAGAGAAAAGGTGCTCCCATGCCCTTAAATATTAAAATGAACACTTATGTATATAAAAAAAAAAAACAAACGAAAGTTGTATATGTAGTTGAGGAGAAAATTTTTTTTTTGTAAAAAGTTTTTCCCGCACTTTCAAAGGTTTCCGAGAAAACTAACGTCACGAGTATGCCGCTAGTTACCATCAATATCGATACCTGGCTTGCAATGAGAAAAAATGAATCTGCTGTGTGCGAATCACTTTCTGAATAGAGTCTCTAAGATTCTTACTGGATGGATAAATTATTATTATTACTATTATTTTTACACTTTGTTCTCCGCTTTGAAGCTGAGTAATATTCACCTATCCTTTTTGTAGTGTCGCGGACAAGGCTATATAGGGCGGCATGCCGCATGGGGAGATAATTCAATCAGTCCCATGCAGCCCAGTTAAGAAATTTTGTAACGATGTGGCAAGTTTGGAGAATGACAGCCTTTTGTATTTCCATGTACAGAGATATTCTTAGGCCTATTTTTCTAGGTTATTCGTGAGATGCTTTGTCATCACTCCAGTGGCTGATGTAACGATGGGGACTATTTCGATTTTATCTAGATTCCAGATGTGTTTCATTTCAATTATTGTTATTATTATTATTTTCCTTTCTCACCACTGTTCTAGTGGGTTTCAACAATATCATCGGGTTTTCCGGCAAGACGATATCCTTAAGCGGGAGTACTTAAACATGATCGGACTATGGATGTAGTGCCAAGAATAACTGCTTTCTGGTTTCTCAAACTAGGAGAAATTTCCACTTGCTGAAGGTTCCTCGTCAGCGTTTTTGTAATGATCCCTGTGGTGGACATAATCAATGGCAAAATCACTACTTTCTCTTGTCGCCATATGTCTTTAATTTCCGCTGTCAATGGGAGACATTTGGTGATTATTTTATTATAGTACTACTGCTCCAGGTTAAGGGTGTTAGGAATACCACTGACTTAGACAAGTTGCGCTGTTTACTTTATCGATAAAAATTACGTCAGGTGTCGACGTATATTGATGATAGGGAACAATATTTTGAAGCAATCTATGCCTGTGTGCTAGAGATTGATGGATTATCTTTCCCACCTGATTATGTCGCCTTGAATAATCGGAAGCAGCTAACGCTTGACAAGCCCCAGTTATATGTTGGATGGTCTTAGAAGCCTGTTGGCATCGCCTGCACCTATCGTTGTCCATATCCACCTTGACAATGAACTTCCGATAATTCTTTGCGGCAATCACCTGGTCTTGTATGGCTATCACGAAGCCCTCGGTCTCTGTAAATATGCCTCCATTGTACAGTCAAGCATTTGCCTCTTCGTCTACTTGGGGCCTCCTTAGGTCATAAGCATGCCTCCCATGCAAGGGCTTCTCAGCCCAACATCATAAGGTGTTCCCCACTCGAGCACTGGATGAGCACGGTGGAGATCTAGATGGGTGCAAAACCTATCACCTTCAGCTACCACTTGATGCAATTGAGAGTTTTGACTGAAGAAGCATTGCTGGAGGTTGGTAATCTGTTTTTGAGATGGCCACTTAATGTCAGTTAGTCCACGTCCTCCTTTACTTCGAGGTAATATAAGCCTTTCAACCGCTGGCTTGGGGTGAGGTGCTCGGTGTTTGGTCAGCAATTTACGAGTATTATTATTATCATTATTATTTTCCAGTTCCCTGACGCTGGATAGTCTTTCCAACACCACACGGAAAGAGAGCCAGCAAAATATCTACCACTACTCCCCACATTATTATTATTATTATCTTTTTTTTTTACGCGTTAGCGGTGCTGGACAGTTTTCCGTGTCTTCGATATTCTCACGGGGGAAGCGCCAGCGAATTATCTACAACCACTTCCCACATCCCGCAGGGTTATTGGTTGTAGATTCCAGAATCATGTGCCCTAAGTAGACGCAGGGACCCCAAGACGACTGCCTTCTGCATTTGGCCTGCCAACCATTCGGCTGATTTTTGGCAGGCCGGTATGGTCTTCAATGCTGAGAGCAGCGTAGGCATCATCCCACCGAGAACGCCGATTATCAGGACGACCATTTTGACCGAGTAGTCTGGGTATAGCGCTCGAAGCTCATACCGGAAAACTCGGTATTTAGTCCGTTTCTCCTCCTCCTTCAAGGTGATGTTTGTCTCGGCAGGTGCCGAGAACTCGATGACATACATCACCTTGGTCTGGAGGTCGAGGAGGATTATGTCAGGCTTGTTGGCTTGCATCAGCCTGAAGGTCGGGAACGAGTAGTTCCAATAAATTCGGCACTTCTCGTTCTCGACAACGGACTCGATCTCTCCGGGAACATAAGGCAGCACTGGTGTTCGGTCTACCTCGTAGGAGTGTCGAAGATGGTAATATAGTACTCGTAAAGCCGCGTAATGTCTATGGATGTAGGCCGAAGTCGCGTAAATCGGACATGCAGATAGTAAATGCATGAGCAACTCCGGCGCCTGATGGCAGGTCCTACAATTTAGGTCGGGGACCTCTGCACCCATAACACGACTGCGGTAGACCAAGGTGTTAATAAACTGGCCCTACAGAGACACAAAATAACAACAGGGTCAGTATGGGAATGCCATCAGGCACTCGTGGGCGCCTCCAGCAGGAACAGTGTCATTCTATGCTGGGTCAAAGGGCATGCACAGTGCAGAGGCAACAGGGAAGCTGACAGTCTGGCTAAGAAGGCAGCCAGTCTAAGTATACTTGGACCTGGCCCTTCCAACATACTGCCGACCTCAGCAATAATGCTAATGATTAAAGAAGACACCCACAGAAAATTTAAAAAACTGTGGGATGAAACTCATAGTTGTCAGTTGGCCAGGGATCTGCTTAGATACCCTGACAAGGATACAACATTGATCTACCTGGGAATGTCCAGGAAGAACCTGCGCTTCGCGACAGGAATTCTTACTGGTCATTGCCAGCTGAGGAAGCACCTTTATAACATGAAGTTAAATGACACACCCCTATGCAGAGGTTGTGAACAAGAAGACGAGACTGTCCAACACGTACTCTGTGAGATCAGTCAGATGAGTCTCCTCTAGCAGAGAATCCATTTTGGGAGAAAGTTGGCCTACACTGGCCGACTTGAGGGATATTCCCCTAGGCAGCATCACCACCTTCTTCACAAGATTAGGATGGTTGGAGGCCTAGGTGGAATCCTGCATCCCTCGGGAGGACGTACAAGGGGCCCAATGGGGCCTAGGTGCTGCGGTCACCTAAATGTGACTGCCCTCCCACAAACTCCAAACTCCAAGGTGTTAATAACACCATCTTGGCAGGCCACAATGAATCCCTCGGTCTCCGACTTTAGCCCTGCTGACCTCAGGAATGCGAAGGTCAGCTTTGTCGATAAATGCAGTGTCTCTATGTTGTTGTAGAACACTCCATGCATGGGTTTATCGACGTGCTGCCTGAACAGATTTCTCTGCTCGGCAGCTTTAATTTGGGTTGTCAGGCGGCTTGGCGGAAGCTCAGTTACTGACTGTGCATCAGCATTATTATTATTATTATCATTATTATTATTAGTATTATTATTATAATTATAATTATTATTATTATTATATCAATGAGTTTAATTTAACACGTGTCTCGCGTAACCGTAATTTTTAACAAATATATTTTTAATAAAGATGCTCCTAAGTTCAGTGAATATAATTTTTATGAAATAAGTGAAATCTTCCGGCACAAAGCTTTTAGAAACTAATATAAAGTTGTTACAAAGCAATTTTTCCATTCGATAAGTTAATAAAACTTCTAAAGACAAAGTAACCGAAGTGACTCCTGCTCTTTTAAATAAAATTTTATATTTTTCTAAAGTCAAGTGTAAGTTGTTCAATACAGAAAATTCCATTAATACGCAAATGAGATCACTCCCGCGTATAAGCACGAAATTTAAATAATAATTTTGTTAATATCGCATGAATATTAATTTTAATCCCATTGCAAAGAAAAGAATAACAGATGTTTACTTTTCATCACAAAATTCAAACGCAATCATGTTAGTTCGACATGAATATTTATGGGACTCGATGAACCGTATGACAGAACTAGACTCTCGCAATAACTTAGGGAACAAATTAATTTTGTTGTAACAAACAGAGTGTCCAGAAGCAAAATAAATATATACACAGTCGGAAATATTACCTAATAGTGTAAGAGCCGTGTGATATTTAAGTTCATGAAGTCCCAAATCGTTGGAGAAATACCACGGCAGGAGATGGTATGAACTCTTTGGTCCGACAGCCAGCAACAGGGGCCGAGGGCTTTACGGCCCTTAAAAAATTTGGAATCGTTAATAACACCCCTGGATGTTAAAAAGGAAAAAGTTTGGGTACCGCTGGCAAACATTGTGATTTTTTTTAATTTCCCAAATTTTGGAGCGACGAGGAACCATTCAAATCATGGTTTTTCTGACGCATTTTTAAGCAAAAATAAGTAATTGAGGTGTCCAGGGAAGAAGCGATGGCCGCAAAATGTTATTCGTCGAGAACTGTAAAAATAAATTAAATTAAGCGAAAACTAAAAAATTCATAAAAACAAGTAAAATTAGTCAAATGACAAAAAATATGTTACAAGTCGTTCCTTGGGCCACAAGTAACTTATACTTCGAAAAATCTCGTCATGAAAATAACTTCTCTCAATTACAATATAGTTTTATTAAAGAAAGGTCAACTCAGACAGCAATGATGAATTTTCTTAACACAGTATTTGATCGCTTGGAAAAAAGCAGTAACTACATAGGTATTTTTATGGATTTGAGCAAGGCATTCGATTTAATAAATCATGCATTGTTTATAGAAAAACTTCAAGAATATGGGTTAAGAGGCAAAACTTGTGATTCGATGTTGAAATTGGGGTACCTCAAGGCTCTGTCTTGGGTCCCTTACTATTTTTCTATATAGGACATTTTTGTTATATACCTGAAATCTTCGATCAAAATACCTTAACAATGGTTGCTGATGACAATTCTCTAATTGTATCCGCGAAAACTGTACGAGAATTATGAGTAATGGCTCAAAATATGACGAGCAGATACACCGATTGGTGTAATAATCCTAAATTACTCTTAAACATCTCCAAAATCGTATTTATACGGTATAGAAGTCAATTGAGCAAATCAGAAGTAATAAACTTCTAGGAATACACATTGATTCTGGGCTAAGTTGGTACGAACATGTAACTTTATTATCAAGAAAGCTGTTATCGATATGTTTTGTGATGTTTTGTACACGACAGTTATACACATGCAAAAGTTGAAATAATATTTAAATTATATATTATTTTGTCCTGCTAGCTGGCAAGCAGGCAACGGAAAATAATATCAGCAGTACACAGAATATAAATCATTAATTTTTCAAACTTACCCAGCAGTTAGAGCCATTAGATCATCTGAAAATAAGAAACGAGCATTAATAATTTGTAATAATAAATTATGGTAGAGCAATTAACGATACTGAAGTTCATGGTAGGTTGGAAGTTGTAGATTGATATCTTGGGAACAAGAATGCTATATTGGTGCACCATTTCCGAGATATGACGAATAAAAGAGAGCTCGATTTTTTTTGGCCGTATTTGGTTATTAACTGAAAACCCCAGAAAGATATTCCGGGGATATTTGAGATCCTTCATCTGGGTACCCTCCCCTATCGATTAGAGTCGGTTTGGTCCTTATAGGTGAAACAACACATAACTCTAACTTTTTTACTTAATTCTACTGAACTATACCTCTTTCTGCATTTTGAGTTAGAATTTATTTTACTGAGTAAATGTCAGTTTTGGTGGTGAAATGTTACACTTATTCATAGCTTGCAGACAAGTATAATATGGAGAATGCCGGAGGAAGGCAGGTACTGCGGAACGTCCTTATACTGAAAAATTCGCAAACCAACGTCATCCTCAATCGTCAACATTTGTCGGCATTGTCCAGCGTCTTCGGGAAATAGATAGACTAAGTTATGAAGTATTCAGTTATTTTTTAAGTTTTCAAAAAGCATTATTTATTGATCACACAAAGGTTTTATAAACAGAGATAAATTCTTTAATCATTTTGTTCTGGGCCCGCTTCCTCTACATCTGCATGTGTGTGTTTCGTATCATTACTTTTTAAATGGCTTGAAATTAATTACACCCTCAATTTAAACCATTTATTTTTTCATCAATTAGATAAATCAAATTGCTTACTTATTTAATCACGTTCCATAAATTAATATTTAATCATGAAATTGCAGGCAATTGCACGCAATTATTGTGATTACTGTTAGTGCAAGCCTTCACCGGTCTACATGTATTAATACTGCATTCTCATCATTCCCATTGGAGAACTTCTCGAAATAACCGATTACTTTTTTATTTGTCGATATATTAGATTGGCCAGCAGTATCTTTTTATGAAACATAAAAGTGATATATAGTTTTATAGCCCTTAGCCGCTTATATAGATGATCATTAAGTAAACCATTTGGAAATATTCTAAAAAACAATATAATGAACATCAGAGCATTGCGATAACAAAGTGAAGAAGTTAATTAAAGTATGAGATCAATCTTTTATAAAATCGTCTCAACGCGTCATCAACTTGCTCATGGAAAGTAAGTAAATTAAAATCAATATGATAAAATAAGTGCGATAATTCATATTAGACAAGTTTAGTGTAGACCAAGCGCCAGAGTAAAAAAAAACCAAATGCACCAAATTGAGCAAGAAAGTTTTGTAATCTACGTAGTTTCAAACGTGAGAACCCAAAAAAATTTTCGGGGGGTGACTTTTTCACGCACCCTTCGGTAAGCGAGAAAAGTAATAATAAACTAGAAAATAACATTTGACGTGTAGTCAGCACAATTGTCAAGAGAGAAATTTATTAGATTTTTGTTGAAGGTATACAGGGTCACTATAGAAAATAAATAATTATGAAACTACGGAGGAAAATCCCATTTAGAACGTAGCTGTGTAACGTTTTATTTGCCTTAATAGGAAAGATAATTGCTTAAAACATTCGCCACGGCTTAGAGATCTCAAGTCAAAGAGTGGGAATAATCTGTCAGATAATTGACAGATAAAGATATACAGTTATTTAAAACCTGTCACCAAGTGCTTACTGTATCTTCAATTTCATTAACAAAGGTTAATAGAAACATTAGCAATAGAAAACTAATGGGCGCCACTACGTTTTTTTAATCTCCCGTAAAATCTATACAAAAATCGGTTGAATATGAAATTACACCGACTTTAGACAATATAAAAAAACGCAAATTAATTAACAATTACAATTTATTTCGTTTTATTTTAAAACGTACACAAATAGACATGACTAATTTGTGTACGTAAACCAAAAATATATGTAACATACGTAATTATAATCGAACAAACAGCTTTGACAGTCATGCATAAAGTTAATAAAAATTGTTTAATCTTCTTAAACCTAGACAAATAAAATACTCAGATAGGTATGCTTAAAGATAAGAATAAAGTTTGTCGCATACATAAATATAAACAAAGAAATAACTCAATTACTAATCATTAATAATTACACTGTCCCTCATACAGTTAAAGTCAAAGTTATATTAATATACACGACAAATCTGGTTATAAACAAGGTAATCCAGAAACACAAATGATTTGTCGATATTACTATCAACACATGAATACAAAACTATTCTTGCTGCTTGGAAGTTAATAAACATATAAACAGAATCGTGACAGCACCAAATGTTCAGGGTCAGGAATGACAACGTATGACAAAGTTACTAGAATTTAAACACTGAATGGTTGGTACCTGCATTTTAGTTCAGAGAGGGCGAGGGAACGACACCGAAGCGATGCTACTGGTCCGCCATTTTCTTTAGAGACAATTCATTATTTTGATACCATCAAATGACATAAGTTTCATTCAATTTCGGTATCACTTGTTTTTAATGTTCAACGTTTACTCTAAGGCATTTGTAGAAATGAATAGTGTAAGTACTTTTTAATTAAACATGTAAATCCAGATTTTTGTTTCAACTTATTGCACAATTTTCATTTTAACTTTTTTAGATCTCGACTGTCATCGTCTATCGCCTAAGCTAGACATATCTGCGCGCTTCTCGCTTCTCCCGGTCTCACCGCAATCCTTGTCGTAGTCGTACCAGTTCGAGATATCGCTCAAGTGCGGCAAAGTTTTGATGATTTAAAGGTTTGTTTTGGTTTTGAGAAATATCCTGTTCTCGAATGTACTCGGACGTCAGGCACATGCGCAGTTAGTAAAACGCGTTGTGAACTTACTAGCTGCGCATGTGCCTGACATCCGAGGACTGGCATTTCTCAAAACCAAAACAAACCTTAAATTATAAAACTAAGCCACTGCCATGTATAAAATTGACTTGTTACAGTTGTGACTATGGTCAGGATGAAGACCTGATACACTTTTAATTAAAAAATTAATGGGTGAAAACTCATGTGACTGATGTGCATCTTCTATGCGAAATAGGTTATAAAAATCGGTAAAGGTGTTTACACAGAACTTCTCTCTTTATTTGTGCATGGACCTCACTCTGTGTGTGTTTCGTATCATTACTTTTTAAATGGCTTGAAATTAATTACACCCTCAATTTAAACCATTTATTTTTTCATCAATTAGATAAATCAAATTGCTTACTTATTTAATCACGTTCCATAAATTAATATTTAATCATGAAATTGCAGGCAATTGCACGCAATTATTGTGATTACTGTTAGTGCAAGCCTTCACCGGTCTACATGTATTAATACTGCATTCTCATCATTCCCATTGGAGAACTTCTCGAAATAACCGATTACTTTTTTATTTGTCGATATATTAGATTGGCCAGCAGTATCTTTTTATGAAACATAAAAGTGATATATAGTTTTATAGCCCTTAGCCGCTTATATAGATGATCATTAAGTAAACCATTTGGAAATATTCTAAAAAACAATATAATGAACATCAGAGCATTGCGATAACAAAGTGAAGAAGTTAATTAAAGTATGAGATCAATCTTTTATAAAATCGTCTCAACGCGTCATCAACTTGCTCATGGAAAGTAAGTAAATTAAAATCAATATGATAAAATAAGTGCGATAATTCATATTAGACAAGTTTAGTGTAGACCAAGCGCCAGAGTAAAAAAAAACCAAATGCACCAAATTGAGCAAGAAAGTTTTGTAATCTACGTAGTTTCAAACGTGAGAACCCAAAAAAATTTTCGGGGGGTGACTTTTTCACGCACCCTTCGGTAAGCGAGAAAAGTAATAATAAACTAGAAAATAACATTTGACGTGTAGTCAGCACAATTGTCAAGAGAGAAATTTATTAGATTTTTGTTGAAGGTATACAGGGTCACTATAGAAAATAAATAATTATGAAACTACGGAGGAAAATCCCATTTAGAACGTAGCTGTGTAACGTTTTATTTGCCTTAATAGGAAAGATAATTGCTTAAAACATTCGCCACGGCTTAGAGATCTCAAGTCAAAGAGTGGGAATAATCTGTCAGATAATTGACAGATAAAGATATACAGTTATTTAAAACCTGTCACCAAGTGCTTACTGTATCTTCAATTTCATTAACAAAGGTTAATAGAAACATTAGCAATAGAAAACTAATGGGCGCCACTACGTTTTTTTAATCTCCCGTAAAATCTATACAAAAATCGGTTGAATATGAAATTACACCGACTTTAGACAATATAAAAAAACGCAAATTAATTAACAATTACAATTTATTTCGTTTTATTTTAAAACGTACACAAATAGACATGACTAATTTGTGTACGTAAACCAAAAATATATGTAACATACGTAATTATAATCGAACAAACAGCTTTGACAGTCATGCATAAAGTTAATAAAAATTGTTTAATCTTCTTAAACCTAGACAAATAAAATACTCAGATAGGTATGCTTAAAGATAAGAATAAAGTTTGTCGCATACATAAATATAAACAAAGAAATAACTCAATTACTAATCATTAATAATTACACTGTCCCTCATACAGTTAAAGTCAAAGTTATATTAATATACACGACAAATCTGGTTATAAACAAGGTAATCCAGAAACACAAATGATTTGTCGATATTACTATCAACACATGAATACAAAACTATTCTTGCTGCTTGGAAGTTAATAAACATATAAACAGAATCGTGACAGCACCAAATGTTCAGGGTCAGGAATGACAACGTATGACAAAGTTACTAGAATTTAAACACTGAATGGTTGGTACCTGCATTTTAGTTCAGAGAGGGCGAGGGAACGACACCGAAGCGATGCTACTGGTCCGCCATTTTCTTTAGAGACAATTCATTATTTTGATACCATCAAACGACATAAGTTTCATTCAATTTCGGTATCACTTGTTTTTAATGTTCAACGTTTACTCTAAGGCATTTGTAGAAATGAATAGTGTAAGTACTTTTTAATTAAACATGTAAATCCAGATTTTTGTTTCAACTTATTGCACAATTTTCATTTTAACTTTTTTAGATCTCGACTGTCATCGTCTATCGCCTAAGCTAGACATATCTGCGCGCTTCTCGCTTCTCCCGGTCTCACCGCAATCCTTGTCGTAGTCGTACCAGTTCGAGATATCGCTCAAGTGCGGCAAAGTTTTGATGATTTAAAGGTTTGTTTTGGTTTTGAGAAATATCCTGTTCTCGAATGTACTCGGACGTCAGGCACATGCGCAGTTAGTAAAACGCGTTGTGAACTTACTAGCTGCGCATGTGCCTGACATCCGAGGACTGGCATTTCTCAAAACCAAAACAAACCTTAAATTATAAAACTAAGCCACTGCCATGTATAAAATTGACTTGTTACAGTTGTGACTATGGTCAGGATGAAGACCTGATACACTTTTAATTAAAAAATTAATGGGTGAAAACTCATGTGACTGATGTGCATCTTCTATGCGAAATAGGTTATAAAAATCGGTAAAGGTGTTTACACAGAACTTCTCTCTTTATTTGTGCATGGACCTCACTCTGTGTGTGTTTCGTATCATTACTTTTTAAATGGCTTGAAATTAATTACACCCTCAATTTAAACCATTTATTTTTTCATCAATTAGATAAATCAAATTGCTTACTTATTTAATCACGTTCCATAAATTAATATTTAATCATGAAATTGCAGGCAATTGCACGCAATTATTGTGATTACTGTTAGTGCAAGCCTTCACCGGTCTACATGTATTAATACTGCATTCTCATCATTCCCATTGGAGAACTTCTCGAAATAACCGATTACTTTTTTATTTGTCGATATATTAGATTGGCCAGCAGTATCTTTTTATGAAACATAAAAGTGATATATAGTTTTATAGCCCTTAGCCGCTTATATAGATGATCATTAAGTAAACCATTTGGAAATATTCTAAAAAACAATATAATGAACATCAGAGCATTGCGATAACAAAGTGAAGAAGTTAATTAAAGTATGAGATCAATCTTTTATAAAATCGTCTCAACGCGTCATCAACTTGCTCATGGAAAGTAAGTAAATTAAAATCAATATGATAAAATAAGTGCGATAATTCATATTAGACAAGTTTAGTGTAGACCAAGCGCCAGAGTAAAAAAAAACCAAATGCACCAAATTGAGCAAGAAAGTTTTGTAATCTACGTAGTTTCAAACGTGAGAACCCAAAAAAATTTTCGGGGGGTGACTTTTTCACGCACCCTTCGGTAAGCGAGAAAAGTAATAATAAACTAGAAAATAACATTTGACGTGTAGTCAGCACAATTGTCAAGAGAGAAATTTATTAGATTTTTGTTGAAGGTATACAGGGTCACTATAGAAAATAAATAATTATGAAACTACGGAGGAAAATCCCATTTAGAACGTAGCTGTGTAACGTTTTATTTGCCTTAATAGGAAAGATAATTGCTTAAAACATTCGCCACGGCTTAGAGATCTCAAGTCAAAGAGTGGGAATAATCTGTCAGATAATTGACAGATAAAGATATACAGTTATTTAAAACCTGTCACCAAGTGCTTACTGTATCTTCAATTTCATTAACAAAGGTTAATAGAAACATTAGCAATAGAAAACTAATGGGCGCCACTACGTTTTTTTAATCTCCCGTAAAATCTATACAAAAATCGGTTGAATATGAAATTACACCGACTTTAGACAATATAAAAAAACGCAAATTAATTAACAATTACAATTTATTTCGTTTTATTTTAAAACGTACACAAATAGACATGACTAATTTGTGTACGTAAACCAAAAATATATGTAACATACGTAATTATAATCGAACAAACAGCTTTGACAGTCATGCATAAAGTTAATAAAAATTGTTTAATCTTCTTAAACCTAGACAAATAAAATACTCAGATAGGTATGCTTAAAGATAAGAATAAAGTTTGTCGCATACATAAATATAAACAAAGAAATAACTCAATTACTAATCATTAATAATTACACTGTCCCTCATACAGTTAAAGTCAAAGTTATATTAATATACACGACAAATCTGGTTATAAACAAGGTAATCCAGAAACACAAATGATTTGTCGATATTACTATCAACACATGAATACAAAACTATTCTTGCTGCTTGGAAGTTAATAAACATATAAACAGAATCGTGACAGCACCAAATGTTCAGGGTCAGGAATGACAACGTATGACAAAGTTACTAGAATTTAAACACTGAATGGTTGGTACCTGCATTTTAGTTCAGAGAGGGCGAGGGAACGACACCGAAGCGATGCTACTGGTCCGCCATTTTCTTTAGAGACAATTCATTATTTTGATACCATCAAACGACATAAGTTTCATTCAATTTCGGTATCACTTGTTTTTAATGTTCAACGTTTACTCTAAGGCATTTGTAGAAATGAATAGTGTAAGTACTTTTTAATTAAACATGTAAATCCAGATTTTTGTTTCAACTTATTGCACAATTTTCATTTTAACTTTTTTAGATCTCGACTGTCATCGTCTATCGCCTAAGCTAGACATATCTGCGCGCTTCTCGCTTCTCCCGGTCTCACCGCAATCCTTGTCGTAGTCGTACCAGTTCGAGATATCGCTCAAGTGCGGCAAAGTTTTGATGATTTAAAGGTTTGTTTTGGTTTTGAGAAATATCCTGTTCTCGAATGTACTCGGACGTCAGGCACATGCGCAGTTAGTAAAACGCGTTGTGAACTTACTAGCTGCGCATGTGCCTGACATCCGAGGACTGGCATTTCTCAAAACCAAAACAAACCTTAAATTATAAAACTAAGCCACTGCCATGTATAAAATTGACTTGTTACAGTTGTGACTATGGTCAGGATGAAGACCTGATACACTTTTAATTAAAAAATTAATGGGTGAAAACTCATGTGACTGATGTGCATCTTCTATGCGAAATAGGTTATAAAAATCGGTAAAGGTGTTTACACAGAACTTCTCTCTTTATTTGTGCATGGACCTCACTCTGAAAATTATTAATTACGAAATGACATTGAGACTAATAATCGGAATATATTTATCACTATTATTACAAAGAAAACCTGATAACTTTTGGTCAAAAGAATATAGACTGTACATCCAATAGCAATAATTCAATACTAAATAACAGGTGCCTAATATGGAAGGCTTGTGCAAATACCTTTACAAATGTCCACATGGTTGAATTACTTCTTGGGATGATCACCCTGTACATTTTTCAATAAAAGTATATTAGTTGCATATGCCAAATATTATTGCCATTTGTCACATTTTCAATTCCACATTTACGTAGTGGAGTGAAAGTATTAGTAGTGGTTAAAAAATTTCATTATTTTTGAAAATTTTCAAAGATGTTGGTAAAAAAATTTTAATTTTTTTTTCTTCTGAAATAGGTTTAGAATGTCATGAAACGTGGAAACTTTAAATTTGAGCAAAGAAATGTTTCCTTCTGTTCTATAATAGTGGCAAAAGAACATTACAATTAAAAAAATATATATCAGTTTTTTTAAAATAGATTTAGAATGCCATGAAACGTGGAAATAATAAATTTGAGCAAAAAAATGTTTTCAATCTATTCTAGTGGTAAATTTTTTTCCAAAATGGTAATAAAATGTTAAAAAAGTTTTTTCTGAAATAGGTTTAGAATGTCATAAAACGTGGAAACTTTAAATTTGAGCAAAAAACATTTTTTTCATCTATTTTATAGTAGTGGTAAAAAGGATTCCAAATTTTGTAAAAAAAAATTTTTTTAAAATAGGTTTAGAATGCCATGAAACACGAAAATTGTAACTTTAAGCAAAAGAACTTTTTTCCATCCATTCTAGTGGTAAAAAGATTAAATATGTTTTCAATTCTTTTTTTAAATAGGTTTAGATTGCCATGAAACGTGAAAATATTAAATTTCAGCGAAATTTTTTTTTCCGTATATTCTAGTGGTACAAAATTTTTCCAAAATGATAAAAAAATTTCCAAATTTTTTTTTCGAAAGAGGTTAAGAATATCATGAAACGTAAAAATTTTAAATATGAGCAAAACATTTTTTTCATCTATTCTATAGTAGTTAGTGATAGAAAAAGATTAAACATTTTTTCCAAAAAATTTTCATTTTTTTTTAATAGGTTTAGAATGCCATAAAACGTGGAATTTTAAATTTGAAGAAAAAAAAATGTTTTTCATCTATTTTAGTGGTAATTTTTTTTTCCATTTTCTTTTTCTAAAATATGTGTAGAATGTCATGAAACGTGGAAATTTTAAATTTGAGCAAAAAAAAATTTTTTTCATTATTTATTCCCTTTAGACAGTCCACCCTGTATATTTTCCAGTGAAAGTTTAAAAATTTCTTCGCTGACAGTAGCGTGAGCTACCTACTAAATTTGACTGTCTCCGTCAAGTAGTTTTTTAGTTAATGCACCAACAGGCAGACAGACAGACAGACAGACTGACGGAATTGAAAAACCTATATTTTCGTAATCTACATGATCTGAACCGTGAAAATCCGAAAAAATCTCGGAGTGTGATTTTTTCTCGAATATAATACTTCCCTTCGGTATTTGAGGGAAGTACAAAAGGGTATAAGGTATTATGAAAATGAATGAAAGATCAGCATTAGAATTTTTTAAATCGTCTTGAAACGAAAGTTTATCACAAATAGAAAAGTTTTTATAAATATTCTATGAGCATTTTTATGAGAGTTCAAATTGCTATAAAAAACATTCAGTTCATTTGCATTCATTAAAAGCTGATTACCAGTTCCTGGTATTGCTAAACTGTCACCATTTAAATTTATAGGATGAGCGCCACTATCAATAGCTCTGGCCTTCGGTCTGGGTACCGCATTCCCCTCAAGCTCTTCAATAAGTTTGGGTCCATGATTAGTAGCATGCTTTTCATTAATGTTTTTGTCTGGGTCTATTTTTTTTAGAGAATCTATTTCACTTGTAGTATAACTATCTTTGGCAATTACCCTATGGATTATAGAGATTGTGGAACCATTGAGAACCTCCTCATAGAACTCTCTCCAGGAGGTCTATTATTGCTTTGAGGATTTCTGTGTTGCATTGTGTACGTCTTGCTTTGTAAATATTTCAATCGTGGTTGGATTTGCAGACTATTCACCGCGACTCTAAGACCTTCTACGTATATTGTCGTACATGTTCACCAGATTGGTTCAGGTCTGTCTTTATTTACTTTCTCTCTTTGGGTAGTTTTTATAGTAAGCGATCAGGAACTTTTTGGTGCGATTGTTTATATATTAAAACAATCTTTGTTATTTTTTCAATAATAAAGTAACTTCAGAAATATACCTATAAAAATAGATAATCAAGAAATCATTTATCTGAATGAATTTAGAATTATTAAATGGTTTGCTAGATTGACAAATATATTTTGTTGCATTGCAATTATCACATGAGATTTCTCAGATAGTCAACGGTATGAAATCGACAGGAAATATAGATTAAATATGCTTTCACCACCATATGTTACTTTTAATACTGTGTTAGGGCACAATAAACGACGTCCTATATTTACAAACTAGATGGGTTGTTGACTGTCATAAGTGGTGAAAGCTTTGTGAACATAAGGGAAATCTAAGTAAAGAAAACACGAGATTTTCCAATCTACTTCTATGTATGCCGAAGATCCTTAACTAAAAATAACATTTTACTTTTACACCTCGCATGTGGGCGGTAAATGACAATGATTGACAGGAACCCACATAGTACGAGCGTGACACAACCCCACTGTTAAAACGTTTACTGTTACGAGGCGAGCCTTAAAAATTTCCCTAACAGTTTTCTTTTCTAACTTCTGACTTACCAAAACTACAACAAACTTATATTATGACAAAGAGGTGGTTAAACTTATAATTATATTTTTAAGTTTTCTTTTTAGTTTACAGATAAATGTATAGTTGGAGAATGGAGCAAAAATATTATCCGTTAGTATTGAGAATGCAGTAAGCATTTTGCTTGGTTCTCTTCAAGTGTCTGTATAGTTATCTTGGCATTCTAAAAAGAGTGTTTTTTTTTTAATAATAAATTTTTCAGTTTATGATGGCATTATGCACATTTTTTCTTATTCAGTTTTCGATTAATTCTTTATCTTCTGTGGTCTTCAGTTTAGATTTTTTATACTTGTAAGTTATTTCGATAGTTTTAAAAAATTTTTTTTCATTTTATAATTTTTTGTACCAGTTTCTTATATACTTGTTTGACATAATTACAATATTATTTGTGTAAGAGATGTAGATTTAGATTAGAAATGGTTGTTTGGAGACGCGGAGGGGCCACAGTTAAATATCATTCTAAAATGATGATAAAATATAGTACACAGACAACTGTAAGTATTTACGTACTTCTAATTAGAGTCTTCTCAAGTGCGCGTGCATCACACGCGGGTGCCACGTTAAAGGGGCTTAACGTGGCACCGGCAGTGGTCAATTTGCCAATATTAGGAAGACGACAGTACAAAGATGAAACTTATCCAACACCCACAATTAATATATGTCATCATAAATCAAGAGAATATTTGGTTTACACAGTACATCTACAAAGTGGTCACCCTATAAATTATTTAGGCTGGTCGACGGCAGGAAATTACCACCGGTACTAGACCAACTAAGTCGTTAACTGCATTCTAGAATTTGAAACTATTGTTATGCATTACACCCCTATGATACGCCCATGACTAATAATGACGTCATGGAAAGAGATAGAGTTTTCTGGAGTGTGGTGGAAGAAGATTCTCGGTTATGTTCTAGATAACTCTAGAGGCAATTTCAGAGTATATAAGGCGAGATCCCATGGCGGGAAGGAGAGGTTTTTATAAAAGTGAAGAAGTTGAAAACTGAAGTTTGGTATGATAAATATTAGAAACGCAAGAAATATATGATAAAAACTCTCCAAGTGGGCATTTCCCTTACATGAAAAAGCATTATGCGAAGGGAAAATGCTAAATTTCTTAAAACTAAGGGTATTTGGCGCTCCGAGTGACCCATCTACCACCCAAGTGGACACACATTCATAGCCCTTGACTACCAGCGCATATAGAAATTGGTGCCAGAGAGTCCTCTAACAAAATAATCAAGGGTGGTCAACAAGCCCACGAGTTTTAAAGAAGACGAATTCAGGGAGTCATAATTTGTGTCGAATCTAAGAAAGACGTATTAATACTTCTTAAGCTGAGAGCATCTCAACGTCGACTTGAACAAAGAAGTGAATTCCGAAAACAATGTTCTTAGCTTCCATCTTTTTTTGTGCAGTGTCACTTTCAATTTTATTTAATTAAAAAACAAAAAAAATTATACGGCGTGCTTTTTATTATATGACTGAAACGCGACAGTTTCCCACATAAAAAAAAAACTAAAATCGCGACGCGCCCTGAATTAAAATATATATTCATAACAGTGTACAGAGTGTGTAGTGAATATGTCACTGGGCTAGCCTTGATGAGACTATTCCAATTTTCTTTTCCTTTCGACAATCACGGACTGACTACACGTTGACTATTATTTTTTAAATAGTTAAATTATCCTCTTCACTAAACTTATTTTACATCATGTTTATTGTTATTTTCTTTACTTAGTTCTATTTTCAATTTTTTTCCCTCTACATTCATTTAGTTTGGCGTCGATCCATTTATTAACTACTTAGTATCATTCCCAGTTACAGTGTTACTTCAATAATTGTTTCTTATCTAAACTTTCTCGTTTACAAGTACTTTTTTTACATTTAAATTTTATTTTTCTGAATAAACACATTTTGTTAAATAATCTGTCTTTGGCACTTTAAACTAATTAATTATTCAGTGTACAAAGGATTCGTAACCTCATCAGTTACGATGATCAATTAAACAACTGATTCTTTTGAATTTTATTTTATCGGGTTGAAATCAAAACAATAGTTTCGCAAAGTTGGATGGATACATTAAATAATTAATTATTGACGATATCCAAAATCAGGGATTCGATAACATTTTACAGTTAAGGCGTTTCGCAAAGTATTTTATTTAAATTGTTATAATCTACTTTTGTTTTGAAACATTTAAATACTTCTAGAGCTATTATTAAAACAGAGTTTTATTAATTCAGTTAGTAAGTAATTAAGTTGAGGCCAATTACCCAATTAACTTTTTGGGGCAATTTAGGTCTTTCCAAAACCACTGCTACTCTATTTTGGTAACAGTTACGACGCCCAATTGTTCATTCTTAGGTTTTTTGTTTTTTTTTTGTTTAATATTGGTTGACAACTTTTGCTTTCTCTTAATTTTACCGCTAGTATTTTATTCAGCGAAATAATTTTATTTTACTGTTTGTTTCTTTTTTATTATTTGTTTTGTACATAGCCTAAAGCGGGCAATAAATTTCGTAGAGTAAAATCGGCCTTTTACTTACACGAGGAGGTAACCCCAAATATTTTGACCAGTTGGCGGGGGACGGTCCTCGACTGCGTTAAAGATCACAGTGGATATCAGTAAAGAACTCACCCTGAGAGTCGGCCTGATCGGTACCAGCTAAGCGTCGTGCTACTGGCGCCCATCTGAAATAAAATCCTAGCATTTGCGCTAATTATTTCTTGCTGGGGATTGTCGCCAACAAAAAGCGATCGATTTCGACATTGCCTTATTCAACTTCATCTGAAAAAAACCCATTTGCAATGGGCAAGAATGAAATCTACAAAAGCATATTTTCATAGAGAGAATCCATCGTAAAAATAGTCACTATGAAGTATCGGCATCTAGGTTAATGACTGCGGAAACATTTTAAATAAAAATACAGTCCGTTTCAAACGAAGAAAATGATTACTACAGTTTAAAAATGTCGTAGACAATACCCTGTAAAATTAGATACGAAATCAAGAAAAAAATTGTTTCTCAACCGCTAACTGTAATTTTGGAAAAAAAATCACCAATCTCTTGATCGCTTAACACCTCTAATATAATGTCTGTGTCTCTTTGAACTTTCAGTTATGTCTATAAACGATGTAATTTTAGGTCGACGAAACTAACATTTCATCTTAGAAACGATAAGATAAGGCCGACTCCCTAACAGAATATGTATTTCTCACACGTTTGGGTCATAATAATGTTATGGTCCAGCCAGACAAATACGTGTAGTTTGAGATCACGAGTAATTGCCAGCGCGAAGTGACAGGTGAATTTGTTGAACCCAAAGGTACTCCATAAATTCGAGGAAACCGCTATTTCGCAAAGGGTTGCTGTTAAAAGTGGAGATGATACAGAACGCGCCACGAAGAAAAAACTTAGAATTTATATCCGACAAAGATAAATAAGGTGCTTCTTGTAAATTATTCAGTGAACGAGACACATAAAGTACACTGAAATAAATTCAGTTTTCTGGAATAGTGTTGTAGATGGGCGATTACTTCGTAATTAAAGTCTATGCTGTTTCACAGCGTTCTAAAACAAATACAGTCTGTCTATTTTACGAGGGCCACACCAAATATCTCGCTTAATATTTATTGTAGAAGAATAAAGTATTAGAAACAGTTATCCCATTTTTTGGGAGCTATATTTCAGTAAAGAAAAATTTGAAATCCATAGCCTACTTTGTGAGATATATTACAAAAACCTGAAAAATAGGAGAACCACAAACGGTTATAGCTTCTTTATTTGAATAGATACGAAAAAAGTAAAAGGGATGAAAGTTGACGGCAGACAATAAAAATAATAATGTGTATGTACCAAAAAATTGCAAAAAAAAAAAACGGAATTAGAAACGCATGTGAGAAAATTACTCCAGAAATCTCCAAAATGTAATGCGTGAGTTTGATCATTTATCAACTGACTCGATTGAAAATAGGTATCTGAGGGTTATCGATGTTCCAGATTATAAATATTTGGTCGAAATTTAACGATTTTTCTGAAAATCGGCATTTGGGCGTTTTAATAAAAAATTCCTAATATTAGTTACTTATGTATATTGTCGACAAATGAATAGCGACTAAATATCATCCAATTGGCTCAAATTCTTTACGGAATAGTAAGGAATAAACAATCACTAGAGCATTTTTTTTTTCAAATTAAATCGGGTATTTTTTTATGATTCACTCTACTGGATACTTATACAGAGTGCAATTAGTTTCTTGCCATTAAAGAAACTAGTGACGGAATGACCAGACTAACGAAAAACCTATGTAATTTGTCATCTAGAAGAATTTTGGAGAAACCAGACCTGGGCCAATAATGTAACCAGATGGCTACAAAAATTTTGAGAACCTCTGCCTTCCGCACGAAAAATTTACTAATTTTTTAATTTAATTTTTTATTTACATAAATTGTTCTCTTTTATACGACGCACTAAGGACATGCCGCAACCAGTGCAGGTTCTCACTTATACCAACTTATGAAAATATACTAAACACTAAACTAACGAAGTCCATAAAATAAATTCTAACTAAAGATACAGAAATACGTGGTTCAAAATACGAGAAATAATGATTTGTTCTATGCTGATAATTCTTATTCAAACTACAATAGTCATTGTGCTGTTGCAAAAGTCGTATCGGCAGCAAATATTGATGTTTACTTTTGCTCATTTACAAAATTTTTAAATTGTATCTCTGTTAGTAATAATTTAGCTTAGTTTGCTTTTATTTTTTTTATGTTTAGTCTTTAATTTATATATGGGTTATTGTATTATATATACATTGTCATTTTGTGTCTATATGGCATTATATTTTTTTAATATCATTTGGGATTCCATCCTGTAGATATTCTGAGTAAATAAATAAAAACAAAAATAAAATATAAATAACAAAAACGACAACCAAAAAGAAAAGTAGGTCTTGTCTGTACATAATATACTATACTCTTATTATACTCGTACGTCGCATCGTCTTTTCCCCATTCACTATTTTACCTTGTACATTGCTATATGTTTATTCAGGAAGAGCATCGATAGGCTAGGCAAATGGGTCCCAATTTCATTAGAAGAACTACTTTTAGCCATTTCTATCGTTTCCCATTTTTTGCTTCCATATCTACGTAGTGTTAAAAATAAAGGATCCATTCTTTAAAATGAAAATAATTATCACAGTATGTAGTCGTATTTTCTAGGGCAAACACCGCAAAATGTAATCTAATCGACATTTTATTAAAGAAGACCCTGTTACCAGGCCTTCTCGCACCTTTTATAATATTTAGTCAAGTCAGTATGAAATTCATAAAAGACCGGCAGAGGAATAGTTCATAATCATAATATAGCACCAGCGATGCCATAAGCTCCAACTGACAATTTTTACTAGCACTTTTTGATTACCTATTGTAGATATTATTTTACTACTTTATATTAATTTATAAGCATGATGTAAACTATTTATTTAAAATAAATAATATTAGTTTAATGTACAACTCCATATATTCAATAAAAGTCAATAAACACCATTTAACCTACGGCTATGCTGCCGGCAATTATATGAATAAACCAAATCATACAGCGGGCTTATAATGGTAAGCCAGGAAAACAATCGACTACTTTTTCGTTTGAGGTAAGCCCATAACATATCTAGTCAACTATATTCTCATAAGGTATCGTTTGCAATATGCAACTATGCGGCCTCGGATGTTTTCTATCATATCAGGATTTGTAATGATTTATCCTGGTAGCAACCAACGCTTTAGACTGAATTTACAAATTAATAAAAGCAATACTATATAGTAGGTTCCATATGAAATCCAGCGATACAAAAAAGCTCGCAAAAAAGCCTAAAGGAGACCGACCGCTTCTGGTTAGTATACTGATGGACATTAGTGTGAAAAATGTAATAAATTTATTGTTAAACTTTTATGACAAATAAACAGTTACTCCACCCCTGGAAGTCCACGTTGGCTAGATCGCTTATTTCAAGGAATTATCTATTTGGTAAGACAAATTTCAACCAATTGGGATTGGTCCACATTCTTAACTCGTTAGGAAATATTTATGAAAATTTCACACGTCATCTTTTTAGCCAGTCAGAAGTTTGTTTTTTCTATCAGATCTTTACCATCTTAATTTTTATCAGCTCGATTTATTGATTCAAAACATAATATTTTATTATTAATTTGGAAGGCGGAAATTGAAACTCGCAAAAAAAAAATTCTGTCAAATTATTGACATATGATCATATTTGACATTTGCTATTACATAAAAATGGAATTTTATTTTTCATATTAAAGGAGATAATAACTATAAAAAAATCATTGATCTTTGTAAAACAACATTTTATTTCATGTTTAATACCTAATTGTGATCGTGAATAACTCCTCATTTTCGTTTTCTTCCATATCACACTTATCAACAGGTATGATAAGTATTTCAAATTTTGATGGCTTTTTTAACTTCACAAAGCTTTTTGCAATATGCGCATATTATATAACTTCAATAATAGCTTAAACTGGTTAAACTGTCAATGAAATAATAATAAATAACTAATGACGTTTTGTATCAAATCCATCTCTGTCAAGTTATACCATGCTGAAACTGTGCTATTATGTATATAAAATATGAAAATATATAAAGAAAACAACGTTCCACCTATTTTAGTGAATACAACTTATTCCCTAATACACAAATAGAGTTGTCCTGAACAATGTTCAGTAATTTTTGGAAACTAAAATGGGTGGACAAGATACTATTTATTATTATACGCATACAGGTATTCCATTTTCAAATAACTCTTATAATTTTACCTTTTGACACACCAACACCACTTACTAATTCCAATGCCATCCTGTCACTTTGTCAACAAGACCCATTCATGGCCTACTAATTTTATACCTTGTTACGTTTTAGAATAATCTTAACGTCAGTTGAAATTAGAGTTTATTTTATTTATTTTCGTGTGAAATTTTCTTACCGAATCCCCCGCGTGCTTGAATTAATTGCGGGAAATTTTTCTCGTACATGAACTTTTTAAGAAAATTCATGTATAGTTGCCTCCATTTGTGTAGGGCACATAAAAAATTTCCGCCAAATTAGTCCGCGCACCGGCATCATTGAATCAGTAAAGATGCCGCTGACAATTTTTTGTGATGATAATAAAAGAAGCCGAACATTTTATGACCTCTTTTGTGCATAAATTGAAAACTAATTGTGGCGGGTCTCCTTTAAACTTTCTTGCCTTAGTAGCTTAGTTTTTTATATGGCTGAATTATATAAAGAACTTACTTTTTTTATACAAGTAGAGCGCATTTTCTAGCAATTTCTTCGTTGTTTGTATATATTATCTGGAAAGTAAAGTGCAAAATAATCTTGTTGCTCAAATAATCCGCTCATGGGGAGAATATTCTTAGCTTATCGATACCCCTCCTTTGTAATACAACACGATTAACACAAAACTACACAATTATAACAAGTATTGTCGGATAGCTACTTGTTTCAGGAGTGTACCAGCTCACTTGTAACGGATAAAACCTGTCCCAACATTTAAGAAGTTCTTAAACAATTATATTAAATGCATTTTTTTCCCTCCAAATTTTGGGCGTCAGACCGCATGTTCTAAAAGATTTTTTATTATATATTATATATATTATCTGGTGGTCTTCATTACAGTTTTTTTAATGTCACCCTGTGCATAAATCTGTTTATGACAGAAGTAGGCATCTCAATTCTGCGGCGACGAAATATCGTCATAGTTCGATAATGTTATGTATATCTAGCACTATCTTAGTAGCTAGAAGCTAAGTTACGAAAATAATATATCTATACCTATGGCTTTTCTAATTTCCTGAAGAGCCTAGGATGGATACGAAACACTTTACAACCTATAACTTCTGACAGACATAAGCTTCAGGACGTATAATTGGGTCATACATCACTTCATTGGATTACGGAGCGATTAGGATTAACTTTACATGCGTCTGTTTGGGGTATATATTGGAGATCCCTTTCTAGTTTAGCGTAATTTCTGTCTACTTGAGCCGCAACAGCCACAAGAACCATTTCGTAGATCTCTGTTGACGATAACACCCCATCAAATATTTATCAAGCCGCCGTAAGATACCCCAGGAGATTAAGCAAATATATGTGTGCGTGCCATCTCCAAACTTTAGTATACAATTCAGTTTAGTGAAATTCGAAATGTAATTTCAATGTATAGTGGTATTAATTAACATGCAACTTGTCAATGAGGTTCTATAGATGTATAGGTAATTAAAACATAAACACAAACACACAACACATGTTAGACCATCACACAATTGCTTAGAACTGATAAACTCGAACTTTACCAGCTCAAACTTAGTGTCACAAATAAAGCAATTCAATCAATCAATCAATCAAAATAAATTTATTTTTAATTATTATAACAAATAGTCCTGAAGTTCAAAATGTGTCGAGCTCGGTGAAAGACGCATGTTTCGTTACTCCTACGGGATATCGAGATAAATTCGGATAAAGCGACAACAAAACGCCGAAATTGTACTGAGTTGAAGCGTGAACGTGATAACCTGACTTCTGGTTATGCTAGCAAGTAAAAATTCTTATTTGCCATTCTCATTTTAACACTAGCATCCCACGTAGTCCCTTACGGCTAGGCTGGCTAAAC
This sequence comes from Stenurella melanura, assembly GCA_963583905.1. Taxonomy (NCBI): domain Eukaryota; kingdom Metazoa; phylum Arthropoda; class Insecta; order Coleoptera; family Cerambycidae; genus Stenurella; species Stenurella melanura. The sequence goes on from OY757311.1 coordinate 156,101,723, forward strand.
TAGTATCTACATGATCCCCTACGATATGTAAATTTAGTCAAAAATGAGAACAAAGGCCTGAAATTAATTTTATACTGATTCATGGATATTGTCTTAGTTTTGCATGGAACATCGTTATGAGTGGCTTTAGGCTTTTCTGATGAGTCCACAATACGGACGAAAAACGTTTCAAAGGCTAACATTTCCAAGAGAATGAATAAGATTTTATGAAAATGTAATTGATCAGAACGAAAAAAATTTTAAAGACAAGGTACGTAAATAAATTAATTTCAGGCCTTTGTTCTCATTTTTAACTGAATTTACATATCGTAGGGGATCATGTAGATACTAGTTTAGCCTGCCTAGCCGTAGGGGACTACGTGGGATACTAGTGTTAAAATGAGAATGGCAAATAAGAATTTTTACTTGCTAGCATAACCAGAAGTCAGGTTATCGAAAGAATGCAAAGATTTCATTAATATTTTTATATATAGTTTTTCCTTTAGTTCTCATAGATAGCTTTTCTTTCTGCTGTTTGCAAAATCCTATAAAGAATATGTTTCATCCGAGATTTGGTTTCGGCACGCGGTTTGGCCGTCGCGTCCGTTGGGTGTGTTCGACGGACGACCAAGCTGCGTGTTGGAACGAACCTCCATGGATGGTCGGAATTGGCAGCAATGCCCACCATACGCTGGCAAATCAATCATTCAATGAATCAATCAATTATTATAACAAATTGTCCTCAATAAGCACTCGACGTAGCCAGCCAGACATCCACGGTGCGAATAACCATGAAAACTAAAAGGCTGTGTAGAGCGAGACCGGGTCAGATTAGAAGAAAAATTAAATAATAACATAGTCTCCTTTCGCAGAGACAGCGCATTAAGAAGTGCATAAGATAAAGCGTGTAAAACAATAAACATAAAATAATTGGTATATATAATGCAAAAGACGCTAGAGCAAATTTAATTTCACAGGTATATATGGTAGGCCCAGGAAAAAAATAGCGGCAAAAGCTGGGATAAAATAACAACAAACTTACCATTATACTCTTCGCCGATTTACTGCACTTCTATATAATTCTTGCACATTCTATAAGATACTCTATGTTAATGTAGTAATAGATAAATACAAAGAGAATCAAAAAGTTTAGTACTTATGTTGCAGCTTTAGAGCCGCTCCTCGCTGCTATGTTGAAACGTTCATTTTCATAAATTCCGCGTTCATGAACACATCCACTGTCGGTACATTTCCTAAATGAACTCTTACGAATCTTGTATTAGCCATTTCGAATGAAATCATAGGTAAAAACGTACAAAAAGTCTTTATAATGCTATGTTTATATACTAGGTATATACTGTTTGATGTAATCGATGACGTCACCAGTGTCACCACCAATAATGGCGTGTTTTGCGTAGCTGTTCAAATTATCCAATTTTATGTTATTTCTTTGTTGAAATATTACTTTAATGGACGACGGATTGCTTTTTAAATACAGGAAAATGCGTTAATACATTAAATACTTCATTTTAGTAATATCGAAAAAGCTAATTTGCATATAGTGAAAACACCTATCTCTATATTTTCATTCCCATACTGTGAGGTCAACTGAACTTTCAATAGTCCCCTATTGCTAAGTGGTACATATCACCACAATATATATATACCTAGACATACGTATACCAAGTGTAAGTACATATTTAAACATAAATATACGAATATATTGTTATGAATTACACCCCCTTGGAACTGGAGATGATACGCCTATGCCTACTAATTGTGACTGGAAGCCAGCAGAAAGAAATGGACTTTTCTGGAATGTGGTTGGAGAAGATTCTTGATTGCTTCTAGATGGATCTAGAGAGTCAAATTCGGAGTATATAAGGCGCGATTACCAGCGCGGAAGGAGAAGTTTTATTAAGAAGGCAGTTTATAGAAGTGAACAAGTTGAAAAGTGAAAAGTGAGGTTAAATATTAAGTAAACAGTGTAAAAGTTATTTTGAAGTATTGCATAGTCAGTAAATTGTTAAATTGTTAAATAAAGATACCACGATTATTTTGAGTCATCATTTGGATGAGATTTAAAATTGTTGAGGAGAGTTGTGCATTGTAGTGAAGAATGATCAAATGTTTTGAACAGAAAATGAATGAGTTGACTCGGAATTTTTGGTAGTTTTCATGTATTTTATATTTTATAATATGTTGATTTCAAATTGCTCGCAAATGACGGAAAATTAACTTTCACAAATGAATAAAATACAAATTAAAGCTAAGGGCAACTAACTACTTTCAATAAGCTACTTATATCGACTTTTTCATTATAATTTAGATTCAACAGGAATATACGATATGAATGTGCATATGACTTAAATCCGGAGAACTTCTCAACTTTTTCCAATTGCGATCTACGATGAACGAAAAATACACATAAAATATTTCTTTCAACTGTACGTGTGACATTTTTGTAGTGGTCGAGACATACAATGAGTAGGTATAAAATTTGACACGAAAATTTGTATAGAATTTTTAAATATATTGCAGACCAGTATCCAAACACCCAATAAAGACTAAGAAATTTAATTCAATTCGGTGTAATTACAAAGGCTTACATAACAGATTATGATCATGAAAGCAAAACGATATCCAAAATAGAGCTTTAATGCCAGGCCCTATTCAATATTAGACATCATACATATCTTACTCATCTCCCACTTTTTGCTTAATAATTCCTCTGTTTAATCATCTTCGACTTTTCAGCAATCAGCAGAAATTGGGCGCATTCTTGGATATAATTATGAATATTTCATAAGCAATCTAAAATTTAAAATGGATTTATAACGTTATAGGAAAGATTGTTTGCCCGGGTCAAAATCGATTTTCGCCAAAAGAATTTTTAATAAGTTGCAATGCTAAGAGTCTAATTCGCGAGAATTTATTAAATAATTTTCATAAAATAATAATGCCCCTAATACTTTAGAATCAATTTAAATAATTCAGTGAGCTTATTTGTATCCAGTGGACTAAAAATAATCTAGTTGGTCGTTTTCATTTAAAATGTTTATTTTGCATAGTATCTACAACAGAGCGAAAATTAATTATGGCTTTGTAGGTCTTTAAATTAGCTTTCTAAATTCATTCAGATAGAATTGTAAACTAAATTATTTATTAAATGAGATAAAATAAATACGTTTAATGAATATTATTTATTAAAATCAAATAATGCCAAATATACTATTACAAAACTACATACCTGCTGCATTAGTCCAATCAATCTACGAAACCCCAATGCTAATTTAGCAAAAATTGTTAACAGGATAAAAAAATTGGTCATTTGGAAAAAGGAAAGAAAAATGTAAGGAAAATAGCTTTTTATGTTTAAGTTTTAATGGCGAACTTAACCTAAAAAAATCGTAAAAGTAAATAAAACGGTTTTTCGCTAATAAAAAAAATGAGCTCGAATCGAAAAAATTGAAATAAGAAATTGTAGGAATTAAAATGACCGATCGATTAATGTATAATAAGTTCTGTTAGTTAGTGCACAGACCATAAAGAAAAATGGAGGAAACATTAGAAACTACGGTTATTTTTTTTAACGCAACTTACAAATTTGTTATTTGGTAAAAATATAGCTTCTCGCTAGCTAAAAAGGCAGTTTTCCTTTTGTGGCGAATTTTCAGTTTTTGTAAAAAAAAAAGTTTTTCTAAAAATGATACTGTTGGTACATGAATTATCGTAGAGCAACTCTTAAAAGCTCAATATTTTCTTCAAGACTTGTATTACCATGTGCAATTAAATAAAAGTTGATTTCTTAAATTTGTTGCAAAAAGAGGCCCAAAAATAGTGTCGATTTTGAGGTTAAGTTTTTCCGTTTTATTTTTAAAAGTTTAGTTTAGTAAATTTAGTGAAACAGGACTAGTGACAATCAATAGTCGCCACTTTTTTACGTATTTAAAAAAATATTGTACGACCATCTGGAGTTGAGAGATAATTTCTTTTTTTTTTCTACAAATTCAGTCGTTTCTATTGCAGGCGTTTGAAATTTACACAATTTGATGTTCAATACTTATTCTACAATAAAAAAGTATTCGTAATAATTTGATTGGTGAAATCCATCAAAATAGCAGCGTCGAAGTTGAACGTATATGTGCGGCATTTAACTTTTTTCGATTCTAGCTCAATTCTTTTATTATTAGAGAATAACCGTTTTTTTACATTTACGAATATTTTAGGTTAAGTTCGCCATTAAAACTTAAAAGAAATAAAACGCTATTTTCCTTAGATTGTCTTTTTTTACATGACCATATTTTTTTATCCTGTTAAAAATTTTTACATGGCTTGTGTAGATTGATTGGACTACATAGGGACCTAAAGAAAATTGCTGGAAAAGCATTTTTTTAATCATTTCTAAATATCAAGGCTAACTTTTCAATGGCTCATGACAGCTTTCCGGAAGGCACTCGTATCGGCCATTTAATGACAATTTTTGAATAATTTTGTATTCTTCTTTAGTTTTTCTTGAATATCTCAGCTTCTTTACCTCAGATCGAAATTTAAAATAAAAATTCTCTACAACCCAACGTGTTTTTCTCTAGCCTATAAATAACCTCAAAATAATTCAAGATAGCGGCAATTAAAATGTATTTTTTTATATACTCTGGTCCTATAGATATTTTTAAATAAAACTGCAAGAAAATTTGATACAAATAGTGATTAATAAGTGTAGCAAATTTTGTTTGAAAATAAAGAGGAATGGTCACAGATGACGTTAGTGTGAATACTGTATTTTGCTTCTCAGTTTTAGACAAACCATCGTAGAGCAATCTCTTTTAAATTGTAGCTTATCCTAAGTATCTTATAGTACTTAGCGAAAACATGGGCCATAGTTGAAAAGAAATTCGTTTTAAGAGTATTAAATTTTTAATGAATGCATTTAACAATTACCCAGATTTACAGAAACAGACTGAAAGCTTCTTCGGTGTTGTGCGAATGGCTTTGCAGCCACAGTCATAGATTATAAGTATACGCGTCTGAAATTAAGATTGCAGCGCCTCTGCGGTTGACATCGAAACTAATTCCTGTGTGATAGGTGTTCTGTTTACATTCAAATCTTTGTATTTTTGGTGATCTTGCTTGCTATAAAAAGGGATTTTATAAATAAATTTCAATGAAAATATATGTATAGCAATTAATATTATTATGTATTTAAGCGTTATTTTAGGACTTGGGTGTATTTACCGCAATTCTTCAGCGTAAATTCATGAAAACCAATTACGTATTATGTTAGGTTAAGATATTGTTATTTTTCCTTATAATGTGATTTAATCCTTAAAATAACTATTGCATTCATAGTTTATTAATAATCAATGTTTATTTTAGCTAACACATGTCCCTAAGTGCTGAGAGTTCACCAAATCCTTCCCCCCAAAACTGTGTTATCCATCTTCACGGGGCGTTTGCCGGCTTCGGGAAACAAATGTAAGCTTAAGTTGTCTTTTTTGCCCAAGACGAACACCCAGGATCTAAACAATATTGTATCATATTGTTTTCAATTTTAATTGAATCCAATCGACAATAAAAACAACGCAAAACAATTATGACACAAGCAAACAATGAAAGTTTTCACTTGTCACCTCACACAAAGTAGTTCGTAATCGGCACCGTAGGTGGCGTATCGCTTATTTTGAATCGGCTATAGATAGATAAAAAGCTTCTACGACGCAATTACGGTAGACGTGTGTTCGATCAATGCAAGTTAAAGTTGTATAGAAGCACTGTATGGATTTAATCCTCAAAAAAAAACAAGAATTACCCAGCTTGCAATACCAAGAAGAACGTCTACGAACTGCTATTAACAGTTTTTCCATGACCTAAGGAGGCTGTTGTACAACACTCATTATGTAATACAAGTACAAAAATGAATGTTTGATAGCGGCAAATTGCCGGAAAAATATGGCTGGGAGTTGGCAAAAACTGGCTTGCCGACAGGATTGCCGCAAAAAATTAATAAGTCACTACCCGACACTCCCGACAGTCTTATGAAACCAATTTCAGTTTCTAAATAAAATTTAGGTTTCACTCTAAATTTTGCACAGAGGTAGTTACAATATTTTTTGTTAAAATCAAATGTGGTTACGCCTAAAGACTCACTTTATAGGATATATTCACCAAGAAAATGTCAAAATATTCTTGAAAAGTGGGACACCCTGTATATGAATAACAAAATAACTTCGTAAAAATGGGCTTAGTTTTTTTCTTGATAATGATAAATTTACATTTCAAGAATTATATCACATAAGATTAGTCTAGGTAAACATATTTTCCATATTTTTCTTATCTCATCTCTTAAAAAGTGTGTCTTCAAATCAGATTTCACGATTTTAAAATGCAATCATTCCAAGCCAATGAATAAAGCCTACCCTGCAAATACAAAGCTAACACACAAATAAGATATAAAAAGTATTGCCAAAGGTATCATATATGCAAAATAAATTTTTAAATTAAATTCTGTTCCTTTATAGCTTTAATAAAACTTTGCAGTCTGTATTACCTTATTCGTAAAACTTTAGATAGAAAGTCAGTCGAATATAGGTGATTGCCTGGATGCCGTTCGTCCAACTATCACAAACCGTTCTTTATAAATCAAGGTACGAAGGAGGAATATCAGATACACCAAAGGTAATTTAGAGACAGTATAGACGACAACGAGATTAGTGCCGCTTCAGCTTCTCGATAATAATAATAATATGTCACCGATTTTAAGCAATATATTTATGGAGGATTTTGAGACTAGGCATGTTCAAAATTGTGCATACAAACCGGTTATCTGGTGGAGATACGTAGATGATATCTTTGCAATCTGGCCTCATGGTATTGAGTTACTAGATAATTTTTTGGATCATTTAAATAATAAAGAACCTTCCATTAAATTCACTTTAGAAAAGGAAACTAGAAATGAATTACCATTTTTAGATGTTTTAATTAAAAGAGTAAATGGTACAATTGAAACAAGTGTTTATAGAAAACCAACACATACCAACAGATATTTAAATTTCAACTCTAATCAGTCGATGCACGTTAAGAGGGGTGTTGTAAAATGTTTGTATGATAGGGCCAAAATCATTTCTTCTAATGGTGAGATACTAAACAATGAGAAGCGGTTTATAAAGGAAGTTCTTATTAATAACCAATACCCTGGGGGTTTTGTCGATAAAACCTTCATAAATATTGAAAATAACAATCAGGTACGACAAAAACCTGAAAAACGTTACACAGCGTTAATTCCTTATGTATGCGGATTATCCGAAAAGTTGCGCCGCATCGGTGATAGATTTGATATTAGGACGGTATTTCAAACAAGCAACACTTTAAGATCTATTCTGACAAAGACGAAACCAACAAACCACGAGCAAAATTCAAAAAACTGCATTTATAGTATTCCGTGTGAGTGCAACAAACAATACGTGGGTGAGTCATCCAGACCTTTTAGTGTAAGATTGGGCGAACATCAAAATTATATCAGAAAAAATGAAATTCAGAGGTCCAAGATCTGCGAACACGCGTGGGAGAACGGACATAGAATAAACTGGGACTCGGCAAAAATTTTAACAAAAGAGGCAGATAGCAAAAAAAGAAAAATAAAAGAATCCGCGATAATATTATTGAATGAGGATAATTGCGTGTCGAATTGTTCCGTAGATGTCTGTACAACTTGGCTGCCAATGTTAAAAGAAGAACTTCACAAACTTAACATTGTATAGAAACTAAAAAACTGTTAACTATATCAACAGTTCTATGTAAATAGTAAGTATCTATGGATATTGAATATAACAAACATTCTTAGAGCTGTGTATTTGTCATACACAGCAAAAAAGATTTTTCAAAAAAAGCCTTGAGAAAGGAAACAGATTAGATTTCCGAAACGTCGGCGAAATATTTAATTTCAAGTTTTTATACTTATTTGTGTTGTTTATTTATCAAAACCAACCTTTAACTGATCCTTTGACGTAAACGTCACGGGCGTAGAGGTTTTTTTACCAGTAACATACTGGTTAATTGTGATATATTTTGTAGATTCCCCTAGCACCACTTAGAAAGAAAACATACATGTGGCAGTGAAATTCCCAAAGAATTGAAGAAAGAAAAAAAAAAAAATAATATGTTTATTTATATAACAAGAAAGTACATATTTCTGGCTTGGAGAACCTGGATAAGTAGATATATTGATACATAAATACAGAACGATACTCAATTAACTAACATATAATCATTCAAAAGACACACCAAAGTAAAGTAATATTTACAAATAAACAGAAATATACCCACAAAAATTAATTGGCACGTGGGTTCACCTATTCATAGATAATAAATTTGTGTGTTTTGTCGTTATATATATAACATCAACACATGTAGTATAACCGTTCAATATATTTCTGAAAATATATCTAAATACTAATATATCAAAACACGACTTTTAATTTTTTCTTTACGTTGATCAGGGAATGGATAAAATCTCTCTTCGAGTTTAGAATATACATTTTGCATTTATATTTAAAATGTTTTAATGAATTAGATTGTTTTATATGAGTTGACCAAATATAATAAAGGAGAGACGAAAGGAAGAATGACTTCTTTGACCTATAGTTTTAGCAGAGGGGGGAATGTTTGCTTTTTGTATATATATGGCTGAGTAACTCCAAATTATTTTAATTTTTGTATTGGTTAACGATAATTTGAAAAAAAATATATTCGCCTAACATCAAAGAGTCCGGATTCTGTAAATAGTAAATCAGTCGTATACTTTGGTATTTTATCCAGCATTATTTTCAAAAACCTCTAACATTTTCATATGATTACCTTCAAGAACACACATTTGAAATTTAGTAATGAAACTTGTAATACAAAAACACGTATCCAGTATTTCATAGCTGAGAAATGTTATTTCTGGTTTAACCGGAAGTGACCAATGGAGTGGAAGTATAATCGTAAAAATTTCAAATTCTGCTTCCTTCTTATCGACGGGAGGTATTGTATTCATGAACAAAAATAATTCACCGAGATTTCTCCGGATCCTCAAATTTCAGACTATGCAGATTACGAGAATGAAGGTATTTCAATGCCGTCAGTCTGTCTGTCCGTCTGTCGGCGCTATATCTAAAAAACGATTTGACGGAGAATACTGGAATTTCGTATACAGTTGACACTGCTGCCAGGCAAGGAAATGGGTATCTTTCACTGGAGTATATACAGGGTGGATCGTCAACAAGGAATAAGTAATGAAAAAAATGTGAGGAATTGTAATAATATTTGGCATATAGTCCAGAATTGTCCAGAAAGGTACCTATTATACTTTTAATAAAAATACTGCGATCATCCTATCAAACAATCCAATCCAATCCTTCTATTTATTATTTATTTCTTCTGTTGCATGACCACCCTGTATATTTATTTAACTAAATGTTATCAGATTTTCTTTGAAGCAACGGTAACAATATTCTTCTCATTTCTTCGACAATTTCATAATATAAACAATTATTCTCTAATTGGCAGGACTGCTATTAATCTGTTAGAATTTTTTTGAACTATTTGTGATTATCTGGTCTTGTCAAAAGATTTCAATTAAGAAAAAAATGAAAAATTTGGCCATGGAATTTTAATAATATTTAGGACAGATGTCATAAAAAAATTTACAGTAGTTGCAATTTAGCAAGCTTCGTTAAGTCATTGAAAATAAACTTTGCTAACTTTCAAGCCTGACATGATATTTACAAAATCTGCAAAATGTACAGGGGATAGAAATAATTAAAAGTTTTAGAAATTTTCATATTTTATTAAGCTGCGGATAAAAAATTAAAAAAGTTACACAACTCGAAGTAATTGTAATAGGCTTTACATTAATATTCCACAAAAAATGGGTTTCGTAAAAATGCAACAGCATTAATCTAGGTATTAAAATGGATCAATACACAAGTTTCACAAAAACGATGCTAAGCGTCGGTTGGCGTCGAGACGTAAAGATGCCAGAACATAAATTTAGATATCAAAGTTTATCAATACACAAGTGATAAAAAACGACGCTGCGAGACGTAGAAATACAATGTAAATTAAGGTAACAAAATTTATCAAATACACAAGTTTTACTAAATCGACGCTAGACGTCGGTCGACATCGAGATGCAAAAGTGCAAAAACATAAATTGAGGTGTCAGAATTGATCAAATCACAAGTTCTACAAAATCGAGGCTGGGCGTCGGTCGGCACCGAGACGAAAAAATGAAAGAATATGAATCTAATTAGCAAAATTTGACAAATTCAGAAGTTTTACAAAAACGACGCCAGACGTCGGTCGGCATCGAGACGTACAAATGCAAGAACATAAGTTTAGATATCAAAATTTATCGGAGACAGGTTTTATCAAAATGACGCAAAAATGCAAGAATATGAATCTAGGAATAAAAATTTCTCAAATACACGAGTGTTACAAAAACGACCCTAGGCGTCGGTCGGCGTCGAGACGTAAAAATGCAAGAACATAAATTTAGATATTAAAATATCATACAAAAATTTGAGGCCTTGACTTCTAGTACATATACATCAAATTTCAAGTTTTTGTACTCTTACCAGCTGGTTTTACTTACTTCTCCCTATTTACCCCTATTCATCCCCCAACCCTTCACCGAATATGTTCAAAAAATAGCCCAGTTCCAGAACTAGTTACAATATATACGTGTACAAAATTTCAAGTCATATTAAACCGTTCCGGAGAAAACGTGCGGACAAAAGAAGTTAAAGACCGACAAATCTCGACATATAAGAACAGAAGAAAAACAGTCAATTTCATTTTTAAAGGGAGAAGAAAACATTAAAATTTTGCCAACGGACAAAGGTAAAGGTAATCAAAATATTGATTGATAATGCAAAAATCATGACACTTATTATAGAGGGGCCGTACCCAAAATTAAATAAAGGCACAGCAATGTCAATTGAGGGCAACATTTACAGAATTTTATTTATATACAAAAATAAATTTAATGCTTACACCACATTATAGCAAGACTCCTAATTTTTGTGGCTTACCAAAAATACATAAACAAAATATCTCAGGCTAGTGGGGAAGGGGATAAAGCGCTATTTCCCTAATAATCAAATTCTAGCCAAAAATAGTATTCAACAATCCTGTAGTATTTATTTATGTACAACTTACACTTATTTTTAGTGAAATAGCATCACCCAATGTGCAATACACAGCTTATTGTTAATCATAATTTTAATGATTAACAATAAGCTGTTTTAAGAAATTCAATTAGTTTCAATAATTAATAAGAATTAATAAACTAATATTACAATAGAACTTATATTTTTATCTGTGTGTGTATATGTTGGCAATTTCCCTCTCTGCTCTGTAGGATTCCCACACCCCACTTTCCAAAAACAGTTCTAGTTGTAGTTTTATTACTCTCTTAAGTCACAACACAGCTAATATGTCTATATTTCTTTATAAACACATGTCACTCACTTGACACTAAAACATTTAGCATTCAGCCTTCTTTACCAATAACCAACCACTGAAAAGGATCCCAGGTATAAATCGGTTTCCGTCGACGGCCAAACTAAGGCACTGCACTTGCACTTAATTTTTGCTACTGTTAACAAACACTTTGCCAGCAATTTTCAACTATTAATTCGATATGTACTTTGTTCTTCTATTATGACACCTCAATTTACGCCGAATTTTTTGATCTACCATTGACTTAAATCTTATCGAGTTTAACGGAGTGTTAATCTATTATTTTGCGTTTTCTTTGGGAGCGTCCTACGGTTTACCCTCGGCGTTAGTCAACTCTCGAATACCGACATGTTCAAAATTGTACATATAATCCGGTTTTAAAACATAAGTCGTATTTATGCCTAAAATAACTGGAACCGGTCACGCCCGAAAGTAACTTCTATTCGTGATCCTATCTGCGATATATGTGTTTTAATTTTATTTATGTGATGGAAATCTACGTAAGGCTTCAAATAGCAATTAGTATTTTTACTTCTATACATTGAATCAGTTCATTATGAATGAATCGAACACAATTGCTGACCGGCGGGAATTACTAAATAAAATTCCAATCGGAATATTACCAATCAAATAAAGGCGCCAACAAATTAATTATCTGCAAGAAACGAGAAATTTTGCGTTGCTATTGGACGGGTATGAAGAATGAAACAATTAGAGCACATGGTTGAATTAATATTATTATGAATGCGTATATAACGTACTCGTTAAGCTGTTCACAGTGGGAACATACAACAAAATACCAGGGACAAAGAAAATACGAAAAACTAACAAAATGGAAAAATACATGATTACCGTATTGACTGTGTTACTTGAGACACTAATAATATACTGTGACGCCCCCTAGGGGCTGACGTTGATAGTTCATATGTAGTAGCCGAAATTACGTTGCAATACTGATAGGCAACTGCAATACCAGCAAGTCTGTAGTGTGCGCTATCTCTGAGACACTGGTAGTACGTTTTCTAGAAACTTGATCGAGATTTCTAGGTTATGGTCTTTTGTAGAGTACATAGGCGAATGGATACACTGAGGAAGGCAGTTATGACATGAATTGAGGTTAGATAAATCGGAAGTGATACATAGTGAACGGTAGAGTATAAATATCACGTAATAAACATTATTAAAGTTTATTTTAGTTAGTAAACGTGTATTTCGGTTAATAAAAGTATTGTAAAGTTTTCAGTCATTTATTCAATAAGGTGTGTTTATCTCTAATTTTGGATCCACGGATTTTTAAGGGATGTTTCTTAGGGGTGGATACACGTGACAATACATTAGCTTTTCATACTCAGAATAAAATTTCCACTCTGTTTTTAATCAATTTTGTTACCTAATATCAATATGGTGGTCGATTAAAAATGCGTGTGATTTTGTTGTTTGTTTATTTTTATACCAACCTCAATATAATTGAACCTTATTACCCAATACAAGCAACAAGGTTTAATTTAATCGCGTGATGCTGAAATTTTACTTCAAACTTTTTAGTGACAGTCCTTTAAAGGAGGTTCAATTTTTTCATTTTTTTTTCAGAACTGGTTCGGACATTTTAGAGAGACACCTTTAGAAGAAAATAAATGCAATTATTAAAAGTTTGACTCTAAGAACCACATACATAATAATTGAGATAAATTTATCAATTAATAACAAGCTAACCATTATAACTTTTCGCCAATTTACTACACTTTTTATATAATTGTTGCACATTTTATAGGATACTCTTCGCAGTTTTCTTTGTAAATAATATTAGTTTTAGAAATTTTTGGTCTAATTGCAAAACCTTAAAATTTCTTTTTTCTTATTTAAAAAATTAATAACTTTTTTATTTATTGATCGAACAAAAGCAATAGAGTTCTTCCTCTACCTAGCACTAAGTTACTATCCAAATTTCAATACATTCGGACATTTCGTTCTTAATTTTTCGTGACGGACGGACAGACAGACGGACGGACAGACGGGCGGACATTTTGAAAGTTGTTCAGAATTCTATCACGAACACAGTGATATGAATTTTTTTTCTCTACGAGCAATATTACCGGTTTTAGAAATGTGCCGATCGAATGCAATATACTCTTCGTTTTGTATTTGCGAAGAATATAATAATTGAGAGCTAAAATCAAAGTTGGACGAGTAATGAAAGTGGTGGAGAACATAAGTGACATCTTTAGCACGTACAGGTTGATTCGATTACTTCAAGAATGGTCTTAAAGGTATTCTGTACCATGCTACTAACTCCTTGAACAGCAACTCGTATTTGTATTGTTAGAACCAAGACGGCACCACCAAAAGAAAAACGGAAATAGATCTGGTGATCGAAGTGGCCAACACGATTCCCTAATATATTATGATCTATTTACAGCCGTTATAATTGTAATTAAACTATTTTACCGCTTTGTGATTGAACATAGTGCTGTAAACGTGTTATTAAGAATATCTCTTGTACTTAATTCTGTACAAGAAAATCCAAGGATTTCTTTTAGGAAAGTATTACAAAACATGGGTGTTAGCAGATCTCATACTCAAAGAATTTTTGCAAGTAATAAATTGCATCCATTTAAGCCAGTATTTAATCACAAATTGCTTGAGGGAGATGATGGTCAAATAGTCAAAAATTTTATAAAGGTATGGTGTCGTATAATGTATCATAAAATAATTGGTCCTTACTCTTTGAAAGAGAGTCTTAATTCAATTTCGTGTATGGATATTACACATAATTTTGTTTTGGCAGAACTAGACAATGAAAATTTAGAGTTTAGAAGAAAATTAATGTATCAAAGAGACGGATAGGATGTCCTGCACATTCAACAATTCAAGTCATAGAATGGCTTGATGTTCATTTTCCTAGACAGTGGATCGGCCGCCATGAACCAATAGCTTGGTCTGCACGATCACCTGACTTGTCACCATTAGATTATTTCTTATGGGAATGTTTAAAACAGAAAATCTATTTCAATGATTTTAATGACAATACTGACTTTCTGAAATAATATGAGCATCAGATTAGTGTTTAAGTACAATTTTAATTTTACTAGATTTTAGGCGGGCGTCTGATATTTTTAATCACGAAATACTTTAATTTTTTTGTTACATATAGGTCTCACAAATATTTACAAAATAGTCAGCAGAAAGTCTGCATTGAACAAAACTGCTTAGAAGACTTAGAACTGAGATCAGGTGTACCACAAGGTTCTATCCTGGGACCGTTACTTCTTACCCTATACACCAGTCAGTTTATTTCATGGTTAAAATATTGCCAAATTCATTCAGAAACCCTTAAAATAGTTGACTATGCTAAGAACTTACGTGTGATTATTGACAGTTATCTCCGATTTGAAAAACATGTTAATAAACTTACACAAAGACCATACAAACGGGAATTATTTATACTATTATACTATATTATACTATACTTATATTATTATACTATACTATTTATCTCAAAAAGTCAGTGATGTTATCTGAAAGCCTGGTTTTGTCTTTGTTAGATTTTGCTGACTGCCTTTATGGCCCTAATTTAACTACTGTAAACTTGAAAGGAATGAATGTAAACTGTTTCAAGAAAAATAGTAATTTATGATTAACATATTTAATGTCATTAACCCCTTATTTTAAGTTGAATGTTTTCTATTCTTTGCATTAAACATAGGTGTAATTGTTTTTAATTTACCTTCATTGAGTGTAATGTGCGAATTAGGTTAAGTAAGGAGCTTAATTTTATAAGTTTTTATATTTTTATTACAGCTTCTAATCTTTGTTAAAGTATTGCTGAATCGCCTATTATTCCATTTACTTACTTATTAAATAGTTTTGTAATTGAGTATATTCTTGCATATGGAAAATAATGGAGCTCTTATCAATATTATTATTTCCCGAAAAGTCAACAATAAGAAAGTTTGCAGAAGTGCAGTACGAGATTCGTAACACACCGTATAAATTAAAATCTCATAATGAAAAATCATGACTACAAGTATTCTCTTATTGTACAAAAGTTTTATTTTAATCAAGTAATAAATTAGCCATCCTCCCAACGTGATGCTTTTTACCATACGGAGAAAGAAACATTAGTTGGTTATTGTTCACATTTTCAAAGCAAAATCCGGAATTTTAATTTATACCCCTGTCTCTAAATTAAGAATGAGCCATTCTTGGGACATCGCCTTATTAAATGAGCAGACGACAAGAATGCTTACTTGCAGTATGTAAATTTGTCTCCCCTATAATGGATTAAAGAAACCGCGGATACACTGAATCAGCTGCTTTTCATATTTAATACAAAGCCTCGAGGGCACAGACTTAGCTGGCTCGAGATCACATTTAATGCGTGGAAAAGCTGCTAGACGTTTTTCACCATCTGAATGAGATATCTTAATCCCACCTTAGGAAATGTACCTCTTTGTATGCATATTTGTGACTTAATACGTGCTTCCGGTAACGGGATATACTAATTATGAAAAAACTATATAAGCAAAATATTTAAAAAGGAGCTTTTACTTAATAAATTGTGCTAAAGTGTAAAAAATATATTATACATGGTATAAACACAATGTGCTCGCGAAATCAAAGGTTGGCCATAAAATGAAACAAAACATGCATATTAGATTAATGTGACTTTAAAGCCTATAACAACTTTTGCGTGGAAAGTGTAACATTTAACTAATCATAAATTATTACCTATCACGTTTACCCTACTTTACTGGAAAATTTACATAAAAATGTAACACGATACGTTTTATCACGATGTTCCATTTAATAGTACTAGCTTTCTTCAATTTCTGGTCGCCTCCAGGAAACTTCCTGGATAATCATACAGTAACCGAGATATTTGCTTGTGTATTATGGACATTACGATCTATATCAAACTTTTCCTAGGTTGGAATCCTACCTATTATATTAACTTTTAATTAAAATAATTGAACGTTAGGATTACTTTTAAAATAGTATTTATTTCGCATAGTTTAACTCACAGAATGAGTAGATATGAGAGTATTAAAAGTACGCGGAAATACTTGTTAATTATAAATTAAACACTGCCTTTAGATGAATCAATAAATATATTATAAATACTCTACATATGTTTCGTTATTAGGCCTTTATCAAGACCACATAGTGAATACTAAAGTTTCCGACGTGCTAGTTCTAATTTATACCTAAAAGTATTAGTGTCTTAATCTATTTATGACCTAATCTATTTAAGACTTAATTTAACATCCTTAAATATTTGGATGTTTGGAGTGGACCTAAACTGATTATATAAATCAACGGATATTTCTTAACAATTCGTTTATTATAGGGGTATTCAAGAAATTTTGTTGGTCGTTTATGGTACAAGGGTTGTACTTGAAAGATTTTTTTATTTCTAGTTGTTCTAGCAGATCTAAACGTTTACCTTTTCTTTCTGAATGAAGTATATTTGTGTTATCAGTATCTATGAAATGATTGTTTTCAATACAGTATGCTGACATTCCTGTATTTTTATTGTTATTTAAGATTGATTTTTTGTGTTCTTTTACCCTATTCACAACGCTTCTACCACTCTGACCGATATAGACAGCATTGCAATCTTTACAATTAATTTTATATATACACCAGATTTATCAATTTTATTTAGTTTTTCTTTGTTATTAACCAAAATGTTTTCTATATTAATAGAGTAATCTATACAGGGTAATTCGTGAGGCATGCGAAATTTTTAAACTTAAGATACTAGAAACGACACTGATTTTAGCAACGAAACTAGCAGCGAAAAAAAATTATTTCTTTGCAATTTCGAATGCATATATTCGTAGGTAATAATAATATCGACCTTTTAACATACAAATTATGACCCACGAGCTAATAAGAAGTCTATTGCCTCAAATCCTCAAAATTATTTTGACGACCAACGCGTATTTTTCAGGTAAAAATCGTATTGAAAAAATAGTAACCTGGTGCTCTTTGGAACCATTTGAATCGAAAGATGGGCTCTTTAGCTTTAATTAAACAAAATTAAGTCCCTAGTACATATAACATAGACATAGCGAAACAGACATTGACAGCTTTTTCGCTGCTAGAACGTAATTTCTCACGTAATATGTTAATGAAAAAAATTGAATAGCCTGGCCCTTTTCAGACCACTTTTAATCGAAGGGTGGGTTCTTTAGCTTTAATTAAGAAAAAATAAATCCCTAGTACATCTAACATAGAAGTTGATCGCTAAATAGACGTTGACAGCATTTACGCTGCTAGCGTATTTTTTATATTAGAGGTGGGCTCATTAGCTTTAATTAAAAAAATTAAGTCTCCATTACTTATAACATAGAAGTTAGTCGCGAAACTGACGTTGGCAGCGATTTCGCCGCTAGATCGTAAATTTTAAACTTAAATATAAATTTAAAAAAACTTTTAATCGAAGGTTGGGTTCTTTAGCTTTAACTTAAAACTTAAAAAAAAATTAAATCCCTAGTACATCTAATATAGAATTTAACCGCCAAATAGACGTTGACAGCGTTTTCGCTGCTAGTGCGTTTTTAAATTTAAATTATAATAAAATAAGATCTACCCCTATGTTAGATGTGTTAGGGACTTAATTTTTTTAAATTAAAGCTAATAAGCCCACCTTTGAATTAAAATCGATTTGAACATATATTAGATATAAGGGCCGATATGTAGGACCTCATTTTATTTTAATTTAAATTAAAAAATGCACTAGCAGCGAAAACGCTGTCAACGCCCACTTCGCAGTTAACTTCTATGTTAGATGTACTAGGGACTTATTTTTTTTTTAAATTAAAGCTAAATAACCCACCTTTCGATTAAAAGTGGTCTGAAAAGGGAAAGGCTATTCAATTTTTTTTATTAACGTATTACTTGAGAAATTATAGCAGCGAAAACGCTGTCAACGTTTGTTTTGCGGCTAACTTCTATGTTATCTAACATATTCCCTACTACAGATGTACTAGGGACTTTTTTAAATAAAAGTTAAAGAGCCCACCTTTCGATTAAAATTGGTCCGAAAAGGGCCAAGTTACTATGTTTCTTAAATACGAGTTTTACCTGATAAATACGCGTTGGTCGCCAAAATTATTTTGAGAACTTGAGGCTAATAGCCTTATTAGCTCTTGGGCCATTATTTGTAGGTAAACATGTTGATATTATCATTATCTACGAATATATGTCTACTTGAAAATCGGCAACTTTACATTTTTTGCCATGATAAATGAGAATTTGGAATTAATTTTAACGTTACACACAGGTGGCGCTAGTTATAACCTACTATTTTTGTAAATGAAGACAAAGCGCATCTTGCATGTCCTTCTGGAAAATCATTGTGCCGTGGCAAGGTTTAAAAAACTGAATGACGGTAAAATTTTTGTTTAATAGTTTTTGATAACCGTGTGTTCAATTCTTCTCAATTTCATTCTTTTTAGTGGTCAAATTTGTGTAAAACTGCAAACGTTATCCAATTATGATATCCCTATTAGATTCATCGTTTTGAATTTTTAAGTTTTGACATCAGATTCAGAATCAGCCGCTCGAAAATACAACAGGCGTCTAGGTACACGAGGCCTCGAGCTTCGAGCATGCGTGGTGTACGCGCCTGATAACCAGCTAAAAAAATTTTCAAAAAGAAAAATTAGAAAATTTCGTCAAAGAATTTATTAAAAAATATTTTAAAATATATTTTTACTACTTATAGAATATAGGTATGATGTAAAATTTTTTTTTGCTCAAACTTTAAATTTCCACGTTTCATGACATTCCAAACATATTTCATAAATAAAAATGTTCAAAATTTTATGAAAATTATTTTACCAGTAAAAAGACGGATTTTTTTTTACTCAAATTTAAATTATTCCAAACACACTACAGAATAATATACAATCCGTACAAAAATTCATACTATATAAAATCTGAGTAAAACAGAGTTGTTTCATCTTTTAAAAATTTCTCAAATTTTAATTTAAGCCCTATGGGATTTTTTTTGCTCTTTCCCTTGGCGCGCTATCTAATGCAAAAACAAGCGAATTTTAGGCTTTTTGCGGTCACCTGTATTTACGCAAGCCTTCCATATTTGACATATTTTATTTAATATTGAATTTTTGCTATCGGGTGACCACTATTTTTTTTACCTAAAGTTATCAGGTTTTCTTTGTAATAATACCTTTGGATTACTATTCTCATGTGTGCTTTCGTAGTGACCGCACTGTATAAATATAGAGGGAAGTTCTGTGTAAATACCTTTACCGATTTTTTTAAAAACCGTCAAGGCGCATATCAACTATAACAAACTAAAGACGACTAGAGTATTGGATACACTGCAATAAATATTCCTTCATCTGCTGATCGTATCACACGCTTGTGTGGTCAAATAGTGATAAAAAAACTGCGTGACAAAAGAACATGAGCGAAAGTACAATAGAATCCACGATTCTGATAAAACTTGAGAGATTGGAAGTCTGGATTACTCCGGTGCGCAATAGTATAAAGTTAGGTTTGTATGGTATCCAGGGAGACGTCTCTGACGTCAGGCCTCCTGACGCTGACGCTCTTTGCTTCAGCTTTTATGTAGCCATCGGTCATTAATTGAGGGTTGAGTATAATAACTTATAAACCATATGGAAATTATTTTTAGCACGGTGCACATAAGGCCAAATTAAAAATTTACGACGACAAAAATAATAAATATGATTGTAGAATTGAGGAAATGAATATATTACTAGCAAAAATACTCGTAATTATTTCAAACTCTTACTAAAGACTTATTCATAGATAAGTACAAAAACATATATCTTTCTAAACAAAATACTTTGCTGGCTACATGCCACGAACAACATTGAATTATAAGAAAGAAATATGCACATTACGCACAGAAAACTGTCACAATAATGTTAGTTTTAATTTTAAATTATCCTGTTCAACAAAACCAAAAAACAACTAAAGACAAAAACACTTACCAAAAACTTTGAAAACTTTCACAGACACGTGTTTCTGTATCCTACACAAGGATACTTCTTCAGTGCTACTTCTTTCAAAGTTGAAAATGAACTAAACAGTCACTTACCAGGTAATAGGTATTTATGCAATAATTATTTATGGTTCTAACGAACAGGATAATCCAAAACAGATTTCGGAGAATTACCAATACAGGTATAATCATAAAACATAATCAAATGCAAATGCAAATTCCCTACAATGTAAGAGTAATCTAAAATAGAATTGAGGAAATGAATATATTACTAGCAAAAATACTCGTAATTATTTCAAACTCTTACTAAAGACTTATTCATAGATAAGTACAAAAACATATATCTTTCTAAACAAAATACTTTGCTGGCTACATGCCACGAACAACATTGAATTATAAGAAAGAAATATGCACATTACGCACAGAAAACTGTCACAATAATGTTAGTTTTAATTTTAAATTATCCTGTTCAACAAAACCAAAAAACAACTAAAGACAAAAACACTTACCAAAAACTTTGAAAACTTTCACAGACACGTGTTTCTGTATCCTACACAAGGATACTTCTTCAGTGCTACTTCTTTCAAAGTTGAAAATGAACTAAACAGTCACTTACCAGGTAATAGGTATTTATGCAATAATTATTTATGGTTCTAACGAACAGGATAATCCAAAACAGATTTCGGATTGTATTTGATATTCTGTTCAGAAATGCTTATGAGGAGACTACTTAATAATTATCTTCCAGAAAAACATCTAATTCTAATAAAAAAAAAAAAAAACAATTTCATATTAAATATCACAGGTTTACACAAAAAAAGTTTGTGATCTGGCGATCTAAACCATGATTCCTTACGTATTCTTGGGTGCTGTCAAAAACCGTATTTTTGCAATAAAAACCGGGATTTGCTCGAAATCTACGCGGGAGAAAATGTTTTAAATTGAACACTTGGTTTCAGCACCCAGGGGAATTATGGTCTAGATCGCCAGATCACAACCTTTTTTTTGTAGATCTGTGCACAGACGTATGTGCTCAGATTAAAAAAAAAAAGTTATATTGTTATGATTTAAAAGAAAATTAAGATGGAGGCCAAAGAAACACATTTTCACACTTAGATTTTTCTAGAATTTTAATATGTTAAAAAGATACCAGCAACGAACTAAGAAATTCAAACCCCGTCCTTGTGAGAATTAGCTCCACCCAAAGACCTATATCTCTACTAGTACATACATACATACTCTACTAGTACATAACAATTTTTATTTATATATTATTCTACATCATCCTCATTAGACTCCCGATCGCCATTACCTTCACCATTATCGCCACAGAAAATAAGCAGTCGCTTGTTTGATACTTGAACTGTTTTATTTTTTTAAGGCTTTTATCGCTTATTTGTCACAATAGGGTCCAAGGATACCAGCATCCAGATCCAGTTCAATATGTCACTATTGTTGTGAGTGCTTGAAGATTTTCTTATATTGTTTTAATTTCTTATAGTTTTTATGGCGTGTCTCAATTGCATCTTCTGACTAGGGCCGTGGAGAGAAAATACTGGACGGGGGAAAGTGACACGGTCCGACTTTCAATATACAATAATTATATTACTTGCTAGAACCAAGAACATTTATTAAGAATAATTTTTGTATTAAAAAAATGTGGTATTTCTTATTTCTTGCGCGAAAATCAGTGCCAAGGTATTAACAAAAAAAATATCTGGCAGACCAATCTCAATAGATAGAGGAGGTCTTAAGCGTTATTTTTCTTAAAAAAATATTATGACATATTTTTCGTGATAAAATTAATGTATCTATAAACAGGTCTGTCAGTTGTTAATTAACAAAATCAGTAACGCTGACACGTTTTTTCAAAAAATTTATATTTTTTTCAATAAATAGTATAAATTTCAAGTTGGTGTTTTCAATTGTAAAATTACTTGATTTTAGTCTATTTCAAAAATTCATAAGAAATAGAAAATAACGAATCAAACAGTCTGCCGGGTTAAACATTTTTTTTATAGATTTCATTACAATACATACGTGTGCCAAATTTCAAGTGAATGTCTTAATATTATTTTATCAAAATATTATAAAGAAATCTGAGGCCTTGGCCTCTAGTATATACACCAAATCACAAAGTTTCTGTACTCTCGCCAACTTGTTTTACTAATTTTCTCCCATTTACCCCTACTTACCTCCCACTCCTTCAACGTAAACATCTTAAAATATAATCTACTCCAGATATCGCTACAATGGGCTTGTTCCATGATATTCTTTTTATACGGTTTTTATACTTTTTCATATAGTACTCGATATTCTCATTATATACTTAAAATTTCGTATTATTAACTTTTTCCGTTCTCGAGATATAAGGAGTTGAATTTAGTAATAGTTGCAAAAACCGAGCGCTCATTTGTGACGTCACTATACGCAAGTGACGTAAGAAAAATGGCTTTCTGGGACCTTTCAAATTTAACCTGAAAAGTCGAAGAACATGGAATTTTTAAACGCTGGTAACTAAATAAATACGTCGAGTGGAAGTTCGTTCTATGTGTCTACGGAAAGGAGAAGGTCGGCGATGAATTATAATCGTAAATTGCAGGATCGAAATCGAAAATTCGGTCTGACAGGAGCGAGAGTAAATTGTAATTTTTTGACATTTCACCAAATTGTACTCCGCTACTGTCAATTAGTAAGCAAAACAAACAATACTTCGAAAACACTTATAATTATAACCAATAAGGAGCATCAAGTCTATTGAGATCGCCGAGTCTATGCGTATAGTGACGTAGCGCCTAGCCACGCCCCATTTTCGTGACATGGAAATTTGTAATAGTTTTTAAGATACTAAACGTGCGAATAAGATTCTGATTTTTTGCAGATCCATTAATTTATACTTGCACTTTCGATTTGTGAAATAAAAAAAAAATGCCGAACAAGCCCATTACGTGTACCAAATTTCAAGTGAATATCTCGATTTTGTTTTATCAGCCCCTTTAATGATGGAGTGGGGGTGGTGGAGGTATTGAATATTGTAAAAGAATCTGAGGCCCTTGGCTTCTTGTATATACACTAGATCCCATTTTTTTACTCTTACCAATTTGCTTCGCATACTTTCCCTTATTTACACCTATTTAACCCCCAACACTTCACTGGAATTAGCGGAAAATATAATCTAGTTCCAGACCTCGTCATGATATACATGTATACCAAATTTCAAGAATACCTTTTTTTCTTCTCAGGACTCGTCTGTTAATGAAAACCCCGATCACGCTGCAGCCTCCTGGACTTGTTGTGCTCTCCCTGTCATGCTTCACTCCGCCCACTCCAGTCCCCTGTACCCCTAATCAGATGATACAGGTCTATGATCGGGCGGGTGCTGATGAACTCCAGGTCTATTCGTGTTTGCCCGTAGATACCATGTCTTCTGCGAGCGAGTGCCTCGCAGTTGAATATCATGTGATCGACTGTTTCCGGCTCCTTGCTGCATAGTCTGCAGTCTAGGTTGCCATCAAATTTACCGATTGTATTCAGGTACTTCTTAACAGGAAAATGTCCATTCAGAAGTCCTGTTATTAGTCTTAAACGCGCACTGTTCATTGTGAGCAGTTTTTTGCACATGGACCTTTAATGAATGTTTTCCCATGTCGATTTCTTGGAATGTTCCTCCAGTGATGTTTGTGTTTGCTCTTGACCCAGTCTTTGATCGCCCTTCGGGCTGAGCATTTAGAAATGCCCATCGCGGGTTCTGGGCCATAGAATATATTAGATGCCCCTTGTCTAGTAAGTTCATCAGCTTTATCATTGCCGTCAATTCTTGAGTGTGCTGGCACCCAGAGTAATTTGACTCTGTTTTGCTCACCGAGAATTTTCAGCTATTCGAGGCAGTCCCATACCAGTCGGGATGACACTTTGTTAGAGGCTAGTGTTCTAAGTGCCGCCTGATTATCTGATGCAATGGAGATCTGCTGGTTAACATGTATTCCAGCTCCAGCTCTCGTGTTTGTCCTAGACCCGTCAGTATACCAGGTTAGGCCCTTACGTAGTATATCAGGAGCTTCTTTTGACCAGTCATTCCTATCTCCAACGGTGATATTGAAGGCCTGTTGAAGGATATTTTTGATATCATGTAGTTTGACCTCATATTCAATAGAGGGTCTTCTACAGTGTTTATTATCCTTAAGCGTCATCCCGATCTAACTCCGTGGAGATTCGGGGTATTTAAGTTTTGCAGCATATATGCTCCCATTCTGGCCTCTCCCTGGATCACTATGCTAAGTGGGGGAATGTCTAGTAGGGTCTCCAAGGCTGCCGTGGGGGTGCTTTTCATAGGACCCGTAATTCTTAAGCAGGCCAGTCTTTGTACCCGACTCAGCTTATTCATTGACCACCAGACTAGAGCAGTCAATACCTTAAACCGTTCCTGAGATAGACCGACCGACCGACAAATCGATTTTTCTTCCCTCAAATTTAAAGTCTCGCCGTTTTGACATTCTAAGTCTATTTCAACAAAAAAATGTGTCTCTTTACAATTAAGTACTATACTTTCACCCCACTACGTGGATGTGGAAGTAATTAAAATTTACTTTTCCAGGCTCTCCCTGTCCTCCACAAAGTACCAAACTCTGCTCCAGATCCTTATTTCGAAAGCATCAATAATATGTTATCGAACTGAGCAGAGCGGTCCAGCAGTTCATATCTATAAGATGTACAGAAAAATGGTGAAAACTAAGACGCTGACTTTGATCCTTATGCTTCTCGGAATATCTCTGTCAAACTAAATTCTTCTCAACTAGTAAGTTGCCCGTCTCGCTATTTGTATTCTCCGAATCTCATATCCGCAGTTGCCAGTATTTACTGCCTCACACCCGGCTTAGCTTGTCTGAATAGTTTTCATTTGTTTACGCTTGAATCGTAGAGCTTTCTAAAGATTATCGAGCAAGTAGACGAGCACATTTTCAATTCTTGTAACTAAAATGGCATCACCTCCGTCTATAGTTTCTCCACCCTGTCAGTCCCTTATCCACACATCGCATCACATATTCACTATATGGATTAAAGAGGACTGTTGACAGAACACAAGCTTATCTAACGCCTTAGCCCACTTTATATTTATTGGATTTAGTGTTGCGAATTATCGCCAAAGCAGAATTTTCTTTATCTAACTGGAGAATAATGAAAGCCAGAGGTCTGAATGTTTCTATCTCCAATGGTAAAGTCCAGAGTTTGTCTTATTTATCGCTAAAAGCTTCATAGCCCAGCCCGTGTAGTTAATTTTGTCTATCAATCTCAAACATGTTCGGAGGCAGATGATTTATTTTTTATGAGTTGTCTGAAGTGTAATTAAAGATCATCTTGGTTTTGCATGATTTCCAGACCGGCAGCATAAAAAAACACCTTTTTTTCGGTATTGAACATGAGTCGATGTATGGGAAAATAAAAAATATTTTCAGAAAGAGCATATATAAAACCTTTATGACTTTTCCCTCTAGGGGCACTTTGAAAAAAAACTGATCTAGGTTAACATATTTAATATTATGGTAGACAACTATAGAGAACCACTGCTTTTCTTGGTCGATGGACTTGTACTTCCCAATTATACAACTTTTAAATTGTCATAAAAAAGTGCTCGCCGGCACACGCGATGTCAAAGGATCATCGACCGCCTTTGATGGACCGCCTCAACTGAACTGAGGCAAGTATAAAGAGGTAAATAATTCGCTTTCTCTTCGTGCACAATTGCAAGCAAATAATGGCCATAGAGGTTTAAACAGAGCATTTCTTTTCATGTGTGTTTTTTAATTTGGAACAAAGTATTGGATTGTTTATCATTTAGAAAATCTAAATGTGGTTCATTAACATTTGTAACATAAATGAGCATCCCGGGTTAAAAGCTTACTACCTATCTAAATGGTTCAAAATCTCTGCATCTGTATCAATACACAGTTCGGTACGTCGAATTAAGTACATACCCACTTCGTTCAACACTAAACACTAAACTATCAACTAACGTTGTCAATAAAGAAAAATAAAATAAAAACTTGGTACAAAAGTCAAAAAGGAATACAAAAAGAACGAAAAAGTAAGTTGTATCTGTACTTAATCAAGAATTTGACAACTTGAACGGTATGTTAATAAAATAAATCTTAACTATAAATACACAATGACGCGAAATTAAAAAATAACAAAAACAACGAACGGCGGGTTGGACGTGTGTACATAACGAAACACCGACAGTAACTAAAATATTGCACAAGGGAGAGTTAGAGTATAGTTTTCTTCAGATCTTCAATCTAGATCTAAACCTACCTCAATATTCCAGCAGTTCTCAAAAAATTTTATTGAAAATTTGCGAAATTTTTGTTTATTTTTGTTTTCTCCAAAACTGAGCTTTAGACCCCATGTTATACTAGGTTTTTTTGTTTGTCTTGCCGTTCCTTACCACCAGTTTTTTAATGACATGAAACTAATTACACCCTGTATTTCTAAGCAAAAAATGTCTACAAATTTTTTTAATAAAGTGACAGAGGTTTTCCGTAAAAAATTATAAGTTGTGAATCTGTGTCGTGCTATATAATAATAATAACCTTTATTAATAGCATATAGCTAACTTATACCATTTTATATTCGCAACATATTACCCTAATGAAAATTGCATTATAAACAATATTTGTTGGAGGAAATAATAAATATAATTATTATAAATGATATTTATTCTATAAAAGTCATAATCAACATAATGAAAGTAAAAACAGAGTCGGTGAAGAAGGCTCCCACACCGGTACCTGAAAACAGTGCTTTGTATTACGCAGTGTGAACCTAAAGAAACGCACAAAATTCATATCTTTCGTATGTGTTATTTTTCAAAAAATCCTCGATTTTAGTTTGGTAAATGCTACATTTTGTCACTATAACAAAATTTATGACATCACTGGTTTTTGTGACGTCATCATAAGAAATATCAACGTACGTTTACAATAATCTGCCCCAGCAGTGCAACTTTATATCTGAAAATACAATAAAAAAACAACTTAAGACTCTGGTTTTAAGCTATGACTTGAATATTAATTTTAATATGTTTTAAAGAATGTGTTTATACTAGGTTTTTATATAATATCGTGTTTTTTTTAAGGTTAGTAGTTTTTACATCAGTGCATACTGCACTGCTAACCTTTTGTGTCCAGTATGTATATTTTACACAATAAACTATTATTTATTTATTTATTTATATTATTACAGGATGTTTTAGCTTACGGAGCAAAATTGATTTATAACAGTTTTATAGTAATGACCTCCCCCCTTTTTTGAGAACATCTATAAAACTGTTCTTTAAAAGTTGAGTTAAGCATTAATAAAACAATTTGATTAGCATTCTTCTTAACACAATATTATTTATTAGAGCATATTGTATTCGGCCATAGCTGCTAAACAATTGTTATATAAACGAAGCACACATTGCTGTCGTAAAACACTTGTAAAATAGTTAAAAAGCTATAAATTGTCCTTAAAGGCTATAATATGTTCTGTACCATTTTTATAAAACATGAGTAGATGTTAATGCGCCATATTCTTTTCTCATTAATAGTGGTCCTTTACAGGACTCTGTCATCCTGGGGCGTTCACCATGTTGGATTTAGGATGACGTCACATAACTTATCGTATTCTACAGGTGGGCAAAATTTTAAAGCTCTAGCTGAACTAGAACTAGTCGAAATTTTAATTTAAGGTTTGTTTACATTGTTACCACTGAAGCTAAATAAAAGCTTTTAAAATAGTTACATATTTGGAAGTATGCAGAAAAATTATATTTAATTACAACTTGTATTTTATTGATTTCATAATGACCGCTGGGTTCTGATGGGAAATCCTCGTAGTTGGTTGAAAGGTAATAGCGGGAAAAATTATTCGGAACAAAATATTAATGGAAAATACCTTTGCCCTTTGCAATAGGCTTCTATCTAATTACAGAAAAATTGATATATAACAATTCTTCGGAAAACATACTTGTTCTATAAGTGTTTTCTTAGTTATAAATATAATTTATAAGGCGGAAACCATAATGTTATTTATATTAAAGATATTTGTATAGTGGCCATTTTGGACTTTAAAATAAAAATAGTTCAAAAATGAAAATTATTGTGATATGGGTAACCATTTTAGCAACAATCTATTATTATGAATTATGTTATCTGCAAAACACAATTGGTGTGATACCACAAAAAGATTTAATACAAACATTTTATTTTTAATTTTGGTAAATATTCGTTATTTTTAGCGCGCACAAAAATCACATTGTATATATACCATACATTTTACAGAAGAATTTCCTTCGCAGGCGAAAATCGCATTGCTGTTGGCGAAACAAAGTCTTAACATTTATCTCATTTTCACTAAACTTACTCTTATGATCATGATTATTTGTTCGTGATTCTATGTGCTATATTGTTATTGTTATTTACTCTATGTGTTATTTATTTGTTTTATTTATTGTATAAATTTTTATCTATTTTGTTGGTTTCTTGCTATATTTTTATTTTTATTTGACGTGTCAAAGCATAATTTGTGTTTATATGACCAATAAAGATCTATCTATCTATCTATCTAAACATGTCAGCTATGCCGCCATGTCACATAGAATCTAAATACCTTTGTAATATTATAAAACTATTTTGAGAATTATTATTGTTTGTAAAAACACTTAAATAATAAATAACTTATATTGTTGTTGCTGTAAATAGCTGTAAATATCCTATGCAAACGTTTAAAACAATTATTTTATAACACCCGTGAGAGCTATAATAAAATAAATGAAAGAACTATATTATTTTATAAATTGTGCCCATTTTGTGTCTATAAGCGTTGTATAAACGTTTTTAAAATGTTTATATCAACAATCTTGTTTTATAAAAAATGTTCTGTAAACACTCTTTCAACTTTTACAAAACATCAAATTGCTAGTCTGGCATGGATGTCTTCAAATGTCTTTAAATCATTTTGTAGCTTATAAAAATTGGCACAATTCTCGTAGAAACAAGTTTTTTGCACGGCCGATATTAAGTGAGATATTCTCGATGGCCCTGATAAAATGGACAGCCTGTACATTGATGATTTGCTTCTATACAGGGTGTCCCATAATAACGTGCAAAAAATTTAACCACCAATTCCTTATCGACAATGAAGGTGGGTTCTACATATTAAATTTTTTTAAAGGGTTGTGCAAAAAGACAGTTTTTAATTTTTATTAGAAAATAATTTATAAGCACTAAATAATCATATCGGTACATAATGCTGTAAAATTATATTGTCTAAATGTTATATGTGGCATTATCTTAATTTTTTCCTTCTTCAATTCTTTGGGACTTCCTGCCACGTGTATATTTTCTTTTTAAGCGGTGCTCGGGGAATCTACAGAATATTACAATTAACTAGTATGTTACTGGTAAATAACCTCTACGCCTGTGAATTTTATGTCAAAGGATCAGTTAAAGGTTGCTTTTTTTAAATAAACAACACAAATAAGTATAAAAACTTGAAATTAAATATTTCGCCGACGTTTCGGAAATCTATTCTGTTTCCTTTTTCAAGGCTTTCTTGAAAAATCTTTTTTGCTGTGTATGATAAATGCACAGCTCTAAGAATGTTTGTTATGTTCAATATCCATAGATACTTACTATTTACACAGAACTGTTGATATAGTTAATAGTTTTTAAAATTTTTATACAATGTTGAGTTTGTGAAGTTCTTCTTTTAACATTGTATAAAAACTAAAAAAACTGTTAACTATATCAACAGTTCTGTGTGAATAGTAAGTATCTATGGATATTGAATATAAGAAACATTCTTAGAGCTGTGTATTTATCATACACAGCAAAAACGATTTTTCAAAGAAGCCTTGACAAAGGAAACAAAATAGATTTCCGAAACGTCGGCGAAATATTTAATTTCAAGTTTTTATACGTATTTGTGTTGTTTAATTAAAAAAAGCAACCTTTAATTGATCCTTTGACATAGAAGTCACAGGCGTAGAGGTTATTTACCAGTAACATACTGGTTAATTGTGATATTTTGTAGATTCCCCGAGCACCGCTTAAAAAGAAAACATACATGTGGCAGGAAGTCCCAAAGAATTGAAGAAGGAAAAAACTGTAAAATTATGATTTGACACCAGCCTACTTAGTGTTTTGACTAATATAATAGGGCTTCGTCACTTTTGACTAATCACACAGATAAAAATAATGTTTTGATTCAAAAATCCATTGTTTCATATATACACAAATAAATAAATTCTTCCGTATAACAAATACTTTTGTTTGAAAAATAATGTATTTCGTATGAGATTCTTATTTGTTCAATTATTTTTAAAGCAAAAGTGTCTGTTTTATACGGAAGAATTTATTTATTTGCGTATATATGAACCAATGAATTCTTGAATCAAAACATTTTTATCTGTGTAGGTATCTGTAATTTAGTTCCTTCTCTCAAAAACTGTCGATTTTACGATTTCTTTTCAAGAGGTAAAGAAGTTTCTAAATGAATCATAAATGTTTAAAAAACAAATTAGCAGACAAAGATATTTACAAAATTATAAGAAGGGTGGTTAATATCACCCCTTTGTATACACGACAGATGGATGAAATAATCTCGTTAGATGCCGTTTCGTTAGTAGCCAAGATGTGCCAATTTTCATCTTTTTTCGATTACGATGTTTTCAGATAAACCATTTTCTTGCACACCTCCTAGAGGGGTGTAGCTGGACAAGAAAAGTTTATTTTGGAAAACTATACAGGGTGATTCACGTAGGCCATTCATTAGAAGTTTTTCAACTTGCAGTTGGATTAGAAACTTGAAATTTGGTATGCAGCCATAATCGATCATGCCCGTTCTATCTAAAATATTTTCAGTCCTCCAACGATACAGGGTGTGCCAAAAATTGGTACCAACTTACTTATTTTAAATGGAAACCTATATTTTTCTTTACATGGTTCGATTGGTCTTCTAATTTTGAGTTTAGAGGACCTAAGTTATCTTAACTTATCTATTACAATTTTTGACATATGTCCAATTTTTTGAAAAAAAATGCCGCTGTAGTAGTTTACGAACAAATTTGTATCTCGCAAACCTTTCAAAATTATGAAACCAAATTTGTGAAGCAGTTAGCTGGAAGTCCAGGCTAACTTTTGGTGTCCCATCGGTGGTCCCATTTTGTACCATATGGGCGCAGTCGATTTTCAAATGTCGCAATCAAAAATTGTCAAAAAGTCAATTTTTTCAAATGGCACCTACTATTTTTTTTCACACCATTCGAAAGAAAATTGAATTTTAGGGTGAGTTACTTAAGCATTCCCTATACCTAACTTCACCCCATATCGAGTTATTCAATAAAAATCAAGAAATACCTTATCTTGCCGAGAGATTCCTTACTTCATCAAGTATGCCATGGAAACAAAAGACAGTTGTAATAATTTTTAAAAAAATATGGATTCTTATTTAATTACACAAAACATCAACAAATTATTATTAACGAACAAGAACAATGTTGACGAAATTCGGTCAGTGAAAACGGTGCACACATTGAGCATTTGTATTGAAATAATTATTTTGTTAATCTGTTTATTTGTTGTTATTTTGTTGTTATTATTTATTATTGCAATACGATTTTTGAATAAAAATTAAAATGAAATGATTGTTTCCAAAGCCTACTTACTACCTTTGAGAAAAAAAACTATATTTTTTTCAAAAAATGCCAATAACTCAAAAACGACTGTAGATAGACATACACAATGTTAATAAAACTGCCCCTAAAATTCAATTTTGCATTGATTTCTGGCGTCAGAAATGGTAGGCGCAAAGACGTGCTACGCAATCTGTTGAAAGTAGAATAATAGAATATTTGAACAAAAATATGGTGGTCACATTGAAGATTTACTTCAGAATTTCGTCAACACTGTTCTTGTTCGTTAATAATAATTTGTTGGTGTTGTGTGTAATTAAATAAGAATCCATATTTTTCTTTAAAAATTATTACAACTGTCTTTTGTTTCCATGGCATACTTGATGAAGTAAGGAATCTCTCGGCAAGATAAGGTATTTCTTGATTTTTATTGAATAAATCGATATGGGGTGAAGTTAGGTATAGGGAATGCTTAAGTAACTCACCCTAAAATTCAATTTTCTTTCGAATGATGTGAAAAGAAATAGTAGGTGCCATTTGAAAAAATTGACTTTTTGACAATTTTTGATTGCGACATTTGAAAATCAACTGCGCCCATATGGTACAAAATGGGACCACCGATGGGACATCAAAAGTTAGCCTGGACTTCCAGCTAACTGCTTCACAAATTTGGTTTCATAATTTTGAAAGGTTTGCGAGATACAAATTTGTTCGTAAACTACTACAGCGGCAATTTTTTTCAAAAAATTGGACATATGTCAAAAATTGTAATAGATAAGTTAATGTAACTTAGGCTCTCTAAACTCAGAATTAGAAGACTAATCGAACCATTTAAAGAAAAATATAGGTTTCCATTTAAAATAAGAAAGTTGGTACCAATTTTTGGCACACCCTGTATAGTTGGAGGACTGAAAATATATTACATAGAACGGACATGATCGATTATGGCTGCATACCAAATTTCAAGTTTCTAATCCAACTGCAAGTTGAAAAACTTCTAATGAATGGCCTACGTGAATCACCCTGTATATGAAGAACCCATCTTCGTTTTCGATAAAGAATTGTGACCATATGTCGTGATTAGTTAAATTCATTTTAAAAATACATGAGTTATACTAAAATTCATTTTGCGTATGCAAATATTTTACGCAGCATTATATGCAATTGCAACATGTATATGTCATAAAGTTTATTACGTATGAGAAATGAAACGAATCGGAAAATATGATTTTTAATCGTACATGCATCAATAATTCTACCAATGAAAAAAACTACATGCATAAATCGACAATGATTTTATGATTGAATGCAAATTCCATATAACTTTGACATATGCTTTGAAGATAATTGATGTATTGTAGAATTTAACGGTGAATTAAGGTACGTTCCAGCGTGCAATTTAACACAACTGATTTTAATAAACCGCTGGCAATAATCAAACCGATTTAGCAATATTCTTACTTACATTTACGCAAATAATAAACTTACAGTATGTTTTGGACCTCGGGCGAGGTCGAGCACATACAATGTGAACCTAAAGAAACGCACAAAATTCATATCTTTGGTATGTGTCATTTGTCAAAAAAATCCTCGATCAGGTCGATTTTAGTTTTGTAAATGCTACATTTTGTTTTTATACCAAAATTTATGACTTCATTGGTTTTTGAGTTATGACGTCATCATAATTTTTTTTAATGGAAACAGAGATTTTTGTTTACAGTTTTTTGTGGTATATTTCTTTAGCTTTCTGGTGATATGAAAAAAAATTGATATTACCTAAGCCATTCTTTTGGAAAAAATATTTTTATTGCTTGAACCTTACATAAGTAATTGTGAGAAAAAAATCGTCTCCACTGCTCAAATTGCGACCCTCCAACCATTTGGCATTGACCAAGACGAGTGTAGACACTTTGCACGCTGTGCACGTCTTATCTCCAAGCCGATTCTTTCTTTCAATTCTTCTATGGTGTCCGGTCTGTTAAAACACACCCATGACTTTAAGTAACCCCAAAGAAAAAAGTCTAAGGGGGTTAAATCCGGTGAACGCGGGGGCCACCTTCCAGTAAAAGTGTCATCCAAAAATTGACGCACTGCTATCCCAAAATGAAGTGGGGCCCCATCTTGCTGAAACCAGACATTTTCAGCAGGAATATCTTCATCTTCATTGTTCGGAAACATAAGTGCTAAGGCTGGCACTAACTCAACTCACAAAAACTGTAAATATCTTGCGGCCGTAAGATTTTCTTAAAAAAAAAGGTCCCAATAAACGATCACCAATCATACCTGCCCACACGTTTACTTTGCCTCGTCGCTGTGTATGGGCTTCTTGAATCCAATGAGGATTTTCCCGTGACCAATACCTACAGTTATGCTGATGTACAGTCCCCTTTAAAGAAAATGAAGCGTCACCAGAAAAAACAATGTTCTTTAAAAAATTTGGGTTTTCATCGCACAAGGTCATCAACTGTTCACAAAATTGTAAGCGCCGATCTGGATCGTCCTGATTCAATTCGTGGA
Organism: Stenurella melanura; assembly: GCA_963583905.1. Taxonomy (NCBI): domain Eukaryota; kingdom Metazoa; phylum Arthropoda; class Insecta; order Coleoptera; family Cerambycidae; genus Stenurella; species Stenurella melanura. The sequence continues at coordinate 156,136,393 of OY757311.1, forward strand.
TTAATTGCACCTTGTATGGATGGTATTTTTCTTTTTTCAATACACGTACAACAGAAGTTTGACTCACGGTATGATTTAAAGCCAGCTGCCTTGTCGAAAGATGGTGGCTTTCCTCATTTTCTAGAAGAATATTTAATTTGGTTTCGTTGCTTGTGCTAGGGCGACCAGATTGAGGGAGGTCAGCTACAATGCCAGATGCATCATATCTAGCCAGCAATTTACTTTTAGTGGATCTAGAAATTTGCTTTTCGGGATACTTGGCATTGAAAACATCACATGCTCCCTGATGAGTTCTCAACCTATCACCATATCCAACCATCATCAAAAGTTCTACGCGTTCTCTTTCACTTAAACGTGGCATTGCATTCACTAATGTTACACTGTCTCAGAAGTGTCACAAGACTGAGGTTCCACAAGTGCCAGGAATAAAAAAGTTATCGATACTTTACACAAAAAGGCCTGTATCTCTCTGTTGTTAAGGTGATTGTTTTTTTATTATTTTCTTTGTTTTGCTTTTATGTCAAATGTTTTCATGCTAGTTAAAACAAAAATGTAGGCAACAAGATTTATCAGTCCATAAGAAAGTGGAAAATTACTCGTGAATTTGCGAAAGGTAAGCTATTTTATATGCAATTTTTCCAAAATAGTGACTCAGGTAATACCATTTTTTTATAACACCAGAAAGCTAAAGGAATATACCACCAAAAACAGTAAACAAAAATGTCTGTTTCCATTAAAAAATATTTATAATGGTGTCATAACTCAAAAACCAATGACGTCATAAATTTTGGTATAGTGAGAAAATGTAGCATTTACAAAACTAAAATCGAACTGTTCGAGAATTTTTTTGAAAAAATGACACATACCAAAGATATGAATTTTGTGCTTTTTCATAGGTTCACGTTGTATTAAACACAATTAAAATATCGTCTTTTCTCAGTTCTTTGTAAATATGTCGCTTCGTATTGGTTGCATAGCAAAAATAAAAGGTGCGTATTGTTCGCAATAACATTTTGAAAAGATTTAGATATAAAAAATGTGCATTAAATATATATAAAAATGAAGAAACGATTACATAGCTTTTTTTAAACAATTTAATAACTTTAACATAATGCATCCATTTAGATAAAATTTTGGAAAAATATGCAGTTTATGGATGGATGATAACCACGACAGAAGTAAAAATCATCAAAATAATATACACATTATACAGAGTGTCCCAGAATTGAGTTCCCGGACGTGAACCTGAGATTCCTGGGTTCTTATTGGGCCCACATAACCCATTTTACCATAGTCCAAAAACGCGTCCCTGAGCAAGTACATCCTTTTAAAATGAGACAAAAAAACATTTTTTCCAATAATTTCGTTATATTGAAGATACAATTTTAAAATTTTGATGGGAGCTGTATGTCTACAAGTACTCTGTGTAAGCTTGATAATAATCAAATATCTTTTGTTCCTAATTTTTTTTTATAATAATTAATATTTGACATCTTTTCAATCACCCTGTAAAATTGCGGAATACTTGAACATTTTTGCAGAGCATTGAAATTGCTGCAGAAAAGTTAGGAAGTTTTAAAAATGTTTGTAATATTAATCAAAATACAAGAAATGATAATTTTTTCCTCTACTTGTGTTTAACATTTACTTACAAGTTCAGAACAAAAAACCGCTGCCTAAGGAATTACTACTTCCACATCCAGACTTTTCATCCAAGTCACTTTTCCCTTCAACGAAACCATCTCAAAATATAATCTAGTTCCAGATGTCGTTATAATACATACGTCTACCACACTTCAAGTGAATATTTCAATGTTATTTTCTCAACCCCTTTAATAATGGAGTAGGTGTGGTGGAGGGTTGAAAAATATTATAAAAAAGCTGAGGCCTTGGCCTCTAGTACATGCACCGAATTTCAAGTTTCTGTACTCATAACAGCTTGCTTTACTTATTTTCCCCTATTTAACCCTATTTAACCACCAACCCTTCAACGGAAACTTCCCAAAATACAATCTAGTTCCAGATGTATAATACATACGTGTATCAAATTTCAAATGAATATCTCGATTTAATTTTATCAGTCCCTTCAATAATGGAGTAGGGGTGGTGGGGGGGTTGAAAAATATTATAAAAAAAATTGAGTCTTTAGCTTCTAGTACACACACCGAATTTCAAGTTTCTGTACTTTTACCAACTTGCTTTACTTATATTCCTATATTTACCCATATTTAACCCCCAACCCTTCAACGGAATCATCTCAAAATATAATCTAGTTCCAGATATCGTTATAGTACATACGTGTACCAAATTTCAAAATCCTGATGTGTTGGAGTTAAATAGATTCAGAGACTCCAAATATCGACATCGTTCGAAATCTAACGTTAATTTAATCAAAATGTCAATAAAACCGGACTTGACGTGACGGACAGACGGGTATTTTGAAAGTTGTTGAGAATTCGATCACCAACACAGTCATATGATTTTTTTTCTCCGAGCGATAGTACCGGTTTTAGAAATGTGCGGACCAAATGCAATATACTTTTCGTTTTGTATTTGTGAAGGGTATAATAATGTATCGACTTAAATAAAATGCTGAAAGACTATAATCTTTATAGATGTTAACGACTACAGAAAATTTCAAGTAAAAACATGTGTTTAAACGGCCAACAAACAATACATTTTTTTGAAACTCTGCGGCTTCACAAAAATATTTATTTATTTATTTATTTATTTATTTAATCATACATCATCCAACAGTACAAAACCCTTTATAGGATGGAAATCTAAACTAACTTAACCTAACCTAATTAAAAAGTACAAATAGAAATTATGAAGGCGATTATACTGCACGACAGTAGATGAAATTTCTGACTGCTAGGCTGCTATGCCATCAAGTCGCATAGAAATATTGTTTTGAAAGTTTCTAAACTGTACTTACTATTGATTGGTCTTAATGAAAACATGTTTTTTTACTTTAACAATTTTTTGAATTTCTAATTTATTTAATTTTTTTTAATCGAAAAATTTTAACATTGTTACAAAATACATACAAGCAACAGTTCAAATAACATCCCACAAAATGCGTTCTATAGCAGATATGCTTTTGTTGGTTTGAATTTAACGTATAGCTAAAGCGAAGACGAATAAGTTCGATGCTGAACTCACGAAGCTCCTACTAAATTGCCTGCTGAAAGTTAGCTATTCTGTTCTATACCAGTCGGGGTCCTGCGAGATGCTGGGAGATTTCGTATTACAAATGCATCGAGACCGTAGACGGACCCTTCCATCCTAAGTCATCCTCTATTGAAGCTCATCTTGTTACCTCAACATTAATTTAGAGGAACACACTATTGCCGTAACTATCAAGATATCCTGGCTGGAAACCTGTTTTCTGAGAGGACATTAGCATTTATATGATGAGTGCTAATAAGTATTAAATTTTGTTAATTGCTTGTGGACTGAAGTTTCAGAGGGCCTGTCGAACTTGTTATAAATCTATGAAATATATTACAATGTAAAAAAAGATAGGGGAGCCTAGGTATCTCATATTTTACGAATTTACTCGCCCACCATTTGCTGTATAGTACGCCTTACAACATCACGTACCATGCCTCATATCTTTTGATGTTTGTGGTATTCTTCTTACTTACGTTTCGGCAGACATTTTGTGATCCAAGCATTATTTCCGTTACCCACCTTGCTTGATACGTCTAATCGCATCACGACATTTCTCGTGGTTGCCTGAGTCTTCCTTCACCGTAGTTCTCGATTTTCCTGCGCAATTAAATATTAAACTATTACATTTCAATACATTTATTACAAATGCATAAAAAATGTATTTCCTTACTTTCGCGCTTTAGTATACAAGTAAAATAGTTTCTGACGCTTTCCTTGTTACATTTATCGCTTCGCTTTTTTGTATATGTGCAGAAATAAAAGTTTTATGCCAGTATTCATTCTCGTTTATTGCCGCTTATCAGCGCTGATTCGCCGACGCCAGCAACCAGTGTTCTACGCGACCGTATCTTTAAAGCTTGAGTCGAAAATGTTGGAGTTTATTGAAATTTTTAGCTGTTATAAATTCTTATAATTAGAAAAAAACACGCAAGTAACATAAAGACACAGAAGGAAAATAAGAAATGGATGAACAAGATGGAAACAAAATTAAAGGTATGGTACTCTGCTAAGTTAGAGAAGGAATATGCTAAAGAGGCTGCCGGAAAATGGACAATGGTAGTTTATGTTTAATTCAAAACGGTGCATTGTGCTCTCTTATTTGTGATATGTTGTTTGTTACTGGACTATCTCCCAGTTTGAATTAGTAAAACTTCTGGGAAGCTGTACGGACATAATCCACTAGTAGCGTAAAGTTGTTGCGATGTGAAATTTATTCTCAAATGCTGTTACAAAGACACCTCTCCTGTTCAACTGATAAAACGTTTAAGAAACACTGAACCAGGGAAATACTTAGTTACCTAAACGTGAGCAGAATACGCTTGTACAATATGTGTTGCATGTTTGTGGACGCAACTTCAGTGCTAATTAGACAACATGAATGTAAATTAAACAATGCCTCTTTGTTCATGTATGCCTAAAGCTGCTCTTTCAGCTGCTAAATGAGGACAGTATATTTGGTTTCAACTGACTCACTTCTATCCGTTGTTTTTATTAGTTACCACGTACTTTTTTCAAAGAATATATTTTTGTACATAAAAAATTCAACAATAGCTTGAGCATGGTCAATTACCTAATTAATTCTGGGACTGGATACATCGTGAGCTTTGAGGGGAAAGAGCTTTTTTCTTTATTTATATCCACTTAAGGAGAAAAATGTTTTATCGATCGAATCAGAGATAAAACTCATTGTGAATGCTACGTAAAAATTCTCTCCATCGTTTCTAACAATTTTGTTTTGTTGGTTTACGCCGCTCTCCCTTTATATTTGACGTAAAATCGACACCAACAATGCATGTTAAATTTCCAGTCGCTATTCTCTGTACTGAAAATGGAAGACAATTTTGCCTACGTTTTACTGTACAAAACCGCAATTCGCACCACTGGCTTTATCGAGTTTTATTTAATTTAACAGCCGTAAGTCTACTACTAATTAAAAACAGAGTTTATAAATTGTGCGACGAAAATTACACTAGACTTTTAATATCAGCTTAATTAAAGTAAGTCTGTGAGGTCTACCGTTTTAATTTCTTCGTAAATTTATTATTTTATCATTTTTCCCACTAATGCCGCTTTAAAACTCTATTGGCTTATTGGCTAGGATAATTATCACAATTCATGAAACTGGTTGCTATAATTGCACTTATTAAAACAATTCTCTGAAAATTTTATATAGACACCTACCGAAGAACAAAATAGAATTCAGTGGAATCGAATGGCATGGGATTGTATGGAATGGGATGGGATAAGATCCTGTGGGATAGGATGACACAGATACAGATACAACAAAATCATTGAAATAATTCATGAATGAACAAATCAGACAGCACGTGAAACTAAATAATATATTACTTATTAACCAGTCTAGCTCTCGTAAGCCATATAGCATAATCAGTGCACTGCTTGATGTAGTCGACAATGTCGTACGATCATCGAACACCAATGAGGCTACAGTTTTCGTGTTAGATTACAGCAAGGCGTTTGATCGTATAGATCATCGACTACTTCTGGCAGTTTTACATTATTTTGGATTCTGTCCTAGATCTATAGAATACATATAACTGGCAGATACCAGAGAGTTACCATTAAAGGAAAAAATTTAAACATACTACCTATAAATCAAGGTGCGGCGCAAGGTTCAACACTGGGGCCTCTTATGATTACGTTGTATACAGCTGAATTTTAAAATGTTCTTAAAAACTGTAAGTCACATTTTTCTGCTAATGATACTCAGCTCTACTATTCTTTTAAAGAGACTAATATTGAAAATGCCTGTAGACTTATTAACCATGACATAACACCTCTTATTAAAATATATAATACTTTCCATAAATGCAACAAAATCCAAAGTAATGTTATTTGGAAGGAGAGACACCAGAGGTAAGTGTGTGGAAAACGTCAACATACAAATTAACAATGTGCATCTTGAGCTCATAAATATGTCAAAGAATTTAGGTTTATATATTGATTCAGGTCTAAAATTTACTTCTAAGCATACTGTTATTACGAAATCTCTTGCTAACTTAAAGTTAATTTATGCAAGAAAAGAGATTCTGACAAAAAAAAACAATTTTATGTAAAGCTTTAGTCTTATCTCATATAAACTATTCTTCAGTTGAGTATTTCCCTTTCTTACGCCAAGTTGACGCCCATCGATTACAACGATTACAAAATAGTTGTGACAGACTAATTTGTGATATAAAAAAGGATGATCCTTGAGTTTGAAAGAAATTGGCCGGCTTAATATTAAGAACAGAAATATTCTCCACAGCTGATCATTATTTCACAATATAATATTTACTAACACACCTCCTTATTTGTATAATAAAATTAAATATATAACAGACGTACATAACTTAAATATAAGACACAAATCAACTATCACCATCCCAAGACATAAACTGACGAATTTCGTTGCGAATTCTCATATCGTATGGCTTCTACTTACAATAGCATCCCTGTAGATCTGAATGTACGCTGCGTAGAACGCAGTAAAGGCATTCTCCGATAGTCAATTAAAAATTGCACTAAATTTGCAATTCTGTGAAGTGATCCAGATGAGTTATGAAATAATCGAATGGGACGTTTTAAGCTAATAAAAAACGAACCGAAATTTTCATTGTAGTATGTTACTGTCATTCCTAAAACCATTATATCAAGTTCAAAATGTACAGACATATCTTTTTGGGTAATCCAAATCCTCTTCAGTAGTTGACTGTCACAAGCTTCTCTCGCTCTTCTCTGGAGTTGGAAAAACACGCTCTCGAGGTGTGTTCCTTTAACCATGTGTGGTTAAGTGACCTAAGTCGCATTATATACATTTTATCATTTATTTTATGTATAACTAATTGCTGCACTTTAAAAAATCGATCAATATTGAATATTACTGAATTCGAGTCTCTAATTTGACTACTTACTTTAAATTCTACGACCTCTGTTTGATTCTGTGAAGCAAGGCGACAAACGAATTTAAAAAGAATCTCATACGATTCTTTAACGTCATAAAATTCAGAAGGCCGATTTTTTACAGAGTTCGACAGGGTTATATTCTCTTTGAGGAAGTGTCAAAACAGTATTAATTTTAAGTTAGTAATATTACTGTTTTCTTATTTTGCATGAAAATGGCATACAGTCCCTGTTAGAAATATATTTAGAAAGTATCGTTATTTTCTATTTTAAGTTAAAACTCTTTCACAAAGAAACGAGATGCAAGAGAATGTTTTCTGAGTTGAGCGTATATAAAAATTTATGGAAGTATGAATATATATTTCTGAAGTATAAAAGGTATATTGCTTTCAAATACTGGAAATTCTATATAAACCAGCCAAGCAATAACATACACCATTGAAAATTTTCAATATCACATCAAAGATGCTTTGTAAACCTTGTTCGGCAAGCGTCAATTAAAGTGCTCTCTATTATGACGCAAAATATACTACAGCGTGTTAGTTATCTGGTACATAATAAAATGATTAACAATGACCACAGAGAATTTCTGTTATCTTAGTACCATTGTACTATTTTATAAGTAAACCACTAACCAGATGGAAGTAGCTTCCACAAACACCAAAACACTTGAATTTTACACTCGACTCCTCTATCGTCAACCATATTGACATTATCAGGAGATGTTTGCACTACTAAAGTACAACTGAGAATGTTTTCTTTACTCAAATAGTGTCATGATCGAACGAGTTCAACCAATCTTGTCATCTCTTCTATTTACCTCGATTCGATGCGGCATATTTTAAAATGATTTTTGAATCTCCAGGGTATTTCAGATAGTGCTGGCAAGCTGAAACTTGGATTCTTTAAATGGAACATTCAACATCTTTTATAAGTTTCATATTTGATTCTAAATTCTCTATCCAGGCATACAACGTGCGTAATACTTCAAATTTTTTGGCCTATAATTACAGACGCAACCTGTTAAATGACTCCATAAAAGTCGAGGGGTGAAAGGTCAGGAGATGTACCTGGCCATTCGATTGACCCGTTTCTACCTGTCCATTGACTTGGAAACACCTCACTCAAGTACTTTCTTACATTAACGCCACAATGTGGAGGAGCACCACCTTGCTGAAACCACACGCCTTCGGATACTGGTAAATCATCAACCGAAGAAATTGCAGCGATTGAGGGAACTATTTGGGTTTGCAATACGTTCAGGTAAATTACGGATGTTAAATTACCCTCTATAAAAAATGGTCCAAAAAACGATGTCCACTCATAACCAACTACAAATTAGTTTGGAGGAACTGAAATATAGAATACCTACGGGTGGAGATTGGTCCAATATCCCTAACAGTATTCCGTAGCTGTTTATGACGCTTCAGGACATTCTAACATATTTCATCAAAAGAAATTTTTGAAAAATTTTTCCCATTAACATACTTCGACTTCATTACGTAGATGTGGAAGTAAAATAAATGAAAGACTTTATCTTCATATGACATACAATGGCTTTCCTCATTAAATGCTGAAATGTGTATTTTTCTTGATGCAGTTAATAGATAGTGTTTGTGTCTCACTTGCATTATTATACTTTATTTTGTGTAATTTATTTTTCATTTAATAAACCCATGTGGTTATAGGCAACACAACTAACGAGGTAATGTGTTGCTAGTTAAATGAATCATTTATATTTATTAGGGTGTAAAAAAGGAGAAGCAAGAAAATGCACTGTAGATAGACAGACATATAGTTGGATTAGGAATTAGATGGAGAGACCTGGAACTGGTTTATTTTTTAAACACATTCGGTGAAGAGATGGGGGGTGAAAAGGGGTAAATAAGGGAAAATGAGCAAAGCAAGCTGGCAAGAGTAGAGAAACTTGATATTCAGTGTATATACTAGAAGCCAAGGCTTCAAATTTTTTTACATTATTTTACATCCTCCTACCACCCCCACTTCATTATTAAATGGGTTAATAAAATAAAATTGAGATATTTACACCAAATCCAAGTTAAACACGATATGGCTTGTTTTGCTAGGTATCAACACAAAGTTTGGTGTATTTCATATAATATGTAAATACATCTGCCCCAAGTATTATTAAAATTCTATGATCAATTATTTCTACACAGTAGAGTGCAATTATAGTCAAGACGTTTTCCTAAAAATAAATAGATAATCTGGTTGTGAAAGTAGTGACTCCTTAGGCAGCGCTATTTTAAAATTAATCGAAAATATTTTTTTAAGTTCATTTTGATTTTAGATTTAATCTAATCTAATATAATCTAATCTAATACTTGCATTGTGACATACTTATGCGGAATAAGTATTGCCTCCTCCTAGTTCAATCCTTAAAATCCCATACCTTATTTCTTTACATCTCCCGGCAATTGTGTAATGTTCCGTTCACAAGGAATCAATTGGTAAGTTTTTTTTTTAGATTCTAGCATTTCTAATTAAATTTTTAGAAATAGAATTTACAGTCCAAATTGATAGTAATTTTAGCCTTATACCAAACAGCTAGTGAATATTTAAACATTGAAAATAATGATACCGCTTTCTTGTGTCAGTATTTCCTGAAATGTGAATTTGGTAAACGTTGCCTCTTATTCCGTAGTGACAAACTTAATTATCCTTACGCCGAATTACTAGTTACTCAATGAAGGAAAGCTCGTTGAAAATATTTCACTTGAAGTTCAACTAAAGCGAAGCTGATGCACTTGAATGAATTCGGAATTGTTTAGCAGTGCAATTAGAAATATGATACGTTTGTGCTGTTTATTTCGAGAGAAAGGTATTAAGCAATACAGTCTCTGCCTGCTTGAAATCTATTGTGTTTTATTTTCTAACTGGTTGAGTGAAGCGAGTTGTCTGTTTCCAGTGCGCTATAAAGGAAACAAAATTACATGAACTTATTTGGCTAAAACCGAAACAAATTAACTGCGAAACTATTCATTCAGAGGTGTTGACATCATCAGTGTGACTCTGACTATGAAGTGGTGTCGATAAACAACAGCACTAAAACTATTACTGCTAAAAACGTTCACCTGCTGCATCCAATTACCCTGAAAATATCAATTTTACTGCATTTTTGACAAAATCTGAGTCTAGTCCTCTATGCGCTGGACATAACTTGAGGAAAACAAACACCACAGATTAATAATACTCTACATTTTTCAAAAATGTCTCATTTTTATAAATTGAAAACTAAAATATTTTATTAATATCACTAAAGCATCCGCCAAATTCTCAAACATGCTGGTAAGATAAAAAAATTGGTAAAGGTATTTACACAGAACTTCCCTCTTTATTTGTGCATGGCGGTCACTCTAAAAAATTATTAATTAAGAAATGACATTGAGAATAATAATCGGAATATAGTTATCACTATTATTACAAAGAAAACTTGATAACTTTTGGTGAAAAAATATACAGAGTGGTCATCCGACAGCAAACATTCAATACTAAATAACAGGTGCCAAATATGGAAGGCTTGCGCAAACACCTTTACAAATATCCACCATGGTTGAATTATTTCTGGGGACGACCATTCTATACCTTTTTCAATAAAAGTATAATAGGTGCATATACGAAATATTATTGCCATCTGTCACATTTTCAGTTCTACATTCACGCAGTGGAGTAGAAGTATAGCAGTGGTTAGAAAAAAATCTTTTTTTTATAGGTTTAGAATGTTATGAAATGTGGAAATTCTAAATTTGAGCAAACAAAATTTTTCCAGCTATTCTATAGTAGTGGTAAAAATATTTTCTTGAAATAGGTTTAGAATGTCACAAACCGTGGAAATTCTAAATTTGAGCAAAAAATTTTTTTTTCATCTATTCGTGGTAATAAAAATTTCAAAAATGTTGGTAAAAAAAGTTTTCAAATTTTTTTTCTGACGCAGGTTTAGAATGCCATGAGACGTGGAAATCTGTATTCCGTCAGTTTTTGGAATATGCATAAAACGTGGAAATTTGAAATTTGAGCGAGAAAAGAAATTTTTCCATTTCTATAGTACCTAGTGGTAAAAAAAAATGATTTTTAAAAAAAATATATAATTTTTGTTTATTTATAGGTTTAGAATGCCATGAAACGCAAGAATTTTAAATTTGAGCAAAATAATTTTCAATCCATCTGTTCTAGTGGTAAAAATTTTTCCAAAAATGTTGGTAAAAAAAATTCAATCTATTCTATGGTTGTGGTAAAAAGATCAATTTAATAAAAAAAATGTTTATTTTTTTTTTTAAATAGGTTTAAAATGCCATGAAACGTGGAAATTTTAAATTTGAGCAAAACATTTTTTTTCATCTATTCGTGGTAAAAAAAAATTCAAAAATGGTAAAAAAGTTTTCAAATTTTTTTTCTGACACAGGTTTAGAATGCCATGAGACGTGGAAATTTTAAATTTGAGCAAAAAAAATTATTTTCATTACTTATTCCCTTTAGACGGTCCACCCTGTATATTTTCCAGTGAAAGTTTAACCATTTTTTCGCTGACAATAGGATCAGCTACCTACCAAATTTGACTGTTCTCCATCAAATAGTTTTTTTAGTTAATGCACCAACAGACAGACAGACAGACAGACAGAGTGGCGGAATTGAAAACCTATATTTTCGTAATCTACACGATCTGAAACGTATAAATCCGAAAACATCTCGGAGGGTGATTTTGTAATTTAATCACTGAACAAAAATATTTTTTTCCTTTTTAGTACAATTCAGTTAGTAAAAGAAAACCATTGTTTTAAAAAAAAATGATTTTTTACCTTTTAGTTTCTTGTCTGCCTCATTCTTTTTTCAAACGCCAACATTTCGTTTACTCTTGTCAAACTCTCTCATTTGAACCCATGTCAAGGGGGTTGTAAAAAACTAGGTGATCCGCCATTTTCTGCCGGCCCCCATATTGGATTTAGAATGACGTTACATAGCTTATTGTATTCTACTTTATATACCCTTTCATTTGATACCAATATCGAAGGGGGTTGCCAAGAAAAAGGTAATTCGCCAAAAGTATTTAAGATAGACATACACTGACTTTTTTCTAGAAAATTTAATTTTCTATAAAATTGTTTACATCCATTTTCTTCGTAACTCTAACGGTGGTGGCAGCGTTTCGAGTGCCGGCGCGGCGTCCAATTTTTCGGAGACTCGCTCTTTGAAAAACAGTCACTGAAGAAACCGTGGTGGAAAGACAATTTCTCCAAAAGTGGAAGTCAAACATTCGACAGTGTTGTACTTCTCTATCTTCGCCGTACAGCTACACTAAAATGAAACGGAAGGAGGTACACAGTTTAATGACGTTGTAATTGCCCGCATGCCGATAGTGTAGAAGAAAGGGATTCTTTTACAACTTAGAATACTATAAGTTTGGTATGATCTTTACTAAAGTTCCCGGTGGCCTTGTAAATGCATATTTATCTATAATTTACCAGGTTTATGGTAAACTTATAGAACATTCTCTTCTCTAAAGAGGTATTTATCTTACCAGGAAGTCGCCTAAATGTCCCGTGACTAAGATCATATGCAAATTTGCAGACGTAGTGCGACGTGCATTAGTCTTTTTGTGTAATGATAATAATGATGCTTGTTGCTGATGTGTTGAAGCTGTGAAATTACCATTATAGATTCTATAAAACAAGTACATGATGACTAGTTCTGAAAATACGATATGTGTATGTATGTATATACCTTACATTTCATTCTTCGTCCAAAATATTAAAAGAGTTATTATGATATTTTAAAACTGTAAATTGAAATATTTCCTCTAAACATTGAACTCATCCTATGTTGAAACAACTGTACTAAATATATAGAAATTCTTTTCCATATCCTCATGTTTGAGTAAACAGGATTTATTGGATATCTCAATTATATTTTATTAAGCCTTCTAATATTGGAGTGGAGGGGGATGAAAAATATTTTAAAAAATCTGAGTCCTCGGATTCTAGTATATACTGGGTGGGCATGAGTCAATGTGCGCCCCCAATATTTCGGTTGTTTTTGTATTTAAAAATTTGGTTTTTGGTACACATAAATTAGATAATAAGAAGCCACTTTTAGACTAACAGGAATGGACATTTTTTCTTAAATGGAATGACTATATTTTTTTATGGTTTCTCATTAAGCTTAAATTTCAGATGTAAAAAAATTCCAAAAATTAAGTGAGATACGAACAATTTTTTAATTTATTCAAAATGGCCGCGTCAGATGAATGCGATGTAAGAAAATTACTAAGTAGGTTATGGAAATTGTTAATAAGGTTGTAGACTTGTATGTAAAGAAGAAAATAGTTGTTTGAATTACTGATAGGTACCAGTATTTTTAGTTTCTTTTTTCAAAAATACGGAACTTTAATTTCATTTTCATTTCCGTAGGGGTCCTATGAATTTTCTTTTAATGGAACTCTGCTGTTTCTTTTATTAATCAGAAATAATGATTCATAAACTATCATTTTTGCGCCATTAATCATTTCTTAACGATATCCTTCGTAATAATAGAAGTATTCGTAAAAAGTAAGCGCCAACAAATCATTTTAATAAGGTACCTATCTACCTCTCTATCTACATTTAGATCCAAAATTGCAGATAGCCATGAAAATGACAGACATTCGCAACAATTGAATTAGTCTTGACTTACTCACTTATTTTCTGAAGCAAGTGTATTAAAGTTGTCATAAACAAGAAAATTAATATAAAATGGCTGAAAATTATTCAAGAGATGAAAAAGTTGACATGATCATTATTTAACTAAAGCCCAAAGTCTGTATGGACGGAGATATGTAGAAATTGAAGAAAGATTTATTGTGGACGAAGAAACTGAAATTAATGTATTAGATTTAGTGAATGCTGACCCAACCATTTCGATAAGACAAATTGAACATGAATTACCAGTTTCCAAAGAATCAGCCAGAAAAATTTTAAAGAAACACGGCTATCGTTCTTATAAATATCAATTGCATCAATTTTTGTATGAGAATGATTATAATTGGTTACAGTTACGCCAATTAAGAAATGAGAATTTTATCAAAAACATTTTGTTCACTGATGATTCGAGATTAACAAACCTTGGGTTATTTAATCAAAACAACACTCGATATTGGGCAACTAATAATCCTCACATTATAAGACAGGGGCGGTTTCAGGAGCGGTTTGGCTTTAACGTTTGGTTAGGCGTACTAGGCGACCATGTCTTAGGTCCAATAATTTTTAACGAAACTCTAACTGGACTAAGATATCTAGAATTTCTCCAAAATATAATAGTTCCACAGATTAATCAAATTTCCAATACCAATATTGACGAGGTTTACTTCCAACAAGACGGGGCTGGACCACACAATGCTAATATCGTTAGGCATTACTTAAATCAATTATTTACAGATCGTTGGATTGGGACCCATGGTCCAGTCAGGTGACCTTCAAGGTCGCCTGACTTAACCCCACTAGATTTTTTTTATTTGAGCGCGTTTGAAAAATAGAGTCTACATGACTGCTCCAACCACAAGGCAAGATCTGGAAGAAAGAGTTCGACACGAAATTGCACAAATAACACCTCAACAATTACAGAATGTTAGACGTGTAACGATAAGTCGCGCTATTCTGTGTATTAATCATAAAGGTGAACAGTTTGAACAATTTTTATAATGGTTTATTATAATTTAGGTTTTAAACAATTTTGTTATTCTTGGTAATTTATTCATGGTTGTAACGTTATACGTATTAAAACTATTTCTTTAATTTGTGTTTACTTTTTAAAAATACTTCTATTATTACGAAGGATATCATTAAGAAATGATTAATGGCGAAAAAATTATAGTTTATGAATCATTATTTCTGATTAATAAAAGAAATAGCACAGTTCCATTAAAAAAATTCCATAGGACCCCTACGGAAATGAAAATGAAATTCCGTTTTTTTGAAAAATATACTAAAAATACTGGTACCTATCAGTAATTCAAACAACTATTTTCTGCTTTACAGACAAGTCCTTACTAATAATTTCCATAGCCTACTTAGTAATTTTCTTACATCGCATTCATCTGACGCGGCCATCTTAAAAAAAAATAAAAATTGTTCGTATCTCACTTATTTTTTGGAATTTTTTACATCTGAAAAACTATTGCACTTAGAAATTTATTTTAATGAGAAACCATAAAAAAATATAGGCATTTCGTTTAAGAAAAAAACGTTTGTCACTTCCGGTTCAACCGGAAGTCATATTTTCATTCGTGTTAGTCTAAAAGTAGCTTATTATTGTCTAATTTATGTGTACCAAAAACCAAATTTTTAAATACGAAAACAACCAAAATATTGGGGGCGTACATTGACTCGTGGCCACCCGGTATAATGAATCCAGCCAACTCAGTGGTGCAGTGCTAAGGGTTTGAATGCTGGCCAAGGTATGGATGGCGTTTTTCATGCGTTACCGAGATGGTAGCAGTGAGCTAGACCGCTGCTGAGTGGTACAACATGTCTAGTCGCAGTTATCTATCCTGAGTTCGAGTTTCAGCTGCGGTAGATGGCAATATCGCAGGGATTAGCGCAAAATATGATCTAGTTCTAGATTTCGTCATGATAGATATGAGTACCAAATTTTAAGTTAATATCTTAACCCGTTGCTGAGAAAACATGCGCACAAAAAGTTACAGACAGACCAACAGATAGACAGAAAAATATTTCCGCTCAAATTTAAAACTTCCACTACATGGATGAGGAAGTAAAACTAGAAAAAAACAACTTTTTAAATTTAAATTATTAATAACTTTTTTGTACTGACAAATTTTGTCCAAAATGAGCAGGGGCTCTTCCTTTAATTAATACTAATTTACTATGCAAATTTCAAGACAATCGGACTTTTTTGTTATCGTGCTTACAAAAGACACCACCACGTTGAATACTGTGGTCAGCGGTCTCTAGAATTTGTATCCACTTCAGGCATACCCCAGGGTTCAGTGTTAGGTCCTTTATTTTTCAATATTTTTATTAATGACATCACAGTAGAACTGGGTGTCAATTGTCTCTTATACGCAGACGATATGAAATTGTACAATAGAGTAAATGATGTTACTAATTGTGTCGCTCTACAAAAGGCCCTTGATAAAGTAAATGAATAGTGTAATTTGAACAAACTACAGTTGAACGCAAGGAAGTGCAATGTTCTAAATTTTACCAATAAACATCAGCTGGTCGAATTTAATTATTGTCTAGAAGATTCAGTGCTTACACGTCCATCAACCTTCCGTGATCTCGGTGTAACATTTGGTAGTTAACTAAACTTTAATTGTCATATAAACACCATAACCAATGGAAGTTTTAGAACACTGGGATTTATAACATGATGTTCTCATGATTTTAAGGGCAGTAATACGCTGAAACTACTATATCAGTCTTTTGTTCGATCAAAATTAGAATATTCGTCAATTATTTGGTCTCCTCATCACAACATACATATACAAAATATATAGAGAATTCAGAGACGTTTCTTAAAGACTTTAAGTTACAAGGAGGACGGTGTCTATCCTGCTATTGGTTTTCCCCAGACTGCACTTTTAAAAAGATTTTCGCTTTCGAGTTTGGAGACTCGCCGAACTATTTCACAACAAATATTTCTTTTTAAAGTAATACATAATATAACAGATTGTAGTGCAATCTTAAGTTTACTAAATTTTCGAACACCTAGACCAGGTTCCAGACAAAACCCTTTTTTCTATCTGCCGACCCACTGAACTAACGTACAGAAAATTTCGCCATCGTACAAAATGTGTGAGAACTATAATAGTCTTCAAGACCAGTTTGATATATTCCACTGCAATGTAGCTGAGATAAAGAGATTAACTATATAGATTAAAACACGTTACCACATTTGTGTTTATATTCTTTTAATATTTTTTAATATATCTGTATGTACTTATCATCTCCTGCCCTGTAATTGAAATGCACTGTTGGGCAGTGCATTGTTAAATAAATAAATAAATAAATAAATAAATAAATAAGTAAATAAATAAATAAATAAATAAATAAATAAATAAATAAATAAATAAATAAATAAATAAATATTCAATCACCAACACAGTGATATGAATTTTTTTTCTCTATGATTTATTTGCTTGCCCGGCTCAGAATCCAATAGTCGCGGATTTGAACCATAGATAGATTTGATGTAGCTTTTTACTTATTTATTTTACACTGAGGAGTGATTCATCAACTAAACCCGCATCTTAAAATTTAAAATGTCTAAATCCACCACTAATTATAAATAGCTCAGTAAATCGGCGAAAAGTGTAATATTTTGAGTCTAGGTTTTATTAAAAGAGTACACCTCTCAGTCAAATACAAAAGTCGGTATTCACCATGCTTTCGATAAAAAAAACAAGCTAACCAAAAATATCTTCGAAGAGTATAATAATGTTAGTTTGTATTAGCAAGTGACGGTCTTGTCTAACTGCAAGATGAATGAAAGCCGCCAATGCTTGGTCCATAATCTTATCGCATTTGTGACAAATTTATTGCTGTTAAGTTGATAAGCATTGGGGACTTTTGCCTAATTAGCCCAGGGTTGCAATGTAACAATATTATATAATACAGATATACATTTAAAGAATTTAAATAACTAATAATTTTTTTATTTATTTATCGATTTCGTCCAAAAGCAATAGGGCTCTTTCACTAGCTAACAATAACGTACTGTCAAAATATCACTAAAACGCGACTTTTCTTCTTAAGGTGGTATTCCTTAGAAAGAGACATGCGATAGGGAAATATTTATTATTTTTGGCCATAACTTTCTTTTCTTAGTACGAATATTAAAAAAACTATAAGAGTACCTAAGTAGAACCATAACAAGATTGTTACTAAGAATTGTCACTCAATAATTACAGTGGATTGCAAAACAACTAGACCTAAATTTTAAAAATTGTTAATCTTCCTATTTCGTACTTTTAAATCTAGCTATTTTGCAAACCACTCAAATTATTGAGTGAAAATTCATAGTAATAGTCTTGTTATGGTTCTACTTAGGTACTCTTATAGTTTTTTTTTAAATATACGTACTAAGAGGAAAAAGTCATGGGCAAATATAATAAAAAATTTCCCTATCGGATGTCTCTTTCTAGGGAATGAACATATTTTTGCATTATATTCCTCTCAAAATTATTACTACGTTGCCTATGTCACCTTTGCAAATAATAAAATTATTATTGTGAATTTCATATTTGATACATTCTCTGGTTAATATTTTTGTCTTACCATTATTACATGGTTTTTTTGTTGTTAAATAAATCTGATATACTGAGCTTGCTCTTAGTCCAACACTCTTGGAAATATATACAATTTTTGGTATAAATACATTACTTTTTTACCCTTTGAAGTGAGTAAATTAACAACTTCAACATTAGAAAATGTATTTTATTACCCCTTCTGCTACCGCACCCTTTGCAAAATTGTGTCAATAAAATTCCAATTTCAACTTCAAAGGCATAAAAAAATCATGTCTCTTTTTAACTTATTTAATACCTAATTATTATTTTACGATTTCAAGATCTAATGCCAACCACAAACTTGGGAACAAGAAAGGGAAATTCGAATTACCGTTGCTGTTTATCAGTGATCACTGACATTAAATTTTATGTTATAAGAATACCTAGAAACAGAATATGGATCAATACGCAAAATGCACCTCATTTGCTTTTCAACTGAGTTTAAAATTTTTTGAGAAGGAGGACAAGGTGAGCAAAGGATACATATATGATTAAGTTAGATCAATATTACGTCAATTGGAGGGATTATCTGATGACGGTCAAAAATGTGTACGAAACTTGTAACGAAAAATGTATGGCGACGCCGGATAAAAATAAATCCCAATCACTTGACCCTTAATATAGTTTTTTTTATTTGTCCGAAGGTGGCGAAACAATTTTCGTCTCTCTCTGTATTGAAGAGCATGCCATTGATATCTCAAGACGCCGACATGAAATACATATGAAACTTTTTCTTTATCACAAAATATGTGAAAAGAAAAAAGTAATTTTTTTTCATGCGTCGCAGTTTTCTCATTTTTTGAAAAAGAAATTATTCCAAGTTCATGCCATGCCCATATTCACAGGAAGTAAAAAGAAATTTTATTTTTTGTTTTAGATGGTCTGGAGAGAAGGAATTGTGTCAGCCAGAAACCGAAAAATTTTGGGAGGCGACTCACTTCAAGGAGCACCAACGCCACAATTCTCATTATAATCACATAAACATTTGAATTTAGTTGGTTTGATGTACAACAAATATATTTCCAAATTTTAAAAATGATTGTTTTCCCCATAAAAATTTATAAAAAACGCGATTTATCAGCTGTTTTAATGGGAATCCCATTAATTGTTTTACTATAGATATTATCACTATTCGAAAAAAAATCATAAGTGCGTCGGGTACCGCTGATATCTACAGGGTGTAATCAGTTTCATGTCATTAAAAAAAACTGATAATGGGGACCGACTAGACAAACAAAAAACCTTTATGACTTTTCCCTCTAGGGGCACTTTGAAAAAACTGATCTAGGTTAACATATTTAATATTATGGTAGACAACTATTGAGAACCACTGCTTTTCTTGGTCGATGGACTTGTACTTCCCAGTTATACAACTTTTAAATTGTCATAAAAAAGTGCTCGCCGGCACATGCGTGTCAAAGGATCATCGACCATGATGGACCGCCTCAACTGAACTGAGGCAAGTATAAGGAGGCAAATAATTCGTTCTCTCTTCGTGCACAATTGCAAGCAAATAATGGCCATAGAGGTTTAAACAGAGCATTTCTTTACACGTGTGTTTTTTAATTTGAAACAAAATATTGGATTGTTTATAATTTAGAAAGTTCAAATGTGCTTTATTAACATTTGTAACATAAATTAGTGTCCTGGGTTAAAAGCTTACTACCTACCTAAATGATTCAAAATCTCTGCATCTGTATCAATACACAGTTCGGTACGTCGAATTAAGTACATGCGCACTTCGTTCAACACTAAACACTAAACTATCAACTAACGTTGTCAATAAAGAAAAATAAAATAAAAACTTGGTACAAAAGTCAAAAAGGAATACAAAAAGAACGAACAAGTAAGTTGTGTCTGTACGTAATCAAGAATTTGACAACTTGAACGGTAAGTCAATAAAATAAATCTCAACTATAAATACACAATGACGCGAAATTAAAAAATAACAAAAGCAACGAACGGCGGGTTGGACGTGTGCACATAACGAAACACCGACAGTAACTAACATATTGCACAAGGGAGAGTTAGAGTATAGTTTTCTTCAGATCAGATCTAGATCTAAACCTACCTCAATATTCCAGCAATTCTCAAAAAATTTTATTGAAAATTAACGAAATTTTTGTTTATTTTTTTTTCTCCAAAACTATGAGCTTTAGACCCCATGTTATATAAGGTTTTTTTGTTTGTCTTGTCGTTCCCTACCACCAGTTTTTTTAATGACATGAAACTAATTACACCCTGTATATCCACAGATAGAAACTGACTCTACGTAACGTAGGTACATTGTTTTTGTGCATTATGTTGAGAGTCGTTCATTCTAGCTCCAGGGATGTCGTAACGTAACATGGTTGGGCTTATTTTCTTCCTAAATACTGTTTCTTTTCTAAAACTCCTTGTGCCTAGGCTAATACATACATGCATATGGATATCTTTTATTCGATATTTGAGTTAGCATTATATGAAGCGGATTTCTGCAAAACCATTTTTTCCATGATGATTATTAAACAACTGTATGCATTTAATGATTAAATTGAATACGTATAATAAAGTCGAGTAGCCATGTGATCGAAAATTGTACTCTAGATGTTTGCTGCTCTAGACAGAAGCTTCATAGGAATGACACCCGTAGTATCGAAACCGAAACGAAAAGCACTTAATAAATTAAACTAATCACCATGACAGAAAGCTCGACACAAATAAAAATTAGACGAGACGTTTTTCTAGTAAAGAAACTGGATTAAAAATATATATGGGAATTTAGAGTATGTATTAGTATTCGTGATAGCAACGTCTTTAAACCATCTTTGAATAAATTTTAATACAAATGAATCTCAAGTTATTTAAGACAGTGCCCTACTTAAAACCTACAGCTACCTAAGTCTTTTAGAATCACAATCAAGGACTCACGATTGGGTAGTTGTACATGAGAATACACCTTCAGTGTTTACCAAAGATCATTGCTTAAATTTAGGGTGGCACCTCGGAATTTAATATGCTTCAGTTCGCGTTAGAAAAGGATTACATAAACAAAGGTATAACATTCAGGTAGTACAACACTTTTGCAACAAATAACCAAAAACCGCTGCCTAGGGAATCACTACTTCCACATCCAAATTTACCATCCAAGTCTCTTTAAAGGAAAACATGTTGACTATATTTACACTCTGGTATGTGGAAATAATTACAGGGTTCAGACTCATATGGAAAACCTGGAGAACCTGGAAAATTCAGGGAATTTAAAAATCTTTAAGAAAAACCTGGAAATATCAGGGAATTTTATAAATTGTATAAAAAATCATGGAATTCTGCATCTCGATATGGAAAACCATAGAGTTTTTTAGAATTTTCACTGATTGGGTTCAATTCAAGGAATTATTTTATGTCAAATAAAAAATTATTTCGCTAAAAAATATATGGAAATTAATATTTTAGGTTATTGAAAACCTGGAAAACTCAGGGAATTTTTTCAGCTTTGCAAAGTCTGAACCCTGAATTAGTAATAAAAGAATATACGCCAAAAATGAAGTTTCTGGCCTCATATTAGCTTGCCTTACTTATTTTTACTATTTACTCCAACCCCCCTTAACGGAATCATCTCAATCCGATGTCATCACAATACGTATATACGCGTATAGTTGCCTTCATTCGTTTAGTGCAGGTAAAAAAAGCTGTAAAAACCAGACCATAAATTTGGCTGGTTAAGATAATTGATGTCTCACAGAGCCGTACTTAAAATGTTTGTGCACACTGATAGAAATTTAAATGTTTAGCAATGATGAATTTTGAGTCTAAATTAGAATTATTATTCTGTTATTGCTCAGTTTCGGCAATAATAATTTAATCTATTGAATTATTATTGTTCACCAGCAAGGACCACCTTGCCAAAAATGTGGGTTCAGAGTTAAGGTTATTGCTATTTATATCAATAATTCTAACTTGATCTAATTGACCTAGATTAAATAAATAAATTCAATTCTAGAAAACAAATTAACAAATATTGAATAAATAAATTCAATTCTAGAAAACAAATAAACAATTATTAAATAAATAATTCAATTGTCGAAAACAAATAAATAAGTCTCAAATAAATAATTTCGATTCTAGAGAACTTCGAGCAACTTCGAATTTTTTTGATACGTTGCAAATATTCATTCATTACACCACAGTACAATTCTGTAGCTTTCCATAATACTTGCTCTTTTATTAATAATTTTAAAGTTAAATTCTATCTTTAAACGCCACCGCCTAAGTGTTTGTTCACTAAATGACACTACACCTGTTGCTCTCAGTTCCATATGTACTGACTGTACTGTTGGTATCTCATTTTCCTTATACTTACTGTAAATTAAATCTCTTAACAACTTCACAGACGAATCTAATACTAGTGATCTTCCTTTGTCCGATTTAGCTTTTCGATTATATGGTCCTTCCTTAATTCATTTATAAATAGTTTGTTCTGGAATGTCTGTTAAGTAGGCGGTTTTTTCCACAGCGACAGTTTCTCCTTCACTTTCTATTGTATTTTTATAAACATTTAGTATTACTTTTTGGGTATGTTCACATAAACATTGTCTAGAAACTTTCTCTGTAATTTGCGAGCTGTTAATAATCCCCATACTTTCCTGTCATTCTCTGCTAGTGCTATATACGTAAAGAATCTTCCCAAGGCCTGAACATGTTCTCGATATTATTTTACCACAGCCACTTATAAACACAAAATACCCTAATAATTCATTACCCGCCAAAATATTTATAAAAACACAATTGCATAAAATACGCTAAACCACAAAGGAAAATATCATGTACCTGTTAAAGTACATTAACCCTTTTAAGCTCTCACAATCTAAATATAATGTAAATACAGATCACCAACTATGTTTATTTTATAAAGCACATACAAATATATTCTTAACTGATGCGGTTAATCTGCAATTCCGTGACACTGACAATATTAAAAGTTCGACTCTGTCGTCCCCGCTAGGTCGTAAAATATTTTCCGACGGAGGTAAATATGCACAAAATAAATAAATTAAATAATTGGAACAGGTGTGTTTTCGTCAATTTGTTACTTTAATCATTCCAGAACATACTTTATATGTTTAAAAGTGAATTATTTATTATTTGTTTGCTTATAGTAATGAAACATTTTCTTTATAGGATTTTGCAAACAGTGGAAAGAAAAGCTATCTATGAGAACTAAAGGAAAAACTATATATATAAAAATATTAATGAAATCTTTGCATTCTTTCGATAACCTGACTTCTGGTTATGCTAGCAAGTAAAATTCTGATTTGCCATTCTCATTTTAACACTAGCATCCAACCTAGTCCCCTACGGCTAAGCAGGCTAAACTAGTATCTACATGATCCCCTACGATATGTAAATTCAGTTAAAAATGAGAACAAAGGCCTGAAATTAATTTATTTACGTACCTTGTCTTTAAAAATTTTTTCATTCGAATGAATTACATTTTCATAAAATCTCATTCAGTTTCTTGGAAATGCTTAGCCTTTGAAACGTTTTTCGTCCTTATTGGGTACTCTTCAGAAAAGCCTAAAGCCACTCATAACGATGTTCCATGCAAAACTAAGACATTTTCCATGAATGGTATAAAATAATTATAATTGACATTGACTGATAAAAAACAACAGATCTTCACCTATCTATTAGTTAACTAGTATTGGAGCCTATATACTCTATGCATGTTTAAAAGTGAATTATTTATTATTTGTTTGCTTATAGTAATGAAACATTTTCTTTATAGGATTTTGCAAACAGTGGAAAGAAAAGCTATCTATGAGAACTAAAGGAAAAACTATATATATAAAAATATTAATGAAATCTTTGTAGATACTAGTTTAGCCTGCTTAGCCGTAGGGGACTAGGTTGGATGCTAGTGTTAAAATGAGAATGGCAAATCAGAATTTTACTTGCTAGCATAACCAGAAGTCAGGTTATCGAAAGAATGCAAAGATTTCATTAATATTTTTATATATATAGTTTTTCCTTTAGTTCTCATAGATAGCTTTTCTTTCCACTGTTTGCAAAATCCTATACTTTATATGTGAATAAGGATGCTCAATGTATTAAGTAGTATAATATATTTAATATTTAATATGTTATAGAGGAGTTAGCTCGAAAATCGACATTCCCTGATCTCCCCTCAATGCTGTAGTCAAGTATAAGCGACAGAGCTTTGAGGTTTTTTATGTGCATTAAATGAACGAAGACAACTATAATACTTTCATGTGATATTAAAAAATTATATTATATAATCGAAAGTTATTTTATTATTTGCATTTGTACCTTTAGCACATCTTTCATTACAAGACAAGACGTATTGATCCATGGTTTACTACAAACTAAAGCTGTTGCATTAATGTATACAGGGATGCTATTTGTAGGGTAGGTAACTATTTCATTTCTAGCGTGAATTTTCGCCACTCACATAAATTCTTCGGTTCTCACATCATAATGTTAACCTTATATCATTAATTCTAAAAACTTCGATTTGGTAGTAACCCATTTCCCGCTATTGCTTCGAATACATTCTCGCACATGCATTAAAATCAAAAGAAAATGAAAAATGAGGTCATTTATAACCACAATTCGTCTTATCACAGGAGTAAATATTCATCTGTAAGTTAAGTGGTTAAATTAATCAAAAACGTAAAATATACGGAAAATAATATCGGCAATGTCAAGCAAACCCATGTGAATTCCAAATAAATGTACACTGGAAACAGTTATTTATTACTAAAGTAACAAATAGCGCTCAGTTTATGTGTGCATTAAAAAATATGTAACATTTGTCTATAATTAATCTCAATCATTCGTATAGAGTTACTTGTTTGCGTATGATAATAATCATATTATAAAATAAAAATAATATTTATTTAGCACAAACAGCTATTCCACACCGATGTGGTATACTAAAGAATATATTTGTAGTTACCACTATCTATTAAAAAAAAATACATTTTCAATATTTAATTTAGAATATTTGTGTATTAATTATAATAGTATACCTAACTCAATATTTAACAATAAGCCTAAGGCATAAAGTAAACTAGAATGACTTATTCATGAATTTATACAAATGTCTTGTAAATAGAAAGACATTCTTCGCTTGCATATATCTATTTTGAAGATGCGATTTAGATATATGGGTATTATTAGACATATACAATATATTTGAATAATACTCGAAACGTGGTTTTATTATTGTTTTATAAATCGGTTTCTTACTGGATAAAATTACATACACGATATGCGAAGTTTTTTCAATATTTTTTTACTTGTGTAATTTATATAGTCGTTAAATGTTAATTTACAGTCTATGATAATCCTCAGATATTTCATAGTTATTACCTTTTAAGGTGTTCTTCGTTATATTTTATACAAGTATCATCAATGTTTTGATTTTTTAGCATTTACCACTAGCTCATTCGTTATAAACTGTTCATTCATTATTTCCAGTGTCCTGTTAACTTCTTAAATAACTTGCTTTAGATCAGATCCAGATAGATATATGATAGTATCATTGGCAAAGAGATGTATTTTGTATTCTTCTGAATCGATTAAGAATATATCAATAATAAATAGTGTGAAAAGCATAGGGGCCCTAGTACGCTGCCTTGTGGCACTCGGTTATTATTTAAAAGTTTTTCAGACTTAGTATTATTTATTTTAGTTTGTTGGCTCCGTCCATATATATGGGGCTTTACAAACTTTGGTTTAAATTAAAAGACTAATTCTCTAAGAGACGAGCGCTCCAAATGCGCTCTGATGTCAGGATGAAACATGATCAAATCATTAGTAGTAGCAGTGTAAACACCGCGTCCCAATACTTTTTAAATGTTTTGGTCCAAAGTGTAATAAAATTGACGACTACCGGTTGCAACTTTTTTTTATCCACCTATATGCATGGATGTCAGGGTCACACTTATTTAGGAAGATAACGAGAAGTTAGTAGCTAAAGAAAACTTTGGTGTGCCATCCTTTACCTCGTCGTGAGCCCCTGACAGACTGACACAAAGAGTAGCTTCTCGATCGTTGACCTACGTCATTCGCTGTCAGCAAAATTTAACTACTATTTAACAGTTCAGACTACTCTGTATCTAGTTATATTAGTCTGTCATTTCCTAGACGGTGGCACAGATTTTTATACTATAGCTAGAGTATGAGCTGGCCAGAGAAAGCGCGTGTAAGGCCCTAATAGGACTCAAATTCTTTTGCGATGAAGCCAAGCCATGCATACGAGCACCCATTGATAAATGGGTGTAAACTAAATCTATAGAATGGTCGAGAAGTTTCCTACGACAGATGCAGTTTATTAAAGAACGATCGGCCAAATTTATGGAAGAGTAATAATATATCACAATAAAAGGTCCTTTAGAGTAATAGTGGATCTTCTAACCGAACACTGACGAGTTAACAGACATATGGATTTAATGGGTCTGGCAGATCAGCACGCAGATTCTGCCAAGAGGCAAAGAAAACCTCAGTCTATGTACTGTGTCATTGTGAAGGCCTAGCTAGACTCAGGTTCCAACTACTTGCTGAGGAAGACAAGGGACTGATAGCTATACCAAGGGGCTCTAATAAAGGCTGTGGAGTCTGGTACAAAGGATAAAGTTGGATAAGAAGCTCTAGAAAAAACTGGAATAGGAGAGCCATAATAGATCCACAGAGGTCGCGGTGGTCAAAGTCAATTAGCCAGCTCCTCCCTAGTAATCTAATCTCATTTCTAAGACATCACTAACCTTTACCGATGGAATCAAGGAAAATTTGTACTTTGCATATGCTATACTTTGATATATTTTCGGTTATTAAAGTATACATGTCAGCTGTCTCCTCCCCAGGGATGCTTGCAATAGCGAAATTATAGTAAAGTGTCGGGGATGGAGTACGCTGCTTTCACGAAATGTTAAAACATGACATTTTTCGTCCACCCCTACTGGGTACAATTTTTTAATTCGCCCGGGAAATTTACGATACCGAAAAATGCTGTTGCCGATTTTTTGATATCGACATCGCGCAACTTTCCCGCTAACGTATCTATTTAGTCACAAACGTTTAAAAATGTCACATTTTGCCTTCTCCGATGGTGTTAATTAAATTTTCAAATTCATCGCGTTAAGCGATGACTCCAAAGTTGACTCATCGCTTCGAATCCTACTCAGGCATACTATTTTAAATATTTTTTGAATTTTTGGCAGATTTTTCTTATTCTAAAATAGTCAAAAATCCAACACCTGCATTTAGAAGCGAAATAGGTCAGTTTTAAACATATTTTTCTACACGAAGATTTTCATCAGTTATGACACTTTTTGTGTTCGAATGAGCGTAAATGTGCTTCGTACGCTGTTCACGTTCTGACAAATACATATCGCTTCTCAATCATATAGGTATATACGAAAACTGTCCCATCTGCAAAAAATTCACAAAAATATTTCGTTTGCAAGATTTTCCGATCTGTAAATAAGGTGTGATGAATGATTTTTTATTCTTCGGAGTCATTTGCAAATAATATGTTTTTCTTTCTTTCCTTGAATTTGCATGTTATTTGGTTGCAATAAGTCACGATTGTATGGTGTTATTTACCTAGCGTGTACTGATGATGACCAAGGAGTCAGAAACTACGCAGTATACAGATGAATAATTTTCACCGAACAGGATAAATTTCTTGCTGGACTTATTGCGGCCAAATTGTCTTTTATTGCACATTTAAAAATCAAATGCATTGTTCAACGCATTCATCCATAATGCATCATTATCTAAATGTGTTTTTAAAAACTATCAGCAGTAGTTATATAAGGTTTCCTTATATTTATAATAAAGATGCTAAAATCGGGGGATATAGATAAGAAAATCGCTGCATGGATACAGCTGCTACAGCAATTCGATTAGTCGTAATACGTAATTTTGGCAATAAAGCAATCAGTAATGTTGTACCTCCCTTACCTTGTACTAATTCCCATATCCATAAAACATGGTTTATACCCCTATAACGGAGCTCAATTTGAAATTCGATCGTAAAGTTTAAGTAATACCAATTCGAACGCAGTAACATGCACATCAAAATTTAAATTCGGTTTAAACCCTAAGGATGAACATATTAAGATTGGGAATACAAGTGTTTATCCAATTTTCCAAATTAATGAACTGAACTGAACTCAGCAGCTAATTGAATTAATACAGTAGTAGGGATTTATTGCATAATAATACTCAATGAACAAGCAGTGTGAGATAGCTGGATTAAACAGTTTAATTTTTATTTAGAACGTAAGTCCAACGACTGTATCCGGTGTGATTATAAGCATAATCAATTTTACTGGTTACAAGAATAAGAAAATATTTTTTTACAAGTAAAACAACAGAGAATTCAGTTTCTAACGTTGATAGTCACATGGACAATACACTCAAATATTTACATGTAATTCAAAATTTTGTAACGTCTTTAAGTGAACTAAATACAAGAGCACACATATTTAACCAATTCATTTCAGTAATATTTATTTACTTCTCTTACTTACTTCTCGCTTTTCGACCATAATATGTTTCTCAGAGATTTGTATTCGGTACCATGGTTCTTTCTTCATGGATAACTTTTGTTAACAATAACTTAAATATTCTGTTTGACACTCATGCGCCATTAAAACAATTTAGAATATCAAAGGAGAAAAAATCGTGAATAACCGATAATATTAAATTCATGATAAAACTCAAAGACAACGCCTTTAAAAAATTCAAAAAAAGCAAGAATCCAGGACACTGGGATTATTACAAATCTTTGAGAAATTTAGTTACAAGTAGTATAAATAGAGAGAGGAAAGCGTACTTGGATTATCAGATTTCAACTTGCGGTAGGTCAGGTCAAATTTGGAAGGATATTTATAAACTGAAAATAATAAATAAAACAAAAAAATAATGATATTCCAGATAACTTACAAGATGAAAATCGAATAAACCACTACTTTTTAAACTGGTGTTCAGATAATAATTTTTCAATTAGCGCAGAACTCCTTAATTATTAAATAAATAAAAAGAAAACATACTTTACCCAGCTATTTACATTCAAAGAGATAAAAGAATCGGACGTAGAGAAAATTATAAGCAATATCAAAACAAATGCCACTGGATAATATAAACATAAAACTCGAAAAATTATGCTGCCCTCATTTGATACTCTGTATCACACACATTGTAAACTTTTGTTTAAAAAATAGCGTTTTCCCTGAAATATGGAAGAAAGCATTGGTAACACCACTTCCTAAAGTAACAGATCCTAAAGAACTAAAGGATCTTCGCCCCATAAGTATACTGTGCACTAAGTCCAACATTTTAGAAAGAATTATGGAAAATCAAATTAAAGATTTTTTAAAAGAACATGATATTTTACCCGTAACGCAATCTGGCTTTTGATCCGGACACAGCTGCAATACTAGACTTTTTGACATGACAGATGATATATTTAGAGCTACAGATGATGGCAACTTAACTGCACTGATTCTTTTAGATTTTTCCAAAGCTTTCGATACCATTAATCACAAAATATTGCTTTCAATTCTTTCATTTGTTGAATTTTATATCAAAGCTATCAAATTGATAGAAAAATATCTTTTAAATAGATCACAAATAGTTACTTATGAAAGAAGATCCTCTAATTCCTTAAATGTAAAGCAAGGAGTTCCACAAGGGTCTATATTAGGTCCATTATTATTCTCGATATACACTTGAAATATTAATTCATGTTTAAATCATTGTAAATTTCGTATGTATGCCGACGATACTCAAATTTATATTAATTTTTCACACAATCATTCAATGAAGCTGACTAATATAAATTCAGATTTAGCGAACGTTGTGGAATTCTCTAAAAGACATGCACTTAAAATCAATTCTTCAAAATCATATTTCATCTTACTCGGGAAGAAGTTCATAAGGGAAACAGTTACTCAGGAATTCTCAGTAAAAGTTGGAGATGAGGTTCTATTACAATGCAATGTATGTAAATATTTAGGTGTTTTATTGGACAGGGATTTACGTTTCGAACATATAGCACGATCCATACAAAAAGCTTTCTGCAAATTAAATTTTTTGTATGCAAATAGGTATTGTCTTAGCAGAGATTTAAAAATATTGCTGTGTGATTCTTTAGTATTATCGTGTTTCAATTATTGCGCTTCTTTATATGACTCTTGCATAACGAAATCTGTTAAATCACGTATACAGAAGGTGCAAAATTCATGTCTTAGTTTTATTTTTGGTATACGTAGAAGACAACCGATATCAAACACTCTTTAAACTGCTGGGTGGCTCAACATGTCTAATAGACGTAAATTACACACATCTGCTTTATATCATAAAATTGTAAAGCTAGAAACTCCACCTTACATGTTTAAAAACATTTGCTTTAAGGGAACTGCCCATAGAGTTAACATTCGTTCAAAAAATTTATTAACAATTCTTTTCATAAGTCGTCATTTTTTAAACGATCATGTGCGTACAATATCACAAAATATTATAACGTCACAATTCCAGAAAAGCTAAAAACACTATCGATACCAAGTTTCAAAAGGACTTTTAGAAGCATCCTATTTAATTCGCAATTTTATTTTAATTTAAAATAGGATATTAATGTATTATCTTCAGGTAAATATCATGTATATTGAAATTATTTTTTTGGTAACGTATCAAAATTAAATTAGTTACATTATATCCATTTTATTAGGGCTAAATGGAAGAACAGACGACTATTAGTCGAACTGAATTTATGACCATTTGTCCATTAATTGTTATACAAATTTACACTTTATTTTTGAAAAAATCGATTTATTTTAATACTGTAAATAATATGTGTTTTTATTGGAAAATAAATGTACCTATTATTATTATTATTTACATATATAAAGCAGTATGTTGTGAAAAGTCGAAACTTTAAATGCTCTCTTAAAGTGGCTAAAATCCAAAACTGAGAAAAATTAATTAAAAAGGAGAGTTAACTGTCTCCCCGTCCAGTTCTTCAATTGCCGAGGCGTGTTGCGTCGAGGATGTCAGGCTAGTTCGGGACCAGGTGCCAAGAAACAACGTTATTTTTTTTTAATTGAATGACAGCTTATGTGATTTATGTAAATTGTAATTTCTCTCTTATACAGATATAAAACAGTAATTCGATCATTAATAGTTTTAACGCTAATTTTATAAGATATCCGTGCGGTTTATTAATTGCCACCTCATTAAGGATTTTAAGTTTTCCTAGTTTTATCACGAGTGACCAATTTAAAACAAAGGTTCAAAATCACGTGTTTTAATTAATGGCATTAATTTTCACTCGGCAACGTCGGTTTTTGGTTAGTTATTTCATGCATATCAACTACGGTAAAAGAATTACGAGCTCTAAGTTTAATAAAGCTAGTATATCTGGGTAATATGAGGTATTTAGCAGACAGAAAAAATTGCAATTATAATAGCAATCCTGCAGATTGGGTCCTATAATTATTGCTGAAACGTCCCTTGCGTATTCCTTGAATTTTAACACGTTAATTTTGCAAGCGTTCGCACTGAATACTTGCTCTATAATTATACGTTAAGCCATTCATTTACATTTAACTAATAAACGTTTATTAAGACTTAGAGCTTCTATGAGTTATAAGCGCTGTACCAAAACTTAGCGAAAATTTAGTATGATAAAAAAGATACTTCTTTAAACTTAAAACACTTATCTACAGTAAAATATGAGCACTGCATCCTAAACGACTGCATAGATACAACTACCGGATTTGTTTGAATGCATGAACTATGAAAATATCACGGTCAATAATTTATCAAATTTTGATTTAGTTATATGAAATACATATTTATACATACCAATTTTCGAGCTACGCTGATTTTCCTGGAACAAAGAGAAATAATGTTTAGCGAAAATGGTTTTTGAAAATTAAGATTAGGTATATCATCAAGAGATCTGATATAGAAATATTCATTATTTTTTGACAGCTTAGCAGAGCTTACAAAGTGAATGTCAATTTTTACTAAATAATAGAATAAAATTGTGTTTTATTAACCTTTAATATTAGTAAAAATTATAGTACAGGGGCCCATCGACAAAATTGTACGAGATGTTGTAAGCATCTGTAGGTACCATTTCCCCTCAACGACATGTCACGTGACTGTGCCCTCTTCGAGAGAGAGAGAGAGAGAGACAAAAAACAAAGGGTCGTTCAAATGTTGGCAAAAAATAATCTTTTGTCTCTTGGTGTTTTTTCTCAACGTGCTTCCTTCTCCAGGAAAAAAATAACAAAAGAGAGAATTAGTTTTTTTGTAATTATGGAAAAATTGCATTAAGCATGTAATTAAAAAAGAAAATCAACATCCAACACTACCCCCACTGCCCGATTATAATTCAACCGGATAATGATTCCTCTTCAGAAAGTGAAGGTTCGAACGCGTCAACTTTTAGCATTTATTTTTTTTTAATATATGTTTCCAGAACAAAATATTTAGCTTTTATATTAGGTATGGAGTTTACTTTTGTATTGTTACATTTCCTAGAATATATTTCATTTAGTTGACAACAAATTTTAATTTAAGCTACTTTAATCTAGAGACATATTTTAATTTTGTTTTTATTTATGTTTTATCTATACAAGTATTTATTTTTGTTGTACTAATTCTTTGCTTTGGTTAAGAAACTTACATTTTTATTTTTATTTTAGAAGAAACTTAAATTTTATTTTTACTATTTAACATCCTTGCCCCTCGCTAATAACCTGTCCCATTCCCTCATCCCGTCAAGTATATGTTCATAACTTCTCGTTGTTCCTTGCTGAGCAATAAGGTATTTCAATATGATATGGGATAACTTTAAAACTAAGACCAATAAATTTAAACTTTATATCTAAAACTGATATAATACTTCAAAAATATGTTATTGGATAAATGAACAAAGATAGCCTATCTAATAAACAAAAGATAATAAACATTAATACAATTTTCAAAAAATCATAACATTTTCTTATGACAAGCATTTCTATTTACCTCCGCCCATGTACAATAAAGAGTTGCCAACTGTTTTTGCCGGCTTTTAGTTTTTATACGATTTCAGTTGTGCTCGTATACACTATAACTATTCCGAAGCTCACTTACATTAATTAAATTTCATGGAAATTGAATCTTTCAAAAAATAAAAACGCAAACATTTCATTTATTTAAATTTTTCATAAAATTTTAAAAGTACCATAAATACCGCTATCGCTCAAACCACCGTCGACGTCACTGCATCGACGGATCCCCATAAGTCACGCTATTCCCTTTCATTACCATTATTTTAATTCTCATGCGGACAAATTCCCACTTGCCCGCATAAAATCATCTGCTCACGCGCATCACGCACGGAGTCGAATCCCTCTTTTATTCCAATTACGTAAATTAACATAACCGGTTTCCAAGTAGACACGAGCCCTGTTCAAGGACGTTGATGACTCACTTCGGCTACATGCATAAAGTCACGTAGGCCACTGAATCTCATTGGTTATTCATTATGTAATGATTTTAAGTCATTTCCGTGTTCTGGGAATCCTCACTAGTATAAAAGGCGCTGAGATCGTGCAATAGGCAGGCAGTATCTCCACATCGCGTTAACAGTAAACATCTCCGCGCTTCTCTCTCTCCGGGTTGCTCTACAAAAAATTAATATAATTCGTGTCTGGCAGAAAAAACATTTCCGATATTCGCGTTCAAATCATAGTGATTTTCTTAACAGTTGAGTTTTTACAAATAATAAGTGTACACATTATAATTTAAGTGATATTAAATCAAAAATCGATTCTTCATAAACGTGTAAAATAAATCGTAATAAATTATTTTATACTCACGTTTTCCAAATAACACCAAGTGTTTTATTACTACGATCAGCACAGCCAAAGCCTACCTGATAAATACTTAACTAGATCCAGGAAGAGTCCACGTCTCCGAGGCACAAGAGCTAGCTGGCGCCCATTTAATCAGCAGATTTGCTAGCACCATTAACACAGTCATTCCCTAAGCCCGAGGCGATCCTATCAGAAGCAAATACCCATCGAACAACAAAATCAACAATCAACAAACTCCTTCTTGGACATAGCTTTCCAACGCGGGGCTATACATAAATTCAGAAGAAAAGGAACAAAAAAGAAGTGATATTAATATGCTTCTTGGATAGTAAAAGATGTTGGGGGGTGCTCGGCGAAGTTTAGCCAAAGGCTACTGTTACACTTCTAGACTTGTCATCCAAGTTTCTTTAACTGAGAACATACCAGTATCTGCAAATAATTGTAAGACCATTTGAAAGATTATATTAATCTGAGTATAAGCTTTTGCTTAACAAATATTTTAATGAATAGTAAAGAATAGTAATTGCTGGTTGGATTGTTTTCACCAAATTAGAAATCTTGATGTTTTGATGAACGCTACAGAAAAAATTCTTACTTAAAAAGTCTTAATTAGCCATGTATCAATACCATGATAAGAATAGTAATGAGATATCCTACCTTGAGCCTATACAATAAAAAATAGGGAGCTTCAAGTTTCTGGACCCTTTGTAGAAACCTGAAGTGTTGAAGAGAAATACTATGTATTTAGACTACAGTAAGATAACAAGAATATAATAAATCAAAACTTTTCTCATACATTTACGTTCAATTATAGACAAAAAAAAAAGAAAATTTAAATAAATACATTAAAATTTCAATAAATATGTCATATCTAAATTACATTTGAAACGTAGAAGTATTGTATGCTTTAAAACATTTCTTATTATAAATAAATTCGAATTAAAGTGAAATCTGCTAGAAGTATTGACGGTATTAACAAATGTCTAGAAATGCCTAAATATATTTTTGATAAATTTATGATTATTTCAGTGGAGCGTACATGCTTAAGCTTCAATTTATTAATATATCACTCAACAACTTGCCAAATGGTGCAGCAGAATTACCTGTTTTTAGGATGTTCTTCGTTTAATAAATTCACTAAAGGTTTAATATACAAATTACGTCTTATAACATATACCATAAGTTACCGTGTCTAACTTTACCAAGGTTACGAAAATTTAAAATGACAAAATAAAAAACTTATTTAATTTAATTCCATATTGTAAAGCTGGTCCATATATCGGCGTGGCGCAGCACGTAGGTTGTGACAATAAAGA
The DNA here is from genome assembly GCA_963583905.1 of Stenurella melanura. Classification (NCBI taxonomy): domain Eukaryota; kingdom Metazoa; phylum Arthropoda; class Insecta; order Coleoptera; family Cerambycidae; genus Stenurella; species Stenurella melanura. The sequence continues at coordinate 156,171,969 of OY757311.1, forward strand.
AAAAATATTTTTGGAATATAAGTTTATGTGTACCATTTCAAATTCTGCACATTACACCTCACTCAGAAACCTACATTCATGTTGTCGGGACATAACGCCACTAGCGGACTATATCAAAATTCACAAACAACATCAAACAAATCAGAGACCATAGGCATCTCTTCGCACAAAACACAAATTACCATAACATGAGATGCCTTTGTGTGTTCAGGGAGAGTAAATGTAATATTTATTTTATAATAAATTCGTTTTGATTGCTTGCTTGGATATCCACCTCGTCCAGTCACACTTAGGGGGTTACGCCACAAGTGTAGGCTCGAAAACATTTAATATATATTTCAAAATGTTATTTGAGACGAATTCTACTGGTTTTATCTGTCGTAGAAGTATTAGCTGGTGAAAATTCTAATAAGCCTGGCCTAACATAACTATTAACATGCATATTAGTGAATATGAACTCATTCCAACTAATATTTTTGACAGACAAATATTTTAAATTACAATTAGAATATCAAAAACCTCGAAACGAATCTAAAATAGGTAGCTGGTCTCAGATTATTTCAACAAAGTTATTTAGAAACTACTGTACTCTGTGCAAATATTGCCTTTTAAATCAAACCTAGATCGAATACACCTGCAGATTTTAAAGAACAATCTGAGGTTTTTTATTCACCTGTGATGCATTTATTTTCATTGACCTATTGGGATATATTAAATCGATGTGTGATTTTGTTTTTTGTATCGACTTTAATGAACACAATGGAAGCTTTGTACCTGGAACAATTGAACAAATAAAATTCAATCGTTGCTAGTGTTCACGAGCGTCCAGAAACGCCAAGGCAGGAGGATTACGTATAAAACATATAATAGGGATTTTTTTGTCAAAATGTCGATATTGTGTAGCACTGCGTTAGATCCATGGTTTTATTTCTGAAACATGAATATATTTAAAAATCAACAATTTTTGGGAAATTAATGCACATCATTATATATACAGTGTGAACTTAAAGAAACGCACAAAATTCATATCTTTGGTATGTGTCATTTGTCAAAAAAATCCTCGAACAGGTCGATTTTAGTTTTGTAAATGCTACATTTTGTCACTCTACCAAAATGTATGACGTTTGGTTTTTGAGTTATGACGTCATCGTAAATATTCTTTAATGGAAACAGACTTTTTAGTTAATGTTTTTGGTGGCATATTCCTTTAGCTGTCTGGTGATAAGAAAAAAATTGATATTACCTAAGTCATTGTTTTGGAAAAAATATTTTTATTGGTTGATACCTTACATGAGTAATAGCGAGAAAAAATCATCTCTATTGCTCAAATTGCGACTCTCCAACCATTTGGCATTGACCAAGACGGGTGTAGACACTTTGCACGCTGTTCTGAATCATCTCATGGGCAACTCGTCTCATTTTCAAGCCAATTCTGTCTTTCGATTCTTCTATGGCATCCGGTCTGTTAAAATACACCCTTGACTTTAAGTAACCCCAAAGAAAAAAGTCTAAGGTGGTTAAATTCGGCGAACACGGGGGCCACTCAATCGGATCTCGACGACCTATCTACCTTTCAGTAAAAGTGTAATCTAAAAACTGACGCACTGCTACAAAATGAGGTGTGGCCCCGTCTTGCTTGAATCAGACGTTTTCAGCAGGAATATCTTCAACTTTATTGTTCGGAAACATAACTGCTAAGGCTGGCACTAACTCAACTCGCAAAAACTGTAAATATCTTGCGGCCATAAGATTTTCTTAAAGAAAAAAGGTCCCAATAAACGATCACCAATCATACCTGCCCACGCGTTTACTTTGCCTCGTCGCTGTGTATGGGCTACTTGAGTCCACTGAGGATTTTCGCGTCACCAATACCTACAATTATGCTGATGTACAGTCCCCTTTAAAGAAAACGTAGTTTCATCAGAAAAAACAATGTTCTTTAAAAAATTTGGGTTTTTATCATACAAGGTTATCAATTCGTGGATTAATTGCACTTTGTATGGATGGTATTTTTCTTTTTTCAATAGACGTACAATAGAAGTTTGACTCACGTTATGATTTAAAGCCAGCTGCCTTGTCGAAAGATGGTGGTTTTCCTCTTTCTAGAAGAATATTTAATTTGGTTTCGTTGCTTGTGCTAGGGCGACCAGATCGAGTAAAGTCTGCTACACTGCCAGATTCATCATATATAGCCACCAACCTACTTACAATGGATCTAGAAATTTGCTTCTCGGGATACTTGGCATTGAAAACATCACATGTTTCCTGATGAGTTCTCAGCTTATCACCATATCCAACCAACATTAAAAGTTCTGCGCGTTCTTTTCGACTTAAACGTGGCATTGCATTCACTAGTTTTACACTGTCTCAGAAGTGTCATAAGACTGAGATTTTACACGTGCTAGGAATAAAGAAGTTATCGATACTTTACACAAAAAGGCTTGTATCTCTGTGTTGTTAAGGTGATTGTATTTTAGTATTTTCTTTATTTTCAACAAGATTTATCAGTCCATAAAAAAGTGGAACATTACGCGTAAATTTTTACATAAAATGTAATTTTTCCAAAAGAATGGCTCAGGCAATATCACTTTTTTTATATCACCAGAAAGCTAAAGGAATATACCACCAAAAACAGTAAACAAAAATGTCTATTTTCATTAAAAAATGATGGCACCATAGCTCAAAAACCAATGACGTCATAAATTTTGGTATAGTGACAAAATGTAGCATTTACAAAACTAAAATCGACTTGTTGGATTTTTTTGAAAAATGGCACATACCAAAGATATGAATTTTGTGCGATTCGTTTTTAAATTCATTGTGTTATTTCCAGCTTCAAACTGTAGTGTCCCGTACATGTACGGATTGATTTTAAATCTAAAATTGTGTTGTAAAGCATTAGTAAAGCTCTACAGAAAGCTCGTAAAAAATTACAGGGTACTGTTTGAAAATGTTAGCTCTGCATCGTTTATAATTTAAAAAATATTTACTTGAAAATAACTTAATGTGAGTATTTCCTGGACATTATTAACTTAAATGTGGTTTTCATTATCACTGAAATTATATACAATTTCATTTTTCAATGTAACTTTTGATTCAGCTTTGATTTTGAAAACGATAATAAAGCAAGTAAAACCTCCATCAGACAAGGTTAAAAAATATGTAGGGTACTATTTAAAACAAAAAGTTAGTAATACTTCCAGTTAAATCGGAATGGTGTTAGAACAAATCTTATAACTGAATTTAGCAGACTTTAATTTCAAATTACATTGTTTATTTTTCTGAAAACAAGAAGTGGCCGAAAAACTAAACCTCGACTACGAAATTATTGGTGTATTATAATATCAATGTAATCCTCTCATCGAGACTTATACTTTGATACAAATGACTATCTATGAGAACTAAAAGAAAAACTATCTGTAAAAATATTAATGAAATCTTTGCATTTTTTCGATAACCTGAATTCTGGTTATGCTAGCAAATTAAAATCCGAAAATGAATGTGTATTATTTCTTATTTGAAAATTCTCATTCAACAACTAGCATCAACATAGTCCCCTACGGAGATGCAAAGTATCTACATAACCCTCGACGGTCATGAAGATTTAGTTAAAAATGAGAACAAAGGCTTAAAATGAATTGATTTACCTAACTTGTCTTAAAAGAATTTCAATCTAATGGAATACATTTTCATGAAATCTATCATTCTGTTCTTGGAAATGCTTAGCCTTTGAAACCTTTTTCGCCCTTGTTCTGGAGCTTATCAGAAAGGCACAAAGCCACTCATAAAGAAGTTTCATGCAAAACCAAGACAAGTATGAAATAATTATATTTGCATTGACTGATAAAAACGACAGATCTTCACCTATCTATTAGCTAACTAGTATTGGAGCCTATATACTCTATGCATGTTTAAAAGTTAATTATTTGTTTGCTTATAATTGTATTGAAACATATTCTTTATATGATTTTGCAAACAGCAGAAAAAATAACAATCTATGAGAACTAAAAAAAACTGTGTAAAAATATTAATGAAATCTTTGCATTCTTTCGATAACCTGAATTCTGGTTATTCTAGCAAATTAACATCCTAAAATGACTTTGTATAATTTCTTATTTGAAAATTCTCATGAGTGGCTTTGTACCTTTCTGATGAGCTCCAGAATAATGGCGAAACACGTTTCAAAGGCTAAGCATTTCCAAAAACAGAATGATAGATTTCATGTAAATGTAATCCATTAGAATGAAAACTTTTTAAGACAAGGTAAGTAAATAAATTCATTTTAAGCCTTTGTTCTCATTTTTAACTGAATCTTCATGACCGCAGGTGGTTATGTAGATACTAGTTTAATCTGCATAGCCGTAGGGGACTGTGTGGATGCTAGTTGTTGAATGAGAATTTTCAAATACGTAGTTTTTCTTTTAGTTCTCATAGATAGTTACATTTTCTGCTATTTGTAAAATCCTATAAAGAATATGTTTCAATACAATTGTAAGCAAACAAATAATAATTCACTTTTAAACAGGTAACGTTGTACTGGACTACTATATTTGATAAACATTAAGCTATGGATTGGCGTATGTTTAGAGTTGTATCCTATTGTTTGATCCCATGTTGTGAACACCTACCCACCGTGGTCTCCGATTTTGTGTGTTTATATAAAGTCGCCTTGAAAGACCCGTGGGCGTGAAGAATGTGTCCTTTTCTATTCCTTGCGTTATTTTTCTTCTTTTTTCTTTCTCTTTTTTGATTAGGTTAGAATAGACATAACGACTTTCATACCTATACCTACAGTTTGTCGTGGCTATAATGGCTACGTTAATAAAGCCATTTTCTTAGGGAAAAATGGAAAAAGTATAATGAAAGATATGTTATCGATGCCATGCTAATGCCTTAATTTGAAAAGGTGAATCATGCAGCTGTTCTACGGTGGAAAGTTGAGCATAATTACCATAAAGACTAATTTTATAAAAATAATTAAACTTCTACAACTTTGATTATTTCGCAGTAGAAATTGGGAAAATAGTTGCTAGTATTATTTGGATTCGAAAATAAACAGGTGTAGAATCGTCAGATTATACAATTTGGAAAATGGATGTTGAGAAAGTACTCTTGAAATGTACATAGTCGAGATCACCGTAAATGCTATGTTTACTGTGAATATAAGGAATGCCAAAAGAGGATACCACGTCTCCGAGACGCTCATGCTACTGAAAAGCTTACTGAAACCAGAGACAAAATGAAGTCGTATTAGTGGCATACGTGATACGAATGTACAGCATGCTAAAACAGTTTAAGGGTAATTCTACTTGTTCATTTAATGGGTCGATTGAACGTGCGGTGAACTGAGATTTCACGAGATTCAAATTAAAACATCATTCTCACTACATACGGCTTTTGCTATATTAGATTATACGAACATGTTTTACGGAGAATCAAATTTGAGTTTATTTCACACTTATATACCGGGTGTAGCATGACTATGGTACACCGTCCCCTTTATTCCTTTAGTTTTGATGATAAATTATTGAAATTTGGAACATCCTGTACAGGGTGATTTTTTTAAGGCGGCGATTAGAATATTTCCCACTTGCAAATGAGATAGACATAGTACCCCACCATAGTCGATCATTGCGAGTCCCAAAATAATAATTTCAAAATGACGGCACTTCCGGAAATACCGGAAGTTGATGCCATCTTTGTTTTTTAAATGAACACAGCCAATGTTCAGGCTGTCGATACTTGAAATATGTCAATACTAAATATTTTAGTATCTCATATACCTATAAAATAAAATATACCCCAAAACTTATTTCGTTAAAGCGCACACAGGATGACACAGTCGCTCATAGTACTGCATAAGCACATTGTTACGTTGTTATACACAGCATTTATAATGGAAGGACTTTATTACATAAAGACCATATAAGCAGTTGCTTAAAATTTTGAGTGGAAAGTTCACTTTGAACGTCAGCTCATGTAATGCCTAACATGTATTAATCAAATTACCTAGTTTCTATTCCGTTGTTGAGACACGCTAATAAACAAGTTGGGTTTTAAATTATTTTCTCTGAGCTGTTTGCAAAAAACTGTAATGTTACCTACTTTAATTTATAATGAGCGTGTGGCATGGCAATTTCACAATTACGAGGAGAGGAAGAAAAGCACAAGAAATAATTAAACAAAATAGCACAAGAGAGCGCTCTCTCGCCACACATACATTTTTATTCTATCTATTCCGCCTGATATCATCAAAATGTCCACAGTAATAAAATTTATATTTTATTTTATTTATTTACGACCATATAAAAGGTGAGGTACTCTAACAGTCAGGCCTTACTATTATTTATCGCTATAGTTTTCACAAAAAGACCCTCCATAGTCAATTTTGGCCATTGAGACATTGTAAAAAAGTGCCACATATAGACAAATATCAAGATGAATGAGCGTGGCAGAGCTCAACGTCTTACAGTTGTAATCATGATAAAGTCGAATAAGTCTCGTCGCGTAAGGGCGGTGAAGTGAAAAAAGTACAAGAAACTGGCATCGTAATCCTATCGAGTGGCTTATGTGCCTCCCACATACTTGTATAATGAATGGAGAAAGGAATGAACTAAAATATTGAAATACAGGGTTATTCAACAAAATGTAAACAAAAGTAGATGTCTACAAATGAAACAAAAATTTTCATAATACAGATTTTTTTTAAATTCCTAACATAGTTACATGCTGATGAAGGCATGTGGAGATAAATATATGCTGAATATGATGCAACGCCGTCATAATTTGTAAAATAATATACAGTGTGACTCAAATTGGGGCTGCTTGATTATGAAAAAATAACCATTAAAATTTAAATCGTGAATATTTGCTAAAAGATCAATGTCCAAATAACCAAAATAAAATAATTAATATAAAAAATAAAAAAATTACAAAACAAGAAATAATACATAGTTTACATAAGTGATGACAGCTTACATGTCTTTGGCATCACTCTATAAGGCGGATATGACCAACTGCAATAGTCTATTATGCTATTTGACCCGTAATTTTAAATAATAAAAGACAATAAAATAACATTCAAGTATTGCATAGATAATATCATCTGAAAGTAATTATAAAATGGTTTTACCTACTAAAAAAATTTCTTATATGAAATCTTGCAAACCATAATATAATTATTATCAACCCAAATGCACAAACGTATATTTACAAAATAAGACAAATAATATTTATTAATTTTAAAAAATGTTCGTCGCTATTTAGAACACCATATTGACGTAAGAAGCTTAATTTTTTAAAGCAACTCAAAAGGAAGAAGAAGACATCATCAGCATACGGTATGTAGGAAACCAATATAGTACAGCACTAAGTTTTACGGTAATAGTTGAACATATGATGCAACTTAGGGGTCATTCACAAATGACGATCACAGAAAATCTAGAATTTTCATGACTCCCTCCCCCCAGGCTGTCGCGAATAATTAGGGGGAAATTGGACGTCAATCTGAAGGGGGAGAGGGCCCTCCAGATGGACGGTTTTGGTTTCAACACCCTATATATGCCAGTAACGACGTCGATACAGCGCAAAACTTAGGTTATGTCACTCGCAAGAAAAAGAACCCTACTTTATCATTAGGATTTAAAGCTGTGTGTCACTGTACCGATGGTAGGAGCACAGCTCTCAGCACAGAACGTACAGCCGGATTAGCAATGTAAAATTTGCTGCGTGGGATATTGTCATTTTCTGACTAATTTTTTTACTGCAGCTACGAAATCTACTTCCCCCCGTTTTCGAGAGTGGGATCACGAAAAAAGAGTAAAAAAAGTTTACACTCCCCCCCCCCCAACTTCAGCAAACGGGCAAACACCAACAACTTTTATCTTTTTCTTCGTGGGGGGGTTAGTGATAGGGGAAGGGTTATAGGGGTAGAGCTCTCTAGCCACCCTTCCAAGGAGTGAAAAATTGGTGTTCTATTTCAATCGGCGTTTATGACGGGAGGCGAGTACAGTGATACACACAGTCCCACAAATAGTAAGGGATGCATTGAATGCTGGAGTACAAAAAAAAATTACAAAAATGGATTCCCGTTTGTCGTCCCTCTCTGGATTAAAAACCCCTAAGTGCATCTTTCCGGCCCTAACAGTTTTCCGTACTCTTTTTGGGGCTTTGGCGGGATAGTTGTCGCCCCTTGTAGGGTGCGGTCAAGGTAATTGAAGGACATTCTCGTTAATGCACAGAACCTTTCCGCAGTAAAAACAAGGAGCACTTGCTCTCCCAGACTTCCCTCCACCCTGTGTTGCTTATACAGCAGGGGGTAGTTTATACCCTTTTGGAGGTTTGGTACCGGAGCGGACTTCGCCCTTTCCTATATTTCCTTTGCACTCTCAAAAGCTTGTAAGCTAGAAGCTTTTATAACGTCGTTGTATGTGCAGTAGGGTATAGAAGGGGTGCAGAGGATGTATCAACCCCTTCGGTAACCTTACCATGGCCAGTCACCCGGAACAAAAACTTTTTTTTGTGGTGCCGTGTAATCAATTTTTTACCCCGAAAGAGAGTGCACCTTCCTTTCCAAGGGGTTGAAAAATCGATAATTTCGGTAGGTATATTGTTTCTTACCAGAGTAGGGGAGGGTACTTTTAAATTTACACAGGTCCACAAAAACTGAAGAAAGACACTCCACGTCGCTTCCACGGTGCATCTACTCAGAGTTGAATCAAAAAGTGGAGGCGCGCCCTTGTGCTCGACTACGCGAAGAATTTCCTTTATTTTGACGGTTGATCATAATAGTTTTCCAGTGGCAGAAAACTTGTTGCCCTCTGTCAAAGCATTTACCTACAATATTAATATATTATTATACCAACAAGTGCCAGTCTTCCCCCGTTTTCGAGAGTGGGATCACGAAAAAAGAGTAAAAAAAGTTTACACTCCCCCCCCAACTTCAGCAAACGGGCAAACACCAACAGCTTTTATCTTTTTCTTCGTGGGGGGGTTAGTGATAGGGAAAGGGTTATAGGGGTAGAGCTCTCTAGCCACCCTTCCAAGGAGTGAAAAATTGGTGTTTTATTTCAATCGGCGTTTATGACGGGAGGCGAGTATAGTGATACACACAGTCCCACAATTAGTAAGGTATGCATTGAATGCTGGAGTACAAAAAAAAAATACAAAAATGGATTCCCGTTTGTCGTCCCTCTCTGGATTAAAAACCCCTAAGTGCATCTTTCCGGCCCTAAGAGTTTTTTGGGGCTTTGGCGGGATAGTTGTCGCCCCTTGTACGGTGCGGTCAAGGCAATTGAAGGAAATTCTCGTTAATGCACAGGACCTTTCTGCAGTAAAAACAAGGAGCACTTGCTCTCCCAGACTTCCCTCCACCCTGTGTTGCTTATACAGCAGGGGTTAGTTTATACCCTTTTGGAGGTTTGGTACCGGAGCGGACTTCGCCCTTTCCTATATTTCCTTTGCATTCTCAAAAGCTTGTAAGCTAGAAGCTTTCATAACGTCGTTGTATGTGCAGTAGGGTATAGAAGGGGTGCAGAGGATGTATCAACCCCTTCGGTAACCTTACCATGGCCAGTCACCCGGAACAAACACTTTTTTTTGTGGTGCCGTGTAATCAATTTTTTACCCCGAAAGAGAGTGAACCTTCCTTTCCAAGGGGCTGAAAAATCGATAATTCCGGTATATTGTTTCTTACCAGGGTAGGGGAGGGTACTTTTAAATTTACACAGGTCCACAAAAACTGAAGAAAGAGACTCCACGTCGCTTCCACGGTGCATCTACTCAGAGTTGAATCAAAAAGTGGAGGCGCGTCTTTGTTCTCGACTACGCGAAGAATTTCCTTTATTTTGAAGGTTGATCATAATAGTTTTCCAGTGGCAGAAAACTTGTTGCCTTCTGTCAAAGCATTTACCTACAATATTAATATATTATTATATCAACAAGTGCCAGTCCATGAGTACAATAATTGTATTGAAACATATTCTTTATAGGATTTTGCAAAGAGCAGAAAAAATAACTATCTATGAGAACTAAAAGAAAAACTGCGTGTAAAAATATTTATGAAATCTTTGCATTCTTTCGATAACCTGAATTCTGGTTATGTTAGCAAATTAAAATCCTACATTCTATTTGTCTAATTTATTATTTGAAAATTCTCATTCTAACACTAGCACCCACACAGTCCCCTACGGCCATGCAGATTAAACTAGTATCTACATAACCCCCTACGCTCATGAACGTTAAGTTAAAAATGAAAACAAAGGCCTAAAAAGAATGTATTTACCCAGTCTTAAACATTTTTCATTCTAATGGATTACATTTTCATGAAATATAATAATTGTAAAAGACATTTGAACTTATTTAATGAAGTTTTCACCGCTATAGAAATGTCTCACATCACCCACTTTGCCAAGCTTTAGAAAATAGGATTAATAATGTCTCTACAAGTTACAAATATGTCAGGTAATTGCACGATGGGTCCTGTAACAAAAGGTATTAATGATCTAGACTGTATCAATTTAAAAATGCCGTTGTTTAACAGCCGCCGACGCTATTTTACTGGTCCTCCATTTGATCTTTCGTCGCTCAGTTGTTTGAAAATTATTTACAGGTGAACATTTTGTATGCTTCTTCACGAACCCTTACAATAGCAACGATATCAAAGGTTTAAGAGAACAGATCAAATATTAATGCTTTTCCACGTCCAATGTGCTCGGACACCTTTCTTGTGATCAGTAAATTCACACGCTATCTTATTCTTTGTGCAAATATAAGGTAAACAAATCTCTCCTCATGCTTTATAAATATTCATTATATTTACTTATTTTGCGATTCTCACTTTTATGTACAAGATACATTTTACCGCTGAAAGGAAAAGTTCCCTGAATTTTAATTACTTTAAAGACTGAACACAGATTTTTGGACACTATCAACCTATCGTTTGAGACAGCTACAAAAGGTGCTAGTTGTATTCCCATGTTGTTTAATATTTTTGTCATTTCGCCGTAAGGCAATATCATAAATAAATGAGGACTTGGACTTTTGTATATTCACCAAAATGCAAAGTATCTGTACTCTTTCTAGTTTGCATTATTTATTTCCCCTTCTTTATCCATATTTACCCCCAATCCTTCAACGAAATCAGTTCAAAATATAATCTAGTTCTAGATCTCGTTATAATACATACATGTTTAAGAGTGAATTATTTATTATTTGTTTGCTTATAATAAAAACATATTCTTTATAGAATTTTGCAAACAGCCGAAAGAAAAACTATCTATGAGAACTAAAAGAAAAACTGTATGTAAAAATATTAATGAAATCTTTCCATTCTTTCGATAACCTGACTTCTGGTTATGCTAACAAGTAAAAATCCTTATTTGCCATTCTCATTTTAACACTAGCATCCAACCTAGTCCCCTACGGCTAAGCAGGCTAAACTAGTATCTACATGATCCCCTACGATATGTAAATTCAGTTAAAAATGAGAACGAAGGCCTGAAATTAATTTATTTATGTATCTTGTCTTTAAAAATTTTTTCATTCTAATGAATTACATTTTCATAAAATCTCACTCAGTTTCTTGGAAATGCTTAGCCTTTGAAACGTTTTTCAAAGTTAATTATTAATTTATTTACCTACCTTGTCTTTAAAACATTTATTATTCTAATGATGTAGCATTTGAAAAATCTACATTAATAATTTCAGATTCAATACAGTAAATTAATCCATTAGTTCATTTGTTTGATAGGCAACCACTCGTACTTCAAAGGGCATAGTTGGTTGCATATCTGAGACTCTCAACAAGGAAAGAAAGCATGGTTTCCTTTATGTATTATTTTTGAGTCAGAGGTGTTACTCACGTATTCTGTTGTTGGGATATTACACAATGGTGTAATTCAGTCTTTAAATTACAAGTCCTTTTTGTTGGCGCATTTTTATTGGCTAGAGAAAGAGTTCTCTAGATGCTCAAGTTGGCAACACTGAGAACTGGAGAAGGACATTTTCCAGCTGGGCGTTCGTCTTCTCGACAGCGACGAGGTAGCTAAATGGCGGCGGTCCCGGTTTTGTAGTGAAGAATTTGGGTTTTACATCGCTGACACTGAAAAGGGATTTGATTTGATGTACCCAGTGTTTCTTTACCGTCCTGCCAGAAGCATTTTGTAAGTTCCAGGAAGGAATTCTGTTGCTTGTCGTAATCCGATCGCCACGTGTTTCGTGAAGGTTATGTAATACTCTCTATAAGAGGTAGGCTTTTTGTTTTACTTAGTTTGGTGTTTTATTTAGTTCTTATTTATTGTAATTATTAGAGAGTGTTTGGTACAAGTATATGTTTTGGAGAGGCTTGTACTTGGCATAAGCACGTGTTTGGTGCTGTCATTTTGGTTATGTAAGAGGGCCCAGCATTTAGAGGAGTAATAGGAGGAAGTCTATTACTCAGATGTTTGGTTTATGTGGGTCCTGCTAACGTTTTAAGAAGTTTTGGTTGGAAAGTTGTCCGCAGCAGTCTCCAAGAGATTTAGGCAGAGTTTTGGGAGTGACACGGAGTCGTAGTCGTAAGCAACGTCGAGCACATCTTAAGAAGTGGTAACAGATCACGCTGCAGTTGTCAGAGAAAACGCCAAGGCTCCAACCAGGTTTTACTGTTTCATTTTAGTTACATAATTTTAGAGAAATTTTTATAGTTTTATTCAGTGGTTTTTTTGTCAAAATATTAAAGTAAATTACACAACGATTATGCAACTACACACCTAGTATGTGAAGTATCTTAAGATTTTTTTTGTAAGTAGAGCATGGTACCAAGCGACACTAGTTTACTTTCTACTATGTCACATATGAAGTATTTTTAATAGAACATGTTCTCTTAGATCCGTCTGTAACATTCTAGTGCACACAGCGAGCATTGCAAAAATTAGCTCACACGATCTTGTTAGTTACGTAATATCTTATTGAGAGCTGTAATTTTAACTCGTTGTAAACCTCTTAACTCGCTGTTGTGAATTTGAAACTCATTGTTGGTTTCATTTAAGCGTAGTTGTATTTCTATAAAAAGAGACAAACCACTGAAATAATTTGAGAAAGGGTCCTTGCATATGTTGCATTTCTTTTGCCCATGTAGATTAAGTTTAGGGAACAATTGGGGAACTATTTGTTTTTTTATTGTGGTACATCTCATGTCTGTGTTTTAATAAATGTCTAATGTCTACATGTTCTTATTATTTGCACTGATACTCCTGATATTTGCTTAAATTTTGAGATTTGAGAGTAAAGTAGAGTTTAGATATCACAGATATATTTTGAGTATTCCATCGCATGGTTGCTAATAACTTAATTTTGTTCCGAGCTGGCAAAATTATTTAAATCTTATTACGTAACATACAGCCGGTGGCGCCCTCTTGAGTGTCCACACACAATCCTAACCCACGGCCTATGCTCTCCAACAAAAATCGGCTGCCGTCTGCACCGGAATAACATGTTTTAATATTTAGGTATCAAAACATGTTACAATGAATTACATTTTCATAAAATCTCATTCAGTTTCTTGGAAATGCTTAGCCTTTGAAACATTTATCGTCCTTATTTTGGACTCAGTTATACTATACTTTTACACTGACCAAAGATATACAAAATATTGTTTGATTTATCTGCTTAACCACACAAAGGTCCATCAAAATCAAAGAGGCGCTTTTTGAGTAATAACTAATTTACTGATTAATGTAGGTACTGACTACAAAGGAAAATATTTTCTTATTAAAAATTGTTTACTTTAATTGTATGCTACAGATAATTTCAATCATCGTCATCACTATTTTCGTTTATCATAACATTGACAGTATCATTAAAAAATATTTTTGACAGAATTTCGGCAGGGTACAATGCGAAATATAAATATCCCTCATGACTTAAATAATATACCACACTTGGGCTACACATAGGCACAGCATCCAACCGTCTTGCTTCCGTTCGGGCAATCGTCAGTATCGCCGAATTCCTTCAAACCTGTTCATATTAGGAGCAATCAATGAATACACGACCATATTTACTATACATGTGAAGGTATGAAACAGCGAGCAAGGATTTTCTTTTGAAGCTTTATATTATCTAGACTGGCATAAAGTAAAGCATATTTCTGAGCAGTGTCCCAGTATATATGCCTCCACTGCTCATCTGACTTCACTTGTACTGATATATTGACTTCTTCAGTTGGTAACTGAGCTCGATTACCCTTAAGTGTTGATGATTACAGTGGAGCCTTTTTCAGTGAGAGTCAACAACATCGTAAAAATCACTATCTACGACAAATAGATAATTTTGCCGTAATAGGGATTAAGATTCGAATCTTGTAACACTCTTTCAATCCTTAAAATGGCTCATTTGGGGCCATTCCTAGAAAGAGACCTCCAATAGGGAAATATTTATTAATTTTGCCCATAACTTTTTTCTTAGTACGTATATTTAAAAGAAACTGTAAGAGTACCTAAGTTCAATCATAACAAGACTAATACTATGAATTTTCACTCAATATTTTCAGTGGTTTGCAAAAAAGCTAGATTTAAAACTAGGAAATAGGAAGATTAACATAATTCTCACATTTAAATTTAGCTATTTTGCAAACCACTGAAATTATTGAGTGCAAATTCATAGTAATAGTCTTGTTATGGTTCCACTTAGGTACTCTTAGAGTTTTAATAAATATACGTGCTAAGAAAACAAAGTTATGGCCAAAAATAATAAATATTTCCCTATCGGATGTCTCTTTCTAGGGAATGGCGACCTTAAGTTCAACGATAAAACTGCCTGTTATACAAATTGTGAATGGTGTACAATGTGTACATAAATGGGTGTTCTTTTCACCAGAATATAATTTTCTCCGACATCAATTACTATTAAACTTGTACATTTATTTGGTCTTCTCGAGAAAAAGAGGTAAAACCAAAATTAGGCAAAATATCTGTTTAAAAATGAGGACATATGTTATTTGTATGGTAAATCCACCACACCTACTATCACTAAACTAGAATTCCCAGTTCTTAATTTAAACACTACTAGCGCTTGAGTTACGGTGCGTACTTCTATGTTTCGCAAGATAATAACCATAATAACGGCCGTTTGCACCGTATTTCTTTTCATAGGATTAACACTAAAACCTTCGTTAAATATAAATTTTCGTTTGCACCGCTCGTTAATATTGGATTAAATCGACTTAAACCATGTTTAATTTAAACCACCAAAGTTGATCTCTTAAAGTACATTTAAAATTAATTATAGTTTCATAACCTCAGTTTTTGGTATATTTTCATTGTTTTGACACTTTGTGAGAAAGGAATGTTTGTTTATGTGATGTTTATAATTAACACAAATTAAGAAATATCGAGATGGATTCCGACAATGACATTTTCAATGGCGATTTAGATATAATTAAAATAATAGATTTCGGATTCTTAAAAATATATGTGAAAGATGGGATCATTTTAAAAATGTTGGTAATCTGAACATTTTCAGGAGGTTCAGGCTACTGAAAAATTCTGACCTGCATTTCTACTCTCATCGAGAATGAGGAAGTTTCCTTATTTTCTAATAATGGCGATAGTACAGCAGCCAGGGTGCAATTACCTGACATATTTGTATCAGTTCCTATATATACTTTCAAATTTTGTGCATGGCTGTATTTATCAGTGCACTATTATGAGTATTCTATGAAGTAACTAAATTATAAACATATAATAGATTTCATATTTAGAAAAATCTTGTAAAAAGTTACTGCTAGTAAATACACACACACAGATATAGAAATAGGGTTGTCTCTGAACAGAACAAATATTTGACATTAGCCCAAAAGAAGAAAGGTTATAATTTTATAAAGAAAAGTTAGCAGAATACCAAATTCCCCTAAATACACACGTTAAACATCAGCTTAAGTAAACCGAAAAAAATTGAGTACGGTGCAATAAGATGAGAGGTAATAATGGTTTAAATATTAAACCTGGATTACTTATTCATCGCTTAAAATGAAAACGATGAAAGTGATTTTCCGACATATCTTTTTTATTTATTTTATCGAATTGCGACATGCGCCATGTGACAAGTGTGGTACATCATTAAGGACATGCGAGATATTTATATCTTGCGTTGTACCTACGCCTACGCCCTACCGAAATACTGTCAAAAATATTTTTAAATTATATTAAGATCTGTAACACACAATTATTAAAGTAAATATTTTTTAATAAGAAGCTATTTTTCTGTGTAGCCAGTACCTACATATAATCAGTAAATTAGTTATTACACAAAAAACGCATCTTAGATTTTGATGGGCCTTTGTGTGGTATAAGTAGGTAAATAAAACAATACATATTTTTTTTCGGTGTAAGTATACTAGAACTATACTAAACAAAAATTGTAATATGTGATTATTTTCCACTATTAACACCGAAGGAAAAATCTGGAGAAAATATATAAAATTTTCTAGAGTATCCCTCAATAACCGCAATTGGTCCCATCTCCCTAGTTTTTACTGTTTTTGAGAAAATTGAATATCTCAAGGACGGGTCAAGGTCAAGAGGAAAAAACCAAACATATAATAGTCTTTTGAAGCAACAATATAAGTACATGTTATTTCAGATATTGGTCATGGGGGCCATTTCGACATGTCTATCTCGCTAAACCCTTTGGAAAATAATAGTTTAAGTAAGCGTATGTATATAAAAAGGGAAACATCAAAAAGTGTTTTTGGTTACTTCGCGTTCAACGAGTGAGATGCTGGCTGTCGCGTTAACAGATAGTTGCTTTCGCATTCTTGGTCTTAAAAATAACAGTATAATAGTTTTAAGTTCTTGAAGTGAATTACAAATTATTCATATGGTAATTGTGTCGAGAACCATCCCTTCGTACACCATTCCTATTCTACCATAAGAATAACCTGGAAGAGATACATCAGAAACATCAGAAGTTTCATTTTATTTAGTATTTTAGTAATTTGTTAGCATTTTGGAGTACAGTCTGCTCCTGTAGATAGAGCCCCGAGTTGACCAAACCATAAAAATTTAGAAAATACTGCACATTTAAATAATAAACAATAAATAATTGTTAAAAAATGTCCTGTTTTGAAAAACTGCAACTCTTAAGTTTATCCTGAACATTATATTAATCGGTAATAAATTGTCTATATAATTTGCAGGTCCTATTAGAAAACTCTTAATCAACAAACTTAAATAACTCATAACTCAAATTTTAAAAAAGTAGGACATTTTATAACAAAATATAATTGATTATATAAATTATAAATGCTTAATCATTTCAAAAACATTAAAATAATATAATATTGAACTGTCGAAATATAATTTCCACTTATAGACATTATAAATAATAATAAATAAATAAATACCTTTATTGGTCCTTTGACTATAATACATAGTTATAGACAAGACAAGTCAATAGAATGCCATATCAATGGCTTAAAGAAAAAACATAAATTAAAAATGTAAATACATTAACGTACAGAGTACCACAAAAAGGGAACGATACAATAAAAACATAGTATATGGGTAACTACATGATAATATTACAGATATTAACGCCTGTAAAGTAATGAATGGCGATCTTATAGTTACACTAAGGGTAGGGAGTTCGAGACATAAATAAGTTGGATGTAGTTATTTCGTTTTACTTTATTCTGCGAAGAGTATCGTATAGAATGTGCAACAATTATTTAAAAAAATTCAATGAATGGACGAAAAACTTTTACTTAGATTTGATAGGCTAATACTAGTCTTGTACATTTTTCCGTACAACTTTAATTAGCAGTTAAATCCAATAAACATTTTACATCTAGTAAATTTCAAAACGATCATAAATAAACTAGTCAAGAAATCTGTCTCAGATGTTCTAAGTGAAAGTTTTAATAACGACCGACTTTCAGAAAGTTGCGAAAATCTAATTCATTTAGAAAATGATGATAATAAGATAAATTTTCGACAATAATTCGATTTCGTTGATCAATTACCAGAGTTTCAAAGAGTTTAAGCAATTATGGTGGCTCAGTTTAAACCTTAAATCGAGTTGACAGTTTTTTAATGCACATAAATTCCACTTTAATCGCGTTTTATATCATGCTATTAGATTTTAATCTAAGAAGCTAGATCGAACATGACTGTAATTAATTTATTTTTACTTCTTTGCGTATTTAAATAATAAATTGTAAAGGTTAAGCTATATAGTCCAGTTACCAAGGATTTTAACCTCGAAAAAAACAAGAACGGCAGAAATTTGGCGCAGGATAATTTCAAAGTATTACTCTTTGAAAAATAAAAATATTTACGTCTGTATAGGGGGCGGTTTATTGAAATCTAATTCTTCAAATATTTATCAGCCAGAAAGAAGTTTAAATTATTTTTTAAAGCAGAGGATAATTAGAAAAAAAATCATATGATTTTTTTCGTAGGACAATATAGAACAGTTTTCATGTAAAGTTAAGTGAAAATTCGCTTTGACTTTACAAACTTACTCTTGCGTGGGAAGCTAAATACTCATATATAATTTCATGGAGGCAACTTCATAAAAAGTATCACGTTCCCAGCCGCCTCCAGGTTGTTTTTAGTAGGGTAAAGTAAACTTTATTTGACAACATTATGTAGTAACGTTTTGAGCTCATCAATATAATTAGAAAACGGTTTAAAAAAGGGTAACTTATCATTTGAAAATTAAATAGGATACGATAACAATAAGAGTAAACAAAGCACATAAGTGTATAAGAAAATTTAAAATTATTAAATTAATAGGTGTATTAGG
Organism: Stenurella melanura; assembly: GCA_963583905.1. Lineage (NCBI taxonomy): Eukaryota > Metazoa > Arthropoda > Insecta > Coleoptera > Cerambycidae > Stenurella > Stenurella melanura. Next base: position 156,190,755 of record OY757311.1, read on the forward strand.
TATCCGTTATGATATCGATGTTACAAAAAAATGTAATGCGACAAAGTGGCACTTCATATAACATATGTTTACATTATTACCGCGTAAAAGGTACATTTAGATATCCATTAGCGATGTAAAAGCAATGATACAAAGCACAGGTATTAACAGTATTTTTTTAAATTTAGCTGCTTTAAATCTGGAGGCGATATGAAATACAAATTAAAATGTGAATTTTCACTACTTTTGGGAGTCTGTACATTAAAGTTTAAGTAAATTATATGCTCTAGTATTATAGTGATGAAAGTCAGTATAAATAATGATTTCTAATAAACAAAAATAAAAGTAATGGATAGACAAAGACATAATATCTAGTTTTTCAAATTAAAGTTAACAAGGTGCAACTGTGCAATTGTAAAATCATAATTTAAAAAACCGCTGCCTAATGAGTCACTACTTCCACATTCAGATTTTTCATCCAAGTCACTTTAAAGAAAACATCTTGACTAGATTTGCACACGAGTATGTGGAAATTATTGCTCATAGAATATTAATATTTCGGGAAGATGTCGTAGAAAAGTTTGAGGCATTGGTTTCTACCATATGCATTAAAAATGAAGTTTCTAGTATAACCTGCTTATTTTCCCCTATTTACAACCTACCACCTCCCACCCCTTCAATGGAATCAGCTCAATCAGATGTCATAACAATACCTACGGGTACTCACGTTCAAGTGAATATCTCAATTTTATATTATCAATCCTATTACCTAATAACGGAGGGGTTTGAAAAATATCAGAAATAAATCTGAGGCCTTGGTTCCTAGAATATACACCAAGTCCCAAATTTCTGTACTCTTACCAGCTTAATTTATTTATTTTCCCTATTTATTCCTATGTAACCTTCAAACCTGCAATGGAATCATCTCAAAATATAATCTAGTTCCAGATGTCGTTATAATATATACGTCTACCAAATTTCAATTAAATATCTCAATTTTATCAATCCCTTTAATAATAGAGTAGGGGTGGTGGGGGGTTGAAAACTATTATTAAAAAATCTGAGGACTTGGCTTCTAGGGCATACACCGAATTTCAAGTTTCTGTACTCTTACCAGCTTGCTTTACTTATTTTTCCCTACTACCTCTACTTACCCCCCACTCTTTCAATGCAATTATGTCAAAAAGCATTCTAGTTTCAGATATCGTTATAATACATACGTGTACCAAATTTCAAGTGAAAATCTAAATCGGCGGCCTCAATACAGATCCCTAGGGCACACCGCATTTGATACTATTAGTAAACAATCAATTATACAGAGTTCCTGTTCGAAAAGTAGCCTTAACAAGGAATTGAGGCACCTCTCCTATTCCATGTTTACTTAAATTTTATAACGCCACATAACGTTAGTAATTCATATTTCCTCTGTTTAGTCTGAGACATATAACTTGGATACCTCGAGTTGGCGATTTATTGCCCCTAATTTTCTCCAAGAGGGCGATAATTTCCTCAAAAGTGACTCTCCAGCATCGTATTCTCTCGAGTTCCCTCACTTTCAGGCCACATCCACTGAGTTTACGAGGATTGGTAGTTTAGAGAAACATAAATGACAAAGGGCGAAGGGGATATTCTCCAAAATCTTGGGCCTAACATCATCATGAAGCTGATTGTGTGATGTGTGCATATCAAGCAACCACAACATATAGTAATGCTGTCAGACGTGCTATGCAGCAAAAGAAGGCTGACTAGAACAATGCATTGGACATACATCGTTTTGACAAGACGTTTTGAATAAAAAGAAGATTCAACGTAGAAAGAAATTATTTATTCAAATAACTTTGACCAGAAACAGATACCATTTTCATATAATAGTACAATTTCTAATATTTAAATATTTCTAAAAATGTGGTTTAGCAAAACATGAGTTTAGTTACTAAAAATGTCAAAGATGTACCCATTAAGCTACTTAGTTAATTTTTTTTTAGTTTACTGGTATTAGTAGTTGCTTATGTCTGTTTATTTATTTAATTTAACTCTCTGTATTTCGGAAATGGCTTAAAAGTTCCAAGTAATACATCAAACACTATTCAGGGAACTTTATCAGAATTAGCTAATTAAGATAGGTAATCCTTGGAGTATAATTTACGAGACCGGCTAATTGGCAAAGCCAAAGCCATTTTCCTAAATACACACTCACGTCGGAGTATAACTTACTGTTACGAGGGTAGTATTTAGACATATTTAAGGTGAACATTCTACTTACCGTTTTTCTTTTCGTGAAATCTAAGCGGTGACGTTACTAATACGTAATTTCTCCTTTCTATAACTTTCAGGCTAACTTAGAATATTTCCAGTTTAAAGCAGTTAAGTAATAAGCATAACTATTTACTGCAGTATATTAAACTGATTTGCATCAGCTTGAAGCTTGCAGTTTTACGCTAATGTAAATTGACGCTGAAATTATTGTCATGCCTTTCTATATACAGGATGTGATTGCAATTCATCACGTCATTAAAAACGAAAAACTACGGACGGAAGCTGAAAGAAATACTATGTGAATATTTCCTGCAAAACTGTTTTTTTCAAGACTTGTGTCTTGACACTTTGTAATGTTAATTGATTATTGTTTTTAATTAGTGCTGAAATTTCAGTGTGGTTAGAACGCTAGAATTAGGTTTCAGCTTAAATTTACTTGTTGGAATGGAAAATGGTATTTCAAAATATATACAGAGTAATCTGTAATTAGTGTGCCAAAACTTCAGAGTTTGATAATTTATTAAGAAATATGTACACTTTACTTATTAAACTTTCTTAACTCAAATTTTATTTGATGTCACCTTTGAGGCAAAACTTTCTCCATCATATTATTTCTCAGACAATAGCTCACAAAAAAGATTTTTTCAATATTCTTGTATTGTATCGAGGGTCAATATTAAAATATTTGCGTTTGAGTCGAGATTGATTTTCATACAATATATAAAAAGTTGTTTTAATATTTTTAATATGCGTACGGTAAACATACGTCACCGTGCTCAGTGCTCATGTTCTATGGCCTCTCCACTTTCGAGATCTGAATTCTTTAGATTTTCGTTTTTAGTAACGTAAAAGACAGTACATTCTAAAGAAATAAATGGTATTCGGCAACTGAGTGGTTGCCTCGCGTATATCCGCACCCAAGGACGTGCTTATAATAATGGTATTTTTAGTAATTTTAGTAACTAAATATACTTTGTAATGTAAATTGATTTCCATGTTTGAATATGATTCTTAAAGATAACTTTTTAATTTACATTTTTCAAGTGTTACAAAAATAAAAAAATTGTAATTATTATTTTCTGAGAAACAATATTATCTATGTAGAAAATGTTGTTTGAAAAATAACATCAAATGAAGGTTTGGAATAAGAACTATTGAATATACGAGTCCCTTGAAACTACTCCAGAATAACCTATCAAAAGTAAAATTTACTGTTATATTCATAATTTGCCTTTAAGGGGTTGTAACTTTCGTGTTGTAGTTATTAGGGCACATATTTAATACTTTCTTGGACAATTTCGTGCAATAGCAACTATTACCATTAACAACTAAATATATAATATATTTTCACTTTTAAACGTGTCAATTTTTTTTATTTCACCCTGTACAACATCTTCAAAAATGTGTCTTGACTGTCAAATCTTCTGGAAAAATATTGTTTTGCTCAATGATCTTCAACAATGTCCACTATTACCGGGTGATTTTTTTAGTTGGTATATCACCTTTTCCTCGCTTATTATTTAAAGATAGACTTTTGAAATTTTGCAGGCATCCATAGTAACATTTTTTGCATTTAACGCACTTTTTCAATTTTTCTGCTGTTTCCCGTCTAACCAGAAGTAACATCAACTTTCAAATGAAATACTGTAGTTTTTCTTTTGGATCTCAAAACCAGATTTTCTAGAATATGTAAAAAAAGGATAGAGAGGAAACTTTTTGAGATAATGCGATTTTAAGGTTTCAGGTGTTGGAGAAGCAGATTAAAATTGCCGTCAAAACGCGTAGTAGGCGCATGTCATGCAAGACAGAGCCCCACCTCACAATGCAAGGGTGGTGGATGTTTCCCGTCTAACCAGAAGTAACATCACCTTTCAAATGAAATACTGTAGTTTTTCTGTTGGATCTCAAAACCAGATTTTATAGAATATGTAAAAAAAGGTTAGAGGGGAAACTTTTTAAGATAATGCGATTTTAAGGTTTCAGGTGTTGAGAAGCAGATTAAAATTGCCGTCAGAACGCGTAGTAGGCGTATGTCATGCAAGACAGAGCCCCACCTCACAATGCAAGGGTGGTGGATGGTCTTCTAACAGTTATTTTTGAAGACAGGTGGATCGGAACCTCTGGGTCGATTAGGTGGCCAGCAAGGTCCCCAGATCTCAATCCATTGATTTTTTTATAGGGTCGCATAAAAGATAATTTTTATGAATTCGAACGAGAAACAAGAGCGGCTTTGGAAGCACGTGTTCGTGAAATCTGCCAAGAGATGAACCCCCAGTTTATTGAAAACACGACATAAAGTGTCAAGAGAAGAGTTGAAAAGTGTTTAGAGCAACATGATGGCTTATTTGAAAATTATTTGTGGAATTTCCTTGTTATTGCAGCTTAATATTTAAATTTTTGTCACTGTTTGAAATAAAAATGTTTATTGTTTGTTTTTTATTGCTTGAAATGCTAAATTTAAAGACGACAACGCAAACTCCTATTGACTTGACATGCGTCTACTATGCATTTTGACGGCAATTTTAATCTGCCACAACATCATTGCATAAGTAACTCGGTTTTTAGTGCTTCCCAACACCTGAAACCTTAAAATCGCATTATCTCAAAACCTTTCCTCTCTAACCTTTTTTTACATATTCTAGCTCAGAAGAAAATTAAAATTTCAAAGCTTTATCTTTACTAATAAACGAAGAAAAGGCGCCGTATGTAACTAAAAAAATCACCCGGTATAATGTAAACATGAATGTCTGTTTATACAAATTCAACTGTTCATTTATATTCGGTTAATTTGTATTAATGCTTTGGAAAGGTACAGTAGAATAATTAATATTTTGCTGATATCGAGTAATTATACTTTGTTTATGATCTATCGGTGTATAAATGATACAGTTATTAGGTAAACGTATGTAACATGCGATGATTTGCTATATTTAGTCAGTTAACATAATTGCAAAGAACTTTTAGATTCAATTCAACCACTGACATAAATCACTAGGGAAGTATTTTGTCCAAGAGAAAATATCAGATATATACACAGGCTTAACATTAAATTATAAAAGATACATTTCTCTTATAAATGTTGGGAGAAAATTTTAATATACTATATGTTTGCCAGTCTATGATCTACAAAGTGGCAGCATCTAGCAAAATGACATCATATACTACTAACATAATACGCCCAATATTACACAGGATTTAAATATTTCCATTAAAAAAATTATAGCTGCTTAATCTACAATCGAAGTATAAAGCAGAAACAAGAGATCGTACACGTACCAAATAGATGTGTAAAAAAAAGAATTTAAATGAAGTTGTGGACATGAAACGCGAAGTAACATATGAAGGGGTGCCATCATCCCGTAGGCCACGAAACGTCTGTCAAGATGAATAAGAATAAATTCCCTCCGTCTGAACGTCCGTGTGTCCAGCCATCCTTCCGTTCGTCTGTTCGTTTGTCTATTCATCTGTCATGTTTCTTGTAAATCCAGTTACTTGTGAAAGAAACATTTGATTGTATTGAAATTTGAAAAGTTTGTGTAAGTTAGAAGAAGAATCGTATTATTATTTAACAAAATGTATCAGTAAATTAAACTGTTATTAATTATCTTAATTTAAGATAAACGTTTTCTTAGTTTTCATTCTTTGTGATTGAACGTAAATTCAAGTCAAGTGTGCTTATCTCTTAACCAAGTAGTCATATATATCCCCATTAAATCTCGATGAGTTTTGCCATGATCACCGCATTATTCCGATCAAAACAGGGCAGTAAAAATCAGATAATTTTTAATTAAACAATTTTTATCTAGACAAAATTAAAATAAAAAAATATTAAGAATGAAAGGCATCTTATATTCATTATAAGGCATTCTACCTAAAAATCTTTTAACTTTCCGCATCGCACTGGATAAATCTTGAGTGTCACTTTGTTTCAAAATTCCTCCCCAGGCAGCAGTTTAATTAATGAATAACACAACTTTTCCACCCCTGAAACAATTAAGAAATGGAGATAGATAAATTGGGTTATTCCGACCAAATATTAGCACTCCGAACACTTCCTAAACATGACAGTTTCATTTCAAACTAGATCATAACAGCATTAATACGGGCACCTCCGCCATTTTATAGACAATGTCCATTCATTGTCGAATAAGCTTGCTAGAATGTTCAGTTTGTTTTAATTGGCAACTGTTAGAACACTAATACATCATTGTAGTTGTAGTTGTATTTCCTCGGAGAACAGGTATATATAAACAGTAGTTTGTCTACCTGGGATATGTATCGTAATGATATTCCACGAAGGTTAATAATTATAGATTTAACTACTCTCTAGAAAACGAACCTTTAACTTGACCGTCCTTGATTAAAGACCTTGACGTAATTTTTGACAAAAATATCAGCTATTTTAACCATATAGACACGTTAATTTGCGACGTAAATAGAACTTTTGGTTTTATTATACGATTTTACGATTATACGAGTCGAATATATTCAAATATCTCAACGTTAAAACTATTATATTTTTCTTTTTTGCGATCTAAACTAGAGTATGCATCTCTTGTTTGGCAGCCTTGCTCTAATAGTCTTAAATTAAAAAATGTGTAACGCCCTTCCTTTAAATTTCTAATATGTAGAATCTCATGGTATTCTACCAATTGGTTTTCCACAACGCGATTTACTTCCAATGTTTTCTATGAGCAACCTATCTGAAAGACGCGACTTTGCCATACATTTAAAAAAAAGGCGATTCATTATCGCATCGACTGTGATGAGGTACTCCACAAAATTAGTTTCCATATTCCGCGAACAAAATTAAGACAAAACCAAACTTTCCACCTTGCTATAGCCCTGACTAATACCAAAGTTTCCAACAATCTACATGTGCTCTAGCTACAACCATAGCCAACGTAATATCGACATCTTTAATAAATAGGAGATTGTGTCTAATATCATATATGTATGTATATTTTTTTCTCTCTCTCTCTTTGTTGTAGGTAAGTAAATTCAACTCTCTGTTCTCTCTAATAGCTATGTTGTTTTATTGTTGTAATCTTTATTGAAATGTATGTTAGTAAATTTAAGTCATTTTTGTATGATGTATGTGTAGTTTTCTATCTTTTAAATGGTCTTGTACTGTTAGATGGTGTACGAATAGAATAAATAAATCTGTGAATGTAAAGATAACAAGCTAACCATATATTCTTCGCTGATTTATTGCACTTTTTATATAGTCGAGTCGCTGTATCGAAATGTTTAAAAATCCCAAAAAATGTTCAATACTTTACCGATATTTTTGAAACTTTGGAAATATTTTCTTGGGTCGATAAATCGAAAAGTTAAGAGTTTTTTTTGTCGGTCGAACCTCGGACATTGTTAAATAAACAAATTAAGTTAACAATTGAATAACTTCCTGAATAATTATTCAAAATGGCTGAAATTTCTTTTTTGGGGAGGGGGTTTGGGGGTCGCTGATTACATACATAAATTTAAAAATTCATAAAAAGCATTTGTTTATTAACAAAAAATTTATTAAAATCCAAAAATCCGCGCACATTTCCAAATAAACGATGATTTTTAAATTCCTATACGAAGTATAATATATTATCATAGGCATATATTTATGTGAATCATATAGATACATTTTATGTGTAGGTATACACCAAAAATATAACTCATAATAATAACAAACCGGTTACTCCAAAAAAACCCTTGAACATCTGCTTTTGATACGACGTTGCTGGCTTGCCGGTTACGCATCCTGCTTAGTGAGTGGTCTCATTTGAAAACAATTACACGTATTGGCTCCAAACAAAAAACAGTCGACAGCTTCATTTTGCATTTTATTTGATTAAAGAATTCGAAACAGTTTTCTAGATACTGGAAAAAAACAGTGCAATTTTCCGACCTCACGCCGCGCCGGTGGGATAGGTGCTTGTGAAGGGTCACATTTGAAAACAATTATAGATATCGACTTTAAACAAAAAACAGTCGAAAGGTACGTTTATTAGCTTAACTTTGCATTTTATTTCATTCAAAAATTCTGAACAATTTTCCAGAAATTCGAAAAAAACCGAGCGATTTTATGACCACACGCTGGTGTGATAGGTGCTTGTGAGGGGTCGTATTTGAAAACAATTATAGATATCGATCTCAAACAAAAAACAGTCGAAAGGTATGTTTATTGGCTTAACTTTGCATTTTATTTCAATTCTAAACCGTTTTCCAGAAATTCCAAAAAAACCGAGCGATATTCCAACCGTACGCTCGCGGAGTAGATGCTTATTAGTAACAGCTTTTGAATAAAATAACTGATTTGGACTCCAAACCAATAACATTTGAAGCGTACGTTAAGCATGGTCATATTTAACATTTTGTTGTATTAAAAAATTCGGTTTCTCTGAGAGTTGTCATTTTTTTAGAATGACAGATTCGGTGCCAGATTCACCCCATCTTTCCCGATCGTGCATTATGCACGCAGGTTCGAACAATGGATGAAGGGGACATCAACGAAGAATTATTTGAACTTTCACACGAACTTAAGAAATCGTTGTATGACGCTTCTATTACAAGAATCGATAATTTTTTCCAAATTTTCAAAGGCGATAACCCTTTATTTATTCATGCTTCTTGCCATAAATCATACATCGACGCGTGCATTATCTGTACATTAACCGAGGCCAATTTTGATGATCATTTTGATAAGGAACTATTCGTCGTTGGGGAAAAGGGTAAAAAATCTTTAAAAGAAGCTTCATTGAAGAAAAAAGATGGATTCCATCCATGTTTTGCAATTAGGGGTTTTTTATTCATTCACGCTTCCTATCGAAGATTGTACATACATTTTTGGTACTGTAGAGTTTCTCATAAACAAAAAAGGGAAATTGGGTACAAAAAATTTGGCAATAGATCACCTGTTAAAAAAAAAATACGTATATCAAATGAATATCCCGATTTTGATTGGAAAACAATTGCTTCATATGCGTGAAGACTTGGAAAGAAAAAAATAAAAAAAAGGAAATAATAACCATCGGACTATTTGATATCAAATTCGTGATCAGCAACCTCTAAAACCCCCCCAAAAAAAGTTTCAGCCACCTTCAGTTATTTTTCTGGCACTTATTCAATTGTTAGTAAAAAATATATGAAATAATTAATAACATATGCGCCATTTTGATTCCACCATTTTGAATTTGAACTCTTTAATATCAAATTCGTAATCAGCGATCCCCAAACCCCCCTAAAAAGATTTCAGCCATTTTGAATAATTATTCAGGAAGTTATCCATTGTTAACTTAATTTGTTTATTTAACAATGAAGGAGGTCGACCGACCAAAAAAAAAACTCTTAACTTTTCGATTTATGGACCCATGAAGATTTCCAAAGTTTCAAAAAGATCGGTAAAGTATTAAACATTTTTTGGGTTTTTTAAAAACTTCGATGCAGCGACTCGGCTAATATAATTCTGGCACATTCCATAGAATACTTTCCGTATTCTTAGTGTAAATAAAAAATATTTTCGAAGAGTATAATGTTAGTTTGTATTAGCGAGTGACGACGGCCTTGACTAAATGCGAGATGAATGAAAGCCGCCAAATCTTAGTACATAATCTTATCGCATTTGTGACAAAATTATGGCTGTTAGGTTGATAATCATTAGGGACTATTGCCTAATTAGTCGATTTTGCAATGTAACAATATTGCATAATGTAAATATATAAATTTAAAAAATTTAAATAATTAAAAATTAAAAATTTAAATAGTTAATAACATTCTTATTTATTGATCGATTTTAAATTAAGAAAAAAGATATATGAATCGTTGGTGTTACCTATATTACATTATTGCAATGTCGTATATTATAGCTGCTTGGATCAACTATCAAAAAACCGTCTGCAAAAAATACAGACCAGTTGTTGTCGATTTGTTTACCGCATTCGAAAATACCAGCGCACTTCCTCAAAAATAAATGAACTTGGTTGGCTACGAGTGGAAAGTGTTTATAAATATTATATGTCCGTATTTACTCACCGTATCTTATGCACCTCCTCGCCATCATATCTTCGTAAAAAATTGATACCTAGGAATAACATCCACAATTTAAATTTGAGACATATGCACAAGTTATCATTGCCAACTTATCATCTTACCCTGTTTCGTAGATCTTTTTCTTACAACTCTGTCACAATTTATAGCAACATAAATTAATGATACCCTCAAATTTCTAAATGTAGACAGTTTTCGCAAAAAAGTGAAAATGAAATTCTTTTCTATGCAGTAATTTTATCTGCATCTTACGTACGTGGCTCATTCGTTGTCTGACACTACTAAACTGATAAATACTAATGCTAATAATACTGCTCATTCTTTTATTAGCGATTTCTTTTTCCACATATTTTTTTTTCTTTTTCTTGTTTTTTTAATATGTATTCACAAGAATATTATACTATATTTTAATGTTTATTGATATGTACTTTAGATATTATTATTATTACTACTTTTAGTTTTAGGAATTTTAGGTTAGATAAGTTTAAGTTGAATATCTTTGGCTAGACTTCGCCTTAGCGATTGGATGTATTGTATGTACATGCTTTCCTAATAAAGACTTTATTATTATTATTATTATTATTATTATTATTATTATTATTTTGTTCAAAAATAGAGTTCCTCCTCTAGCTAACACCAACTTACTGTCCAAATTTCACTACAATCCGAGTTTTGGTTCTTAAATTATCGTGCTTACAAAGACGCGACGGACGGACGAACGGACGGACATTTTGAAAGTTGTTCAGAATTCGTTCACCAACACAGAGATATGATAAAAAATTTTCCCAAAGCGATATTACTGGTTCTATAGATGTGCCGATCGAATGCAATATACTCTTCGTTTTGTATTTGCGAAAAGTATAATAAGGGTATAAACAAAGGTAAATGCTTGATTTTTAGCTTTACGAAATTCAATCAGATTTATTAATATTAAAAAATTCTAGATTCAAATTCCGTCGTGAACATTCCTGTCAATAAACGAATCACAATCAAAAACATAATTTGCATAAAGATATGAATTTCAGTAATTTATACTTTTAGATGTTTGTACGACTCTTTGATAACGGTCGAGAGACATGTGAGATACATCCAAATGAAAGATCCAAGTGATTTACCTTTCTTAATTTTGTGTATTAAATATATTTCACCAAAGTATAAATTTGTTCTTAATAATTGTATATTTGCAACGTTCATTTAGAATTTGAATAAGTTGCATTTGTTAAAATTTCGCTTATCGTTATTATACATAATCTAGACAATTTTTAGAGCTTAACCGCTCAAATTGTGGAAATAATTACAGCATATCCAAAGCCTGGTGCGTTACAAATCGGGTACTTCACTATCTTGAAAAATGGAGGTCATTTTACAGCTCATTTCGAGGAGTTCAGGGATAGATCTCATAAAAAATGAGGCATAATATTTTGTTGTGAAACTAGAGATAATTTATAAGGAAATGTGTGGTTCCTTTTCATCGACATTGTAGGTTTATATAAGTAAATCAGATTAATAACTGTGGAGAGCATTGCAGATAAAATCGTCCTTTTTTTATTCATTTTTACATTCGATAAATTCGAGTAAGGATATTGTACGATTGAAGATTACATGAAAGTATCATTATAATGCAGTACACTGCAAAATTAAATTAAATTAAATAGTGGGTGGTAAAAAAAAGTTGGTGAAGTACCTTGATATATGATATAATATGAATAAATATAAATAGTATGACTGCTTGGTTGAAAAGCAAGCACATTTCACTCTCACCCAGGAGTTCCCGGTTCGATTCCTGGTTATGGCACTCGGCTTTTTTCGGAAGAAGAATTTTAATTCTAGGATACTGGGTATGTATCCCCAACCTCCAAATGTGTAACCCCTTTTCACACAGTCAATTTAGGCTTTCAGAAATATAGGGGATCATATTGAACATTACAAGAGGTATGAGAAAATACACAAAAAAAGTTTTAGCAGCTGCTAAAAAATTACAGAATGATAAATTACATGAGAAATATGAAAATAAAAGTAAGACCATATGGAATATTATTAATTTTGACGCAGGGAAGAAACAAAAAAGTAATAAAAATATTGTTAGTAAAATTGTAAAACTTGATAAATGATAACAGAGCTGGCCAAAATTGAAAATAATTTTAATGAATTTTTCATAAATATGCCTGAACAACTACATGAAAGATTAAAAAACTATAAAGTTGGTAACAATGGGCTTGTTCCACGATCTCAATAGACTTGATGCTCCTTAGTTGTTACAATTATAAGTGTTTTCGAAGTATTGTTTGTTTTGCTTACTCCTTGACAGTAGGGGAGTACAATTTGGTGAAATGTCAAAAAATTACAATTTCCTCTCGCTCCTGTCGGGACGAATTTTCGAGAGTCAACCCTCCTGCAATTTACGATTAGGATTCTTTTTATATGGTTTTTATACTGTTTCATATAGCACTCGATATTCTCATTATGCACTTGAAATTTCGCATTATTAACTTTTCCGTTCTCGAGATATAGAGTTGAAATTAGTAATAATTGCAAAAACCGAGCGCTCATTTGTAACGGCACTATATGCAAGTGACGTAAGAAAAGTGGCTTTCTGGGACCTTTCAAATTTAACCTGAAAAGTCGAAAAACATGAAATTTTCAAACGCTGATAACTAAATAAATACGTCGAGTGGAAGTTCGTTCTATGTCTCTACAGAAATAAGAAGGTCGGCGATGAATCCTAATCGTAAATTGCAGGGTTGACTCTCGAAAATTCGTCCCGACAGGAGCGAGAGAAAATTGTAATTTTTTGACATTTCACCAAATTGTACTCCCCTACTGTCAAGTAATAAGCAAAACAAACAATACTTCGAAACACTTATAATTATAACAACTAAGGAGCATCAAGTCTATTAAGATCGCCGAGTCTATGCGTATAGTGACGTAGCGCCTGACCACGCCCCATTTTCGCGAGGTGGAAATTTGTAATAGTTTTTAAGATACTAGACGTGCAAATAGGATTCTGATTTTTTGCAGATCCATTATTTTATACTTGCACTCTCGATTTATGAAATAAAGAAAATGCCGAACAAGCCCATTTTAAATGCAGTTCGAATTTATCTACCATGTTTCTAGAGCCAGTTACAGAGAATGCAATTTTCAACGCAATTTTGGAAATGAAAAATTCAAATGAAACTGATCTCAATGGTATCTCAACAAATTTGTTAATTTCATAGTCTATCCGCTTACCTTTTAACAATTTTTTCACTGGAATCTCGAACTTTTCCTAACATGTTTAAAACAACAAAAGTAATACCACTTTTTAAAAAAGGAGATTAAAGAAATATGGAAAATTATCGTCTAATATTATTGCTGTGTACTGTGTCAAAAATATTAGAAAAAATTGTATTTAATTAATCAAAACACTTTATCTCCATTCATGACATACTAAGGTCAGCTGAACATGGTTTTATAAAAGGAAAAAAATACTCAATCTGCCATATTAGACTTTCTCAGAAAACTTTACAAAAACCTCGATAGACGTCGTGCATCAATGGGCCTTTTCACTGACATGAGCAAGGATTTCGGAAATATTTTGCTCAGGCAAAAAGTTATGGTGTACGGTTTCAGGGGCAAGATAAATGAATGATTATCTTCATATTTATCTGATAGAAATCAAGTAGTGGAAGTAAATGGGGCCAGATCTGAGAAATTAGATATCGAAATAGGTGTACCACAGGGCTCTATATTGGGGCCACTATTATTTTTAATATTTGTGAATCACTTAACTGTTTCCTCTTAATAATTTAACGATGTTTGCGGATGACAATACACTGCTCTGGTTTGACAAAGAAAGATGTTCAAGAAATGCAAAACATGATTAGTACTTTTATGACATGGTTTGAAGGCAAACTGTATTTAAATGAGTCTTAAATTCTGTGTATCAATTTCACACCTAGAAACTGCCCAACCGACGAAAACTATCTCTTAAACGTAGAGCAAAGATCGACTGGACACGTAAATGTAACAAAATTTTTAGGGGTTTATATTGATAATAGATTAACTTGGGAAGATCATATTGAAGATTTGTCGAAAAAGTTATGTTCGCTCCCTTTTGCTTTTTATAGATTAAGTAATATTACAAACCAGAAGGTGATCTTGTCATCATGTCGAATTTAAGTCAAGGGTAAGGTATGGAATAATTTTTTGGGGTTGTTCTAGGTACTTATTTTAACAGAATTTTTATTTCGCAAAAAAGTTTGTAAGAAATATTGTGGGTGAAACACTTCCTGAAATTACTTCCACGTCCACGTAGCGGAGTGGATATTTTTATCACGTGTTTACTTATTCCTTTACAAGCGATTGGGGAAATAATAGATAACAAAAATAACTTGCCTAATAAAATAAGAAATAAGAGTCGATAGAACCAGCCTTATATTATTATTATACCTTATTTTTATAATATAAGATACAATATTTATATATTTAATGCTATATACAGTATATCTTTCGTGACGTAAATAATTTAGACCGCCGCACCGTAAAAAGGTCCCGGTAGCTTTAATACCATTATGAGCAATATTTTTTGTCTGTCAAGTTTATTAGGTACGGCAAACAGCCAGCCTATGACTAAGTATGTATCTTCCCAGCTAGGCTCCTGTCATGTAACTTTTCCCTTCTGACTAAGCATGAAAAACTAATTAAATATCGGCCGTACATTAAAGACGTCTGCTACGAATTCCTCGTGATGTTCACTTGTACTTTATGACGACCCGTGGGTGCTTTACTAAGAAATACTTCTCAAAAAAGCTAAAAAGGCAAAGACTAACATTTTCTTTATAGTACGATTTTGCAGATGACAGCTTATATTGAACGAAACAAATGAAAGTCTTTTGTAATACAATTATAACTTTTCGGCGTAATTTAAAAATATAATGACATCTCAAATGTAGTCCTCTTAAAATCTTCTTTCTAGGAAGCTGGTTAAAGATTTTACGAGCGCGCTTCATTAGCATTGTAAATTAATGGCTACATAGCCCACATTGTGCAATCATTTGCTTTATTTCAGTTCTATATAGCTATCTCATTAAAACCTATTTTTTACCAGAACTGATGCACTGGAGGTTTATGAGGCGAATTACAGTGCACTTGTTGACAATTTTTTATTTAAAAGTTTGTTTCATTTTCATTTTATAGTCCAATCATATTAGGAGAAAATTATTCTCTATCCGAAAATAATTCCCCTACACGGGAGACTGCATATACATAGTACTAGTATTCAATAATACCATATCAAAAATTAACATTGGCCGATGCTGTGCCATGGCCGCTATTTTGCAAATGGCGGCCGGTTTATAGTTTCTTAGCGAATGGAAATATCGGAGTATGTCTCGAATTAAGATTTGAAGAGTATCAAAGAACATAACATTTTGTTAAGAATAATTCTTCTCGTATCTGTAATGATAGACAGATAGATAGATAGATCTTTTATTGGTCATATAAACACAAATTATGCTTTAACACGTCAAATAAAAATATAGCAAAAAACAACAAAATAGTGGTTGTCTTAAATTTAAAAAAAAACCACCATAAATAAAACAAGTAAATAACACAGAGTAAATAAAAATAACAATATAGCACATACAATAACGAACCAATAATCATGATCATACAAAAGTAAGTTTGTAAAATTAAACGGGAAAAATCAGTCACCAGGAATTCGTCAAAATGATAGAATGTATTATCAAGGAGGAATCGTTTAATTACGTATTTGAAGCGAGTACAATCAAGTTATTGTACAGCAATCGGTAACAACAACAACAACAAATATATATTACCCCTATTACGAGTTGGGTACGTATGTACACTTTCACATGTTATGTAACCGTCTAAGTTACTTTTAACATAGACAAGGCACTGTAGAATATAAGAACAGGGCAAGTTAAGTATCTTAAGTCTTTTAAAAGTATTCCTACAATCATCCCTATATGATAACCCAGCAACGATTCTGACAGCCTTTCATTGCAGTGAGAAAACTGTTGAGGTTGTGCCGAGTGGCCTTATATTAAAATGGCATAGGTAATGCAAGAGTGAATATATACCATTAGAACTGTTGACTATGATAAACAATTTTTTAAATTGCGCAATAAGAAAATATTCTTCCAATGTCAACTTACTGTCCAAAATAATGTCCAAAAATTGAACGCAATGGGTGGTGATCTGTACCGAGTGCTGTCGTCACGGGAAAATCATAGTCTGTCTTATCATTATTTAATACTAGCATATTATTTGAAAACCAATTATAAACCAGGCTGTTTTGAGCCTCTGATAATAAAGTATTACAATCACTATGGGAATGAGCCAATGCCGTGTCGTCAGCAAAGAAAGTAAAATTTGTCAAAGGACTACTGTTTCGTAAATCATCAACATAAATAAGAAATAAAACCGGTCCCAAAACAGAACCCCGAGGGACACCAAAACTAATATCCATGTTACCCGAATTAGCGTTATTAAAATAAATACATTGATGACGATCAGTTAAACATGACATAATTAATTTTCTGCTGCCCTCAGAGGATTTATAAAATTTCAGTTTATTCGCAAGTATTGTGAGGCACACAGTCGAAAGAGTAGCAGCAAGAAACATTTTAATTATTCACATCTCATATAATTACTTTGCTTTTATATTGGTGAAATACTAAATATCTGTTGAAATACTAAATATCTGCTACCATGTTTTAAGTTAAGGGAAACACAATACCCAATTCTTTAACAGAATCATTTGCTTGAATAGTAGTCCAGAAGATCTTAGAATACTTCAAGTGTGAATTGGTTCCAACACGCCTTTCTCATTTCATTGATATTACAGCATTTAAACCAGTTGAGGAAAATGTTGTATTTTCATAGATAGCTAGCTGTACGTGATGTAGTTAAATTTGCCTGAACCAATACTTGCATTGAGTGTTTATTTCTTGTTAAATGAAAAATGTAGTGTACCATACCTTCCTATGTTAATGTTAAATAGGATAAATGAACTGAAATACGCTATAAAGCGTGAATTTGAGCTCTCACGATTTGCCTTAAAGTTTATATTGGGCAAACCGGAAACAGTTTTATACATGAATTTTAGAACACACATGAAATTTTACATATTGAAAAATAAGCTAACCATTATACTCTTCGCTGACTTACTACACTTGTTATATAATTGTTGCACATTCTATTGGATACTCTTCGCAGTTTTTTCTGTAAATGATATTAGTTTCAAACATTTTTTGTTTAATTACTAAACAACATATTTTTTTTTCATTTAAAAAATTAATAACTTTTTTATTTATTCATCGATTTTGTTAAAAAACAATATGTTTCTTTCTCCAGCTAACACTAACTTACTGTCCAAATTTCAATACAATCGGACTTTTCGTTCTTAAGTTATAGTGCTTACAAGAAACGTGACGGACGGACAGACAAACAGACAGACATACATACATACAGACACACACACAGACATACAGACGGGCGGACATTTTGAAAGTTGTTCAGAATTCGATCACCAACACAGTGATATGAGAATTTTTTCTCTACGAACAATATTACCGGTTTTAGAAATGTGCCGATCGAATGAAATATACTGTATTTGCGAAGAGTATAATAATAATTCGTATTTAGAAGAAAATAACAATTTCATATTTGTATGTGAAGTTACATTTGCTTAGTTATTTCCATAGTATAAAATTCACAGATCTTGCATCTTTCGCAAGTATCTTAAGCGTATTGAAAATACCAGTTGGAACTATACTGCTCTTGCAGTCCAAGGATGGACGGCTAGGATGATAGGTATTTTCAGCATTTGCATTAGGTACCATTAGTGATAAAATTAAAAAAATAAAAACTTTTATCAAATTTAATAATACCATTTGGGTTCATTTAATTGGACCCATGTTCATTGATAATTTTTTTTAGATTAACCCAGCTATCATCTGTTAAATTTTGTCATTAACCTTGTAGAACACCCTGTACAGTGCTTTTCTACTGAAGTTTTTTATATTTAGATGTGTTTGATAATTTTATTTACATAATTTTAAATGTATTTGTCCATACGATCGAATTAAGCTAGTCCATGTTTTGTTGGGATATCTTGATTTTTTAATGTTAATTTGAAAGTGGCGATGTTCTGTAAGAAATAAAGTTATGCAAATTAAGTGACATACGATATGGCAGTGTCGGCATGTATCACAAGAGACCATTAAGTTTAGGAGTATTTATGTTTAAATTTTATTTTCGAGACACTGCTTGGATTGTTATTGAAACGTGATATCTCTAATAGCATGGCATTGAGTGAACGATACGGTTACAAGGCTGGCGCAGCGGCCTCGGCAGAATCTGTCGCTCTCGATACGTTTTTCGTAAGATGGGTCCTGTATCATGTGCCCAGTAGTAGTAGACAAGTTTTCAATAATAAAACTAATATATTTATCAACTACCTATCAACTACCATCGGCAGTTATAGCAGCCTAGTCGACAGTCATGGCAGTCGTGAAGGTACGATAATGTAATTGGTAGTTACGCAGATACGGTAATCAAGGCAGTCTCTTTGAAAGTTTCGGCAGTCCGCGTACAAATTTCTTCAAGTGGTTCACCCCTCCATATTTACGATATTAATTGCTGTATAACTGCTGTATAATTTAACGTAATATGCTCAAACAAACGATGTTTAGCCACTGTTTCTCGAATTTACTTTGTAGTTTAAAATAATTTCTTTAACATTTTACTTTCTTTTACCGATCGTTCCTACAATGTTTTAGGAAACAAATATAATTAATATAAAATATATTTCAATGCAAACCATGTTACCCTAACAGTTTCAAGACTGGAGTACTCCCGTCGGCAATTTACATAATATAACAGAATACTTGAGATACATATTCAATAAGTGGTTCTTTTCTTAATATGAAAAAAGGTTCACTCCTCTTTCATGTGGATGATAATGTAAATTTTATTTACTTTTTTTCTCAATGTTCTTAAGTGACATGATGTCTTATATTCATAATGTATATGTATCAAATACTCACAGTTTTTACAGAAAACACCAATTTTCTTAGTAAGTATAATAAATATTCCTGCGACACTGCCATGTGCCGCAGCTGTGACTCGAACTGGAGGAAGTATAACTGAGATTAGCCGTGAGCGGTGAAGCCCACTGATATTATGTCGGCAACACATCAAAGCGTCACTGCACATCCATGCCCTGGCCGGGATTCGAATCTGAGGCACCAGAGTCTCAAGCTTAACGGCCATTTAAACTATATTTATTGAATATAATATGTGAAATGTGCGTGAGTCATTCCATTCTCAGTTAGTATTCATTGTACAATCAAAAGTGTGATCACGACGTTATGTTACGTGAAGAAAAGCCGCACAGTGTGGCAGAATGGAAAAAATTCGCTCTGAGGCTCAATTTTTGAGATATTGACTTGATGTTTTTTTAAACATCAGAAAGGAGTCGGGAGTAAGAATGACGAAAAATAGACTACTTTTGTTCGAAACATCTTTTCTGAAATTGTCATTTTCTTCAGTTATCCGGCGAGGAAAAATCAAAATTTTGGAACTTTGCATTTTTTTACTCGAAAAAGAAGAAAACTGCAAGAGGTAAAAAGAGTTTAGAATTATCCCGGGAATATTTTACATTTTTTTCGGAATTTTCCAATGCCTTTTTTGATAAACTTGAATACTACACTGTCCAATGCTCTTTTCTACAAAGGACATTGGACAAGTCCGAAAAAATTTAAGAACGTTCCCAGGATGATTCCAAACTCTTTATTCCTCTTGCAATTTTTTCCAAACTTCTTTTTCGGGTAAAAAAAACGCAAAATTCTAAAATTTTGATTTTTCCTTGCCGGACGACTGAAAAAAATGACAATTTCAGAAAAAATGTTTCGAACAAAAGTAGTCTATTTTTAGTTAGACAATTCGAATTTGCTATAAAAAATAGGCGTTCCCTTTTAAAAATACGAATCTGACCTTGAATGGCCTCAACCCTTCCATGTAAACAAAAAATGTCAAAAAGGCCGCAGTGACTTCCTATTCCAGACTCCTTTCCGAGTGTTCAAAAAAAAATTCAAGTCGATATCTCAAACATTGAGCCCCAGAGCGAATTTTGTCCATTCTGCCATACTGTGCGCCGTAGCAGTGATGATTATATACATCCCTTGCCTTTGAAATTTTTCAGACATTTTATCACTAGTTCGAGAGTACAAAGATAATGTAATTGGAGTATTATTAGTACGTAAAATAATATTGTTCTAACATTATCACTTTAAATTTACATAATTACGAAAATCAAGTGTTTACCTTTCTTAATTGTGTTTATTAAGTATGCCTCATCAAGAACCAACCTCTGAAAGCATACAATCTTTTATTTATCTCGTATACCAATGTAGCATAGCAGTTCCAAAGCAAATTACAAAATCAGAACACAACTATTCAAACTTCTCGCAAAGAACTATCACAGTATTCTCAGATCTATGAAACATTCAGATCATGCCTTCAATCTCCATATCAAATGATTTTCAAGTCAATGTTTAGTTTATTATTGTCATTTACATCATGTCAACCAACTCTAGCGCGTTGCTTCCATTTTTCAGGCAAGCTACTGATTATAAGCACTTAGTATTCTCCTGGTGACTTCGGTTATTCTTTGAAGTTTCTTTTTAAAAAAACTTAAAAAAACTTATAGTGGATACGTAGTTATACTGTAGCTACATATCCACTATATTCCAATGTCATAATCTAAGGAAAAAGACGGCGGTATCCAGTATTTGTATGGTAAATTAGTTTGCCATGCCTTTATATAGTAATTTATAAGAAATTCTCTTCTTCGAAGATATACACGTTATTATTCGTATTCGTATGGATCAAATAGAATAAGAAAAGCTAATTTATTGGTGCTTTTACACAAGTCAAAAGAGACATACTAACGAATATACAATACAATAAAACATACAAGTTACTAATAGATAAAATTATTAAAATTCAAAATAGCACAATAAAATAGTAAAACAATTACGAAAATATAAATAAAACGGACATTAACCATTCTCAATGTTAGACTTTTTTTACGTACATGTACGTTGAACATATATATTTACATATACATACATAACTATATTGTAGTTAAATCACTGCTTAAAAATTCTGGTGTACTATAAAAAGATTGTTTATTAGATACTGCTTGATTCTGTGTTTCAGACATGTCTTTGAGAGAAGTTTTATCTGAAGAGGTATAGCGTTATAGAAATTGAAGTTAACTAAATAAAGTTTTATTACTTGGTTGGGGACAAATCAGGTAAGTTTGTGTTCCATTGCTTCCTACTGAATATAGATAATTTTGTGTGCATTTACACTCACATCGATTTATTTAAGACGCTTGGGGTTGGAGTTTGTGGGAGAGCAGTCACATTTAAGTGACCGCAGCACCTAGGCCCCATTGGGCCCCTTGTACATCCTCCCGAGGGATACAAGATTCCACCTAAGCCTCCAACCATCCTAATCTTGCGAAGAAGGTGGTGATGCTGCCTAGGGGAATATCCCTCAAGTCGGCCAAAGTAGGCCAACGTTCTCCCAAAATGGATTCTCTGCTAGAGGAGACTGCCGGGCACTCACAGAGTACGTGTTGGACAGTCTCGTCTTCTTGTTCACAACCTCTGCATAGGGGTGTGTCGTACAACTTCATGTTATAAAGGTGCTTTTTTAGCTGGCAATGACCAGTAAGAATTCCTGTCGCGAAGCGCAGGTTCTTCCTGGACATTCCCAGGCAGATCATCGTTGTATCCTTGCCGGGGTATCTAAGCACATCCCTGGCCAACTGACAACTATGAATTTCATCCCACAGTTTTTTAAATTTTCTGTGGGTGTTTTCTTTAATCATTAGCATTATTGCTGAGGTCGGCAGTATGTTGGAAGGGCCAGGTCCAAGTATACTTAGACTGGCTGCCTTCTTAGCCAGACTGTCAGCATTCCTGTTGCCTCTGCAGTGTGCATGCCCTTTGACCTAGCATAGAATGACACTGTTCATGCTGGAGGCGTCCACGAGTGCCTGATGGCATTCCCATACTGACCCTGTTGTTATTTTGTGTCTCTGTAGGGCCAGTAGTGATTGTCTACTATCAGTGTAGATTCTGATCGTTTTTCCCGTTATTTGCCTATGGCAAATTTCTTTTACGGCTATGGTTATTCCCGCCAGTTCTGTTTGTGTTATACTGGCTTGTTTGTCCATAGCCCATTTAATTTGAATTTGCAGGTTCCTGGAGTATACCCCACAACCTGTTCCTTCTTTCTTTTTCGATCCGTCTGTGAAGATGTTAACTGTTCCTTGACGCTTGGGGTTAGATCGACTCAATTGGATTCTAATTATGATGATTTAGGATATGGATGAATAAAGATAAATCGAAAGGAACCAGATCGGAATAGTTTGTGGTTCATTGCTTTTTACGATATTACATCGAAATTTTTTTAACTATTGGTCGTTTCGGTTATGAGTCAAGGAAAACAGATCAATTGGAGTCAAATCGAGCTAGTTTGTGTTCCACTGATTTCTATAGCATGTCAATATTTTTTAATAATGGTGATTCTGCATGAGTCAATGAAAGTAGATCGGTTGGACCAGCTTGAATGCCATTGCTTGCTATGTATTTTATGAATAGTTTTTTATATGTCTGCATATAGATCTATATAATTAAGTTCATTCAGATAACATTTGGTCAATTTGTGTTCTACTGCGTTCCTTTTCTAAAATTATAATATTGTCAATGTGTGGTTATATTTTAAAGCGTGTTTTGTGAGTACCATCGATTTTGGTTTAATATTCTTGTATTATGTGTATGTCGGTATATTCCTTTATGTAGGTATTGTTTTGTTTAGCCGACATACGCGTTGCTACAGATTTTGCTGCCTATGTTGTGAACGGTTTTCCGCTTTTTGGTTGCAATTTAGGTCTGAGTTCTGTAAGAAAAATTATCGTGTTCTATGGTTTGTGTGGTATTATTATATTGTTTTTTTTTTAATAGGTTTGAAATATTTTCAGATATTTATGATATGGAATACATAGATATAGATTTCCTTGATTCATTGTATTATTGTATATTTTGTTTGCTTTCCATTATTAAAGATTCACAAATATGTTTCGGATAGAAAATTGTTACAAGGATTGTTTTATTTTTTTTTTAAATTATCTGGTCTGTATTTTTAACGCTTACGAGGAGAACACACAATAGATGTGTCTATTCCAATTTAAATGAATTAAGATTTTTTATCGTATACGTGTAAACGTAATTTAAAGCAAGAGCTTTGTTCTATATAGCAGTCTAATTTTTAAATTTATTACACCGTTTAGATGAAAGATATGGGATAATCCATCAACGGCTCTTGAATGAAAAGCGGCGTGTGAAAATACAGAAAGTTATATATTATATCTTTCTTTTATGTTACTTTGTTTACTATTCTAGTGAACTATGAGTCAGCCTTGAAAGTTATTATATATCATATGGATTGCACTCATATATCATTTGTATTATGGCGGTCCTCATGGATAGAGTAAGGCAAACATGTTACTTTGAATAGAAAAGTTTTGCAATTTTGCAATTTGACACTTAGCGATAAATCATTTTACCGAAAAATCCCGATTGAAAATATTGTTCCTTACTGAATATTTGTTAAAACTCTGTATTTCATATTACTAATACCTATTAATGAGTAAAAGTTGCAGTTGGATGTGACCTATTACCATTTTACCTAAACATTTTCGGCAGAAAAGATCGAACTCTATGATGTATTTGATATCTTGGAAGTGACAGCAAATGGCATAAAATAACTATCTTCTTGTATACTATGATTTCAAAAAAAGTTTTTGAAGACACTTTCAGACTTATGCCTATATTTTCTGATATAAAACGTCCGCATTAACGTCATTACATGACCTAACCCTAGAGAAGTCTACGTACAACTGTCCTTGACTAAACACCGCTTTAGTCTGATCTTGTTATTTGTTAAGTTAATAGAAAACGTTAATCTTGCAATCCCTTTGGAACACAAGAAAAAGGTTTAGTCATGAAATGATCATCTGTGTATTTTCCTACAGTATAGAACTACGTTTACTTTTCGATATCGTATACTCTTCTAGTTTCAAGGAAATGCAGCCGAATCCTACCCCATCCGGTAGGGTTTTGTCAATCTCTCTTGATCAAACGGGAAAGTACACCGAAAAGGCTTCCATCCTTGGCACTCATCCGATTTTATTACAATCGATGTTATTACCTCGATATGCATATGTGTATCCCAAAACTTTATCCATGAAATATAGAAAGCAATGGAAAACAAACTGACTCGAATTAACTAATGAACTTACCTACAACGTGACAGTCACGTCGCTCGTGAGCGAGGTAGGTGACAAAACAGTTGCGTGACAAAAGTCACCCGTGCGCGCCTAGTCTAAGTATAATCGGGGAATGATTAAAACTTTCCCGATGATTAAAACCCAGTTTAGTCATCTCCCGATGATACTAATGTGGTTAGAGAAACTCGCCTCAAGTGTTGGCATTCGAGTGTTATATTCAAGAGTCTTGGTGTTTGGGGAACTTATAAGGTACTAGATAGATAATTAATACAAACTGACCCGACTTAATCCCAATTGATCTATTTTCATCTACCCATATCCGAAACCACCACAACTTAAAAACTATCGATAAAACACCATACAGAAAAACTTATTTCTTTACACGATTAATTTTCATTGATTAATTAGCCAGCGTAAGGTAGGCACTGTTGTCACTTCCGGGTATACAATCTGGATATTTTTATATATAGCCGGACCGGCTACATACGCTAGATTTGAGACGAGCTTGTTGCCAACGATAAGATATACATGACGCATGGCGTAGGAATATAGGACGGGAATTGTAGGTTTTTGTGAGATGCTTCTTCTAAGTTACCATTATCATATTCTTGCTCATTCTTCTTCTGAGGCTTCTATTTCTTCAGTTTCTGAATCTAGCAATGTGTATATCCTTAATATTTCTTTATTGTATTTTAGTTTTTCATTCTGTAGCATGGATATGTTTCAGGTGTCATTATTTGCTGTTTTGTTGTATCCTTTAGCGAGCATCCGCTTTCGATTTACCATGTGAGGGGTATGGTTTTTCCTCATGTACTTGGTATATGTTGTTGTTTTTCTGCTGCATTCATCTTCTTTAGTTGTTCGTATTTATTGTATGCTCATGGGTGATTTCTTCCGAATCGGCGTTTTTCTCGTTCTCTATTTTTATTTTTGAACTGATAGTTCACCAGTTAAGTTCTTCCCCTGTTAATTGTTTTCCATTTCCTCTTGGTATATCTTTTAAAATTCTACTTTCTATATTAGGAAAATATTCAAAGTGCTATTTGGTGCGTTGTTGAATACTTTACGTATTTCTAATCTCTTTATCTCTAGTTTTCCATATAGCATTTCATGCGTTTTGTTGTTTTTGTTGTTCTTCTTGCCTTAATATTCTCTCCTTTGCTTCCCTTCATTTGCCATTTTAAAATTAAATATCTATCCACATCAATTTACAAATAATTCTACTTGACATATTTAAATTACATCTTTTTAAGGATATGCAATTTGAACTAATTTAAAAATTCGCCCAAACACTCAATTGATATAGGCCCATAATTGGTTTAATAAGCAATGTAGAAAACCTAACAATAATGGCAGTTGTGATACATATTTATTTATTTAATCATACGTCATCCAACAGTACAAAAACTAATTATAGGATGGAAATCCAACTAACTTATCCTAACCTAACCTGAATAAGAAGTACAAGTTGAAATTATGAAGGCAGCTAGACTGTACAATAGATACAATGTCTGGCTGCTAGATAAATATGTCCAATTGACTGCAATGAGCTTCATAAGTTTCATAACTAGTACAGATATTAAACAGAGGAGAAACATTTTATCTAGAAAACGCAAAGCAGAGGACTCAAAGACTAGTAATATCAAATTTTTCAACTAATTTATTTTGGGAAGCTCCAATTGGTGGATATGTACCTTCAGTTTTCCAATTTAAAAATTTCAGGAAGCGACGTTGAATGTTTTCCAATTTATCGTAATAAGTGTTATACCCGGATTGCCAGACAAGTAAAGCATACTCCTGCTTAGATCGAGAGAAAGCAAAATAAAGCATCTTTAAGGTTTTCGTATCATTAAAGTCATGGCTGTTACGCAAGATCAAGCCTAACATTCTGTATGCATGCGAAATTACAGCATCAATATGGTTTGTGAAGATAATTTATTATCAAAAATTACACCTAGGTCCTTGAACGTAGATGGTCTGTCAGTCGCCATTCACATAATAATAATATATAATTGGGGATCTCTTGGTTATATAACTCATAACATTGCACTTGCTAACATTTTGTTGAAGATCATTTTCATCGCACCAAGCAAATAACTTGGTTAGATTCTTTTGAAGTTTTTCGCAGTGATTAAAATCATGCAACATTTTGACACCATCGGCATATATTAAGAAATGCACGTCTAAGTGATCACTGATGTCGTTAATAAAAACATTAAAGAAAAGAGGTCCAAGTACTGATCCCTGGGGTACCCCTGACATGGCTCGGTATTGAACAGATTTTTCAAGAAATTGAAGTAAACAGTCAGATAATCCAAATTTGTCAAGTATACAGAGAAGCTTATTATGGTTCAATCCGTTAAACGCCTTAGAAAAGTCGGTACAGACTAAATCTACCTGTATGTGAGAATCAATTGAATCAGAAATGTACTGAGTAGCGCAGATTAAGTTCGTTACGGCGGAGCGACCTTTAATAAAACCGTGTTATTGCGTAGACATTTTTGTTGATGTGCATAAATGTTATCATGCAGTTAGGATTTCGAAAGCTTTACCAAAGTTACATATGATTGTTATAGGTTTATAATTAACAACATCATTTCTTTCACCTTTTTTGTGCATAGGGCACACTTTTGAGTATTTTCAAATATCAGGAAACTAACATTTCCTAAGACATAAATTAAAAATTATGCAGAGGGGATATGCAAAAATGCTGGCACAGTTCTTCAGTAGAAATGCTGGAATTCCACCTGGGCCGGCACTAAGTTTAAGTTTAATTCTTTTTAATGCCATGCAAACTTCAGCCTCGGTAAAGCGTTTAATGTTCAGTCAAGCGAATGATATTGATATTTAGTGCTATAAAAGCTAAAAAAAAAAACTTTGTTTTCCATAATAATTTACATTTAAGCTGACCGAAAACTCCCTAGAAACACATTAAGTTAAAACCGAAACAAGCTCATAATTCCGATATAAGACTGTAAGACAACATAATAATACTAAAATAACTGGAATGGCAAGAATCTCAGAAAACACAATTTCCATCTTAAAATTGGGTTTTCTCCTCTTACTTCTTCGAAAATGAAATTGAGAAAACCAATATAGTCGACTAATAACCTCGAGTCGATAATTTGTAGACTTCAATAAAATTCACTTTAGGATAAAACTTCTTGTTATTCATGCGCCGCGTGAGAATATTTAAGGCTGAGAGCGATTTTATTATGAATTTGGCATCCTTCCATCCGTAATAATATCTTCATAGTATTGGAAAAATCTGATTGCGTTCTTTCATGTTGCTCCAAACATGATAGTATTTATAAATAAAATGGTTCTCAGAGAATGTTATAAATTCCAGACATAATATTTAGCAAATTTCACTTGAAATGTACATCTGATAATTTTATTGGTAATATTTACAGGTGAGCATAAATTAAACTGCCAGCTACAGATTTAAAAATGAGAATATTAATAGGCAGCGTGATAAAACAGATTATTGTTTTCTTATTGAATTAGAATATTGAGCTGACCAAGAAGATGATGAACAAGAAATTTAGTGGAGACATACTCTTAACATGCAACCACCACAGCAGATGTAATGCTGTCGGATCCGTCATGCAGCAAATGGACGCTATCTAGAACACTGCATAGGTTACAAAACATATGTCATGGCGTTCTGTATAAGAAGACGACTGAACTGAGTCCTTCAAAGTTACAAAATTCAATTAATACAAAACACAGCAAAAAAGTAGTCAGATTGTTACTAACATAACACTCATTTATTAACATGAAGGTAATTAAATGTCAAGAACAGTAAAAAAATTCACAGATTTCGCAATTCTTGCAACCATCGGGACATACAACACACCATACATAAAACAGCTACGATCCACTCTCGATTGCGACACCGCTGTATTTCGACCATAAATAAAAACTGGTAACTTGACCCCCTGTGATATATGCAACCCATATTACATTTGGATATATCAGTCGTTGCATATACGGCATTCTCACTCGACCGCGAAACCGCTGTCTTTTGACCTTGAACGAAAACTTGTAACTCGACCCACATATACGAACATAAACATTTCCAATGTTAAGAATTACACTGGCCTGAGGAAATGTAAGGATACAACAGAGAATATAATAAACATTTTCTTACTTTTTATTGGGTATTTTGCCACTGAAAAATATTTAAAAATTTTAGTGAAAAAACCTCTGCGCCAAACGGATCAGATAGAGGTTGGTTCTTGAGTACTTGACTGTTTCAAAAAGTCTCACACCTAAAAATATATAAACTAGAACAATGTTATAAACTAAAAACTGAAAATCAAAGCTATAGGTAGTTAACGTTTCGGAAGAGAATCTACTTCCGTTCTCAAAACTTTTTTGGCGGTCAACCATGACAGTTCTTTGTTTATGTATTTCCATAGTCACGTTAGACATT
Organism: Stenurella melanura; assembly: GCA_963583905.1. Taxonomy (NCBI): domain Eukaryota; kingdom Metazoa; phylum Arthropoda; class Insecta; order Coleoptera; family Cerambycidae; genus Stenurella; species Stenurella melanura. The sequence goes on from OY757311.1 coordinate 156,219,839, forward strand.
AAATTATATTTATCTTATTTTTACCTACTTCATCTCTAAGGATGGGTAACCAACTAGTACAAAAATCTATCGAATAATTAAAAACGCATCTAACCTCGTTTAATAAAATAATCGCGGATTCTCTAAGTTTTCTTTTAGTTCCGTTGCTCTCTTTTTCCAAAATCTTCGCCGAGTCCCATTTAATCCTATGATTATTATCTCACGCGTGTTCACAAATTTTGGATTTTTCAAGTTCTCCCCTTCTAGCGTAATTTCTATGTTCACCAAGCCTTACGTTGAAAGGTCTAGATGATTCACCTACGTAATGTTTTCCGCACTCACACGGAACACTATAAATACAATTTTTTGAATTTTGAACAATATATAGAAGTTTGGTTTGTGATAAAACCGATCTTAGCGTGGAGCCCGTTTGAAAAACCGTTCTTACGGAAAACCTATTCCCAATTTTTCGTAATTTATCCGATAATCCATGTATATATGGAATTACTGCCATTGACCTAAATACCTCAGGTTGTGATAGTATATTCTCTCTACTACCAATGTTCAATAACTGACTATCAACAAAACTCTCAGGATATTGATTATTTAATAAGACGGTTTTTATAAATTGTTTTTCGTTCCTTAATATTACATCATTTGAAGAAATAATTTTGGCCCTGTCATACAAACACTTAACAACACCTTTCTTAACACTAATATGTTGATTTGAATTGAAATTTAAGTATCTGTTTGTGTGTGTTTGTTTTCTATACACACTGGTTTGGTATGTGTTATATAATTTTTTAATTAAAATATCTAAGAAAGGTAATTCATTATTATTCTCTATTTTTTTGTAAATTTAATTGAAGGTTCTTTTCCGTTAACCTGATTCAAAAAATTACTTAAACATTCTTTACTATAAGGCCATATAGCAAAAATGTCATCTACATATCTTCACGATACAATGGGTTTATAAGCTAGATTATTAATATTTCTTTCCTCGAAATTTTCCATGTAAGAAAATCTGAATATGCCACAAATAAACAATTACAGAGAATATATAATAAACATTTTTAGAAAAATCGAAAATCGAAAAGTTGCTGACTTGCGTCCGATAGTTATTATACCCATTTTATCTAACATTTTTGAAAGAATGGTGAACCAACAATTAAATGGCTCTAAATGACTACTTCGAAGAACACAAAATTTTTCCTCTATTTTTTTAATTGTCTTCTTTATAGTAACGTCCTGGTGAAGTTTAGCTGTTGCAATTCCACCACTTAACCAGGATATGTACACATAGACAATAACACAACAACCATTCCCTGCTACATTGCCATCTACCGCAGCTGAGACTCGACCTCAGAAGAGACGACAGCGACTAGACAGTAGACATATTATGCCGCTCAGCAGCGGTAGTCCACTGCTATTATCTCGGTAACATGTTAGAAACGCTACTAAACATCCTTACCCTGGCCAGGACTCGAACCCGGGACCCCTCTGGTTACAAGCCAAACGCTTTAGCATTGCACCACTGAAACGACAATGCACATTTTAGCTACGAACATTTTCGAAAGGGTCATAGTGCACCATCTGCTTTTATTTAGTAAATATCATCGACAGCATATTTAGAACATTGGATAATAATAAACCTTAGTTCTACCTGATTTCACAAAAGTTTTTCGAATTAAATTAAAACTTTTATGTGCAGTTACACTACATTGACTGAAAGAATTATTTTTTAAGCAGTTCATATCATAAGGTGTGTCTCAAGGCTCAGTGTTGAGGTTTATTCTTAGTTTTGTTTGCATAAGAGATATGTTTGTATACATACACCACTGTTCTGTGTAACCATACCCCGATGACACCAAACTTCATTTCACATTCTAAATTTTCAGATATATGTTACGGTCTTACCTATTAGATCACCGAGATCTCCTTGAAGTTCTCCTGTAACAAACAAATAAATAAATAATATTTTCTACAACTAGAGTCATATGAGAAGTCATGATAATGAAGAGGTCTCGTTTATTTCTCAAAATAATATTTCGATTGTCCGACCCATTTCGAGGTAGACACTTCGGTTCCTCTTTCAGATACCCATAATGAACATTTTAATTGTATTATTGATCATTTAAATATTAATTATACATATCAGAAGATGGAGTGAAATTTATACTTAAAAAAGAACAAAATTACAATAATATCCATTTTTTACCTATTTATTTATACTTCTCACAGTTTTCTAATGTTGTGGCTAAGAAAAGAAGGTTTACCTCGTTGTTCTAAATATTGCCCAAGTGTTCAAGTGTGGGCCACCCTACGAGCGACGTGGTTAGCGTCACTGGTGTAACCTGGCTAGCACAGTAAAGATACGGAGAGCTAAAGGGCATGGAGTTCAAGGCTTGGGCGCCATTGATTACTGAGTGTAATCAAGGAAAATTGAAGATAAAGATAAACCAAAGACAAAAGTTACATATGTACAATAGAACTATATTACAAAATATTATATTACAAAAACAATGAGCTATCACAGCATCAGCGATACTGTATAGCAAAATATCACCAAAATATGTACAAGGTAAACTATATTACAAGATAAACTATATTACATATTGCTCAACAGCAAGATAAACTTGAGGTGTTTACGAGATAAAAAAAACTATATTACAAAAGATACATCTCGTAACTTTACCTCAATACTAAAAATCATATATTACAAAAGATATGAACATTTACGAGATTTAAACCGAACTATAATACAAAGGTATCTCGCAAACGATCCGACAAACAAACTATATTACAGCACTAGATATACTAAAGTGCAACACAAAAGACACCCATTAGATTTACTAAAATTGCGACACAAAATATATTACAAAGATAATAAAACTTAACCTAATAAAAGATATGCTACTTCACTCGAACCTGATATTTATTTGAGCCTACCAGTATATAGCCTCCCCGCTACGTAATGCCAAATACTCAAAAACGGGACACCCCAAGTTATATAACCACAAAAGATAATACACATCTCACCGCGCCCCGAACATCCGAAATCCTTTAAATAATTAATCCACATAAGTGATGCGACTTGACGAGTCAAATCTAGGAAATATCAGATCACACGACGCGTATTATGTGCAAATAACTGACGTGTCTAACCATTGAGACACATCTAAAACAAAAGCACTTTGACACAGCGAATTTGCGATACTGGCAAAATTCAAAAAAATATCATGTTATCAAACAACTACGATTACGTTAAACGTTGAATACAAGAAATCGATACTACGAAGAAATATTTGTTACAGCGAATTTAAGATACAAATAACTACGACGAAATATTTGTAACAACGGATTTAAGATATGAGTGACTACGAATTAATGTGTAGCACTAGATATGCGAAAATAATCCCTTTTACAGGTAATAATCAAAGGTACTTATCTTTTATTATAATATCCTGATGAGAGAAATTCCTAAGTCTGCCCCTGTCCTCCGATGATAATAGATTATAACCGTTGGGCAGTTAAATGGTTCATGATCTCCATTTTGCTCTAGCGAGATGTCACATGTCGTACCATTCCACTTTGAAGGTTATGATATCGTAGAGGCGTGCTATGCTCGAATAACATAAATAATTTCTTCGCCCAGGTTTTCGCATGCTTGATAGAAAATCTTAAGTAAGTGTTGTGTCGAAAATTTCATAATAAAGATACACGTAGTATTCTTATCCCAAAAAGTTATCAAGAAAACGTATATAAAAAACGTAGTATCAACATAGAACGTAGATAATTTTGCTTAAACCAAAGGTGTAACGTTAAGATCACTTCGACGTTGAAATGAAATTTGTAATTAAACGAAAGAAAGAAAGAACGAAAGAAAGAACCTAAAACAATATGTTTAAATGTTAGATTTTATTTAACAATATATAATTATTTAACTATTACCTTATACGTCTATAAGGTTCCTCTCTACCAATATCCCCGTTAGGGTCTTACAAAATTTCTGTTACGTCCACCTCGAAGGACGGCTCGAGTGAAAGAGAGCGAATTTAGTCTAAGGCGGTGTATTGTGACATATGTTTCGGACCGACAGTAACGTGTCTCCGCCCCAAAAAGTAGTTCTCTTTATTTTAGTGAAATATTAATTTGCCAAATGATCTATATTGTTACTGATAGTTCTACGTTTCATGTGACCATCGGACTTTATTATAAATACTCGACCCAACTTCATTTTTCAGTCAGTTTGATCTATTTATTTAATTTAATTTGAATATTATCGAGCGTGCGCTGTTTAATATACTGATGCGTAAGTATAAGCTACTACCAACCTCTCATCTGTCCAGAAATGTTCGTTATAGTACCAGAGCATAGGAGAATAAAATGTTTGATTATTAAAATTTTTCTAATAATTGTTAGAAAATGTAACGAAGGATGCTATTGCGCATTCCGCACGTTACAATATCCCGGAGCCCACATAAAAATATATGTCAAATATATTTTTTTTTTAAGAGAAAATTTTTTTCTAAGAGATTTTCTAAGAAATTTTTCTAAGAGATTGTTTTTCGAAGAGATTATTTTCGCGTTAGATACATCATATTTCTATCGGATATAACTAAAATACAATATACACTTATAGAGGCAATTTACATAAATAGTAACTACAGAATATACAACATATGCAACATAAAGCAGGCAATTTGGGCTATCTACTTAAATTCTAATTTTTTCTAAAATTGTTTATCAAATTTAAAGAAGGGTTATCAATGGAGATATCGTTATGCATGGCCTTGATATCTTTTATATAATAATGACCAATAGTCTTCCCTTCTAATTCATATATTAGAGGAGATATTTCACTAGTTATAACGCATTTTAAGAACTTAGGAGCCAATTTTAGCTGAAAATTATTTCTAATATCACTCAAAACATATTTCCCTTTTATAAACTACATCTCAGACTTCGAATTCGACATTTCGTTTTCATAAGTTACAATATTTTTTATCTCGGTCATAAACTAACTTTTTTTGTTACGTAATGCCTAAAAGGTTGATTTTCGATTCAATTTATTTCATGTTCGGCTAAGCTAGTCAATGTCAAATTTTGAGATACTAATTTTTGAAAATTTTTTGCAATTTTACTTAATTGTTGTTTTTGATTAACGGTTAAATTATACTAGGTAAGTACAGAACAAGTGTGCAACATAATCACTAAGATTTATCAAAATTACTCGTCGTAATATTCTTAACATTATGAACTGGACTATTAGTCTTATGTCGTAGGTGACATTTTATTTTCATTTAATTACCAAACTTATGTTTCGAAATCTAAGTTCAATTTCAATGGTTCACAAAACCAATATCTAAAATTATAAAATGGCGAATATTTGATACTATTAACCATTTTAAATAGCTTTAAACAAATATATCCTATAAAACATTGATTCGTTGTGTATTAAGTAGCTTTTAATTATTTTATAGTCCTATATAAATATATAGATTATATTTGTTTCTGCACCTCTACCACCTAACTATAAGCATTAAATTTAATTCTTGCAAAAAAATAAAGATAATAAACATCAAATAAAGGAAGGTGTTTAATATCTCTTATCAACTATAATGAGATTGTCACGGTCCCTGATTTCACCATCGACCATCCAAGTTTTTATGTATTTATATCTTTATAAATTATAAACGATGTTTTATAGAGATTTTTATACATACACTGAAATATCTAGCAGTAAGCTTAAAATGACAGTTTTTAATAGGCAACAAAATAATTTACATGATAAATTAAATAATTAACTGTATGAACGTGATTAATATTAACTATATTTAGTTCTAATGAATTTTCTTTCTATAGATACTCTATTATTTGAATGACTAAGAGACTGTGTCTGAAAATTTCAGCACTTGAAATTTGAAATGATACAGCAAAATTTATTATATTTCCATGGGTACCTATGTTTTGAGATATTCTTTGCTATACATGATCAAATAATAACATGACTTGAGTCATAAGTTCAAAAATATACTTGCAAATTAGCTAATTGTTAATTTAACATTGAAAATTTATTTAAACAGTTATGTACATGTGACAATTTAGTTTTAATCCTTTTGTAATCAGGATACTGAATATTAGAATAAAATTTAGACGTCATACCCTCTAATATACTCATTTTTTTTCTACAAATTGAAGTTTCCTCGTCTTCTAAGAATTGATTTTTTACAGTTATACTCCCATGAACGATAGCTCCTCTGATCCTTAGTTCATAGTCCAATTCATCTGAGTGTAAGTAAGTAATTTACCTCCATATTGCATAACAATAAAATTCTCACTGAAACACAATTTCCAAGTATCGATTAGAATACATCAGACGATTAACTAAATCGTTAGTAAATAAAAGAAATTTAAAAGTATCTATAGCGTTAATAAACTAATATTAAATATTAAAAACAATATTTACAACGTACTAAAGTTAAGAAAAATACTTAGAAAAATAGCAAAACATAAAAGACAATAGATAATAGATAAACAGTAAAAGATAAAGATAGCAGACAAATAGTAAAAGATAGATAAAGAAAATTTTCCTTGAACTCTCTACTCCTTTAAAGCAATCAAGCCCCACGTTGGGCGCCACTTTGTGTGGCTAAGAAAAGAAGGTTTACCTCGTTGTTCTAAATATTGCCCAAGTGTTCAAGTGTGGGCCACCCTACGAGCGACGTGGTTAGCGTCACTGGTGTAACCTGGCTAGCACAGTAAAGACACGGAGAGCTAAAGGGCATGGAGTTCAAGGCTTGGGCGCCATTGATTACTGAGTGTAATCAAGGAAAATTGAAGATAAAGATAAACCAAAGACAAAAGTTACATATGTACAATAGAACTATATTACAAAATATTATATTACAAAAACAATGAGCTATCACAGCATCAGCGATACTGTATAGCAAAATATCACCAAAATATGTACAAGGTAAACTATATTACAAGATAAACTATATTACATATTGCTCAACAGCAAGATAAACTTGAGGTGTTTACGAGATAAAAAAACCTATATTACAAAAGATACATCTCGTAACTTTACCTCAATACTAAAAATCATATATTACAAAAGATATGAACATTTACGAGATTTAAACCGAACTATAATACAAAGGTATCTCGCAAACGATCCGACAAACAAACTATATTACAGCACTAGATATACTAAAGTGCAACACAAAAGACACCCATTAGATTTACTAAAATTGCGACACAAAATATATTACAAAGATAATAAAATTTAACCTAATAAAAGATATGCTACTTCACTCGAACCTGATATTTATTTGAGCCTACCAGTATATAGCCTCCCCGCTACGTAATGCCAAATACTCAAAAACGGGACACCCCAAGTTATATAACCATAAAAAAATAATACTAGAACTCATCTCTAGCAAATAAAATACGGGACACCCCAAGTTATATAACCACAAAAGATAATACACATCTCACCGCGCCCCGAACATCCGAATTCCTTTAAATAATTAATCCGCATAAGTGATGCGACTTGACGAGTCAAATCTAGGAAATATCAGATCACACGACGCGTATTATGTGCAAATAACTGACGTGTCTAACCATTGAGACACATCTAAAACAAAAGCACTTTGACACAGCGAATTTACGATACTGGCAAAATTCAAAAAAATATCATGTTATCAAACAACTACGATTACGTTAAACGTTGAATACAAGAAATCGATACTACGAAGAAATATTTGTTACAGCGAATTTAAGATACAAATAACTACGACGAAATATTTGTAACAACGGATTTAAGATATGAGTGACTACGAATTAATGTGTAGCACTAGATATGCGAAAATAATCCCTTTTACAGGTAATAATCAAAGGTACTTATCTTTTATTATAATATCCTGATGAGAGAAATTCCTAAGTCTGCCCCTGTCCTCCGATGATAATAGATTATAACCGTTGGGCAGTTAAATGGTTCATGATCTCCATTTTGCTCTAGCGAGATGTCACATGTCGTACCATTCCACTTTGAAGGTTATGATATCGTAGAGGCGTGCTATGCTCGAATAACATAAATAATTTCTTCGCCCAGGTTTTCGCATGCTTGATAGAAAATCTTAAGTAAGTGTTGTGTCGAAAATTTCATAATAAAGATACACGTAGTATTCTTATCCCAAAAAGTTATCAAGAAAACGTATATAAAAAACGTAGTATCAACATAGAACGTAGATAATTTTGCTTAAACCAAAGGTGTAACGTTAAGATCACTTCGACGTTGAAATGAAATTTGTAATTAAACGAAAGAAAGAAAGAACGAAAGAAAGAACCTAAAACAATATGTTTAAATGTTAGATTTTATTTAACAATATATAATTATTTAACTATTACCTTATACGTCTATAAGGTTCCTCTCTACCAATATCCCCGTTAGGGTCTTACAAAATTTCTGTTACGTCCACCTCGAAGGACGGCTCGAGTGAAAGAGAGCGAATTTAGTCTAAGGCGGTGTATTGTGACATATGTTTCGGACCGACAGTAACGTGTCTCCGCCCCAAAAAGTAGTTCTCTTTATTTTAGTGAAATATTAATTTGCCAAATGATCTATATTGTTACTGATAGTTCTACGTTTCATGTGACCATCGGACTTTATTATAAATACTCGACTCAACTTCATTTTTCAGTCAGTTTGATCTATTTATTTAATTTAATTTGAATATTATCGAGCGTGCGCTGTTTAATATACTGATGCGTAAGTATAAGCTACTACCAACCTCTCATCTGTCCAGAAATGTTCGTTATAGTACCAGAGCATAGGAGAATAAAATGTTTGATTATTAAAATTTTTCTAATAATTGTTAGAAAATGTAACGAAGGATGCTATTGCGCATTCCGCACGTTACAATGTACTCAAAAATATGCTTTTGTCAAAATGCTTAAAAATAATAGAGAAAATTTCACCCCACCATATTCAACCAATCAGAGGTTTGCTTTTTGTTAAGTTACCATAGCAACCAAAAATAATTCAGGAAAATTTTATCCTCCCTGAGAGAAATTAATAAGTGTAAATTTTTCTGTCAAATTTGACGTTTGGTATTACATCAAAATACATATTTGGGTGTAAAATTTTCTTACCGAATATCCCAAGAGCTTAAATTAATATCCGGAAATTTAAGCACTAGGGATATTATAAGTGAAAATTAATTTTGAGTATTGACAATTATCAAGTACGCCCATAGTAGTGATTTCATGTGACGGTGCTGTTCCGCAAGATACTATGCCGCTGCCAAATGCAAAAAGAACGCAACGGATAAACCATAGAGAGCCAATAGTGTAGTCTTTACTGTTACAGTACTGATCGTTGCGCGTACGTGGTAATAGTGATTTTTCTATTTATGTTTTTAGTAGCGGCGAATTTTACAAACATTGAGTGTAAAAACGTGCTTTCTTATGGTGCGGCTGGGGAAAATGCACGTCAGGCTCATTTATTTCACTATGAATAAATTCCAAAAGTATGTGTACCTAATGAACAAACATTTCAGTTGTTTATACAACTTTTAGAAGACTATGGCCCTTTTTAACTGAGGGCTATTACTTATTTTAACGAAATAAAATATCAAATTTGTTTTAATCGGCTCTACAAAATTTCATCAAACTGGATTTGCTAATATAGAAAAATTATGTAGCCTTAAATTAGTCGTTTGCACATTTAAAATATATTTAGAATTCTCAGCGTGTCTCATTTAAATGTGGAGCACGCCCGTAATTTTTATATTTCACTAATGTAGAATGGTTAACATTTTATCAATAGGTGACATTAGCTTTGTTTTACATGGAATATATGGCCTCCTGAAATGCTTTCTTTATCACCAAAAATCACAAAATCATATTCTTTTTCTCAAAATATGATTGCATGTTCCTCTTTGGCATCGTATAAAAGTCCATTTTCCATCAAAATCCAAAAAACATGCAAATAGCTTTAAATGTGAAACAAACATATATCATCTTTACTCTTTCATCGATTATGTATTAGTTTATATTACAAAAAAACTTTTAAATAAAAATTATGAATGAACCAAAAAAAAACAATATTTTTCTGATCTTATAAAAAATATGTGTATAGATTATTAAAACTAAAAACGAATAGTTAGATACTTGTTCCAGATCTAAGCTAAGCAGCCTGTATATCATTTCATTTTATGCATATTAAATGAAGGCGTAATACAAGCCGAAATTAATCTTTCTACTAGAATCCGTAGGATGATTCTTGTATCCTGTGATAAAATTCTTAACGATTGTCATATTCATTTATAATTAACCCAATCAGCGAATAAATATTTTCATCCATTGAACTAAATTTTTAGTGAGACATCTGGAAAATAAAGAAACATATTCTTTATAGAATTTTGTCCTATAAAGGATATGTTTCATTAAAATTATAAGCAAACAAAAAATAGTTCACTTTTAATCTTGAAAATAAGTATTCATACTTTAAGAAAGTATTACCTATAGATGTTTCAAAACAATATAATATTTTGAATACTTTACATGTATTTGGGCTTGTCATACCTTTATCAAGAACATCACAAGATCAATATAAAAGTTAAAAGGGAGCTGGTTGTTCTAATATTTATACCTAAATTGTATATCTTAATACCTAAATTTTTAGAAGGGTGGCCTTTAAGAATTTTTTAATTTTAAATTGTTCAAGCAGGTTTAAGCGTTTACTTCTACTTTCTGTATGAATTAAATTTATATAAAATACTCATTTCAATGCAATGTGTTGACATTCCTGTATCTTTATTGTTATTTAATATTGAATTTTTATGTTCTTTAATCCTGTTGTCTATATTTCTATTACTCTGACCAATATAGGACAGCTTAACAATCAATATATTTAAGTTGAAAATGCCAGCTTTATTAAGTATATCTATTTTAAAAGCTTTTATTTAACTTGATTTGTTGTCTGTCTGTTTGTCTGTTACGTCTTGCAATCATTTCAACTAGTTTCAATTAAGCTAGAGCTTTGAAATTTTGTACACGTATGTAGGTCCGGTGACAATGCACTGTAGTATATCTAGTACTATTATAAATTCAAAATGGCGGATGTTTCAAGATGGCGGATTACCTTCTTCTTCACCACTCCCTTGATACGGATATTAAATGAAAGCGTTTGATGAGTAAAATACGATAAACTATGTGACGTCATTCTAAACCCACGATGGCGGATTATCTATGCAGTCACAACCCCCTTGATATGGGTGTCCAATGAAAGGGCTGTATCTGTCTCTAAAATAAGTAAAGACTTAAAAGTAAAAAATAAAATGATATGCACATGCATAAAAAGATACTCTTAAAACAGAGCTTTCATTTAAAAAACATGTAAAAGGATACATAAACTTCAGGTCAATATAACTATATAACTTTACTGTAAGTTTCAAACTTCCTTAGATAACTGCCGAACAAGCCAAAATATATGTAGATTATCATGAATACATTGTTTTGAATCACTAAAAAATTGTGTTTTCTTAAAATAAACGTAATTATGACAATACATTCAATTACATATACGTATTAAGTATTTTCACAGTCATAAATAAAGCGGCCGTTAGAGACATTATCCAGTAATTTATATGTTTTTTAGGTCTTTACTTTTATTCTTCTTTTTAAGTAAATCATTGTACAATATAATTACACTCTCGGGGAATACGAAAAAATATTTACGCATCCAGTTTGGTCACATTTAAACTAGCCTCAAGGGACAAACATATATTGGGGAAAAAAATTATTAAAGTCTCTCGATTATATCGTTCATAGCATTTAACTACAAAAATGATAAATCGCATTTTTCAATCACCAAATGTGGATATTGGTGCACAAAGAAGAGATAAATTTTCACTAAAATTTAAAAGCCTGAATATACACATTTGGGATATCTCTATACTAATAACATCAATAGCTTGACTCCCAAAGAAATACATCGTTAAAAACAAGTTTCCAGCATCGTATTTCTCAAGTTATATAATGTGTCGGTCCTATGAACCGCATAGAGAATATTATAAAGCAATCAACAAATCAGGAAAAAATCAGATGGCACGCGTTGGGCTGATATAACCAAAGAGGTCGGCAATGAGGCCATATGCTTTGCTTAATGAGCTGTCAGACGTAGCATACAGCAAAAGGACCTAATGTAATCTTTAAAACCGAGAACAAGAAGATGAACTACAATGACTAGTCATATCGCCCCCCTCCATACGTAGTGGCTTAATCATTAACGTTTACTAAGTTTTATGGGAGAGTGAAGACAAGGAAATGCACTTCATTCAATTGAATGCAGTACGACTCTTTCATAACCTGACCTGATTTCTTTCTGTCCATATTTACTACAAGACTACAGGTTTCCAGTTGCAATACCCATAAGATGAAATAACTTTTCTTCGATCAAATTTTTGTGAAAAATAAATGCCATACTGCCGATTTCTTTTTTAATCTGAAATTAAAGATACGTCAAGTTACATGCTTGTCAAAAATTTTATCAAAATGAAGCAAAGAAGAACAATTGTCATATGCCTGTTAATTTATATCAAACATAAGGAAAAACTCAAATGAATAAACTAGGAAAAGCAGAACAATTCGGATTATTTTTTTATACCGATATAAATCAGTCAGAGTTTGGATTTAATTCATTTTGTCTTGTATATTTATATAATTTCGACAATACCGAACCAATTACACCAGAAAACTTTTTTATTACTATCTTCTTTTACTAAGAATTTACTTTAAGGAGAAATAGGCCTCGGTCTTCATTAAGCTTAAGATTATATGAAGAAAACCAATCGCTGGCTAGCAGTATGGAAAAAATAATAATAATAATAATATGAATAATGATAATAGTAACACGTCTTTATTATTTATCATTTAAATTATGAAAAATAAATGTCGAAGTTAAGCGGTCACAAATTCACAAGAAATCATGAGCACTTTTCTTATACTTAACCATAGAATATGTTCGCATTGCGTAGACTCGGTCCCTTACTTTTGTATCTTGAAGGTACATTAAGGGAGGTGAAGTCTGTACATTTCGAACAGAGCAGAAAATAATTGACATTAATTTCAACATAATTACAATAAAAAAAAATAAAACAAGACTGCAGAATATGATTTACATATTTCAAAAATATTTTTAAATCAATTTTTTATACAAAGGGCTACAATATTGTACATTGACGTTCGAACAAATATGACATACGTCTTTTTGACCCAAGTAATGCTGTTCTTTTTTAGCTGATCATTCAAAACATAATACATTTTACCAATTTAGTAACTAAATGATATCTTAAACAGTCCAGTAACGGTGCTGCGGTGGAAATAGAAGCCCTTTAAATCTAATATTTAATGTGTGCACATCGGTTTGAAATTTAATTTTTTGGGAAAGATATATAGGAGTGTTGTTTAGTATAATTCCATAAAAAAGACAGACTGTATGATACAATCTACTGTACATGTTAACCCATTTTATCTCCTTGGGTTTATGAGAAGCTCTCTGATTTTAATAAATCCTATTAATGAGTCTAAGACAAGAATATTGTAATTTCTGAATTTTTCTTGCATACAGTGAAATTATACAAGGGCCATATAAACAGCCTGCATAATTTAAAATAGATAAAATAAGAGTTTCACAAAGGAGAACTTTTGTTTTATGTGGTAGATAATGGCGATTACCAAATATTAATTTTAATACAGAGTATTTTATTTACATGGGCCTCAAATCATAAATCACAATCTAATACGACTCCTAAACTATTGGCCGCGTCTATTTTTACCAAAGAGTCATTACCAATTTTAATATTTGTACGGTTTTTAATATTACTGTGCTAGTTCTTAGGACCGAAGATTATAATATACGATTTAGTGGGTAGATCTTCATTGATAAATGAACACGTGACATCAGCATCAGAGGACTTGACAGAATAGTAGAGCTGAGTATTATCTGCATATAAATGTAGTTTGCGATAATTTAAATGATTAATAAAGTTGCTTGTATATACAGTAAATAGCAACGGATCAAGGATTGATTGATCCTTGGGGAACACTAGATTTTACACGTGGGTCCCCTTTTTTAAGTAGGCATTAAATAATTGTATTGCTTTCTCAGACATACCTATGTAATGGGAAATACTATAGCTATTCATGCTACTAATGTTAGAATTGAAATCCAGAATAAAGGTGTCATCGACAACCTTTTATTGGAGACAATGTGAAAAAAATCATTTAGATATAAAACAATAAGGGCCTAGTACAGAGCCCTGATACACTCCGTGCCTTATTGACAGCTTTTCTACAAACAACTTATGTGAGATCCAGCTGATGGCCTTAGAGATATCGTACAGGTTATCATCCTGAAGCCTCTAGAGTACTTAACTCATTAGTTTAAAAACCGTATTCGTGGTATAACATTTATTTCTGAATCCAAATTGAGTGTAACATAATTGCTTGTCTCAAAATAATTAACAAGCCTCTTTTTTCCAGTAATTTCGAAAATAAACAAAAATTGGAAATTGCGAAATGGGCCAGAAATTAATAATGGGTTTAACATCGCCTTTCTTTAAAGTAGGTAAAGTTTTGGAAATCTTAAGTATATCTGCGAAGTGACTATCACTAACGCAAGCATTTGTAAATGAGAGTAGAATTGTAGCGATGGTTTTTTTAAGAGTTTGACTATTTATACTATAAACGTCAGTACAATTAGAGTCTTTAAAATATTTCAGTGCCTCAGTTAATTCACGTAGAAACCAGTTCAAGAAAAAAGGATTTCAAATTAGTTAGCGCCTTTAAGTAGTCTGTTGCAGAGGCGTTCAAAGGAGATAGCAGATTAATGAAAAAAATCATCACACCTTGTTCACACATCATATCCAGTGAACATTGGTTCGTATCTGCATGATGAAAATATAATATATCTGTTTTGCATATTTCGCGAAACAGATGATTCGCCCTAGAAATGCTTATTTCTGACGTCTTAATTTCTTAACAGTTTTACGCCACTATGTCTGGAGGACAAGGATATAATAAAATAAACCGTAAAAGTCTACAAGCAAACTTAAATTAATTTAAAGGTAATTGAACATAAAATTCTTAGTGAACTATTACTATGCTTCAGAACTTGTCATTGGGTGGCAGTATAATTAGTAAACTTTTCATAACTGAAAAGTTAAAACCGCTCGGTGAGAATAATTTATGTCACTTAGAAAAACTTCAACAATGAAATAAAACGAATCTAGGACGTAAAACTGTATGAATTTAACAACAAGGTAACTAAATAAAAAAATAAGCAATTATGCTTAGCGTCCTCTTTATTATTTCAATAGTGAATGCAACTTTAAGACAAGTCTGTACTTTTAAATTAAGTTTTAGAAGAGAGCAGATGAAATGCTTGGCATTTTAGTTTTTGCACGTTTATTGCGTTTTGTCTTTTATTCACATTGTACGTATTTTTAAACAGAATGGGAAACATTGATGCGATATTCCGAGATTTACATGATTTCGAGAAATCATTTACATTCATACTATCACTAACGCAAGCATTTGTAAATGAGATATTTATACTATAAACGTCAGTACAATTAGAGTCTTTAAAATATTTCAGTGCCTCAGTTAATTCACGTAGAAACCAGTTCAAGAAAAAATAATTTCAAATTAGTAATTAGTAGTAGTAATTTTGTCTAACAAATTATTTTATATAAGCGCACATACAAAGTGAGAATCACACAATACGTTAAGTTATTCCAGAAGTTTCTATACTACTGGAGTAACGTGCAATATTTACCTGACATATCTATGAATGCCAGAGACACATTTATCATACACAGCAAAAAAGATTTTTTTAAAAAACCTTGAAAAGGGAAACAGATTATATTTTCGAAACGTCGACGAAATATTTAATTTCAAGTTTTTATACTTATTTGTGTTGTTTATTTAAAAAAAGAAACCTCTAACTGATCCTTTGACGTAAAACTCACAGGTGTAGAGGTTATTTACCAGTAACATACTGGTTAATTGTGATATTTTGTGGATTCCCCGAGCATCGCTTAAAAAAAAACATACATGTGGCAGGAAGTCCCAAAGAATTGTAGAAAGAAAAATGATTAGTCTCCCTTAGGGCATGACAGACAAGAAAAGTGATATCAGAAATTTTCTTAGTGGTTCAAACTTAATTTATGAATGAAATTAATTATTAAGAAAAAATCTGCTTGACATTTACTAATCATGGTTAAAAAGTAGACACCTTGTAGGTTCAAAAGGTTTGCCGATCTTCAATAACCGGGAAGTATGCCTGCCTCTCCTCTGGTAGAGATGTATGCCGATCGTACTTTTGTAATAACTAATCGACAAAAAAGAAATAATAATATAATAATGTTTTTTAGGAAAAAAAGAAATAATACATCTACTATTTCTATAAGTATCATAGTTTTATACAATTTTACATATTTAAATGATATATTTATATATTTCCTTAAAAAAAACATGGAAGAAGACACAGGAACAGTTTAAAACTATCTGTACGTGCATAAAGAATAGTCCAATTTAATCCATTTTATTACAATTTATACTAATCGTGGTAAGGGTTATTATCAAGGAGTTTGTCATTATCTGGGAAGTGTGTTACAATCCTTTAATTTTTGGTCCGATCCGGTTTATTCCTTATTGCCATTTTTATATATGTATACACGCACATATACACATCCATACGTATATTTACATATATACATACACACACATATGCACTCTATGTGTATATTGTGTATATATCTATATATTATAAATTTAATTGCTTAATTTATTAAATTATGTGTTCTTTCTCTGACTACATATTTTACCAAGTTTTACATTTCTTTTTAAAAATTTGAATATCGACTCTAGATTTTATTTCTAAGGAAAGTATATTTAAAATTCTTGGCGTTAAGGTGGCCATTCCCTAGAAAGAGACATCCGATAGGGAAATATTTATTATTTTTAGCTATAACTTTTTGTTCTTAGTACGTATATTTAAAAAAACAATAAGAGTACCTAAGTAGTACCATAACAAGACTATTATTATGAATTTTCACTCAATAATTTTAGTGGTTTGCAAAATAGCTCGATTTAAATTTAAAAATTGTGTTAATCTTCCTATTTCGCAGTTTTAAATCGAGCTATTTTGCAAACTATTGAAATTATTAAGTGAAAATTCATAGTAATAGTCTTGATATAGTTCTACTTAGGTACTCTTATATTTTTTTTAAATATACGTACTAAGAAAAAAAAGTTATGAGCAAAAATAATAAATATTTCCCTATCGGAAGTCTCTTTCTAGGGAATGGCCACCTTAAGTACGAGTAACTTTTTCTGTCAGCTGCTTTATAAGCCCTTGTTTCAGATCAGTTGCACATATACACATGTATACATATATTTACATAATATACACATACATATGCACTGTATGTATTGTAAGTTTAATTGCTTAGTTTATTAAATTATGTGTTCTTTTTCTGTGTTCTTTTACCAAGTTTTATATTTCTTCTTAAAAATTTGAATACTAACTCTTAGATTTTGTTTCTAAGGGAAATATACAGAGTGTAATTAGTTTCATGTCATTAGAAAAACTGGTGGTAGGGAATGCCAAGACAAACAAAAAAACCTTATATAACATGGGGTCTGAAGCTCATAGTTTTTGAGAAAAAAAAATATACAAAAATTGTTGCACATGATACTCTGACATTCGTGCAAATAAGTATGGTGAGCCTAAGAGATAATTAGGCCGCGACGGGGATCATCGAAAGCATGCCGACAAAGCAGTTAAAAGCGACCGACAGAGGACACCGTCATGTTATTTGCTTCTCCGCGGCCAAATTATCTTATTACGCGTGCTATACTCCCCCTTGTGATATTCTCAAGTAATAATTTCAGTTTGTATTCTTACTTGGTAAACAAGGTACACACGACGCGACCTTCCCGTTCCTTGGTTTTGTCTGTTGCTTTTGTTCTTTTTGAATTTTGTGCCACTTATGTTAAGATTTATTTTACTCACTTATCGTTCAAGTCGTTAGTACTTGGTTACGTAGGACACTACTTCTCGTTCGTGCTTTTTGTGTTATTTTTTGGAGTTTGAACCAAGTTTTTCTTTTTATTTTCTTTATTGATAACGTTAATTCACAGTTTAGTGTGGTGTGTAGTTGGTTTCTAGAGTTATCAGATGTCCAACTTTCGTTATGTGCTGGAAATCGTACAGCATCATATTGCCAATATCATGCACGTAAGCATAGATCTCTCGTCCTTTCACCTGTTAAGATGCTATCACGTATAGGAAATTGACAAATTGACATCATCCCTCACAAATTTCACGTTATTTGGTATGAGATATAGGCAACATGTAATGACACATCAATGATCTCAACATATCAATGTCCAGACGATTCAAAGTGTGCATCGACTGAATACTACTGACTTAATCTTAGTAACCATCGAAAATTCCATTTTGATTTAATTTTAATCACTTATTACATTTTTAGGATATCTAAATACGTATACCAAAAATTATTAATAGCAATTAATAGCAAGAATATACGACCATATTTGTATATGTGTACGTTGTGCGTAATCGATTTCAGGAATAACCAAACAATATAAGGGTATTTCAATTAAAATAAATAGTTTACGACATAATTGTAATTGTCAATTATACTCTGCACCATGCAATAATATATTGGACCGTGGAATCATAAAGTCATTAACTAACTATACGCGTTTCCTGATAATATAAAATAAACTTTCGGTAATAAAATATTGTACGTGATTTTATAGAGTTGAGTGATAAATTGAAATCGGTTAAAAAGTGAATGGTATTTAATGGCTACTGGTTTAGCATACAGGGTGTCCCAGAATTGAGTTCCCGGACGAGAACCGGTGATTCCTGAATTCATATTAGGCCCATGTAACTCAACTTACCTTAGTCCAAAAGTGCATCTTTCAGGAAGCACTTTCCCTTATAGCCAGGCAAAAAAGGATTTTTCCAATAATTTCAGTTATATCAAAGACAAAATTTTCGAATTTTGATGGGAAATCTATCTCTATAAGTACTCTATGTAAACTTGATAACAACCAAATATCTTCTGTTTTTCAACGCGACAGGTTTCCTGTTTGACAAGCACCTATGACCTACAGAGGAAAAGCTGTAATTCTTGATTTTTCGTTGATATTACACAAAATTTGAAAAGTAATAATTTGTGTACTGAAACAGGTGGATATCATGTGAAGCATTTGTTATTAATGTATTTTTTGTTAAATAAACTGCTTTTGTCTTATTACAACATTTTGTTCTAGATTTGTAAATAAATGCAAATAGAGGAAAAAACGATAATTTCTTGTACTTAGATTGATATTACAAACATTTTTAAGAGTAGCTTTTTTGCAGCCCTTTCAATGCTCTGTAAGAATGTTCAACTATTACGTAATTATACAGGGTGATAAAAGGATTACAGCCAGTTAAATATTAATAATTGTGAAAAAGAATTGAAAAACAAAAGATATTTGGTTGTTACGAAGTTTGCATAGAGTACTTATAGAGGTACAGATCCCATCAAAATTTGAACATTTTATCTTCAATATAACGGAAACTATTGATAAAAAATTTTCTGTCTCACTTTAAGAGAATGTATTTCCTTAGGGATGGATTTTTGGACTAACGTAAGTTGGGTTATATGGGCCCAATATGAACTCAGGAATCACAGGTTGCCGTCTGAGAACTCAATTCTGGGACACCCTGTATATAGTTAAAAACCTAAATATCCATGAATAAAGTACTACTTCTGGTGATACCAACAAATTAAAATGCCAACAGTGGCAACCGAATTATTACTGGAAATTTTGTATACACGTTTAATTAATTATCGATGAGAATAATTCAGAACTTCAGAATAATGGGTAGAATAGAGAAGTATATCGGTTGGAGAAAAAGCAACTGTTTGGAACTTAATTCATAAATTTGGACTTGTGGCAGATATCTCCAGATATCGTCTTCAAATTGATAGTTAGTATTAGCATTTTCCAAATTTAAAGTTGATATCTTAAAATAAAAATGGAGCAGATAGCTCTCATAGAAAACACTAGAAAGTGATGAAAGTGGAACGCTTTCATGATCATGCTTTTAAATTAGTGTACAAATGATTTAACACTACATATGCCAGTGTTTAATACTATAAACGAACTAAAAAAGTTTGCACTGATGAGGCATCTTAGTTGCAGCCAGCTAGAATGAGCTTGCTGCACAAATATTTTTGCATTCATTTTTAGAGCTAATCAAAGTTATTTCACCCGTTTATTTATTTTTAATAAACATTTCATATTTTCAATACTTTAATTTTGGTGCACTGCCTATGGCTCCCTGAAATTCTAAGTCGATATATGAAACTAAATCAAAGTTAGAAATTCTTAAACAGGATTCAGTTTCTCCCTGCCATATTTGTGCATAAATTGGAAAAATCGTCAAACTTAGAAATGTGTCAGAAAAAAGTTCATACAAGCCTTTCGTTCTCATTAAATCAGGCAAATCAAATAAGTGTGCAGTGTTTCTCTTATCGGCAGGTTTGAACGGTAGGTACTGTATTTCTTTATACTTTTAGGTCATATGTAAATTAAACTAGCTTCTGCAGCGATAGCCTACAAAATTGCATAAATATTTTCCTTATCTAATCGCGATTACATTTCTAGAACGTTTTTTCGGCACAGTAGGTCCAACATAAATGAATGCATAATCAAAAGATAGGCAAAAATAATAACAAAGTTTCACTTGAATATGTAACTTTATTTTTCCACTTTAACGTTATGATTTTAAACTTCAGTTAACTAAACGTAAAAATTATATGACCACATTTATTAGCTATTTTATAAAATGGTGAATGATAAGAACGAAAAGAGGCACAAACATATTATTGGAACTTAAAGTCATTCTAAATGTTCATTTTTAAAATTTGGTTTGAACAAAATAATTAACACATGAACTCTATGTCCAAATGACTCACTGGCTCATTGCTTATGTTTTAAGCTTGAGACCACCAAGTCCCGAGTTCGAACCCCATCTAGAATACGTTTTTAATGTGTTAATAAAATGGTGGACTAGACCTCAAGTGAGAAAGACAATCCGTTTAGTCGCTGTTATCCCTCCTGAGTTCAAATCTCAGCCGCGGCAGTTAGAAATGTCGGAAGGAATAGTTGTTATGTTGTTGCCCGTTTGTGTATGTGTGGTCTGGCTGAGTAGTGATACAGCTATGGCTAAAACTTCACCAGAACGTTAATATAAAGTGTTAAAACATAATACACACCTCCAAGTTTTAAATCATCGATAACATCAACAGACTGTTATTGATAATTTTCTTGCAGAACTATTTTGAATTTTTGAAAGAACATTGTAGGAAATTTCACTCGTTGACATTTCAATCGCAAGAATATACCTAGGTTTTGTAACATTGTTCTTGAAAGTTCATTGGAGAAAAATTACTGCGTCTGAACAGATGAATTTAGTAGTCAAATTGGAATTGTAAAATAAAATGGTTGACAGGTAATCTTGTCGATTGCAATAATTCCTAAATGTATACCAGCACGTATGTCATCGACGCACTTCAGCACTCTTCGATATTTAGGCCTAGCCTAAACTTTACCCATGTTCCTATTAAGGTGCTTCATACTTTAAACAATGCTAAGTACTTCATACCACATGTCCATATAAAATAAATATTGTTATGCATTACAACCCCGTGAAACTAGAGAGTGATACGCCCATGACTAATAGTGACTGTCCTGGAAGTTTGTAGAAATAGATGGAGTTTTCTGGAATGTGGTGGAAAAAGATTCTCGATTGTGTTCTAGATAACTCTGGAGGCAATTTTGGAGTGTATAGCGCGAGATTCCCGGCGCAAAAGAGGAAGTTTTATTAGAGAGAAGAAGTAGAAAAGTGAAAAAGTGAGGTTAAATATCAAGTAAACAAAGTGTAAAAGTTATTTTGGTTAATTAAGAAGTATTGTATAGTCAGTAAATTACTTAAAAAAGTGTTAGTGGTTTACCCCTTGTTAAAATTATTTAGAACCCACGGATTCATACAGGGTGTTTCCTAGGGCCGGAAACAATATAATAATAATAATAATAATAATAATCAACGGCTTTATTCAAAGAGTGTAGATGTACATTTACAAGTACATTACAAATAGCAATTTACAAGGGGAAGTTTAGCCATGTGGCTATTTTTACACTTAACCTTATAAATCACTTACCTAACTAATTAAGTTAAAAATAAAACATTAAAATACAAAATTACAATACAATATTACACTAGTCCAATGTAATAGGGGGACGGTATACACTTTATAAAATATATTTACAGAAATACTAAAAAATTAATTACTCAACATAACTAAATAAAAGAATCAATCATAAACACAGTGCAAAATGGTGCCCAGTGCTCTAGTTTTTGTTGGAATTAACGAACCAGGCTTTGATTTTTTTGCGGAAGATATTAACTGTCGATAGATTTTTATATGTGGGATCAATAGAGTTATTATATAAGGCTGCGGATGTGTAAGAATAGCTACGTTGGAAGAGGGCTGTACGATGTTGTGGCACTGTTAGCACGTACCGATGTCTGATGTTTACAGTATGTACTGACGATCTGAAAATTAACTTGTCTCTCAAGTACCTTGGAATAGAATATTTTATTAAAGAAAATAATAAAACTGCATAGTGGAATTTAACGAGTTGTTCCATTTTTAACCAACGCAACTAAACATATTTGCTTGAAACATGATTAAATTTTCTTAAGTTGTAAATAAATTGACAACAGTAGTTTTGCAAAACCTGTAGTCGATTTTTTGTAGCTTGATCCAGGCAGTAAAAATCCATAAAATTGCAATAATTGAATACAGGCATGATTAAAGTTTCACCAAGTTTCTTACGTTGTTTAATGTTCAAGATATGCCTGTTTGCATACAGTACTTTTAGCCGGGAGTAAAATTTTTGTAAAAGAATTTTTACGTGGTGCATAAAACGTAATTTTTCGTCTATTATTACCCCAAGATTTCTGGCATGAGTAGAAAATGACAAACTTTCTTGATTAATATTTAGTTGAATAGAAGCCTTTCAGTGATCTCGAGTATGTTCTGAGCAGAATAGAATAACAACTGATTTGGTAGGGTTAATTGTAAGGTTATGTTGATGCGAATATTGATAGATGTTGTCTAAATCTTGGTTGATCAAATTAGTGGCAATAGCTGCATTAGATGGCTCAAAACAGTGAAGAAGTTGGGTATCGTCAGCATATGCTTGTACATGCGAACTAGTTACTACATTAAATATATCTGCTGTATATACAAGAAACAAAAGAGGACCAAGAGTGGACCCTTGAGGAACACCTGACGAAATCATTTTAAAATCAGATAAATTTGAAAAACCGCAGGGATATCGCGTCGAAACCATAGTAATTTAGCTTTGCACAATGAAGCGTGTGATCAATGGTGTCAAAATGCCTTGGAAGATGTTCTACCTTTACCGTCAACTCATGTTACTTAGTGATGTTGATTTTACAATTGTGTTACTTACAGTAATTGAAAAGAGATACTTATTTTGGTGATCATTTTCCAGCAGACACCCAACGCGTAAACCTGACTTATAATTTCAGCGGAATTTCTCAAGGTATCGGAAGATAATGCCTACCAGAAACTTTAACCGACAGCTGGTGAATATTCTATGTGAATTAGTACAATGTAACAACGGTGGAAAAATGGACTCTACTTTTTTAAATTTTCGTCATCGCAAATTACTATAAAGAATGTCTATTAACTTTTTCAAAATATAGAAAATAATCTCATGAGCAAGATCTTAAGGAACCTGTCAAGTTCTCTTCCTAGTTTCAATGCTACATTACATAATTTCATATAGGTATTTAGATTTAGTTTTAGAGAGGACGAATAGCAGATTGGCCTTGACTATCGGAACTCCCTGTGGATTTATTGCGGCACTCCTGTTCCACTGTTCTTTAGAACTTCTTATTTAGTTTTTACATGAGACTTGACAGCCTTAATTATTACTTAGCTATCAGCCCTTGATTCTCCTCGCCAAGTAGTTGAAATCTCAGTCTAGCTAGGCAAAGCATATGGACCAATATTTCCACTTCCTCTTGGCAAAATATGCATGTTGCATCTTCTGCCATATCCATTAGACTATTAGACTAATATGTCTATTAAGTCCATGGTGTCCGATTATAAGACCCACCATTATCCTAATGGTCTTTCTAGTTTGGCATAATAGTAACGTAAAGACCGATCGTTCTTTAGTGATCTCTATCATATTTAACGCACGGGAACCTCTTCCACCATTCCAAGAATTTATGTTGTACCTATTTATTAATGCATGTACCTATGGAAGGCATAGCTGGACTGGAAGAAGGCGTGGTCCTACTATGATCTTCCTTTTCTGGTTAGTTCACTTCACTTTTGTCCCCTTTGTCTTGTCACCCACACTACAGAACTTTCTAGGCCCATAAGGGCACTTACGCGGTCCCATACTTGTCTCGAATCGACCTGCATGGAACCGATTGCCTCTAGCAGTGTTTGGCTATGGGAGAAAATAGCAAAGGACTGGTTGACAGTTTCTTGCCGTATTATCATCATCATCTTGTAAATCTCAACTCCGATTCTTCTGTTCTGTGTTGGACTCGTCTGGATACCAGTCTGTTTGTGCTGATTTTGGGGGACCGTCTTTCCAGTCTTCCCTATCAGTAGTTTTGAAATTATAATGGACTATTGTATCATTAGGCCTTGAGTATAACTTCTGGTGCTCTGTTCCGTCAATTTAATCTATCTTCCGAACACAATGAACATAGATCATGTCGGATGGACACTAAATGCGGATTGCTTCGACTAAGTTTAAACCAAAGTCAGCTTGAACAAAAATCAAAATCATAGTAACGGTTGTTGTAACAATTTTAACCATGGATTTTAATATTTAGTCAAGCTGATTTTGATTTAAACTTGGTCAATACAACCTAGTTAAAACTAATGCGATATTTTACGATGATCCGTTGTATTATTCGTTGCAATTTTCAATATTTATGGGTAATCGAGAATAAATATTTACCTACGATATTTGACCCTATCCAAGACCGAGGCTACTGAAACCTTAATATATTTTGATAATTTAAATCATCAGATACATCGACAAATAACTGAAACACACATTCTCTCTGAACATGTAACAACATTTTATTTGAAAACTATTGATTGGTTTCATAAGACAAACACAACATTATTGAAAACGTGAAGTAGGATTATAAACACGCCACTGAGGCAACATCAGGGCAACGACTGATCACCAAAGCAAGCCAGACTACCTTGAGACTTTAACATTCCTTCTAAAGGCCGCGCATTACCTTCAGTAAAAATAAACAGAAACAAGTCCGGTACGTTGTAGCTGTAATAAGGAAAAGAAAAAGAAAAAGAAGACATCGCAAGATTTAACACACGGTTAAAAAGGCTTAAAACCCACGGGATTATAATATATCACCGCCGTTGTTTTCATGAAAAAACGTGGATGGGTTGTACAAAAACCAAACATACAATTATTTGAACTAAATAATTAAAATACACATTAAACCCTTCGCTGACACACAGATTTCTATATATAATTTTTGCGCTTTTTTTGCAAACAATATTAGTCTTCGAAATTTTAATTTTTTAGTATTTAATTAAGGTGAACCACTTCTCAGTGTAAAACAAAGTTTTGAAGAAGTATGTCCGACCTAAGACAACTTTTTAAAGATTTAAATAATTAATAACTTTTTATTTACTGATCGAATTTATTCAATAGCAATAGGGTTCTTCACCTAGCTAACACTATCTTACTGTCCATGTTTCAATACAATCGGCCTTTTCCTCAAGTTGTCCTGCTTGCAAGAAACGGGACAGTCGGACGGACGGACCGAATTATAGATTGTATTTATACTGTTTACCGTCAGCTTATGCTCAAAATATGATTTCTTTGTGTATAGTTGAGATTTTGTTGAGGAAAAAACAATTTGCTTAATTTTTTTCTTAAGTACAAAATCATTAAAAACGAATCTGAGGAAATTAGGTCAACGTAATTACTGTAGTTGCTAAATAGGAAGAAGCCGTCTGGAGCAGATTAGGTCTCAGCCATTCTTTCTAAGACGTCACTGCGCTACTGATCAAAATGGATATGCAATACCTATGTGCGCATGCACTCGGTTTGTAGAATTCCTTTTTTGATCAACCTCATCCCATGTGGCGACTAGAGTACAAAATCTAAGTTTCTACCGATGTGAAATCATTCACAGCCACATTTTAATGTAGGACTATAATCGATAAAGTCGTGGCCATGAAAAAATTTCCTTATTGAGGGTGCTCAGAATTAATGATTTGGAAAAAAATTTAATGCAGACGTATGACAAATTATAGAATTAATTGTGTCTAACCACTGAAATCATTGTCGGCCCGATCAAGGGGTGCGGGGAGTGTTAAAATATTAGAAAAATCATAACATTTTAACTAGCTATTGAACTATAAAAATGTTAACTCAGATGTGTGACAAATAATAAGGTTAATTGCTTCTAACCACTGCAATCAATGTCGGTCGGATGAAGGGGTGCGGGGAGGGTTAAAAAATTTAAAACTTCATAACTTTATAACTAGTATTGAATGGTAAAAGTTGTAACGCAGATGTGACAAATAATACGATTAAGGTTTCAGAAATAATTAATCTTATTATTTGTCACACATATGCGCTGAAATTTTTATAGTGCAATGGCTAGTTAGAAAGTTATTGGTTTTTTAAATATTTTAGTCCTCTCCGCACCCCTTGACCCGGCTGACATTGATTTCAGTGGTTAGAAACAATTTTTCTACATAAACATAAACACCGCGCATAGCAGACAACCCCAAAATCCAATGCCTCTCATAGGCTGTCCGAAAGGGGGTTACACATTTGAAAAAACGCAGACATCATGCATTACCCACCAACATTGCCAGTGCCGGTGATCGAACCCAGTACACGTTAGGCAGTCTGACCAAGCGCGCTCGCCACCAAGACATTTAGCCGACTGCGCTACCGTGCCGGTAATATTATTATTAGTCACACATCTGCGTTAAAATTTTTATAGTTCAATGGCTAGTTAGAAAGTTATGATTATTGAAATATTTCAACCCTCCCCGTACGGCTTGATCCGGCTGACATTGACTTCAGTGGGTAGAAAGAATTAACCTTATTATTTATCACACATCTGAGTTAACATTTTTATAGTTCAATGGCTAGTTGGAAAGTTATGATTATTTAAATATTTTAACCCTCCCCACACCCCTTGAACTGACAATGATTTCAGTGGTTAGACACAATTAATTAATCCTATTAGTTGTCATACGTCTATGTAAATTTTTTTACAATTCATTAAATGGGGAGTTCAGTTCGGTCGTCGATGAAGGCAGACGCGTTTTTAAGTGGATCCCATGAAATCCCGAAAAACTAGAGTAAACATGGTGTGAAAACGCAAAAAAAATGTGGAAAATCCTACATTAGTTGATATATATTAACATAAATTTGGCTAATTCATATAGCTGATATTTGATATTTAACTATGACATCACTAAATAAGGCGTATATGGGCAGCTCGACAAAGGGTACAGACATCTGGCAACATAACTCGGATAAAAAGAAAATAAACACGTTGAATGGGACCAGGTCATAAACTCGTAAATTATCCACAAGTGCATGTACCTAAGATGACCAAGCACCCTCCCCAAATCTAACGAGTGGAAGTAGTAACATAAGCAAAGGATGAAAGATAAGTGTTATTTCTATTTATTTCTAAGATATATTAATTATTAATCCTTCACAGATGGGAAGAATGTTGAATGAATTCTTCATGCGGAACGGGTATTTTTGTTTAAGAAATAATTTATTTACTAAAAACTTTTTGTTTCTCGCTGCAGAGTTATTAGTTTTATATGGGGAATTTGTTTATTTGATTACCGGTTAAGGCAGGAGATTTTTGATTCGTAAAATATATACTTGGATTCGTCCCTTCTTGAAGTGGGTGATATAAAATAAGCAACGCCAGATGTGTGAATGAAACAGATAAGTTTTGTTTATATAGCATTAGCATTGGCTTATTTATCTCTATTAAATTTTAAACAAGAACTGGAGATCAAAATTAAAAAGATATTAAACATAATATATAGGTAATAAACATAATATACAGGTGATGAAATGGAAAAACTGCCCAAAATTGAAACCGATTGTTTCAAGGATATCAAACTAACCCTTCGGACCTCTATTCTCATAACGCGCAAAAAAAAATTGTTACCGCGAGATAGGGCCCTTCCCAGCAACTCCACCGTAGATGGATATTTACTTGTGGAGCGGTTAATAAATAAAAAAAAGAAAGGGAAAAAAGGGAAAAAAATATAAAAATAAAAGCTGCCAGATTTAGAGACACAAGAAGCAGAAAGCTAAGAAGAAAAATAAGGAGATGACGATAGATGGAAACTTAAAAGAAGCATGGAAACTGAAAAGAAGCATGTCGTAAACAACTGCACCACACCCCCGCCGATGATGATAAATGGAAACTTAATTGAAGCATGGAAACTTAAAAGAAGCATCTCTCAAACACCTACACTTCCCAACCCATGCGTCATGCGGCTCTCGCTGCTGACAACAAGCATGTCCAATGTCCAACCCGGCGTATGCAGCTGGTCCGGCGGTATATAAAACATCCGAGATTTGGTTTCGGCACGCGGTTTGGCCATCCGTTGGGCGTGTTCGACGGAGGACCAAGCTGCGTGTTGGAACGAACCTCCATGGATGCCCGGAATTGGCAGCAATGCCCACCATGCGCTGGCTAATCAACAATCAATCAATTCATTAACTGGTAGTACCTTCAATAAGGTAATCTTTTCATGGCCACGACTGTATCGATAGTAGTCCTACATTAAAGTGTATAACTGTGGATGATTTCATATTGCTTAAGTTTTTATGATTCGCATGGTATATGGCATAATAAAAATTGTTTTATTTCTGCATCTATAATCTAGGATTCATTTGTATAAAACGAATATTAATTAGTTGATACATAATACATTAAAATTCTCACGAACCATATCTTTTCCAACACTTATAAAATAAGCCAAAAGACAGTATATTTATTTATACAGCGAGAAATATTTCAATGCTTAAGAATGTTAGTAATAAAAAGGTTTATTTATTAGAAATTTAAGCGTTTTGATAAAATACATACGCATGTACTTACGCGTACACCAATTACATTTCATTATGTACATTTTAAAGTTTTTAACCTGTTTCTATTAGAGTATCATTATTTAGTTAAGTTGCTCGACCTTTACTTGACAAAAATCCAGTTATAACTGATTACCCTAGGTTTGATTATTGATTTTACTGGTACTTTAGACCTAACAAATTACTATTAATATTAAGTAGTTAAGTTACATAGATATTTTATAGGAGGTGTGCCGCTAGATTTAACTTATTCGTACCTGGAAAATAGGACCCACATAGTAAAATTTAATACTGACGTTAATAGTAACAGTTGTAATATCGAATAAGGCGTTCCACAGGGATGTATCCTAGGACCACTGCTCTTTAATATTTTTGTTAAAGACCTAATTCTATTTCTTAATAATATATCCAATGTATAAACCGTATGCTATGCAGATGACACGAATTTAAATCTACTACAGGTCACTGCAGAACTTGTACATAACAATATCACAATTTGTATAGAAATAAAGAACAAACTAAACTTTTTTTCTCTCCTTCCCTTGGCTTTGGATGAACCATCAGCCAGAAGCTCTTGATTTATAATATATCGAAGCATGTGCAAACAAAACATCCAGCGTGTTTATGATTTTTAATCATATTTTTTTCCCTATGCGCTACCCTAAAACAAAAATATACACAACGTTCATAGATACTACAAGCTAAACTTAAATATGCGAACATCGGCATCTCATTCGTCTCCAGAAAAAAAAAACAGAAAATAGTCAAATTAAGTCAAAATAATGGCACTATAATTGAGTCCTCTGATTCGGTTTAGATATTGGAAATCAATTTTGATTGTTATTTTCAACAGGGATATTGGCAACAAAAAATTATGAAACAAAATTTTACTATGCTCAGTTAATTGAACCTAATTACTTAGTATCAATATTCATGTTGTTGTAAAAAGAAAAAATAATAAAATCGAATATGTTTTTAACTGATTTCGTTACACATATTAGCTAATAGGATTCAATGAATTAAGCGACGATTATTTATTTAATCATCTTTAGTGACTGCTTTAACTTCCCTCGCAAAAATGGAATGTGGAACAGACGGGCCGGGGATGGGGGCATATAAAAACCCTGGATCTGCCGGTACAAGACCAGGTCATCTGTCAATCAGAAGATGAACGATGTCTCCCCGTCTACAGGTTCACTGTTTCATACTCAATTGTGTCTCCCAGTCGAAAGGATTGGACACGTGATAAGGATCGTCTTCCGAGTTCCGGAGGTCTCGAATGGTCTATAAAGAGACGTGGTGCTGGCATGCATGGATGAAAACGAAGGGCTTGTATATCGGTGCCATTTGGAAAGTATCCTAGTGTATTCCAAGCAGAAGTATAAACCATATCGGTGTGTGCAAGAGAATCTCAGGAGGGGTTTCGTTAATAAACATATTTACATATACAGCGACAACCAGGCAGTCTTGAGGGCTCTTGCGTCAAACAAGGTGACCTCAAGGATGGTTTTAAACTGTCGAAATACTTTGACAAAACTGTGTGAACACGACTTTGTCAAATTCATATGGGTGCCCGGGCACAGCGGTGTGGGGGACACCGAAGAAGCAGACCGGTTGGCGGTAAAAAGAAGAACCAACTCCTCTCCTTGACCCTGAGCTAGCCTTCCGTCCACCAAGAAGTCGAACTCAAACAGAGTTACGAGACTGAGCCATGGCAAGGTTCAACAACTATTGGACTCGAGCCCCTTGAATGAGGCAATCGAGGCTCCATGTAAAGAGGCACTCCGCTGACTCAACCATTAAGTGGCTGAATTAAATGGACAGTTGGCTCTTCATATAATGGGTTTTAAAAATAACCCTATTCGCCGGATGTGTGGAGTGGGGGATGAAACCACCACTCATATTCTATTCAGTGCACACCTCTAGGTGCCTCAAGGTATAGGCATCTCCAAAGGCAATGTTTGCAGTCGGAGGAAATACGGGATTAACCCTGGAACAGACTGCTATGCTTGATGGAGAGCACTGGTCTCTTATAGGAAATTCCACACGTCGCGATCACATAATGGGCCGACAGGTCTGAGTGCTGCGGATCCTATGGGTCTCGTCGCGTTTGTAATAATATTACATCCATCGTTGGCCGAGAGAAGTACTGTCATCGTGAAAAGCAGTCTCCGAGATTTATTCTGATTTTTATGAGTCAGATTTTGCAGGTTAAGCAAATTAAGACGTAAGTTTGTTGGCGCTGTATCTAAAACACTATTTGGTGGAGAAGAGTTGACTACTGCCAACGAAGAAATGAACAGACTTTCACTGGAAAATATACAGGATGGACTGCTTAAAGTCAATAAATAAAGAAAAGGATCTGACAGGTCACAAAATTATTAGTGATATAGTTAACACATTTGCCAAAGAATACACCTTTACTTTTTAACGGACATTCTCGACGAATCAACCTACAATACAAAAAAAAGTTCATCCAAATTGGGCAATTATTAGTTTAGGAAAAATTAAGATCGAAACGTTGCTTAATATCCGATGTACCAGTTCAAACTTTGAGCAGTGTAGCATACACGTTTTTCAAGACCACGGTGACGTTCTTTCACTTTACTATAACTTTACCTATAAACTCCGGCTCTAAGTTAAACCTGAGCTTAGCATTATTTTTTTAATTTTTAAAGATTGATGGGTAACTCTCAATTCATTTTTCTAATTATACCAAAAATGGAAGTTGCTAGTGGCCCAAATGAAAGACTCTACTCTCCTCTATGGTTTGTGGAAATTTTATAAAAAGTATATCCGCTTTACGGTAATCGCGCGGTTTAAGAAAATAGATTCTGGCAGCTTGCCAACGCCGAACATCAATGAAAACGAATTCATTTTATTCATTATTGAAGCCGAATTATCATTTTCAGTTTAAGACTCGACACAAACAAGTGTTACACAGATTTTAGGAATCCGTATAAAACAATGCATATACGGAAAGATATTGGTAAGACACACAGAAGCCGAAAACTGACTATTATATCTAAAACATAACTTATTTTCGAGAAATTTCGAATAGTGTAATAATATCCAATGTTTAATATTTAGGTATATTAAAAACTTAATAATTATCTAGTTTATCTCCCAAGCCACACCTCTAACATCTAAATTTCTATAGATTAAACATTATTCTTACTTTTTCAAATCGGTCTATTTCCATTATACTTCAAATTTACCGAAATATGACTTTAAGATAACTTCACGATTGTTTAAGGTGACGTAAAAGTAAGATATTAAATTTTTATACAATAATTCATCATGCACTTCTCATGAAGTAATTGGTCTTTGATTTTTGAATGATGTATCAAATAAATAAATAAGTAAATATAAAAAATTCACAAAGTATTGAAATATTACATTTCAGGGTATGCCAAGTTATGTTCAAGTATTGATCATTCATCCGAAGAAAACAAATTGCGCCCTGAACTGACGGCAAGTCGATATATATTCAGATTTTATGAAAACATACTATCAATGTTCCATAAGGTTAAGGCAACGAATAAAACTTTGTTACATAATAAATACGCACATAGAGCCAAGGAAATATATATAATGAAAAGGCATATATACCGGATGACAACTAAATTACTTCCTTTTCAAGTTTTCGATCATTTTTAGTAATAAAAAATTACATTAAAAAAATATTTTTAAAGAGGCTTCTATTTAAAAAAAATCGGTAAAGGACTTCCCTCTTTATTTGTGCATGGCGGTCACTCTAAAAAATAATATTTACGAAATGACATTGAAAATAATAATCGGAATATAGTTATTACTATTATTACAAAGAAAACCTGATAAGTTTTGGTCAAAAAAATACAGAGTACTCATCCAACAGCAAAAGTTCAATACTAAATAACAGGTGCCACATATGGAAGGCTTGCGCTAATACCTTTCCAAATGTCCACCATGACTGAAGTATTTTTTGGGATGACCACCCTGTACAT
Source organism: Stenurella melanura (assembly GCA_963583905.1). NCBI lineage: Eukaryota > Metazoa > Arthropoda > Insecta > Coleoptera > Cerambycidae > Stenurella > Stenurella melanura. The sequence continues at coordinate 156,253,147 of OY757311.1, forward strand.
CTTTCAATAAAAGTATAATAGGTGCATATGCCAAATATTATTGCCATCTGTCACATTTTCAATTCCACATTCACGTAGTGTAGTGGAAGTATAGTGGTGGTCAAAAAATTTAATTTTTTTTAAAATGTTTCAAAAATGTTGGTAAAAAAATTTTCAAAATTGTTTTCTTATATTCTATAGTAGTGGTAATTTTTTTTTCTGAAATAGGTTTAGAATGTCATGAAACGTGAAAATTTTAAATTTGAGCAAAAAAAAATTTTTCCATCTATTCTAGCGGTAATTTTTCTTTCCAAAATGGTAAAATGTTGCATTTTTTTAAATCCGAAATAGGTTTGGAATGTCATGAAACGTGGAAATTTTAAATTTGAGCAAAAAATAATTTTTCTGTTTAAAATATTTCTATTTGAGATGAATTATATGCCAATACTCGGGAAGAATTCCAAAAAAGTTATTAAGTATGTGAAAAAGTGGCTCGATAGATGTATTATGTTGGATGGTGGTTTAGTGGAAACTATTTAAATTATTTCAGTTAAATTTTGTTAATTTCTTGATGCTAGTAATATTAGTATTGGTAAAGTATTTGTAAAAGTTACCGATCAATACTGTTATACGTTACGCCCATTGGGGGCTGGAGACCGATGCTCATAAGTAGTGTGGTAACAATCGCGATACGCAACTGTAACTGGATTCTTCAAAGCTTGTAATGCACGCCATCCCTGAGACACCGGTAGTAGTACGTTTTCTAGAAATTTATAGAAGGGGATCGAGATTTCTACATTGTTCTGGATTCTCTAGAGGCGTCTTTAGAGTACATAAGCTACTGTAAGCAGGCGAAAAGGGAAGTTTTAGAATGAAAAATAAGGTTAGAAATCAAGAAATCAATCAAGAAGTGAATACAAAGTGTAAATATCAAATAATAAACATTGTTAAAGGTTATTTTAGTCAAAGCAGTGTATTTTAATTATTGAAAGTATTGTGAAGTTTTCAGTACGTTATTAAATAAAGTTAGTGTTTATCTCTGTAATAATTTTTTAACCCACGGATTTTGAAGGGTGTTCCCTAAGGGGCGGAAACACGTGACAATATTTCAACTACTTGAATAAATACCTACTAAAAACGAAACTTTTTTCCCAAAAATAACAAGAATTTGAAGTTGATCTGAAAAAACTGAGAAAGATACGAGGGTGTGTAGGCGAGAGATAAAACACATTACATTATACCATGATTAAAATTTACTGTCCGTTTGGCAATTTACGTGCAAATTTTAAACCCCCAATTAAATGTATTACGACGTAGACCGACTTTTCTTTATTTAAACGTAGTTTTGTGTTAAAATATTTGTCTTAAAAATAATGAATTATTGCATGGTCTTAAATTTCGACAAAATTTAGGTTTTGGTAACACAGTGACTTAATATCTTGACTCTCGAGAGCTCCGACAGATTGCACTTGCGATCTTCTACATTACCAAACCTTAAATCAATTGATTTTTCACTTACTTCTATCTGAAAGTGTAGTTTTTACTGACCGTATTTCAAGCGTGGAACATGCTAAAAATCGCTCTATTTAAGACACATAGTCACATTAATTTTTCACTTTTCAAGCAACAAACACCATGCCTCATAAAATGTCTTGAGATCGGTTTGGTTCTATGCGAAAGGGTAAATATTCAAAGGGAACTCAAATTAAATTTTCACGGCTGCTAGCACGTGAATTAAGAAGTTACGATATGATTTTCAGTATCAAACATGATGTAATTTAATCTCGACTCGCATTAAATTTTAGTTACAAAGTTGACTTCTTGGAATAATCACTGCAGGACTGTAAAAAGATTAATAGTACTGCCAGAGCAATTTTCAAGAGACAGAACACTTAAATTTCTCATTTAAAAAGACGTAAAAGGCCATTTCAATACCCAGAAGTAGCTGTTATTACAATCCTAGTACGCTTGGAAGTATATCAAATGTTAAATTAAAGCTTGCCGTGCAATTAGGCAGGAAACTAGATTCTTCATGCAATATATTTCTAGAGAGTTGACTTTTATTTTATTTCATAAGAAAGTTATATTAAACTAAATATACGATTTAAATGTATTGTGGCCTCACTTTAACCACGAATATCTCTAAAACGGTGAAGAGGAAAGAAGTGTAAATACGTGTTTATTAGTAGTCTAATAGTCCTTTCAAATTAGGAAAAATTAAAGACATTTTTCCTACAGCTATGAGACCTGTGGAAAATGAAGCATCTGTGTTGTCTAAACATGATTTTCGCCTCCGCAGTTCTGAAGAAGGGTGGTTTTTGAAAAATATACAGGGTGTAATTAGTTTCATATCATTTAAAAAAACTGGTGGTAGGGAACGACAAGACAAACAAAAAAACCTTATATAATATGAGGTCTAAAGCTCATAGTTTTTGAGAAAAAAATAAACATAAATTTTCAAAATATTTAATAACACAGTTTGACAACTGCTGGCATATTGGGGTAGGCTTTATTGCCTCGCGTATTGTCGTACATGATACTCTGACATTCGTGCAAATAAGTATGGTGAGCATAAAAGATAATTAGGTCGCGACGGGGGTCATCGAAAAGCATGCCGACAAAGCAATTAAAAGCGACCGACAGAGGACACCGCCATGTTTTTTGCTTTTTCGCCAAATTATCTTATTACGCGTGCTATACTTTCCCTTGTAATATTCTCAAGTAATAATTTCAGTTTGTGTCCTTACTTGGTAAACAATGTGCACCCGACGCGACCTACCTGTTTCTTCGTTTTGTCTGCTGCTTTTGTTCTTTTTGAATTTTGTGCCACTTATGTTAAGATTTATTTTATTGACTTATCTTTCAAGTCGTTAATACTTGGTTACGTAAGACACTTTTGGACCAAGTTTTTCTTTTTGTTTTCTTTATTGATAACGATGATTCACAGTTTAGTGTGGTGTTTTAAAACGCAGATTTTGGACATTAAGGGAGATTACACTTATCCAGAGCTCGCGGATACGCACTTGGTGTATGGAGAAAGCGGTGGAAATGCAGCTGATGCGGAAGAGCTTTATCGTTTAAGGTTACATAATCGACGTCATCCTTGTGCTCGTACATTTGTTAGTATTGACCAGTATCTTCGAGAAACAGGTCGTCTCGATGGACATGAAGGAGATCGAGGTCCACAACGCAAAGAAAGGGTAATTGTGCAGAAGCTCAAATTTTGAAACATGTAGAAGAGGATCCAACTTTAAGAACCCGCGATATCGCGAATCGTGTGGGAGTATCCCATTTTGTGGTATGGAGGACATTGAGATATATGAACTTACATCCCTATCACTATCAACGTGTCCAAGCACTAGAACCTTAAGATTTTGCAGAGCGAATGCAATTTTGTAAGTGGATTTCAAGAAAACACACGGAAAATAGGTTTTTTAAACGTTCTGTGTTTTTCCGATGAGTCGTGCTTTACCCGCACTATTGGGCAGACGAAAATCCACGTGTAATAAGAAGGGTGCATTTTCAACGACGGTTCAGCGTTAATTTGTGGACAGGAATTTGCGGCAATGAAATAATTGGACCTACACAATTACCCGCTAGATTGTATACTTAAATTTTTTGCAACAAACATTGCCAAATTTGCTGGAAGATGTACTCTTGACTACGCGCAGGAGAATGTGGTATTTGGACGATGACGCGCCAGTCTATTTAAGTCTGGCTGTTCCAAATTTTTTGAACAGAAAGTTTTCTCGACGATGGATTGGACATGGAGGATCAGTACCATGGCCTGCTAGATTAAATCTGACTGACTTTTATTTTTGGGGCATTTTAAATCTCTGGTTTACCGTGATGTAATTGACACTTTAGAACAATTGTAACAACGTATTTTAATGTGCATAGAAACCATAAAAAATGATATGATCATTTACCCAATGGGTTGAATGGAGTGCGTTTGTCCTTAGTTCTACGTACCGAAATGTGAATACGTGCAAATGGAAGTCACTTCGAACAATTTTTGTGAAAAATTCAAAAGAATTGTTCAGTTATTGGGTGTTACCTATTGGGCATTAAAGGCATGATTTTTATTATTACTATTAGTCTTAGTATTCGCTGTCTTGTTTTGATATGTTTATTATTGTTTACATTGATTTTCATAGAGACCAAAGACTCGATTTTTAGTTTTCGACACCTGATTGGGAAAAATTACGCGGTCAATTCGTTAAAAAAATTAGACTTTTTCCTAACTTAAAATACACAATTATTTTCTGTTATCGTTTCTCGGACGTCTAACCGTTCGTTTTCAAATTTCATAAAATAATTACAAATTTTTTAAGCTTTTAACACAATGTTACAAATGTTACTAAACCACTTTTAAATTTTATAAATTCTTATAAACGACAATAAAATTACAATAACTTTGTTCCAAATTAAAAACACATGTAAATAAATCGTATTTAAACCCCTGCGGCCATGCTATGCTTGCGTTCTGCCGAAGAGAAGGAATTATTTACATTTTCATAATTAGTGGTATAAAAAGTTCGTTACAAGTAATCCCACCAAAGTGCCGCACTTCTTCCGGTGGTAACACAAGTCGGGTATTACAGTTTTTTATTATTTCTAATATTCTATAAACTATAACATCCATTGACCCTGAAAAATAGTGGTTCTTAAATGTTTCCTACCTTAACATTAAAATGATAAAACTAGTTTTTTCAAAGTGCCCCTAAAGAAAAAGTCATATACCTAGGTTTTTTTGTTTGTCTAGTCAGTTATCTATGACATGCATTATTGTTGTATTTCTTCTCGTTATCTATTTAAACTCAATGTATTTTAACTTTCTTTGCATATTGTATTTTTCTTCTTTGTTCTCGCTGTATTTTCAAATTGTATGTTTTTTTAATCATTCGGTATAACTCTTAAAAACGAAATTTAAAATAAACTTTTGACAATGCTAATGTTTTTTGTATAGAGATCTATAGCAATAAAGAATTTATTATTATTACTATTATGTTTAATGACATGAAACTAATTACACCCTGTATTTAGAGCTACAAATGATGGTAACTCAACTGCACCGATTCTTTTAGATTTCTCCAAAGCTTTCGATACCATTAACCACAAAATATTGCTTTCAACTCTTTCATTTGTTGGATTTGATATCAAAGCTATCAAACTAAATTACCTTTTAAATAGTTCACAAATGGTTACTCATGAGAGAAAACCCTCTTATTCGATGTAAAGCAAGGACTTCCACAGGGGTCTATATTAGTTCCATTATTATTATCGATGTACACTTGCAATGTTAATTCATGTTTAAGTCATTGTAAATTCCATATGTATGCCGACGACACACAAATTTATAATAATTTTTCACACAATCATTCAAATGAAGCTATGATTAATATAAATTCAGATTTAGCGAACCTAGTGGAATTTTCTAAAAAAGATGCACTTAAAATTAATTATTCAAAATCATATTCCTTGTAATTCGGGAAAAAGTTCATAAGGGACACGATTACTTAGGAATTCGCCGTAAAAGTTGGAAATGAGGTTCTACTACAATGCAATGTATGTAAAAATTTAGGTGTTTATTACACAGGGATTTACGCTTCGAAGAACATATAGCACGATGCATACAGAAAGCATAGTCCAATTTAAACATTTTATAGACAAATAGGTATTGTCTTAGTAGAGATTTAAAAATATTGCCTTGTGATTCCTTAGTATTATCGCGTTTCAATTATTGTGACTCTTTGTATGACTCTTGCATAATGGAATCTGTTAAATACATATACAGAAGGTGCAAAATTCGTGGCTTAGATTTATCTTTGGTATACGTAGAAGACAACCGATATTACACTCTTCAAACTGCTGGGTGGCTTAACATGTCTAATAGATGTCTATTAAACAGATCTGCTTATATCATAAAATTATAAAGCTAGAAACTTAATTGTTTAAAGAAATTTACTTTAGAAGAACACAGAGTTAATATTCGCTCAAAAAATTTATTAACAATCGCCTCTCATAAATCACCATTGTACAAACGATCCTATGCCTACAATATCTCAAAATATTATAACGTCATAATTCCCGAAAAGATAAAAACACTATCGAAACCAAGTTTCAAAAAGACTTTTAGAAGCAGCCTATTCAACTCGCAATCTTAAGAACATTTTTATTTAAAATATGAAATTATTGTATTATTTTCAGGTGAATTGTATGTCGACATTATTTATTTTGGTAATGTATCTAATATAAGTTAATTACATTATAATCATTCTACTTGAGCTAAAGGGAAGAAGAGACGACTATTTATTAGCCGAACAGAATTTATGTCCTTTTTTTCATTAATTGCTATGCAAATTTACACTCTATTTTTGAAAAATCGAATTATTCTAATCCTTGTAAATAATATTTGTTTTATTGGAAAATAAATGTATTGTTATTATTATATGACATAATTTTCTTTCGTGTGTTATTCGCTGGCTTAATATAGAAAAAAAAAATATGTAAGTACTTCAAAATTTTCAATTCCAGAAACGTCCACTTTGCCATTTATTTGCCTGACACATAAAATAAATATAAAGCGTTTCCAAATTTAGTGAGTGAAGCCGCATCAAGTTTATAGAGTTATAAAACAGCACGATCTGTTAAATAAATTAGAATATTTTAAGCTGCTTCGTCCCCTTTCACTTTATATTGCCGATGGTTTCCGGTTTAAAAGAAATATGAAATTTCAGACATTTTATCTGCTTTGGACGAAATGAGTGAAAATGTTAGTTTTTTAAGTGCTATATACAGACAGTAAAGTATTAATCAAGAGGTTAATGTACAATAAAAATATCTAAAATATGTTACGTGAGGTATATGTAATTTCTATTGGACTACGAATTTAATTTTAAGAAAGAATCGACCTCTCTTCCACATTTTATCAGACTAAGATCACATTGTCAAAGGTTTTTTATAACTAGCTAAAGTTACTCAAGTTTTTTTCAAGAGTTATCCAGTAACAAAAGGTGATTAAAAATGTTCTCAAAGTGAAAAATATTCTATTTCATTCGATTAGAACAGAAATTAAAAAAAAAGAACTGAATAAATAATATATTTCAAGCAAATAGATAACGACGTCCTCTGTGGGTTACAAGTTATAACTTTATTAAGGACTTACGACACAGCTTAAATTCCTGGCGAATCCGCCAAATCTTGAAATACACTATTTTAATACTAATAGATGAAACTTTCCACTAGAAACGCAAGTGACAGAGAGTTTAAGCCCAGTATTTAGGAGGGTTAAATGTGGTTTTATTAGTAAAAGTTAACCGGCTCTGAAAGGGTGAATAATTTGTATATGAAGATATATTTGAAGACAATTATACTAACAGTAGCAGAGCGGATCTGGAAGCCAACGATAGAATTTGAAAATAATTTTTATTTGCCACTCTCTAAGTTTGGTCATGTAATTTTTATTCTTTGAAAATTACAAGTCTCATACTCGAGAGGGGAGGAGAGATACTTGCACACAAAGTTTGCTAAAACTACTTTTTCGGCGATAATGCCTGTATGAAAAAAAATCTAATCCAAAATTAAAAAGAACTTGATAATGCATGATCTGAGCCAAGGTTTCAGTCCAGTCGGTAAAGTAAAAAATACACCAGAAGCTCGCAAAAAATGTTATCTGAGATTTTCCTTCCGTAACTGTTACTGCGAAGATTAAACATCACAAAATCGCAAAAATCAGTTCGGGGGTGCCGCGCAACCCACCCACAAAAAAAACACTCCTTCGGTGAAAAAAGCCTCATTTTACTGATAACTCGTTGAAGATATAAAAAAAAGCAGCTTGACTAATTGCCTAAAAATAGTCCTCGTGTAATTTTCTTGTATATGCCATGGTTTTCGAGAAAATCCATATTGAAAAAAATTGCAAAGTTTGTATTTTTAATGCGAGCGAATTGTTCGAGAACCAAATAAGCTACGAAGAAAAGTCAAAATGGGTTTTAAAAGGGATATAAAATACTCTTTTGTGTTGCCATTTTTGTGGGCTATTGATATTTATTAGTATACAAAAATAACAATATAATACAGTTATCTCTTAAAAAGTAACTTACTATTATATAAATTATAAATGCATTACTTTTAGTTCAAGATAGTACTTCAATGCAAAAAAGTTAGGAATAATTCTGTTCAAATTTTACAAATTAGCAGCATGTTAGCAAAAAAAATCCAAAGAAGGCTGCATATTCAATTTGTTGATGATATTTTTTTAATACAATTCTTTAACTATGAATTGATTAGAAACAATAATTATATGATATATACTTAAATTTAAAAAAAATGTTTTGAACTAAATTTTCAAGATGTTTGGGCCTTTTTTATTTTTATGAAATAATAAAAAATTGGCCAACATTTGCCTAACTTCAACGTGCTGGTAGATTGGTAAATGAGAATAGTTTTATTCCTAACTTTTTCTGCATTGAAGTACTACCATAAACTAAACGATAATGCGTTTATAACTTATATTAAAGTCAGTTATTTTTTATGGGCCTGTAAATAGTTAAAAGTGCAAAAAATCAAAAAAACTATATTATATTGTTATTTGCATATACTAATAGATATCAATAGCCATCAAAATGGAAACACAAAGGAGTATTTTATATCCCCTTTAAAACCCATTTTGATTTTTCTTCCTAGCATGTTTGGTTAAATTTTATCTATGGACCGCGCGCAAAAAATTTTAAATAAACGAAAATCCTGTGCGTATTAAAAATACAAATTTTGCATTTTTTTTATATCGATTTTCTCGAAAACCATGGCATATACAAGAAAATTACAAGAGGACTTTTTTTAGGCAATTAGTCAAGCTTTTTTTATGATGAGCAATTTTTTTATATCTTGAAAACGGTTAACGCGGTATTAGGAAAATAAGGCTTTCTCACCGAACGGGTGGTTTCTAGGGAGGGGGGGGGGGGGCTATGCGTTTGACGAGAAAAATGCAAGAAACGGTTTTCATATAGAATTAACCAACTAAATCAGGAAAAATATCCACATGGAAAAATGTCAGTGGCGTGCCACTTTTTTGGAATAGAACATCAGAGGACATGTTCGCAGGGACTCCACTGGTGGAGCGATAACATAACTTTCTTAACTAAAATATATGGTTTCATATCCTATTAACAGATATCAAAATTGAAAAAATATCAACAGTACTTTTTAAGATATTAAAAAATAAATATTAAAATATTAAGATCACACCCTATAGCAAAAAATTTACATATGTCCATATGAACTTTTCTTCACAAAATAACCTAAGGAATCTCACACTGAAATATTAGCACGTCAGTAAGGAACACCCTGTATATAAAAAAGATAATTTTATTTTGAAAATCAACAGATACATTCTGCAATTACCAGTTATGACAGCCGGTAGTATCAGCATAGACGCAAAAATATATATAAACCAACTTTATCCTGGCATTTTTCTCCTTTTCGCTTAAATGCATCTGTTAGATAAATTTGCTTTGCCTCAAGTTATACCGGCCTAAGAAAATAATAACAGGAATTTATGTTTTCTTATTTGCTCTGGTCAAGGCTTTCCGGAGCCAAGGAAGGATATGGTGCGCGTATATTAGTCTAAGGTGGCGCCAAGTACACCTGTTTAACTTGTTTGTATGCAATTATTTCACAGCAGGAATGTCGCTGGTGCAAGGGCGTAGACAGGGGATGCATACACGGTCAAGTACGTACGTGTCATTGTTCCATACAAGGATGAGACGTTTGAAAATATTAAATAGACTAATGAACAACGCACCTATATTTGGATGCCTTCCAATTATATCACTGACTTGAAATTATGTCACAAATAGCAAATAATAAATAATAGTTTAAGAAAACTAAAAAAACACGCTTTAATAGCAAACCGAACAAAAAAGTAAAAAATAATACAACACAATGTGCTTTCAAGCACCCCACGCTTTTTCGTATTGGATTGCATTATTCTTTACTTTTTAGTTCGGTTTGTTATTAAAGCGTGTTTTTTCAGTTTTTTTTTAAACTATTATTTATTTTAATTTTTTAGTCTTAAAAATTTGGATCAGATAATTCTAATCTGGAACCTCGATAACCCACAGATACCGATTTTCATTTGAATCCGACGATAATTGATAAAACCCATCCGCCATGTTGACGCCGCCATTTTGAATTTTTAAGTTTTGATGACATATTTGTCTCCTACTTATCAAGCCCTTTCCTTTGATACCCATATCAAGGGGGTTGTAAGGAAAATGATAATCCCCTATCTTGGGGCGGCAGCCATTTCGAACATATTATAAAATTGAATATACTGTATTGTAATAGGAGCTACACACAAGTGCTAAGTTTCATGGTGATACAACAATTAGAAGTGGGTCTAAATTACGTTGAAAGATTCCGTTACATTGATAGATTGATAGATACAGGTAAAGCTAATAGAAGAGTGTTAAAAAGTATTAAACTGTCAGTAAATAGTACAAATTTAATCCTGTCATTCATTACTGACAGGTCTCAATTTGTTAATATCAACAATTCCAAGTCAAACAAAATAGACGATAATTTCGGTGTGCCTCAAGGCCCTGTTCTAGGACCAGTGCTTTTCCTCATTTATGTCAACAACTTGCCTAATAGTAGTTCCATGTCTAAATTCACCCTTTTTGTAGATGATACAACTTTGGCTCACATCCACACAAATATGTGCACACTAATAAATGAAGCTCGCAGTAGCCTATCGTTAATTTAAGATTCGTTGTTAAGCAATCGGTTTTAAATAATAGTTTAAGACGTTATACTTCCGATGAATATTATTTTAATTGTGCTAAATTTTTGGCTGTTGTCGGGGATACTGAATTGACATGGGATAAACATACAGAACTGGTCTGCAAAGATATGTTTCGGAGCACCATTTAATTGCGAAATGTAAGTAAATGTGTGTCACAGGCAACAGTATAATTACGGCTTATCGTCCACCTTATCATATGCCACTCGGCACATACTGCATCAGTTCTTTCCATGCAAAGAAAGGCTGTAAGAATTACTGTAGGCTTAGCTTATAGAGACTTTTAAGAAACTAAATATAGTGAGGATTTTTCCTCTATAGTTTAATATGATTGTTTAGTGTTTTATTTAATTTATGTATATAATTTGTATGTTTTATTGTATGTTTTTATGCATATCGGTGGTTTGTTTGTATACTACTAGTAATGTTCTATTTATTTTATCTACCCACCCTGACCTGTCAAAACACTATTTGTATATGAAGATATATCTATCTATCTATATTCGTGAGCTATACGTTTATGACTGACTATGTTTGTTGCAGAGTTGCAGTTATTAAGAGCTTGTTACTCTTCTTCAGTTTCAACTGGAGCATAAATGATCTAACAACTACATTTTAAAAAAATTCTCGCTCACTAATATGGTAGCCAATGAAAAGTCTATTTTCTACTATCATCGTACCAGTCAAATGTCATTACTAGGGAAACAGTTAGATCGGCTTTTGGGTAAGTATTTATAGATATTGAATAACACAAACATGTTCTTAGAGCCATATATTTAACACGTCAAAAAAGATTTTCTAGAGAAAACAATTTTCCAGTAATATAGTAGGTAATTGTATCATTCTGTAGGTTTCTCGATTACTATTTTTAGGAGTTAAGTCGCATATGGTAGAAAATTGCAAAAAGGAAAAAACATGCAATTGCATCAGTGTAAATTACTTTGCAGTTGCAAAGCAGTTGCATTGTTTCATGTCGTGAGAAATTTTCCACAAATGCCACCTGCAGTTTTTAATTTTCTTTGTACATTTTTTTTCGAACTAGTTGCTCAAAGTCAATATAACTCGTGTAAATTTTAGCAATACATAATATATAAAATAATATTTAAGGTGACCCTTACATATCTGTAACTATTTCAATTTCTCTACTCCTGTATTTCAAATTAGTTAGACACTTACAATTTAATCAGACACAAGATTTTTCAAGTAAAATACAACGTAGAAGTTGTAGTATAATTCATATTAAACATAGCCCCTATTGGCTTGAAAATGTAATACCAAATGGATAACATCTCTGCAACTAAAATTCTACAGAAATGACCACCAAAGAGGCAAATGAATTATTACGTGCGTAGGCGTAAACGGCATAGTTAGATATCGAGACAAATTAACCACACTCGTCCTGGGAGGACACAATTTTTTTTTTATTTAATCGTCTCATTTATATTAATAAGTTAAGAATGTATTTACGGTAACCTATCACAAAGTAATACGTTAATAATAATTTCAGAACTCAAAATTATGAGCTCTACATTACAATACGCAGCACTCATTCAATCTTTCAGAAAGTACTACTTGCTAATCAAACAACCTTAACTTAACGGCAGCCCTAGAAACATGTTCCATTTCCATTTCTGATTACGGAGCAATCAACATATATAATATCTATGGGCGAGACATTGGTCAATATAGTAGTGAACTACGAACTTTACATGTCACGTGATTTTTTCTTCTGTGAACTATTTAAACCTGCATCTTCTTATACTACAAAATTAGTCGTTTTAGAAATACGTATTTATATGACATAAATTATGGAATGAAAGGAAAAGGTCAATCAAATCCCAAAAAATTCGAAGAAAGAATTTAGATTCAATTAATGGCAATATTTAAGCTTAAAAATATATGTCATGTATCTAATTAAAGGACTCGTAAAATATTCTTCCCATATCCCACTCGTGACTTTAAATTTAATTCCTGATTTTTTCTTCAAGCTAAGTTGCCAAAGGAAATATAAAGAAGTTGCTAGACCAACTTAGCATCCAACACATTCTTTTCCGTCAAATCTTCAATATACTAAATCAGTTTAAGTTACTATCAACAATTATACTTTATTTAGTATAGTAGAGTATTTAGTGAGTATTTCTATAGGTAAATTATCAGTTGTTACTTACAAACTGCAATCGGGAGTATTACTGAGAAACATCAACGTTTGCAATTGGTCTCATTAAGTTAACCTACAATAACTGTTCATTAACTAAGTACAAATGTACGTCGGTCGGATCCGGTACACAGAAGGGTGACCCAAGTTCTCGTTGGAAACCTCAGTCCATACATTGAGCTATAGTGGCCCGACTGGAATGAGGCGGCTTGGCGAGAGAACGACAGGGGCTGATAACTATACCGGGGCCCCTTATCAACAGACTCGAAGTCTAGGAAGGACAATGTCTGGATAAGGAGCCCTAAGGAGGTGGCACAAATGAGTAACTACAATAGACCACAAGGTCGCAGTAGGCAATCGCTAGCTCCTTTACAGTAAAATCTAAAAAAAAAGTAAAAACGTTTACACGTTCCTTGACAACTCATAGATTCTTTGCCACATCATCAGCATTTATAAAAATGAAAGAAGGAAAGGCCCTAAGATGTCGCCTTGAGGCACTCCAGTTGGAATCGGTTTAGCATCACATTTATATGATTTACTACCGACTTCTAGTGTAACTCCACAGGAACAATTATTATACAGTTACAGGAGAAAAATGTTACATATCTTTAGGATTAATGTACTTTGTGTGCCAGCGTTATCATTCCAATTTCAATAGCAAATTGATGTCTTGGGTGACATTTACCAAGCTTACCGACCATTTATTTCGATTTCCTCTTCACAATTTCTTTACCACATTTTTTTTATAATTCATGCATTTTTCTATTTGGTCTCCCTCTTCTGTTTAGTAGGTGTGATAAGATTCCGCCATCTATTGTCTGTTAGGTACGGCCTCATCCAAGTTTTCTCCCATCAGATCTTTGGTGACATCAACACAACATTTGGAGGGCATTCTCATGATCGTTTATCATCTTTTCCTCCCTGAACCAATATTTCTTCCTGTTCGGACGTTACAGCCCACTAGGAGCCAGTTATACCTGTTCACACCTTCGCCACACTCTTATTCCTATTTTGGTCGGGTCGGTATTTACATTATCCAATAATTTTATTTGGGGCCTTCCTCTTCTGCGCTGATTTACTGGTTTGCCAAGCATTATCCTTCTGGTTAGTTAGCTCTCCTCCACTCGCATGATATCTCCGAAGCATCTCCGACCTCCAAGTTTTACTGTTTCTACAATATGTGGATGAATCCTTAAACAATCTATAAAGCTCGAAGTCATGCGTTCCTCTAAATGTCCCGTTTTGATTCACAGCTCCATAGATGATTTCTCTTTCAAAGCAGTCCAAGACACATTCTTCTCTCTTAGTGAGGGACCATATTCTTGAGCCGTATGCTAATATTGATCTGCCTTATGAAGATCTTCATGCTTTGAAGTAAGATTTTTTAGTTAAACTATAGGATTAGTTTGCCGTGGGGATCCAGCGGTTTCCTTCTTCTTAAATTAGAAATGTTGGCTCCGCTTATAGCCGCCCAACCTTGACAGTATCCCAGCATATGTTGTACCACAGTTCGTACCACCACAGATGTTAAAGATAATACTTGAAAGAAGACAGCCCTGTCTGATGCCTATGACAACTCAACATCTGTCGGAGTTGACGTTGTCGCCTTTAACCACAGTAGATATTTCTTCACATTAAAGACCAGATGTCTGAGTGTTCCCATCTCTAATGATACAGCCATAGTTTGTCCCATTCCGTATTGTCATAAGACTTGCAGTGGTCTGTGAAACAAAGGTACATAAGCATGTTAAATTTATCATTCAGTCGCAGCCGCTTGAACCGCATATCATATAAAATTTTGAAATCATTTTACGCGTTATTCCGTGATCGAAGTGTGGTGATTTCATTTCTCTTACAAATATATTTAAAGTATCTCAAAGTGCGATTAAACGTTGAGAAAATACCACTCGAAGTAACTGTAATGAAGTTCAAAACATCCTTAACAAATTATCAGTCATTACGTTATTATTCCTGTATATAAATAATATAAAATCAACTCGATGAATAATTAATATCCTGGCTCTGTATATACGTTTATTATGAATCATCTACGTCTCAGTGCAGTTAACGTGTAAAACCAGAAGCCGTCTTACAGCCGATTCATTATTTTATCTGTGTGTTTACACATTGGCGTAACAAGCTTTCAAAAATCATAACAGCTAGTCAAACAAAAGATAATAGTTGAATTACCTGTATGATAAAATATATGATACATAATGGAAAATGTACATAGGCATTATTTTATCGTAAATAATATTTAATTTGTAAACATCATGATTTTTTTAGTAACGAGGATTATACGATGAAGTCAACTTTTTATGACTACACCCTAATTGGTTTTTCAACATAGTCGGTTGAGTAGACTTTTACTTGAAAATCCATCACAACTTTAAATGTAATAAAACTTCGTAGTTTTAAGAATTGCACAATATTTAAATACGTATTTTTACAGAATTATCACTATACAGGGTGGGGCAATAGTCGATACCTCGAGTTCTACGATAGCTAGAAATTTTTTAAAAAATTGCAGGTAAACTAGATAAAAAAGTCTATAACTGGAAATTATTTTCGATCATACAGGGCGATCCAAGACGAAATTACAGGGCCGAGTGCCATTTTTTTTTAATGGAGTGCTATGTATATCAGTATAATTTTTGAAGCCTCTTTCTAGGCTCTATTCATTTCTACATTAACATTGAATATCTCCCACCCACTTGGATATACTGAATTTCTTTGTTGAAATAATGCAATTTAATTATGGGTTTTAAGAGAAATTTATGTTAATACCAGTTACAAGACATCTAGTTAATGTTTTTGAATCATTTTCATTTCCTAAAGCTGTACAGGGTGGCCAAAAATTATTTTTCAATTAAGAACTTTTTAAATTGAATTTTCTAATTTTTTTCAAATGGAACACCCTGTATATTTTTCAACGATGCGATGCAGAAATGAAAAACGAACATTTTTTGTAAGTACATCCCTATCGCTAATTGCAACCATTTTCGTTTTATTAATAAATACGTGTCAAATTCAAGAATTAACCTAAAAAGAGGTTCCCTCAAATAATTCATTAGAACCATTTATAATAGGTGTTCGACGTGTTGCCCATTTTGATTGACACACTAAATGAGACCATTTACTGGGACCATTTCTTCCAATCCATTCAAATGAGTAAATAGTATTTAACAGGTCCTTTACTGTAATGTTTCTTTGTACATTTTTTTGCCGTTTTTGCCGTCACAAGCAATGAAACCTCAGTTTATCGGTCGTTAGTTACAATTTGTATTGAATTGAAAATATTTGGAATTTTACAATATGAATTTTAATAAAGCGAAACTTGTAAGTCAGACAGAAATTGTTTCCTTACCAATATAATTTATCACCAACGTTATCCTGAAAGAAGGATTCCTGATGTTAGCAGCTTCCAAAATCTTCTCGACAAATTTCTGGAAACTGGAAATGTTGATTTAAAAAAAAGTGAAAGAATAAAATGTGTTGTGTACGAAGAAAAGGAGCTTTCTGTGGTGCTGGCAACGGTTCAGAATCCCCATGTTAGTCAAAGAGAAGTGAGCTCATTAGTAGGAATAAGTAGACTGGTCTGTGAATTTAAAAACAAATAAAGGCACAATAAAGGCACCAGGAATTATCTGATGACGATTTTCAAAAATGCCCACAATTTTGTAATTGGGCCAGAGGTAAAATGTAAGATGATGTCAACTTCTTCAATAATGTCTTATTCACTGATGAAGCAACTTTTCATAAAAATGGATTTGTTAATAGGCACAATTTCCATTATTATGCTTCGGAAAATCCTCACTTTTTTAGGCAAGTTGATAACCAACACAGATGGTCTATAAACGTTTTGGGAAGAATTATTGAAGAACACGGACCACTTTTGTTTGATGGTACATCGACTATAATAATAATAATAATAATAATAATAATTTATTAAACCCTTTTTTGCCAATTACAATGAAATGGATTAGGTACGTTAAATGTGGGCTAAGGCCACGGTTAATACATAAATAGTATATAAACAATAACACAATAAAATAGTATCCATCATCAATCCATCAATAGTATATGAACATTGACAGACCAATAAATGTATAGTCATATATAAATATATTAATAAAATATGGTAAGTATAGCAATTAAGTATACGACAAATGATACACAAACAAACAGACAAGATATTACAATACATTGGTGAAATGGACAATATTTAAGTGAATTTTTTACCTTAAAACGGTTTAAGATAAACCATTCAGTTAACCCTACCTGTTTTTAGCACAATATAACTCAAATTAGCTAAGGTTGTAGAAGCAGTTTTCAATTAGTAGGAATTTAAGAGAGTTTTTAAACTTCAGCAATGGGCATAGCTTTCTAACTTTCTCAGGTAGCATGTTAAAGAAATTGGATCCCGCATAATCAGGAGATTTCTTGTAGAATGTATGCGTAAACTTTTCAATATGTATGTGGTCCTTTATGCGTGTTGTATATGAATGAAGGTCACTATTTTTCAAGTAGTTATCTAAATTTTTATAAATATGCTGTAATAATTTGAATATATACGCCCCCGTAAGAGTTAAAATTTTATTATTTTTAAATGTATCCCTAGTCATTCCCTACACGATTCGCGAAACGATAAACCAAATATAAGGCGAATTATCCTTTTTTGCAGGATAAACACCCGTAGAACGTCTGTTGCTTGTCCCCACGATACAATGTTATAGGAAATCGAAGAATACACCGTGGCATAGAGATTTTACATCAAGAGACTTTTTTAATGTAGCTAAGGCAAAATAAGCACTGTTCATTTTGGCACAGACGCAGTCAATCTGGTTACCCCATCCTAAAGAGTTATCAATTGGGGTACCAAGAAAATTTGTAGACGTACTAGATGTTATATCAAAGTTATTTACATTAAAATTTAGATTTACCGCTTGTTTTCTGTAGGGATTTGTAAATTCCATACAGACTGTTTTGCTTAAATTGATAATTAAGTGATTTGTTGTACACCACTCAGTGAAAGATTTTAGTGCTCTACTTGTGAGAATATTTATTTCCTCTCTAGTTTTTGCAGCTAATATTATTGTAGTGTCATCAGCGTACATAAACAACCTCCCCTCCTTAACATGGTAAGACAGATCGTTTATGTACATAAGAAACAGCAACGGCCCCAGAACACTCCCCTGGGGAGTTCCAAGCTCAACATTAATTTGGTCAGAATACAGATCTTCAAGTTTTACAGCTAACTTTCTGTGTGTGACATAGGAGATTATCCAATCATTCATGGACCCGCGAATTCCCATACAATTAGGTTTTCTTGATAGGAAAAGGGGATTGATAGTGTCAAACGCGCGGGATAAATCGAAAAAGACACCTGATTCCCACTATCTAATTTGTTGATAATATATTGGGTAAGTTCCGTCGTGGCAGTCTCAGTTGAGAGCCCCTCACGGAAGCCATGTTGACAATTAGTTAGTATACTATGTTTTTTAAGGTAATCAACTAGTCTAATATAACTGGACTGGAGCTATTTATGTTCATTTCTTGGTAAACTATCTGCCACAATTATTGGTATATTTCCCTGAAAGAATTCGAAATGGGATGTGGTTTCAGCAAGATGGTGCTCCACCACATTATTCAAATGCAGTTAGAGGCCACTTAAATAATACCTACCCTCATCAATGGATTGGAAGAAATGGACCCACTAAATGGCCAGCTAGATCCCAGATCATACAAAAATGGATTTCTTTTTATGGGGATACGTGTAGGAAATTGTTTATAGAAACACATCAACAACAGTACAAAATATGAAGGAAAGAATAATAACTGCCTTTAGATCTATCACACCGGTAGTTTTAGAAACAGTGGGAACCTCACTTCAAAAGCACATAGAGATGGGTGTCAATCAAAATGGGCAACATGTGGAATATTTATTATAATTTTTTCTACTGAATTATTTGAAGAAACTTTTCAAGTTTATTTTTGAATGTTGTAATTATTGCTCAATAAAACGATATTGGTTGCAATTAGCCATAGGGAAGTACTTACAAAAAATATATCACATCTTTGAAAAACATACAGGGTGTTCCATTTGGAAAAATTGAGAAAATTCAATTTAAAAAGTTCTTATTTGAAAAAAACAATTTTTTGGCCACCCTGTACAGTTTTAGGAAAATGATTCAAAAACATTAATTAGATGTCTCGTAACTGGTATTCACATAACTTTCTCTTAAAACCCATAATTCTGACTGTGGTGATTTTTTTAATATCCATCTGCAGATTGCACTATCTCAACAAAAAATTCATTACATCCAAGTGGTTGGGAGATAATAATAATAATAATAATAATTTATTGGTCAACGTTAGATATAAATTGTATATGTGACAAGTCAAAAAGAGAATAAAGAAAGAAAGAATATATAAGTGCAAGTATATGTTGGCATAATTGAAATATAATATTAAGATTTAAAATAAGGAACAAGTACAAATAAATATAATATTAAACTAGAAACAGAGCACACACATTACTGACTGTAAAAAAAAGCGTAACGAATAAATAGATAGTAAGTAAATACCCGCATATGTTATATTATTACAACATTGAGATAGTACTGGTTAAAACTATTTATCGCTAAAGAAATCTGATACCCTATAGTAGCATTTCTCATATAAATAGAGTTTTAATTTACTTTTAAATTTCGCGAAGTGCGAAATATCTCGGATATCACTGGGAAGAGCATTATATAGAGTGAGGCGAGGTACGGTGCCAGTTTAAGTGGCGAGAACTCGATCGGCGAAGTTAAGCAACGCCGGAAGAGTCCGTTACTTGGATTGGTGACCGTATCTCATTTCGCCGTCCTGGTTAAGTGGTGGAATAGCTATAGCTAAACTTCGCCAGGACGTTAAAATAAATAAGACGTTAAAATAAAAATAAATAAAATAAAAAATATGCAGTTGTAAGAAGGCGATCTCTTATAAATACTTTTGTGATGCATTGGTATACTCAAGAGATTGCCATGTCTTGTGGGGTACTCGTGATAGTTTGACCTTCTTTCAAATAGATTTAGATTATTTTTAGCATAGGTTAGACGTTTACAAATATAGACAGAAGGAGCGGTAAGAATACGATTTTTAATAAAAGTGTCTCTACAACTGACATTTATTTTGAGGTCAAAAATGAGCCTTATTATTATATATTCAATGCTAATATAAGAATGAATAAAGCCTAGAAAGAGGCTTCAAAAAATGTACTGACATACATAGCATTCCATTAAAAAAGGGTACTTGGTCCTGTAATTTCGTCTGGGCTCGCCCTGTATGTTCGAAAATTATTTCCAGTTATAAACTTTTTTATCTAGTTTACTATAATTTTTTTTAAATTTCTAGCTATCGTAGAACTTGAGATATCGAGATCCGACGCACTATTGCCTCACCCTGTATAACAGTTGGTTTGTCAACACAGTGGCGTCATCCGATGTGAGTTTTAAACTCAAGAAATGTGAGTTTAAAACTCACATCTGATGAAGCATGCATACACAAATATACATGAATACAGAAATATTGTGAAAATCGTAAAACTGTGAGGCTTTTTCAACATCTAAACATTTCTTTGTACGCAGTTGAACACCATTAGGTTATATTTTCTCAAACTCATAAGTGACTTTTAGTACAAAACACGCACGCGTCCACTATGCTCGATATAAACCATAAACTTTTAAGAAAAAATATTATGATCAAACATGGTATAGAAAGATTGTTTAGTTACAAAATAGTGCCTTCGATAAAGTTCTCCGAAAAAAATTTTCTTCAGTTATTTGACCGTAACGTTTCTATGGTAATAAAAATAAGATGGACACTTAAGTCGCCACAGATGAATTAATCAGAGAAACACTATACGGATCGGTTAGAAAACGTGAATAAGACGTACCAGACCCACTTTACAGTCGTAACGGAAAAAGTTCTCGCTAAATTGAGGACTAATGAAAACAGACAGTGGTTATTTTACAAATAAATTCACAATAAAAGGACGCAAGCACTTAGACGGGAGAAAAGGCATACAACTGTAATTTAAGCCACGCAAATGTTAGTCAACATTGAGAAATATTAAAAATTAATAACAAATTTCTTGTTAATGTGGTGATGCTAAAACTTGTCACCAAGTTATAACAAGACGTATAATTTTCTCATATGAAATAAGTACCTACTAAAACAGAAACATTATTAGAAGCGTTTTTGAATCCGCCCCTGTCATTCAAATCGTGATAAAATACAGGGTATGATGATTTAATATAAATTATAAACCGCTGCCTAAGGAATCACTACTTCCACATCCAGATTTTTCATCCAAGTCACTTTAAAGAAAACATCTGGACTAGATTTGCAATCTAGTATGTGGAAATTATTGGTCATAGAATTTTAATAATATTTGGGGGAGATGTCATAAAAAAGTTTGCCTTGGTTTTTACCATATACATTAAAAATGAAATATCTAGTTTACCCTACTTATTTATCCTATTCACAACCTACCACATCCCACGCCTTCAATGGAATCATCTCAATCAGATGTCATTACAATACATACGTGTACTAACTTTCAAGTGAATATCTCAGTTTTATGTTATCAATCCCATTAATAACGGAGAGGAGGTGGTGCGGTTTGAAAAATATTAGAAAGAAATCTGAGGCCTTAGTTTCTAGTATATACACCGAATCCCAAATGTCTATACTCTTACCAGGTTGATTTACTTATTTTAACCTATTTACTCCTATTTAACCCCCAACCCTTCAACGGAATCATCTGAAAATATAATCGTGTTCCAGATGTCGTTGTAATGCATAAGTGTACCAAATATCAAGTGAATATCTACATTTTATTTTATCAACCCCTTTATTAATGGAGTAGGGGGCATATGGTACCAATTTAGTCTACAGAAATTTCGTGCAGAACTCGGAAGATAATATAAAAAATGATCCCAATAAATTTTGGGCTTTCATCAAAAGTAGAAAAGGGTCGGCCACTGTATCTAGAGAGATATTCTTTGAGGGATCTTCGCTAAACAATCCCTCTGATATACTAAATGCATTTGCCAATTATTTCGGTCAATCTTATAATGATTCCTCATTAGATATCGAGGAACATCACATTGAGGCAGATATACCTAACAATAACCCTATTGTTAGCATAAACTCTTTCTGTGAAGATGAGGTTATTCGGGCTCTAAAACGAATTAAACCCAAAATGACGACCGGTCCTGATTCCATTCCAGCTTTTTCATTAAAGGATTGAGCTATCATCTTTGCATATCCTAACATTAATTTTTAACTTAATCTTAAAAAATCGCCTATTTCCTGACCGATGGAAATATTCCAAAGTATGTCCCATCTTCAAAAAGGGAAACAAATTAGATATTGAGAACTTTAAACCAATCTCTGTAATTTGTAACTTCTGTAAAGTCTTAGAAATATTACTGCATGATAGAATATATCATTCAATTAACACCAAAATCTCTATTAATGGCTTTATGAAAGGACGTTCTACAACAACAAATTTATTCTATGTAACTCAATATATTTCTGAATCATTAGATGAACGTGGGCAGACAGATGTCATATATACCGATTTCTCCAAAGCGTTTGATAGACTTGATCACCAGTTGTTACTTAATAAATTAGAAAAAAATCGGCTTCTCATATTCTTTGCTCCTTTTGTTTAAATCTTATTTAATGAATAGGAGTCAGTACGTTGCATTAAATAGGTTCAAATCGATTGAATTTGCTGCCACATCTGGAGTTCCCCAGGGATCTATTCTGAGGCCCTTGTTTTTTACATATTTATTAATGACATAGTGAATGAAATTAATTTGCCTCACCTTTTATATGCCGACGATCTAAAAATGTTCACAGTAATTGATGAAATCGACGACTGTTTTCAACTTCAAACTTGACAAAATAAACACCTGGTGTATAGTAAATAAATTATTCATGAATCCTAGTAAATGTAAAGTAATGTCCTTTTCTTTAAAAACATCACCTTTTACTTTTGAGTACAGGCTAGATAATGTCATAATTCAAAGACCTATAACATTTCGCGATCTCGGCGTAACTTTTAATAGTAAATTATCCTTCACTGATCATATCGATACCATTGTGTCTGAAGCCTCCAAAGCCCTTGGATTCATCGTTAGTACTAGTCGAGAGTTCACTAATACTGATACTCTGAAAATTCTTTATCAATCCTTCGTCAGATCGAAACTTTAGTACGCATCGCTAATTTGGAGTTCCAGTTATGATGTTCACAAGAATAACTTGGAGGCAGTTCAACGCAGATTTCTTAAATTACTGTGGTTCAAATCCGACGGTACCTATTCAGTGATCGGTTTTCCGCAAAGTAACCTGCTTGAAAGATATTCTATGACTACTCTTGAGGATAGGCGTACGTACTTTCTCAAGTTTGTTTAAATTACTACACAATGATTTTGACGCACCCGAAATAATTAGCAAGCTTAATTTTCACGTTCCCAAATTAACCTCTCGTAATCACCAAGTTTTCTATTTACCTACGCCGCGTACCAACGTACTAAATAATTCACTTTTATATATGATTTGCAGTACTTCAACAAATTATGTAGCGACTTAGATATTTTTAATGCAGCCTTATTGACATAAAACAAAATGTTCTAAATGAAATAACCAGTATCGTCTTTGTTTTTCTTAATTTACTTTGAATCACATATGTGTATATACGTATATATAGTTTTTATATTTAAACAATTTCCATGTAATTTTTTTGTCTCTCTTCGTATCATTAGTTTTTCATAGTTCGTACATTTAACTAAATTTTTTCTTAATTTTCCTTTCTTTCTATGTTGTTGTATATCTTGTAATTAATGCTTTATATGCCTTTATTCCTGTTCTGTAATTGGGTATCTTACCTATTGAACAGTGTATGCAATAAATAAATAAATAAACACGCCTAATTTGTCAGGGTTGTCTGTCAGTTGTACGTCCCCACCAAAACTCTTCTTCATCAATTCCTTGACAATGTGAATCCAACTCTTCGCTGCTTATCAGCTCATTCTGTTCGACCATTAACCCCTGTATATTGTCTTCATTAAAGCTCACATGGCCATAATAACAACAGTTTCGAATCTCATCAATTCTGTAACTAACGTATGCAACTTTGTATTGCGTTTGTTAATTCGAGTAAATACTCGTGTAATGGCCTCCTTTGGGAAATATCAACTAGAATTAACAAGAATTGTCATTATCCCTATATACAATCAATACACGAATATAAAGCAAACGTTATATTGTGTTCAAAGTTCATGCCGGACATGAGTAAAAGACAGCAATTATTGATCCAAAGGGCCCGAGGTACAATCTCACTTTATATTTAACATCAATGAAAATATTATTGGCTCATACTCACATGATAATTGATTTTATATCCTTTTGTATACTAATAAAACTGTTTCTTTAATTCCAATGTCAGGAAACCTCCTCCTTTTCAGAGCGTCTTTAAATTAACAACTGTGCCAAAAATAGAGAAATAAATTAGGCCGTCGAGCTTCTAAATGGACCCCTGAATTTACCTTATTGGCTAAATCACACGAAATAGAAAGCCACAAATCACACTCTTCGCTAACCAAGAAGTCCCCAGGTTGTAGTTTTCAGTGTTTTAGTGACCCAATTTGTGTTATAGATTGGGGGTGAGCGATCACACATGCTAGTTGACGTGATTACTGTGTAACTCTTGGTTTATTTTAAGAATACGAATGGAGCGGATGGAAAGATGAGAAATTTGGTGTTTTGTGATTAAAAGTATGCTCTAGGCAATAATTTTCGTTTTGGCACATGAATAACGAGAAAATTAACTAGTGAAATTTTTATTTTAGTTGTGTTGATGATTGACTCGAAATAATTTCACAAAAAAGTTGTAATGTGGACCTATATTACGCATTTTAATTGCATGTTATTGTGTTTTTGATTACTTTGTAAATTTTAATTTTAATTCAAATTAAATAATTGATCGAGTTGTAAAATGATTTACCATAGTTTGCCGTTACGTGAATGTAGGACATAAAATGTAAAATGATAAAAACTGTGTGCCTCGCTGTGTGCATACAAATCATGGACCGAGCAGAGGTTGACATGTTGTCACGACGAATGGGAGGAAGGATCAGCTCGGAATCTTTCTATATAGAATGCCATGTCTAAAATGCGATTCTATTAGAGAAAACTGGAGTGCCTTTGGCGGAGTAATTCTATTTGATAAAAATTATAAGAATAGGATAACCCGTTAAGACAAATATTATTTAGCTTATCTATGTCTTCCTGAAAATTTGTACTATTAAGAGTGAACACTACCTAAGGTTAGTGGGGAAGGGGATAAGCGCTAAATGTGGAGATATCTCCCTAATAATCAAATTTTCCAAGAATAGTGTTCAACAATCCTGTAGTATTTATTTATATGCAACTTACAGTTATTTTTAATTAAATTAATCATAAATTTAATTATTAACAATAAGCTGTTTCTTGGGTGATGTTATTTAACTGAAAATAAGTGTAAGTTGTACATAAATAAATACTACAGGATTGTTGAACTCTATTATTGGCTAAAATTTGATTATTAGGGAGATATCCCCACATTTAGTGTTCCCCTCCCCACTAACCTTAGGTAGTGTTTACTATCTTCAATCATAATTTTAATTATTAACAATAAGCTGTTTTTTACAAATTGGTTATCTAACTGAAAATAAGTGTAAGTTGTACATAAATAAATACTACAGGACTGTTGAAGATATTTTTGACTAAAATTTGATTATTAGGGAGATATCTCTTCATTTGAAGCTTTATCCCCCTCTCCAGTGACCTTAGGTAGTGTTCATTCTTAAGCTAGTAATTTTAACTGCAATCAATAAGGTAGCATACAATTTTTTACTGAGAACAAAGAACCCCACACCATTCCTATGGCAAATTAGGTTACGTTGAAATTGTCTACATTTTTACCATGTTGTAAATTTTAACACCTTGATTAAAACTCTCAATGGGCACAACGTAAAAAAAGTCATTTTTTTTTTTAAATGTGGCTTATAAGCTAGACAATTTTCATAACTTTAGACTCTCAAGTATTTCTTACTCTGGTTTACTTTCAGAAAAAAGTGCAGAAGTCGGAAAGTATTTATTTAAAATCAATGAAGCTTAGAAAATTGTTTCAGAATTTTAAAAATATTTTCATTCACGATTGTACAAAAATAATGAAACTCTCTTAAATTTCAACTTCATTCGACAATTGAACTGAAATGTGACATTTCGGGATGTGGAATGTGACATTTCAGGATGGAAAGTGGCCAGTTCCTTACCAGTGATATTTATACAGATTCGGAAAATGCAGTTTAGGGTATAGGAATAACGATGTACTTGACCACACCCCGCTAGTTCCATAAATCGTGAAAGCAGGGGTACACAATGAATTGAATTTAGTACGGCATGAACTAACAATGGGTGCGGACGTAGGTAATAATTTCTAATACGAAACGAGACAATATCTCTTCGTCAAAAGAGAAGAAGTTATTTGTCACATTTTTGACAAATAATTTCTTCTATTGAAAGCATTCGTGCAGTTTCTTTTTTAGCCGTAAATGCTATGGGAATAAAATAATAATTTTTGTTAAAACCGAAATGAAAATAGAACATTAAAATGAAATTAAATAACTCGGAAACTAAAATCAACTAATAATTATCAAACAATAAATTAATGAAGTAAGGATTCAAACAAACCACTTTCTTGTGCCAAACAATAGCCAAACCGATTATACAATGAACCTCTCATATCATTGAGTTGATTTGGAGTAATGCTTGCACAAAGTTGGATAAGTTTTTCCCGTAATTCAACTAAATTATTGGCTCGTTCAAACGCATGTTTGTACGCGGTTTTCCCTTAAAAAGCTCCACAGAAGGAAATCATGGGGTGCTAGATCAGGTGACCTGGGGGGCCATTTTATCATTCCCCTCGCAGCTATTAAACGATTGGGAAATGTTCTTTCCAGAAAATTAATAACAGTTAAGGTATTGTGACTTGGGCAGCAGTCTTGTTGAAACCAAATGTCGTCAAAGTTGACAGGAAGATTTTAAACTCCAAGAATTATTTGGTTTTGTAAAAGCTCTAAATATTTATTGCCATTTAAATTGCCATCGATTAGCAGTGGGCCTATAATATGATTGTCTAAAATTCCCGTCCAAACGTTCAACTTTTGAGGATACTAACTTCGCACAGCAACACTCAAATGTTTATTTTTCCGAGACCAATATCATACTACGGATGAATTGTGTTTCCTATGTAATGAAAAGGATGATTCATCTGTAAACAATATATTCTTTAAGAAGTTTTCATTCTCATTCACTTTATTTATCATGATTTCACAAAATTCCATCGGTTTGAAATTGTCCTCGGGAAATATTTCTTGCGTTGTTTGAACTTTAAAACAACTGTACCCATTTCTTTTCAAAATTATTCTTACAGTTCTTTCCTTAATGTCAACTTCGTCAGCAATTTGCCTGCTAGAACAAGCTTCACTAGTTTCAACAAGTGCACAGACATTAGTTTCGCAAATTTCACGTTCTTCGCTCATTTGTTGATGACGGGGTTCGGGTTGACAGCATTTTTTACAATAATTCACGACACACCCAAAATTCTCAATTTTTTTAATAATGTATGAAATTATGCTAGCTGAGGGGCTTAGTCTGTCTTGACATGCCACAGTAAATAAATTTATTGTGTCTTCAGTGGAATGGCCCCCGAAGTACCACTTCACAATCTGCACTTTTTCTGCAGTTGTATAAACACACGGCATTTTAATAACGAAATTGAGATTAATTTATTTTTTTCCCACACGTCTAAACAGCTACGCTATTAAAAGCAGAATAGGTGCGCTGTTCTCAACTCGACGCGGTCAAGCGATGGCGCTATTGTTTTATACCAATGCCCTGCATTGTTCTACGACAAGGCGTGGTTTATCTGCGCAGAAACAAGTTTACGTACCTTAACTAAATTTGTTGAATCTGTATATTAAAAACGTAGCGATGTCACCTTGATATTTGTCATGTGATAAGAATTTTTTTATTTATTACCTACTTAATAAAAAAAAACATAAAATGCTATTAAAAATTTAGTAAGCGGTTTATTGGCTTTTTGTTCATTAAGGAAGATGATTGTGAATAAAATAGTATACAAACTTTGGTGAAAATTTTCATTACTGTCTCGAGAATTAGTTGACCTCGCCACCTCGCGCCTCGATATTTTATCTCTCGACAACAACAAAACTCTTTCCACTTCGGTATGTAATATACTAGTATTTATCAGTAAAATGTATATATGACGTAGTAACAGATTTATCATTAAAAGTTGATACAAAAAGCTGAAAAAATTCGTATATTATTATTAGAATTTAAAAAGTACTATTTTTTAATGGAACCTAGTTTTTCATAAGGGTGCGAGCGGGGTCCTTTACTCAGGTACTAGATTCAAAGTTTTGTTATGCCACAAAAAGGAGGTATCATCTGCAGTAAGTGTAGAACTTCTCGAAGTATGATAGTTGATAAGTCATTAGTACATAGTAAAGAGACAACTGCATTAAGAATAGGATCTTGTTGTACTCCGCAACTTAGGTTTATAACAGTATTTTCCTGAAGATTTATCATTTGTCAGTAAGTTAGGATTGAATCCAGGTAAATGAGGTACTTTTGCACTAAACCTTTTGCAGCCGTGTCTCATAATTTATATAGAATACTATCTATCATTAAATCGCGAAAAATACACTCGCCGCAATATCATCCTTATTTCTTTTATTGTGGAACTTTTTTTGACCAGAAATATCGGCAGTTATTCTCAATTTCTTGCAAATGACTTCTTGTATACTTTCATCCAGGAATGAAAAATACACAATAATATAATTAAAAACAGATAAAATTAAAGACTCGCACAATTTTATTTTAGTTTATAATTAATTTTGTGTACATTGACATATAGAAATTTAAATATAAGGTATACTCTTTGAGCCAATTTGTTAATATGTGTGTTAAATCTAAGTTTGGGCTCAAAAATAATTCCAACTCGTTTTCAATTTTCTACTGTTAGAGTAATCGCGTCATTTTAGCATGAAAAACATGAAAACCTCCAAAATTGAAAGTACAGGTGCAATTAACTTAATTTTTGTTGCAAAGAGTTCAGAAAGATATTTAGAAAATACAGTACTTTTTACTTTTTGGCGGAAATGTTTGGTTTCATTTTTTGTCCCATTTTAATGGGCAATTTAATTAGATTAATTGAAAAATTTGTTATCATACACAATATGCCATAGAATTAGACGAAAATGGTTACTCGGAGGTTTTTGGGGTCGCTGATCACGAATCTGAAGTCCAATTTGGGAAATTCAAAATGGCGGACAGGAAATCGGGCCATTTTCCAGAAAAAAATGGAAATGGATATCTTGACCTTGAAAATCTGTACTCGGGGATTTTCGAGATGTTGATTACGAATCCGAGGTCTAATTAGGTAAATTTAAAACGGCGAACAGAAGTAGAGTCAATTTCTCAGGAAAAACTCGTACTTTTCTCGTTTCTGGGCTGAAAATGGTAACTCGGAGTTTCTCGTAGTTGCTGATAACGAATTCGATATCCAATTAGAGAGATTTCAAAGTGGCGGATGGGAAGTAGAGTCAGATCCTCAGGAAAACCTCGTACTTTTTCTTTTTAGGCTGAAAATATGAAAAATATGAGTTCGTATACTACTTCCGGTCCGCCATTTTGAATTTACCAAATTGGGCCATGAATTCATAATCAGCTACCTCGAAAACTTGGCCTTGAAAATCTGTAGTCGGGGACAGATTTTCAAGGCCAAGATATCCATTCTCATTTTTTGCTGGAAAATGGCCCTATTTCTGGTTCGGCATTTTGAATTCCCCAGGTTCGTTATCAGCGACCCCAAAAACCTCCAAGTAACCATTTTCGTCTAATTTTATGGCATATTGTGCATGATAACAAATTTTTCAATTAATTTAATTAAATTGCCAATTAAAATTGGTCAATTATTGGACAAAAAATGAAACTAAACATTTTTCTCAACCCAACCCAAAATTAAGTCAGTTGACCCTGAACTTTCAATTTAAGAAGTAAAATGCCAAAATGACGCTACTAGAGAATTATTATTAACTGACTTTAGACATTTTTAAAAAGGAGGAGGTCTCAATACGACCCGTATGTGTATTTTTTTTTTTCTAATAAACTGATTATTTTCACACAGCATTTGGTGATACCTATTTTGACTAAAAAACATTACTTTCGATTTATTTGCATTTATTTTTAAATTATATTTTGTAGCAAAAT
Organism: Stenurella melanura; assembly: GCA_963583905.1. Classification (NCBI taxonomy): domain Eukaryota; kingdom Metazoa; phylum Arthropoda; class Insecta; order Coleoptera; family Cerambycidae; genus Stenurella; species Stenurella melanura. Next base: position 156,283,479 of record OY757311.1, read on the forward strand.
TATAAATCTCTTGAAGCCAATATTTATAAAGTTTGTAGCTATACAGTAATTGTTAATTGAATATTGTTAAAAGTAATTAACAGTATTAAATATATATCCTGGAATATGCAAACATTGTTGTTGAGTTAGACAATGGTCACAATATGTAATATTTAATACCCTAATATTAATCAACTCAGGATCCTTTTGACCACTAAACTTTTAAGGTCAAAATAAAATGTATGCTCAACTCAAGCGTTAACTAGTTTATAAGACAGAAATCGTCGTACATTAACAATTTTGATGGTTTTATTACAGTTTTTGTTGTCATTTCTTTACCACCCGTACATTTGCGCAAAAACAGAATGAGTCGAAAACATGCATATTTCAATAAATTTGAATAAATTATTCCACAAATTATCAATTCTAATTGTCCAATTATTCACCAAGACGATCAATTTTGCAACTTATGATCTATCCCGGCTATTTTGACAGCAGAACTGGTAAAATTTAATTAAACTACATAGTTTTCTTAACTTAATGTGAACCGATTTGCATTATGACGCAGTGAGAGAGGCCCTCGGAAGGGATGGTATGCGGCGATTTGTGCCGGAACACTAAGAAATGCACTAAACGATGGCCCATTAAGCTCTGGGGTCTCTTCATTACCAGCTATGCCAAATGCTAAGTTACGATTCTCTTCGAAGTTGTAATGGACGATAATTGTTATAGTTAATGAAAAAATTCAATTGTAATTTCTTACTCCATTTCTCTGTCATTGTAAAGTGGAACACGTAAATCGAGTTTTCAATAATAATGGTCAATTGTCTAATTTGTGGCTGGTGTTATGAATCACAAAATTATGGAATTTATTTTTAACTTGTCGACGTTTCGAAAATCTATTATCATCTTCAGGACTTATTGATTTATTGATTTGCCAGATTAAGGTGGACATTACTGACGATTCCGGACATCAATGGAGGTTCGCTTCAACACCCAGCTTGGTCGTCCGCCGGATCGGCTGCATACGCTGGGTTGGACATAGGACATGCTTGTTGTCAGCAGCGAGAGCCACATGACGCATGGGGTGGGAATATAGGATGGGAAGTGTAGGTGTTTGTGAGATGCTTTTTTTTAGTTTCCATGCTTCTTTTTTAGTTTCTATCTGACATCATCGGATGGCAAATGCAGGCGTTTGCATGATACTTCTCGAGATGTTTCATTTTGGTTCCATGATTGTTTTAAGTTTCCATCTATCATCATCTCCTTACTTAATATTCCTCCAAGTCTTCCGGGTTCGAATGTAGCAGTGTACACCTCCTTCTGCCAGTTTGCGTTCACTTTGTTTGGCTGCCAAGACATACATGCATTCGCTCGAAGCAGGGAGCTTTTTTTATTAACCGTTCCACAGGTAAATATCCATTTACGGTGGAAGTGCCCTATCTCGAGATAAAAAAGCTTTTAATGGTGGGTTGGTTATGAGAAAGAGGCCCGAGAGAATATTTTGCACAACCTGTATATTAGTTTGTTTCTACAGTAAATAATTTGAACTGCCGCTTCCAATTCCGGGTATTTTTTGTTTCATTACCTATATTTAATACGTTTTCATTTTTACCCCTAAATTTGTTCTCTGTTGTGTAATAAACTGTCCTGTGACAAGGATTAATAAACCAATAATTAGAACTTAAGAATAAATAAAAATAAAATGTATCTATTCATCCATTGCTTTGCTAAGTTACTACTTCCACTCATTAGAAACCAGTCTGTTGCTTTTCACTGATGGATGTGTTGATGGTGTATTATACTACCAGATGTTTACATTATTACACTAACCACTTGAGAAATGTTGCTCGGTCGACTTAGCATAGGTATAGGTACTTACAATACACTAGCTTTATTTGATTCTATTTAATAAACTGTACGCGTAATTATTAATTCCATATGAACTTTGTCTTTCTATTATGGCGATTCACTTCGCGCAGAATTTCATGATGTATCGGTAGCTCTTATCGAGTTTAACGTAGTTTTTACCGCTTTTTTAACGATTTCTTTTGAGAGCATTATACAGCACGTCTACACACGAGGCTAGTCCAACGCGTCTCTCAATTATCATCTTCAGGACTTCTTAAATCAAAATTCTGTGTGTCATTAAATTCATGTAGAAAATGTCGAACATATTAGGTATAGGCTTTTATAGATGCTAAGCCTATATTATGCTGTGTATCCACACTGTAGAACACTACCTAAGTATCGTGTTTGAAATCATAAATAAAATTCACAAATTTGTATGTATTTTAGGAAATAATCATAATAGTTTTACTTTAACGGATCATACAGAAGCAGGAATATCTGTGGTTTATTTAATTGATTCAAGTTCATTTGTTCTCAGCGAGTAAGATGCAGAGAATGAAACTTAGTATTGAATTAGAACGAAATATTAAATAAACATAAAATGAAGTTATTTTAGTTTAACAAGGTTATTCTAAATAGTATATAATAAAACATGAACTTATAGAGAATCACAATCTCATTTAAAATGATTTAGAATGAAATTGGAAAACAAAAAAGTAAATTTTATAAAATCTGACATGCATGTCAAAACTTAGGGCTGAAAATCATATTTTGTGTAGAAACACTGTAAATCTACACAAAATGAATATTGAATGAAAGACTATCATCAGTATTTGCATTGCAGGGTGATTATTTTACAAATAGTAAGTCCATAAATTACAAAACACTGAATGACATTTTAAGTTTTCAGATATTTTCAAATATCATTGCAGAAAGGTGTTTTGTAAATGATATTTCACATCATGCAGAAAGAAAGGACTAATAGTATGATGTTAAATGTTTGTTGGCGTATCAATTTCTTGTTTTATTTTATTATAACAGTATTCTGTCAGTATGAAAAACTGTAGTACGTTTTTAACTACTAGCATTTTGTGTTTATCATTGCTATTCATCTAAATGTATGAATTAGTATTTATTTGAGATTGGAATTGTTAATTGTAGTTATAAGTAGATTTTAAGAAAGTATATGTAATATGTCAATATATTTCGAGAAATTACAATTATTCACTTAATCCTGAAAAGTAGAATAAGAAACTTATCAGGAAAATTAAAGAATTAAAAACAGTATTCAATTAAGGTAAAGAACAAACAAAACTGAATAGTTTAAATTTTAAACTAAAATTAAATTTTGAAATATTAGATCAAAATAGAAAAAAACAATTGAAATATTGGAAATTAACCCATTGAAACGACTAAAAATAACAAATCAGTTGATCAGACACCGCCGAACAGCGAGCTGCGAGAAATATTCATCCTCGAATAATTAATAAATTGAAAAGAGAAGAAAAGTGGTGAATAATTTAAAGGTTAGAAAATTACAATCCAGATATATTGATATCAAGAATAAATTGTAAAAGTTGATTAAATATAAGAAGTGAGTATACTTTGAAAGTATAACGAAGTAGATTATCCGGAAAGCAGATTTAGAAGAGGGAAGTATTTGTTAATCCAGTTAGCAAATTTATATGGTGAAGAAATTTCAAACGTCAAGCAAGTTATAGAAATACTTCAAGGAAATCTTGAAAATAAATTGGAGGTTAGAAACAAACGTCAATCCAGTAAAGAAGAAGAAGAAGAAACCTTGAGAGGTTAAAGAGTCAGTCAAGTGACATAATATTTCAAGGATCATAATAACCAGTTAGAGGTTATAATATAACATTACTCGAGTCGAAAGAAAGACAAGGTAAAGCTTTACAATATCAGAAATCCATGGTACATATCTATTTTAAATAAAGGCCATATTTATCATTTTAGTTAAGTTAGATTTTGTTATTTAAATTTGTTAATTACATTCCAAGTTCAAATTTGTTAATAAATTAATACTTTGTTCGTTCAATACTGAGTTTGATTTATTTAGATTGTTATCTTGATCGATGAGCATTTATTGAACCGACTTCGTTGGACCTTGAGTAAGAGTCATTCTATAGATTGTAGATAATCATGCTAATGGTGTTCTATAGTCTATAATATTAACAGCTTTTGAGAAACTGTTTGGCGCTCAATAAAATCATTTCAATTTACTTTTAAAAAGTAATTTCGAACGTATATAAAAAATAAAATAGATAGCAGAATATAGAACAATATATACAATTAATGTTTCCCATCTTTAAACTATCGAGGGCTGCAAAACACTTAGTTTAAATAATGGAGTACCGAAAGGAAGTGCACTCGAACCGCTACTGTTTCTACCATAGATTAATGATGTGGGCTTAATTTTATTCATTTCTTCTAGCAGTTTTTCCGATAACAACACAATCATTGTGAGTGTTAATTTCCAAGTTAAGCCAAGTCAAAATAAAAGAAACCTGTACATTTCCGCTGCAAATGATCCTTCAATAAAAAAATCCTCAGAAGCAGTCTGATTGTCTCGTATAGATTTTATTTCTAAATGTAGACAACATAATAATAATATTTTTGAAAGCATAAATCTGAACACGTTTTCTCTTACGCGAGGCTTCATCAAAGACCGTTATTTAGTTATAATGACTGAAATATTTAGAATTATAGCAAAAAGTACTATAACAAATAACTGAAAGTAAAACTATCGTCCTATTTTTTTTTTACGTCCTCCTGTGAGCATATCTGTTAGTCTTCTGTGGTTAAAGTTGCTATTACCGAATAATGTGGTAGTGCGCCATCCTGTTGAAACCATATTGAGTTTTTCGGTACATTAGGGTTTTCGTCATTTGGACAGAGTGCGTCAAGTCCTATAATTTTGTTTTGTTGGAGCAACTCCAAATATTCTCTACATTTAATGAACCTTCGATTAAAAATGGACCCAAAATTATACCCATCAATTCCAGCCCACACGTTAACTTTTTGTGGAAACTGGGCATATAGTGTCCATTATCCACTGTGGATTTTCATGTGACCAATATCGATAATTTTGTTTATTTACAGTATCATTTAAACACAAGATGACCTCATCAGAGAAAAGTATTCGACTTAAGAAATGTGGATTGGTACAGGTACATCGTTCCATCATAGTTTTGCATAAGTCTACTTCGCGTTCGAAATCATCTTCCTTAACTGGCTGCTCTGCTGCGACTTCGCGACTTGGTTTGTGAGTATTGTTCTCCACTGTTAGTAAAACATTTAATTATTTATTTTCTGAAATTGCAGGACGAACTTTCGGGAAATTATCTCTTATATTAACACAACCTCGGAACTTTTTTCTAGTTTGCTAACAGTTGATTGTGTAATAGGTCAATAGGGGTATTTAGCATTAAAAAATTCACAAACGTTCCATTATCAGAACTTTATATATAATGTGACAAGGCAAAGAGTAACGTGTTACAGACAGGTAAAACAGTCGTAAAAAGGTTCCTCTACTTTATTATTTTTTTTTTTTTCGATAATTTCGTCCTGCAATATACCATAGAATTTATCGTACTGTAAGCAGAAAAGTATGCTCTTTCAAATGACATTATTAATAAAGGGGGTTGCTGTTTAAAAAAATTGCCGATGATGTCATAACTTTTTAAAAAGTGTTTGTATTTTTTTTTACATAAGTAAATTGAAAAATGCATTTAAAAATCGACGTGAGCACTGTATATTTAGAATCAGGGAAAAAGTTATTCAAAAATACAATAATAATTAGAGCGCTCTATATATAAACATATATTCATTTTATTCACGTATAAAGTGCTACAAACCCACAAATTTTATATAAAACTGTTCTATCTTCCAGAATAACAACAACCAAGAGATAGTTAAAATATACTGAATAACTCTTGATAATTCATGAGTAAAAAATATACTTCTATAGTCAGAGAAATTGCCAAGGTTCTCAGAAATACGGCATCAAAGCAAGAAGAATAAGTAGTACAATTAAATCGGAAAAACGGCAATAAACAGCCAAGTTAGGAACAAAAGTGGTAAAGAAAAGGCGTTAATAAAATGTAGTCATTAAAGATTTCCATGAACAATTGAAACTTTCAGCAAAGTAAAATGTAAGATAAACATGTACTTTTCAACAAAGATAAACTTGTGGAGAGAATTAGTGGACTGGGCTGGATTATTTACTTTCCAAAGAACTTTTAGATCCGTCAAAAGTTGTGCAAGCCGTTCTATTTTAAATCTCCCTAAAGACTTGTACAATTTAATAATGAAACAAGTTAACCATTATACTCTTCTCCAATTTACTGCACTTTTTATATAATTATTGCATATTCTGTACTCATAGCTAGCAGTCCTTTTGCAAAAATTATTAGTTTCACACATTTCTTGTTCAACTACAAATCATAAAAAAATTATTTATTTTTAATTTAAATAATGCTAGTGTTAAAATGAGAATGGCAAATAAGAACTTTTACTTGTTAGCATAACCAGAAGTCAGGTTATTGAAAGAATGCAAAGATTTCATTAATATTTTTATATAGTTTCTCCTTTAGTTCTCATAGATAGTTTTTCTTTCCGCTGTTTGCAAAATCCTGTAAAGAATATGTTTCATTACTATAAGCAAACAAATAATAAATAATTCACTTTTAACTTCCTTTAAGTATATAAACAACTACTTTTTAGTTCACAATGCGAGGAAAATTAATACTATGTGTGTGTGTGTGTATTATGTATATGTGTATATGTATATCTACATTGCACATTTATAAACTGCAATTGTTAACAGAAAAAATATTAGTAACGTAGGTTAATTCAGTCTTAAGTACAGTTGTGATAACAGTGTCTAAATTGTTGTGACTATCAGCATCGCAAACTATTCGTTATTATCACAACAGTTCTGGGTTTAGTGGTAAAACAGTTTCTGGAATACCCTTATTACAGAAACTGAACTTAGCCCTTTTATGCCACAGTTTTTTTCTTATTTAACTAATCCTAAATTATGTATTTGTTCTGTTTAAATTCTGGTTGTAAATAAAGACGTTTATTTTTTTTCCGGTTTCCCGACGCTGGGTAGTCTTCCGTGGCCTCCGACATCACACGGAAAGAGCGCCAGCAATATATCCACAGCCACTCCCCACATCCCGAAGGGTTAGCGACTGTAGATTCCAGAATCATGTGCTCTAAGCAGGCGAAGGGACCCCCAAGATGACTGTCTTCTGCATTTGGCCTGCCAACCAATCAGCAGACTTCTGACAGGCCGATGTGATCTTCTATCCTGAGAGCAGCGTAAGCTTCATACCTCCGAGGACACCGATTATGAGGACGACCATCTTGACCGAGTAGCCTGGGTACAGCACTTGGAGCTCATACCGGAGATCACGGTATTTGGTCCGTTTTTCCTCCTCTTTCAAAGCGATGTTTGGCTCAGCAGGTGCCGAGAACTCGATCACAAACATCACTTTGTTTTGATGGTCCAGGAGGACTATGTCGGGCTTGTTGGCTATTATCACTATTATTATTAGTATTATTATTATTATTAACGAGTGATATAATAAAATTTATTCCTTTCGTCGTGAACTCAGCGTACAAGATATAAAAGATACTGCCAAACTCGAGAGTTTACGGACATTTCCCTTCATATCACTTAAGTTATTAAGTTGGGAACTCATAAATTTCAACTTGATTTCAATTAATTTCACACCAAGCTGTTTTTACAAAATTTTAACACACTAAATTATCAAGATCAAGCCTTAAGCTAAACTGGGAGCTTTTAAAATTTACGGTGCGGTTCTAAGGAGGAGAGATATCGTCTTGTAAATCTGCACCCAACTCCCAGCTCTAATATAAGGCAGGAAAGGCTTGATTTACCGGTTTACATTAGCGGGTGTGCGGGCTACAATGAGAGTAATAACAGACTAACTGTATATCATTTTTGAATTTTCCTATGTAAATAACCCAGAGGTGATTATTATACGTACTGTATAAACTCTACTTGCTTAGAAAGGCCCTTAGAGGGTTGCGTAGTTGAGAACTCCAACGATTCGATTTTCACTAGCACGAGTAATCTGTTATACAAGTGCCATTTTGTTGTGTGTGTAAATACGGATGAATATACCAGATTCTCGTATTGGGCTGCTAAGGGATTTCCTGGTTCTATTTATATTTGCTTTGATAATATTAGTGAAATCAATCTGAAATTTGGTATCCGCTTAGTCATTATTAAACATTAGCCAATTAATTGTAACTAAAGAATATGTTGGTCACTATTAGAGAAATTGCTTTTTCAACGATTTGTTTAGAAATCATTGCCTAAACATATAAATATTTAAATATTTTTATTATATTTTAAAGAACTTAGCTTTAAATAAAGGCAGTTATATGAAATTATGCCAACAGCATCAGCAGCAGTGTGAATTTCATAATGGGCATTTCTGTCAATGACATATTTGGGAATATGTCAATTTCTTTTTAAATGGCTCTATTTTTGGAAGAAATTCATAATTTAAATAAAAATATACTAAAACTGAGACCGCTCGCGGACCGCTGTTGTCTATATCTACAGATAGAAACTTACTTCACATAGTATAGGTACATATTTGATATTGTGCGTTATGTTGTTCATTTCACTTATATATTTTTTTGAATAATGATATCTTAGCCCAATTGTCAGAGTCCAATTGATGAAAACTTAAAATTAATTGTCACCTCGTTAATTGTTTCATGAAAGGTTAGTTTTTGCTAGTAGAAAATTACTCAAAAAAGTTTACTAAAATTTACCCCTGCGAACCCTTCCAAAAAATCGGTAAAGTTGTTTACACAGAACTTCCCTCTTTATTTGTGCATGGCGGTCATTCTAAAAAATTAATAATTACGAAATGACACTGAAAATAATAATCGAAATATAGTTATCACTATTATTACAAAGAAAACCTGATAAGTTTTGGTCAAAAAAATATACAGAGTGCTTATCCAACAACAAAAGTTCAATACTAAATGACAGGTGCCAAAATATGGAAGGGTTGCGCAAATACCTTTACAAATGTCCACCATGACTGAATTATTTCTTGGGATGACCACTCTGTACATTTTTCAATAAAAGTATAAAAGGTGCATATGCCAAATATTATTGCCAACTGTCACATTTTCAATTCCTCATTCACGTGGAGTGGAAGTATAGTGGTGGTTAAAAAATTTCATTTTCTTTTTAATTTTTCAAAAATGTTGGTAATTTTTTTCTTCTGAAATATGTTTAGAATGTCATGAAACGTGGAAATTTTAAATTTGTGCAAAAAGAAATTTTTTCCGTCTATTCTAGGGGTCAAATATTTTTCGAAGATGGTAAAAAAATGTTGCAATTTTTTTTCCGAAATGGGTTTGGAATGTCATGAAACGTGGAAATTTTAATTTTGAGCAAAAACAAATTTTCCATCTTTTCTATAGTAGTGATAAATCAATTAAAACTTTTTCAAAAAAATTTTTAAATAAAAAAAAAAAATTTTAAAATTGTTTTTGTTGAAATAAGTTTAACAAAGAAAAAAAATATTCCGTCTATTTTAGTGGTAAATTTTTTTCAAAAATTGTAAAAGAATTTTCTAAAATTTTTTTTTTCTTAAATAGGTTTAGAACGCTATCAAACGTAAAAATTTTAAATTTGAAAAAGAAAAAAATGTTTTCCATCTATTTTAGTGGTAAAAATTTTTTCTCAAAAATGTTGGTAAAAAACAATTCAAAAAAATGTTTCTTTTGAAATAGGTTTAGAATGCCATGAAACGTGTAAATTTGAAATTTGAACAAAGAAAAAAATTTTTCATCTTAGTGGTAAAAATATTTTAATTTTTTTTTTTCTGAAATAGGTTTAGCGTGTCATGAAACGTGGAAATTTTAAATTTGAGCAAAAAAAAATTCATTATTTATTCCCTTTAGACGGTCCACCCTGTATATTTTCGAGTGAAATTTTAACCATTTCTTCGCTGACAGTAGCGTCAACTACCTACCAAATTTGACTGCAAGCACTTTTTTAATTAGTGCACCAACAGACAGATAGACAGACAGACAGACGGAACTAAAGAACCTATATTTTCATAATCTACGTGTTCTGAAACGTCAAAATCCGAAAAAATTTCAGAGGGTGATTTTTTCTCGAATACAATACTTCCGTTCGGTATGCGAGGGAAGTAAAAACACTCTGAAACGCAAAAATACAGTTTTTTTGTAATATCTCGAAAAAATAATGAAAAGAAATGGATACCACCGCGTGAAGGAGCGGGAAATTTTACAAAAAATACTACAATTTTTTTTAACGCTATTTTAGCCCTGAAATTACATAAAACAACAAATGTTTATATGTTAATGTGTAAAATATGACAGGTATCAATAAAATAAACAGATGTATGAAAAAATGGAAAGTTTTGGTAATTTGATCCGCAAGTACTCCCAAAAATTACCGTCTGCAATGGAAAAATTCAGATTTTTGCTAATAATTCGAAAAATAATTAAAGTAAAAAATAAATTTTCCTCTTTATCGAGACGAATTCCGGCAATGCTGCTACTTTTTTTATAATGACTAAAATATTTTTTTTATTTTTCATCCAATAAAAAATATATTTATAAATTAATATGCTTGCAACAGGTTATTTTCCCTTTCTTAAACAACTGGAGTTTTTATATTTATAATACTTTCTTTCATCAAAATAATTTTCAAACTTTAATTAAAAATAAATTGTCACGGATTTTTTAATGTCATTAATTTTATTATCCAAACTTGCATTGAAATAAAAATAGAATATACTCATTAACATTTTTAACATTTATTACACTATATAAAAGTAAGACGCAAATATAGTAATAAAATATTAATTTTTAATTATTCGATGCTTTATAAAAAAAAAACCTACCACTATCAAAATTAATTTATTTATTTTATAAACAACTCCAATTTATGTTTATATAAACAACGTGCTCCAAAGTACTCTTAAATCGTGCACTAATGCAGAGAAACCGCACGTGTTTTAGAAAAATCAAGCGTCGGTATAAGCGCGCTTTACCGGCTCTTGAATGTAAACTTATACGACTTGGATTTCGTCAATTTTGCTTCAATTCGAGGAACATATACTTGAAACCCGGACATCAAACGATGAACAAAATATTTGGAAGTGAAGGTTTAGACCTTTATCTTTCTTTTCGTACTTATTAAGTATATCCCACTTTTTACGCAACATTCTTTTTTACTTACAAGCCTTTTTTGACCTTCTTAGAGGAGTTTTCAAGTGAAAATTTCCTAACCTTAAAAAATGGAAAAAATACCAATGATTTTAAAGATATTTTTTTTACCCTAGGTACTTTAGAGCCTAAAAATTAATCTTAGATTCAAGGTTAAGGTATATAAAACAAGCTATATCTACAAGGAATTTTTTTAAATAGTATTTTATTTAATATTTATGTTTTAATACATAGTGGAAAAAAATGATAAAGCTTAACTTCACGTGCAATTTATAAGAAATAAAAATTATGAAAATTAAAGGAAAGTATACTATTGGAAAGCTAAATTCTTCCTCTTTAAAATGCTAACTTTTTTTTCGTTTTTAATGGTTGCAAATTGTCTTCCATGCAGCTGCGGTCGAAAAATGCTTCGTTTCTCTGTGCGACGCGCTTGCAATATTGAGCGAACTGTAACAATTTCTCATGTTAAGGGAAAAATTTATTTAAAAAAAACTTATATACTATTTTTTTTGCAATATTTCCCGCTCTTTCACGTGGTGCTGTCCGTTTTTGTTTTTATTATTTTTCGAGATATTAGCAAAAAACTGAATTTTTCCGTTTCGTAAATTTTGGTAAAATTTTTTGAGTCGCTTTCTACTAGCCAAAAACTATAGCCTTTCATGAAACAATTAGCGAGGAATTTTACAGAAAAAGAAACAGCCGGTGAATATAAAATAGTTGTTCCTTTTTAAAGATTTAAAGTTTTAATTTAACTTTTATTGTCAATTTTATTTTCTATTACAATATTAACTTAAACATATCAAGTTCAAGATGTTTTTAAAAACTGTTTAAATACATTTCAGATAAACAATAATTTAATATGTGAAGGAACACCGGCTCCTTCGCCATTTCTTAGAATAAACTGAGTGTTTAACAATGAAATCTAAATATCTTAGAAACGGCATAGCCAATATCCACCAAACATAGCTAGTCGGGGGTAAGTAGTGTGTGAAAATTGTACAGCTCAAAATTTGCATTCTATCTGTCTCAGGCCGAACTTTCTGTAGTTAATTCCCAAAATGTAAGGGGGCGTCAAAGTTTACAAAAATCTTGACCTTCAATATCTTGCGGCGTAGACACTAGATTATATGAAGCTCCTCTACCAGCCTTTATAATTCCAAAACAAAGGTTTATACAAATTTACAGCTTATTTTCTTCCACATCGAGGTTGAATCCTTGTTTTGGAGTAAAAATGAAAATAAATGTTTATATTAGTAAAACTTCAAAGGAATTAATACTCGATAATTTGGAATTACGGAAAACCTGAGACAAGAAATGCCTCTACAATTTTTATTCTTACACTTTTTTCCTCTGACAACAATGAAAGGATTCCAAAATGTCCTCAAGATGACAGCGATTAAGAAACAAGTGGAAATACGCCAACTTGTGATTTTACCTTTCCGAACATTGGAAACAACCTATTGAAAATTCAACTTACCCGAAATTTTTCTGATCCGCCCCCTTTTTGATAGCAGATTGACTGTGATACCAGCGGGTTGTGCAATAGTATAAGTGAGAGAGGAACGTGCAGTACCGTCTTCTTTATTCCAGTCTACACCGAATGTATACTGCTCTCATTATCTATACGTCTGTTTCTTCCAAAGGTTGTTGAAATGGAACCTAGACTTACTATATGTAAGATTCTAAATATTACAAATGTTACAATGAATACCACGGATCTTCTGACAAGGATGATAATTGCATAACTAATGCTGTCGGCGCGCGGCGTAGAAATTTAAAACAAACTGGCAAACAATCTACGAAATTTTTGAACCAACCTTCGCCTAAAATAGAAAATTTGGAATGGATACGGCAACTTGAAAACAAAAACAATGAAAATCAAAATTGAAGACGGAACCAACGTACTCCTGTTATAACTATAACTGAAAATGGACAAAATATATTATATGTTGTAGCTAATAATATGAATCAACGTTTTACGAATATGTTAACTAATAACTGTGTATATGATCCTTACTTCTTGAGCACAACTATAACTTTCTTTGAAAGATCACTTTGTTTTAACTCCAGTTTCTCCATCTGATGAAATTTTTTTAAATCTTTCAATTCATGTGGATATAACAGCATATTCAATAAAATTTAATAAAACATTTTAAAACAAGCATCTGCTCTTTTTTTTTTGGAATTAGACAAGCATCTGTTAGCCACTAACCTTTTTAATAAAATGTTTTAATTCAAGAACATTTCCTAACATATTTAAATTAGCTACTGTTCAACCCGCTGTTCCAAAAAGGGGACCTCAATGATCATTAAAACTACAGAGTAACCAGTTTACTTTGTAGTTTTTCTAAACTTTTCGAGCTTGTCCTAAGAAATCAATTATCATCTTTCTTTTATGAAAATAATTGACTGTCAACATGGATTCTCTAAGAATAAGAGCACACAATCGGCCATTTGTGATTTCCATGAATTAATTGTGACTCCCCTTGATCAAAAGCAGTATGCCTTAGGATTATCTTTTGATTTCTCCCGTGCTTTTGATATGGTTGATCATAGACTACTCTTGAATAAACTGGATATGTATGGAGTCAGAGGGATTCCATTAAACCTTCTCTCTTCATACCTCCAAAGAACCAAAATTGTCAAACTAAATCGTAAGGTGACGAGCGATATATATGACATCACACAGGGTGTTCCTCAAGGATCTGTTTTAGGTCCTTTGTTATTTAATATATACGCAAATGATGCAAGTAAAAATAATGCTATCCTAGTGTATTCAAATATAATCAAATGGTCAGAAAAAGATAAGCTCAACTTGAATAAAAATAAAACAAAAACATTATTATTCACTTTGCAAAGAAACATAGATATCTGTCTCTCTGACAGTGATATAGAAACTGTCGAATCTGTAAAAATACTAGGAATAATTTTCGATAAGCATCTGCAGTGGGAAAATTATCTAGGTCGTCTGTGTAATAAATTGCGTAGTAACTGCTATGGGTTACGATTTACACCCACGCAATGATATTCTTTTGAGACTCTACTATGAAAATTTTCACTGTCATTTGAGGTATGGCAGCATAAATTGGGGAACAGTGTATACATAAACCGCATATTCATTCGACAGAAATATGCCTTAAGAATTATTGCGGGACTAGGATTTCCTAAAAGTTTAACATACTTAGAGATTTTAGCTGTAACAAGTTGGTATATTTTTCAATTATGCCTACATGTTTACAAGAATAAGCATAAGTTTCTTGCTAATCAAGTCAACCATTTCACAGTACAATCTCTTGTAGGACAGCATTTTATCAAAAAAAACTTTTTTACAATGGATGCAAATACTTTTATCTGATGACATTAAATCATCAAAGAACATCTGTGTATTCAAGGCAGAATTGAAAAAAATATTGCTACAGAAAAACTGCTATGAAATTGATGATTTCTTCACATAATCTTTATTATTTTCTTTTCTTTTTCTGTTTTGCTTTCGTTTGTTATGACTATTGTTTGCATTTTATAATGTGTGAGTTTATATATAATATATCTATATATTTTTGTACTATTTTGACTTATGTAAAACATTCTCCATTATTATTATTACTACTACAGAAATGGGAGAGAATGAAGCTCAGTCTAATGAGGATATACCTTTGTCCAAAGTGAAGTCAAGCCAATAATAGATTTAGATAATGACTCAAACTGACAAAATATATTTTTTTAAAGTTGGATGTTTTTTATTTTTGTCTATTTATTTGTATATTGGCCACCATGATATTTTTATAGATAGATTTTCAAGTCCTACGTCCAGGCTCTAAATGAGAAGAATGAGATATGAGAATGAGAATTTGGTTGAACACCAGCAGTTAAGTTTTTTTTTTAACTAATTTCAACTACATAAATAAGATGGAGGTGTGTGAAAGACGACTTTGATTCAGAAAAGTGTATCAAAACTGCAGATAAATAAAATTTCTTACAGGATACTCTCGCAATTTCTCTTCCATACACAGAGACCGTAAATATGTACATTAATTTTAATTTAGCTACTTTACATGTATCATAATAGCATCACATATTACAGGAACGAAACCGCTGTATAGAGACGGGGCTGCTATTCGAGTCCTTACCGGCTCGGAAAGTTAGACTTGCAAGTATATCCCTCGGGGCCCTTGTGTATAAATCAACATACGGCATGCAGAACCTCTTCAGTGTTTCCTTTATTAGCATGGCTTTTAGAGTTGCCGACATAAAATAATTGAATTATTTACTCTGTTGTCGTGTCTGGGAAATGTGTTGGAATCAGTTGAAATTAAATTGACTGTCGCTTTAAGTTTGTGACTTCCTACCGAAAATCAACAATAGCGGGAAACAATAAAAAAAGCTATATTCCATTAACGCCCAAGACAATTTCTTTTCGAATTTTGCAAAAATATTTGGTATGTATGTTCAAAAGGCTTTCAAATGACCGTAAAAAATAACAAAAAAAAATTATCATGTGGTTTATCAAAAAAGTGGTGATCTATAAATAGATCACTGGGCAGATGTAATATATATTTTAATATATAAGAATTATTTTACTTTACTTATATATGTAATAATATTACCATTAGAACATCAATAAAATATCATAAATTATAATAATAATGTCAAAATTTAACAGCTATATTTGGTGTTAAGGTAGGAAACAATTGGCACAAAGAGTAACATTTGATGCAATAGGTTTTAGGTCTACTATTGCAATCTTTTCTTCAGCATCTCTTATCATCACGATATTGCATAAAATTATTTAGGCCATCGAATCGAAAGTCTTCCGGGGCCACTGCAGTTTTGGTTTTCTTTTTAGCAAAGGATGTGAGTTTCATATATGGAACTGCAACTGCTCTACGGAATTCTAGACGCTGATAGCCTCACGACCATGCACGGTGCGATATACAATCCAGGCATTTGTTAGTGACACATCCCGAATAAGAATGAACATTGGCCAGGATAATTTTTCTCCACGAATCTAGATTCCACATTTACTAATGATTCAATCAGAGTTTCTTCCTTTATATAATATACTATTTCATCTGAAAGAAATATGTCAAAAATCTTCAACGGGGTGAGGGCTCCATGTTCTTTTATCAGTGCTTCTATTTTCTCTTTTTCAATAGTAGCAAAGTCTGTATCGGTAAAGGTATGCTTGGGATCTCACATTTTCCATTTTAGAGAATTAGAAAGTATCTGATTTTTCGAACCTTTTGCTCAGCGATGACACTGGTGCTCTGGTCTTCAACAATGTCTTCTGTATCTTCATCTTCATGACCGTATTGTATCTCCAACTAACCAGGAACATATTGTACCTCCGCTATGCCCAATTCGTCATCATCCACTTCGCCTTCATCGGTCACTTAATCTGGTTCTGGAGGCAATACAACAATGTCTAGGGTAGCACTATCATCTTCAATATAAAAATTGCGATTGGCAATAATTTCTTCTGTCTTCTATCATAGACAAGGGCTCTTTTTGGAATCCATATCCTCTAAAAGTAAATTATTATTTTTATTATTTTTATCCAAACCATCACCATGTTTTAATTTTTTATATTATAATTTTATCATATCTAATTTTCACTTACAAATGTTTGACTGTATCAACGCAAAAGAAAAAAAGCTTTACTTACCAATTATATTTTCGCCAATACCACGTAAGCAGTGATATTTTAGTGAAAATAGCACTGAAAGATTTTATGTCACACACTGACTAAGCTTGACCGATAATAATAACAATGACCTAACACATCTAATGCGGATAAACTCTAAAAGTTCCAGTTAGATATTATATGTGCCCAGTGGTATAAATATAGATCAGCTAAATAAAGTTGTTTACAAATATGCTGATAAACAAAATATTGTAAAATGAGTTATGGAATAATAAACTTTTATATTTCAGGGACTCATTATGACATATATCATATTTTCATATTCATTAGGTTTTTGTTTATAAATAAATAAATTTGTTAGTGTAAACGACAATTTTTTTCAAGATTTTAAAGAATTAAAAAAAATACTTCCAATTTGACAAATTATTAGAAAATGGTCTTCTACTGTTGTAGTAATTATAGATATTAATTTAAATCAGTTTTTACGAAATTAAATATCCTATTGTCTTGTTGAAAAAAAATCTCTTGTGGTCTATAAATAGCTAATGGGTTAAGGCAATTAAAAAATTCACATGTAATTTCTTAAGCATACCCCAAGCAGTACATAGTCTTAAGAGAGTTTTTATAACCATGGTAAACGTTTCTACGACTTATTTTATTTGAAATTATAAAACTAAAAAGTTAACGATGGTTACACAACTATTCAAACCTTTATGTACCACTTTTAAACGTCGTTTAATACAGTTTTTATGAGGATTCAGATTGGAGTTTTATTATACCTAATAGAACGTTGTATATGCGAGTTGTTATATGCATAGTTCGGACTTAGAGTTATATTAAAGTTTACACCACATCTTCTATGGAAGTTATTTAGTGATTCGATTTGAAGTTATACTGAATTGTATTAGTTGTGGAGCTGACGCTCTAAAAAACGATCTCATCGTAACTTTCTGCCGTCTGGTATTTTTAAGCTTTATAATAAAGGGTGTAGCAGAATAAGCATGGTGAAATGGCCCCAGAAGAGTTTCGATATAATTCGGCGTCAGTAGAGCAATAATAGAAAAAGAAATGTTTTCCTCGAGTTATAGCCCCCCTGTCGCCACCGGTAACCCCTGTACCCTAATAAATATAATTTTTCATTTTCATTTTTTATCTTTGCAAGTTGTGCGTTAATTACTATAAAAAAAATTGACGATGTACATGTGATTTAAGTGCATTTTAGAAAAAAAATCAGCTGATTTGGCTGCCTTCTTCGAATAAAAAAATATATTAAAAAATTAGGTTCAAACGCTTCTGGAGCCATGCTTATTCTGCTACACCCTTTATAGCATTTTTTATTATGGAATATATAGGAGGTATCCGGGCGGATTTCGAGATCCGGGGAGGGGGGGGATTGATCGAAAAAAAAATGTCGAGGTAACCGCTTGGTTTTGACGGTAAGATTTTATCTACCTATTCCACATGCCGGGAAAAATATTGGCAAAAAAAGTTCAATGGCAGTACCTACTTCCGTGCGTGAATTAAAAAGTGAACCGTAACTGGATCCAACAAGATAAAATATTTTTCTTTCGACGTGTCGATTGTGGAAAAAACAGTGGCAGAAATATTGGACAGTTGCAGGCTCCCCAAGCCACTCCCCAAGTGGGTATATTTTTGACATGCAGCGTATTTGGTGTATTAAAACGTTTATAAATAATTTATTTTTGTTATATCCCAATCTACATTCACTTTATGTTACCAACTCTCAAGAAATGCGTTCTATTGTAACCTTATTATTTGGAGTTTTATAATGATTTCAACCAAGTTGTAAAAGGTTATTTTTGTATGTATAAGTATTAATTTTCAAATATTATTTTCTAAAATACTATATTTTTGCAGGTGATAATGTGGGTAGAACTAATTGTTCTTGCGTCGATCCGACAGCTAAATTGTCATTAAGATTAATACTAATACTAATACTAACAGTTTTCGTTGCTTTGGAGCTGAAACACGTGGACTTGATGTTCTTCATGTTGACGAACAATGTATAACTCTAGTTACGCTGTATTTGAGTACTCCATTTTTAAAGAAGTTTTAGTGATTCAATTCGGTGAATGTTGGGTCTACACTTACTACTGTGTAGAATAAGTTATTTGTGTTTGCCACACACAGATTAAATTTAACCAAGGCTAAGCATTTCCAAGAAACAGAATGATAGATTTCATGAAAATGTAATCCATTAGAATGAAACATTTTTTAAGACAAGGTAGAAAAATAAATTCATTTTAGGCTCTTGTTCTCATTTTTAACTGAATGTTCATAATCGGAGAGGGTTATGTAGATACTAGTTTAATCTGCATGGCCGTAGGGAACTGTGTGAATGCTAGTGTTAGAATGAGAATTGTCAAATAAGAAATTAGACAAATTCATTTTAGGATTTTAATTTGCTAGCATAACCAGAATTCAGGTTATCGAAAGAATGCAAAGATTTAATTAATATTTTTACACAAAGTTTTTCTTTTAGTTATAGATAGTTATTTTTTCTGCAGAATCCTATAAAGAATATGTTTCAATACAGTTATAAGCAAACAAATAATAATTCATTTTTAAATAAAACTACACCTGTCTTATGGTTTCCAACACTGAGTCACATTTCTCCTCCACACTTACGTATGCAACATGCTCATATCAGAGAATATCAAAATATGTAAAACAACCCACTACTACCAATACATCCATTCTTTGACGACATTAATATCAACAGACTCCGATCCAGAGCCCCAGCCACCCTGTCAGCCCGAAACCTGCAACATCGCCACTTCAATGTGACGAAGTATTGGGAAGAAGAATGGGAGGAGGTTTCGCCAAGACACGGTAGAGGTCTGCAGTGTATTTCTGATAAGCCCGCGGTTTCGATCTCCCTAGAAAAATTTGGTCCAGTATAAACAGAATCAAAACCGGGCATGGAAGATGTGCGGACTCTCTCCACAAATGGAAAGTTAACTCATCCCTACAATGTGATTGCGATGCAAATAGACAGGCGGATAGACACATAGTGGAAGAATGTCCCCCTGAGAGCATATCCAGGTCAATTTGAAGATTTCTTGAACGCGACCGATAACGGGATTGATTATATTTGTCACCTAGGTGTTTGTTTGTAACACATATTGTGTCGTGGCCGTTGTATACTTTTATATATTTCATATACTTTCAAACTTATCTGCACTGTTTTTTTATACTGTATTTTTTTTTATGTCCTAAATTTTATATTATGACTGATATCTTTATATTGTCTGTGTGATTTGTATATGCCATACGATAAATAAATATGATAGTTGTTAATTTATCAGTCGCCACTGTCATAGTACGTTTGCATCTAAGATCAATCAATGATTAGGATTAAATAAATTGTTTACTTCAAGATAATCAAATTGTAATTATCATGTCTTTCGAATTTTTTAATTATTTGGCCACATATCGAAGAGAGGCCAATAAAGAACGGTTGATAGATGAAGTGACACTGTCCGACGCACTATACAGCAAAGGGGCCAAATAGAACATTGCATGAATTACAAAGAATGTGTAAAGACGTTGTGAATAAAATGATTAAAAATAAAGTGTGCATATTATTTTTATTTATTTTTATTGTATTTCCAACATTAACCGGTCGTTTTAGGTTATAAATATGATTTCCCATAATACTGGATACTATTTTTGTGTATTTTTACAATGTTTCCATGTTTTCACATACAGAATCAGCTGCTGATTCTCAGAGAAAGAATCGTATACACCCTACATACAAATTAATTATTTTTTTCTGTATTTTTTGTCGCCTTATAAACAAACCACGTTATATTTGTTTGTTTTTGGTGTGTTCAATTTTTAACTCGTATGAGTAAACAGCGTACATTAGATTTTCTAACGCGGCGAACGTTTATTTCAGAGCACAATACGCATCACAAAATTTTGTTTGTACAAATTAACACGGTTGGATAAATATAGTCTAATTCAATTATATAAATTCAACACTGTCGCCGCAAGGATGAACTACCAAATAAAGCTTGATACTTACTTAATGTCCACAATGGAATAATATTTCCATTAATATTTGTAGTTTAAACTTAAATGTTGCCAAAAACGTCTCGCCTCAGGCGAACAGCGTATTATATTTCTTTTGTTTATGACTTCTGTGTTATATTACCCTTTAGTATATATGAAATAGCAAACAAGAGGTATATTTTTTTCGGATTAGTTTGTTTCAGTATACGAATGAATACAGACACACAAAATGATTAAGCAGTAATAGTGGAATAAGGACAGCGCCAATATGCAATATGAAAAAATAGGGAATAAATGCCACTTTGTATAAATGTTACTTAATCTTTCAATAACCGATGACCCTACCTCAGAATCCAGGACTTTTTTTAAGGGGCGGTAAAGGGGAGTACGCTTTTTGCAGATCGTTTGAGAGCCTTATAATCTATGCATGTTTAAAAGTGAATTATTTATTATTTGTTTGCTTATAGTAATGAAACAAACACTGTTTGCAAAATCCTATAAAGAAAATGTTTCATCCTTATAATCTATTTGGAAATGAATAAGAGCAACAAAAGCTGATTATAATATAGTTAGCCAGCTTGTTGGTAATCTCTTTCTATTATTTTGAAGTTATGGTTTTTCAGCTGAATTGAACTTTACGATCTGTTTATTTCATTTGCCAAAAAAGAATGCATCCTTCCCAATATACTCAAATATTCCCAAAAAGTTCACAGTATAAAATCAGCAAATCATCGAGAGATAATTAAAACTGTTTCAATCATTTCCCAATCATGTCAATGTGGTTGGAAAAACGCGCGTCGAGTGTTAGCATTCGACTGTTGTGTTATAAAGCTTTATGCTCAGTATTTCACGCTATTTTAGGGGATGTCTGATTTACTAAAAAAACTACCTGGTAAATCGGTTTGTGGGCTGCGGATTCGGGTTCAACCTCAAGAAATACACAAAATTTATATATTCATGTCTCTGGTATAGAATTTTTTTTTAACCTTCTCGTAGGGGAGGGATGGATTTAATTTGCATATATTTCTTTCAAATGCTCAAAATTTTATTTTAAAATGTTTTCTCTCAAAGTATTTACAAATTGTGCATTTCATTATGAAGCTTTATCTTATCCTCACTATTTCACTCTATTATAAGGGATGTTTTTGCATTTTACTAAGAAATCACTTGGTAAATCGGTTTTTGGGCTGCGGATTCGGAGTGAGCATAAAAAAATACACAAAATCGATTAAACTAGCGTTTGTCAAATTGATATTATTGAACCAGTTTAGTGACTAAACCGAGACATTACTTTGCTTAACATTACTTTCTAAGCAATCTTTGTAGTTCGAGTAATTTTCGAAAAAAAAAAATTTACTTGAAAAAATCATATTGAAGTTTAAATATCTCGAAACCAATAATTTTTCGAAAATTGTTCGTTAATGATCAAAATAGAACAGGACGACAAATTCGCTGAAGGACTTCAGGATTTTATAACCATCACTGAAAATTTTTTTAATTATATTTCATTATTTTTTACTCTCTATAACTTTTCACATTCTTGCAAATATTTAGTACTCAGTATATAAATTTTGGATAACTGTAGCAAGCGATTTTATAAAAAATGACTTTTCTTCGTAAACTTACAATTAACAAAAAAGTTTTACCTCTTCCGAACTGAATTCTTATAGGTAATTTAGATAACTCCACGAAAAGTGAAATTGGAAAATCATACATTTTTCATATTCTGAATAATTCCTGCCTTAATCATTTTAGATGGATCTGTTTACCTATATTTCGTACGAAAAAGATTTTTTGACTCATGTTCCTATTACATTTTTTTTTAACGAAGCCAACAGCTGGTAACTCACAATTAATAAAAGAAATATTAGTTTCAAGATATTATAGCCATTATTTTCTACTGATGACAAAATACAGCGAAAATTAAAGCCCTCTGTTTTTTTAGCGAGAAATAGTATTGTCGTACTGTTGACGCATATTGAACAGAAAACGTTCCAGCAAGCATTTAACGAGTCGAGAAAGGTAGGATTTAAAACCGTTCCGTTTCGCCCAGTCGGCTGATTAGTCAAACTGTCACATCAATATTAAACCTGCTCGCTTAAAGATTTCACGAGGGCAGCCCTCTCTATTTGACAGCTGTGACGAATTCAAAGGGTGATATACCCAGACAGAAACCGAGAAGTCCTATTTGCTTTTTTAGATAATTAATGGGGTCAAATCTCAAATTTGATGAACGTTAGAGGATTTTTAATCGAGAAGGGTTTATTTAAATATCAACTGAAAGTACTGACTGTATTCCAATATAATAATTACCAGTAGTCGGAAATTTGGTCGTGATTCCAGGTCCGTAGTAAGGTGATACTGTAAAAACTGGGTAAAATTAAAAATAATTTACAAGAACACAAAATATACGAATCAGATGTCCGTTTTGCCCGATTGGCTCCCGAATTTTTCCTACCCTCAAAGAACACCGTTAGAATGCCGGAAGAATCTCAAACAAGTAAATACAAAGCTTAAATGAACTGACCACCATTTCCATACGTATGGCGCTGAAACCGAATGTGGGCTGCACGATGATCTATGGTCATTTTTAAGGGAGATACGTAGCGCCAAAGTCAAGAGTCGGAGGATTTCGCTTCTCCGGCGACATGGGTCCGCCTCGGGAGCAGCTGCATCCGAACGAGGGACCATAAAATTATGAAAAACACGCAAAAAGAACAGAGAAATCGAATGGCGCAAACCAGACATCCCTACGATCCTTCGTTTCCGAAATGGAGCCGCTCAGTCACCACATGGAGAATATATATTTTTCCCCCACTTCTCGAGACTCTATGTCGGAAACCAAAAAAGCAATAGACTTCTGGTGCTCGCCGTTCGATTTATCGCAGCGCCTTACGTACTCCTGAATTTTTTCATAATTTTAGGTTTCTTCGTTTAGGAGGGTGAGTTAAGTGTCGTCGTGAATACACGTGTTTTTTAAAATGCTCACTAAAAAGCGGTAAAAAAGCCGTAAAAACCCCGCTAAACTCGAAAAAATTTAAGCCACCGGTAGACCAAGAAATTCTGCGTGAAATGAAGCGCCTCAATAGAAAAACAGAGTTCATATGGAATTAATAATTACAAGATTTTCTAACAATATCAAATCAAATAAAGTGCAGTGTCCCGACGTACACACTAGACGGCCCAACAAGATACTTTTTACGTGGTTCATGGGCAATAAATAATAGCATAGTCAGTGTCAAAGTGAGGCACATATGTTTACAAAGATATATAGCTATGCTGTGACCTAAAGTAATTGTATACAGTGGAAAGTTTTTAAATGGACAAAATCAACTCAACCCAAGAAAGAAAAAGAAGGGAAATAAAATAAAACAACAATCACAGGACGCTGCCGAAATGAATATATTTTTTTATCTGATTTAATTAATATTATTCTATTCTATCTTTCTATCTGATCTTTACCATCTTAATTTTTATCAGCTCGATTTATTGATTCAAAACATAATATTTCATTATTTTATTTTTTATTTTGTATTATTAATTTGGAAGGTGGAAATTGAAACCGATTGATTGTTTCAAAGAAACGACATACAGGGTGAGCAAACTATCCCTTCGGACCTCTTTTCTCATCGCAAAAAAATATTGTTACAGCGATATAGGGCTCTTTCCAGCAACTCCACTGTAAATGGATATTTACCTCTGGAATGGTTAATAAACAGAAACAAAAATAAATAAATAAAAGCTGCCAGATTCAGAAACAGAAGAAACAGAAAGCTTAGAAGAAGAAAAATAAGGAGACGACGATAGTTGGAAATTTGAAAGAAGCATGGAAACTGAAAAGAAGCATCTCGCAAACGTTCAAGGTTCTGTATCAGTGCGTCCATTTTGTTTGTTTTCAAGACATACCTTTTTATGTAACATCACAGCTAATACGTCTACATTGCTTTATAAACACATATCACTCACTTGACACTTTAGCATTCAGCCTTCTTTACCAATAACCAACCACTTGACTCAGGTATAAATCAGCCTGTTTCCGTCGATGACGATCAAACTAGGCACTGCACGTGTTTACTTTATTTTTGGTATTATTAACAAGCACTTTACCAGTAGTTTTCAATTATTAATTCAGTATATACTTTGTTCTTCTATTATGACCTACTGATGACTTAAATTTTATCGAGTTTATCGGAGTTTTAGCCGATTCTTTGGCGTTTTCTTCGGGAGCGTCTCTCAGCACGTCCACCCGCGGCGCCAGTCACTCTCGCCCCCATGAAAGCTTTATTGATTTTTTTACTCAAATATTATTTGTTATACTAAATCCTCAATAAAATCTTTTACTTTTATGTAAATGTCGTCGCAAGTAAAATTGTTTATAAAAAAATTGTAATTGTTTAAATAATACAAATACTTGAGGCCGCCAGTCGGAATGTATCTATCTGGTTTGAAATAATATAATATAGCAAATGTTTTTTAAAAGTGCCGATGTTGTGAGTTCCGAAGTTTTCACGATTTCTTGGCTTCACTGAGTACTATACAGGGTGTAATTAGTTTCATATCATTAAAAAAACTGGTGGTAGGGGACAAGACAAACAAAAAAACCTTATATAACATGGGGTCTAAAGCTCATAGTTTTGGTGAAAAAAAAATAAACAATAATTTCGCAATTTTCAATACTGGAATGCTGGAATATTGAGGTAGGTTTAGATCTAGATCTGATCTGAAGAAAACTATGCTCTAACTCTCCCTTGTGCAATATTTTAGTTACTGTCCGTGTTTCGTTCTGTACACAGGTCCAACCCGCCGTTCGTTGTTTTTGTTATTTTTGAATTTGGCGTCATTGTGTATTTACAGTTAAGATTTATTTTATTGACTTACCGTTCAAGTTGTCAAATTCTTGATTACGTACAGACACAAATTACTTGTTCGTTCTTTTTTTATTCCCTTTTGGCTTTTGTGCCAAGTTTTTATTTTATTTTTCTTTATTGACAACGTTAGTTGATAGTTTAGTGTTTAGTGTTGAACGAAGTGCGTATGTACTTAATTCGACGTACCGAACTGTGTATTGATACAGATGCAGAGATTTTGAATCATTTAGGTTGGTAGTAGGCTTTTAACCCAGATCACTCATTTATATTACAAATATTA
The DNA here is from genome assembly GCA_963583905.1 of Stenurella melanura. Classification (NCBI taxonomy): domain Eukaryota; kingdom Metazoa; phylum Arthropoda; class Insecta; order Coleoptera; family Cerambycidae; genus Stenurella; species Stenurella melanura. The sequence continues at coordinate 156,309,415 of OY757311.1, forward strand.
ATAAACCACATCTAAATTTTCTAAATTATAAACAATCCAATATTTTGTTCCAAATTAAAAAACACATGTAAAGAAATGCTCTGTTTAAAGCTCTATGGCCGTTATTTGCTTGCAATTGTGCACGAAGAGAGAACGAATTATTTACCTCTTTATACTTGACTCACTTTAGTTGAGGCGGTAAATCAAAGGCGGTCGATGATCCTTTGACACAGCGTGTGCCGGCCAACAATTTTTTATGACAATTTAAAAGTTGTATAATTGGGAAGTGCAAGTCCATCGACCAAGAAAAGCAGTGTTTCTTAATAGTTGTCTACCATAATATTAAATATGTAACCTAGATCAGTGTTTTTCAAAGTTCCCCTACAGGGAAAAGTCATAAGGGTTTTTTGTTCGTCTAGTCGGTCCCCATTACCATTTTTTTTTAATGACATGAAACTGATTACACCCTGTATTTCGAGGCTAGCACCTAAAAATATTTTTGGTATTTTCGTCATTTTCACCCCTAAAGCCAGTTAGACTGCCCCCCGGTCTCTAATATTTACTGAGTACAAATAGATAACTACATGGTTAATATCGCAAATCTTAATTCCAATAACTATATCCACATGGAGCAATAATTAGATTAGAAACCATACTGCACAGACAAACAATTCACATTTAACGCAAGCCATAACCTTCCAAATCACTGATTCTATCACAATTAAAGTAGATTTTAGTAATTACTTTTCTGTACGAGTAAGTGGGTAAGTTTGATGGCACTATAAATCTTGGTAAGAGAAGTTGGAACTGAAATACAATTTGAATTGTGTCACGCAATACGGAAAGTGTCAAAGGAACGATCCAGACTAAAGGTCAGATAAAATTAGAAAAATCGTTTCAGATATTAATTAATGAAATGTAGACATTTTAACAAACAATTACGATGTCATTACCAGATAAAGTGTAGTCATGTTATTTTAATTAATTATATAGAGGGGCAACAGTTGTATATACATCTTTTAACTCTTTCCAACAATTTGGAAGCTAATTTAAATATATCCTTGCAAGTATCGAATTATATTTTTCAAAGAATATTATCGATTTGATTAGTAGAGTAGTGTGAATACAGGTCAGAGCCCTAAGCTTCTAACAAAAGTCGTGTTAGGAAATTGAACAACTGCAGAAAGAGTAACCAGAAGGTTCCTGTTTTTGCGTACGTCACAACTTTGAACTGAAATAAAATAATTGAACGTCAGAAGTCTTAAATTAAAGCTTATCAAAAATGCATATCACAGCATCTTTTCGTTTTCCAATATAGGGGTTGCGGCCCCCCCTAAAAGAGCTTTTTTTCAAGGCACCCTTTAACACAAATAGTTAAAGTTTAATAATTTTTCAAATTAATTGCCAAAACTCCACATCAAAAAACTGCCCCTGAAAGAGGGTTAAAACTACCCCCACATTAAAAAGCTCTACATTAAAAAAATTCTAGAAATATATGTAAAATGTTTTACATTACAAGATTTTTTAATGCAAGGATAGTTTTAACCCGTATTGAGGGGTGATTATTAGATATGGAGTTTTTTAAAATTTAATTACTGTGGAAAATTACTCTGAAGTAATTGCATTAAGCCACCATGAAAAAAAAATTCAGCGAAAAATATTTAGACTTAATGTAACCCCTATTTAGAGAGGTAGGAACCCCTATATTGAAAAACATACGGTCATCTACATTTTTGATCAGCTTTAATTCAAGGCCTTTCGCGTTCAATTATCTTTTTTCGGTGCAAAGTTTGACATACGCAAAACAGGTTAATTATCTCACTCTTAAACAGTATATTTTCTAAAGGTCCTACCCCGAAAATAAGTTACTAAGTAGATTCTGTAAACGTCAGTAGTTTTTACATATGGGTCATTCTCCGGAAAAATCAAAATCCGTGTCTTTGGCATATGAGTTCGGTCCAGGTGCATACTACATGGTCAAACCACGTCAAATACATAAGTTCGATCCATTCTCGCTCAGAAAAATTATGAAACGAAGGAAATAAGTTATTACCAGCTTGATGAGAGATCTTAATAGCCCAGAATGTAATGAAATACATTAATAATTCACTACTCTGCAAAATTTTAAAAATTTTGTGCCCCTGGATAATGAATAGTTATTTCCGAGGTAATTCTTCCCACTGAAACCGAATGCAGGTTCAGAATTGCTCTATCACGTCAGGTTTTTGATATATTCTAACCTAAAAGTGGAAAAAACACTGTTTTTTTACATTTTTGAGTTTATGTAACATCGTCGCTTTTTTTTAATAAAAAACAAGACAAATTATCTTGAAGTACTCTTCCGAATGCTGTTAAGTTTGTGCAACTATCTTTGTTTTCGCCGAGATATCGCATTTTTAAATTGGAATGTTCATGAATTTATCGGAATACGAGAATTTTATGGTCAGTTTTAACACACTAAGAGTATCTAAGTAAAGACGCCATTTTTTCATTAAAAAAAAATCATGAAAGTTCCACGTACTTGTTTTATTGTATTTGTTAATTTTAAGCGACGTGAGTTATTATACACTATTTATATTTATAGTATATTATTTATTGTGTATTTTTTTATATGCTTATATTTCTATTCTGTGTATGTATGTTATTTCTGTGTAAGTTTATTATTTTTCATTTTAATGTTGACGACCACATCTATTCATTGTAACAGCCTAAGTGTTAATAAATTAATTTGAATTAATTTGAATTTGACTTGTGTAAATACTCATCATCATCATCATAACAAATTTATTAACAGTTTGCAGTTACAATAATTGCCTCTCCGGATCGAGATCCGTGGCCAACCGTACAACCACGTCACGCAGCGCCGTGGTGTTAGTGCGGTTGGGCGGATCGCGACCGGTTCGGCTCAATAAACGTGTATAACACACCAATAAAGCTTATTTTTATTATTATTATTATTATACTCTTCGGAAACCCAAAACAGAGAGTATATTACATTCGATCGGCACATTTCTAAAACCGGTAATATCGTTCATAAAGAAAAAAAAACTCATATCACTGTGTTGGTGATCGAAAGCTGAAGTTAGTGCAACAAACCGCATATACAGGGTGTCCCGTAATAACGTGCAAAAATGTAACTATTTATTCTTTATTGAAAATCAAGGTGGGTTCATCATATTAAATTCTTGAAAATAGGCCTCCCCTATCTTGCTACACCCCCTGAAAGGGTATGTGCAAAAAACGGTTTATAATTTCTATTTGAAAATAATATAATCGAAAGAGGAAATTTGGCACATCTTCGTTACTAATGAAGAGGCATCTAACGAAATTAATTCATTCACCTAGCATGTATACAAAGGGGTAATATTAATTACTATTCTTATAATGTTGTCAATATCTTTCTACCTGCTATGGTTTCTATCAATTAAGAAGAACTACTGAACACTATGATTCATTTAGAAAGTTTTTACCTATTGAAAAAATTTCGTAAATCAACCGTTTTTGAGCAAAAGAAATAAAATTACATCTGCCTAAGTGATCAATCAAAAGCGACGAGCATGATTAATTAGTTAAAACACTAAGTAGGCCGGTGTCAAATTATAATTTGATGGTATTAGTAACTGAGATGTGCTAAATTTCGTCTTTTTCCTAATTTTCAGATAGGAATTACGAACCGTTTCCTTCAACACCCCTTTAGGGGGGTGAAGATCAACAGGAAAGGCTTATTTTGAGAAATTTTATATGAAGAACCCACCTTCATTTTCGATGAGGAATTGGTACTTAAATTGTGTGCACGGTATTACGGGACACCCCGCATATATTTCAAATTAAGAAATAAAATCATGTGCTTTAGAGCGCAAGAGGCGTAGCTACGCGTTGCTATGCACGTATCTTCGTTGATATGCAATTAATATCATTGATTCTGGTCTCAATCGATAGAGAATTATCGATTTATATGTATAACTAAGCAAATTCGTGGTTAAATCCGTACATTTATTGAGATATTTCAATTCAAAAATTACGCGGTGGTGGGGGTAGATATTATTCCTGTTAAGATACACGGGTGCTCCATTATGATTTCTATGAGTGTGAAGGTTGTTAGAGTGAGCTTGGCGCAAGACACTACGGTGTCTCTTGATGCAAATTAAAAGTTGAAGTATAAGTTCTTTGATGGCATTAATTTGTTTTATTAGAGATTTTACATTTTTTTATGAAATGATAAAGTATCTTGTACATATGACGACATAAAATAGTACTTAATTTCGCAATTATGCAATTTTTCAGTAGGTAATTATAAATTTGCAACATGCCGTAAAATGTTCAAAAAATAACGTAATAAAAACACAAATTAAAAGTTGAGGTATAAATCTTTTGATGGCATTGTTTTATTTATTTCACATTTTAATAGAAATTATTCCAAACTGGGTAATTCAGAAAACGATGTTCTTTTTCCATATAGTTCAAGTGACTCGTGTAAATAATTCAAAGCCTTATAGTTCTAGAAGAATAAACATAAACGGACACACTTTTAATATACAACAAGCGCCCTTACACCTAAACTTTCAGCATAAAAGAAACTGCTTTTGAATAACATCGAAAATGTTGAGGCGAGCGTCCGTCGTTTACCTGCTCCGACTTGCTGTTAGTCACGCTGCGGGCGTCTTATGTTCTTGTTATTTATTGTTTTACTTGTGTGTGTGTGTGTGTGTGTGTGTGTGTAAAGAGTATCAGCTGTTGCTATTATTCGCATCGGTGTCTTTCAGTTTCGAATTACTCTAATTTTATTTGGATATTAGTGAAATAATTGTGTTTATAAATTAAATGTCGGGTATTTCGTACATAATTAAGTGCGTAAAACAAGTTCGGACTTGAAACTCAATTGAATAAACACTGTCCCTTATACATGTACATTGAAGATGATATTTTAACAGGCAATTCATGTAGTTTTTGAATTATTATCAACTTTTACAAAAGTACAATATACCTACATAAACAAAATACTGTTTATTTTATTACATAAGCTAAGAAAAAAACAAATAGATTGAAAAATGCTATTATCAAGCTAAATAAATATTTATATTAAAGTAGTTTGTCAAGGTAAACACTTACTTGATATAAAGCCACGGATGAATTACCACATTTGGTCCCTAAAAAAGAAAAAGTCAGTTAATGATATTTGGAATAATCAATACGGTAAAATGGTTTAAAATAATCAACTATTTTTAATTTGCCAATATATTTAGAAACATAATCGTAAAAAAACTTTGTCAGTGCAAAGCTTAAAGACTATTTTGTTTATTATATAGAAACATAGAAAGACCACTTCTACTTTGTGACTCATATATTATTTTAGTTGACGTTCCTCTACTGTACAGTACGTCTGACAGCATTGCACGATCTGTCATGGTTTCCTGTTGGTCGCACAATCTCAGCCGAACTATTTCTCAGCAGTTCTTTTGTGACAGCAGCCCAACATTTTGGGGGGTAAAATCTTCGTCTCGCATCTGATTTTGTCATGTTTTTCTAAATTGTGATATATTTTTTTAAATCATAATCATTATCAACCCATAAATGTTGACAACGTCTTGGTATTCGTAAAAAATAATAGTAGTTATTATTTATACTGAATATGAATAACTAAAGAAGCAACCTAAACAAACTTTTTTTTAATTAAATTAAAACTTGTGAATGCGTAAGTAAATTACTTACATTTATCTAAGACATGCACACAGTCAAGTTTTGAAAATAAAGTGTGTGTAACTTCAGTTTAGCACCAGGCAATCGATAATAATGTATACCTGAAAGAAAAATGTTCTCGTTAGTGTTGCCTATGCATACATAGAGAGCCAGAACAATTCAATAAATCAATAAATACATATTTATTTAGGAGAAATCTATGAGATTATGCGGTTTAGTTCTAGAGCGGTTCTTAGACAGTTCAGACTCATGTAAACAAAATAATATTTGATCTGCATATCCAGATTTTCCAAGACATGTTGATTACCATGGACTGTTAAAAGAAATATGTTTAATAGATACCATAAGCTATCAACTTTAAAACTATTGAAATTGTCAACAATACATAATTAATGACGTTCATTTCGTAGACCAGTTTTGATTACTGTAATACATATCCCATGTAAAGGATGTTTGTAAAATAACTTTCGTACATTTAGTAACTGATTTTGTAAGCAACATTTTTTGTAAACTTGTAAATAATTAAAAAATAATAATTTTGTTGCACTCGAAATTTTTGCACTCGAAATTTTTAAAATATCTCGTGATTAAATTAAAATAGAAAATGTCTACGTGAATGATATTTAGGATGTAAATTTATGAAATTTAAAATGCGCGAACTGGCCAATTTCAATTCTTTACCTTTGAAGTGCATCACGGTTCGCTTCTGAACCTCAAGTATTTGTGATACTCATTAATGACATTAGTAATAGTTTTAGTAGCTATATTTTGCAATTCACATGACAATATTATGGCGACATATATGCGTCTAGGCTTTATAATTCAAAATATTAAATAATTGAAATCCCTTTATAGAAGGACAGGACAGGACAGGACAGGACAGGACAGGACGGACGGAACGGGAAGGGAAGGGAAGGGAAGGGAAGGGAAGGGAAGGGAAGGGAAGGGAAGGGAAGGGAAGGGAAGGGAAGGGAAGGGAAGGGAAGGGAAGGGAAGGGAAGGGAAGGGAAGGGAAGGGAAGGGAAGGGAAGGGAAGGGAAGGGAAGGGAAGGGAAGGGAAGGAAAGGAAAGGAAAGGGAAGGGAAGAGAAGGGAAGAGAAGAGAAGAGAAGAGAAGAGAAGAGAAAAGAAGAGAAGAGAAACTAAGCACAGGAAACCTGATTTCCTTAGGTTATTTTCGCGATTTACAAAGAATTGATGGTAAACGGACATCGGGTTCGTTTTCAGCACGTCGAAATACATAAAGATTACTATGTCGGGTCGCAGGAACAAATCTCATTTCTTTTTGTGAACCTGTGTAATCCTAATGCTTTATTGGCTCTCGAGAAACCGTGACAAAGTTATAGATACGTATGACGGAAGTGGGTCAATTCGTTCAACATTGCAAATATAGACATATTAGCTGTACTTTATTCGGTTTTAAATATCTCCTGATTATGCCAATGCGGTTGGCGAAACGCACCTCGAGTGTTTATATTCAAACGATTTTGTAGAAACTACTTCAGAGGCATAAATAAAAGACATATACAAAATCGAAGTGGCAATTGACAAAATTCTAACAAATATCTCAGCTTTAGTACTGGTCTCGTCTCGTTGCAAAATTATTACTTTGGATTTATTACGCCTCTATATTGTGATGATAAGTTGGAGATGTGAGAAATATTATTATAAATATTTATCTAAAAGCTCGATGGGAACATAAAATATGATTATATGACAGTATTGACTCAAATGTATTATTTATATAGTAATATGGTATAGAGAGGGCCGTTAAGGTATGTTCAGTATATCTTGAACGTGACAAAAGAAAATTTTGTCTGAGAATAAAACGGCAACGATGAACACGTACCAGGGACATAATATATTATAATGATACATTATTAATTCATGAATATCATTATAGTTATCAAAATTAATCTGGTATAACGATTATGGATAAAATGGCCATGTGTACTTAAATTCCAGCATTTCCTTTTACATTTCTCGGTTTAAATTGTCATGAGTATTACAATATCTACTACGCTTTTAGTGAAGTAAAGTTAAGAGCCCGTAATCAAATAAAAATTTATTTTCTAGTAATAGCAACATTTTGCTGGAACACTCTGGAGTTATAGATACTATCAAAAAAAATGTTAGAAAAAGGTTTCATACAAAAGTCCCGAAAGGCATTTGTATGAATAACAAATTTAAACAGGTTTCCCTCTCGGTTTTACTTAAATATTTTTCATTGTACACATGATGCATAAGCAATTCATAAAACTTCAGATTTATGAAGACAATGACAGTTTATTGAAGGTGTCAATGCTCATCTGAAAACAAAATTTCTGAAATATAAGAGAATTTTTTCCCGAAAATTATCTAACATAAGTAACATAGGTTGGCATAAAAATGAAGAAACAAGAAAATGGATAAAACCGACCTTTGTTTCGATATTAGATTTAATAAGCCGAACGACTCGCGACGGTCAAATTTTATTTCATAATTTTAAGTGATGCTAATATTAAAAGGATAAAACTTATAACATAACTGTACGTAGATGTACCAAAAAAATAGGATCAATAAGAGTTTTTCAAGAATATTAAAAATATATCTGAATATACCTCATAAATACAAAAATTCTGCAACCCTTGTGGCACCCTTAAGATTTCCAGTTAGGCACATTACTGGGCAAGTTCAACTCGTTATTGTTTCAAGAATTTATGTAAATAAGGGTTTTTTTATAACGTATTTTCTTCTTAAAATGATTGAAGAAGCACGCCGTAGTTAAAAAATCTATTATTTTACCCCCAATTTAACAACCTCTTTAATAATGGAATGAGGGTGGTGGGGGGATTAAAAATATTATAAAAATCTGAGACTCTCGCTTCAAGCATATGCACCAAAACCCAAATTTCTGTACTCTTACCAGTTTGCTTTACTTATTTCCCCTATTTGACCTTATTTAACCCCCAACTCTTCAACGGAATCATCTCAAAATATAATTCAGTTCCAGATGTTGTTATAATACATACGTATATCAAATTTCAAAAGAATGTCCCAATTTTATTTCATTAAACCCTTTAATAATGGTGCTGGGGTTGAAAATATTATACAGAAATGAAGCCTTGGCTTTTAGTATATACAGCAAATCCTAAGTTGCTGTACTCTTGCCAGCTTGCTTAAGTTATTTTTCCTTATTTACCCCTATTTAACCCCCAATCCTTCAATGGAATCATCTTAAAATATAACTAGTGCCAGATCTTGTCAGAAGGCCGTGTACCAAATTTCAAGAGAATGCCTCAATTTTATTTCATTAAATCCTTTAATAATGGAGAGGTAATGGTGGGGGGTAGGTTGAAAATATTATTTAAAAATTGAGGGTTTGGCTTCTAGTATATATTCCAAATGGGGGTATTCATAAAAGAGTTTGCCTTAAAAAATAACAGCATAATTACATCATGGATAGCTATACTAAAAAAAAATCAGACTGAGTTTTGACAAAATATTCTTTAGTTAATAGTTATTGGATAATACACTGTGCACAGAAAATTAATAATGTTGTAAAAAATAAACAAAATATTTGTACTTAAACAATAGACATCCTATTTACTCTCGTTTTAGTTATATGTATACTGACGACGTTGCAGGTGATCGCCCTATTTGACCAGATTGACGTAACATATCATATTTATTATTCTTATTCTCAGCATTCCAATCACATTGGGGTCTCACCTAACTTATGTGAACTGTCTTTGAAAGAATAAATTTCGCGTTATTATTCTAGAGATAGATTATTCTAAAGGTGCCTCTGGTAATTTTTTGTATAGTCATGGTTATTGTCATCGTCATTGCTATGATCATTATTATTGCCAATACCAGTATCATTGTTGTTATGACTATCATGAACTATGCAGAGAAATTTTAAAAGAGAAAGCGCTTCTGTTAGAGCCGTTCCAGATGTTTGGACCCTTTTAGTGAACTTGATGATGTCCCTGTCAGCAGCTCACTTCACACTTTCCTTAAAATATGCGCCGTTCCCAATACTATGATCCTTTGCACTTACTGTGCGTTCCATTGACAATGCATTTACTGTAGAAACCGGTCATGGCTTTTCCTAACAGTTCCAAGAGTTCCTATATGTTATTATCACATCATTGTCATTATCATTACAGTTACCGTTATCATCATCGCCATCACTATCGTTAACATTAAAACTATCATCGTCACTACCACTGTCATTATCGCTCATGATCTCTTATTACTGCTATCATTATCAGTATCATTTTCTTTATAATTCATAGGTGTAGTTTTAGGAATATGAATAATAAAGTATGAATTCATAACAAAATATACCCCCAGAATGCTCAATCAACAAAAATTCCAATACAAAGCACAGAAGAGCTTAATGGTGTCATTTAAGAAAATACAACATATTTTTATGCTGTAATACGTTCAGCGAAAAGTTTTGAACATTAGAAAATATTCAATTCAAGTTATGACGTCCAAAAATGTTACCTCTCTGCTCCCAATTCACGTGGAAAAATAGTTATTTAAAATTGCGTTTTTCTTTAATGTAATTTTAATGCATTCTAACACTTTTTATTCTCGAACAAAATTGATAAGACAGATGCTCTTGTTATAGAAAGCAGGTATTTTCTATAATCTTTTTCCTTGCCAATGCAAGTCAATGTAATCTCCCTTGAACAAATAAATAGGACATTATAGTTTATAGATTAGATCGCTAGTGAAATTCCTAATGAATTTACAGCAGCAGGGCATGTGGATTCAGAAGGACGACATACCACAAGATGAACTTGACGGTTTAATTCAGAGGCTGCCAGAAAGGATATTGGGGTGCATAAATTTGCCCGGTAACTCATTATCGAATAACGCCTTTATTTCTATTCCTTTCATAGTAAAATGTTGATCGATTTCTTATCTTAGCCAATAAATCATTTTTTAGAAAAACAGAGCTATTTTCTAAACATTCCCAATAGATTCTATCTCCATAACAAACAATAATCATATAAGAAAGGCATTGTTGTGTATGGATAACTTCTACGTGTTTCTACCTGTATTCTTGTATATTTTGTTGCATTCACTTACATTTTTTTTATATCTACTTGAATATTATTTCTATCTATCTATACTTGTAATCTATGGCTGTGGCTGCAAAGCCATTCGCACAACACCGAACTTGCATATTATTTAACAGGGATTCAGTTTTGGATGGCGCCGGAGGTAGGCACGACTGTGTGACTCCTACGAAATCTCGACTACGAAATCTCGAATAAATTCGGTTAAAACTTTTTCCTTCTTCAATTCTTTGGGACTTCCTGCCACATGTATGTTTTCTTTTTAAGCGGTGCTCGAGGAATCTACAAAATATCACAATTAACCAGTATCTTACTGGTAAATAACCTCTATGCCTGTGACTTACGTCAAAGGATCAGTTAAAGGTTGCTTTTTTTAAATAAACAACACAAATAAGTATAAAAACTTTAAATTAAATATTTCGCCGACGTTTCGGAAATCTATTCTGTTTACTTTTTCAAGGCTTTTTTGAAAAATCTTTTTTGCTGCGTATTTATCATACACAAAACATACATGTGGCAGGAAGTCCCAAAGAATTGAAGAAGGAAAAAAAGTGGCAGAAATGCCTACTTTACGCTGGAGAAACAGTAAATCAATCTATCATTCTACGTGCATATTATTTAACAATAAAAGTAAGTAGTGATAATAGGATTGTATACTGTTGCGTATTTACACCCCCTGGTAAACCAAAACCGTCGGACATTATAACACAAGATAACACTAACATTATTTATTTATTAACTAATTGCAATACCTGTTACTTCACTATTATAACAGTAAACACTATTTACTACTTGATAATTCATTTCTCTTATCACTTTGTTATAGTTCACTTGTTCTCACTTTCTAGTCTTTGCTCAGACCTAGTCTTTGCTCAGACCTAATCCGAACTTATCTGAAATTCCCATCGGTGACTTGGTAGCCTTATATTCCCACAGATGGCGTATCTCGAATAATCCAAATTTCTCTAGAATAGAAATCTCGATTTCGCTTCTCCAGCGCCACCTCTGATAGGAGTGCTGAACTCCACATGCTTCTATACATTACAGTAGCCTTTTCAATATTAAGTTCTCTACTATATCGGGAGTACCTAGTTCCCGCGAAAGTTATGGAATGGAATAACAATGAATTTTTAAAGAGAGTTAAACACCGATGCAAATGTACGTAGCATGGCTCGCCCTTTTGCGAGGCATTTGTTGGCAAACAATAATTATTTCTCTGTCCAGCGGTGAATTCTCGTATTGTTTTATAGATCTCTTGTATAACGTTGGCCTAGTTTCAGGACCATCTATCAAAGGTGATAATATCATCAGTACCTGTGTAAACATTGCACCCCTACCTTGAAAATTCGCCGAATCTTCATGTTATCGAGGAATAGGAATCTTTAACCTAACCGCGTAAGATAAACAGAATTCATAGTTTTACACGTGTTTCAAAATATGGTGACGCTGGCGCACAGTGGAGCTTTTTCCGTAAAACCAGCGACAAAAGTCGATAAAAATTTAGGTAACTTGGTAGAGTTACGTATTTGGATACGCTAAATTTAGTGCTGCTGCAGAAATTTCTTTTTTAATAAGGCGGCTTGAAAATTAGGATCATAAGAAGCAAAATAGATGAAAAATTCAATAAAATAACCCAGCCACAAAAATAGTCCTGATCATGGAACTTGATCCGAGTAGTCCAATGTATTTTTCGACGCTGACCTCAGAAAAACAGATATACTCTAAGAATTTTGAGCTAGAGAGAAAAAACCACCCTTAGAATACGGTAAAATCGTCTACTTCTAATGTACAATTCTAAAATTCTTTAATTTGCTGATTTCAAATTTTAAAATTCCAACGAATTCAGCATCGAAAAATATGTTAGTACTCGGGTCAAGCCCCAGGATCAGGACTTTTTTTTTGGCTGGGTTATTTTATTGGATTTTTCATCTTCTCTTGCTTCTTCTGAACCTAATTTTGAAGGCGCGATTAAAAAAAAATCTGCAGCAACAGTGAATTTAGCATAACCAAATACTTAACTCTACCAAGTTTCGTAATTTTTTATCGATAATTGGCTAGGTTACAGACTTTTGTCGTCTGCTTTCAGAAAAAGCACCACTGTGTGGCGGTCTATGTGGACGTCATATCACTAATCTGCTTGTGTCATAATTTATCACCCCCCTGTATAATGACACGATTATAGAGGGTAATATAGCCTGGTCAATAGTTAAAATTCACTAACGTATAGTCAATACATAAAATCACGAAACTCATTTAAATTAAAAGGAAATATCCATAGCCAACGGTCGTTGCTTTTATTGATTTCATTAATTGCGCTATTGTGCCATCAAATGGCGCGGTTAAAGTTATAATACGCACAAACACTAAAGAGCTAATAAATTTTGATTGCATGTCATGCTAATAAATACTGATAGAATTACACTGCATATTACCTAACAGTACCTGCCATCACATTCGAATAAACATTTTAAAAACCTAGGTAAAGTAGAATACAAATAACCAATTAAAAATAAAATCCAAAGAATTAAACTTAACAATAATAAAATATACTATACTACTAAATAGCTTTCATAAAGTCGCACGTTTAAAAATTAAATGCGACAGATGACGTGATTCTGTCAGACTTGCCATTCTACAAAAGCAGACCAACTAAAATAATATAAGAATCACAAAACTTCTGCTAAAATGTTGTGACGAAGAAGAAGTGACAACTGTTGCAAATCTCATATATAAGCCGTGAGCCCGCGTACAAAAGTACTGACTATCCAGCGAACGTTGACAATGTGGGAAATTGATTGTTCACACATAAGTAAATAATGAATAGACCGTCGGCTGGCTGAGTAACTGTAGGGGTGGATGTGAAAGGGTTGAAAACATGTAAAAAAGATAAGAAAAGAAATTATCCGGTGAATGCTGAAACATATACAAGAGGAAGATTATGTTATATAATGAAAGTAGAACTTAGTCAGCTACACGAGGGGTCGTGGATTGTGCGTCAGCTGATCGATCGAAAGGGTCCAAAAACATGAAAAATTAAAACTATTCGGCGAACTTTGAAATTTGGGTATACGATAATATTTAGATAGTGTTCAGATACTGACATCCCTATCATCTTGTTGGGAAACATAAAAAATGTTCATATTAATGTGAAAATTTGGATGGAAATGGGCGTATGCAATAAAGAACGACTATGTTCTACTTTCGTTATATAACCATCCCCTCATACAAGATTCAGCAATCGCAGAATAATTCTTTACCCATTTTTTACATGTTCTCAACCCTTTCACACCCACCCCCACCGCTGCTCAGCCAGCTGACTGTCCATTCATTGTTCACCTATGTGTGAACAATCGATGTTTTACATTGTCAAAGTTCGTCGGATAGTCAGCACTTTTGTATGCGGGCTCCCGGACCATTAGTTTTTGGGTAGGATAGTAATGGAAAGAACATCTATGGGTGTGCTGAAGCCTTTCACGTTCATCGATATAGATCAAGCTCATTTTCTCACTTTCAGATTTCTACAAGTCATATTATTTTGATTTCTTATTTTACCACATGCATTATACGGACGTCGGACATTCTATATCCACAACAGCAGACATGATATGTACACCAAGAGCCGTGTAATATTAAAGTCCATGAAACCCCACCTCCTTGGAGAAAGACCACGTAAGGAGATGGTAAAAATGAACACTTTTAGGGAGTCCAACAGCCAGCAGCAGGGGTTATGGGCCTCACGGATGTCATGAAACGTCGAGATTTTAAATCTGAGCGGAAGAAATATCTGTAGATCTGTCGGTGGGTCTATCGGTCGGTCCATCAGTCCGTGATTTCGTTGTGCGTACGTTTTCACTGGAACGGTTCAAGATATTGACTTGAAAATTGATGCACGTTACGTATTATAAGGTTTGTATCTCCGATCAAAGAACAAGTCTAGATACAAAACAGCTATCTCTTCAATATATACTTTGTTTGCTTCCAACATAATCACATTATATAGCCATAAAAGAGGATAGATACCATAATATTCCCAAGGCAACAGTGGCGAGTATGTGTAGAAGGGTAAATGTTTTCATCAAAATAAATTATGATAATTCCTGCATTATCTGCTCTTTATACAACAACTAGTGGAGTAGATCTCTCAGAAAAAAGGGGGTGAAAAACAAGTGCCCTTTTAAAAAAAAATGTATTCCCATCTTACAGAGGATGACTTCCCCCACTTCTCTGACACTTTCACATCCGAGATCTAGGTGGGGGAGGGGCTGTTAAACATATTGAAAATCTGTTTCTCTCAGTTTGCGCGCGATCGGGAAGACGAACAAAAACATGTTTCGAATAAAAAAGAAAGGTCTTCCATGACGCGTAAACCGGTTTTTGGTTTGGAGGGGTGTTTAAGAGATAAGGGATGGGGTTATGATGGTAATTTTCTTTCTGTTGTGGCTGGTTAAAGAAAGAGGTCGAGGCCGTGGGGGTGTTATCTACCCTACCGTATTGAACTACATCATGTGTGTCAAACCATGTTTCGTCAAGATAGATTATGTCTCTATTTGCATCTCGGTATTCTTTTATTTTACGCAGGTACTCGTGTCGATGATCAGCGATGCGTGCTGATTCCATAACTGCCATTCGTTTGTCCAATTTTTTCTACCTAAAACCGCAACCGAGCAAAACGTTTCGCAAAGTATCTAGTGATTTATAGTTATAATCTGGATAGTCGCGTCACTTATCCCTAATCATTTCTAATGTGGGCACCTTCTGTTCATTGTAAAAGTCATACACTAATCGACGAATGATATCTTTGGAGGCGTTATCAAGTTTTTTAAGTTTTTGTCCAACTCTTTTCCGTTTAATAGAATGATCAACTACATCCCCGGCTCTAATAACCCTATAAGTTGTAGTACGGCTAAAGGTTAATTTACAAATCCTCTTCACAATTTGATTATATGAAGAATCAATATTTTTGCCTTTTAAACACGAGTAAATATTCAAAATAACCATTTGAGTTTGAACGTGTAGTCTTTATTTTCAAATTCAGATTGCATAGGCTCTGTATCAAAATTGTCCGTTTCGTTGTCACTACTATCGAAAGGCCTCCAAAATGCCATTTTAAACAATTAATTGCAAGAAATCACTCAAACACAGTAATAAAACTAATAATTTGTTCAAATAATCTCAGAATTAAGTAATTTATAACGCTGCTTGTCTGTACGGCACTGCCTCGTACAGATCATACGATACAAATGGTTCATACGTATATTTTGTTTTATATATTATGGCATGCAAAAACTCTGAACAAGGTTGGTGTTGACAAATCAAATTCGCTAAGCATCTAATTTCACCTATATTTCTATGTGACAGGCGGATCAAGTCTACGTGGACTGTAGACGAGGAGCGGTGAATATAAATCTGTAAAATTCTCTCATTCAATGTGAAGCTCGGTGGCGCAGTGCTGAAGGTGTTTGGCTTACGACCACGGAGTCCCGGGTTCGAATCCTGGCCAAGGTATGGCTGTTAGTGGCGTTTTTTCATGTGTTACCGAGACGGTAGCAGTGACCTAGACCACTGTTGGGTGGCACAACATGTCTAGTCGCTGTTATCTCTCCTGAGTTCGAGTTTCAGCTGCGGTAGATGGCAATATCGCAGGGAATGGTTGTTGTGTTGATGTCTATGTGTACGTGTCCTGGTTGAGTGGTAGAACAGCAATAGCTGAACTCCGCCAGGACGTTAATATAAATAAGGCATTAAAATAAAATAAAAATAAATAAAAATATATTGACAATACGTCGTAAGATCCTCTAGTTCCGTGCTGTTCCAATTGAGTTCGTAAATAATGGCGGAGATGTAAATAGAGATATTCGAAATTACGGTAAACGAACCCCCACCGATCATCTTCTAAACGTTTCGGATTTTTGTCTATAAAGCCGCGAATTGATTGACTAGCCAATCAGCAACTTTAGGAATGTTTACAACTGAAGTCCCTTAGACGCTGGTTATCTGAGCGACAAACAAATGAATATACATTATTTATCTAGGGATAAGTTCTTTGATCGGAGCTTTGCATAAATTTCGTAACTTTTTCCAAACGTTGTCGTAAGTTTACTTTTATTTATTTATATATTTACATTATTACATTTATATATTTACATTTTTTTTACCCTTTTTTACTATAATGATCGAGTAATGACATAATGATGTTAACCTTGCATGGAATAAATAAGTACCTAATCGCGGACAAAGGCGGTGTTGTCGCAGACACAAAACCTTTTATACTACAATAAGTTACAAGATGAATAGGTATAATTTTCTAAGTAAATACAACGATATTATTTAGCACCTTTTAAAACATCCCTTTGCGTATACTTCTTTATTTTCTTCATTATAGAACAAAGGTCTGAGTAATGAAATTGTTTCCTCTAGAAAATATATATAAAGCAAAGAAAAATAAGATAATAAAGTGTAAGCCAAGGTACTTTCACAGAGAACTGGCTTTTAATGTCAAACAATTCCAAAATGATATATACTTGGACTTTTGCATCTAAGCTTAAATGAAAACTACGGGTAATAAAGACATTCATTGTCTAACAGTAGTTTCTTACAAAACTTTGTTTTCTGATGAGGCGTATAATTATAATATTTAAGTGTTATATTTGGTTAAGTATGTATAGTTTTTATAAGACACTTTAATTTCTACGTATATATTTGCAATGATAAGTTCAGCTATTTTTCGGTTTTGCTATTTTAAGAAAACATTTTTTTGGACCCTAATACTCTAATGTTAATAGCTCTGGTAGTTTAAAGTGGTTTTTCGAATATAATACCTCCAGTGCTTAAAGTTTTTTCGAAAGTCTAGTTGCCTAGTAACATAAAGATTGTAAATTGGCATTTTATTATCTGGTTTAATTGATAGCGCTTTAGCTCGAAAAGTTTAATCTTTGATAATGAACTCTGAATTTACACTCATTATGTTACCATTTGGCAACATTGCTTGACAAAAAAATGTATCGATAAAATTTAAAAGCACAAGTGCTATTTAGGGAGAATATTTCACGAAAATATTAACTATGTACATAAAATATATGCTTTCTTGACATTTTTCTATGTTTACTGATCTATTTTTTTTCAAATGTTTAAAAATTAATTATTATTTGTTTGCTTATAATTGTATTGAAACATATTCTTTATAGGATTTTGCAAACAGCACAAAAAGTAACTATCTATAACTAAAAGAAAAACTTTGTGTAAAAATATTAATGAAATCTTTGCATTCTTTCGATAACCTGAATTCTGGTTATGGTAGCAAATTAAAATCCTGAAACGAATTTGTCTAATTTCTTAATTGACAATTCTCATTCTAACACTAGCATCCACACAGTCCCCTACGGCATTTAAGGTAGACAAGGTAGATAAATAAATTCATTTTAGGCCTTTGTTCTCATTTTTAACTGAATCTTCATGATCGTAGAGGGTTATGTAGATACTAGTTTAATCTGTATGGCCGTGGGGGACTGTGTGGTTGCTAGTGTCAGATTGAGAATTGGCAAATACGAAATTAGACAAATTCATTTTAGGATTTTAATTTGCTAGCATAACCAGAATTCAGGTTATCGAAAGAATGCAAAGATCTCATTAATATTTTTACACTAAGTTTTTCTTTTAGTTATAGATAGTTATTTTTTCTGCTGTTTGCAAAATCCTATAAAAAACATAAAAATGTATTTCTAAAATGTATAAAATATAAAATAATTGCTGTATCACTGTGACTGTTAAATGCCTGTCTGAAATTGTGAAACAGTAATGACATTGCTAGATTTCTTCTGGACTGATCAGATAAAGATACTCCCCCCAGCTCTTATACTAATTTGGGCCACTACACTATCCCTTTCAGTTTATCAACAAACAAACAGAATTTTATCTTGGAGTAACAACTCTTGATTGAACTGAACAAGGCTTCAATCGTCATCCGATTTAGTCGATTCATAAATAATATATGATCCTAGTAGCTTATCTTTGAAAATGTCTTTAGGACTGCCCTTAATTTAACGCTATAGTTTAGTGTTAACTTGAGCATTTACTGTTTTCAGTTTTAAAACTACAAACGAGTTGTTAACTTTGGGAATTTTAGAATTACGAAATTTTATATGATTTTTTCTTTTTTCGAAATTAATTATAATATATAACTAGGTGTACTCTGAGAGGAATGGAGACAAACCAGTTTAGTTTAAAAAAAAATGGATACTGAATAAAAGAGCACTGTGCGAGTCCATAAAAATATAACTATGTTCTAAGTATTAGTCTTACCGGAAAAAAATAGTAATTAACCAAAATATATGTACTATTAAAACCTAAAGTAATGTCAATATTTGCTCTTGCAAAATAAGAGAGACTTGTTTATTCGTGTGCCTCAGAAAATGTATTTACCTAATTTCTTACTTCAAATCGGAAGCAATTCACATTATGCCAGAATATCTATAACTGTTTTTCTACTTTTGACATTACTTTAGTTTTCAAGAGTGCACGTAAATACACGACAAATCTCCTAAGAAATCAATAGAAATAAAACCACACCCTTGTTACACCCCAAGTGCTGAACCCAAATCGACCATTAAGAATTCCCCTTTTCCGTTTGCCTAAGAAGTACATCAACCTAATTTGAATTTTTTACCTAAAATCAAGGAGAATAGATTTTGTTTGCATCAACGTTTCTTCGGAAAATAAGACAAAATTGTCTATACTCTAAATACATATTATAATGTAGGAGAGAAAAATATTGAGACATATAACAATAATTGATTAATATACAGTGTCTCACTTAAAGAGTGTAACAGCGTAATAATTATTTTGTGTTTTTGTCCGATTTGAATGAAACTGATCTTAAAAGATAGATGTCACCAAGGTCTATTTACGACCATAAATCCACTTTCCATATTTAAATGCAAGGCCATCTATACTAAATTGCATGAAATAAATAAAAAAATCATAATACCTAGGCATTATTTAATAAAAAAAAATGTGTTAACAAAACTTTTTTGAAATCATTCAAAAACCCGGAATGCGAAGTTTAGTTGAATTCTGCAACCCTCCGAAAAGTTATGAACAATAAACAGAAAGCGAATTAAGGCATGCATTAGAGAGCTGATAGAGATTTGATAGAACATAATATTTCATTCTTTTGGTTGTGTTTATTATTCATGTTTGTAAATTGTTTCAAAGAAATAAATATAAATAATTTTTATTTAAAACGAAAGGATTTTTCTCATTTAATTTTTTTTTTTTTTTTTAGAATTTAACTACACTCTGGATTTAGGGTTTTTGAATGAAAGTTTTGTTAACAACATTTTTTTATTAAAAAATGCCTACTATGATTTTTTATTTTTTTCATGCATTTTGGTACTGTGATGGCCTTGCATTTAAAGATAGAAGTCATTTTGTGGTCTTAAATGGACCATGGACCTGCATCTTTTAAGATCAGTTCGATTCAAGTCGGAAAACAAAAGAATTATTACCAAAGGTCGGAATCCGTCAGGATTGACATGGTCACATTCAGGAGCATTAATTAAATAAAGTACTGAAAATGAGGGCGAAAAGTTAACATTTTGTTGTAATTAATATAATAGTATAATATTAATTGCTTAAAATATGTGTCCATTTTTCAGATCATTCGTCAAATGCAACTTTATACAAATTTACAGTATTTACTTATAAAATATATTCCGCGTAATTCGTTAGCGAAACTAATATACGAATATTCAAACTAATATTCAAACGTGTAATAGATAATATACTTGCAAACTTGCAATGATACATTTTAACAAATTTTTTTTAAATACATTGATAAACAAGCTAACCGTTACATTTTTCATTGATTGACTGCACTTTTGATAAAATTGTTGCACATTCTATAGGATACTCTTCGCAGTTTTCTTGTAAATAATATTAGTTTCAGACATGTTCAGTTTAATTACAAAACATAAAAAAAATATGTAAACATTTTTTTCTATTTAAAAAAATTTATAACTTTTTTATATATCGGTCGATTTTGCGCAAAAACTATATGGTTCTTCCTCTAATTAACACTAACTTAATGTCCAAATTTCAATACAATCGGACTTTTCGTTCTTAAGTGATCGTGCTTACAAGAGACGTGACGGACGGACGGACAGACCGACAGACAGACAGATGGACGGACATTTTGAAAGTTGTTCATAATTGGATCACCAACACAGTGATATGAAAATTTTTTCTCTACGAGCAATATTACCGGTTTTAGAAATGTGCCGATCGAATGCAATATACTCTTCGTTTTGTATTTGCGAAGAGTATAATAACCGAATAAACATGACGTCAAGTTTTTGAGAATAACTACAAAATTTAAAAATGAACTGAGAAAGTAACTTCTATAACTAAAAGAAAAACGTTGTGTAAAAATATTAATGAAATCTTTGCATTCTTTCGATAACCTGAATTTGGTTATGCTAGCAAATTAAAATCGTAAAATGAATTTGTCTAATTTCTTATTTGACAATTCTCATTCTAACACTAGCATCCACACAGCACCCTACGGCCATGCAAATTAAACTAGTACCTACATAACCCCCTACGATTATGAAGATTCGGTTAAAAATGAGAACAAAGGCCTAAAATGAATTTATTTATGTACCCTATCTTTTTATTTTAGTTATAGAAGTTATTTTCTCTGCTGTTTGCAAAATCCTATAAAGAATATGTTCCAAAATACAACTACAAAATTTTAAAACAAAAAATTATGAAAAAATGCCGTAGTTTATCGGTGTCTAAAATAATTTTTACATAGCAGGCATGTTTTCCAAGATATAATGGATTTAAAACTAATATGGTCAAAAATTCCTTAAACAGTAGGACATGTTTCAATATAACTTAGCAGAACTTCAAAAGTGTCCAATGTACACTATTCAAATTTCAGTGATTGATTTAGAATAGACTCATAATAAGCACATACATTTTCAATTTTTTCTGCTCCTCCGTTTCTGAGATATTCGTGATTAAAGTGGGGGGTCAATACATTTGAATCGTATATTAGTTGTCTAGTAATTTTCTTCGGTTTCTGCGTAGTTCTTATTGGTTTATATTACGCAAAATGCCAAAAGTTAAGATCGTGAAAGAATAGAAAACTATCTCGAATTGCATTTTGATGATGTCAACGTGCACTATGATGCTTATTGATTGCTTTTAAGGTGGTCGTTCCCTAGAAAGAGACATCCGATAGGGAAATATTTATTATTTTTGGCCATAACTTTTTTTTTCTTAACACGTTTATTTAAAAAAACTATAAGAGTACCTACGTACCTACTGAGTGAAAATTCATAGTAATAGTCTTGTTATGGTTCTACTTAGGTACTCTTATAGTTTTTTTAAATGTACATACTAAGAAAAAAGTTATGGGCAAAAATAATAAATATTTCTCTATCGGATGTCTCTTTCTAGGGAATGGCCATCTTAAGAGAAAGTGCAACTTTAATTACCACATCAATTCGATGAAACATGTATGGACTATTAAAGACTTAAGTGCGGATGAATTCAAGTTGGATTTAATGAATCTCATGATTTCGTCCCACATTCCATGGGTACCAGCTCAACCGTCCCCATTATAGAATTTTTAGAAAAAGCTTCCAGATGCATCATATCTTCGGAAATGCTATCTTGAAAAATATGACAAGGGATTGGAGAAAATTCGAGAAGATCTTCAAAATAAACACATATGTCTTAGTATTGATGAAGCGAAAGATGCAATGGGCCGCCAAATAGTTAACACCCGCATATGCATGGTGTTTATATAAAGGAAAAGCAGTGAAACCACGTTTAGTGTCGTGCAAATTTGTGAAAAAACTGATCACGTCACGATTGTTACGTCAGTAAGAGACACGCTTAAGTTGTTGCGGCGGGAATCGGAGCAATGTAATAAAACCATGTTTATTTTATTAGTCACAGACAGCGTGAGATATATGCTTTTAGGTGGGAAAAGTCCTGCAAAAGAAACATCTATATCTGATTATTATTTGTTATTAAAAATTTCTTTCCTCGACATAATACAGAAATAGAAAAGGTAGTATGTTAATGTTATAAATAATGATAACATACAGAGAGAAATTACAATTACAAATTCACAATTGTCAAAATACAACATTGTTATATTATATTGTTTATCAGTCGATATCAGAAGGAAAGAGCGATGTCACTCGTGGTTGAAGAATCTTTTTTTTAGATACTTGTACCCTCTGCTCATGGATCTGATAGCTAACTTTTAACCGAATAAGGCCTTTTTTAGCCTTTTTTTAGCGAACCTTTCAACCATATGAAGCCATTTCAAATTAATTCCCAGACGATATCATCATATATTTCTATTTCTGCCATTTTATTTTTTATAAAAATGACTTGTGGAATTATGTGGAAAATGTAATCCTTAAAAAAACACTGCTTCTTTTATTGTATATATTCTTTTAACAATAATTTTGACAATAACTATCAGTGTGTTTTTTAATTTTCAAACTACATGCTCACATTGAAACATATTCTTTATATGATTTTGCAAACAGCAGAAAAAAATAACTATCTATAAGTAAACGAAAAACAATGTGTAAAAATATTAATGAAATCTTTGCATTCTTTCGATAACCTGAATTCTGGTTATGTTAGCAAATTAAAATCCTAAAATGAATTTGTCTAATTTCTTATTTGATAATTCTCATTCTAACACTAGCATCCACACAGTCCCCTACGGTCATGCAGATTAAACTAGTATCCACATAACCCCCTACGATCATGAAGATTCAGTTAAAAATGAGAACAAAGGCCTATAATGAATTTATTTATCTACCTTGCAAAGATTTCATTAATATTTTTACACATAGTATTTCTTTTAGTTATAGATAGTTATTTTTTCTGCTGTTTGCAAAATCCTATAAAGAATATGTTTCAATATAATTATAAGCAAACAAATAATAATTCATTTTTATATACACTAACAATTTCAAGCACCATCTGAAGCCACCATATTTTCCTTAATGATAAGTGGCATTCAAAAGCTTACATATAATTTTAGTTTTCAGGACATTTCCGATTAATTTTTAGAAGAAATCATCACTTACTTCTGCCACGTTTTCAGGGCATTCTCAATGATATTCACCCACCATTTTTTTTTAATGGCTAGTAGCATTTAAAGCTTAAGTCCTAAAGAAATAAATGTTGCATTTTTTTCATATTTTTTAACAATAATTTGCGTAGTAAGCATAAGTTTTTATATTTTTTTGAAATACCCACTATTTTACGGGACACTTAATGAAACCATTTTGATTTCTAAAATATATCAACTAGCAATAAAAATCTTAAGTTCTAATAATGAAATTGGTACCCTAAGGTTTCTTATTCAATAAGAATTGAATGTATGAATTCGACCCCGATTAGGGCATCATCTTGTATTTGTATAAATATTTTTGGTAAAATAATTTTGGTTTCTGTAATCAAATACATAATACGACATTTTTTCACATTTTTTACGTAATTTCAGATTAATTATCAATAGTGAACCTCATTTACTTTAATTTTTATCATGTTTTTAGGACATACTCAGTCATACGGAGTCGCCATTTTGTTTTTTGAAGTAACTGTCAACGGCATTCGAAAGCTTAGGTATTAAAGAAAAAATTGCCATGCTGGTTTATTTTTTCTTTTTTACAATAATTAGTAGTGTACGTATAATTTTTTATAGAATTATATGTGATTATTATGTGTTATTAAAAATTTCTTTTCTCAATAAAACAACTTTACAGAAATAGAAAAGGTAGTATGTTGATGTTATAAATATGGACAACATAGAGAGAAATTACAATTACAAATTCACAATTGTCAAAATACAACATTGTTATATTATTTCTTGAAAAATGAAATATCAAGTCAAGTCCGACTCTGTTAACGCTGAATAAATTCCGACCCTTGATTATTATGCTGTTCCACTTTTAAGTGAGACACACTGTATAAAAATGCTAAAGTATGAAGAGAAACCGCAAAAATTAGAATAGAAATTTCCAAGACACATTTTTAAATAAAGATTGAAACCAAGTGATTTGCCAATATTTTAGATAAATTATCAATAAGCAATTATTTTGAGTTGTGTATCTTTCTTTCAAATAACAGAGTTTTAGACTGATTTTTTTGAAGATTTTTTTTAAACGTGACTTTAATGTGTTACTTAAACAGGAGCAATAATTTCTTGTGTTCCTGGGATCCATATTTCTCGATTTTGGATGCATTGCAGTAGCTCCTCCACTATTGTACTGCAATAAACATTACCCAACTGTCTTATATAATTTTCATTATTATTACTCTAGACCATCTGTAGAAATGATAACAACGCAATAGGTAATTATAATCATCAAATGGAAGAGATTTGGCAATATAACTAATAATCACTAATGTTCTTGTTATTATAGTAAGCCTACAGGTGGCAACGAATTTATGGATATGCAATAATTAGCATTCTAAACCGAGCAGGGTATCAAGAATTAATTAGACACGTAGGGAGATTATTTTCCTATTGTAATGATAGCTAATGTGCAGACGCTCTGCTCAGGAACATTAGGCTCGTGTTATCGACAATTTGGATTGTGTTTAGTAGAACAAAATTTTCATTAACGGAATTAAGCGATCGTTAATATTCAGTTTATGCACGTCATAGCTGGGGATTGGAATTCTTAAAATTTTAATGGGCAGCTTTCAACTACGCATATCTGTTGTTGTCTACCTTAAATATTTTCACCAAATAGATGACTATTTGAGCCGCAAAAGTTCTAACGATTTTATATCATACAGACACTTATGGAAATGGATTTAAATCATTCTGAATATACCATTTCTCCTTTCCCAGATATCTCTGTTCGAAGAACAGGTATTTTTGCTGGTTTAATGTCAGTGTTAATTTAAAGTATGATAAAGTTATTTTCCTTTTAGTTAATATAATAATACCTTACGAAAACCGTTGCTTAAGGAATAACTGAGGAGCAAATTTTCAAAAGGGGATATCTCACATTTACCCAATTTTACACAAATTGAATTATAAAAATATGCAATGAAGGCATTATAATAACTTGAAACCGAATATATTAAATGAAAGTGTGAATCTTGGCTGCCTGAAATATCTGTGTGGAAAATGCAGCAATTTCATGACACCTTTACAATAGCAAAAAACCGCTGCCTAAGGAATCACTACTTCCACATCCAGATTCTTCATCCAAGTCGTTTTAAAGGAAACATCTTGACTATATTTGCACTCTAGTATGTGGAAATTATTGGTCATAGAATTTTAATAATATTTGGGGCAGATGTCATAGAAAAGTTTGAGGAGTTGGTTTCTACCATATACGTTAAAAATGAAGTTTTTAGTTCACCCTACTTATTTTCTACTATTCACCTCCCACCCCTTCAATGGTGGCATCTCAATCAGATATCACTACAATACATACGTGTACTAATCTCAAGTGAATATCTCAATTTGATGTTATCAATCCCATTAATAATGAAGCGGAGGTGGTGGAGTTTGAAAAATATTAGAAAGAAATCTGAGGCCTTGGTTTCTAGTATATACACCGAATCCCAAATTTCTGTACTCTTATCACCTTGATTTACTTATTTTCCCCTAGTCACTCCTATTAACCCTAACCCTTCTACGGAATCATCCCAAAATATAATCTAGTTCCAGATGTCGTTATAATACATACGTCTACCAAATTACAAGTGAATATCTCAATTTTATTTTATCAACCCCTTTAATAATGTAGTAAGGGTAGTGGAAGGGTTGAAAAATATTGTTAAAAAATTTGATGTCTTGACTTCTAGGACATACACCGAATTTCAAGTTTCTGTAGTCTTACCAGCTTGCTTTACTTATTTTCCCCTATTTACCCCTATTTAACCCCCAACCCTTCAACGGAATCATCTCAAAATATAATCTAGTTCCAGATGTCGTTATGATACATATGCGTACTAAATTTCATGTGAATAAATCAACTTTATTTTATCAACCCCTTGAATAATGGAGTAGGGGTGGTGGAGGGCTGAAATAAAAAATCTGGGGCCTTTGCCTCTTGTACATACACCGAATTTCAAGTTTCTGTACTCATACCTGCTTGCTTTACTTATTTCCCCCTATTTACCCCTAAATAACCCCGAACCCTTCAAAGGAATCATCTCAAAGAATAATCTAGTTCCAGATGTCGTTATAATTCATACGTGTACCAAATTTCAAATGAATATCTCAATTTTATTTTATCAACCCTTGTAATAATGAAGTAGGGGTGGTGGGGGTTGAAAAATATTATAAATAATCTGAGACCTTGGCTTCTAGTATATACACCGAATTTAAAGTTTCTGTAGTCTTACTAGCTTGCTTTACTCATTTTCCCCTATTTACCCCTATTTAACCCCCAACCCTTCAACGGAATCATGTCAAATTATAATCTAGTTCCAGACGTCGTTATAATACATACGTGTACGAAATTTCAAATGAAAATCTCAACTTTATTTTATCAACCCCATTAATGGGGTAGGGGTGGTGGGGGGTTGAAAGATGTTATTAAAAAATCTTAGGCCTTAACTTCTAGTACATACACCAAATTTCAAGTGTCTGTTCTCTTACAAGCTTGCTTTACTTATTTTTCCCTATTTTCCCCTATTTAACCCCCAACCCCTCACCGGATTTCCTCAAAAAACAATCCAGTTCCAGATCTCGTCATAATATATACGTGTACAAAATTTCAAGTCAATATCTCAAACCGTTCCGGAGAAAACGTGCGGACAAAAAAAGTTACAGACAGACCGACAGACAGACCGACAGACAGACAGAAATTTTTTTTTTGCTCAAATTTAAAATCTCGACGTTTCATGACATTCTAAACCTATTTCACGAATAAAAATTTTTGAAAATTTTTTTGCGATTATTATACTTCCAATCCACTACGTGGATGTGGAAGTAAAATAAGATGGATTTATTTCTTTTTGAATGCAAGCCTAGAATTTATTCCCTTTTGATCTATTAATGTAGGAGTTCTTCCCTTTTGATCAAAAGAATAATGTAAAAGAAGTTCATGTGGAAGAAAACTATCAGTATGTTTGATTTAACATTCTTAAGAACACAAAAATAATAATCATAAATGGTTTTTATTTCCAATATAAAAATATTTTACTACAAAGGAAAGAAATATAAAAATCATATTAATAAGCCACAATCGTCTTCCGTGCAATCGCAAATGGCATTTTCGTCGTCTTCATTTTCATTTTCAAAGTCATCGTTTTCATTTTCGTTGTCTTCGTTTTCATCCATATTATTACACAGAACTTTTTGATACCACGCATATTCTTCGGCTTCTTTCCAGTCGGCGTTATAAGCATCCATGTGAGGGATTAATGTATTCAGTTTCTTCGCAGGTATTATCTGTGTCGGCCGAATCTTCCTCAAGGAAGCATTCGCTTCACCCACAACAAGGTCTCCTTCACTAAGTTCCATTGCAATTGAATTGTTTAAACCACTCAGAACAACGGTAACAATGATTGTTATAACTGAATCACTGCACTTTATTACACTGCATTCCCTTTTGATGATGAAATAAAAATTGTTCCCTTTTGAAAATCAAAACAAATCGGAGTTATTCCCCTTTGAAAACATATTCATTTGTCTCTATCTCACATACACGGGAGTTATTTCTTTCAGGCCGTCACATATTTTATACAGATAGAATTTAAGTCAGAGAACACAGTGGCATCTGTAGTTCAATAGCACAGTTATTGTGAGTTATTCCCTTTTGAAAATTTGCTCCTCAATTACTTCCACATCCAGTTTTCCCATCCAAGTCTCTTTAAACGAAAACACATTGATACTACTTATACACTCCAGTAAGTGGAAATAACTGCTTATAGAATTTTAATAATATAATATAATATCGTCTACACCGAGGTGGTAATGGGGGGTGGCTGATGTTCAAACATTTTTTGACGACTTTTTTTTCAGACACACATTGAAACACAATTTTAGTTTGATAACTCCTTTAATAATGGAGTCCTTGACTTCTGGTATATACACCGAATCCCAAGTTTCTGAACTATTACTACCTGGTTTTACTAATTTATTCCTATTTACCCCCAACCCTTCAACGGAATAGGCTCAAAATATAATACAATTCCAGATATCGTGATAATACTTACGTATAAATATTGGATTGTTTATAATTCAGAAAATTTAAATGTGGTTTATTAACATTTGTAACATAAATGAGTGTCCTGGGTTAAAAGCTTACTACCTACCTAAATGATTCAAAATCTCTGCAACTGCATCAATACACAGTTCGGTACGTCGAATTAAGGACATACGCACTTCGTTCAACACTAAACAATCAACTAACGTTGTCAATAAAGAAAAATAAAATAAAAACGTGGTACAAAAGCCAAAAAGGAATACAAAAAGAACGAACAAGTAAGTTGTATCTGTACGTAATCAAGAATTTGATAACTTGAACGGCAAGTCAATAAAATAAATCTTAACTATAAATACACAATGAGGCGAAATTCAAAAATAACAAAAACCACGAACGGCGGGTTGGACGTGTGTACATAACGAAACACCCACAGTAACTAAAATATTGCACAAGGGAGAGTTAGAGTATAGTTTTCTTCAGATCAAATCTAGATCTAAACCTACCTCAATATTGCAGCAATACTCAAAAAATTTTATTGCAAATTTGCGAAATTTTTGTTTATTTTTTTTTTCTACAAAACTATGAGCTTTAGACCCCATGTTATATAAGGTTTTTTTGTTTGTCTTGTCGTTCCCTACCACCAGTTTTTTTTAATGACATGAAACTAATTACACCCTGTATGTAACTATTTGTCATCTTTCATTGTCAATATATTCATGAGCAAGTTTAAAACAGATATTAAATAAGTATTTCGCTAGATTGAGATATGTGGATGATATATTCGCACTATTCGATATAAAGGTTGCAGATGTAGATGTTTTATTTCAGTAAAGTTTGCATATGAAATTGAGAACAATGGACAACTACCATTTGTAGATACTATCAGTAAATGAGAATTGTGAAAATAAGGTAGAATTTCCTAATAACTCACACCTTTGCGTCCAGCCCAAAATGGCGGGCTTTAGTTTTTTGACTTCTTGTCTAGTAATTTGAGGGAATAGATATTTGCAAGAAAGAATGCTTTAAACAAAGGATATAGCTAAGAACAATGGACACCTTGTCAGTTTGGTTGATAAATTATTTAGGAAATGTAGATTTAAGGAAACAATCAGTATCATAATGTTCACTTAGAAGCAATAAAACACAACGAAACTATATGAAAGATAATAGTAAGCATAAAATAGAACACATAAATGAAGAAAATTATGACAAATAAACCCTGGTGCTATTTAATTACTGTATTCGGTACACTTTGACATGTTCTAGAATGCTACGTAAGAATCTAAAGAAAGTGGGTAGTGGGATTCGAGACTTTACACACCCATAACTCTCAATTGTTTATGCACGTAAACAAAAATCGATAAAAAATATTTACTGCTTCTTTTGTATCGTAAATTCTATAGGTACGTTCAGTGATTTATTACTCTGCGTGTGCATGAAGTATCACAATGCTATTGTCTTCGTTTAGTCTACCAACCTTCAATAAGCGGGTTTTGTATAATTAATTAATAATATCACTTAAATTGATTTGAAATGCCAATTGCAGAAGTGTAATTATTAAGTGGCAAGTAATTAACTGATATGTTGCTGGCTATAAGAGCGGTAAGTAAGTTATCAATTAAAATTAACCGATATAAAATTTGAGTCGAAACGATGCCTGGGCATATCTTCTAACCATAGATAACGATACTGACTGATTGAATTGCCAGCGTAAGATGGGCATTGCTGCCAATTCCGGGCATCCATGGAGGTTCGTTCCAACACTCAGCTTGGTCGTCCGTCGAACACGACCAACGGGCGGCCAAACCGCGTGCCGGAACCCAATCTAGGATGTTTTATATACCGCCGGACCGGCTGCATACGCCGGGTTAGACATTGGACATGCTTGTTGTCAGCAGCGAGTGCCGCATGACGCATAATGTGGGAATATGGAATGTGAAGTGTAGGTGTTTGTGAGATGCTTCTCTTAAGTTTGCATGCTTCTATAAAGTTTCCATCTGTCATCATCGGTTGGAGTGTGCAGCGTTTGCGAGATGCTTCTTTTCAGTTTCCATGCTTCTTTTAAGTTTCCGTCTATCGTCATCTCCTTATTTTTCTTCTTCTAAGTCTTCTGTTTCTTCTGCTTTTGAATCTGGCGGCTTTCATTTTTTGTTTTGTTTTTATTTATTAATCGTTCCACAGGTAAATATCCATTTACAGTGGAGTTGATGGGAAGGGCCCTATCTCGCGGTGACAATATTTTTTTGCGCGTATTGACAAAAAAGAGATCCGAGGGGATAGTTTGCTCACCCTGCATGTCGTTTCTTTGAGACAATGCGTTTCAATTTCCGCCTTCCAAATTAATAAAAAATCATTATTTTTGACACAATAAATTGAGCTGATAAAAACTAGGATGGTAAAGATCAGATAGAATAGTATCAATTAAATCAGATAAAATAAAATAAATTAATTTATAGCTTATCTGTCTTTCTGCAGCGTCTTGTAATTGCTGTTTTATTCTATTTTCTTTCATTTGCTTTCTTGGGTTGAGCTGATTATGTCCGTTTAAAAACTTTCCACTGTTTACAACTACTCCAGGTCACAACACTGCTATATTGCTTTGTAAACACATGTGGCCCATTTTGACACTGACTATCACCATAGATAACGATATTTTGGACAATTTCATCGTGGAAGTATGGCTAGATCCTTTCAAGTCATTTGATCTATTGATGGAGAAGAAATAAGGCAGTTTAGGGGTAAAAGAGTAATTTCAACCTCATGAGCAGTCACACGGAAGAGAAACTTTGCGGAAATGATCCGCAGTACAAAATACAATATTAAGACACTATTTCAGTTCCATAAGTACTGGGGCTCTTTTTAGTAGCGTATCCTTCTATGATAGCCTTTAGACGCCAATTAAGAACACTTTTTGATTGTTTTCTTTCATGGTTCTAACTGAAGATTGAGTGTATCTGAATCCACACTATGATGAACAGTAATCATTAAATCACTTAAAATCATCATTGCCTCGCGCCATACAAATGTATCTATATATAAATTATATACATAAAATACAAAATAAAACTGTTACAAGCATAAATCAATTTTTTTATCACTTATTTATTTAAAATTCATTTGAACTAAAGCCAAACGTAAATATTTGTTTAAATACGTATCTCTTATTTTTCCGTTAAAAATAACTTCTAGAATCGATACTTTCATCCCAGCAGGCTCTAAAAAATATTAATATCCCATATTTTATACATTCAAACAAATAAAAAGGGGATAGTAAAAATTTCAATAAACTTATAAAGACAAGCCTCGCTTCACAAAGAATTTTTTTTTGTTGATAACCCGTCAAGTTTAATGGTATGTAAAATATTTAATGGCTTGCAGATAAAAAAAAATAAATAATAAATTTAGTAAATTCCAGTTAGTTGCAGCGTTTGCAATATTGTTTAGTAACTTTCACAGAAGCCCGTGAACCGCGAAGATAAATAATTTATCGATACTTATGTCAGTGCCATGCCAATAAAGAATACACTGAGAAAGTATTCGTAAAGGAAACAATACATATTTCAAGATATAAATGAAACATCATTTGCTCTCATATATATAGAGGACGAGTCACTAATGTGCTGCCGGTCAATATATCCTCAACCGTTTGAAATTTTAAATAATGTCTCAAATGACAATTGCAGGTCAAGTGTGACATATATGAAAATTACCCAGCCACGAACAAAAAAAATTTCTTTCTGACCTGGGGGTTTTACCGTGTTTACTACATAATCCGAATTCGCGGTTTATATGTTAGATTTTCAACTTTATTTATTTTACTTTATTTTGTTCTAATATTGTCAAATATTGTAAATATTTGACAATGTCTAATACGCAATGAAAAAATGTAATCAATGACATCCTACATCATGAAAATGATCTAACAAGACTACCAAGATATTATTATTATTATTATTATTATTATTATTTAAATTCATCACATCAGGATTTTACCACTACCTTAAAAAACCCATAATTGAAACAATTTCGACATTTCTTCACATAAATCGCAGTAACTTTTTCTAGACAAAAATGACCCCTCTTTTCTTGTACCAGATCGATTGCAAATTAAATTTCCAATCCAATGATGTGGAGCACGATATTTTTTCTTTGTTTTTTAATTAAGATATCGGCCGCCAAAGTGATAGGTCCGAGAATTTCGCTTCTCGAACGACACGATCCAGCTTCGAGAACCATTTCCGCCATACGAACATTAGCAAAAATCTGAAGAAATTCGGAAGCACGTAGAATGACGTATGAAATCTACTGGCGTAAATCGGAGGTCGCAGCGTGCCCTGGTTTTCGAAGTATGGCCGCTCGAAGTCATCGGAAGGTGAAAATCTTATTTTACCGATTCTCGAGGCTATATCTCGAAAACGAGACGAGATACAAAGCTGCGGTTAACGCCACTCGTTTTCTCTCGCCTTCCTACATATCTCTGAATTTTTACAGATTATTGCCCGCACTTTCATTGTTTTGCAAATTTTCTGGATCTAAAAAAAATCAAAGGTATGTAGGAAGGCGAGAAAGAATAGCTATGTATCTCATTTCGCTTTCGACATATGACTTCGGGAAGCGGTAAAAAATTCTATGTTCACCTTCCATCATAAAATATTTATTTAAATTAAGAGAATACAAAAACTGCCTCCCCGGATCGCGATCCGGAGCCAACCAGACAACCATGTCGCGCAGCGTCGTGGTGTACGTAGGTTTGGGCGGATCACGACCAGCCCGGTTCAACAAAATTAATACAAAAAATTAAAACTCCTGCCGCAGCGCCGGTGACGGATTAATATTAACATTAAAATGAGTAATATCTGTATTACAGATTTAAAACATTTAAAATGAACACTATAAAAACTATTGGGGCACAAAACACTAAACACTATTTAAATTTTGGTTGCTGGCACGGGGGAAAGAATTCAACGAAAAAACCCGTTCGAAGTAATTGGACCCAACGGTCTACTCGCCGTCGGGAAGGTAGGGAAGGCGAAGAATTAAGATTTTCAATAGTTACAAGTTTTAAAAGTTTTTTCGGTCTAAAATTAATTTAGAACAAAAAAGGAGAAAATGACAGAAAAGACAAAAAGACAAACAATTGACAAACAGACAAAAGGGGGACAGTATAGATAAAAGTATACAGGTGCGAAGGGAACCGTGTGTGATAGAGAAAAGTTATGGTTAAGGAAAGTATGGCTGGTTAGAGAGGTTGCCGGAAGATAGACAACGCCTGGTATGGCAAGGGTGTTTGATCTGGTATGGGGCATTATGCATTCTGATTCTGGTTATGTTGCGTATTAGTGCCCAGTTGAAATGCATAGAATTTCTATGTTTCCCGGACGAAGTCTGCTAGTGGCGTTATGTCGTTGCAACTATCATACAAATCTCTGAGGGAGGTGTACCTGCTTATGTTCACCTTCCGGTGACTTCAAGCGGCCATACCTCGAAAAACCAAGACACGCACTAATCTCCGACTTACGCCAATAGATTTCTCACGTCATCCTACGTACACCCTTTTACAGATTTTTGCTAGCTCTCATTTGGCAAAATTTTTTTTAATAGAACATCCAACATTTCATTAATATATTTATATTTAACTCTGAATTGTCTGTCCATTTAAAATTCATTTTAACTAAAGCTAAACGTAAATATTTGTGGTTCAAAATTGTATCCCCATATTTCTGTGGTTGATAGTATATCCAAAAATAATGGTAGTCTTTTGTACAAATTATTTCCGAAAATGAATAATAAGGGAGATATACCACTTAACAGGGGGATAATATATTTCAGTTTTTCTGCATCCCTTAAAATATCAAATTCATGTTTTAAACTGGGTCATAGGCATCTAGACACTAGCTTACAAGGTATCAATCAAACCCTATCTTCTGTTTACAGTGTAGTTTTAGGGAGTGATTATCAGTATCTCCTCATAACTTGTTAATTTTTTTTTAAATTCAACTAGGCCCCGCCTCCGGGACTCCGCCGTGATAAACGTAGTGCTCTGCCACCAAAATGGGACCCCCTCTCGTTCCCTTTTTCAGTGGGGCCAACATAACCTCGCTCTGCGTCAAGCCACTTTTCACCTACAGTCGATGAGACGTCCCCGACGCCATCTAGTGACCAATCCTCAAACTCCGAATAATTATAAACAACGATATAATATATTAGGTCATATTATCATGATATTTAATCATGTTACATTTTCCGCAATAGGGAAGTTGCATACAAATTTAAATAGGGAAATTAAACTAAAAAGCATAATAAAACGTATTTCACAAAAAAATATATTTTCTACCTCAGCGCATTACTTATAAGCAACTGTTGTAAAATTCAAATTTTATAACACGCTAAGAAAACACTATCTACGGCCGTGACGCCAGTCGTGATTTCTCACCTAAATAACATAGGTAAGTGCCTCGCATTGTTGCCTTCTACATGCGGTGTGACATCACACGCATCTGAACTGTTTCAAATGATCCGCTGACGCGTAAAACTTTAATTATTTATAGCAAATTAATTACTTACATTTAAGGCGTCATATATTATTTTCTTACATACTTGAACATTTTTTTGCAATAAGAAAAATATGCAAGTTCCCTATTATTAATAAAGTTTATAACGAAAAAAAAGTACTGTACTTTCTCATTTTTAGTAACCTCCCACAATTTTGTGGGGAGGTTAAAAAGCAATTTTTAGATCATTAGTGTGAGTATGAGTACGTTTATTTGTCAATATGTATTATAAGAAAGAGACAAATTTTTATTTTTGCCCACAGTGCCTATTTATTCAATGCACTGTGCGACGCAATTTTCGATAACAACTCCAATGAAGATAAACCGCGATATGTACTTATAGGGACCCTCCATGGCTTCTTGGCTATAAATAAAATATCATTAATTATAACGATTAAAACAGTTAACAATATGGCATTATTTATAATTATCTCGACTTCGTTAGAATAATCTATTTATAGTTGGTCTTTGGTCTTTTCTTGGGAAAATAATTTTTTGCAATTCTATTTATAAGAGTTTTGCTCTGAGTCACGATTAAAAATTATATAGTGTATTAACAGTTTACTTCATCATCATATCGCACAAAATATTAGTTCTGGTTTAGGCACATCGATAACATGCCTGGTCCATTGTTTTCGTTTTAAATTATCACGCCAATATTCTCACGTCATTGAATAACACATCAGAACTGGATTATACAACTGTTAAATTCTCAGACTGCATCAATCTTTGGAATATTTGAGGCTTGCCCGTACATAATACATGCTCATATCCACCGAAGGATAGAAAGAAGGGATACACCTACATAAATATAGTAATTATCACAACTGTCTGAGGAACTGGTCTATTTTTTAGGATGACAAATTAATCCAGGGTATATTTTGTTCCGAGGAAAATCGATTCAACTCGATTTTTTCACCTTCTGATTTCCCCATCGTTGGCCCTATCTACCCCCGTGTACCCTCGGTAACAAACCAGCTATCCTGCGATATGCCCCGAAGACCAAGATTTGGGGGTGGCTTTCGGCCATTAGGGGTAGTTAGAAAAATTTTCCGACACTGGACCCATTGCAATCGATTCCCCGCCCAAAAAAAAAAAAACAGAGGAGAAGGTCCACTGCATCTCTGGCTCAGAAGTGTCCACCAACTCCGCTTCATTTACTGATCCAGTGCCAGCAATCTCTAATCTACTATCTGTAGTATATTCCCAGACCGCTGACACCGCATCAAAACAAATACATGCGCTGTTCACGTGCGCTTAGTTCACCCTTTGTGCGTAAAATTATTAAGAATACACAAGGAGTTTCCTGATCCATTTTAGAACGATTGGATATTAGAATATTGTTCTTTTAAACTTGATAATGCACTACTATAAACTTCAAATGGATTCACTAAACCGTTTATGAGTTATAATAAATCAAATGCTCGAATACATGTAAATACACTTTACGCAAATTACATACAACTGAAGTCTAGAAAACCGCTGGCGTTCTCCTGAAAAATGCAACCAATGGGGATGGAACACGTTACGACCACGATGCAATCACGCATATTTGTTGGTCTCAGCCGTCCGTGAATATACTTTAGTTGTTTCTTACACTACATATACGTACAATTGCTTATTTTTAACGTAATTATTTTTACCATTATTTTTTTTCTACCCTAATTTTTCCAACCTTATTCCTCTCTACCCTTATGTTTTCTTATTCAACTTTGTTTTTAGTATCCACAACGTATCTTCTATTCTTCTATTTCCTTCTTAGAAATTAAATGAGTAACTTAATGTGCTAATACTATTAATATTAAATTCATTTAAATTTTAAGTAGAACGCCACTGGGGTGTTTTCTTATTTCAAAGTACCGACGGTGTATAGTTGGTTGCATACATTTTGTAGTCACATGGCCAATTATAAATAGAAACCAAAAATACCTTTGCCTAGAGACGAGTGAAAAACGGTGATTACAGAGAAATCCAAAATTTATTAGAACGTTACATTTATTATTATTTTTACCAACTGGTAACTATTAAATATTTTGAATATTTCCTATTTTCGAATACTTAAATAACATAATGCAATCCAGTAAACTGATTTATTATTATAAAATGTATAAACACCATTAAATGACATTTTATTTTAAATAATTTATCAGATGCTAAAGTCTGGTTTAAAGATAAGAGACAGGTGTTCAAATACCATCTGGTTGCATAATCTTAAATACTTATTTTTATAGCAATATTTATAAACCAAGTCTTTTCCGTCATAACGTTCATTTAATTATAACATATATAAACAAATATTTTCCGAATATTATCAGTTAGCCCGATAGGTGAAATTTAAACCCTGAACAAAACCTGAGAGAAAGTTCTTTTTTCATCAATAACATTGCTTCATACAGAATAGATGCTTACTTTGAATATTTCTAAACACGGTTTCTATCACATAAATAACATAGTCTTAGGTCACGTAGATGATAATGTTATTCAAGGAAGTTCAGAGCAACAGAGACAAAACTGTTTGCAAACAAAAATGTTATCAAGATTCATGATTTTAAACAAGATTCAATACACCAGTGCCGTATCAGCGACGGAGGTTGCAACATCCTCGATCTGTAGCAATATTCGGAAATAAAAAATTTACGTTTTGTAAGAAACAACGAATTTTACTGAGATTAACTTATTGTACAAGAGTATGACAGCAAATCAAACTTTTGTCTTGTCGACACTACGCATTCCAGCACTTTCTAAATGCTTTTTAATAAATATCAATTTATATTAAGTACACTGATTCGCGCGTACATATTCATAGTGTTAGAAAATTAATCAAAAAACACTGAGAACGAATTAATATATTAACAGCTCCAATTTGTATAAAACTTGGTATGTTTACAAATTAACAAAGTAGGTATTTTGAAGGAACCGCGCGAGACGCTTGCTTCTCTATGAATACCTTCCTCCCGGTCCATCGCTGCGGTGCCGAGAGACTGTAGCCTAGGTCATGGTTTCATCCGCTACTAATAGCCGAATCAACACATTTCTGGCAATAGAAATATGTTAATAAAACCCTTTCTGAAGTAATAATGTTTAATCTACACATTCTGTGTCCATGGATGTATAAGTTAAATGCATATAGCACTGTGATTCTTTCCTATACCATGTTATGTAGATTAGTACACTTTTCAACAAAGAAAGAGTCATGAACATAAAGTTGGCACCCAGAGTTAGCACCCGAGATTCACACTAGGTCTGAAACGGCAAAGTAAAGAGCGGCCGCGCTGCCGCTGGCGGGGATTATCTTGTTTCGAGGAGTAGAAGAGGCCTGTCGGGGGTGGCAAGCGGCAGCTCGTAGCCGGACCGAATTTTCCGATGTAAAAAAAACTTCCGGCTATGAAATGCACATGCGCTGCCCCGAAAGCATCTGCAGTGAGAAAATCGCGGCAGCTCGTGGCCCTTTCGTTTCACGGTAGAAAAACCCTTTCCCCCCGGAAAACTCGACTTGGTGTTGAACTGCCGCGCTGGAAATAGGTCAAAGGGTACCTATTGTTAAAATAAAAGCATCCCCAGAATGAAAATCGCAGCAGCTCGTGGCCCTTCCCTTCCACGGTCGGAAAACTCTTTTTCCCCGGAATACTCTATCCTGGCGTTGAGCTGCCGCGCTGAAAATAGGTCAAAAGGTTCCCATTGGTAAAAGAAAAGCATCCCCTAGGAGAAAATGCGGCAGCTCTTGGCCCTTCTCTTCCACGGTCGGAAAACTCTTTCCCCCGGAAAACTCGACTTGGCATGGAGCTGCCACACTGAAAATTGGAGGGCGGTTAGTTTACACTGAATCATGATGATTGCCATAACCTGAATTGCGGCAGCTCTTTGCATGTGCGTTTCAGAGCCGGAAAATTCGGTCCGGCTATGAGCTGCCGCTTTCCACACCCGACAGGCCTCTTCTACTCCTCGAAACAAGATAATCCCCGCCAGCGGCAGCGCGGCCGCTCTTTACTTTGCCGTTTCAGACCTAGTGTGAATCTGGGGTGCTAACTCTGGGTGCCAACTTTATGGTTCATGAAAGAGTCGAGGTGTTCCTGCCAAAGCTTTCTCCAACGACATACATTAATTATATGATACTTTAGTATCTACCATATTTGACACTTAAATTTTGTTTTTACTTTATCTGCACTTAACTCAAATTCGGCTGGAATACAGAATGTTTACTTTAAATAAATCATAAAGTAAGGATATTGAAATTATGATTATTTATCATCCACGGAAATTAGCATTCGACCTTCACAAAATTAGTAAAAATCTGAATTTTTCCACAGACGTTCTTTGAGGTGTCCCAATCCCATGTTCACAAAAATCGATTCATGGCTACCCAAGATATAGAAGGTCAAAGTTCTTTGCAAATATCTCGCATCCTATACATTGGATGCCCATGTGAAAGTTGTAGAGAATTAAATTACCTACAAGTTATCTTTGTTATTCGTTACCAACCAACCCCCCCCCTTTTTCTAGATATTCACGGTCAAAGTTTCAAAAACATGTTTTTTCGCGAATATCTCGCGCCATAAAAATTAGAGAGAATAAAGTTGACACGATTGATCTTTTTCATTTTTTTCCAAAACCTCGCCCCTTTCGAGATTGTCAAGGTCAAAGTTTCAAAAACCGGTTTTCCGGAAACAACTCGCTCCCTAGGCATTGGGGACCGCTACGAAGTCTACATGCAGATATTTGCATAAAACGTATTATTAAACTTCGACCTTGAATGTCTCGAAAAGGGCGAGGTTTTGGAAAAAAATGTAAAATACCAATGTCGTAGATAATAATTGAATTCTCTACAGCTTTCATGTTAACTTTACTGCTGTGTGATTTTTCGGCGCGAGATGTTCGCAAAAAACATGTTTTTGAAACTTTGACCTTGAAATCCCGAAAGGAGGAGTAGCAAAAAATAAGAAAGATAACTTGTAGATAATTTAATTATCTACAATTTCACATTGACCTCGTGCTCATCCGACATAGGACGCGAGATATTTACTAAAAATTTGACCTTCAATATCTTGGGTAGCCATATTGGGATTTTTGTGGATTTGGGTTTGGGAACGTCGGAGCAATAATACAGATTTTTACTAATTTTGTCCAGGTTTACTCATTTTTTTGGCTAATCTCCGTGGACTATACTAAGTTATATTTTTTTAAGTGTGTCCCGAGATAAACATATTTTGCGAGAGTATTTTTATTACACTTTCTACATCAAAAAATGCAAAATACTCTTCGTTTTGTGTTAGTGAAGAGTATAATAAGTAGCAATGACAACTCCTGAATACCGGATGTAACAGGATCATGGTATACCCCCTTTTCTCCTTTAGTTTTGATGGTAGTTGATTAAAATTAAGGTTATACTACATACATAATAAGCGGCACTTTTTGACATACAACTGATTTTATTTCACTTCCGGTTTTTCTGCATAATTTTCTGAATCAAACATCAATTTTTTTTATAATATAACTTTTAGTTTTCCATTTAAATGTGTGACGTTTCGTTCACTCGTCGGTTGAGTGAAGGGGCGTCACTTTGGCACTCGAGCTCGGTGCGGTTACGGTAAGTTCGGGCGCCACCTTTACAGTTTTTCTCGTGGTGTAAAGGACCCACACTAGCCTCTTGACACAGCCTGTTGCAGTAGGGCTGGGATAGCGTCAGAGGAGACACGGTGCGTCCATGGGTCTAGGGGTAGTAGACTTCACGCACACTAAAATAAAAGGCACAGTTCAGATCCTACATATAGATATTTATTATTCCTAATATGTATAATTCTACCTAACCTATAACTACTGCGGTTAATTATGGTGACGGTGGCGAAGTAAGAGGGCGGCTACAAGCAGGATACGAGTTTCAAGAAACTGAGCGGTAAGTCGGAGTAACTACTATCGGTATAAAAGCGGACAGGGTAGAGCAGATACCAGGCGGAGGAAAGCAAAAGCACATGTAAACAATAGAAAACAAATACTCGGGCAACTTGGCTAATGCGCAGAGCCTAATGTTAGTACACACTTCTGGTCACGGTTCCTTGGTGGTGTAATCACCCTAAACGAGAGATTAAACCAACGAGGTTCACGGGCGCTATTTTGAGCTGGTGGATGGCCTTGTAGCTTTCCGGCCGGCGGAGACTAGGCCAGAAAGCTCAAAGCTTCCCCAGTACTCGCTTGTCCTCCAGACGACGGGGCTAGGCCAGAGGGCAAACACGAGTCCGGTTATCAGCGGAAAATTTCCCAGTCACACACTCTCCCAACTTGCACACTGGCTCACTTCTGTCGGCGGTATTTGGTCAGGGATGATATCTCGGTCTGCTAGAAGGCTTTGTGACTTTCCGGCCGACGGGGACTAGGCCAGAAAGCCCCAAGCTTCCCAAGTACTCGCTTGTCCTCCAGACGACGGGGCTAGACCAGAGGGCAAACACGAGACCTGTTGTCAACCAATGTATCCTCCCAGACACACGGCGGAGCAAACTAGGATTAGTACACAAGATGGCACTTAGTCCCAGCCAAGCTGCTTATCTACGGTCGGATTTACTTACTCTCTTTCTCCTTTGCAATGTCGGTTGCGGTCGGCCGGTAGGTGCGTAATGTTTTAACGCAACCCGGGAAATATCCAACTTGATGGACCCGTTTCCTTAAACGGGTAAATATCCAAATTAATGGACAATATTGCGCTGGCTGGGCCAAGTATTCGTTAACGGTGAAACTACTCGTGTCAGTGGTGGAGACAGTGGCTCCATCTGGCGGAGTGCATTCCTACTTGATAATTTTAATAATGAAAGTATAATACTGGTTTTATGCTCTGTATCGACAGTATAAAATATTAATATTCAAAATACGAAAATGGACGGTGGTTTTGGGTGTAATTTCCACACTATAAAAATGGTTCATTACAAATGTAATGTAATATGTTTCAATATAGGTACCTACAATATACCAAATATTCAGATGAATCCACCAAAATCCAATTTCCATTGTTAGGAGAAAAAAATATGTACAAACAAATGTCAATTTATCTCCGTTACTTAATGCCGGTGAATGCACATAATTAAGATCCTCTTTATTATATCTATAAATACATACATAATGGACGTTTCTACAAAACAGTATCTGACAAGAAACACAGCGCAATAAATGAATGATACCATCGATTACTTCAAATTGAGCCCTCTTTATTTCCTCTCTTGCGAAAACAAACATATTTAATGAAAAAATCTATTTACGTTCAAGCCCTTGTCCGGTCTCGGGAAAATGAAATTAACTCGACGATCGATCTCATCCATATTAACCTCCGTCTTCTTAGGAAAATTATGACAAACAAATCGGTAACTTTTGCTCCTTAAATATCTATTGACTAAAGTCAAGGGCCTCTATTACCCCCATGCAACATCCCTACGCAATGCCAAATTGATCTGAAACTAAATGAAAAATATTTATAGAAATTTATTTTTAAACCTTAGGCCCCCGGACCTTCTACATGCAATTTGGCTTTCACTCCCGGGAGCTGAAATTTTGCAGAGGAGACAGTCGTAATTTCGTCAATATTAAAACGTCAACTTTCAAAACGCCCGCTCGTTTCCACGTCTGTCTGTATCTCCGTTCGTCACGTTTCTTGACTTAAGAACGAACAGTCTGATTGTATTGAAATTTGAACAGTAAGTTAGCGTTTTTGAACAAAATCTATCAATAAATAAAAAAGTTATTAATTATTTAAATGAATTAAAGGACCCCGCAGTTTTTTATAGTTAAAATGGGTTTCAGTCGATTGTTCTGAAACTTGGGGAAAATGTTCTCTTTGACCCCCAGTCCAACCGAATTAGATTTTTACTTCCCTCGCATACCGAAGGGAAGTATTGTATTGATTGATTGATTGATTTGTCAGCGTAAGGTGGGCATTGCTGCCGATTCCGGTGCAGGGAGATTTGTTCCACCACGCAGCCCGATCGCCCACCGATCATCCCACCGTGTGCTTTTATATACCGCCAGACCAGCTGCATACGCTGGATTGGACATTGGACATGCTTGTTGTCAGCAGCGAGAGCCGCATGACGCATGGGGTCATACCGAAGGGAAGTATTGTATTCGAGAAAAACTCACCCTCCGAGATTTTTTCGGATTTTGACGTTTCAGATCACGTAGATTACGAAAATATAGGTTTTTCAATTCCGTCAGTCTGTCTACCTGTCTGTCTGTTGGTGCATTAACTAAAAAAAAACTGCTTGACGGAGGGCAGTCAAATTTGATAGGTAGTTGATGCTACTGTTAGCGAGGAAATGGTTAAACTTTCACTGGAAAATATACTGGGTGGACAGTCTGAAGGGAACAAATAATGAAAAAAAATTTTTCTTGCTCAAATTTAAAATTTAATACACGTTTCATGCCACTCTACCTATTTCAGAAAAAAAAATTGAAAATACTTTCTTTGTTCAAATTTAAAATGTCATTCTAAACCTATTTCAAAAGAAAAATGTTTGAAAATTTTTTTACCAACATTTTTGAAAATTTTTTTACCACTAAAATAGATGGATTTTTTTTTTCTATGTTCAAATTTAAAATTTCCACGTTTCATGGCATTCTAAACCTATTTCAAAATATAATTTTCTGAAATTTTTTTTTCGAACATTTTTGAAAAATTCTTTACCACTAAAACACATGGAAATTTTTTTTTTCTTTGTTCAAATTTAAAATGTCCACGTTTCATAGCGTTCCAAACCTATGAAAAAAAAAATAAAGAATTTTTTTTACCATTTTTTAAAAAGTTTTACCACTAAAATAGATGGAAATTTTTTTCCCTTCTTCAACTTTAAAATTTCCACGTTTTCATGGCATTCTAAACCTATTTCAACAAAAACAAATTTAATTTTTTTTTTCAAAAATTGAAAAAATAATCTGTTTATCACCAAGTACTATAAAATAGATTAGAATTTTT
Organism: Stenurella melanura; assembly: GCA_963583905.1. Lineage (NCBI taxonomy): Eukaryota > Metazoa > Arthropoda > Insecta > Coleoptera > Cerambycidae > Stenurella > Stenurella melanura. The sequence continues at coordinate 156,353,878 of OY757311.1, forward strand.
TTTGCTCAAATTTGAAAGTTCCCCGTTTCATGACAAACCTATTTCGGAAAAAAAATTGCAACATTTTTTTACCATTTTGGAAAAATATTTTACCACTAGAATAGACAGAAAATTTTTCTTTGCTCAAATTTAAAATTTTCACGTTTCATGGCATTCTAAACCTATCGCAGAAAAAAAAATTTTGAAATTTTTTTTCACCAACATTTTAGCAAAATTTTTTAACACTAAAATAGATGGAAAAAATTCTTTTCTTTGCACAAATTTAAAATTTTCACGTTTCATGGCATTCTAAAGCTACTTCAAAAAAAAAAATTAATTTGTAATCTTTTTTTTACCACTACCATAGAATAGAAGGAAACTTTCCCTTTTGCTCAAATTTAAAATTTCCACGTTTTTTGACATTCTAAACCTATTGCAGAGGAAAAAAAAATGAAAATTTTTTACCAACATTTTTAAAAAAAATTTTAAAAATGACATTTTTTAACCACCACTATAGGGTGGTCATCCCAAGAAATAATTCAGTCATGGTGGACACTTGTAAAGGTATTTGCGCAAGCCTTCCATATTTGGCACCTGTCATTTAGTATTGAACTTTTGTTGTTGGATGAGCATTCTGTATATTTTTTTGACCAGCACTTATCAGGTTTTCTTTGTAATAATAGTGATAACTAAATTCAGATTATTATTTTCAATATCATTTCGTAATTATAAATTTTTTTAGAGTGACCGCTATGCACAAATAAAGAGGTAAGTCCTGTGTAAATACTTTTACCGATTTTTTTATCTAGAGGGGATTGAAACTGTGAACATCTAACATCTGCGTAGGTCTGCTTAAATGTTTCATAAAAATTCTGAAAATATTCAGGCTCATTTTTTGGAGAAAAATAAGCATCCTTTATCTCTTGGTGTTTTTCTTCAAAGTGCTTCCTTCTCCCAGAAAAAAATTAACAAAAAAAAATATTGCCTGAATATTTTGGGATCTTTCTGAAGTAGAAAAAAATTAAAATCTAGGGAAATTCTTGGTCGAAATTATTTTTGTCTAAGAAATTCTGAAAACCGGCAGGCGTGTTCTTTAGGTAAAAATAATCAACTTATGCCCCCCCAACTTTTACTTTAAAGTGCTTTTCCTTTCCTTTCCTTTTCCCATAAAAAAAATGCAAAAAAAAATATGTTTTCTGTTTGTTATTTTCTTCCGGGAGAAGGAAGCACTTTGAAAAAAAAAACACTATGGGTCAAAATATGCTTATTTTTCTCCAAAAAATGATCCTGAATATTTTTAGATTTTTTATGAAACATTTAAGCAGACCTTCGTAGATGGTCACAGTTTCAATCTCCTCTAAATAAAAAAATCGAATTCGGTCGGACTGGTGATCAAAGAGAATTTTAATCAAGGGGCCCAGGAGAACATTTTCCCCAAGGTTCAGAACAATCGACTAAAAACCCATTTTTACTATAAAAACTGCGGGGTCCTTTATATATGTATATTAAATATTATTGCTACATTGCAAAACCGGCTATCAGCAATAAATCTGTCACAAATGCGATAAGATTATGGACCAAGCTTTGGCGACTTTCATTCATCTTAGACAAGGCAGCCGCTCGCTAGTACAAACTAACATTATTTTTTATTTACGATCAAATTGCTGAGAGTATTCTATAGACTGCAACAATTATATAAAAAGTGCAGTAAGTCGGTGAAGAGTATAACGGTTAGCTTCTTTTTACTTCCACATTCACGTAGTGAAATTAAAGTATAACAAGCTTTAAAAAAAAACCATTTTTTGTTAAAATAAGTTCAGAATTTCTTGAGATTTTAAATTTGAGCGAAAAAAAATTCTGTCTGTCGGTCTGTAACTTTTGTTTTAGTGCGCACATTTTATCAGAAACGGTTTAAGACGCTGACTTGAAAGACAAAAAACATATATTCTTTCTCGCCCACTTAGATGGCAATCTAAATTAGACAAAAATATTAGCAGACAAGCAGAGTAAATAACATCTTAATTATATTACCTGGACAACACTATTATACAAGCATACCGTCGCGTCGTCCACCTAAATTCCATAGAAAACAGAGTCAAATAAACTCTGATACTAAATGTCGCTGCACGTATCCAGTACACGTTTGCTGCACCATTATTTGAATATTTTGAATGTAAACTTCAGCAGTCAATATCCTATGTAATGTTATCTTACATATGTCACACGTTTTAATGTACGTGCATACGACAATTTTCTTATATACATAAAAGTGCTGTATACTAATAATTCTAAAATTATAAATTTAAATTTTAAGTGAGCAATTAACATAATAAGTATTCATGACAGTATTTCCGCTTCTAGGTAATAAAGTGAAAGAATAAATATTTATGGAGGACTAGATGCAGCGTTTGTAAAGTAGCTGATAAATCACGAACGTATAGTGTAAGGAATATCGTCCGGAGCTCTATACCTCCTCGTCTTTATTGACATATTGTTCGTAACCTAATCTGTAACATAGTTTTCATCTTTTTGGTCAAGTTATGACTGATCTGCGGCATTTCTGTTGTTCGACAGTAAAGCAATTTGCGTAACGCGTGTCGTCGTCGAATGCGGCTGGCGATTTCAGGGGCAGGTCGATTTTCTCGGAAGTCGGGTATAGTGCACTTATTTCAATTAGTGCCTAAGACCCTAAGAGCACTTTTAGTTTTTAATTTTTAAATCTGCAATCACGGCAGTTAGTTTTGAATTTGTTGGAGTATTTTTAAAAGGAAAAAAATGGTGGACCTTTACTGTCAATAAAAGCTATTCAAAGGCGAGTGGGTGGGGCTTTCAAAATCGATGAAAAGGCTAAGAAGAATAGCTAAAAACGACAAAGAAAATGTGGAATAGTAAAAAGTCCAAAACAGAGTTAGACGATGCTGTGAATTATGAAATAAAAAATGCCACTTACGATATGTTATAAAAATATTTCCTTGGCTATCCTTTTAGAAGAGCTAAAATCTAGAGCAATAGTTGATATTGGCCCTACCACTTTTTACAAAGTGATTAAAAAATAGGATTTCCTTTAAAAAATATGACAATAGAAAAGTACTGTGGAAAGACCACAAATTTATCTAAAGCGGCTAAAGTTTTTACCACAAATACGTGAAAAAATTAAGAAGTGATGACCCCAAAGATGTACTGTTCTTAAACGAAACTTGTATCTTTAGCAGAGGAGGGTTAAAACGTTCCCGGCAAGATGATTCCAGTAAATTGAAAAGGTGCCGTACAGCTTTGCTGAAGATGCGAGTTTAGTTTTCATCACCAAGAATAAGTCAGCAGATTACCCTGAACTTTGAAAATTTTGAAAAGTGTCTAACAGAGGACTTTTGCCGGGGTTACAAAATCAAGGCATTATTGTTTCAGATAATGTTAAGTAACACTTTCGGTCGGGTTGAAGAAAAACAACCAACCCGATCTTGGACGAAAGAAAAAATACAAACCTGGTTAAAGACAAAAACATAGATTTCAGTGATACCACATTTAAAGCTGGATTGCTCCAAATAGCTGGAGCTAACAAAACAGAGCAACACTGTGTTGTCGACAATTTAATTAGAGAGCATGAACATGGCGTACTGCAGTTTCTACCATATCACTGTACTGTCAGTTCAACCCAATAGAACTTGTTTGTGGTATTTGTAAGGAGTATTACGACAAACACGTCGGGAAATATGTCACGAAGCCGTTCTTGCTATGTCGAATGAGGGTTTATCTCAACAGTCGAGCTCAATTTGGTCCAAGCGTGTAAATCACACAAATAAATTGATTTTAGAGACAATTAATAAAGCGTTTTATTATTATTATTATTTTTTTTAATGTCACGGATATTTTCTGGTGTGTCAGCAACAATCGGTTAAGTGAACAAGATTGATGCTGTTGGTGTCTATGCTTCCAAGAATGACCTCACGATGTGCGTCGCATCAAGTATAACAGATTTCTGCACGTTCCGATATATATACTCCGGTATTCCAATTTCACAGAGGGATTTTTTCAATTTTTTGGGTATCAGTCCCATGGTTGATAAGATTACTGGGATGATCTTAACGGTGCGCATGTTCCACATCTGTGCTATCTTCCTCTTCAGGTCATTATATTTATCTACCTTTTCCGCGTGCTTGAGTGCCAAGTTATTGTTGCTGGGTATAGATACATCAATGAGTGTAGCAGTTTTATGTATCTTATACAACCGTAATGTCAGTATTGTGTCGGACTGTGATATCCGTTATTATTCCCTTGTCCCAGTATACTTTAGCATGCTCATTTTCTAATTCAGGCTGCGGTACATAGGCATAGTATGGCCGTTCATCTTCAAGTGGGATCTTGAGCATCCTAAGAATTTTAATGTACATTATTATTATTATTATTATTTTTACGCGTTAGCGATGCTGGGCAGTTCTCCCGTGTCTCCGATATTCTCACAGGAGAAGCGCCAGTGAATTATCTACAACCACTCCCCACATCCCGCAGGGTTAGTGGTTGTAGATTCCAGAATCGTGTGCCCTAAGTAGACGCAGGGACACCAAGACGACTGCCTCCTGCATTTGGCCTGCCAACTATTCGGCTGATTTTTGGCAGGCCGGTATGGTCTTCAATAGTCGGGCATACACGAGAGGACTTCTTAAAGGATCGCATCCAAGGGATCAGATCCCGCGGTCCATAGAGAAATTGATCGGTCGGGCTTGGTCCTTTATTCTGCCCACTAACGTAAACATCAAAACCTCATGAATTCGCGGACCGCCATCTCCTTTGGCGGGCTAGATCCGCTTATTTTATTGTAAAAGGTGCATATCCGCGGTCTTTCATCATGTTTGAATGACCAGCGGATTTCAGTCATCATCCTAGGTCATGATCGTGGTCATCATGTATAAAACAAAAGTTGCTATAGCCGCAGCGGGTGTTTTTGTTATTTATTATCACACCATATTGAAAAGAAGAAATCGAAGCAACTATTTTGACAGAAGAAGCATCAACCATCCCTTCACTTATTAAAAAGTCTATCAGTTCAGTCTAAGCTTCGTTTTTAAAATTTTTGTTCATATATTCCGCTGAACCAATTTTCCATTTCCAGGCTGGTATGGTCTTCAGTTCCGAGAGCAGCGTAGGCTTCATACCTCCGAGTACACCGATTATTAGATTGACCGAGTAGCCTGGGTACAGCACTTGGAGCTCGTACCGGAGATCACGATATTTGGTCCGTTTTTCCTCCTCTTTCAAAGCGATGTTTGGCTCAGCAGGTGCTGAGAACTCGATCACAAACATCACCTTGTTTTGACGGTCGAGGAGGACTATATCAGGCTTGTTGGTTTGAATTAGCCTGATTGTCGGAAACAAGAAGTTCCAGTAAATTCGGCACATCTCGTTCTCGACAACGGACTCGATGTCTCCGGGGACGTAAGGCAGCACTGGTGTCTGGTCTACTCCGTACGAGTGCCGTAGATGGTAGTATAGCACCCGTAACGCCGCGTTATGGCGATGGATGTAGGCCGAAATTGCATATACCGGGCATGCAGATAGTAAATGCATGAGCGATTCCGGCGCCTGATGACAGGTCCTGCAGTTAATATCAGGAACCTCTACACCCATTACACGGCTTCGGTAAACCAAAGTGTTGATTACACCATCTTGGCAGGCCACAATGAATCCCTCGGTCTCCGACTTTAGCCCAGCTGACCTTAAAAAGGCGAATGTCAGCTTAGTCGATAAACCCAGTGTTTCTAGGTTCTTATAGAACACGAGGAACGGACAATCTTGGATGAATACTCCTACTGATATTCATCATCTTGCGGGTACTTCTATCTAATTGGCACAGCTATTATTATTTTTTTTTTCGCGTTAGCGATGCTGGACAGTTCTCCCGTGTCTCCGATATTCTCACAGGGGAAGCGCCAGCGAATTATCTACAACCACTCCCCACATCCCGCAGGGTTAGTGGTTGTAGATTCCAGAATCGTGTGCCCTAAGTAGACGCAGGGACCCTAAGACGACTGCCTTCTGCATTTGGCCTGCCAACCATTCGGCCTGCCAACCATTCGGCTGATTTTTGGCAGGCCGGTATGGTCTTCAATGTTGAGAGCAGCGTAGGCCTCATCCCACCGAGAACGCCGATTATCAGGACGACCATCTTGACCGAGTAGTCTGGGTATAGTGCTCGGAGCTCATACCGGAGATCTCAGTATTTGGTCCGTTTCTCCTCCTCCTTCAAGGTGATGTTTGTCTCGGTATTGTATTATTATTATCATTATTATTATTATTATTGTTATTATTATTATTATTATTATATGATCGAGAGGTTCATACTGTAGAAGTTATGCCACTCACTATACATGTTAATAATGAAAGCGACGATGAGGACAAAATTCTATTAATGAATAAAAAAGATTTAGCTGCAACTATTTAAGTGTATTTATTTTGTATATTTGCTCTATCATATTTTTTACTTGAAACCAAAACAATTCAATACTTTAATTTATTTATTTATTTAACTTAAAAAAAGGTTTCAAAATAAACCGGACTTTTTTTATTCAATATAATATCACCGGCAGGGTATTTTTTTTTAACACAAAAATTGTAATATCTCTGAAACTAATGACTTTTGGGAAATACATATTTGGGTTCATAATCTAGTAAATTATCTCTACTATCACGTGTTTAAAGGAATACGTCGACTGACACTGCGATTTTCAGGGTTCTATTGTGTAATAGAACTCTATTATGATGGTGCGGTGTAAGCAGATGATAGTTAACTGGGAACAGTAATAAGAACTACGCACCAGATGCTCGTTTCCGAGAATCGAACAATAGCCGCGTTTACCAGGTGATCTACCTGCAGTGTTTAAGACAGTCGCAGGTTAACTTTTTTGTTTGTTGACCCTTACTTGCAGATTAACTACAACTTTAATGTCTATTTGGAAATAAAAGGAAATTATAACAGCTCAATAAACGCAAATCCTATAGAAACATAGGGTTCTTATTAGTAATTGCTTTCTGTTATATATTTTTTCTACTCCCTTATGTATATTTGCTGTTTTCTGTACACTCTCTAGAATGGATAAGTAGGCAGTTCCAGTTATCTGAAGGAATATATTTCTTATCCCATCTAGGATGGATATGAAACCGACCAATCACAGTTCATGTATTAAGAACATAGCCAACTATTCGTTTTAAAAAATTCAAGTTACTGCGTTAGCTGTGAAAGTCACAGTTCGTATATTAAGTACATAGCCAACTATTCGTCTTAAAAAATTCAAGTTAGTGTTTAAACTGTCAAAGCAATTTTTATTAGTGGAGTGAAATAGTGAAAAAAAGGTCGGATTGGCAAATTTTTGAAGATGGAACGCGACACGGTGGAAAGTGTTTGTTTTGGTAAGAATAATAAAATTCCGAAATTTCTCCCTCCGCGAAGGAGTGCAACCATGTTTTTTTGGCCAAAAAGGGGTATTTTGGACATTTTTACAGGTGAATTTAAAAAAAAATGTTTTTCAGCAGTTTCATAATGAGTTAAGAAACCAAAATGGTATTTTTTTATTGTCAATGTTGAGGGAACTTCCAGTTCAAATTTGGTGACGATCCGATCATTACCCCTCCTGATATAGATGTATATATATGTTAGCAATACATCCCTTCACCCTTCAGGGGCCTCTGTCTTAGTGACATCACTTAACTATTGAACGATCGTGCCTCTCCCGAACGAAACCGAGCCAGTGGCATCAGCCAAGATGCGCGTCAAGCAGAATATAATATACCCTTGTCAATGAAGTACGCATGGCAATAAATTCGTACTAAATAGTGGTTTTTAGTCTTATTTGGGGTAGAAACCCTACAAACGCTAACATATATAAAAAAATAGAAAAAATTTAATTTCGTTTGGTCAAAGCCTGACCCATTTGGCAGAAATTTACAGAAAAAGTAGTCATTATCACACAAAAACTGCCCTCCGAATTTCAGCTAAAAATATTGAACAGTTTTGCTGAAATTTCAGCTTCAGTCAAAGTTTCTGAAATTTTCAAATCCAAATATCTCATGTCCTACGAGTTGAATCGAAATGTGCTTGGCGGCAAAAGATAGCTTATTTTATGTACTTTTATATGAAATTAGTCAAACATTTTTTTTCAACATTCGACAGTTTTTTAGCCATTTGCAGTGGTTACTTTTTATATTGCTATCTCGTAAACCACAGCAATTATAAAGTCGGTTAAATGGGAAAAAGTTTCGTATTTTGAGGCTCAATAAAATGGGCTATAAAAATTAAAAATATTCCTACTAGTTCCGGAGATATCACGATAAAACCAGAAATAGCTCATTTTCTGTTTTTTCTCTAGCGCTGTTATTACGAAAAAAAAAATGAAAAAGATCATTTGAATATTTTGTTATAAATTGACTTAGTTGCAACTGATCTTATTTAAATTTTTATTACAACGTTTCGTCTCTCCAGGGCCATCATCAACGATATTTTTTTAAATACGGACCTGTCCTTTTTATTTAAAGCATTTGAAATTTTATTTACTGTTTAAAGAAATACAATTGTTAAGTTGATAATGATTTTTTATTTCATGCCCATTTCCACAATAATATTGAGCAAAACCAGACTAGTAAAGTTAGTCAATACATTGGACTGTTCATAAAATAAACTTTTAAAGTTTCAAATGATGAGTCACCCTTGTATTGCTTAACAAGTAAAACAGTTTTGTGAAGGGCAATGCCAATAAAATGAAAGGTGATTATTTTTTTGACGAAATGTTGTAAAATTGTCAAGTGTGACATACCCACGAATTTAGCATTTCAAATGCTTTAAACATTTTAAATAAAAAAGATAAGTCCGTATTTAAAAAAATATTGTTGATGGTGGCCCTGGAGTGACGAAACGTTGTAATAAAAATTTAAATACGACCAGTTGCAGCAAAGTCAATTTGTAACAAAACATTCAAATGATTTTTTTCTTTTTTTTTTTTTTCGTAATAACAGCGCTAGAGAAAAAACGGGAAATGAGCTATTTCAGGTTTACCGTGATATCTCCGGAACCAGTCGGAATATTTTAAATTTTTGGAGCCCATTTTATTGACCCTCAAAATACGAAACTTTTCTCCCATTTAACAGCAATACTGTTCAATATAAAAAGTAGCCACCCTGTATATACCATAAATGGCTAAAAAACTGTCAAATTTTAAAAAAATAGTAATTTTTACTCATTTCATATAAAGGTACATAAAATAAGCTATCTTTTGCCACCAAGTATGTTTCGACTCGACTCGTAGGACATGGGATATTTCGATTTGATAATTTCAGAAAATTTCACTGAAACTGGAATTTCAGCAAAACTATTTAACATTCTTAGCTGAAATTTGGAGAACAGTTTTTGTGTGAGAATCACTATTTTCTCTCCAAGTTTTTTTATTTAGAGCTTCAACACTGCAACAATTGTTTTTAACAATAATTAATACTGTGTAGGTATAATTTTATTTTATATGTATACATACAGGGTGTAATTAGTTTCATGTCATTAAAAAAACTGGTGGTAGGGAACGACAAGACAAATAAAAACTTACATAACATGGGTTCTAAAGCTCATAGTTTTGGAGAAAAAAAATAAACAAAAATTTCGCAAATGTTCAATAAAATCTTTTGAGAACTGCTGGAATATTGAGGTAGGTTTAGATTGACGTGCGTGTCTTTGCCTATGATACTCAATATTTTGTGTAGATAGCTATAAAATGTCGGCGGTCTTTAGCGATGCGGTAAAGATGAAAGACGTCGACGTTTTCTGAGTGTTTAGTACATCTGATCTGAAGAAAACTATACTCTCACTCTCCCTTGTGCAATATTTAGTTACTGTGGGTGTTTCGTTATGTAGACACGTCCAGCCCGCCGTTCCTTGTTTTTGTTATTTTTGAATTTCGGGTCACTGTGTGTTTATAGTTAAGATTTATTTTATTGACTTTACCGTTCAAGTCGTTAAATTCTTAATTACGTACAGACACAACTTACTTGTTCGTTCTTTTTGTATTCCGTTTTAGATTTTGAACCAAGTTTTTCTTTTATTTTTCTTTATTGACAACGTTAGTTGATAGTTTATTGTTTAGTGTTGAACAGAGTACGTATGTCCTTAATTCGACGTACCGAACTGTGTATTGATGCAGATGCAGAGATTTGGAACAATTTACTTAGGTGGTAAGCTTTTAACCCAGGACACTTATTTATGTTACAAACGTTAATAAATCACATTTAAATATTCTAAATTATAAACATTAATCCAATATTTTGTTCCAAATTAAAAGACACACATGTAAAGAAATGCTCTGTTTAAACTTCTATGGCCATTATTCGCTTGCAGTTGTGCAGGAAAAGATAACGAATTATTTACCTCTTTGCAATTGCCTCAGTTCGGTTGAGGCGGTCCATCAAAGGCGGTCGATGATCCAAGGCCTTTGCTTTGACACCGCGTGTGTCGCCGAGGACTGCACTTTTTTATGACAATTTAAAAGTTGTGTAATTGGGAGCTACAAGTCCATTGACCAAGAAAAGCAGTGGTTCTCAATTATTTTCTACATTAATATTAAAAAAAATAATATTCAAAATGTTGACTTAGGTCAGTTTTTTACAAAGTGCCCCTAGAGGGAAAATTCAAAGGTTTTTGTTTGTCTAGTCTGTCCCCATTACCAGTTTTTTTAATGCCATGAAACTGATTACACCCTGTATATTTTTTTTATATTTTTTCATTCTTTATAACAAATAATATTAAAAAATGATCATCATCATCTGACTCGTCTTTAAGTATTCGGTTAGCACCTTCACGCCGTGGCACATGTTTATCGTCACTTTCATTTGAAATTAAATTTTCCGGTCTGTGGTTGAGTTTTCCGGTTAACTCTCGGATTGCTAATAAACCTGGGATTCCGATTCAGTGTCGAAAAATGCATTAAAATACCACGGTCAGTCATAGAAATCAGATTTTTTTGTGGGGCTGTGCCATCAACACCAAATTCAAACATAATAGACGGATATAAGGGATTTTTCATAGTTCAATGAAATTATTAATTATTGTTGTAATTACGGAAATATTTAGATAAATTGAACAACATACGTTCATTACATATAAAAACAGATTCATTTTGAAAGTTCTTAGTCCACAACGTAAGCACCAAGAAAATGGATAATGGATTGTCGATTCAAACAATATAAATGCACGATGCTTAAACTCAAAGAGAAATAGTTCAATAATAAGACAGAATTCGAATAATGCTTGTATATATTGTTCACAAAGTGCAACTAGTTTATGGTAAAACCATTCAATATCTATTTGGTTAATTGTATAAAGCAAATGACATGACTATATCGCCCATGGTAAGTAGGACATATCTCGAGAATGTTTAATCTCAACTTCATACAGTTTTGCATAAAGGCAATTTCGTTTCATTTTCTTAATTCCTTCTCTGAAGATTTTTGATAGATTCTAACAGTATAAAACCAAGTTGTGTGAAAAATTAGAAACATGGAAGAAAACAGTTACATGTAAACATATTCATAAAAACATGAATTTACCTATTATTTCTCTGGCTCTAATAACTTGACGACTCCCTATAACGACATTACATATTACCTATTCTGTTGGCGCCCGAGCATACTAAAATACCCATTGTATACATCATAAAGCCAAGTTTAGGTTACACATACACATACGCGTTATAAAACAGCCCTAATGTTGGTTTTAATGTTTTTATTTTGCCATTATTATTATGAATTAACCGGTAATTTTCAACCAAGATTAATGGTCTTTTGTTATGTTATGAAGGAAGGCGTGAAGGTTTACGATCAATAATTAATCCTAAGCTAGCTCTTCCTCGATGATTTCTAAATGCATATTGTTTCCGCTTGTCGTTTTTTATTTTTTTTATTGTTGGTATTGATTATTATTATGCCCGTGGAGGTCCGGAAGATGTGTACGTTTTTGTGTTATAGATGCAATTTAATAGGCTTAGAATAGCTAAAATATTACACATGGAGCTACTGGGAAACAAAATTCACCGAATTAAAACATAGATATTTTCCGTAAATACAGAATATCTGGTGTATATGTACAAATACTTTGCACTGTCCGAAATTATACACAAAATACAATTGTATAATAAAATATTGTGACTAATATTTCCATATCAGAATTTAACCGTGGTAAATGTCGCCGAAGAGCATAGGAATTAAACGAGATTTTGTTCAAAATGTACAAAATGGTGTGGAGATTTTGCTAAGAATGACAATATACAGCGTGTCCTCTGATTAAGTTCGCTATAGGTGAAATGGACAAGAAATTTTCGGTTTTTCTCCATATTTGGGGGTTCACCCCTGCATATCTAAAAAGTTATTTTGGGTGTACTTTTGTTTTTTTTAAATCACGTAGGCCATGACAGTTAAGCAAAAACGAATTTCTTGTTAGGTAAAGTACCTTTTCTGTAAAAGATACAGCAAAATGTCATTAGGGGATGTTATTCAGATTAAAAAGTTATAGTTCTGTGCAAAATTTCAAAAATATACGCCTACTTTGACGATTTTGATTTTTTTCATATAATTGCATTTTACGAAAACAAAAAAATTATGTCGGTTTACTAAAGTGTTTGGTCTACCAAGTGTCTAGAGAAATATTATTTAGTTATTAATTTTTATTGTGAAGCAAAAATACATTATGGGTTAGGAAACCAATGAATACAAACGACAAATAAAAAATGATAATTAAAAAACTACTATAGGTATCTAGAAATAAACATAAATATGTCGTGTCATTATTCCAAATGTTTGCCACCAGCTTCAACACATAGCTCTAGTCTAGCTTGCAGTCCTCTATAACTCTTCTAGATTTCCTGAAGAGGTATACCATCAACTGCTTCTTTAATTTTGGTTTTTAATAATTCTAAATTATTGTCAAAATTAAAAGCATACATTTTTTCTTTTAAATAGCCCCATAAGTAGAAATCCATTATTGTTAGATCCGGACTTCTAGGTGGCCAACAATTCAGCTCGTATCTTCCAATCCATTTTTTCTGGAAAATGACGGTCTAACCATTCTCTGACAATGATTGCATAATGTGCAGGGCATTTGTCGCCTAATTTTTTAGCACCCCTATCTTTTAGTAGTCCATTTGGCCAATGTTCTTTAAATTTTTCTACGACAGCCTTATAGGAATATGTATCTCCCAATCCGTAGCACTGAACAATTAATAACTTTTGCTCTACTGTAAGCATTATTTTTAGTTAATGATGCTCATCTGACAGTTGTTATTATTAATTTTACAGATAAGCACATACACGCATTTGCTTTTCATGGATGAAATGATGAATATGCATTGAGTGTTTTAAAAGATGAAAATTTCAAAAATTAATGTCAATATAGGTCGCTCCTTCCAGGGATATGTGTGTATTTTGATATCGTTCACCATTTTTTTTTTAAATTACCGCAAAAGTTTTGTCAAAGTAAATGAAAATCGTATTTGTGTAAAGTATTGGGATTACCTTGGAAATAAATCATAACACGTAGGATAAAAATATACGTAAATAACTAGATATTTTTCTTTTTTTCTTTTTAGTAAACCGACATACAATTTTTTTTTTTTTTCATAAAATGCAATTATTATTAAAATCAAAGTCATCAAAGTACCCCTACTTTGATGATTTTTGAAATTTTGCATAGGACTATAACTTTTAAATCTGAATAACTTTCCTTAATGGCATTTTGCTGCATCTTTTACAGAAAATGTACTTTACCTAACAAGAAATTCGTATTTGCTTAACTGCCATGGCCTATGCGATTAAAAAAAAACAAAAATACACCCAATATAACTTTTTAGATAAGCAGGGGTGAACCCCCAAATATGAAACAAAAAATTCGAAAATTTTTGTCCATTTCACCTATAGCGAACTCAATCGGAGGACACGCTGTATACAGTGATACTTTAAATGTGACAAATGACATGCATGACTAAATAGGCAGTAAATAAAAGCGAAGCTTCATCATACAATCTAATTGTAACAGAAACGATGGAAGTCACTAAATAGAGAAACGAGTTCATTCAAAATTATGCCGCAAAACTGAACAATGGGAAAGTTTTAACATTGAAAATGTTAATGTTCGTGTATACGACAAAAGTTACGAGTTTTATTCGTCGACATGAAAGAATCAAGGTCAGATGAACGAGAGCCTGTTACTATGTGGGAAGCGATACGGTGTAGTCGGTCAGCCCCGATCGATATTGTACCGCCTGTTCAACTATTTCTTCGGTGCTATAGCGCTGTTTGCCCAACTCCTGGGCACACCAAATTTTTACTTTTATTTTGCAACGATTAATGAATTTTAACATTGGAAATGTTAATGCTCGTATATGGGGTCAAAATTACGAGTTTAATCCAAGGCTGCTGACATGAAAGAGTCGAGATCAGATGACGTAATACTGAGCCAAGTATGCACAGTATGAGTATGTGCGGAAAACATGAAGTTATAATGCGGTTGTGATCAGCGTCAATCGTAGTCGCCATGGATTCACAAAGTTTGACAAATAGCGAATAGTTATTTTTGTATCAAGTACCTGAAATTATGTTTTTTGGGACGGATCGTAGCTGTTTCCGGACGAGACGAAGCCTTAAGTTTTTAAGGAAGCCTCCCATTACTCATTCACCCAAGATATCCATACGATCTCATCTTTTTCTTTATACTGCCAACTATATTATACTGGGCTCTCACTATTTATCTCCGATATAATAATAATAATTTTATTAGTCCTATCAGATTATTTTACGTGATATAGGATGTGTCAATGTTACATTTTACTTCATATATTTGATACTTAGGAATGCTTTAAGAATTGCAAACTACGCTTTGTTTAATTATTTATTTCATACTGTATCTATTTGGGATTTCCAGGATAATCAATATTCGGATCTGTCACATTTATAGTATTATCGTCAGGAAACATCGTCACTGATCCACTTATGTGGTCTGGAAGATCATTAATAGAAAATATAGATAAATAATGGCCCCAGTACTGACCTCTGAGGCACCCCCAAGTGAGACATTAAATTCCTTAGAGAAGTAGTTACCTATCCTTAAAATAGGGAACTTGCATAAAGATTTAAATAGGGATTTTTATTTCGTTCGTTCGCTTTCCAACGAATCAGAAGTTTCTGGGAAAACAGCGAAATTTTATTTTTAATGTGTTCTTCAGGAATATCTGAAATTTTCGATTTGACATAATCAACTATCTGCCTTCTTACAACGACAGTATTTTCTGAGATGGGAGACGTTTGATGAACATAAAGTTGGCACCCAGAGTTAGCACCCCAGTTTCACACTAGGTCTGAAACGGTAACGTAACGATCGGCCGCGCAACTGCTGGTGGGGATTATCTTGTTTCAAGGAGTAGAAGAGGCCTGTCGGTTGTGGAAAGTGGCAGCTCGTTGCCGGTTCGAATTTTCCGATGTAAAAAATTTTCCGGATCTGAAATGCACATGCAAAGGGCTGCAGCGATTCGGGTTGTGGCCATCATCATAATTCAGTGTAAACTAACCACCTTCCAATTTTCAGCGCCGCAGCTCAATGCCAAGTCGAGCTTTCCGGGGGAAAGAGTTCTCCGACCGAGGAGGGGAAGGGCCACCAGCTGCCGCGATTTTCTCTCTGTGGATGCTTTTCTTTTGACAATAGGTACCTTTTGACCTATTTTCAGCGCGACCGGTCAACGCCAAGTCGACTTTTCCGTGGAAAAGGGTTTTCCGACCGTGGAAGAGAAGAGCCACGAGCTGCCACGATTTTCTCTCCTTGGGTGCTTTTCTTTTAACAATAGGTACCCTTCGACCTATTTTTAGTGCGGCAGCTCAACGCCAAGTCGAGTTTTGCGGGGAAAAACTCTTTTTCCCTCGGGAGAGCTTGATTTGGCATTGAGCTGCCGCGCTGAAAATAGGTCAAAGGGTTCCCATGGGTAACAGAGAAGCATCCACAGAGAGAAAATCGCGGCAGCTCGTGGCCCTTGCCTTCCACGGTCGAAAAACTCTTTCCCCCGGAAAACTCGACTTGGCAATGAGCTGCCGCGCTGAAAATTGGAAGGCGGTTAGTTTACACTGAGTCATGATGACAGCCACAACCCGAATCGCGGCAGCTCTTTGCATGTGCATTTCAGAGCCGGAAAATTTTTTTACATCGGAAAATTCGATCCGGCAACGAGCTGCCGCTTTCCACCACCGACAGGCCTCTTCTACTCCTTGAAACAGGATGATCTCCGCCAGCGGTGGCGCGGCCGCTCGTTGCGTTGCCGTTTCAGACCTAGTGTGAATCTGAGGTGCTAACTCTGGGCCAACTATATGTTCATAGACGTTTGTTTGTAAAAAATTCATACAAATCCATTCTCGTCACGCCCAATGTGTTACCTGATAACAAAAATTATAATAAAAATAAGTTTCGCATATCTACGCACCCTCACGCAATAGAAAAAAAATTATTAAAACACTTGTATCACTTGCAACGAAGGTCAAAATACAACGATTTGTAGTGACAGCAAAGCGTAACTGAGTTGTCTATTCATTTGCGCTCGGTTCGAGAGTCTTATCTGCTTTTTCAAGAATTACTGCCATCCAACCGAGACAAGCACACGATTGATTACATCAGAGTGTCCATTGTTTGCCATTTATAGTAATTGAGTTTTTGGCTATATGTCCCACTAAATTGGGAAATTAGACCACTGTGCTTCGCCTGGTTAATTGAACCTTATTACCTAAAATCGGTGTTCAGGTCAGTTAAAAGTACGTTTAACTCAATTCAAAATATATGTTTTAAATTGTTACCAAGGTTGACAACTTTACTGTAAGGCAGGGAATGCGATCCTTTTCCTACATAACATTGAGAAGAAGGCTGTTTGTGCCACCCCACGCCATTTTTAATTGTTAGCAGATTAGTCAGTAAAGAATTCCAAAGCAGCAAAAATGTTTGCATCATAAGCAAACAACAAGATATCAACATCAAAATCATGCACTATATAATTGGTGAGCAAGACAAATAGGAGTCCCAAAATGAAACCCTGCGGGAATCCCAGAATTTCGATAGACTCCCCGATATTCCACAAATTGAGTTCTATCGCCTACATAACTTTGCTAAAACTTTAATAAAGAATGAGAGAGACCTGATATGCGGAGCTTACTAAATAGAACCTCGTAGTCAAATTTGTCGAAGGCTTCGGAAAAATCGATGTGAATTACGTCAATGTGTATGGTAATTAGTTCTGGAGGAGGTTGGAGCGTTCAGTGTGATGCCGCGTCGCCTCTGGAGTCTAAGTTTGCAAAAACACCAAAACTCATTCGAATATCAACATTCGACGGACATTTCGCTAACCACGACTACATCATCGGGACATGATTAAACTGTTTTAATTTGTGTGACTGTGTTTTTCGAAATATGTTATATTACATGGAATATCTTGGTTAATGCTACTATTAGAATGCAACTATTTAAATAACCAAAAATAATGTATAGCAAGTTAATAAATTTAAGCTTTGAAACTGGACGAGGGTTTATGAAGTTATGCAAATAGCTATTACACAGAGAAGCAGCGAACTATCACACAAGAGAACAAAAATAGTTGTTACTCAAAAGTGTATCTTTACATATTTATGCAGATAAATGTAAATTTTAGTCAAAATTCAAACGTGTTTGTAGATAAGAGTCGGTTCATTTGCGCTGGCTTCAACTGCATTTAGGTTTTATTATTCTGCTGCTCTACTCGAGAAATTCTAAAGCGTTTTTAAATATGAATGGAACATGAAAATATAAATAAGGAAGGAAACCTTTACTTGTTGAAATGTATTAAAGAATACCCTAGCTTTCCGAGTTCTAAGCAAATATACTAAGACCTGGAGGTAGAAACGAATTACGAAGAAATTCATTACATAAGGCATGATATAATTTTCCTTTTATAAACCTTTAGTAAACATATTTGTTTGGATCCGACATGGCCATGTAATAAAAAGGGATATAGTATTATTATAATTTGTGTTTTTACTCAAGAATGCCAATCGAGCAACCTTATTATCCACCATCATTATCATCAAATAATTTATTAAAATATAAAAATACAACATTGCCTCCCCGGATCGTGATCCGGAGCCAACCAGACAACCACGTCGCATAGCGCCGCGATGTGCATAGGGTTGGGCGGATCAGGACCAGCTCGGCTTAATAAAATGGATAAACAAGTTAAAACTCCCCCCCCCCCACATAACCCCTACGGTTATGAAGATTCAGTTAAAATGAGACCAAAGGTCAAAATGAATTTATTTACAGGTCCCGCAATGTAGCTTGATACCCGAAATGCGCAGTAGAGGACATGAGATTTCCGATATGGAACAGAGATGGAGAGCGCTGTGTTCCGAAGAAGTGCACTCGGTGCTACAAACTTTTGAAAGTAGAATTTTTGCACTTTATGTTCTGAGATATAATAAATAAATATTTGTGTTTTCTTGACTGTTGATATCAAATTAACTTGATGTATCCTGGGATTTTTCGCTCATCTTTAAATGAAAATTCTTATATTTTCTTACGTTTCGGTTTTATTAACCATCATCAGAGGAACAAAATTTTAGAAATTTTTTGTTTACACTATGTTAACATTTTACGTTTATTTCTGTTGAAAGTTTTAATGCATTAAAAATTTCAACAGAAATAAACGTGAAATGTTGATATAGTGTAAACAATTTTTTTTTTCCTCTGACGATGGTTAATAAAACCGAAACGTAAGAAAATATAAGAATTTTCATTTAAAGATGACCGAATAATCCCAGGATACATCAAGTTAATCTGAGATATAATGTAATAAGATTTTTTAAAACCATTGTATTTTTCAATTAGACACCAGAAAATGGAACGAAGCAAGAGAATGGAAGAGCCCAAATCACATAAAACACAACAGGAAAACACTTTTTTATGGACTGTACCGACGATGCGCGATGTAACCACTGCAGCAGAGCTACGTAAACTAATCTGTCCCCACTATTTCACCTAAAGTCTACTGCGCATTCATATCTCAAGTAAGTATCAAGTTACGTTGCCAGGTCTGTACATACCTCGTCTTTTGGAAAATTTTACATGATGGATTACATGTTCATGAAATCTATCATTCTCTTTCTTGGAAATGCTTAGCTTTGAAACGTTTTTCGCCCTTATGCTGGAGCTCACCAAAAAGGCACAAAGACACTCATACGATGTTCCATGCAAAAACCAAGACAGTTACCAAGTTTTTCACATTCTCTGACACTGACTGAATGAAAAAAATACCTTTTTTCTGAAATCGGTGATTCCAGTATTTTACTCCGTTGCTAGGCAACCATCGGAAAACAGTCCGGGAAAGTTTTTTCCGTCCTAAGCAGGGAAAGTAGGTAGCTCTCACGTACGACTAAATGTGGCTTACCGGATTTTGATTTGTCGAAATTATTCCAGCATAGTGTGTTGGAATAATACTTGTTTCGACACAATTTTTAGTGTGGAATTTGTAGTTTTTGAAATAGTGTTAGAGAAAAGTGTTTTTTACCCTGCCTCTGCTATAACATAAATAATCTAATTTAAAAAAATGTACGACCTTTTCAAACGTCAAACATTATACTCGATATGCTTAACAAAAAATCAATTTTAACGCTTTGCTCTAAATTTATTATAAAACATGATTTAATTAATACTTGCCAGGTATCTAACAGGTTGTATAAATCCTCGTCCACATCAAACCAACAAAACAAAAGACCAGCTTTTGTTTGTCGACAAAATGTAGACATTTCTGTAAATTTGATGTTTGTTTTCATTGTGTGTGAGTTTTCAGTAACACTGTCATGACCCGTCGCCAGTCGATAGAGATCAAAAGGTTTGTATTTTGTTTAGCATTTTAACGCGGGTTTTAGCAACATTCTATTAACACTGCTACCCATTTGAAAATAAAACAAGGCTGAAACAGTAACAAGTTAGCGTGATAGTCTAGGAAAAAATTCTTAAATTGTGACTTATTGCCACGGCAAATCATAAATCAATTTGACAACTGTTTTTGTCTGTATGCACTTCAAGGAACATAAACAAGTCGGGTCTCAGAGAAAACAGTTTTGGAAGACGTCTTGTGTTTCATGTATTATTCTAGTTGACTTCCCTTAGCTGTATGGAACGTCTGACAGCGTCACGCCATCTGTCGCGGTTGTCTGTTAGGCGCAGTATCCACCAAAGGGGGCAGAGAGGGTGGGAAGTTTGACTCGTCTCTTAAAAACAGTGCGGCCAAATGACGTGTTTTTGAATGTTCCATTTGTGCTTATCAAATAACATTCGTCAACAGATGCTGCATGTTTACTACAAATACAACTTATTTTTAAGACGCTTTTATTATCTTCACCTGTATCTAACAATGTAACGGAATCTTTCAACGTAATTTTTACCCATTCCTAATTGTTGTATCATCATGAAACTTGGTAATTGTGTGTAGCTCCGATGACAATACAATATAGTATATTCAATATTATAATATGTTCAAAATGGCCGGCGCGCCAAGACGGCGGATTATCATTTTCTTTACAACCCTCTTTATATGGGTATCAAAGGAAAGTAGAAAACAAATATGTCATCAAAACTTAAAAATTCAAAATGGCGGCGTCAACATGGCGGATCGGTTTTATCAATTATCGTCGAATTCGACTGAAAATCGGTATCTGTGGGTTATCGAGGGTGCAGATTAGAATTATCTGGTCCAAATTTAACAATTCAAAATGGTCCATAAGTTTTGTATTTTATGATCTGACTCGTATGAAAATCGGTATCTGGGGATTTTCGAGGTCTCAGATTATAAATATTCAATCGAAATTCAAGAATTCAAAATGGCGGCTTTAGGATCGCGAATAGGTCGTGTTATTTATAGTTAAGAAAGGACCCCGCAGTTTTTTATAGTACCTACAAATGGGTTTCAGTCGATTGTTCTGAAACTCGGGGAAAATGTTCTCCGGGCCCCTTGGCCTTCTATTTGACCACCAGTCCGACCGAATTCGATTTTTTGATCTAGAGGCGATTGAAACTGTGAACATCTGCGAAGGTCTGCTTAAATGTCCCATAAAAATTCTGAAAATATTCAGGCTCATTTTTTGGAGCAAAATAAGCAACTTTTGTCTTTTGGTGTTTTTTTCAAAGTGCTTCCTTCTCCCGGAAAAAAATAACAAACAAAAAAAATCATATTTTTTGTAATTGTTTTACGGGAAAAGGAAGCACTTTGAAGAAAAATTTGGGGGGAGCATAAATTGATTATTTTTACCTAAAGAATATGCTTGAATATTTTGGGATCTTTCTGAAGCAGAAAAAAATAAAAATATTGGGGAAATTTATTTATTTTATTTTTATTTTTATTTTAATTTAAACGTCTTATTTATTTTAACGTCCTGGCGAAGTTTAGCTAAAGCTATTCCACCACTTAACCAGGACGGCGAAATGAGATACGGTCACCCATCCAAGTAACGGACTCTCCCGACGTTGCTTAACTTCGCCGATCGAGTTCTCGCCACTTAAACTGACACCGTACCTTGCCTCACAAAAAAAAAATTCTTGGTCGAAATTATTTTTGTCTAAGAAATCTGAAAACCGGCAGGCGTGTTCATTGAACAAAAATAAGCAACTTGTGCCCCTTCAAATTTTTTCTTCAAAGTGCCTCTTCCTTTTTCCGTAAAAAAATTACAAAGAAAACATTTTTTTTGTTTATTTTTTTTTTCCGGGAAAAAACACCAATTTTAATCAGGGGACCCAGGAGAACATTTTCCACAAGTTTCAGAACAATCGATTGAAACCCAGTTTTACTATAAAAAACTGCGGGGTCATTTTATTATTTTTATTATTTATATTGGAATAAAACTAAAAGGAAGAAAATAAATAAATAATTTTATAAAATTAGAAAAGACGCTTTTAATAACAAACTGAAACTGTTCAAGATGCACTAAAAAGGAGAAAATAAAGTTAATAATAACAATAATTATGTTAAGATACGTAAAAGCGTGGGGCAGGAGAAGCAGAAAATTTTACTCACCAGGCGCCCCACGCTTTTACATCTCTTAACATAAATATTGTTATTATTAACTTTATTTTCTTCTTCTTCTTAATACATTTTGATCAGCTTCAGCTTGTTATTAAAAGCGTGTTTTTTAATTTTTTTAAATTATTTATTATTATTACTTGCGCCAGTCGGTACTAAACACATGAATTAGTGAACACATCCAGCTTCCCCAATAGAATAAAGTAAAAGTGTTTTAGTTAATTAATTATTTCAATGTGAACAAATTAGGGAAAACGTTCTTGCTCCTGTTCTTATTTATAATAATTATACTAATTTGTTTATCCCATTCTGCTTAATGGAATCATTTGTTTTTAATCCAGAAAATGAGGGTTTCTTTTTAATTAAAACTATTTTTAATGAATTAATCCTAATTATCTCAGGCCACCGAATTAACTTTTTGTCCGTTTTCATTTTTCACTCAGTAAAGTTAACAGCGGACCTTTTATCCTCATTAAAATAGCATTCTCCTCTTAAATTCTTCCCTAGTATATATATAATGCATGCATGATTTTTAATAACAGTGACCAACTCGATTAGAGATTTAATGAGTAGTCATGTTATATTTTGCAACTTTTAAACGAGAATTTGTTAATGTGCTCATCTTCTTAAAAAATGTCTCTTATCTTCGTCTAACCAAATATCTTATCATACAACTAAACTGAATGAATAATCGCAACATATGCGACAATTATTGATTATATTTCACAGTCTCCTTCTCATAATTACATAACACATGAGTGATTGAGTCGCAATGTTTAAAACTAGATTTTTCTTTTATCTCCTCCCACATACTTTATTGGTTAATGGTTATCACTTCTATTGTGTTGTACTAAAATAGATCTCTGGAAGGAAGGGCACGATGTAATAGTGTCCATCGTTTGTTCATATAGTTTAAGTAATTAATCTTCCTTATAGGTAAGTCGATTAATCTTTCATTATCAAGAGGTTGTCGCAAGAATAATACAAATCACCTCGACATACGATTTTAATGTTATATCTATCATGACTAAATCAACCTATGGGCCAATATGAAACAGGACAAAGTATGTATTATTAGATATGCGACCATCTATACTGACTGTATGATGAAAACTCTACTTTACTGATAACACAGTCCCACAAAAAAAAGTGTTCTGTGCATCAGACTAGACCACCACATCCACACGGCCAATCCAAGTTGGGAGAGAACCGTTTAAGCGAAGGAAACCATGATATTTATACATTTTGGGGGTAACTGAATCCGAGTTCGGGGTCCGTCTGACACCATCCATAAGATAAGGGTCAAGGTCATTCCAAGGTCAAAAATGGAGAAACTTTTAAGCCGAATAACACCGATTCTTATACGGTCTTGGGGTTGCTGAAGCCGAAAGTCAAGGTCATTTCAAGGTCAAATGTATTTTTATAAAATGCTAGCGCGTCTTTGACCGTGTATTCCGAAAGAGCGTGATATTTTACGTTCGCATATGGTTTGACCTATGGACCAAAGTGACCTTTGGTCATTAGAAGGTCGAATAACTCCCTCAAATTAATGTATCTAAGATCGCAATGATAGGAAGAGCCGACACCGAAGGATCAAAAAGCGACGTCGCTATGAACGCTTGGCCGCCACAAGCCAGTTATCCCTGTGGTAACTTTTCTAACTCTTCAACCCAAAAGGATCGATAGGCCGTGCTTTCGCAGTCCCTATGTGTACTGAACATAGGGATCAAGCCAGCTTTTGTCCTTTTGCTCTATTCGAGGTTTCTGTCCTCGCTGAGCTGGCCTTAGGACACCTGCGTTATTCTTTGACTGATATACCGCCCGATAGATGATTCGCATTGAAAAATCTGAGTTACAGATTTTTATCGAGCATGGTTTAGCCTCGTGATATTTCCCCAAGGGGGAAACCTATTTTCATCGGCAACCAACGAATGGCGTCTTCTAATCATCTAGGAAAAAAGAAACGTGTATGTTATATACTAACTGCCCGAACATCTCGGTGTTGGGGACTGATGAAGGTACTGTAGCATCACTGACCGATTCAGCAACCTCAAAAACGTATAGGAATCGTGGTTTTATCCGCTTAAAGGTTTTCCCAATTTGGCCTTGGAATGACCCTTACCCTGGCCTGGTGGGGTCAAAGAGACCGCGGATTCGGATTAAGTTATCCCAAAAACGTATAAAAATCATGGTTTTCTTCGCTTAAACGGGTTTGTTTTGTTTCGAAATCGTAGTTTCCTTCGCTTAAACGGTTTTTTCTTAATTTGATGGATTGATCATGACCCTGACCTCATGAGGTCAAGCAGACCCCGAATTCGGATTCAGCTACCCCAAAAACGTATGGGTATGGTGGTCTAGTCTGATGCACAGAACACTTTTTTGTGGGGCTGTGTAATTGACAACATTAACTCTGTAAAGTTGGCAAAGGCACAAGACAGGGCTACGTTCTGTTACCAACCATCTTTATCATTTATAGCGTGACGTATGCTGATGTACTACTTATGGGCGGAACTAAATTTAAGCTTTTCAGATGATACTACCTTAGTAGCAACAAGCGAGGATGAGCTTATGTACTTGCTGGACCATATTCAAACAATAAGCTCTGAACATTGTTCGAGTATAAATTGCAACAAATGGAAAATTATTATTGTAAACACAGCAACTAAAAATCACCCAGATACGATAAGCATAAATAGTTGTAAGGTAGTAAACAAGATGGTTTTATCTTGGACAACACCGAAAACTCCGAATACAAAATTCTTCGAACAATAGAGACAAGCTAAGATTGGCAACTTGCCAGTTGGGCGGAATTTGACCCAGACTTGTATGATTTACATTTTAAATTCATTTGGAACCACATTCTTGAAAAGACAGTGCCCCAACTTATTATAGAAACTTCATCTGGCATCTGAAAACATGATGATACAGTGGAGACTGCGAGATATTAACTCGAAATCTTTTCAAAATATTAGGCCTGCTCTCAAAGCCATACAAATCAATTTTGTATATTAAAATATCTCCAAAGAAAAAAATCTTGAAATAAAAGAACTGGTGATATGGCAGGCCATAGAATTATTCACATTTCACTATTTAAATGGTTTGAGAAAGTTTTGTTCAAATATGCTTGAACTACAACAGAATTGTGGGGAGAACTGCCATCTTGTTGAAACCAAACATCACCAAATCTTTCACCGGCAAGTCGACGATTTTGGGTTTAATTTGTTGTTACAGTAAATTTGTACTTATCTCCTGTCGATTTTCTCTTATGAAAAATTATAAAGTCATATTTTTCCAAATGATCCCCTTCAAAAGTTCACTTTTGGGAATATTGTGTTGGAAGAGAGAAAACATATGTAGATTTTTTGTAGACCGCGCTATCGATGAAATATGTAGACATAGTAGTAAAAAAGTTCATGAGTGAAAACCATATTTTTGGCAAAGTTCTCACTTTCAGAAATGTTGTCTATTACCGTTTTGCAAAATTATACGTGAGTCTTTCTCACTTTGTAGTAATAATAGCTATTCTTTTCAGAATGTTTTAAACTGTAGTAAGTAGCACTTCAATTTATCATCTCAGCAAGTTGTGCTACCTAAAATGACGGTAGCACAAACCATGGTTTCTAGCATTTATCATCGTCAATGACAGTGACGTTGAGAAAAAGAACGAAGTTTACATCATTTCATTTTTTTCGATTTACAAGAGTCCTTAGCATATATCTCAAAAATAAATAATTTTATGTAGCACATTATAGTCATCGTCAAGCTGAATTTACTACATCAGAAGTGCCTCAGGGCTCTGTTTTAGGTCCCTTACTTTTCAATGCTTTTATTAATAATAATATATTGTACTGACGTATACTATGATTTATATGACCTAAAACTGCCGTGTATCGAGAATAATTTGTTATTAAATGTAAGGAAAATGGTGGATTTTGTTTTTTTGATTCGTAGTCTATTAATTTTCCCTCCCCGATGAACAGATAAATACGAAAGAAAAAGCTTTAATTAAGGATGTGGCTATTGATGGATATTCTGTAGTAATACAATAATGTGGAAATATGATACTTAAGAAAGTCCTCCTAAACCTTTTAAACCGAACGGTAATATACAAAATTTACATTACTTTGTTCGTCGAGTCGAGAGTTTAAGAAATAATGGGATTTGTTGAATCATGACACTAGTTGAATATGAATACAGGATGAATGTTAAATTTGCTTCAGTTCTACTCATCTCCAGAAGATGCCAACATGGGTGGCGAAACGCGCGTCAAGCATAGTATTATAGCACAGAATTCAAGTATTCTGTAGTTTGTAGAAATTACTATATCATCAGTATTACACCAAAGTTTCCAACCGTCTCTAGAAATTACCTATACCGCTTATTTGAGAGCACGAAATAGAGTAATGCAGCTGCTTCTTGTTGCAGAAAAGTTCAGTGTGAATCCAAAGGAAATTTTACACTTATTTAAGAGGATCACCCTATATGTACACTTTGGTCTTTTATTACTGATTTTAGTGGTTTTACATGTTTGTAGTGGTGACACTTTAATGATTCCATTTCCATGACAGATTTACATCATAATAGCAATCAAAATGGCACTTACTTTTTTGTATCACTTCAATACTTTTATCACAACCTCATAAATTTGTAATAACACTGGTAGTATATATGATAAACAAAATAAGCCCTATAATATGTAAGATTGATTACGATTACTCGATAATTCCCCTTAATCATTATATTTATCCTAACTGTATCAATGTATTTTACTATAAGAAATGGGATTATAAAAAAAATGATTTATCGTTCACAAACAAAAAAAACAAAACTGGTAATACCTATAATTTATTGTCATTATCGTTTACATAAAATAAAAACAAATTTTATTTTATTGAATATTCAATAATCATAACCAGTTGATACATCGGCAACGAAGTTTGCCCGTTTCTTAATATAATATTTTTTTATTATTCTGCAAAATGTCAACCTTGATTATAGTTAGAAAGCATATAGTTAACCAAAATTTAAATTAATAGTTTTATTTTCCAGTAAGCCGAAAACCGTTGGAATTCACTTCCCTTCCAATGAAACATTTCACTGTTGGAAAGTCACGTTCGGGACACATTTTATGATTTTTATGTAGGTAAGCAAACCTTTTTTGTACTTGAGTATGCATCAGGTACTGACCATTATATTAAGTATTAGCTCTTAATTACATCATAAAATTGATTGACATACTGATTATAGATTATTGTAGCTGATAATAATTGTTTTGTTATTTTATTACCTACATTTATTTTAATTATTGTAAATTGTTACTATAGTGGAGTAGATCTGACATTTGAAAAACAAGTGCCGTTTTTCAAAAAAAATTGTTTCCCATCTTATAGAGGACGACTTCCTCCACTTCCTGACACTTTCACATCCGAGATCTAGGTGGGGAGGGGGGAGGGTGGGCTGCATTGAGTTAGAAGGTAGGGAGAAGCTGTCACGTGATCAAAAACGGCATCATTTCGCCATCTTGTTACTACTTTTCCGTCAAATAGTGACAGTTTGTTTTCCGTGCAATTTATTATGATTTTTACAGATAGTTTGTTAAATTTTAAACAATAAACATTAAAAGGATTATGGTGTCGTGTACTAAAAAAAGTCGCTCTTCTAGAGATGGTGTTTTTTTTTTTTTTTGGCATTGCGACTTACGTCGATACAGCCAGATGCGAAGTTAATATGTACTTATCAATTAACTAATTGTACCCTAATTCTAACCTAACCTATACCACCGATCACAAATAGAGACTCTGGGATAAAACAAGGACACTCTTTTCTCGCCCAGGGGTCTGTCAGGGCATTTTATAATGGCACACACAAAGAGTAAGACCACGGAAAGGAAGGAATATATACAATGGGATAAAAACAAGGGGTGGGAAATCTAACCTAACCTAACTTATTCTAAATATTAAGTTTAATGGCTTTAAGAAATTCGAGAATCACGTCATAGATGGGTTTTTTATTCAGCGCTAGCAAATGACAAATATTATTAGGATGGTAAGTATTTTGATCTGTTAATTTTTTGTAAAAGAGATCGCTTTCTGCTTTGTATTTTACACATTCAAAAAATATATGATCCAAATCTGCAGTGACATTACATGTATCACATAGGTCTGAATCTACTACTCCTATTTTCTTGAGGTGCGCCGGGTAGCACCCGTGGCCGAACTTTAGTCTACTGAGTGTTGGAAAACTTGGTGTTCAAAATTAAATAAAAATACATCAGCCGTAGATCTGTGGAATCAAGCTAAGAAAATAAAAAGAATTCCCGTAACATCTCAAAGATGTAATAATCTAAACTGGACCGAAGACTTTTTTAATACAGTTGCTCCAATAACTGTACCAAATAACATTAGTACCCATCCAGTTAACGCGTTCAATGGCAATAATCTTAATGAGATTTTTACAGCACCTATTACAATTTTTGAATTAGAATATGTTCTAAAAAACGTAAACAATACAGCACCGGGTATCGATGAAATAAGTTACAGAATGTTGCACAATCTACCTTTCAATGCTAAGATATTTCTTGTTGAAATCTTCAATGACGTATGGTTACAAGGCAAGTCCATAGAAAATTGGAAAAATATCACAGTGATACCTATATTGAAACCTAACAAAGATCCTAACCTATCAGATTCATATCGGCCCATATCTCTATTATCTTGCATACTGAAAACATTTGAAAGAATCCTCAAATATAGGCTAGAATGGTGGATTCATAACAATTCACTTCTTCCTACTAACCAGTTTGGTTTTAAAAAAGGATATGGCACAGTAGATGCAATATCAAGCATAGTAACAGACGTACAAAACTGTTATTCTAAGAATGATTACCTAGGGGCTGTTTTTTTAGACATTAAGGGCGCTTATGACTCAGTAGATCTAATGATCCTCAGAAATAAACTTATACAATTAACAATACCCCCAAACGTGGCTCAAACTATTATAAATTTATTTTTTAACAGAACAGTTTACCTACGATTACCTGACAATAGCAAAACTGGACCACGATATATATGTTCAGGCCTGCCTCAGGGATCAGTCCTGAGTCCCTTACTGTTTAATATCTACACAGCAGATTTCCACAGATTAAATAACAATATGACTATTGTGCAATACGCAGATGATTTATGTGTTTACACCGAAACCAGAAAATATCAACAATGCATTGATAATTTAAGCTCCGCAATGACTATACAGCAGTGGTTAAATGAAAATGGTTTTCAGCTGTCCCCAGAGAAATCAGTTGTTACGTTTTTCTCAAGACATAACACTCCCAATATTACTAATATTAATCTTAGCAATACTAATTTTCCTGTTAAGAAAGAAGTTAAATACCTGGGAATAATTCTAGATAAAAAACTATCATGGAAGCCTCATGTAGAACAAGTTCTAGCAAAATGCACTAAGGGCATCAATTTTTTGAAAATGATTAGAGGTACGTGGTGGGGAGCAGATCCACATACAACAATTATATTTTACAGATCGTACATCAGATCAATAATTGATTATGGGTCAATCTTATATGGTTCTGCTAGTAAATCACTCTTACATAGATTAGATATTTTACAAAATAGTGCGCTCGGGTTATGCTTAGGCGCAATGAAATCAACTCCTGTTGAAGCATTGAGAGTGGAAGCCTTAGAACCACCATTACACTTGAGACGTCAACTTTTATCAGAAAAAATGATACTGAAGTTCAAGAATAAAGAATCTCCTTTAATAGACAAAATTTACAAACTAAATATATTTGACCTTACCAACAAATACTGGATTAAGAAAAACTCTCCACCTTTATGTGCAGGGTATCGCGAAGTACATAAGTTTTTCCAGAGAATGGATCAAAACAATTCAGTTTGTAAAAGCTATGATTTTTTTGCTCTTTTATCTAGAATACCAGTTGTCATACCCCAATACTCAGAAATAAATCAAATAAATAAAAATGTGTTATTAAATGTTCTTGTGGAATCGAAGAATTCAATAGATGTATATACAGATGCTTCCAAAAATGTTGACGGTGTTGGCTGTGCATATATTGTACCTACATTAGGCATACAGAGATTATTCAAATTAGACCAAAATACCTCTATTTACAATGCCGAGGCTATGGCGATCCTCAAAGCTTTAGAATATATCGTCGATTGTCAACATCAACAATCTACGATTCTATCGGATTCACTTTCTGTCCTCCAAACTATCGAGAATAGTCAAGTCTTCACTCACAACATTAACCCTTGTATTGCTAAAATTAAAATTTTAATAAATAACTTAAAAGAGAGAGGGAAGTTAGTAAAATTTGTTTGGGTTAAGGCACATACAGGTTTAAAACACAATGAAGAGGTAGATATTATAGCAAAAAGAAGTATTAATGAAGGAGAAATTTTGAATAGCGGACTACACGTCCAAGAGTGTATAAGTATTACCGAACATAAAAGTAAAAAAGCATGGTCAGCATTATGGACAGAATATGGTAAAACAAATCCTACTCGCTATGTAACAATTCAACCAGACATTCCAACTAGATATTGGTATAAAGATTTTATGTATTCTAGAGATGGTGTTGACAAGAAGAAATTAACGGGAATAACATTTCATAGGTAGTGTAAACAACAAACAGAGCCGTATTAAAAAAAAACAGCTAATTAAATGTGTTTTAATATACTCAGGTTATATATTTCGTAGAATAGAAACAAATGGTTTATTTTACGATATCATTGCACATTTTATATATCAAGGTAAATAAAAACTGTTAAAACTCTTGCATTTATTGAATTGAACATTTATTTACGTTATCCAGATAGACCGTCTCGTCGGGGTAAAGTGTTCTTATTATTTTAATTAGTCCGGGTCTGGTAAAACCACCATATTGTTACTACATTTAGCCACGCCTACCGATGCCGTTTCTGTATAGGAAATTTGTATAGAATGTCGTCTCCCTACCTTCTAACTCAATGGTGGGCTGTTAAACATACGGAAAATCTGTTTTTCTCAGTTTTCGCACGATCGGGGAGACCGAGTCGCGTAAACTGATTTTTGTGTTTTAAAATCGGCAATTAGGGCCGGAGATATGGCCGTTTGAAAGGATTGAGGTTCAAAGTAGGAGACGGAATCGGACATGAGGTGTGAGGGGTGTTTAAGAGATAAGGAATGGGGTTAGGATGGTAATTTTTTTTCTGTTATGGGTGGTTATAGAAAAAGGTCGAGGCCGCGGGGAGAGCTCTCTAGGGCAATTAGGGAACGAGTGGGAGGGGGGCACGTGCAAAAAGGGAAAGCGGCCGGTTCTAATAGGGCGATTTTAAAAAATCAATAGAGGATTTTTTCCTTTTTTGATTAGCTATAATGTTGGATAGGTAGAAAATAATTTTCGCAGAAAATGTAAAAATGGGGGGTAAAAGAAAAAATGTATTTTTTTTCAAAACGATTTTTTTTATTAGGGGAAAATGTCAGACTTACCTTTCTGACCTTCGATTTTCCTTTGTGTGTGAGTAATTGAGAGCGGCGAGAGAGTAGAGAGGGTAGAGGCCACGCCTACTCTCCCGCTGTTGCAGCTGCTGATTCAAAAGAAATTAATTTATAAGTGTAACTCGCATGCGTAGCGCAAGTTACTGTCCGATCGAATTATTTTTTTTTTTAATAAAAAGGGAAATTTTGTTCGCTTTAAAATGAGCCATGGCAGAAGGGTACAAGACTTTCCTTTACCCTTCTGCAGGGCTTAAGCTTCAAGTTGTTGCCCTGCCTGTCGTAATAAAGAAATTCGAAAAATTATTTTTTTATTTTAAAGGGGATGCGAATCTTCGACTTTTAGGAGCAGTTTATCCCCGCCAATCACCCTCTTTATAAAAAAAATCGTTTTGAAAAAAAAAAACATTTTTTCTTTTGCCCCCCATTTTTTCATTTTCGGCGAAAATTATTTCCTACCTATCCAATATTATAGCTTCTCAAAAAAGGAAGAAATCCCATTTTGATTTTTTTAAAATCGCCCTATTAGAACTGGAGATATAGACGTTTTCCCTTTTTGCACGTTCCGCCCTCCCTCTTCTTCCCTAATTGTCCTAGAGAGCTCCCCCCGCTACCTCGACCTCTTCCTATTACCACCCACAACAGAAAAAAAATTACCATTCTAACCCCATCCCTTATCTCTTAAACACCCCTCGTACCTCCGGTCCGATCCCTTTTCCTACCCTGAAACTCAATTCTTTCAAACGGCCATACCTCCGGCCCTAATTGGCTGATTTAAAAAAAATAAAAATCAGTTTACGCGCCTCGGAGAGACCTTTCGTTGTGATCTGAAACATTTTTTTTGTCCGTCTCCCCGGTCGCGCGCAAACTGAGACAAACCGATTTTCCATATGTTTGACAGCTTCCCTTTTCCCCCCACCACCTAGATCTCGGGATGTGAAAGTGTCAAGGAAGTGGGGGAAGTCGTCCTCTATAAGATAGAAAAAAAATTGTTCGAAAATAGGCACTTGTTTTTCACCCCCTTTTTTCTGCCAGATCATGTGTATATCAGGTGAATATGACCATTTAACCTATTATTTTCAGGTTTGTTTGGCAAATGCCTTGAGGGTAGTGTGCAACCTCCTGAGCTTATTGTGCTCTCCCTGTCCTAAATTATCGTACCGATTCCAGCTTCACTGTATCACTGATCAGGTGATAGAGTTCCATGACTAGAAGTGGATTGACCATTTCCGGTTCTGTCGTATTTGCGCACAGATATTGTGTTTTATCACCGCTTTTGGTTCCTGTTCAGATAATCCACAAATGTCTTGTTAGAAATTCTACTATTATCCTTGTGGTACCTTTTTGTACATCTACTTAGAGCTTAAGAAAAACAGAAGAAGGATGTGAAAAAGAGAACTGTTAGCAGGCAGGACGCGGATTTTTGAAGAGAGTGTCTCAAATACGAGAAAAGATGCGTTTATATGTGGAGAGTTGAAAAACAAGAAAATTAACATAAATATTAGTTGAAGAGGTAAGAGAACTCAACAAGTAGAAATAATTTCGCAAGGTGAAAGGTTGGAAATTAGAAAGGTGGAGAATTTCTGGCAACAGAGCGAAACAGCATTCGATGAAAGAGAATTCTCTGGAAAGCAAGAAGTAGTGTCAACGGACGTTTTATATACTGTATGTCTTGGATCATTACTTTTTCGTTGGTTTTCTGCACCAATACGTTGCAGGTTGTTTTTTGAGAATTTAAATCTAAAGTTGTTGCATTCTGATCTTCTCTTTGTTTCTTTTACACAGAACGTAACCACCAAAAACATTACCTGATAATTAAATAAAAGGGCATATCATCCTTAACAACAACCTGTTCCTTGAGTGGATTTCTTTTGATTGTTTTGAGAACAGTCAGTTAATTTCAGTTTTCTTGAATTTGACTTGAATTCATTAGCCGTTCTGGTAGTTAAAAACTCTAAAACACACTTCTAAAAACCATGCCAATATTTCTTTTCTCAAAATCTATGGATCACGTATTATATTCGTAATTCGTCCAAGCTATTAGCGTAAGTGATTGTAGAAACCCTGTGTCATGAAATCAGTGAAACTGCATTTGCCATTTCCAATTCAAGCGAGGTAAACAGCAACGTAACAGCAAATGAACCAAATCGGTTTTTAAATCACGTTCTCTAGGATCTAAGTTTGATGAAATATTGATTTTGAATTTTGGTAAGATTGCATTATATTCCCCACTGAAGTGAAGGGAAGTAAAAATAGCTATACGATAAGATACTAAATGACATCAGAAAGAGCGTAGAGCAATAACAAACTGTCTTATACCCTAAATACGTCATCGGTTAAGTGAATTAAGGGTAGAATTGCATGCTTAATTTTAGTTTCCTCCTACTATTTTGTATAAACAGTATTTAAAAATGGCTATAAAAATGTTCTGTGCTCAAATGGTTATAAACATTATCGGAAAAAAGTATATGTTTTAAAGACATATATGTAAGTCCTACTAGTTTTAAGCAAAGATAATTGAAGATTTTACTTTTCACAGATTTTCTGAGATAAATATATTTTATATAGCTTTTTTATGAATATGTGAAATTTCAGCTATACGGCTGCGAATTTCATTACGTAATAATAGTCCTAATTACGTTTTAATTTGCCTCCCTGAAGAAGTTTACGCTTATTAAACGAAAAATGAAAGTTGACTTATTTTCTTGAACCGAAGTTTTTTCCCATCATTATGCATGGTGCTTAATGTATGAGCTCATTAATTTCTAGAGATGATTCTGCATAAAAATATTGTAACGTGCGAAATGCTCAACAGCATCCTTTGTTATATTTTTAATATTTATTAGAAAAGTTATAAATGATCGGAAATATTACTCCCACAAACCCTGGTGCTAATAAAGCCCTTATTCCTTAGACTATAATCGTATGTCAGCCGTTGATGTTCACGACAATATATAGCGCACCATGCACTGTAACTCAACTAAAGAACAGGGCTGTCGACAGGGGTAGGGATCGGGGGTGTTTCTCCCCGGGCCCGGTTGTTTCGATGGGGGCCCGGGCTACAACCGACGTTGGAGATCTGCATTTGCATTACGTAAAATAAGAAGCAAAAAATTTTTATGCAGATATATATTCAATTCTGAAAGGAATACATCCTCCCCCCCCCGCTGTTCAATATTTATATCGAAGATTGGTGGGAGTCGATGATACTACCCCGCGGGCCCAGAGAGTCTTTCTCGTTGAACCTTAGTTAGACGTATTTATAATTTTGTTTGACCTGTAAAGGGGATATTATAATTTGAAGAACCTGTTGGTCATATGAGGTACAAATTTTATGAATACCATTTAACATATTGTTTTAGGTTTTTCTTAGGTACTACCTTTTTCTTAAGCACAAAATTTCTACATACGTTTCTCTTAAGAACAAAATTTTGATAAGTACTACGCTTTTCTTTAGAACAAAATCTTTTTAAACTACTGTTATGAATTACACCCCCTTGGAACTGGAGATGATACGCCTATGCCTACTAATAGTGACTGGAAAAATTCTAGAAAGAGCCATGGACTTTTCTAGAGTATAGTTGGAGAAGATTCTTGATGGTTTCTGGATGAATCTAGAAGCAATTTAAGAGTATATAAGGCGCGATTACCGGCGCAGAAGAAGAAGTTTATTAAAAAGAAGTTTATTAAGAAGAAGTTCATAGAAGTGACGTTCGGTAAAGAGTGAGGTTAAATAAGAAGTAAATAAAGGTTATTTTGAAGTATTGTATAGACAGTAAATTATTAAATAAAGTGTTAGTGTTTATCTTTTGTTGAAATTATTTTAGAACCCACGGATTCATACAGGGTGTTTTCCAAAAGGTGAATAAACGCAACACTACGTTTAATTTTTCTTTATAATACCAAAATTCTTGTTAACGTCGAAGTATCTCAACGTTAGACTTTTGCTTTAGGCTATCTTATCTACGTTCAATTTTGATACCACGTTTTTCTATTAAGAGCTCATTTTTAACGTCAAGTTATACTACTAGTTTTTTTGGATAAGAATACTGCGTTTGTCTTTATCACGAAATTTTTCGACACAATACATATTTAAGATTTTTCACCAAGTAGAGGAGCAAAATGGTGGTCCGCATGTCTTCAAACATCTAATCATGAGAGAATCGCAGAAAATTCGCATTAAAAAATTTGGGAGGAGAAATGACCTTTTTCAATTTTGTGCACCCCTGATTGAATTTACCTTTGGTGGATAACATCACATAATGACTTTTATTAATATCGAATCACGTGCAAAAACTAGTCACTATAGCTCAAAGGGTCCCTGAGGTATTAAATAAAATGTTGATTTTTGCCAGTCATTCATGTCCTTATGATCCTGCCAAACACAGTATAGTACTACCTCTTGTGAAGAACTGTAAAATTCAGGGATCATTTTAGAGCAAATTAGCTTGGGCTGCTTCACATAAATGCAAGAATCTTCATTCAGGACTTCTAATGGATATTTCTCAACTTCCCACAGTTCGTAGACATTAGATTTTTTGTAATTTTATTATAATCGTTCCTTTGTAACAAAGCCTTCACTTTAGAAAATGTACCTATACGTCCTACAAACGTACTCTTTCTTCATTTGTTACCAGAAGGACTGTTAATTGTTTTATGTTATATACTTAATCACAGAGCAATTGAACTCTTGGTATTTATATCAGCTATATTTAATAATCTAGCCATCATCTCCGTATCAAATATCTTTCAATTCTTATCACTAATAAAGAATTGAAAAACTATTTTATATCATTATTAAAGTATTCGCATAGTATTCTAAATTTATGCGTAAAGGAAATCATCAATTCAGTTCATTCTCAACTGGTTATCAATGAGAACATTTTTCTAAATGTGCCTAGGTTTTGTGAACCCGCATAAATATAATATACTTAGCATTGATTTCATTTTTAAATTTATTTTAATTTGCGAACAATCTATATTTTGAAGTCCTATTTCAATGTGCAGTTCCTTTGCCACCAAGAATAATATCTATAATTGCGTGGACACGGACTTTTTGTTATAGTGCAACGATAATGTCTCCCAATTGAAAACATGACTGATATAAATGTGTAAAAAAGGCTTAACTGGCCATCAAGTAGACGTATTATCGTTATCCTAGGGTAGATAACGCTACTTTGTAATATAAGTAGCTAATTATGGCATGACTAGTTAATTATTGTTTAGGCTCTGATTTCCTAATATATAACAGATTATAATTAATAACTGTCGAATTTATTACTTAGGCAAGTGTTAAACTTATCTCTGAACTTTACTGATAACACATTGAAGTGAGACAGAATCAGAAAGGGAAGACAAATTGGCTGGGTTGATATATGTACCAGCTAACTAGCTACTCGATAAGATTAAAATTTTTAATTTAGTTAGAAAATAATTATTGCAACTTATTTGGAAGTGGATAATGGAAATTTAAAAGGTGTAGAATTGCAGCTCTCATAACATTCAAGTTTCAATGATTATCATAACTATAATTATTATATATTACACATATTATTATAGTTATTATAATAACATATTTTTTATAAGAATTCCAGTATGTCAAAGATCAACTTTTAAAATTTTTATCCGGTAAAAATAGACAAAAAAAAAGTTGAAACTTCGTAATAATTCGCATAGAGCTGAAAATTAGTACAGACCTTGAATACACTATTACAAATGAAATGTCAAAAGTCCTACTACCTGCTAATAATTTTATTCAATGTCAAACGTCGCAAATATCGGATTTTCGCGTATTTCCCTTAAACGGTAAGTAGTGTTATCGTAAAAATAAGACATCCAAAGTTTGTTGATCATGCAATTACCTGCAAAAACTGTTTCAATACTTTTTTTCCTACGAATGAGATATTTATTTACTTATTTATTTATTTATTCAACAACTTTACAGGCGAAGCCCAATTACAAAGTTGTAAATAGACACGATTTACATGAGACTAAATAAATAGTACTATCAACATATGAAAATAACAAATAACGATTTACAAGGAATGAACAAAAAGAGAAACACACAAATATATAATACCTTACAAAACATACAATCACATACAGTGAACACAATAGGTATCGCTTAACAGTTGCAATAACAATTAGGTGTATACTAAGTAAAAAGGTATAGATATAAATACAAAAAATAAGTAACAGACCGGTTTAAATGCGGTTTTTTCGTTAAGAGTGATTATTTTAACATGTTTAAAAAACTGGAAGGGCTAAGGGCAAATAAATCAAATGTCGAGTGGGCAAGATTACCTAATATACATAATCTTAGTAAAGGGCTGGAGAGGTACATATTCGTTTTAAACTGTGGAATACAAAAAAGGTCAAAATTTCTACCTCGCGATTTCAAACAATGAAAATGATAATATGCGGCCTGTATACTTTATTTACTTTTTAAAACCTGGGAGAGCTCAAATACAAACAAAAATGTTTCTTTTTCCTTCTTCAATTCTTTGGGACTTCCTGCTACATGTATGTTTTCTCTTTAAGCGGTGCTCGGGGAATCTACAAGATATCACAATTAACCAGTATGTTACTGGTAAATAACCTCTACGCCTGTGACTATTACGTCAAAGGATCAGTTAGGGGTTGCTTTTTAAATTAACAACACAAATAAGTATAAAAACTTGAAATTAAATATTTCGCCGACGTTTCCTCTTTCAAAGCTTTTTTCGAAAATTTTTTTTTGCTCTGTATGATAAATACACAGCTCTAAGAATGCTTGTCATATTCAATATCCATAGATCCTTACTATCTACATAGAACTGTTGATATAGTTAACAGTTTTTTAGTTTTTATACAATGTTAAGTTTGTGAAGTTCTTTTAACATGGGCAACCAAGTTGTACAGACATCTACGGAACAATTGGAGACGCATCTATCCTCATTCAATAATATTATCGCGGATTCTTTAATTTTTGCATCTGCCTCTTTTGTTAAAATTTTTGCCGAGTCCCAGTTTATTCTATACCCCTTCTCCCAAGCGTGTTCGCAGAGCTTGGACCTCTGAATTTCATTTTTTCTGATATAATTTTGATGTTCGCCCAATCTCACACTAAAAGGTCTGGATGACTCACCCACATATTGTTTGTTGCACTCACACGGAATACTATAAATGCAATTTTTTGAATTTTGCTCGTGGTTCTTCAGTTTCGTCTTTGTCAGAATAGATCTTAAAGTGTTGTTTGTTTGAAATACCGTCCTAATATCAAATCTATCATCGATGCGGCGCAACATAACGAATTAACGCTGTGTAACGTTTCTCAGGTTTTTGTCGTACCTGATTGTTATTTTCAATATTTATGAAGGTTTGATCGTCAAAACCCCCAGGGTATTGGTTATTTATAAGAACTTCCTTTATAAACCGCTTCTCATTGTTTAGTATTTCATCATTAGAAGAAATGATTTTGGCCCTATCATACAAACATTTTACAACACCCCTCTTAACATGCATCGACTGATTTGAGTTGAAATTTAAATATCTGTTGGTATGTGTTGGTTTTCTATAAACACTTGTTTCAATTGTACCATTTACTCTTTTAATTAAAACATCTAAAAAAGGTAATTCATTTCTAGTTTCCTTTTTTAAAATGAATTTAATAGAATCTTTATTATTTAAATTTTCCAAAAAACTATCTAGTAACTCAATACCATGAGTCCAGATTGCAAAGATATCATCTACGTATCTATACCAGATAACCGGTTTGTATGCACAATTTTGAACATCCCTAGTCTCAAAAATGTTTCAAGAAAAGCTTTGATAAACGACGAAATAGATTAAATTTCCGAAACGCCGGCGAAATATTTAATTTCAAGTTTTTATACTTATTTGTGTTGTTTATTTAAAAAAAGTAACCTCTAACTGATCCTTGACGTAAAAGTCACAGGCGTAGACGTTACTTACCAGTAACATACTGGCTAGTTGCGATATTTTGTAGATTCCCCGAATACCGCTTAAAAAGAAAACATACATGTGGCAGGAAGTCCCAAAGAATTGAAGAACCGTTCTTTCAATATAAAAACGTCCAACTATAAATAGTCAAGTCTCCAATTTTCTGCAGTTTTTGACTTTGCCATGCTTTTAATTTGAACAACTTTAAAGGCATAAAATGACATCGAACTATTGCGCAATACAGAAGTCATACACATAGCCAATTAAAACATTGCCTTTCGCCCGCCAGAAGTTTTTAAACAATCCAAAGGTCTATCTTGTAATAAAAGAACAAAACCAAAAGTAAAAGTTCAACGTCATTTTGTGCCTCCAGAGGTGGTCAAATCAAAATATCGGTAATGACAAATATGATAGATTATTGGATTCTTACCATTTTTTTTAGGAGAGATTTTATGGCATTTCAATCAGAAGAAGAAAGAGATTTCCTGTGCTTGTATGAATTTTTTTAAAACATAATTTTCAACACATAATGATTAGACCAATATTGGCCTAAGACCTATATAGTATTCGATAGCTTATTTATTTTTTAACTCCTACCGCCCCCCCCCCCCACAGAATCCCTCCTTTCTAGAAAGAACCGGACTGGTCATCGTATACTAGTGTTAAAGGGGTATACCTATTTTAAATGAAATATGACATGACTAGAGAGAAAAAAATTGTCCACTTTTTTACCGGTTTCAGGGGGTTACTCCCCTCCTATTCGAGTTACGAACGATTTTGCTATTTCGTCTCAAGGTGTGACCGTCTTGAACATACGTTTCAGATATAACGTTTTTAAAAACCACTTTCTTGTGTTCAAGAGAAAGTAAAGTTGTTCTAAACCTCGTTGGTTCATGCCAATAAATATGAACAAAGTCATATGTTGGACGTATTTATATTATTCCAACTGACTTTGGAAGAACTATAACTGGAATTTGTAGACATTTCGCATGTTATTAAATGAGTAGTAAATTATTTCACAAAAATGTGTTCGCAAATATTTATTTCAGATTGGACGTTATAGGACTATCTCCTGAATAAAACGACTTAAATAACAATCCTACATTGGTATATAAAAAGGAAATGGGAAAGCCAGGTTAGAATTGTTTCTTAGGTTATTCGTTTATAAAAAATAGTCCCAAGCGGAAACGGAAAAAGTTTTTAGATTCCCAATTCTCTTAGGTTCGATTCGGCAATACAAAGGATAAATAAGCTTCATTTCTTTCCGTATAATATCTATAAGGAAAACCATCTGTGACATATATTCGTGTACCGAAGGCATATTGTAAACAGAATTAAAAATAATTTTCAATCGATTAAATAAAATTGGAGGTAAATTTCGTCATTAATATTTCTCCTCCGGTAACGATTGCTGTCAATCTTGTTTCTGTCTCTGTTAGACCTCAGGTATTTTATTATACCTTTACTAATTCCGTACTATGGCCCTATTAAATAAATCAATATCCCTTAAAGTGTGCTGATAGCCAATTGACGAAAATTGAAAGTAGAGAGAATACACAATTACAACCCTTTGCAGTAATTGCATAAGGGTATATATGGTTTATCTGACAAATTACCAGGAATCGGGAATAGATTTTCTGTACGAACAGTTTTTCAAATAAGTACTATGCTAAGACAGGTTTTTTCGAAAACCAAACTGCTAAATAGTATTCCAAAAATGTTATTTATAGTGTTCCTTGTGAGCGAGGAATACATTATGTAGGTGAATCCTCTAGACGTTTCAATGTAAGGCTTAATGAACATAGAAATTATTTTAGAAGGGACAATTTTGAAAAACCCAAAAACCTATGCGAACAAGCGTGTAGTAATAATAATATTATTCAATGGGATTCCGCGAAGACTTTGGAAAACAAAGCGGCAGCGGAACAAAAATAAAATTTAAGAAATCGGCGATTATTATATTATATAAATGCATTTCTAAAGTCTACAGATTTCTGTACTAATATACGATTAAAATATTTTGAGCCCTCATTT
Source organism: Stenurella melanura (assembly GCA_963583905.1). Lineage (NCBI taxonomy): Eukaryota > Metazoa > Arthropoda > Insecta > Coleoptera > Cerambycidae > Stenurella > Stenurella melanura. The sequence continues at coordinate 156,395,436 of OY757311.1, forward strand.
AACAGCGGATATCTCAAAAACAGAGACGGAGAAAATTTAAAAATTTGTGTTCGTTAAACCTATTACCTATATTGTAAATCACTTTTTGAAATTTGAATAACTTTTGACGGCCTTGCTGCTCTGCTAAGTTTTATTGAAAAATGGTCCACTTTTGAAGCAGACTTTAACCATACCAGTTTTAAATTCGTTATATCTTGAGAAATATGCATCCCATGTGAATAACATTTTGGGTTTCGATAAAACTCAGCTGTTTTTGTAATATTATATTTTTTAATATTTTATTTCAATTTAAAATTTCGGACTTCCATAGTCCAGCAGGCAAAGCAAAAAATACGCCAGAAGCTTGCAAAAAATGTTATCTGGTATTTTCCTTCCGTAACTGCTAGTGCGAGGATTAAACATCACAAAACCATAAAAATTAGTTCTGAGGTGCCGCGCAACCCCCTGAAAGAACCACCCCTTAGGTGAAAAGAGCCTTATTTTACTGCTAACTCGGTAACCGTTGAAGATATAAAAAAAATTGCTCATTATAAAAAAGAAAGCTTGATTAATTGCCAAAAAAAAGTACTCTTGTAATTTTCTTGTACATGCCATGGTTTTCGAGAAAATCGATATTGACAAAATTTGTAAAATTTGTATTTCTAATGCGCGCGAATTTTCGGTTATTTGACATTTTTCGCGTGCGGCCTATAGAAAAAAATTGAATTGCTCGAAAACCAAACAAGCTAGGAAGAAAAATCAAACTGGCTTTTAAAGGGGATATAAAATACTGTCTTGTGTTGCCATTTTTGAGGGCTATTGATATTTATTAGTATATAAAAATAGCAATATAATATAGTTATTTCTTGATTTTTGTGCATCTATCTATTCAGAGGCCCATAAAAAATAACTGGCTCGTGCTTATTCGTCATTATTTCCACACCCACATAATGGAGCGTAAGTATGGTAATGGTAAAAAAAAATTCAAAAATTCGTTCTTCTTGAAATAGGTTTAGAATGTCATGAGACGTAGAGACTTTAAATTTGGGCAAAAAAAAAATTTTCTATCTAACTTTTGTTGTGCTCACGTTTTCTCCGGAACAGTTAAGATATTAACTTGACATTTTCTACACGTATGATGTGTTATTACGAGATCTGGAACTGGGTTGTTTTTTGAACTTATCCGGTGAAGGGTTGGAGGGTTAAAAGTGGTAAATAGAGGAAAATAAGTAATGCGAGCTGGTAAGAGTACAGAAACTTGGAATTTGGTGTATATACTGGAAGTCAAAGCCTCATATTTTATATTTCTCGGCTTTGCTTTAAAGATACTTAAATGGAAAATTTGGATGTGGAAGTCGTGATTCCTTAAGCAGCGGTTTTTTCTAAGTTTTTTTTTGATAAAAGATTGATTATATAAAATGCAAATATTTTCAGAAAAAGTTCGGGTGTGTCAAATATGAATGAATTGAGTTACTCATAACAAATAATATTAATGCACGGGAGAGATCGACTACATATACCAGGACCATTCAGTAAGTATGTCCAGGGGTGCACTCAAGTCGTTCCCAGCTAATGTTATTTATAAAAGTACTGACACTGGAATAAACGCTGAAAGTAAAAGACATTGACTAAATGTGTATTCTTAATGACTTGTATACTCTCAAAATGCCTAAACTAGGTAATGTACAGCATATGCTAATTTGCATTGTTAAACGATTTCATAACACTGATTTGTTGAGAAGTGTTTTTTTTTATAATTGAAAACATGAGTGGATGAAGGTGTCGAGTAACAAAATTGAGATATTGAGAAATTCGCAATGAAATTATTTCAAGTAATTAATTAATTAACAAATTCACAACAATTAAAAAAAACATTTTTCAAACAAGAACAAACTTTTTTAACAACGATTTTCAAGAGGTTTAGTACATTTTTTCTTCTTTTTTTAATAGTTTTTATGAGTTTTTAAACTCCAGATAAGTAGTCGTTCCCCGAACATTTTTATAAATATTAAAATATTTACATTTTAGTTTTTATTTAGTTTCAGCCATAAAATCCTTAATAATTAAGTAAAAATATATTATCTACCCATTTAAATCGCAAAATATCATCCATTATAGAAGCAACCACGTTTCTTACGCTGCATTTAATATTATCTAAATAGAGCATAAAGCGTCTATATTTAACCGCATATGACCTATTTTTTAGTTCCATTTGAACCTATATAAACGTAAAATATGAAAGTAATGAATATATAATAATTATCTAACCCAGTAATAATAGTACACAAGTTAGCGTGGACTTGTATCACTACATTATTCATTCTTTGCCTTAAAGTACGTTCGATTTTATTAATTGTTAATTTTTTACACTGACCTCAATATTGATATTAGGAAATAAAGGTCAATGACACAAACGGCGGTTAAATATTGTTTCATAATTTTTAGAGATGACGTTTCACCCTTTTTAGTGGCTAAATTATATAAAAAAGTTATGTGTATTAAATGTGTAAGTTTTGGCACCAGGTTCAGTACCAGCTATGAGGTGCTCTTAATTAACCTCAGCTCTCAGTAAAATATTGGTGGCTTCGTTGTGTGTCAAAGAAACAAAGTAAAAATTCAATTTTAATAGTTTTATATTTAATCTTCAAATCTACTATATATCGTTATAGTTTAACCAACCAATAAACAATATTCAAATACATACAGTAGTTCTACTTCTTAGCCTATATTTTCTTTTCCCGTCAACAATTCTTCACCTTAAAATTTCTATCTTCCAACTTGCTATACTTTTTTTTCCTTTACTTTTCTCACTTCTCCGACTTGTCTTTATATTATTTTCTTCTCTTCAAACTATTTATATCTCCTTTCTTCTACTTCCTTCCTCTAACCACCTATCAATCTTTTATCCGTCAATCTCTGACAGTTCTCTCACCTTCTTGATCTCAGACTACAGTTTACAAAAGATTATTACATAATTCGCCTATAGTTCAGTTACCAAAGACGAGACATTGCCCGAACCTCGAAAATAAACTAGAACAGCTGAAATTCGGCACACGAATGCCGAATTTCAGCTGTTCTAGTATTTTTTATATTGTCTTATTTAAACTCGATTAATACAGGGTGTTTCTTAATGACGTGCTAATATCTCAGGGGGTGATTCATTAGGCTATTTTATGAAGAAAAGTTCATACGAACATATATCCGCATCGACTTGATTAGTTTTTAAATTTTTTTAATATCTCAAAACGTACTTTAGATATTACTTTAAATATCGGTATATGTAACCACATGTTTTAATTAGAAAAGTTATTTTATCGCCCCACCAATGGCGTCCCTGCAAACATGTTCTCTGATATTTTTTACCAAAAAAGTGGTACGCCACTGACATTTTTCCACGTGGATATTTTTTCTGATTAGCCTGGGAAATTCTACATGGAACCGGTCTGTTGCGTTTTTCTCATCTTCTTGATTAAACCAATAAAATTCAAATTTTATATAAAAATTCAAAGGGCCTAGCCAGATAAGTTTGTGTAAAATATCCCTAAAATAAATCATACGAATGGACACCAAAGTATTCCCTTGGATACAAAGAAAATATTTCAATATTGTTTCAAGAATCCTTGGGATTGCAATTAATAAATAATTCTGAAGAACTTCCTCATTTATAGGCGAAGCCGGGTGGAAGCATGCCTATTAGTGAAGGTGGCCATTTCCAACAATTTTTATAAAACAAAATTTTTCGTTATCAATATTAATAATATCAATGTTAACAACATTTTAAGTTAAAATGTGTTTTTTCCGCGAAGTAATTTTTTTAAATGCACATACATTTCTTTGGTAGTAATGCCTTAAAGAAATAAATATGTACATCTGAAAGTCTACACCTTCTTCTAGAAGACGATTTCCTTCGGTTTTTTACTTGCCTCGCATACCGAAGGGACGTATTGTATTCGAGAAAAAATCACCCTCCGAGATTTTTTCGGATTTTGACGTTTCAGAACACGTAGATTACGAAAATATACGTTTTTCAATTCCGTCAGTCTGTCTGTCTGTCTGTCTGTTGGTGCATTTACTAAAAAAACTAGTTGACGGAGAGCAGTCAAATTTGGTAGGTAGTTGACCCTACTGTCAGCGAAGAAATGGTAAAACTTTCACTGGAAAATATACAGGATGGACCGTCTAAACGGAATAAATAGTGAAAAAAATTTTTTTTGCTCAAAGGACCCCGCACGGAACATATGGAAATTGGCCCTCGGTTAAAGTGTTTGATACTCGGGGATATTATCCAAATATCGATGTTGATCAAAAGTCTCTATGGGCTCAAAGTCGAAAATTGGACGGTTTACCAGATATCGGGGGTGTAAAGGGGGATGCTCATTTCTTGTGGGAAGTGGCCCCCGCTTCAGTAAAATTCGCTAGAATCGACATATGTTATTCCTCTTGACCTCCTGATAAAAATTCTCAGGGGCACAAGTTTGAAAAATGGACAGTTTTCTAGATATGGGGGATGCAAAGCGGGGCGCTCATTTCCTTTATAGGAAGTGACCCCCAGTGAAATTCACTGGAATCGACATGTTGTTCCTCTCGACCTCCTGATCAAAATTTCTCATGGGCACAAGGCCGGTACATGCACAGTTTTCCAGATATCGGGGGTTGCAAAGTCGACTTTGAACCCCCGATATCGAAAACATTGTGCATTTACCGACCTTTTGTCTATGAGAACTTTTGATCAGGAGGTCGAGAGGAACAACATATGTCGATTCCAATGAAATTCACTGGCGGTCACTTCCTATAGAAAATGAGCACCCCCCTTTGCACCTCCCATATTTAGAAAACTGTTTATTTTCCATGCTTGTGCCCCTGAGAATTTTTGATCAGGAGGTCGAGAGGAATGACATATATCGATTCCAGCGAATTTTACTGGAGCGGGGGCCACTTCCCACAAGAAATGAGCATCCCCCTTTACACCCCCGGTATCTGGAAAACCGTCCAATTTCCGACCTTGAGCCCATAGAGACTTTTGATCAACATCGATATTTGGATAATATCCTCGAATATCAAACACTTTAACCGACGGCCAATTTCCATATGTTCCGTGCGGGGTCCTTTAAAATTTCCACGTTTCATGGCAGGCTAAACCTATTTCAGAAACAAAAAATTGAAAATTTTTTCACCATTTTTAAAAAATTTTTTACCACTAAAATAGTTGAAGAAAACATTTTTTTGTTCAAATAAAATTTTCACGTTTCATGGCATTCTAAACCCATTTAAAAAAAATTTGTTTTGAAAATTTTTTTTACCAACATTTTTGAAAATTTTTTTACCACTAAAATAGATGGAGTTTTTTTTTCCTTGTTCAAATTTAAAATTTCCACGTTTCCATAGTACTCTAATCGTATTAAAAAAATTTAAAAATGTTTCTGTTTTTTGAAAAAAGTACTTACTATAGATAGAATAGATGAAATTATTTTTTTTTACTCAAATTTAAAATTTTCACGCTTCATGACATTCCAAGCCTATTTAGGAAGAAAAAAATTTGTAACATTTTTTACCATTTTGGAAAAAAAAATTACCACTAGAATGGATGGAAAATTATTTTTTTGATCAAATTTAAAATTTACACGTTTCATGACATTCTAAACCTAATTCGGAAGAAAAAAAAAATGAAAATGCTTTAACCATTTTTGAAAAATTTCAAATAAATGAATTTTCTTTCTTTGTTCAAATTTAAAATTTCCACGTTTCCATGGCATTCTAAACATATTCAAACAAATTTAAAATAATTTGGAAAACATTTTAAATCTATTTCACTACTTTCTATAGAATAGATGAAACATTTTTTTTGCTCAAATTTAAAATTTCCACGTTTCATGACATTCCAAACCTATTTCGGAAAAAAAAATGAAACATTTTTTTACCATTTTGGAAAATAATTTTACCACTAGAATAGACGGAAAATTTTTTTTTTGCTGAAATTTAAAATTTTCACGTTTCATGACATTCTAAACCTGTTTCAGAAGAAAAAGATTTTTAAAATTTTTAACCAACATTTTTGAAAAATTTAAAAAAAAATGAAATTTTTTTAACCACCATTATACTTCCACTCCACTACGTGGATGTGGAATTGAAAATGTGTCAGATGGCAATAAGATTTGACATATGCTATTATACTTTTATTGAAAAATATACAGGGTGGTCATCCCAAGAAATAATTCATGGTGGACATTTGTTAAGGTATTTGCGCAAGCCTTCCATATTTGGCACCTGTTATTTAGTATTGGACTTTTGCTGTTGGATGAGTACTCTGTATATTTTTTTGACGAAAACTTACCAGGTCTTCTTTGTAATAATAGTGATAACTATATTCCGATTATTATTTTCAATGTCATTTCGTAATTATTAATTATTTAGAGAGACCCGCGCACAAATAAAGAGGGAAGGTATGTGTAAATTCTTTTACCGATTTTTTAAGTTCATTTTTAACGAATTTTTTAACTTCCCGTGCAAAAGTAAATTCGTAGTTACAGCGCTCTTACGTTTCATTACACATGAAAACTATCGATTCTAGGAGAAATAATCAAATGACCTTTTTTCCTAAATATCCTCTTGTTTAAAAATATTTTCCGAGATATTAAAAATAAGGAGTTTTCAAAATTCAAATTCAATTGTCTCCATGAAGCCCCCCCTATAAAGATGAAAATATTTTTTCCCGAAGTTAAAACTTTTGGTAACTGAACTACTAAGAAGCCATCACAGACAAAATCATTGAACAAACATGAAATAAAGCACATATATGGATCGATCTGAAAACTTTTCGATTTTTAAATTTTCAAGTCGATTAAAGAAATATTAACTTGAATACATGCTTGCAATCACTATAAAAATCATTTCACATTGAGCGAACTGTCCAATGGAACCTTTGCAGATCCCTCAGAGATTATTTAGTAATAAGTAGAGATATAAAGCAGAAAGTCCCAAGAAGAAAAATGGAAGTACTATTAATTTTTCTAATGAAATATTTTTTGCCATGCTTTAAGGTAAAGAATTAATAAAATTTCCAGCTGACACAAACGTGTCATTTAATTGCACACTAGCTACTGTACTAAACCAATTGTTTATAAAATAAACATAATCAAACATAAGTATATACAAAGTTTATATAACAAACACAAACAAAAAGTTCAAATAGCAACGTAAGTCTTTACTAAATAATTAAAATTAATGGTCCAATGAGCTGAAAGAAAACAATAAATAACTCATTACTATGAATTCAAAACTAACTTTCAAACTTTGAAGATAATTAATTGTCGTTTAGTGTACTTAGTTGAAGCTTTTACCTTTGGCAGCGTTTGTTCATAGTTTATAGTAACTTCCTTTTAGATATTGCACAAGTATTTGATAAAGTTTAGCTAAAAGGACTGTTGTACAAATTAACAATGATAAATACACCATCATATTTATTAAGTATTATTTCTTCATTCGACACAAATCGAACTTTTTGTGTAAGAATAGACTCCAACATGTCAGACTCAAAACACATAAGAGCTGGAATACCATAAGGTTCAATTTTGGGACTTTAATATATTCCTATATGACATGGTATGTCATATCCACCTTCAGCAATAGTAGCCATGTATGCAGATGATACATCAGTCATAACGCAATACGAAGACACAGACACGGCTACATAAATCCTACAAGATGCAATTATATTATTTCAGGAATACTTTAAAGAATGGCAAATTAAATTTAATACGTTACACCAAGAAAATCTTCATTAAAAACCAAGTGTGGTATTCTCGTCTATCAGTCCATCTTAAGACCGCTAATAACAGAAGGTTGTGTAATTTGGTGTACTACCAGCAAAACAAATCTCAAAAAAGTGCAAGCTTTTCAAAATACAATTCTTAGAATTTCTGTGAATGCCCCTGGTCTATGCGTAATTGTCAAATTCATCGCGAACTTGGTGTACCAATGTTAGAGGGCTTAAAAATAGTGCCAAACATTTTTTCAATAATATTAATGTGTGATAGTGTGCTGTAAACTTACAACTAAGACAAAAAACTCAACACAACAGACTTAAAAAGAGGCTACCGCAAGACGTATTAATTTCCAGTACTGAATCTGAGTGAATACGTTAAAATATACGTCATATACCGGGTGTAACAAGATCATGGTATACCCCCATTTTCTCCTTTAGTTCTGAAGATAGTTGATTGAAATTTAGGATATACTACATACATAATAAGTCCCACTTTTTGACAAACAGTTGATTTTTTTTCACTTCCGGTTTCGCCATTTTTTATTTCTGCATAATTTTCTGAATCCAACGATGCCAAATAAGTGACATTTCAAATTTTTGTTTAATACAATTTTTAGTTTTCCATTTAAGTGTGCCATGACGGTTCCGATTTATTCTAAATGACCCGTGTAATGCTACAAAAATCGAAATCTTTCTTTTATTTTTTCTATATAATTACAAATTTCATTTCAACGTCGAAGGGATCTTAATGCTTTGCTTTAAACAAAATTATCTACGTTCTATGTTGATACTATGTTTTTATATACGTTTTCTTGATAACTTTTTGGGATAAGAATACTACGTTTATCTTTATTATGAAATTTTCAACACAACACCTACTTAAGATTTTCTATCAAGCATAACAAAAACCTGGGCGAAGAAATTATTTATGTTATTCGAGCATAGCACGCCTCTACGATTTCATAACCTCCAAAGTGGAATGGTACGACATGTGACATCTCGCTAGAGCAAAATGGAGATCATGAACCATTTAACTACCCAACGGTTATAATCTATTATCATCGGAGGACAGGGGCAGGCTTAGGAATTTCTCTCATCAGGATATTATAATAAAAGATAAGTACCTTTGATTATTACCTGTAAAAGGGATTATTTTCGCATATCTAGTGCTACACATTAATTCGTAGTCACTCATATCTTAAATTCGTTGTTACAAATATTTCGTCGTAGTTATTTATATCTTGAATTCGCTGTAGCAAATATTTCTTCGTAGTATCGATTTCTTGTATACAACGTTTAACGTAATCGTAGTTGCTTGATAACGTGATATTGTTTGAATTTTGCCAGTATCGCAAATTCGCTGTGTCAAAGTACTTTTGTTTTAGATGTGTCTCAATGGTTAGACACGTCAGTTATTTGCACATAATACGCGTCGTGTGATCTGATATTTCCTAGATTTGACTCGTTAAGTCGCATCACTTATGTGGATTATTTATTTAAAGGAATTCGGATGTTCGGGGCGCGGTGAAACGTGTATTATCTTTTGTGGTTATATAACTTGGGGTGTCCCGTATTTTATTTGCTAGAGATGAGTCCTAGTATTATTTTTTTATGGTTATATAACTTGGGGTGTCCCGTTTTTGAGTATTTGGCATTACGTAGCGGGGAGGCTATATACTGGTGGGCTCAAATAAATATCAAGTTCGAGTGAAATAGCATATCTTCTATTGGTTAAGTTTTCTTATCTTATCTTTGTAAAATATTTTAGTATATCTAATGCTGTAATATAGTTTGTTTGTCGGATCGTTTGCGAGATACCTTTGTATTATAGTTCGGTTTAAATCTCGTAAATGTTCATATCTTTTGTAATATATGATTTTTAGTATTGAGGTAAAGTTACGAGATTTATCTTTTGTAATATAGTTTTTTTTATCTCGTAAACACCTCAAGTTTATCTTGCTGTTGAGCAATATGTAATATAGTGTATCTTGTAATATAGTTTACCTTGTACATATTTTGGTGATATTTTGCTATACAATATCGCTGATGCTGTGATAGCTCATTGTTTTTGTAATATAATATTTTGTAATATAGTTCTATTGTACATATGTAACTTTTGTCTTTGGTTTATCTTTATCTTCAATTTTCCTTGATTACACTCAGTAATCAATGGCGCCCAAGCCTTGAACTCCATGCCCTTTAGCTCTCCGTATCTTTACTGTGCTAGCCAGGTTACACCAGTGACGCTAACCACGTCGCTCGTAGGGTGGCCCACACTTGAACACTTGGGCAAACTACCACCTTCCAAAACAACGCCACACAAAGTGGCGATTTATAAGCAAATAAAATTCACCAAAATTGTTTTTGGGGCAAAACTCAATTTTTTCAAATGGAACCATATCGGTACCGTGGTACCATTTATTATTAGTAGTATTAATAAGGAATTTATTCATATGTAGCACTAAAATGTGCGATAAATACAAACAAAATTACAGCTGAAAGAAAATAGGAAAATACAATTTTATTCTAATCACCTTGTTACACATAAGGTGGTTTTGGAATACAAAAAATTAACACAAAACATTACAACAGTTGTTCAAAATGCTGTCCATTAACGTCAATGCACTTATGAACTCGCATAACTGTTTCTCGAAGAACGTTCGCCAATTGCCCCTCAATTTAAGAGAAGCGGACAATTCCAGATTTTAGAAACTGATATTTTAAGCCTGTTATAAGCTCCTTTTGGGGATTTGTATCACTCTTATTAAATCTATCTGGTCTATGGTCTGTATAACAAACAACACATTACCATACGAGTACACGATGTCAGGAAAAAATACAAATCTGAAACAACTTTAAACCATCAACAATTAGATAACAACATATTTTGTTATTTTGGTTGAAAATAACATCCCCTATCACCCACTCATTTGGTCGTCCAGTTATGGAACACCATGTACATTGAAAAGAAATAAAAATAAAGGATGAAAGCAGTTTTTTTGTTAGGATCAGCAGTTTTCTAGAAATTCGTATGTGAAAATACGCCCTCGTGGGTGAAATAACGCAGAGAGTGGTGTAAAGATAGTAAACATTAAACGCAAACTTGCACTTTCTTTGACATCGAAACGCGATGTTGAAGGCAACTTAAAGGTAGCAGCACTGTAATCATATTATGATTTAATGTACCCGTAGATCATTCATCGTTCATTCAGATCACTGATGTTTAAACATGTTTTTACATTTTCTATAACACATTAATATTAATTTGTTAAATGGATTTCATAGCGTCTTTTAATTATCATATAATTTTCTAATAGTAATAATTTGATCAATAAACTAATGCTGAACGTATTGCACTTATTGGATACAATAACTTGTGGGGTATGTACGTTTCGTTATACCAAAGAATATTTGTCTATTGTCGACCCCTAAGTATTGTTCTGTAGTTATGAAACATCCTGCTTATATCACGGTTATACAACAAAATAAATGAAAATTCGTAAATTAAAATAATTCTATTTTATTTACTTCTTGTGTCTGCCGGAACCTCACTAAGCAGGCTGCCTTTAGATTTCCCAGATTATACTAGAATTGAAAATCCTAAGAAGATTTCCGATCCCTTCTCGCAAGAAGAATTTCCTCAACATTTGTAAAGGATTTACACTAAACCATATCAAGATACCCGCAATGCTTAAACCCTTCAAGAAATTTACAGGATCTGATAAAATTACTTAACCGTTCTCCACCTAAGCTTACTTTATTTAAATAATCGTCAATTCTCGTCTACCACATGGCTTATATTCTAATTAGTTTATGGAAAAGACAAAATCTGGATACCTATAATTTAGAACCAATTTTCGTTCTAATCAATTATAATGTTGTCTAAAAATAGGCTGCCACTGGAAGAGGCTGCAACCTCTCCTTCCAATTTTGGTTAAAATTCGTTAATAATTAATAACCGGGCTCACTACCGCTGAGCTATGTGTTGCAGGAGTGCCGCGGATGCTGGTACGCAATCATGCACCGCCGCGTAACTCGAACAAGTCTCTCTCGACGAAAAATTAACATAAAGGTTGAAGTATGATAGATTATTGAAATCAGAATATTTGCTCTTGAATAATAAAAAAAATGGAGATTATGTTGGAAAATTTATGTTCCAAAAGATACCAAACAATCTGCACCAAAATATTTTCAGTTCAGTTTCAGTACCTACCAATAATATAACTGTTTCAAATTTCATTAATGAAATTCTTCTACCACAATAGCCCACTCTAGTCAACTTCCCACGCACTTTCTTATCAGAAAATACAAAAATTCCATTTTCCAGCCCTATAAAAGATTATTTTAAGCCTTAAAGGGCCGAAATTCGCAGTGAAGCGACTTTAGCAACTCTCCACTACATTCTCTATCAAAAAGATTCCATTTTTCAGCCCTTTGCAGGGGTGTTTCCACCCCTGGGAGGGTATATCCACCACTTGGAAGGCGTTTACACCCCTTGGCGGGTGGTTCCACCCCTCTCCAAACTGAAATTGATATGATTGTTATATTGTACGTATTTTGAAACACATTTTCTATAGGATTTTGCAAACAGCAGAAGAAATAACTATCTATAACTAAAAGAAAAACTTTGTGGAAAAATATTAATGAAATCTTTGCATTCTTTCGATAACCTGAGTTATGGTTATGCTAGCAAATTAAAATCCTAAAATGAATTTGTCTAATTTCTTATTGGACAATTCTCATTGTAACACTAGCATCCACACAGTCCCCTACGGCCATGCAGATTAAACTAATATCTACATAACCCCCTACGATCATGAAGATTCAGTTAAAAATAAGAAAAAAATGAATTTATTTATCTGCCTTGTCTTAAAAATTCATTTTAGGCCTTTGTTCTCATTTTTAACTGAATCTTCATGATCGTAGGGGATTATGTAGAGACTAGTTTAATCTACGCGACCGTAGGGGACTGTATGGATGCTAGTGTTACAATGAAAATTGTCAAATAAGAAATTAGACAAATTCATTTTAGGATTTTAATTTGCTAGCATAACCAGAATTCAGGTTATCGAAAGAATGTTTTTCCACAAAGTTTTTCTTTTAGTTTTTCTGCTCTTTGCAAAATCCTATAAAGAATGTGTTACAATTATAAGCAAACAAATAATAATTCATTTTTAAACGTACGTATTTTATTTCTACAAAATTTGGCAGTTGGACGAGTTGGTCTAGTAACGCAGTGATACCAATGTAGTTTTTGCAATGACATCTTCTTTCTCTTACGTCTGAATAACAATATTCGAAAAGAAGTTGCTCTCGGATTTCAAACGCTAATGGGTTTTCACTCGTACCTATTTCTCTTATAACGCAAATCAATACAATTATGCTTCCTATATTTACTTGACACAAAACAGTAATTGTGTCCGACAGTAGTAAAGTTCATCTCGGAATAAATTTACAGCTAACCATTATCTGCATTTGAACACAAAAGTTTCAAATCTAAAACTTTAACTAGGAGTTCAAGTTAACAAAGAAACTTCCGACGTTAAATGCTTAGTTGTCTAGGACTCTAAAACAACAAACAAAAGAGTATGCTTTTCAACTTGAATGGAGTTTAAAATAAATCAATAAGATGCACCTTCGCAGGTCCCATCAAAGGGTAGGGGAGTGCTCAGCGGGGTAAACACCCTGGAGCCCGACTGATCTAAGGAGTTGTGGCTCACTAAAAATCACCTTTTGTTTTTACAAATTATCATGTGATTACTTACATGTTTTTTCATTTTTTAAATTAAAAAATTGATAATAATTTACCAATCTCCTTGAACGTAAAATATTTGTCACTAAATCTCTTACATTATTAGCAGAGCGGAAGACCTTCATTCTAGAGACTGCTTATGCAGATATAACTACAAGGTAAATACATTGTTGACCACATCACAACATGGATTTCTATTGGGCAAATCTGTAAGCACCCCTTTCTATTATTTATTAGAATACGTATGTAAGTATATTCATCGTTAAATGAACGCAAATGTACTATATCACGAATATCTGTCTAGAGGATTTGATATGGCCAATGAAGGCTATTCAGAACATAAATTACGTAACATGGGCTTTCGTGGAGACATATTGAATGCATTATAATACATCGACGGGCATTGACAGTCAAATTAAATAATGCACAGTCCATACTAAATAAAAATTAATCTTGGAATTCCTCAGGGCTGCGTGCTAGGGCCGTTCCTTATTTATTTTATGTAAATAATATTGCGAATTTTATAAAACTTCTGCGTGTAAGCATGTTCACAGATGACACCATAATAACTATCTGCCCACAGCCCTAAACTGGTAAAACAGTTAGTTCATAATATTACAGATGAATTAGGCATGTGATGACAAAGGAATAGACTCATCGTATGAGAAGAAACTGTTTGAATTTTAGTTTATAGAGGCGATCATCCACAATAATCTATAACTATCTAACTTTATCATTTTTTGATGTACACATTCTAAAACAGTATACGAGCATAATTGAAATCGTATAAAAACTAAAAGCCGGCAAAAACAGTCGGCAGCTCTTTATTGTACATGGGCGGAGGTAAATAGAAATGCTTATTATAAGAAAATGTTATAATTTTTTGAAAATTGTATTGATTTTTATTATCTTTTGTTTATTAGATACGCTATTTTTATTCATTTTTGAAGTATTATATCAGTTTTAGATATAGTCTAAATATTTAAATTTATTGTGTTTAGTTTTAAAGTTATCCCATGCTATATTGAAATATGTTATTGCTCAGCAAGGAACAACGAGAAGGTATGAAGATATCCTTGCCGGGATGAGGGAATAGGACAGGTTAGATTGGCGAGGGGCAAGGATGTTAAATAGTAAAAACAAAATTTAAGCTTCTTCTAAAACAAAAATAAAAATATAAGTTTCTTAACCAAAGCAAAGAATTAATGCAACAAAAATAAACATTTATATAGATAAAATATAAATAAAAACAAAATTAAAATATGTCTCTAGAATAAAGCAACTTAAATTAAAATTTCTTGTCAACTAAATAAAATATATTCCAAGAAATGTAGCAATAAAATAGTAAACTTCATACCTAATATAATAGCTAAATATTTTGTTCTGTAAATATATATTAAAAAAGTTAAACGCTAAAAGTTGACGCGTCCGAATCTTCACTTTCTGCAGAGGAATCATTATCCGGTTGAATTATAATCGGCACAATGGGGGGTAGTGTTGGATATTGATTTTCTTTTTTAATTACATGCTTAACGCAATTTTTCCATAAATCAGTATTGTCGAGGTCATTTATTACTTCTCTTATATGGTCAACTACTACCGCGCTTAACGTTGAGGAGTCATTACATTTTCCCAAACGATCTTTTAAAGTTGCTCAAACCATCTTGATAGGATTAAATATGCATAGTACGGAGGTAACCGCAAAAGTGTATGACCATGTATATTGGATAAGTTATCAATCACACATTCCCTTTTAAAATTCTGTTCTTTTATTCATTTCATTAATTTGCGCTTTATTGGAACTTTTACAGGAATATCCATATTTCTTTCTCTCACGAATTTTAAAATGTCTTCCTTGTACTGGTGTTTGGTATTTTATTAAATATTGGCGAGTGATAAGAAGCATTATCTAATACAATTACCGAATTAGGCGGAATATTAGCGGAATATAAAGCTGTTCTGAAAACCATTTTTCGCACTGAACTAGAGAAATGTTATAAACAACTTGGTGATATCGAGTCCACCTTGACTAAGGACTGATATAACTCAAGTCCTGACCGACCAATCGTACGGAGGAATACTCGGGTGCCAGCAAATCGTCGCCACCCGTCCTCAAACCCAGGCCAATGACAGCACATCTCACAAGTCCACGTTGATTGCTGAATTCAGGCTGATTACATTGCCAGTCTTGGACTCGCCTGCACAGTTTCAACTACTATTCGATTCTCGATACCATTGTTAAATACATAGGACAAAACATCAAGTTAAGTGCGCACGGTCCTGTGCTTTAACATTGACCAGTTTCAATTGACTTCGTAAACACTATACAAGTCTATACTGTTCTTCAATGTATTGTCCAGTAAAATAAGGAATATAGGTAGCGATTGACGCATTTATTTATTATGTTAATCCTGGGGAATTCAACAGATATAGACAGTTACTTACACGAAGCTACAGCCTACAACCTCGCCAGTGCATTAGATGTGATTGTGAAGGATATAGCAGGGAACTTCGCAGAATTATAGAGACGACAATGGTTTTTAAAATATCTCGTTTGCATCCTTCACACGTTAGAGTAAACTCTTGGAGTAGAACTATATTGTAGAAACCTTGACAAAGCACTCTCGTGTACAGTTAAAGTAAACTTTAATAGATACTTATCCTTAGAAAATCATAAAAAGAGTCAAGCCTTACTGATGATGACAGCAATGCAGTCATAGTTGGATATCACATACCGCGAATGAATCTAGATAATCCACTTTTTAGACAATTTTTAAAAAAGTTATCTAGTGTCAAGTATAGTTCAGGTGCAATCGAAGTCAACGCTAAGACAAACTAGTTTTCACTAGCTTGGGGGATATTAGTTCATTGGGAAATACATCTGGTTTAGTGTTAACGAGAAAACCAATGCCTGCGGTTAGAGGCTAACGAATGTTTTAGTTGGTGGATTGGCGAAAAATTGTTCAGTGCCCGGACACTTGAAATTACTAATGCTAGTACTATAGCGGAGGCAGTAAATTTAAAGATACAACGATTATGGGCCCACAAAGTAAAATATGCATCCTCCAATATCTTCAGCCTTCTTCGAGTTAATGTTTATAATAATTTTATCTTATTAAATCTGGATGTTGTGGAATTCACAGAAAACAACAAGAAAAGATATTGCGGCATATGTATACCTATGCATGAAAATCTTAACGCACTAACACATAATCTAGAGCCAATCCTGGATTTGACGTAATGAAGATGCGAATTCCGGGGCTTTAATTATCATTTTGCAAATTTCTAATTTATTCTTTGGAGAACAAAAGATAATCGGCGGCGTGTAACACCTTACGCGTGTTAATCAATTATAAAAAAATACGTATTGAGTATGTCGTTAAAGGGATACCATAAGCCATGTTTCAGGCTGCAATATTTTTTGTTTGATGATGGGAGATTCGGTGCTCTTTAATATTTTTATATTTAGCTTTACGCAAAACAGTCTTTTAGAATCAACGTACATATGTTTTTTTTAGTAGTATCACACATTTCAACGCGCCGATGCGCCCCAGGGTCCATTCCGGCTTTTGACGGCTATGTATCCTTGTATTTATTAATTTGCGTAAAGACTATCGTAGGTCTCATCGAATACAGATTAAACTAGTATTAATACTAATTATTTGACAAATAGATTGAATGAATTAGCAGGTTCAAAATAATGTTCATATTTATGCAAGATAGACTCACCACAAACTGCTATCGTATTTTGTTTATGTGAGTTGAGATAAAATTCAACGTTTGAGCATTCATAACAGATAAATGTCAGGGGCCACACGGAACTTCCTTCTCGCGCTTTAAAATATTCCACGAAAAACCAATAATTGAAAATTATTAGGTGTTTTTATTATTTTTTAAATCCAACCTGGAAATTTTGTGATGGCTTCTTTACTTGCCTAACATCTAATAAACAAGAGACCTATGGCTTACATCCCTTTCGAGAATGTCCACTACGCAATACTCGTCTAATATTGTGTAGCTTCTGTGTATACGCAAATATATACAAGTTGCCAGAAGATGAGGCGATGCTGTCTCGAGGTCACCTTCTCAAGTAGGTATTAACCATTGCTAGCGTTGCTTAAATTTTCGTATTGAGATAAGAGTATAGCCAAGATTGATCTGAGCTTGCGCCCTTTCCTTCTTTTTGTTATATATTTTATATAGGGTACATAAGATTTCTCAAGATTACTCACTTTCAAGCTAGAAGTCTGTTTAATACCGTTCTCGAGCTTCATATAAATAAAAATGGCCACTTTAATGCCATTGTTGTTCTTTCCAATAACTGATATCACGAATTCCCATTTTTGGCTATTATTAAGATAAGAGTCCTTTACTTGGATGGATGACCGTATCTCATTTCGCCGTCCTGGTTAAGTGGTAGAGTAGCGTTAGCTAAACTACGCCAGGACGTTAAAATAAATAAGGCAATAAAATTAAAAATAAAAAGTAATAAATAAATAAAAATTACAAGTCTTCATGGAGGTCTCCTAACTGACGACTCAAGTATTGCCCGTTATGTTTATCATTAGTCACTACAGATTTTGACTTATTCGCAATTATTTATTGAGGATGTGCTAATAAATCTAACCAAGTGTACTTTAATTTCAATATCACGTATCTGTAATGTATTATACGTAATGTTTTAACAACAATAAACAAGCAAATTAAAAAAATAGAATAACGTAAATATATTTCTTTCCATCATTATCAGTGTTAATATTATAATTAGTTTTAACTTGAATTTAATTACTACAATCAAAACTGTGCGTCTGACGAGAAAAACGCAAGAGACCGTTTTCTTGTTGAATTGACAAGGCTAATCAGCAATAATATCCACCTGGAAAAATGTCAGTGGCGTATCTGAAAGTCAAGAATTCTTTCGCAGAAGATCCACAATCTCATTTGCCAATATTGATGTGGGCACCTCGGGTATTAAAGGAAGATGGAAAATATTATTAAAAAATCGGTAAAGGTATTTACACAGAACTTCCCTCTTTATTCATACAAGACGGTCACTCTAAAAAAATATCAATTAAGATATGACATATGAGAATTACAATCGCCACATAGTTAGCCCTATTATTACAGAGAAAACCTGATATAAATTTTTCCATCATTTACTGTAGTGGTGGGAATTTTTTTTTATTTTCAAAACATTTTTTTGTTGAAATAGGTTAAGAATATGATGAAACATGGAAAGTTTAGATTTGAAGAAATTTTTTTTTCCATCATCTATTCTATTGTAGTGGTAAAATGATAAAAAATAAACGTTTTTTAAATTTTCAAAGCAAATTTCTTTCTTGAAATGTGTTTAAAATGCCATGAAACATCTAAATTTTAAATTTGACCAAAAAAATTTTTCCATCACCCATTTTATAAAAAATTTTTGTGTAGAATGTCATGAAAAATGGAAATTTTAAATTTGAGCAAAACAATTTATTTTCCGTCATCCATTTTATACAAAATTTTCAAATTTCAATTTTTTTTTAATTTAAAAATTTTTTTTTTTTAAATGGGTTTAGAATGTCACAAAACGTGAACATTTTAAATTTAAGCAAAACCATTTTTTTCCATCACTCATTTTATAAGAAATTTTTTAAATGTTTTCTATTTAAATTTTTCAAAAAAAAATGTTTTTGAGATAGGTTTAGAATGTCCTGAAACGTGGAAATTTTCAATTTGAACAAAAAAATGGTTTTCCATCGCCCATTTTATAAAAAATGTTCACATATTTTTAAATTTTCTAAAAAAAAATTTTTTTAAATATGTTCAGATTGTCATGTCCCTCGGTATG
Organism: Stenurella melanura; assembly: GCA_963583905.1. Lineage (NCBI taxonomy): Eukaryota > Metazoa > Arthropoda > Insecta > Coleoptera > Cerambycidae > Stenurella > Stenurella melanura. The sequence continues at coordinate 156,414,762 of OY757311.1, forward strand.
CGAGGGAAGTAAAAATCTGAGGCCTTGGCTTCTAGTGTGTACACTAAGTCCCAAATGTTTGTACTTCTACCAGCTTGTTTTACTTATTTTCCCTTATTTACCCTAACCCTTCATCGGATATGTTCAAAAAACAATCCAGTTCTCGTTATAATATATATGTGTATAAAATTTCAAGTCAATATCTTAAACCGTTCCAGAGAAAACTTGCGCACGAAAAAGTTACAGACAGACCGACAGACAGACAAACATTTTTTTCGCTTGAATTTAAAATCTCGACGTTTCATGACAATAGGGGATGGAAAACAATCAGGAGTTGCCAAAGGGTGGCAGTAATTCTGATCATAGTGTAATTGTTATAATGTCATAAGTAATCATATTTAGCACAGTCATCAGGGGGTTTGAGTTAGGATTTTGTATAATTACTGAGAAAACTTTTAATTTCTTTGGTAGGTTCTTAGTAGTAAAAAAGTATTCTAAAAAGTCCTCAATGCCTCCGTGGGTGAAAGATAAAACAGAGTGGCATCAAAACAGATAATTTTAAAATACGAAAAATACAAAAATAACTTAAACATTTACTGTACGAGGACTAAAAAATAGCATGTGACTGCGAGCGCTGCCTCGGGAGGCTATTTTACAAACTTCTCCGAATTTGAATTTTATAAGAATTCTCGCCGGAAATTTTATACTTCCTCGTTGTATACTACTGTCTTGACCACTACAAAAAATTTCACTCTATACAATTTAGAGAACTGATTTTTATTTTTCGTTTAGCGTGAATCTCAATTGGAAAGAAAATGTGAGCATTTAGTACTGAAAATATATTTATAAAAACTCTCCAATTTTAAAATACATGCATGCACTTTATTCCATTCCTGATGCATCTACATTTTAATGAAAAAATGGATACAACGTACAAAAAGTTAATTTTTCATCATTTGCGAGCAATTTGAAATCAAAATTTAATAAATTACAAAATATACGAAAATTCCAAAAGAAAAATTAAAGTCAACTCATTTTCTGCCCAGAACAGAACAATGGGATATTTTTGACTACCATGAAATCATGATGTGACATAATGAAAATCCTAAAACCAACGACTACACTAACGAGTATATAGATATAGATAACAATTTAAGGGTGTACGCTCTGAAACAGAGAAAACAATGCATTTGTTTTCCGATATAAGAAACAAAGGTTGCTATTAAAATATACATTATTATACAGTAATAACAGCTGTGTGCTTTGCCCTTAAAAATATTTTTTGCAAAAGTTATCTTTTGTAGCGAAACTAGGGCTGCCAATCCCGGGGTCCCGAAATCAAGGGACCCTGGGATTCCGGTCAAAAACCAATCTCGAAAATCCCGGGATTAAAAGTCATATTCCCGGGAACCTCGGAATAAGTTACAAAAGAGAAAATACACAGCTTAGAATGGCAAGAATTATTTTATTTTTATTAAAGATATAATTCACGTCATTATTTTAATATTTACCACGCGACTTGGCAACATGGCTGCATGGAGTTTGATGTCGAATGCTTGACAGCTGCGACTAGTGTAGACGCTTTGATATCTTTGCGATCTTTTTTCAAAAACCTGTAAATTTGTATACATGTTTGTTTGTTTTTCTGTGTTTTGTTCCATTTTGCCTTTAAAATTAATGAATAATAATTAAACCGCTAAAATAAAACATTTGAATTTTTTCAGGTTTAGTCCAGGGATCTCAGGATTAATTGACATTTGACTCGAAAATCCCGGGATTCAAACAATGGTCTGAAACGCAAGAAAAGATGTGTGCATGCGTTGCCTCCTGGCGCCATAAGTTTGTTTCTTATTTCAATCGAGAATACCACTGTGTGTACTAAATTAGTCGTAAAGGCATTTTGTCGTAGAAATTTCTGCTCTAGAACTATTGTCATCTCCGCGATAGTTTTGCATTTCTGGTAGTTTAATAGTTATTAAAAGAAAAATACAAAATTAAAGTTTAGCGCCATTTGCTCGTTTGTTCCGCCCACAGTGGCCTTGATAACTTTATAAAAAATTTTCTACTACTAAAAACCTATAAAAAATCAACATTTATAAGGATTCTTCTTTCCCAGCTTATCGCAGCTGTTACCTTTATTCTGGGAACTGGGCTAATTAGGCAACGCCCATATTCAAAATTAAGGCTATCCGGAAGAAGGTTACACTTTACGAAAGAAACACAGGCATTACCCACTAAGAGTGATGCAAAATTTCAAATTTCATTTTGAAAGTTTCAATTTCAATTTGAAATTTCTGAAAGTTTCAACGCACCGTCATAAATTTCTGAAATATCTGAATTTTATGAAAGTTTCAGATTAATCTGAAAATTACCACATTTTTGAAACTTTCATGAAAGTTTCAGCTGCAAAATCTGTATTTCTGTTACATCAAACGAAATTTGAATTTCGCGCGCCTTTTTAACTTGTTTTCAACCAATGAGGATTAAAGTCTGGTTTAAAACATTTATTTTAGAGGTTATAGGGTAGCTATTCAAGTATAAGAATCTACTGCTTTTCATTTCTTTCGTTCATTTCTAGGTTCCCAGGTTCTATTATTTTTGAATTTAATAAGAAAAACTTATTTTGAATGAAAAAATATATCAATGATATAATTTCTAACTGAGGTCATTGATTAATGACGTAATGGTAATGTATTGTATTAGAGTTTGGATTTCAATCTGAATATACAAGGGACAGGGACCCTATTCTTGAATCAGGAAGTGGAAGATCTGAATGTTTTATCTCTTTTCATGTTGCTACGTTTCCTTCTTTTTCTTTCTCCCGATATGAGCATTCTCTCGAGTGGAGAATAGGGGTCCAGGAGATTTTGTAAATACATTGACAAATTACCTACTCGTGTATTTTGAAAAATATATTATTATTTTTTTCAATGGTCTTCTTTAGCTCGAAATGTTGTACGTACGTATGTATGCTCCCTATATCCAATCATGCTGAAATTTTGCACATAACTTTGATTCTGAAGACAATACAATACAGTATATCAATATTATAGTAGATTCAATACGGCGGCCACCACAAAATGGCGGAATACATTTTTCTTGATAACCCCCTTAACATAGGTATCGAATGAAAGGTTATATAAAGTGGTACAATAAGCTGTGTGTCATTATAAATCAAATATGGTGGCCGGCACAATAAGGCGGATCGCCTATTTTTTTGTAACCCCCCTCGACATAGGTATCAAATGAAAGGGTATGACAAATGACAAGTAAAATACAATAAGCTGAGTGACGTTATGCTAGATCCAATATAGCGGCAGACATAAAATGGCGAATTACCTATTTCTTGACAACCTCCTTGACATGGGTATCAAATGAAAGGGTATATAAAGTAGAATACAATAAGCTGTGTGACGCCATTCTAAATCCAACATGGCGGCCGGTACAAAATGGCGGATCACCTATTTCTTTACAACCCCCTCGGCGTGGGTATCAAATGAAAGGGTATGACAGAATACGATAAGCTGTGTGACGTTATTTTAAATCCAATATGGCGGCCGACACAAAATGGCGGATTACCTTTTTCCTTTGCAACCCCCTTGATATGAGTATCAAATGAAAAAGTTTGACAAGAGTAGTTGACGTTTGAATTAAAGAAAATGAGGCAAACAGGAAACTAAAAAGTGAAAAATAAATAAATTTTAAAAAAATTCTTAAAACAATGGTTTTCTTTTAAAACTGAATTGCACTAAAAAGTAGAAAACAATTTTAATTCAGTGATTAAAGTACAAAATGATGAAAAAGAAAACATTGGGCGCTCATAAAGTATTGCTGTTGCTGCTACATTACAACATACTATTCATAACGTTTTATCACAATGCTGATTGTTGATAAAGGCAATATATTATATTTTATGAGCATCCAATGGTTTTCTTTTTCATGATCATTTTGTAATTTAATCCCTGTGTAAAAATTATTTTCTACTTTTTGGTGCAATTCATTTTAGAAAGAAAACCATTGCTTAATTTTTTTTTTAATTTATTTATTTTTTACTTTAACGAACATATTTGTAAATTCTAACCTTATTACGGAGAAAAAAAATTCTTTATATTAGAAAAACATTGAAAAACATTGAAAAATAAAAGTGTAAGAGACTAGTCTCAAAAGTGGGATTTATTAGTCATTATCTCTCGGAAGTTTAAAAAATTGCGAATATTATACAGAACTTAAGTTTCATCATTTAAAATATTTCAATGAAATTTCGCTTAACTTTCATAATATTAGGGAATTATTCAATTAAATTTCATAAAATGAAAGTTTCTTTGAAATTTCACGAAAGTTTCACGATACTTAACGTTTAATTTTATATTTCAGAAATTTCATAAATTTCAGATGAATTTCGAAACTTTCACAAAAATGTCACTGAAATTTTCGCAAATTTTAAGTTTCATGAAATTTTGCATCACTGCCCACTAACATTATAATAATAATAATAATAATAAATCGTCTTTATTTTTACAAGTGAAATACAAAGAAAATGTATTTACAATATGTTAGAGATGTTGGGGGATGCTCGGCGAAGTTTAGCCAAAGGCTACTCTTACACTTAACCGAGTAACTACATTATCAGTATTAGAGTTGGAGATCAAACCCGGTACACAAAAGACAGCATGACCGGGCATGCTCCCCACATAACACGCTCTTAATCACTTCCCTGTGCCGATAAATAAAGCCGATGAATGAATACGATGATATTTAAATAAACTTTCAAAACGTCCTAACGCATTACAGTGATCAGACTTTATTAAGGCAGGAGTCAATTAGATGCTTTAAGATTAATAAAACCTGTTAAATGAATTCAATTAGACAAATATGAAAACTTATTTATACTTGTGTATGCACTTAAATATCTAATGATATTTATTACTTTATAAGTACCGATAACATGCTGGCTAGATGTAGGTATATCAAATACTCCAAATCGTTTTTTTGTAGATGTTTGATAACTGGTTCTTGCCTTCTGAGTGACTATTCGTTAATGTATCAAATAATTATCTTATTTCTCTTGCTTATCTCTTAATTATTGCTTCTCTTTTGAAAAATGCATAATTTTAAAATGAATTGCCTAGGTATTGTCTGACAAGAAGCATAGATTTCAAGTTTATTTCAACTTGTACTGCAAACGTGACCATATGTAGATTTTAAATAGTATGCAATAAATTAATTAAAATTGAAAGGAAAAGAGTTTGGACAAAAACTACAGACATGTATTTTTTTATGTAAGTACCTAGGATAGTATTAAAATATTTTTTTTTGTCGCATTTTTTTATTATTGACATCACCATTAATATTTTTAAATAACAGCTCCTCCACATCCACGGAGACATCCACGTATAGGAGTGGAAGTATACCGGGTGAGTCACGAATTGCGCTCGCCCCGATATTTCCTAAAATATTTGGAATAGAAAATTGAAATTTGGAGGCCTTATTAAACGAATAAAATTCCATCTTTTCAATAAAAAATCAAGTTTGGTGCACATCCGGTTTGACCGGAAATGCCCACAACTTTCGATTTTTAAATGGAACACCCCATATATTTTTACATTTTTGGAATCTAGAGGAAATTTTGAATACAATACATCCATTTTGGTCACTTTTTGATAAACATTAAAAATTTTATTTAAAAATCTATTTCTGAATCCAGAGTGCTGTGGTGCCCAAAATATATTTTAGTTTGTGTGCTACGTTACTATAAAAATAAAAAAAGCAATATGGTTGCATCACTTAATTCTCTAGAGGCGTTTAAAATTTTTAAATGTGATTTTTACCCACTAACTCGGTTTTTTTAAATGGGAATTTAATCGTTCACCAACATTTTTAAATACCTCATTTTCATACGAATCTAATGATACCAAAATTTTGAAAATCCACTCAGAAATATTTGAGATTTCAGCCAAAATACAATGCAACCAAGCTTTTAGAAACATGCGGCCAATAGATAATAGATTAGTGGGCTTTGGAAACTAAAATGGCACATTTCTGTGTAAATCTGGTAACCTAATAACATTGGAAAAATCATAGTAGCCATTGAATGTAATAAAACAATATCAGCTGTCAGACAGATACAAAATAAAGCGTTGCGGAAATCTCTTTGAGTAAAAATTAAAGAAAATGAATAATTTTAGTAGAAATTAAAAGGTCGATATGTTACTGATATATGGAGAGCGTCTCAAAAATTCAACTGCAGCTGCAGAACTGTATCAGCAACGATATCCCAACAGACGTCATCCAAGCAGACGCTTGTTTGCCAGAGTGGAACAAGAATTAAGAAACGAACCCAATCAACAAGATGACCATCAAACATTTATTGTAAGTGAGGACAAAGAAATTGATGTATTAGGATTTGTGATGGTACACCCAACAACATTAGTCAGTCTTCGACTTGCAGAATTTTAAAGAAACATAAGTTTCGGTCTTATAAATACCAAATACACCAACATCTTTATGGAGATGATAACGACAGGAGGCTAGTATATTGCAACTGGTTCTTAAATGCAGTACAACAAAACCCAGGTTTTCGTTTTCATATTTTATATTCAGATGAAAGTAGATTTACGAACCAAGGTATGTTTAACAGAAATAATACTAGGTACTGGGCTCAAGAAAATCCGAGGTAGGTAGGGCGGGGGAATATTCAGGAAAGATTTGGGTTTAACTGTTGGCTTGGAGTACTTAGAGATCGAATAATTGGACCCATATTTTTTTATGGAACACTTACTGACGAACGATATTTATTCTTTTTACAAAGCCAGACAGCAGAATTTCTTGACTTACTTCCTCTTGCCTATTTAAAAAATCTGTTTTTCCAACAAGATGGTGCTCCCCCACATAATTCCAGAAGAGTGATGGAATATTTAAACAACTTGCATGGTGAACGCCTTATCGCAAATCAAGGTCATATCAGGTGGCCTCCTAGGTCACCTGACTTAACACCCCTCGACTGTTATGTATGGGGCACTCTCAAAAATAAAGTTTATATAACTTCTTCAAATACCCGTAAAGAGCTTCAAAATAAAGTTGTACGGGCTCTTAATGAAATAACGCCAGCTGAATTGCGTAGAGCCATTCAAGCAACTGTACGCAGAGCCGAATTGTGTATAGAAAAAAATGGTGGACATTTTGAACAATATCTATAAATGTCAATGTATGGTTTAATTATATGAATTATTTTAAAGATACCTACTGTTACCTAGTTTAAGTTTAATTGTTCAAGCGGAATTGATTTTTATAGATATAGATATTTATAGGCCCGATATTTATGTTCATTTAAATAAAACTCTGAAAACCGATCTGATGTCGTTCTATTGCAAATGTCCTTGTGGATGTAATTGTGTTTAACTCCACATACCTATGCTAAACTTAATTGTAACGCTCTTTGCGCTCACAATTATTAAATGTTTGATAGCTCAAGATTGCCTATAACTACACGAGTCTGTCTGACAGCTGATATTGTTTTATTACATTCAATGGCTACTATGATTTTTCCAATGTTATTAGGTTACCAGATTTACACAGAAATGTGCGAATTTAGTTTCCAAAGCCCACTAATCTATTATCTATTAGTCGCATGTTTCTAAAAGCTCGGTTGCATTGTATTTTGGCTGAAATCTCAAATATTTCTGAGCGGATTTTCAAAATTTTGGTATCATTAGATTCGTATGAAAATGAGGTATTTAAAAATGTTGGTGAACGATTAAATTCCCATTTAAAAAAACCGAGTTAGTGGGTAAAAATCACATTTAAAAATTTTAAACGCCTCTAGAGAATTAAGTAATGCAATCATATTGCTCTTTTTATTTTTATAGTAACGTAGCACACAAACTAAAATATATTTTGGGCACCACAGCACTCTGGATTCAGAAATAGATTTTTTAATAAAATTTTTAATGTTTATCAAAAAGTGACCAAAATGGACGCATTGTATTCAAAATTTCCTCTAGATTCCAAAAATGTAAAAATATATAGGGTGTTCCATTTAAAAATCGAAAGTTGTGGGCATTGCCGGTCAAACCGGATGTGCACCAAACTTGTTTTTTTATTGAAATGATGGCATTTTAGTCGTGTAATAAGGCCTCCAAATTTCAATTCTCTATTCCAAATATTTTAGGAAATATCGGGGCGAGCGCAATTCGTGACTCACCCGGTATAGATTTTTAATAGTATGAAATAAATTCATTAAAATTTAAAGGAAAAGAGTTTGGACAAAAACTACAGACATGTATTTTTTTTATGTAAGTAAGATACTTAGTATTAAATTTTTTTTTGTCGCATTTTTTTATTATTGACATCACCATTAATATTTTTAAATAACAGCTCCTCCACATCCACGGAGACATCCACGTATAGGAGTGGAAGTATACAGGTAACAGTTAAAAAAATTTAAAAAAATTTCTTTTGACATTCTAAACATATTAGAATGTCATGAAACGTCGAGATTTGAAATCAAACAATTTTTGTCTGTTTAAGATATTGACGTGAAACTTTGTACACGTATGTATTATATCGAGATCTGGAACTGGATTGTTTTTTGAACTTATCCGGTGAAGGGTTGGGGGGTAAATAGGGGAAAGTTATTAAGGCAAGCTAGTAAGAGTACAGAAATTTGGGATTTGGTGTATACCTATATTAGAAGCTTGAGATTTTTTAATAATATTTTCCATCCTACTCCACCACCCCCACTCCATCGAGGTATTCACTTGAAATTTGGTACACGTGGGTATATATTATAACGACATCGGGAACCAAATGATATTTTGAGATGAAAATTGGTGGTTAAATAGGGATAAATAAGTAAAGCAAGCTGGTAAGACTACAGAGACTTGGGATTTGGTGAATATACCAGACGCCAAGGCATCAGATTTCATTATATTTCTCTTCTCAAACACCAGTCTACACTTTTGAGGCTCGTAGTCACTATATAAGTGTATAATCATGAAGTTATAATAGTAATTTTTGAATAAGAAGTCAAGAAGTGAATAATTTCAAAACTTTAAAGATATAATTAGTAATCAATGTATACATTATAACACAAACACACTTAAAAACTATTTGAAGAAATGACAATGGCTTTCTAAACTGTTTTCTATTTATTTGCTTTTTATAATCAGAAATAAGCAAATGAAAATATCTATTCAACGACTTTTATTTAAAAAAAACGCAAATAATAAATTACAAAACATGCAATTTATGTAGAGATAACCTACATTATCAAGATAAAATATATTATCAAGGTCTTATCACCAATACTGATAACATCGCTCGTAGAGCAAAAAATTTCATATCACTCAAAATGTTCGGCCGTCCGTTCGTCACGTTTTTTGTAAGCACGATAACTTAAGAAAGAAAACTCCGATTATACTGAAATTCAGACAGTAAGAAGAACCCTATTGTTTTTGAACAAAATTGATCAATAAACAAAAAAATACGAGACTGATTCTAGCAACGAAACTAGCAGCGAAAAAAATTGTTTTTTTGTTTGCATTTTTGAACACATATATTTGTAGGTAATGATAATATCAACATTTTTACCTACAAATTATGACCCAAAAGCTAATAAGAAGGCTATTAGCCTCAAATTTTCAAAATAATTTTGACGGCCAACGCGCATTTTTTAGGTAAAACTCGTATTACAAGAAAAATACTAACCTGGCCTTTTTCGGACCGATTTTATTCGAAAGATGGCGCCTCTTTACCTTTGATTAAAAAAGAACTAAGTCCGCAGTACATCTAACATAGAAGCCAGGAAAGAGTGAACAGCGTTTTCGCTGCTAGAGCGTAATTTCTCAAGTAATATGTTAATAAAAAAAATTGGAATAGCCTGGCCCATTTCAGACCACTTTTAATTGCAGGGTTGGTACTTTAAATTTAATTTAAAAAAAAAAGTCCCCAGTGCATCTAACATAGAAGTTAGTCGCGAAACAGACGACAGCGTTTTCTCTGTTAGAGCGTAATTTATCAAGTTATATGTTGATAAAAAAAAAAAAATGAATAGCCTGGCCCATTTCAGACCACTTTTAATCGAAAGATGGGATTTTTAGCTTTAATTTAAAAAAGAAATAAGTCCTCAGTGCATCTTACATAGAAGTTAATCGCGAAATAGACGTTCACACCGTTTTCGCTGCTAGCACATTTTTTAAGATATACTAAAATAAAATGAGATCTACTAACCTGGCCCTTTTCTCACTGATTTTTATCGAAACGTGGACTCTTTACCTTTAATTAAAAAGAAATATTAAGTCCCTAGTACATCTAACATAGAAGCTAGCCGCGAATCAGACGACAGATTCTTCGCTGCTAGAGCGTAATTTCTCAAGTAATGTGTTAATAAAAAAAATTCGAATAGCCCGGCCTAACTTTTTTTTAAATTAAAGCTAAAGAACCCACCCTTCGATTAAAAGTGGTTTTTATTAACATATTACTTGAGAAATTCCGCTTTAGCAGCGAAAACGCTGTCCACTCTTTCCTGGCTAACTTCTATGTTAGATGTACTACGGATTTAGTTTCTTTTTTAATTAAAGGTACATCCCGTTTTCCCTCGACGTTTTCTTTTAATTGCCTCCCCCTGTCGATGTAACTGGGTTTAGGCTCTTGTTTTAAATATAAACAGGTTTTTCCTTTTATTAATTTTGTTAGATTTAGGTTAGGACATTCTTAATTTTAAAACTTAGGTAACTGGCTGCATGGTCAATGACCTAATGCCATTAAAAAAACAATTAAAAATTAATGGTACAGAGGCCATCTTTCGAATAAAACTGGTCCGAAAAAGGCCAGGTTAGTATTTTTCTTGTAATACGAGTTTTACCTGAAAAATGCGCGTTAGCTGTCAAAATTATTTTGAAAATTTGGGGCAAATAGCCTTCTTATTAGCTCTTGGCTCATAATTTGTAGGTAAAAATGTTGATATTATCATTACCTACGAATATATGTATTCAAAAATGCAAACAAAAAAAAATTGTTTCTCTGCTAGTTTCGCTGCTAGAATCAGTCTCGTAAAAAAAGTTAGGTATTATTAATTATTTAAAAACTTTTAAATCTATTTTTTTATGTTTTGTAATTAAACAAAAAACGTCTAACGCGAAAACAATCCCACCACTCTGGGAAATTAAAATAATTTAAAAAAAAGAATAATTAAGAGAAAATTTTAAAGTTTAAATATGAAAATTGTTACATTGCAATGCCGGCTACGCATAAATTTTAATAATGTTTATAAACTTGAAAGTAATAAATTTGTCACAAATGCTTGAGGGCCTATATTTCATCTCGAAGTAGACAAGACCAAGGTAATTCACCAACATTATTTCTTTGCGATAAAGCTGCCATAAAATGTGCAATAATGAGGCATATAAAAAATGTAATAAATTGGCGAAAAGTAGGATAATGGTTAGCTCCTTTGATTTTTTAAACCAGTCTCGGCAGTCTCCATTTTAATAATGATTCACAAAATTAGCTTTTTTTGTGTCAATGAAACTTTTTGACTTGGAAAATGAAACAATTTACCTACATCAAATTCATTCTAACAACAAATCATGACACTTCATTTTATTGACGAGAAAAAAATACAAATTCCTGAAATGACCACCGAAATAAAAAATCAAATAACTCGTTGACCGATTTAAAGTTAAGTAAAATTATCATTTAAAGATATATTTACCAACAATATGCAAAAGCACAATGTCATCCCCCATTCTTCCACCCCCTACATCCGGGGTAATTAAACAATTTCATTTCATAAATAATACATTACCATTGCATAGTTTGAAAATTATTATCCCTCTAATATTATTGGATAAAACAACTTGTGGGGCATGGGCTTTTGGTTTTATAGTTTATCCAGTGTCAGAAAATTATAAAAAAAAGGTCGACAAAGTAATAGTTCATAACACCAGCAATGTCATAAGCGCCGACCGACAATATTTAAAATCACTGTTTAAATATTGTAAGTATTGTTTCACTGCTTTGGCATGATGTAAACTATTTATAAAAAAAATTATTTGTAATAAATTATGATTCAATAAAAGTAAATAAATATCATTTAACCTACGGCTATGCCCAGCAAACATTTTTGTCAAAATTAGCTCCAATTCGACTTGGGACAAGACAAATTTACTTACCAAAGTAATTATAACGTAAAATTGACTGGAAAAATAGACCTCCGATAAAAATTGACCAATTAGTCCTAATTTAGATTTAAGTTTACGTAAATAATACCAATTAATCTACTTCATACACAATTTTCTTTGAAGGTAAATTTAACGAAAACAGCAAGTGGAAAACTACTAAAAAAATCTACCAAAATTGACCTCAAGGGTAAATTTCCAATAAGGTCGAAATAGGTAATATAATTAGGTAGTATTTACCTTTTTAGCGACTAAAAATCTTTCTAGGTAGATTTTGTTGGAAATCCTACGTAATATATACCTAAATAGCAACTTATTTGGTCACTTTTATTACTCTTCTTTGAAGTAATATTAGGTAGACAACATCGGTAAATTCTACCTAGATTATATACCTAATTTCACCAATTAAGTCAATTACCCTTAAACTGACCTTAAAGTTACTCTAAAAAAATACATTTTAAACCTCTTTGTCGCCGTAACCTGGCAAATCGACCTCAAAATAAACTTCACTATAAAATGGTAATTCAGACGCTAACCCCCGTCTAACCTGTTTGTAGAATTCATATTATTTAGGTTATTTGAACCATTAGGTACTTAGGTGGTATAGTTATTATCTAAAAATTATTTCAGTCATTAAAAGAGGCCATTAACGTAGCATGGTTGGATAATTTGTGGTGCCAATGTACAAATAATGAAGTATGCCAAAGGTAAAAAATTACACACTTAAGGAATCACTACTTCCGCATCCAGATTTCCCAGCCAAGTCTTTTTAAAGGAGAACATCTTGACTATATTTGCACTCTAGTATGTGGAAATAATTGCCTATAGAATTTCAATACAAGGGTATTGCCGAATGCCAGCCGAGCTTCCAGAACTTTTGGACGCTGTCGAATACCAAGGCAATATCATATGGCTCCATTATGACAACTCACTCGTCAACACAATACACTAGTCGAGTTAAAATTTACACATAATAAGTAGAATTTACCAATAGGTAGTATATTCAAAATAAGGTAATATAAATAGGTTATATTTACCTACAAGTAATTATTTGATATAACAACAGAGTTAATAATACTTTCAATAGGTAAAGTTAACCAAAATGTCGTAAATTTTCGTGTAACTTGACCTGTGATAATTTCTACCTATAAAATACGTAGATTGTCATGGTAATTTTAACTTAGAGGTCTAATTAGCACAAGACGCCATATTTTCTCAGCGCAGTTGAAGTATGATTCCGAATTGTAGTTTGTAAAATGAGTGTATATGGAAACAAACTGACGAAAAGTTTAAGAAAATACATAATTATACCTGTAAACTCATATTTAACAAGTATAGTATATTTTCGGCTCAAAATATTACAATAATTTTTTTATTTGGTAATGTAAATTTTCTTATAGATGAATATTTTTGAGGCGCATTAGTATTTTATGGAGTACAGCTGCTATCATTCACAGAAAAATTTTCGGCGTATTGATTTCAATAAGCGAGAACTGCAAATACTTTCCTCATAAATTATATTTATTTTAGTTACCGACATTCATCTTGTATGGTTATTTTGAGTTAGGTATCTCTTCAGTTTTGAAAGTGACTGACAACCATATGTCGACTACTTATAGAGAAAAATACCAAATAAGTGTAAAAATCTTATTTTTTTTCACTTGGTGTCATTTTTAAATTACACATATGTCCGTAAATTCTACCTAAAACTAGTCAACTTGATGTCAAATTGACGTTGAATTCAAGTAAAATTTACCTAAACAGGTATTAGTAACCAAATGTACTGTGCGACTACAAGTAAGATTTATATGTAATTTTACCTGTTTTAGTTGATATAACTTGATTTCGACGTTGTCTTATTCTCCACTTATGTCGATTCCACGTAGCATCAACGTAAATTTTACCAAAATATGTTTAATTCTAATTTTGCGACTAAATTTATTATACATAATTTAGGTAGTCGCGACGTCAAATAATACTTAAATGTTTGCTGGGAACAGACTTGTAATGGTGAGCCAGATAAACAATCAACTACTGTCGTTTGGTAAGCGCATAACAAATCTGGTTACTATATTTGTATAGGTTTATCGTTTGTAATATTCAAGCAGTCTCGGTGTTATTCTATCACAAACAGGCTTTGTAATTATTTATCCTGGTAGCAACGCTTTAGACTGAATTTTTAAATTGAGAATAGAAATATTATACCACAGATTTCTTATCTACTATTGACCACTGAAGTATTACCACGTAATTACGAACCACCCTGTATGCCGGTATTAACTTCAACTGTGTCCAATTTTGATTACTGGTTTTTTCCACCTTTTGTAATTATTTTCACTTTTGTCCACTGACTCAAACTCTTTCAAAAGTGCTTTCTTGTCAGTCCTGATCCTGATAGATGCCTAAAAAGTTTAGACTTGGCACAAGTGTCGCTTTAAAATGCAACAACGTCGAATTAAAAGGGTTTAAATTAAAGTTCATACCTACGTAGAATGAGTATTTTTTTGTAGTTAGATGTAACAATAGTAAGCACCTATTAAAAAATAAGAACATATAAATGTATCGGGCAACGCGGAACAGTAATCGCAGAGGGTTAGATTTGAAAGTTGAGAAATAATATTGTCTTAAGTCCAAACCCTGCACCGGAAGTACTTATTTCCGTGGAAAGTTTTCATCTACTAATTCTTTCAGTCGGAAAATTTTCACTGATTTGGAAAATTTCCCTTTCTACTTTTTAGGGCGGCTTCGTAACTAAACCACCAGGGACGCAAAACAATCTAGAACCCCTTCGTGTATGTCCTTATGGATCTCAGAAGTGTACGGTTTATCCCGAATATCATCTAAATTACATCCATTTAAAAACTTGAATTCAAGTCTGGGCCCTTTATTAAATTAAACAAAAGTGTAATATGTTTAACAAGTCACAAGCGACCATTGGTCATGCCATATCTCAAGAGACCGGAAACTCTACATTAACAAAACATTTATATAGATTGCTAGGTTCAACTCGAAGCAAAATAATAACAAATGATAAGACCAGATTAAAACTTATCACAGCCATAAATTAATCACAGTTATTGTAAATAATGTTTTAAAAACTTACCCAGCAAAAACAATAATATCAGTTAGTTATACAATCCACGTGTGTCAGAGTAGAATTCAAAAGTTCACTTACAAACACTGTTTCTTATTTAAAAAACTAATAAAATTATGCTTATAATACTCTCTGTATTTATTTACCTTATACAGGTACGCATGATAAATAAATTTAAATTAACAAACTAACACTAATTCAAACAATGCATGGTACACCCGAAGACGCTGAGGTAAACGAATGTCTCACAACAATGCATGTCGTCTTACAACTGTCCGTTTACTTTCACTGATAAACAATTGATATCGCAAGTGGTAAAAGAGCGGCTAACTAGATCAGACCGAGTAACGTCCTCTCAATAAAGTCGCGGTCACAAAACTGGAATATTGGCGCCGACGTTAGACCGACGCCATTCGGCGTTCCTCGCGTTATTCCGCCGTGTTCTTGGGACGTCCCATAAAATAAAAACAAATGAGAATTTACTATAGCCTATTTTAAGTTGTAAAATATTGTCACCTTGACGACGTTTTGCAAAATTTTGAATTCTGTTTAGTTAATAGTATTATTGTGCAGGTTTTTATATTCATTAAAGATGATTAACTTGGTGTTTTAAAATTATTATTAATATGAAAACGTAAGTAAACACCATAGTGTATTTTTAAAACCATAACTGAGTGGTAAGGTAAGATTGTTGATAAACAATTGTGAAAAACATATGTTACGTGTGTTTATAGCATCACATCATTCGTCATATTTATATTTTGTTATAAATATTAAAAAATGTTCCTTTCAACTAATCATTACTTTTTAATTAATGCTTATAAGTGATTTGAATTCACCAACAACTCCAGAAATTTTTTATTGTTATATTTACCTATTGCAAAATCTAATTTAATTGGAATCAATGTCGTTTTTAATATGACTAATTAATATACGAACGATTCAAATGTATTGACCCTCATTTTGGTTGCGAATATCTCTGAAACGGAGGAGCCGAAAAAATTGAAAAATTTATGTGTTCATTATGTGTCTATTCCAAATCATTTACTAAAATTTGAATAATGTACATTGGACAGTTTTGAAGTTATGCTAAGTTATATTGAATAATGACCTACTTTTGAAGGAAATTTTGACCATACCAGTTTTAAATCCATTATATCTTGGAAAATATGTCTACTAGGTAAGTAATATTTTAGATACCAATAAAGCACGGCATTTTTTGTACGAGGAAATTTTTTCATCATTTTTTGTTCTAAAATTTTGCAGTTATTCTCAAAAACATAACCTCATGTTTATTCAGTTACTTATCAATCTATTTAAAAAAAAATTGATAAAATAGTTAATTATATAAAATATAAGCATTTTCAGAAAAAAATTATTGGTATATATCAAATATCTATTAATTTAGTTATCAAGCACACTAGATAGTTTTATTACAAGCTTACAATAATATTATCTAATATTTGTTATAGGTAAGTCATTTTTTTTTGTAAAAATGCCTACATTTTATAAAATTAACTATTTTATCAATTTTTTAAAATAATTTGATAAATAAAAACAACGTAATAAACATGAGGTCACCGTTTTTGAGAATAACGCAAAATTTTAGAACAATAAATTATGAAAAAATTTCCCTCGTACAAGAAATGCCGTGCTTCATCGGTATCTAAAATAATGGATTTAAAACTGGTCAAAATTTCCTTAAAAAGTAGGACAATTTTCAATATAACTTAGCAGACGTTCAAAACTGCCCAATGTATATTATTAAAATTTTAATGAATGATTTAGAATAGACACATAATCTACACATATTTTTTTCAATTTTCTGTGCTCCTGCGTTTCTGAGATACTGGCGGTTAAAGTGAGGGGTCAATACATTTAAATCGTATGTATTAGGTTTAGCTTGACGACCTATAACATTGTAAGCAAATTTTACAACTCACTTTTCACCCACTTCCGGATGTCGTATTGACTTGAAATTTCGCATGTGCATATGGTTCACATGCAGATACAATTTCACACTTTCCTTCCACATCCACGTAGTGGATTGGAAGTATAGTAATCTTAAAAAAAATTTCAATTTTTTTTTTCTTGAAGTAGGTTGTCTGCCTGTAACTATTTTTGTCCGCACGATTTCTCCGGAACGGTTTAATATATTGAAATTTTGTACACGTATATATAATAACGAGATCTGGAACTGAATTGTTTTCTGAAGATATCCGGTGAAGGGTTGGGGATAGGGGTAAATATGGGGGAAATATGTAAAGCAAGCGATAAGAGTACAGAAAATTGAAATTTGATGTATGTACTGCAAGCCAAAGTCTCAGATTTTTTTATAATATTTTTCAACTCCCCACCACCCCTAGTCCATTATTAAAGGGGTTGATAAAATATAATTAAGATACTCATTTGAAATTTGGTACACGAATGTATTATAACGACATCTGGAACTAGATTATATTTTGAGATGATTCCGTTGAAGGGTTGGGGGTTAAATAGGGGTAAATAGGGGAAAATAAATAAAACAAGCTGGTAAGAGTACAGAAACTTGAAATTCGGTGTATGTACTAGAAGCCAAGGTCTCAGGTTATTTATACTATTTTTCAACCCCCAGCATCTCTACTCCTTTATTAAAGGAGTTAATAAAATAAAATTGAAACATTCACTTGAAATTTGGTACACGTATGTATTATAACGACATATGGAACTAGATTATATTTTGAGAAGCTTCCGTTGAAGGGTTGGGGGTTAAATAGGGGAAAATAAGTAAAGCAAGCTGGTATTAGTACAGAAATTTGAAATTCGGTGCATGTACTAGAAGTCAAGATTTTTTTATAATATTTTTCAACCCCCACCACCCTTACGTATTATAACGACATCTGGAACTAGATTTTATTTTGAGATGATTCCGTTGAAGGGTTGGGGATTAAATAGTGGTAGATAGGCGAAAATAAGTAAAGCAACCTGGTAAGAGTATAGAAATTTGGGAGTTGATGTATATACTAGATGCGATGGCCTCAGGTTTTTTTACAATATTTTCCATCCCCCCACCACCCCCACTTCCTAACTAAAATAATTGATAAAATTAAATTTAGATTTTCACTTGAAATTTGTTACACTTATAACGATATCTTAAACTAGATTATCTCTTGACATGATTGCGTTGAAGGAGTGGGGGTAATTGGTGGTTAATAGGGAAAAATAAGTAAAGCAAGCTGGTAAGAGTACAGAAACTTGAAATTCGGTGAATGTCCTAGAAGCCAAGGCCTCAGATTTTTTAGTAATATTTTTCAACCCCCCACCACCCTTAATCCATTATTAAAGAAATGCGGGATTTGGTGTATATACTAGAAACCAAGGCCTCAGATTTCTTTCTAATATTTTTCAAACACCACCATCTCCGCTCCATTATTAATGAGTTTGATAACATAAAATTGATATATTTCCTTGAAAGTTAGTACACATACGTATTGTAATGACATCTGTTTGATACGATTCCATTGAAGGGGTGGGACGTGGTAGGTTGTGAATGGGGGAAAATAAGTAGGGTAAACTAAAAACTTAATTTTTAACGTATATGGTAGAAACCAAGGCTTCAAACTTTTCTATGGCATCTGCTTTAATATTATTAAAATTCTATGACCACTAAAGTGCAAATCTAGTCAAGATGTTTCCTTTAAAGTGACTTGGATGGAAATAAATAAAAGAGCAGAATTTCAAAAGAGAATTTGTTATTGATAACTTATCTAATATACATGGTCATAGACTTTTGCGGTTACCTCCGTACTATGCACATTTAATCCTATCGAGATGGTTTGATCAACTTTAAAAGATCGTTTGTGAAAATGTAATGACTCTCCAACGTTAAGCGCGGTAGTAGTTGATCATATAAGAGAAGTAATAAATGACCTCGGCAGTACTGATTTATGGAAAAATTGCGTTAAGCATATAATTAAAGAAGAAAATCAATATCTAGCACTACCCCCCATTGCGCCGATTATAATTCAACCGGATAATGATTCCTCTTCAGAAAGTGAAGATTCGGACGCGTCAACTTTTAGCATTTAACTTTTTTAATATATGTTATCAGAACAAAATATTTAGCTGTTATATTAGGTATGAAGTTTACTTTTTTATTGTTACATTTCTTGGAATATATTTTATTTAGTTGACAAGAAATTTAAATTTAAGTTACTTTATTCTAGAGACATATTTTTATTTTGTTTTTATTTGTTTTATCTATACAAGTATTTATTTTTGTTGTACTGATTCTTTGCTTTGGTTAAGAAACTTACATTTTTATTTTTATTTTAGAAGAAACTTAAATTTTAATTTTACTATTTGACATCCTTGCCCCTCGCCAATCTAACCTGTCCCATTCCATCATCCCGGCAAGGATATGTTCATACCTTCTCGTTGTTCCTTGCCGAGCAATAACATATTTCAATATAGTATGGGATAATTTTAAAACTAAATCCAATAAATTTAAATATTTAGACTTTATATTTAAAACTGATATAGTACTTCAAAAATATGTTATTGAACAAATGAACAAAAACAGCCTATCTAATAAACAAAAGATAATAAAAATTAATACAATGTTCAAAAAATTATAACATTTTCTTATGACAAGCATTTCTATTTACCTCCGCCCATGTACAATAAAGAGCTGCCGACTGTTTTTGCCGGCTTTTAGTTTTTATACGATTTCAATTGTACTCCTATACACTTTATATTGATTTTATTGAAAGAACACATCAGATGGTTTTTGTAGATCATTTTATTGTCCTACCCAAAATACGAAGGTTCGGCCTGAATTTTGTAACTTTTCAATGGACTATTTTAAATATGCGAATAACTTTTGATACTACCACTTATACCGGGTGTTAGAAAAGTATGGGAACGGTGAAGAATCTCGAACAGTTTGCATCAAATCGAAAAATAAAAAAATACGCGTCAAAAAGTTTTCAAAAAACTATCTACTGATACCAAAAATGATCTCCCCACCCACCCCCAGTAGGTGGGGCGAGGGGCAACTTTAAAATTTCAAATGGAAACCCCTATTTTTTATTACGGAATCGTATTCTACGGCAACAAATACGTAAGTTTTATTCAGGACATTTTTTTAGATTCTTGCACGGTGTCACTGTAATCGCAAAAAATGAAAAGAATGCATGACTGTTTCAAGAGTAGCGTCTTGTGCCCATAAAAAAAGTCCAATTCAAAAACTGAAAAACACGTATTTGTTATTTTTACGAAATCTATCCAATGACATTGGATTCGACTCTCCCACCCCCAACCCAGTGGGTGGGGCGGGGGACAACTTTGAAATTTGTAATGAAAATCCCTATTTTTTATAGCGGATTCGGATTCTACAGCCAAAAATACGTGAATTTTATATCGGACATTTTTTTCGATTCTTGCAAGGTGTCGCTGCAATCGCAAAAAATTGAAATAAACCTGAAGTCTCCATAAGTTTGTAAATACAGCTACTCGTGTTGACAAAAAAACATTCAGTTTGAAAAACAATATCTGTGATATCTTGATTTTTATGAATATTTTTTTTTAAGTGTTGTTAATAACAGTATTTGTTTTGTGAAATTTCTACGAGTTGTAACATTTTTTGCGATTGCAGCGACACCTTGCGAGAATCGAAAAAAATTCCCGTTGTAACATTCACGTATTTTTGGTCGTAGAATCCGAATCCGCTATAAAAAATAGGGATTTTCATTACAAATTTCAAAGTTGTCCCCCGCCCCACCCACTGGGTTGAGGGTGGGAGAGTCGAATCCAATGTCTTTGGATAGATTTCGTAAAAATAACAAATACGTGTTTTTCAGTTTTTGAATTGGACTTTTTTTATGGGCACAAGACGCTACCCTTGAAACACTCATGCATTCTTTTCATTTTTTGCGATTGTGGGGAGGTCATTTTTGGTATGTGTAGATAGTTTTTTGAAAACTTTCTGACACGTATTTTTTTATTTTTCGATTTGATGCAAACTGTTCGAGATTTTTCACCGTTCCCTTACTTTTCTAACACCCGGTATGTAACAAGCAGATTTCATTCAGATATCAGGATCGGTACTTTGGTATAGATACCCAAGACGACAAGCTATATCGTATAACTTTGCAAGCATTATACTGTTTAAAGGTCACGTATTCAACTTCTCTATATGTAAATTTACAAAACAATAATGTATTTTCTTAACTTGTACATCTCTGGTTCATAATATCTACCCGCAACGTCACAAACACAAATATTTAGAATGGGATTTTACGAAAGTGAATATATCTTTCCTAAATATAAGATCGTAATATCTAATGAAAAATTAACATAAATAAAACTACATTTCACGGTGACAAATGACTGACCTTGAAATTTATAGAAAATTTCACTAAATTGCCAGAATTTTTATAACGCGATAGAGCAAACATTCGTTGCTTTGACAAATGTTGTTTGTTTTTGATTAAAGTGTAGAATAGTTTATTTGGTGCTCGAAAATGGGTTTGTATTTTTAGATTGGAATAATATTTAGAATAGATTAATTTAAATGTCAACTTTTTAAGAGCTTATTTATAAACTTCCGCACATTTCCAGGGGTGTCTCTAGGATTTTTTGGAGGGGAGGGGAGGTCAATAATTCCCAGCCCTCACTATACAGGAATATTTCCAACTCTATTCTTTTATATAGGGTTGGGCAAATATGTGGAAATACCTGATTACTGGCCAAACTGTAAGCTCGATTAAAAAATACACTTAGAGTCGGATCAAGTTTAAAAACACCGATGTATGAATTAATATTGCACATACGTTTTCACTATCTCTTGCACACAAACTTAAAGCCATAGCCAAAAGACATTGTCAATGTATGTCTAGCAAGATTCTTTCCCACTTCTTTTGAGACGAAAATATGAAATGTACACTGAGGAGTGAGAAACATAGTCATAAGCTCAGTAATTCTCAAACTGCGTGATATAACGACGATTATTTATTTCCGTGAACTAACACCACTCTAAATATGAAGAACGTCTTCATATGAAATATTTAAGTTATTTTTAGTGGTAAATAGTGGATATTCATCCGTCAAACGAACAGTGTCAAACCACTAAGTCTTACAATTTTCTAGTACGTAGATATTACGCATTTTGGAGTAGAATAAACACGATCTCGTAGCTCAATCAGTAAGATGCTCGAACAGCAATAAATATAAATGGGGTTGTTGCGAGATCGATCCCCAGCACTTCCACTTTTTTTATTTGATTAATTATTAAAAGTTAATAATTTTTCCTTCCAAAATTTTTATTTTATTAAACTGAGCAGCGAGTTTTGTTAAAGCTTTATTTTCCCCAAAAATGTGTCTTTTATTACTACTAGCGCGTGTTTATCTCTAATAAAATCTATTTTATTACGTTATATATTAATACACGAATGGTGAAACGTGCGTCGAGTAGACAAATTTTTCAAGTGTAGTGTTTATGAAAACGTGTCAATGCGTTGTTCTGTCAAAATTGTTTTAATTTATTTGTTTTAAAATTATTGTTAATTTTTGTAATATTCATTTTGTCAACCAGAATTTTTGTTTATTACCGCTAAAAGAAAAATTATTTATTTTCGTTATCCTCATAGAGATTTCAGATTTTTTTTGTTATATGAAATATTTTATTTTTACTGACATTGTTTCCCCTACTAAGACTACGATCCTATCCTTTCCTGGCAAGAAATGCCCAAACCTTTCCGTGTCTCTTGCTGAACTGTAGCAATATTAGTCTTTGATTTCTTTTTCTGATCACTCATTGTTATTGACTGAATTGGGCAATTCATTTTTTGTTATCAGTTTCATTTGTGCCCGAACCTATATACCTACAGTGTCCGACGTAAAGTTGTCTACATATGGGAAAAATTTGTATTACTGAAATTTCTAAAAAATGCTATATTGGGGGTTCGTTTCTTTTTTCACATGCAAATACCTTTATTCAACTAAAATACATAAAGTTTTTGTCGAAACTAATCAAACATTTGTGAAATAGACACAAGAGTTTATGATAAGTAATGGTAGGGATTAGGGATAAAATTTGCACTTTTTTATTTTCCTCACATCTGCTTCAAAATTGATATATGGGGTCCCTGTTGTATTCTATATGCACTTTTGCTTCATGAAATTTTTCGATATCTTAACAATTTGACCCACTTTTCGGTACCACGGTCAACTATTTTTTACAGTCCTGCTAAACCGGTGATCACATGTCATATGTCAAAATGTAATTTTTTGTTGTTGGATATGCATATACGAACCCCAAATAGAGTTTTTTAGATATGTTAAAAATACAATTTTTCCCATATGTAGCCAACTTTATGGACACTATAATCAGAATTCCACTAAAATTATGAAGTTACTAAATTAATAATCTTAACATTATATGATATCTTTCCAATTTTTTAAAAATTATCATTGCTGAGAACTGTTTGAGAACTACTGGCATTTCTTATGCATCAAATAAAATCTTAGTTTGGACGTTTTAGCGGCCATGACACAAGTTAGTTTAAATTGTACCCGACTCTAACAGATGTTCTTGTAGTATTTTTAATTCTATTCAGTGACGTATTTTAGTTTCCAACAGCTACCCTATTTTTCGAGAGATGACGTCAGCGGTACTGCTTTAAATGGGTGACCCTGTATATTTTTACACTTTCAGATAGACACTTTTTCATCAATTATAATGATATAGGGTTTGGTGGGAGTGTGTGACTTATGGTTTTTTAAATATTAAATAAAATAATAAAATTTTAATATTGAGAAAAAAAGAAAATATTCATAATAAATGTTGAGGCTGATAGTATCCTAATCGATCAACGAAGGCTCTTATGCATTATAATGAGCTAGATTATATTTTGGGATTATTCCGTTGAAGAGTTGGGGGTTAAATATGGGTAAATAGGAGAAAATAAGTAAGGCAAACTGGTAAGAGCATAGAAAGTAGAAATTCGGTATATCTACTAGAAGCTAAGGCC
Source organism: Stenurella melanura (assembly GCA_963583905.1). Taxonomy (NCBI): domain Eukaryota; kingdom Metazoa; phylum Arthropoda; class Insecta; order Coleoptera; family Cerambycidae; genus Stenurella; species Stenurella melanura. Next base: position 156,439,022 of record OY757311.1, read on the forward strand.
TCAGATTTTTACAATATTTCTCAACCCACCCACCACCCCTACTCCATTATTAAAGAAGTTGATAAAATTAAATTGAGATTTCACTTGAAAACTGTTACGCGTATGAATTAAATCCACATCTGGAACAATATTTTGAAATGATTCCGTTGAAGGATTGGGGGGTAAATAGAGGCAAATAGGGGGAAATATGTAAAGCAAGCCTGTAAGAGTACAGAAACTCGAAATTTAGTGTATGTACTCGAAGGCAAGGCCGCAATATTTGTTATAATATTTTTCATCCCCCCACCACCACCTCACTCCATTATTAAAGGGGTTGATAAAATAAAATTGAGATATTCACTAGAAATTTGGTATACGTATATATTATAATGACATCAGGAACTAGATTATATTTTGGGACTATTCCGTTGAAAGGTTATACTAGAAGCGAAGGCCCGTGTTTTTTTTATAATATTTTCCATCCCTCCACCACCCCCACTCCCTTATTAAAAGAGTTGATAAAATTAAATTTAGATTTTCACTTGAAATTTGGTACACGTATGTATTATAACGACATCTGAAACTAGATTATATTTTAACATGATTCCGTTGAAGGAGTGGGGGGGGGGGGTAAATAGGGATAAATAAGCAGAGCAAGCTGTAAGAGTACAGATACTTGGGATTGACGCGTTTTGGGATTTTACTCATAAGTTGTAAAATACGTATGTAATGAACATATCCGTTACTTATGGACCTTGCTGTACATTTCATTAATTTATCAAAATAAATATACAAATGTTAAATACCTATGAGCAAAATCTTTGCGAATTGAATAATTGATTAGTTTAATTTTGAAAAAGGTTGTTTCCTTTCAAGAATACTATTTTCTCTGTAATTTCATGCCTTTCAAAGGTGTAAACGCCTGGCCTGTCATTTTTCCAAGTTCCCATTGCGACTCTGAAGGAAGTGTATCAAATTACGACAATTTAGTAGCAGCTTCTCCCGTATAAGCGTTCATCAACGCAATATTTATGTAAAGGAATATTTTACATTTTACATTTTGGTCCCGAAACAGAGACGCCTGCAAATTATCGACACTTGGCTCCTACAAACAAATTGCTATTGCTGCAAACAAATTTTGTCTTGATCTTAGACCGGAGCTAAGGCTAATTTGCAACATTCTGTAGCGACAGCTTTGCAATCTGATATTATCATGGTACATGCAGGGTATTTTAATCAATTTAGAGAGACTGTACTAGCGCTGTTTGGTTTCAGACATGCAAACTACTTAGAAGTTGGTATATTTCCCAGCATTGAAAGTAGAAGTAACATAGGAACAAATATCTTTGCAAACTATGTAGTGTTCCACGTTTTAATATAACTACTTTAACAGGGTAAAGCAGGAGTAGTTTTCAGATAATATTGATCTATTTTATAGTTTTAAACGTTTTCAAATTCTTTCTAATCATGAAGCTACCTACATTTTCAAATTTTATATGCTGAGGATTTGTACTTACGAGACGATATTTCTGGGGCAGAAAGTAGAAAAAATAAAGCGTAGCATATTATATATAGAGCCTAGTCCAATTATATCGCAAGGTAAGTAAGTATTAATTAATTCATTATACAAATCAACAATGCAAAATAAAATAAATTAATATAAATATAGGAAATAAATAGATTTATATTCATATTCATGTAAAATATATACAACCACGAACAAATTTAAAAATATAAATATAATTTAAATGATAAACACTAGGTACATATGCAATAAGCTGCTTTTTTCACGATAAATAAATGTCAATAAAAGTCAATGTTGTCCAACGAGCGTAGCGAAGAAATTACATACAAAGAGTGAAAAAATATTCATGTGTAATTACAAGATTTTTTACAGCTCTGCAATAAAATCAGGTAATCGAATTAAATTCTGACATTTTGAAATGATAACTTTGTTTAAACATCATCAAATCAAATTATGAAACAATATTGTATAGAGTGCCACAAGGATCAATCATTGGCCCGCTGATATTTCATATATATTCATTAATACTGTCTAAATCATTGTAGAGTACATTGATACGCGATACTGACTTAGTATGTACTAAGGTAGGAAGGTGGCAACAAATCTTGCTATTGAAATGGACAGAGATTTGCGGTTTAAATAACATAAAGTAAAACAATCCAAAAAGCTTATGCTAATTTCCAGTGTGTATACCCTCACCATCTCTTACTCTTATCATTTCTTAAAATCAAACTTACTGATACGCTAGTGCTAGGTCATTTCAACTAATGTGATGTTGTATATGGACCCTGTTTGGATAAATGGATATTAACAAAACAGACAAAATCCGAAAGGTGTACTTAAGATATTATTATGGCATCAGGAGATATGAGCATGTGTCATATAAACATGAAATGTAGGCAAGAGTTTAATTATGCTACATTATACCATACTAGAATCCTAAACCGCAGTGACATGCCTTAATAGGCAGCGAAACCTTCTACGGTGTGGCCAAGCCATGCATACGAGCATCCACTGATAAATGGGTACCTACAAACTAAATCTCTTAGACGGTGGAAAAGTTGACCATGCCAGAAACAGGCCAAAGAGTTAATTGAAGAACGATCGGCCAAATTTACAGAGGGCCTATTATGCCAAAGTAGACCTTTAGATTAATAGTGGGTCTTCTAACCGGTAAACGCCGACTTAATAGACATTTGAATCTAATGTGCCTGGCAAATTCAGATTCTGCCAAAAGGCAGAGGAAACCTCAGTTCATTATAAAGGCCTTGCTAGACTGATATTCCAATACTTGACGAGGAAAAAGCAAGAGGTGCTAGCTATATTAAGGGACTCACATCAAGGCTGTGCAGTCTGATACAAAGGCAAATCTGGATGAGGAACTCTAAGGAAAACAAACAGGAGCACCACAATAGATCTATAGGGGTCGCGGTGGTCAAGGCCAGCAAAAAAGCTCCTCAATTATAAATCTAAACCACAGTGAAGTTTATAACTTAAATTGGCGAATCAGAGGAATAATATCACGTCCATCTCATAAACCTCGCTTTATATCGTAGGAACTTCTCATATACTATAATATTTCAGTTATACAGATCCGGAAATATTAGTTCGTGATATGTAAACGTGTATCTGCGCAGATAAACCACGCCTTGTCGTAATCAACGCAAGGCATTGGTATTCGTTCATAACACCACCGCTTGGCCCAGTAGACGGGTCGACGATCCCACGCATTCAGCTTTCAATAGCCTAGCCACAAAGATGTGTGAATAAAATAAATTAATCTTAATTTCGCTAAAACGTCGGCTGTTTATGCAACTACAGAAAAAGTGCAAATTGTGATGTGGTACTTTGAGGGCCATTTCATTGAAGGCACAATAAAATTTACTGTGGCAGTTTTAGACAGATCAAATCCCTCACCTAACGCAATTTCATGCATTATTAAAAAAATTGAAAATTTCGAGTGTGTCGTGAATTACTGTGAAAAATGCTGTCAACCCGAACCTCGGCATCGAACTAATGTCTGCGCACTTGCTGAAAATAATGAACCATGTTCTAGTAGGCAAAGGGCTGATGCAGTTGACATGGAGGAAAGAACTGTAAGAACTGTTTTGGTAAGAAATGGGTACAGTTGTTTTAAAGCTCAAGCAACCCAAGAACTATTTCGATTTCAATAAGAATAATTTATTTTTTAATAATTATTAGTTGATTTTAATTTCTAAGCGTTATTTCATTTTATTTGAATGCTCTATTTGTATTTTGTTTTAATAAGAATTATTATTTTACTCCCATAGCCTTTATGACTAAAAAAGAATCTGCAGAAATACTTTCAATACAAGAAATTATTTGTCAAATATGTGACAAATAACTTCTTGGCTTTTGGCGAGACATTAGTCTCGTTTCGTGTAGAAACTATTAGCCACGTACCCCATGGCCAGTTCATGCAGTACTAAATTCAATGTCGACTCGATTACTTTCAGAAGATGCGTTCACGAATTTTGGGGTGGGGCGTTTATTCCCTATATCACGAACTAAAATCTCCTAATCTGTATACAGGGTGATTCACGTAGGCCATTCATTAGAAGTTTTTCAACTTGCAGTTGGATTAGAAACTTGAAATTTGGTATGCAGCCATAATCGATCATGCCCGTTCTATCTAAAATATTTTCAGTCCTCCAACTTTACAGGGTGTGCCAAAAATTGGTACCAACTTTCTTATTTAAAATGGAAACCTATATTTTTCTTTACATGGTTCGATTGGTCTTCTAATTCTGAGTTTAGAGAACCTAAGTTATGTTAACTTATCTATTACAATTTTTGACATATGTCCAATTTTTTGAAAAAAATTGCCGCTGTAGTAGTTTACGAACAAATTTGTATCTCGCAAACCTTTCAAAATTATGAAACCAAATTTGTGAAGCAGTTAGCTGGAAGTCAAGGCTAACTTTTGATGTCCCATCGGTGGTCCCATTTTGTACCATATGGGCGCAGTCGATTTTCAAATGTCGCAATCAAAAATTGTCAAAAAGTCAATTTTTTCAAATGGCACCTACTATTTTTTTTCACACCATTCGAAAGGAAATTTAATTTTAGGGTGAGTTACTTAAGCATTCCCTATACCTAACTTCACCCCATATCGTGTTATTCAATAAAAATCAAGAAATACCTTATCTTGCCGAGAGATTCCTTACTTCATCGAGTATGCCATGGAAACAAAAGACAGTTGTAATAATTTTTAAAGAAAAATATGGATTCTTATTTAATTACACACAACACCAACGAACAAGAACAATGTTGACGAAATTCTGACGTAAATGTTCAATGTGACCACCATATTTTTGTTCAAATATTCTATTATTCTACTTTCAACAGATTGCGTAGCACATCTTTGCGCCTACCATTTCTGACGCCAGAAATCAATGCAAAATTGAATTTTAGGACCACTTTTATTTGCATTGTGTATGTCTATCCACAGTCGTTTTTGAGTTATTGGCATTTTTTGAAAAAAATATTGTTTTTTTTTTCTCAAGGGTGGTAGGCTTTGGAAACAATCATTTCATTTTAATTTTTATTCAAAAATCGTATTGCAATAATAAATAATAACAACAAATAAACCGATTAACAAAATAATTATTTCAATACAAATGCTCAATGTGTGCACCGTTTTCACTGACAGAATTTCGTCAACATTGTTCTTGTTCGTTAATAATAATTTGTTGGTGTTGTGTGTAATTAAATAAGAATCCATATTTTTCTTTAAAAATTATTACAACTGTCTTTTGTTTCCATGGCATACTTGATGAAGTAAGGAATCTCTCGGCAAAATAAGATATTTCTTGATTTTTATTGAATAACTCGATATGGGGTGAAGTTAGGTATAGGGAATGCTTAAGTAACTCACCCTAAAATTCAATTTTCTTTCGAATGGTGTGAAAAAAAAAATAGTAGGTGCTATTTGAAAAAAATGACTTTTTGACAATTTTTGATTGCGACATTTGAAAATCGACTGCGCCCATATGGTACAAAATGTGACCACCGATGGGACATCAAAAGTTAGCCTGGACTTCCAGCTAACTGCTTCACAAATTTGGTTTCATAATTTTGAAAGGTTTGCGAGATACAAATTTGTTCGTAAACTACTACAGCGCCAATTTTTTTCAAAAAATTGGACATATGTCAAAAATTGTAATAGATAAGTTAACATAACTTAGGTTCTCTAAACTCAGAATTAGAAGACCAATCGAACCATGTAAAGAAAAATATAGGTTTCCATTTAAAATAAGAAAGTTGGTACCAATTTTTGGCACACCCTGTATAGTTGGAGGACTGAAAATATTTTAGATAGAACGTGCATGATCGATTATGGCTGCATACCAAATTTTAAGTTTCTAATCCAACTGCAAGTTGAAAAACTTCTAATGAATGGTCTACGTGAATCACCCTGTATAGTCCAGTCGATAAAGTAAAAAATACACCAGAAGCTCGCAAAAAATGTTATCTGAGATTTTCCTTCCGTAACTGTTAGTGCGAGGATTAAACATCACAAAACCACAAAAATCAATTAGGGAGGTGCCGCGCAACCCCCCCAAAAAACCACCCCTTTGGTGAAAAAAGCTTTATTTTACTGAGAACTCGTTAACCGTTGAAGATATAAAAATATTGATCATCATAAAAAAGAAAGCTTGACTAATTGCCTAAAAAAAGTTCTCTTGTAATTTTTCTTGTATATGTCATGGTTTTCGAGAAAATCGATATTGAAAAAAAATGCAAAATTTGCATTTTTCATGCGCGCGAATTTTCGCTTACTTGAAATTTTTTGCGCGCGGCCTATAGAAAAAAACCAAACAAGCTAGGAAGAAAGATTAAAACGGGTTTTAAAGGGGATATAAAATACTCTCTTGTGTTGCCATTTTTGAGGGCTATTGATATTAATTAGTATATAAAAATGACAATATAATATAATTATCTCTTGATTTTTTGTGCATCTAACTACTCACAGGCCTATAAAAAACAACTGACTATAATATAAGTTATAAATGCATTATCTTTTAGTTCAAGGTAGTACATCAATGCAGAAAAAGTTAGGAATAAAAATATTCACATTTACAAATTTAGCAACATGTTAAAGTAGCCAAAAAAAAATCCAAAAAAGGCTGCATATTCAATTTTTAGATGATATTTTTTAATACATTTTTTTAACTATTAAATGATTAGAAACAATAGTTATATGATATATAAACTCAAAAAAAAAATTTTGAGTTCAATTTTCAAGACGTTTGGGTCTTTTTTTAATTTTTAGGAAGCAGTAAAAAATTGGCCAAAATTTGGCTAACTTCAACATGCTTGTAAATTTGTAAATGTGAATATTTTTATTCTTAACTTTTTCTGCATTGAAGTACTACCTTGAACTAAAAAATAATGCATTTATAACTTATATTAGTCAATAATTTTTTATGGGCCTGTGAATAGTTAAATGTGCAAAAAATCAAGAGGTAACTATATTATATTGTTATTTTTATATATTAATAGATAACAATAGCCATTAAAAATGGAAACACATAAGAGTGTTTTATATCCTCTTTTTAAAACCCATTTTGATTTTTCTTCCTAGCATGTTTGATTTTCGAGCAATTCAATTTTTTCTATAGGCCTCGCGCAAAAAATTTCAAATAAACCAAAATTCGTGAGCATTAAAAATACAAATTTTCTCGAAAACCATGGCATGTACAAGAAAATTACGGAAGGATTTTTTTTAGACAAGTAGTCAGGCTTCCTTTTTTATGATGAGCAATTTTTTCATATCTTCAACGGTTAACGAGTTATCAGTAAAATAAGGCTTTCTTCACCGAAGGGACAACCCCTTCGGTGAAGAAAGGGGGGAGGGTTGCGCGGTACCTCCAGAACTGATTTTTTTGGTTTTGTGATGTATAATCTCTCCACTAACAGTTACTGAAGGGAAATCTCAGATAACATTTTTTATTATGGAAGTCTTTATAATTATTGGACTAATAATAATGTACCTACTATTTATGTTCCCACACAGCACGTGACATCCCTAGGATATCCTCATTAGGTCCTGTATATCCCAATCGAGGACAACATTCCTCAGGATATCCTTAGGATATCCCAATAAAATATATACAACCTGAGAATATCCCAAATGGGGATATCCTAGACAAATCCTAGCAGGACGTCCTAGTAACATCCTGCAAAGATATTAAAATATCCACTGTGGGAATATCCTGGGTCAGTCCTAGAGTCGTCCTATTAAAGGTATTATTATTTAGGAGATTTCAACAACAAAATAATGAAAAGTGTATAGGTATATTATTTTGAGGCTATTTATTGTGTCTTTTATTGGTTTGTAAAATTTGCTTCTAAAAACTTATTTGTTTGTTCTATTTGATAATCCCCTCCAGTACAATTCATTAAAAATGTATATCTTATTTAAATAGCAGTTATTTATAATTGTTTTTAATACATTTACTGTGTTCTGAATTAGCCGCCTATTTGTGACAAGTCGAAAGTTCTAAGAAATCCGCCGGGCGTCGATGTCTTTTCCACGTTCACTTTAAAGTTCTTTCGACAAATAAGATTACGTTAAATATTTCATAAATATAATGCTGCAATGATATATCTTTCTATTTATTATATTATCTAAAAGGGGAAAATGTGATTGGTTATTGTCCGCGCAGATGTTGTTGTCAGATACGTAATCCTTTATATTTTTCTGAGCGAATAATTTTGTTTTAATTCATTATAACTTTGCAGCAAACCATGATTTTTTAAAGTTGTACATATCATCCCTTATAACTTCTAACCACCCTAAACTCTGTTGATTTTAATAATACCAAAAAAAGGCAATCATTTTTATTTAATATTTCATGCTTTTACAATTTTTATTTGAAACTTTTCTAGTAGCTTTTACACATTTTGAGTAATTTTGGAAAAACGCTCTTTTATATATTTTTTCACCCTTTCTCGGGGTTGAAAAAAATATTTCTTTCATTAATCATGTTCAAATACTTCAAAGTAACTTATATAAAAAATTCAAGTATTTACCTCAAAATTTTGATATGTCTGTTTCATTGGATATATGTATCACATTTTTATTAGTCATTTTACCTCTGCCGTTATATAAACTTGTATTCCTTTGTCTTTGCTTATTGGCTCAGTTTAAAAGTAATGATCTACTATGTTATAAAATAATATGTATTTTTTGCTGTCTTTAGAAATATCCAATAAACCCAATTAGTGTCCTCAGGTTGTTCATAGTAAAGCCCAGGCATAACCCATATAAGAGCTGATGATGTCCTGTACACACCCGTACTGATGTCCTAAGGACGTCATCAGCAAAGCCCGAACTGTCCCATTTGGATATCCTAGGGACATCCTAAGGTGATAATGGGATCTTCCCAGGATATCCCATATATCCTGAAAAGTTGTCCCCAGTATGTTCTGAGGATGTCCTTGTGCTGTATGGGTTAGGTCACCTAAATTATAGCTATTACACATTAAATTTTTTTAACTATATCCTCGTAAGCAAAATAATAGCACCTTACGTTCAGCTATTTCAGTAAATGGGCATATTTCAATTTAATTTAACTGAGTTAATTTCGCAAGTTTATTTTCTTCTCATTTCGTTATTAGATACGTACCTATTATTATAAAATTAAATAAAAGTATTTGCCATTTTAATTCATTTATATTTTCCACTAGAAATTTTTATAGTAAGTGATAATTGAAGATATAATAGATAAGCGGATCAATTTTCAAAAGGTCCATTTAGATAATCATTATAACATCTAAGCCAACCATAAGTTGCCTTAGTTTAGGATTAAACTTTAGGTAGCATTAACACTATGATAATTTATATCCATTTTAAATTCCTATCCGGTAAAGCCGAATATCAACATGAATTACCAAATTTGGTCGATAAAACCTATCGCGATTTAATAAAACATGCAAATTTTTACTGGTATCGCGTTCTCAACGATTTTCCAGAAAATTATTCAATCGTCAGTATAAGTATACGATAAAATAATAGAGTTTAACAGCCCGCCCTGCATACATTATTTAAATCGTTGTACTTATAAAGCTGAAGCTCTATTTACAGTCCACTGAGTTTAGTGAAAAAAATGTTGCATTAAATATTGTGTTCAGTGAAGGCAGATATTAAAAGTAATGATAATATCAGATTTTCTTTCTATACGAATCCATTAATTAACGTTTTACAAGGATTTGGCATACTTATCTTTATTTACCAGACGTGATTGATATATTAAATACACTACCTGTTATTTCTTTTTGAATTTCTCGATAATTACCTAGTAAAAAATCTATGACGCGAATGACAGAAAACGTACCGTGACGTCAGTTTGAATTAAAAATTATTCAATCGAAGTTTTGTGGGCTTTACTGGAATTTCTCTGAAGATGATGAAAAACAGTTTCGAAATGTTGAGAAATTTTTAAAGTAGTGGAGTGGAAGCATAGTAATCGTAAAATAATTTTCAAAAACTTTTCTTGTTGGCAGAGGTTTAGAATGTCATGAAAAGTCGAGATTTTAAATTTGAGCACAAAATATTTTCTGTCTGCCTGTCTGTAACTTTTTTGTGCGCATGTTTTCTCTGGACGGATTAAGATAGGACTTGAAATTTTGTACACGTATGTACTGTAACAAGATCTGGAACTGGATTGTTTTTTTAACTTATTTTTATTGTTATTTTTTATTTTTATGTTCTTACAAAAATGGATTTCTCTTCATGGGGATACATGAAGGAAATTGTGTATAGACCCACACAGCACATGACATCTCTAGGATATCCTCATTTGGTCCCGTATATCCCAATCGAGGATAACATTCCTCAGGATATCCTTAGGATATCCCAATAAAACATATACAACCTGAGAACATCCCAAATGGGGATATCCTAGACATATCCTGACAGGATGTCCTGGTAATATCCTGCAAAGATATTAAAAGCGTAACAAAATATCCACTGTGGGAATATCTTGGGCAAGTCCAAGAGTCGTCCTATTATCTATTATTTCAGTACGCTATGATTTTTTAAAGTTGTACATATCATCCCTTATAACTTCTAGCCACCCTAAACTCTATTGATTTTAATAATACCAAAAAAAGGCAAGAGATCAGTTTTATGTAATATTTCATGCTCTTACAAATTTTATTTGAAACTTTTTTACTATCTCTTACACATTTTGAGTAATTATGAAAAAACACTTATATTTTTTTCACCACTTCTCGGGGTTGAAAAAAAATTGCTTTCATTACCTAATTGTGTTCAAATACTTCAAAGTAACATATTAAAAATTTAAGTATTTACCTTAAAATTTTGATTTGTCGACCTATTTCATTGGACTATATATAATCTCTATTAGCTTGGTAGATTTACTTTTAAAGCGATATAAGCCAATTGATAGATACAAATATGTGTATGGAGTTGTACATATATGTATCACATTTTTATTAGTCATTTTATAAACTTGTATTCCTTTGTCTTCGCTTATTGGCTAAGTTTAAAAGTAATGTCAATGAACCTCAGGTTGTTCATAGTAAACCCCAGGCATAACCCATATAAGAGCTGATGATGTCCTGTACACACCCGTACTGATGTCCCGAGGACGTCATCAGCAAAGCCCGAACTGTCCCATTTGGATATCCTAGGGACATCCTAAGGTGATAATGGGATCTTCCCAGGATGTCCCATATGTCCTGAAAAGTTGTCCCCAGTATGTTCTGAGGATGTCCTTGTGCTGTATGGGGAGACACCAACAACAGTACAAAATATGAAGAAAGGAATAATAACTGCCTTTAGATCTATCACACTGGTAGTTTTAGGAATAGTGGGAACCTCATTTCAAAAGCGCATAGAGATGTGTGTCAGTCAAAATGGGCAACGTGTGGAACATTTATTATAATTTTTTCTACTGAGTTATTTGAAAAAACCTCTTCTTTAAGTTTACTTTTGAATTTTGTAATTATTGCTCAATAAAACGAAATTGGTTGAAATTAGCCATAGGGAAGTACTCACAAAAAATATTCGTATTTCATTTCTACATCACATCTTTGAAAAATATACAGGGTGTTCCATTTGAAAAAATTGAGAAAATTCAATTTAAAAAATTCTTGATTGAAAAATAATTTTTGGCCACCCTGTACAGTTTTAGGAAATGAAAATGATACAAAAACATTAATTAGATGTCTCGTAACTGGTATTCACATAAGATTTTCTTAAAACCCATAATTGTGACGTGGTGATTTTTTTAATATCCATCTAAAGATCGTATTATTTCAACAAAAAAATTCATTACATCCAAGTGGTTAGGAGATATTCAATGCTAATATAGGAATGAATAGAGCCTAGAGAGAGGCTTCAAAAAATATACTGATATACATAGCATTCCATTTAAAAAAAAGGCTCTTGGTCCTGTTCGAAAATAATTTCCAGTTATAGACTTTTTTATCTAGTTTAGTTATAATTTTTTTTTAATTTCTAGCTATCGTAGAACTCCAGATATCGAGGTCCGACACACTATTGCCCCACCCTCTATAATTGAAATCTATTTTTACATATTTTTCAGCTAAAACAAATGACTGCTTTTGCAATTTAATTATTTTATGGCGTTTTCTTGAATTAAGTATTTTGGCCATGACCATATGAAAAAAACGCGCGGGTCCTAGCACGCGCATTTTCACGGAAAACAGTGGCACTTTTCCGTACGAAGGAGGGCTGCAGAAAAAGAAATAAAGGTTTTTCTCGAATTTTTTTCGAGATTGGAAACAATTTTTTTTGGCTTGTGAAAGAAGGTAATTTTCAAACAGCTGCTAAAAGTTTGCTTGCGGTCAGATTGACTTGAAATTATGAATGTATGTCAAGTACCCCCCAAAAATCTTAAAATCAAATTTGGCGCACGTTTCACCCGCTTGCTGCGGTTGGTCAACCCTTTGAAGTAAACTGTAAGAAAATCTAGGATAAATTCTCTTATACTTCAAAGGATATCTACAGATTTTCGGTTTCAAGTCTGAGAACTCGCAGAACTGTATCACAGTAAACATTGCTTTCTAAAGTAATGCATAACATAACATACTGTGGCGCTAATCTTAAGTTTACTATATTTTCGGACATCTAGAGCACGTCCTGGGCAAAATAACACCCAGTATTCACGTTCTCGCCACTACTCTACAAAATATGAGAATTATAATAATCCTCAAAGTAGGATCAGTTTAATATTTTCCACCGCGATGCAGCTGAGATAAAAATATTAACTTAATAAATTTTTCTTTCTGTGTTTTATCCCTTTATTTTATATACTTATCATTCTACATTTCATTGTCATTATTTTAAGTATTTATTATCTTGCTTCTTGATTACTGGAATGCTCTGTTTGTTAGTTAGTAGATTGTTAAATAAATAAATATGCTTTTGCAAGCAATACATCGGTGTTGTACGAATAGCCATATATTACAACTATAGATAGATAGATAGATAGAAAACAATACATGATTCGTAATTGACGAATAATGACTGTGAACTGCTGGCATTCTAGCATATTAAATACTCACGTAACATTTTATAATCAAGGACTTAATTATTTCAAAAAATAAAAAAACAAATAATTTATTTTATCCCTAAATTCTTAACTATACGACATATAACAGCATTCGTGTTATCATCTAAATATACATATGAAAAAACGAACAGGGCATACACAATTCACATATAGACGAGAAACAACGTTTATTAAACCTATATAGGCATAATATAATTTAATAAAAGGAATGCCATTACACCTAAGCTATAAATTGTAATTTCAATACTGTATACTTCTTTTAGTTTGTATATCATCTAAAACTGCCTGCAGCTCCTCGTCCTCAAATCGTCCCTCCAGCGATGGAATTAGAGACTTGGCCTCCTCAGTCGTTTCTGGACACAAATTCGCTATCGCTGCCAGTTCGAATTTGTGCAATTTCTTTTGTGTCAACAAACTGAAAATAAGTCAAATCAAACACAATACTAAGAGACTTACTTTACTAAAAAATTATGCAGTAATAAGGCTAATCTATCTGAATCAACACATACTTTCCAAAGAAAGTTTTACTAGTTGCAGAAGTTCCAAGTTAATTTTTAAAATGAGCTTCTCTTTAAAGTTAGCGAGGTCTGACTTATCGATTAAATGCGGGGTGCCACAAGGATCAGTAAGATCGTTATACATTTATTTTCAAGGTTTATCATATGCCATTATTTATAGTAATTAATTTTTTTAAATACAGGGTGTTCTATTATTCCGTGGGCATGGAGTTGCCATAGCTTCTTATACTGAAAATAAATTTATCTCTATCCCAAGTTGCTTAGTTTAGCCGCTATTACTGAAAACGATGAATAGTTTTCGTGAAAGAGCTGTCGACTATAACTTTCTGTAAACTAGAATCATTACTTGGTTTTAATCAAATGAATTAATTTTGAATGTACTTATTCATTACTTCGGTTAAAATGCCATAAAATGACATTCGTCCGAAAACATTAACGTGTCAAATATCAGTAAAATCAGACGCTTTTGTAGATATTTAAAAAAAAGTTCCATTTTGATGCCGTCTAGTGGCCAAACGAGGCAACTTAGAATATAGGTAGTACCGACTTATTTTGGTAACTCTTGGTGGTAACTCCATGTACATGAATATTGGGACACCCTGTATATTTTGCCAAAAAATATTGAGGCAGGATTATAGGCATAAACATAATTTTATTAAACAGTATCAGTTTTGTTTGTAAAATTGTAACACAACAGTAGATTAAGATGAAATATTAGAGGAAAATTTTGAATCATAATTTTTGTCTTATCTGTGACGAATTTGGAATTTATTGAACTCACATTTATTTTGTTTTGTAAGATTACATGCTTATGTTTATTTGTTTTATACACGGTGTCCCAGGAGTATGGAGCAATATTCGGGAGGGTATAGTTTAAGTCAAAATAATATTAACAGCCAGTTTCACAATCGTTAACTAATGATTAGGAATTGACCACTGATTAATCATAAAAATATTTTTTACAATATCTGGTTAATTTCAAGGTCTCGGTTATCTTGTAGTTAAGAATACCAATAGATGAATTATTGGTAAACCAACAATTTGTGGTTAACTAAAAGTAAGCAACTTGTCAACTACAGTTATATATTAGGTACTTTACTTTTTTTTCTATTTTGCTAATAATAGCCCAGTTGTCAGAGACCAATTTTGATGAAAAGTTAGAATTAATTGTTACCTCGCTAATTGTTTCATGAAAGGCTAGTTAGTAGAAAATGACTCAAAATAGTTTACTAAAATTTACCCCGCGAACCCTTCTAAAAAAACCCCTGAAAAGGAGAAATTCAGTTTTTTGCTAATATCTCGAAAAATAATTTTAAAAAACGGATGGTACCACGTGAAAGAGGGGGAAATTTCACATCAAGAACGTACATGAAATTTCTTTGTACGATCAAAAATGTAGGCTCCAGATTTTTTTGTTTAACGCACGAGAATGGAACGCGACACATAAGTATGGCTCGTGAAGCGTGCGCGGTCATGGACGCGCTACATTAAATTTGTTGTAACTTTTGAACTAATTAATGAAATTTAGCTCAACAATGCTTAAATGAAACGAGAAACATTTCGCTATTGGATCACCATATTTTCCAATATAAAAATGAAGGTATGTAGGAATGGTACATATATGACGTCGGAACATAAAGAGATTTCCAATAAATTCGGTAAAGGCTCTACCATTTCTACAATTTTTAAGATTAAAATCTGAAACTGTCACATATTTCTCTTGAAGATAAAACATCCGACAGATAGGTATGCCAAATAATTTTTGTAACAAAAGTTATTAACGTTTATTTTACTCCTAGTTTCACGAATTTTAGAGCAAAGAAAAATTTGTCTTTTATTTTCGTAAAATAAAGGAGGTTAATTCAATTTTTAAGGCAAATACCCTTAAAACATCTTAAAGTACACATTTCAAGCTTTAAAAATCGCCCTTACAGAAATCTAATGGCGCGATTTATCAAACTTTATGACTTTCTCAAGATTAGAAGAAGTGTACATCTTCAAAAATAAATTTGTGAGATTTTTTTCACTCATCGGATCTTCTTATATATTACTTCAAGAGTAATACGTAAAAGTTTCAGATTTCTATCTTAAGAATTGTAGAAATGGTAGAGCTTTTACCGATTTCACCGAAAATCTCTATCTGCTCCGAATTCATATATGTACTATTCCTACATACATTAATTTTTATGTTTGAAAATATGATCATCCAATAACCACATGTTACTTGTTTCATTTAAGCTTTGTTGAGGTCAATTTCATTAATTACTTCAAAAGTTACAACAAATTTAGTGTAGCGCGTCCGTGACCGCGCACGATTCGCGAGCCGTACTTATGTGTCGCCAAGTTTCATTCTCGTGCGTTAAACAAAAAAATTCGGAGCCTACATTTTTTATCGTACCACGAAATTTTATATGCGTTTTTGATATGAAATTTCTTTCACGTGGTGCTATTCGTTTTTTCTTTTTCATTATTTTTCGAGATATTAGCAAGAGGGTTTTTTATAAAGGTTCGCGGGGGTCCATTTTGGTAAACTTTCTATTAGCAAAAAACTAGCCTTTCATGGAACAATTAGCGAGGTAACAGTTAATTCCGACTTAAAAGCCCAGGCAACTGGGCTACAATAGATATTGATTATGATATGAACGATGACGAAGTTAGCCTCCTAGGCTTAGAATATTTAGATGTAGACCTAATTATATTTTGATGAATATGGCCAAAAAAATTTCCTTAATTGATTTCGACTCAGTCCAAGAACTGTTAATAATTTATTAGAGGAAATAGAAGAAATTAATGACTACTTATATACTGTAGGAAATACACTTCTCATATAGAACAAACAGAACTTATTTTCTTATAAATTTTAAAGCAAAACGATCACAGAAAACTACCACGAAGTAACATTGATTAACCAAGACATTAAATTTATGGCAAGTTCCTTCGTTTTTTATAAAATGAATTGTTGGACATATGTCAAAGTCCTAAAAAAGTTCGTACCAACTATTCAAAACTTAAACGTAACTATTGGTTAGATTACTGAACATAAAATAAACGTCGTGAAACGCATATACGAATTTACCAATAGTTAATTCTCAGGTTGAGGTTATTCAACCAAAAAGATAACCAACGATTGTGAAACCGACTGTAAAAGTATCTGTAATTTTTGTCGTAGACGTGCCTTTCTTAAGACTACGTTAAATTTATATATTAGTCTTAAATAAGTACACGGAAAAAAAATCCCACCTTTACAGCATCCCCTGTCGAAGTTGTTCAACCTTAAAAGTAAAAGCTAAATTTAGAGAAGTTTTTGGCTATAGCTTCCAGACTGCTTTATAGTAGAGTGCTTGTGCGCCCGAAAGTGCCTTAAAAATGAATTGGTAGGGGTTTAAACACTAAAAGCTGACACCTGGCTAAATCGATAGCTTATATATAGGTAAACTTCCAAAAAAAGTTGTCCAAAGATTGTCCTATACAAAAGGACGTTATTCACAATTTTCGAGTTATGTAGTGCGTCAGATAACCAAAGGTCAGTTCTTTCTTTGGTAAAAATTTTATGATGTTCTCTGTAGCCGTTTGACTGTAAAAAAATTCATTATTTTTAAAAAAGCATTGCTTCTTATGGGAAACGTAAACTTTAAAAGTCCATATCTCCGTTCAGTGCTCGCTAAAATTAATTAATTTACCGTGTTTTTACATTTCTCACTCCATTACTCGGAAACTAGGTCTCAAATCGAAACCTTTTTTTTTACAAATTGAAAACCGTTGCTTTCTGACTAAGACAGTACTGTTAAAAATATTTTTGTGGAAATAATAACTGAGTTATTATTTAAAAACCAACGCAACTACAAAATCTCCAGGCGCTTAGAACTGCCGACTTCGATCGCCCTCCTGCACCACACTATTCCCCGCGGTCGAACATTGCCCATAAGATCTGTGATCTATCGTGTATTGTTTTTACTAGTGAGCCTTTGCTTATTTGTAATTAATATTAGCTCCTGTGAATTAATTTATTTCTCTATTGGCTGCATAAATCTTTAAGGGGTAAGTGTGTATTAAATTAATTTTAATTATTTCATACATACCTAGATGCAAATAATCATTTACGCAAAACTAATACTAGAACATCATGGCACCACAAAAAGTTCTTCGTTGTCAACTACTAGCAATACGAAAATTTGTCATATTTTCGATGGAATGTTTATTGTACAAGGTACGGGTAAACCACCTAATGCTAAAACATTTGGGGAATATTCAAAGATATTCTCATCCATTGTTTTTAAAAATGAATACAACGCCGATAGGATTGATGTAGTTTTAGGTAATTACCAAGAGCACTCCATTAAAAACATGACCAGAATAAAAAGAAGTTCTACAGCATCTATTGAAAAAGTAATTAATTCGGGTGATGTACTTCTACCTCAGCGATGGAATTTATTTATTAATTCAACTAATAACAAACGACAATTAACATTTTTTTTATCATTACAGCTAAGTGAGGTATCGTATCTAACAAACAAAAAATTCTATTTGCGACAAGTGGCGGATTTCTTGATGCTATGGAGTACAGAAGCAATTTTAAGGTAGTGGATGGTATGTTAGTATCAAATCACGAAGAAGCAGATACTAGAATTTTGCTTCATATTTTATCGGCAAAAAAAGCTGGATACAATAAATTAATGTATTATTGATTCCAAAGATACTGATGTTTTGGTATTTCTGTCTCACTTCAGGGAGCACCTAACACAGGAAGTTTGGGTGAAGGCTGAAAAGAAAGGGCAAGAACGATTAATACCGGTACATAATTAAGAAGTAGACTCTACGTTATTAAAAAACTTACCAGCGTTTCACGCACTCACAGGGTGTTACACTACTAGTTAATTTTCTGGTATTAGTAAAAAAAGTTGTTGGAAAGTCTTCAGAAATCTTATATATTCCAAATTACTTGATCGTATTGGAAGAGCTAATTTTGACGATACCTTGTTCAAAGAAGTTCACACCTTTGTTTTAAGATTATATACAAGCAACGAAGAGATATCCTCAGTAAATAATTTACGTGGTATACTAGCAGCTTCAAAAACACTGGATAAATTACCCCCTACAGAAAACAGTTTAAAACTGCATTGCTTACGGGCTCATCAAACCATTATTTGGCTCAATGCTCCTAATCCTGTTATAAACCCCCCTAACGTATTATAACATGGTTGGCAACTTATCAATGGTAAACCGGTACCCTTATTTCAAACTCTTTCACCTTTTCCACAAGATCTGGCCATTTTAAGCAGCTGTGGATGCAAAAAAGGTACCATACTTAAAAGTTATAATTTTTTCAAAGAAAACATTCATTTCTATTTTATCTTGTCGTTGCATGGGTCAAAAATCATGTTCAAATGTTTCCTCAAACGTAAATAATACGGAAACAATTGAAGAAAATATGTCTTTTGAGGCTGAAAGCGGTGAAGACTGAGAATAATATTTTTGCGGAATTTATTTATTTATTTTATGTTTATGTTTAAATAGACGTTATTCCACGTGGTGATTAATAATTAATATTTATAGAACTACTATTGTAAAATAATAAATAGGTGATAGATCGCAGACACAGGATTTATGTCACAGATCTTATAGGAAACGTTCGACCGCGGGGAATAGTGCGGTGCAGGAGGGCGATCGAGGTTGGCAGTTTTAAGCGCCTGGAGATTTGGTAGTTGCGTTGGTTTTTAAATCATAACTCGGTAATTATTTCCATAAAAATATTTTTGACAGTACTGTCGTAGTCAAAAAGCATCGGTTTTCAATTTGTAAAATTTTTTTTATTGATTTGAGTCCTAGTTTCCGAGTAATGGAGTGAGAAATGTAAAAACACGGCAAAATTAATTAATTTTTAGCGAGCATCGAACGGAGATATGGACTTTTAAAGTCTGCGTTTCCCATAAGAAGCAATGCTTTTTAAAAATAATTATTTTTTTTACAGCCAAACGGCTACAGAGAATATCATAAAATTTTTACCACAGGAAAAACTGACCTTAGGCTAACTGACGCACTACATAACTCGAAACTTGTTAATAACGCCCTTTTGTACAGGGCAATCTTTGGACAACTTTTTTTGGAAGTTTACCTATATATAAGCTATCGATATAGCTAGGTGTCAGCTTTTAGTCTTTAAAGCCCTACAGGATGAACATTTTGAGCCTCTGGGCTCTCTACTATTATAAATTGTAACATTACGAAAAGTATTAAAGTACTAAAGAACTTATAACTTATGAAAAATCGTTTGGAGGCCATCTTGATTGTCATTAATACTTCTCTTAAAAATTAAATCCACTGAAACATTTAGCAGAATCTCGATATCTCTGCAATCGGCCTATAACGATATTATAATAATATTTAAAGCAGCACCTTTTTTAGCATTTAATTTACTTCTAGCATGAAAAACCTCTCAATTGAAAAAGTACCGCAGCAAAAAAGATTTATCAAAAAAAGTCAATGGTTTTATAACAGATGTACTTGCTTATTCCAGTGTATGGCGGTCTTTGGCTCCGATTGCCATCAAGAATGATCAATTTGCTTGAAACTTGGACAGTAAGTAGGGAATAGCTTAAAAAGCAAACTCTATCCTATGCGAATGTGTGCATTTACCCTAGGGGTGGATACCACCCCAACAAGGGGGCGGGAATTTTAATATTGAAATCACTCAGAAATCAATAGAGGAACACATTCCAAGCAAAAAATGTTCTATAGAGTTTTTTCAAAAAATCAATACTTCTTGAGTTATTCGTGATTGAAAATTTCAATTTCTCTCAAAAATAATCATGTTTTCAAACGGTTTCTCACGAATAACTCAAAAACTTTATATTTTATCAAGAAAAGTATAAGGAGCAAAAAGGTAGCTTATAAGGAAACAAAGAGATTGATTTTTTATTGCTGTAGGCCCAATACAAACCGAGGTATGGCTTATTGAAGGTGGACCTAATATATCGAACGAAAAATTAAAAAAATTCAACATTGAATAATAGTCTAGGAAATGGCGTGCAAAATCGACGACGAAAAGTTACTGTCTGCCAGTCGGTAATCGAGGAGGGCATATAACTACGAAACTGTTTTCCATCTGGAAATTTTTGGTATGGTGAGAAAATATGGAGGGGGGAAGACATTTTTTTTAATTAAATGGTTACCGATACCTTTCCGCATAGGTAGTGTATGTACTACACGTACCCCAATTACGCTGGCAGACAAAACTTCCGCGCGTAACCGGAAATTGAAAAAAAATGTTTTGTTACCGGACCAAACCTGGCGCAAAATGTTTGTTTTGGCCTGTACAGTACTGTACTTTAGCGGCAGACATTTCTGCCGGGCCGTTTTTGAGCAATTTGACATCAAAGTGGCGAAAAATGGACAAAACTTTGAAATTATGACAAAAAATAGTTAAAACTGAAAAAAACGTCTGCCAGACGTTTTTTTAAATTTTAACCCCCCCAAACCAGCTCATAAAAATAAAAAAAAAAAATCACGTTTTCATCTCTATTTTTTATTTTTTTTATAAATATTAAGTAAAGTCCTTTGGATATGTTACGAAAATTACGAAAAATTTGAGATTTGGTTTATCTTGATCCGTTCATATTTAGTAAAGTTATTCACAAAAAAAACAACTTTTTTTCAATTATGCTTTGCTCGAAATATTGCTATAATAGAACTGTTATTTTTTGGTTTCTAAAAATCATTAAGGAATGGAACAATGACATGCAAGTATCATTTTCATTTTGTTCCAATCATTTCTCAGAAATTTAGATTTTTCAAATCAGCCGTTGTGCGCTCCATTTTCAGCCTCAAGCGGACAGTGACCACTCACTGCGCAGTTGGGAAATGCATAATAAATTTTAAAGTACTTTAAAAAACCTTTAAAATGAGACATTGCAGACATCTCTAGCATAAAAACTAAGGGAGTTATGACGAAAATAAGGTCGATTCCTATTTTTTTCGTGGAAAAAACAACAATGCTACCCTTGGCATTACTACCCCAATTGAAATTAAACGTAATCCATTTACTTTCAGTTTGACCGGTTTAGAATGATTATTTTGAAAAAAATTATGGTTAAAGTGAAAAAAGCATATTTGAAATTTTAAACAAAATCGTCTTTTTCTCAAAAAAACTAAAAAACTATCGAAGATACGGAGAAATTGCTAGAGAACAAAAAGTTAGGATTTTTTTTTACCAAAAATTTTGTTGTTTTTACTTCCACATCCACGTAGTGGATTGGAAGTATAGTAATCGCAAAAAAATTTTCAAAAATTTTTATTCGTGAAATAGGTTGAGAATGTCATGAAACGTCGAGATTTTAAATTTGAGCGAAAAAAAATTTTCTGTCTGTCTGTCGGTCTGTAACTTTTTTTTGTCCGGACGCTTTCTCCGGAACGGTTTAAGATATTGACCTGAAATTTTGTACACGTATATATTATAACGAGATCTGGAACTGGATTGTTTTCTGAGGAAATCCGGTGAAGGGTTGGGGGTTAAATAGGGGTAAATAGGGGGAAATAAGTAAAGCAAGCTTGTAAGAGTACAGAAACTTGAAATTCGGTGTATGTACTAGAAGTTAAGGCCTCAGATTTTTTTATAATATTTTCCAACCCCCCACCACCCCTACCCCATTAAAGGGGTTGATAAAATAAAGTTGAGATATTCATTTGAAATTTCGTACACGTATGTATTATAACGATGTCTAGAATTAGATTATATTCTGGGATGATTCCGTTGAAGGGTTGGGGGTTAATTTGGGGTAAATAGAGGAATATAAGTAAAACAAGTTGGTAAGAGTACAGAAACTTGAAATTCGGTGTATGTACTAGAAGCCAAAGCGTCAGATTTTTTAATAATATTTTTCAACCCCCACCACCCCTACTCCAATTTGAAAAGGGTTGATAAAATAAAATTGAGATATTCATTTGAAATTTTCTACACGTATGTATTATAACGACATCTGGAACTAGATTATATTTCGAGATAATTCCGTTGAAGGGTTGGGGATTAAATAGGGGTAAATAGGGGAAAATAAATAAAGCAAGCTGGTAAGACTACAGAAACTTAAAATTCGATGTATGTACTAGAAGCCAAGGTCTCAGATTATTTATAATATTTTTCAACCCCCACCACCCCTACTTCATTATTAAAAGGGTTGATAAAATAAAATCGAGATATTCATTTGAAATTTGGTACACGTATGAATTATAACGACATCTGGAACTAGATTATACTTTGAGATGATTCCGTTGAAGGGTTGGGGGTTATTTAGGGGTCAATAGGGGGAAATAAGTAAAGCAAGCTGGTATGAGTACAGAAACTTGAAATTCGGTTTATGTACAAGAAGTTAAGGCCTCAGATTTTTTTATAATATTTTTCAACCACCCCTACCCCATTAATGGGGTTGACAAAATAAAGTTGAGATATTCATTTGAAATTTCGTACACGTATGTATTATAACGACGTCTGGAATTAGTTTATATTTTGAGATGATTCCGTTGAAGGGTTGGGGGTTAATTTGGGGTAAATAGAGGAATATAAGTAAAACGTTGGTAAGACTACAGAAACTTGAAATTCGGTGTATGTACTAGAAGCCACAGCGTCAGATTTTCTTATAATATTTTTCAACCCAACCACCCCTACTCCAATATGAAAAGAGTTGATAAAATAAAATTGAGATATTCATTTGAAATTTGGTACACGTATGTATTATAACGACGTCTGAAACTAGATCATAATTTGAGATGATGCCGTTGAAGGGTTGGGGGTTAAATAGGGGCAAATAGGGGAAAATAAGTAAAGCAAGCTGGTAAGACTACAGAAATTTGGGATTCGGTGTATATGCTAGAAACCAAGGCCTCAGATTTCTTTCTAATATTTTTCAAACTCTCCCACCTCCGCACATTATTAATGGGATTGATAACATCAAATTGAGATATTCACTTGAAAGTTAGTACACGTATGTATTGTAGTGACATCTGATTGAGATGACTCCATTGAGGTGGTAGGTTGTAAATAGTGGAAAATAAGTACGGTAAACTAGAAACTTCATTTTTAACGTATATGGTAGAAACCAACTCCTCACACTTTTCTATGACATCTACCCCAAATATTATTAAAATTCTATGACCAATAATTTCCACATACTAGAGTGCAAATATAGTCAAGATGTTTCCCTTAAAGTGACTTGGACGAATAATCTGGATGTGGAAGTAGTGATTCCTTAGGCAGCGGTTTTTTTATTGACATTAACCGAGATATGGCTTTTCAAAGTTCGCATTAGCGTGTACTGGTGCCGTTTTGCACCCTTTAAACGTTGCCTTTTTAAAAATAAAGGGCTTAAGAAATTTAAGCTCGAATGTCATAAAGTTTCCTACAAAATGGTTTTTTGATGAACTTTCTAGCGTAAATTGGAATTGGAATGGTCTTAGCTCCAACGACTGTATAACTGTTACCGTGTATTCTAAAACTTTCCAGTCGACGCGACGTGCGATATTGGATGTTTACGAAGAATTTATGAGTAAATTCATTTGTCAAGTGCTGTTATGGCTTTCTCACTTTAAAAGCACTATGAACTACCATTGTATTTAATACGTACTTTGACGATTTTCAGTAGCACCCTGCATAAACTGACATAATGATTGTGCCATATTACATCGAAAATAAATTCGTAAATAAAGAACACGATGTTGAAACGTCGATGTTACTGTTTTAAATGGACTCCTTAGACTCACTTTATAGGTAAATAAAATACCAGGAACAGGTGACTTACTTTCTCACGGCAGATATCGTTTCCTTGTTCTTAAATTTGCGGAATCGATCGGTGTATGTCAAGGTTTTCATGAAAACATCGGAAAACTCCTGTTCGTCTTCTGCTGACTCGTTTTGGGCCTTCCTGTGTTCCAACAACATGTGCACTTCCGATATCAAGAGCGTCTCTGCGTTTTCAAATTCTGAAAGACAATAGAGAATTTAGCATAATACTTGGGGTACTTTAGACAACAAAACAACCTTTCATTATCTTTTACATACACGGTGAAAGAAAAAAGAAAGATATTAATAGCTTGTAATTTTGTTTCAATAAATTCATGCTACTTCTAATTCAACATTTTCTCTTTGGAAAAAAAACTACGGGAAAGTATCCATAGAAATATTGTATCTAGCAAGTCCACAATTTTTTCTTGGGGAGTCAGCTTGATGCTAGTCGAGAGCAGGTGTGCAGTGTGACGCGAAAAGAACCGGTCAAAACTCCATTAAACTCGGCAAAATTCAAGTCATTGGTAGATTAAAAAATTCTGCGTAAAATGAAGTGTAATAATAGAAGCACACACCGAATTAATAATTGATAAAATTACTGTAAGTGTTTGTTAATAGTACCAAAAATAAAGTAAACAAGTGTCTATATTAGTGCAGTGCTGGATTTATACTTGGGTCCCTTTTCAAGTGCATGAACATATGTGTTTATTAGGCAATATAGACAGCCAGCTGTGGATGGACAAAGATAAGTTTTGTTTAATTTGTAGCATTAGTTTATTCGTTTATTTATTTGTTTATTTCTTTATTAAAATTGAAAAAAATTTAAAAGGTATTAAACGAGGTATTAAATATAGGTAATGAAATAGAAAACTACCCGGAATTAGGGCGAAAAACGTTTCAAAGGCTAAGCATGACACAGAATGATAGATTTCATGAAAATGTTCCATTAAAATGAAAATTTTTTAAGACAAGGTAGATAAATAAAAATTCATGTTAGGCCTGTATTCTCATGTTTAACTGAATCTTCATGATATTAGGGGGTTATGTAGATACTAGTTTAATCTGCATGACCGTAGGGGACTGTGTGGATCCTAGTGTTAGAATGAGAATTGTCGAATAAGAAATTAGACAAATTCATTTTAGGATTTTAATTTGCTAGCATAACCAGAATCCACGTAATATTTGTTGGACAAAAAAACAAAATTCAACTTTTAGGTACAGCGTCAACATTCTTGACTAAAGATGACGGTATCGGATGATTAGGGGTCGAGCTTGATCTCTCTGCCCCAATCATAGCTGTATACCTGGACCGGCCTCGTAAGGGGTGGGCCAGCTTTATTCGCCTATCCCCCCGCAAATGCGGATGGTATTGGCGATATTAGCAAACCTCCCCTGGTTTTGGCTGTTGGATTTTAGGTACAGTGATTTGTTTACTTTCTTATATTGCATAGGTACTGACAAATACATTTATTCATATTCTAACTGGTTATTATAATATGTAACAAAGAAAACCTGTAAAACTATTTACAACAATTTTTTTCTCGCTTAATGAATATCAGTTTTTCTCCTGGCAAAAATGTCAATTACATTCCAGATACTACTTGCATTCGTCATTTTTTAATTCACATTCATTTTTTTAGAATTATACAACTAAAAGTATAGTATGTTTCTTCAATGGCAATTGTGACAACTTCATGCCAAATATTATCGTCCTCCGTCACAATTCTTCATTAATTAGACCAGCTCGGTGGCGCAATGCTGAAGGTGTTTGGCTTGCGACCGCGGAGTCCCGGGTTCGAATCCCGGCCAGGGTATGGATGTTGGTGGCGTTTTTTCATGTCTACCGAGACGGTAGCAGTGACCTAGACCGCTGTTGGGTGGC
The DNA here is from genome assembly GCA_963583905.1 of Stenurella melanura. Lineage (NCBI taxonomy): Eukaryota > Metazoa > Arthropoda > Insecta > Coleoptera > Cerambycidae > Stenurella > Stenurella melanura. Next base: position 156,465,285 of record OY757311.1, read on the forward strand.
ACAACATGTCTAGTCGCTGTTATCTCTCCTGAGTTCGAGTCTCAGCTGCGGTAGATGGCAATATCGCAGGGAATGGTTGTTGTGTTGATGTCTATGTGTATGTGTCCTGGTTGAGTGGTAGAGCAGCAATAGCTGAACTCCGCCAGGACGTTATATTTTTCAATGAAAGTTTTGCTGTACCTTCCCAGCCACTTATGTCAACTACCTACCGTCAAATAGTTTCTTAGATATAGGTATAGATAGACCGACAAACGGGCAGACAGGCGCAGACTGGCGGAATTGAAGGACTTTAATTTTCGTAACTTGCACAGTCTACATTGGCCAAAATACAAAAAGTAGCCGGGTGTGCATAAAATTGCATTTAATATTAAATTGTAAGTAAACCTTAAAATGGCGGATCCAATATTGCGAACTGCTAAACACAATCTTAACAGATTCATCCCTAGTAGCACCAATATTGCACCAATATATAATCCATATAGGACCAATATATGAATATTGGTCCTATGTAGGACCAATATTCATATATTGGTCCTATGTGGATTATATATTGGTCCTATATGTTGTGCTACTAGGGATATGAAGTTTGTTTTTTTAAAGGTTGAGAGGTCGCTTACTTAAAATTTGATATCAAAATTGTGAAATTCAAAATGATGGATCCAATATGGCGGACTATTAGAGACAACTTTTGCAAATTTATACGAAATTTGGGTCTAAGGGTTTATATTTGACATTTTAATTATAAAATTTAAATGGTGGATTCAATAAGGCGGGTATTTATCAGATTTAAACAAATTTTACTGCCTGAAAGTTTTATCCCTAATTTCAAATCTGACAGTACCATTCTAACCTTCAAAATGGAACGAAATGAATCAGATTTATAAACAACTAACCAAATATCGAAATTTGCAATTATCGATATTCAATGTAAAAATATATTAAGGGATTGAATAAAGACAAAAAATTAGAATACTCCAGAATATTTAAAACTAGACTAAAGGCTAATGCTACCTTTTTAGTCAAACACAAAAAACGTTTTTTAGATGAGAACTCTTAAGCCAGTAAGTGAAGTGTAATAATAGAAGAACAAAGCACACACCGAATTACCAATTAAAAATTATTCTAAAGTGATTGTTAATAGAACCAAAAATAAAGTAAATACGTGTCTAATGCAGTGCCTAGCTGGGACGGAAACAAACCGACACATACATTTATACCTGGGAGTTTTTCATGTGAATGGTTATTGATATGAGCAACATGTGTTTATAAAGTAATATAGACATACTAGCTGTGGACTAAAAATATAAGTTTTTAATTAGTAGTATTGGTTTATTAGTGTATTCGTTTGTTTCTTTATGAAAATTGAAAATAACATGAAATTAAAACTGAAAATGTATTAAACATACGTAATAAAATAGAAAAATACCCGGAATTGGAAAACGGCAATTGAAACCAATTACTACAAAAAGAAACCAATATACAGAGTATACAAAATATTCTCTCTTCTCATAACTCGCTGTAAAAAGATCTTTTTACCGCAAGACAGGGCTCTCCGTTGCACTTCCACCGTAAATGGATATTTATCGGTGGAACGGTTAATAAATAAAAGTACCTTGCGGGCTAATGTCTTGGCAGACATTCGAAGAGGACGCACTGATGGAGGACGCCTAAACGAAAACAGATTTCTGGGAAACATGAAACCATATACGGTCGCAATTGTGCAGGAGAAGGTGCACACTGCTAGATTCATAAACAGAAGACTCAGAAGAAGAACAAATAAGGAGATGATGATAGATGGAAACTTAAAAGAAGCATCTCACGAACACCTACACTTCCCATCCCACATTCTTACACCATGTGCCATGTGGTTCTCACTGCTCGCAACAACCATGTCCCATATCCAATCCGGCTGGATATAATAATATGCAGATTGGATATTCGGAGGTGGCAGCAATGACTATCCGTATGCAGGCATTGCTGCCACATCCAGATATCTAATCAATCATTTTCAATGGACTATTTCTTCTATGAATATTATTATATATATTATTAACTTAACTTAATCAACGTTCAAGGTAATTTGTCATTTATTATGTTTTTAACTCATCCTGTAATATTTTTATTTTCTGTCCTCGTGCATGATGAAAATAAGCGTAAAAATACCCTTTAAAATTTATACTGCTGGACGAACGTCGGCCGTAAAATTACAAAAAGCGTATTTCTGGCACGCTTGCTAGCATCATAATGTACATACGGATATGACAACCCTAGAACGGCTTTTAACGCGGTGGCATATAACGTGGGATGTGTTTGAAAGGGTCGAGAACATATTTGAAATACCAAACCAATATTTAAATTGCTTAATTAGTCACATTCCCATAATTCCATTTCAAAACTATAATTTGATTTTCAAAAAACTTTTTTTTACTATATTTGTTTATTATGTTTGGAGTTTAATTAATATGTCACCATATTTTGGGAACATACTTTAATATTTTTCCTCGCTACAATTTTACATCATAGCTAGGGAGCTGGTGGCAGAAATTTTTATATGATTTTATTGTGTGACTGAAGCTGAACATTGTAAATATGTAATAACAAAAAGCCGGAAAAACCATTTCAGCCATTATGGCATTCCTGATTTCTTAATTAACAGTAAATTAAACATACAATAAAAAAATGCTTCTATATGACCTTATTGTGTCAGCCACTTGTTTTAAATATTGCTTGTCAATATGACATTAACATAAATGCAGTCGGCTGAAATGTATGTGTCTGCGTTAATTTTTTTATATTAATTTATGATATACTAAAAATTATGTGATTTTATTGTCGTTGTACCTTAATATCAAAAGTTTCACAAAGTTTTAAGAAACAATAAAACAAACTTCAGCCACCTGTGTACTGCTGCGTTTAAAGGGGATGAATTTTCAAAAATGGCGCAGGAAAAACGCTTCTATATTATTTTATTGTGTAAGCCACTTAGCAGGAAGCTTCCTTTATATATAAAGAACATTTAAAAAATACGGGCTGAAATCTGCGATGCTGATTTTTCATTGGCTGACGTTTCTTAATAATTACACAGGCCGACAAAAAACAAAAGCTGGGGCTGTTCTTTTGATCAGAACTGTCTTTGCTTTTATGTATATACGGGGCGTATCGTAATGACGTGCAAAGAATGAAGGTGGATTCATCATATACAATTTTTAAATGCCTGTGCAAATAAAACAACGTAATCGGGAAAAACCGAAATTAGCGTGTATACAAATCGGTGATACTAACTACTTATAATTCTGTAATGGTAAAGAATTATTAAAAAAAAATCAAAAAATTTAACGCAAAACTCTCTTTAAAGTTTAAAATGTACTTTTTGATGTAGCAGCAATTAAGAACCATTAGTCACAAATAACTTTTTTTATTTAATTATGAAATATTGTTGTGTGAAGTCCCAAATTAGGTGTTATTTTCTTTAAATGGTCCATATCCATTATATCTAGACTTCGGAAATTATATAAATAAATATACTACTTACGATAAATAACATATGCTTTCAGTGTATTATAATAACTCTTACGTGGGTGCTCACACTCAGGTCTAAAACGAGCAGGTGTTAAAGTTCATGGAGAAGCAAGGATAAATAACATTTCAGTATCAAAGAAAGCTGTGTAGAACTTTAAAATAGACAGATCCAGCTCAAAATCCCATATTTTTCCTTATGGGGGTTCATTGATGATGTAACTTGGTGACTGAAAGCGCTGTTCATCATCGGATGTGTTTCTAGTAGCTCAATGACCATCTAGTAAACCCACACCTCGAGTATCGCTGGGAATGTGGTACCCTGGTGCCATCTAGTGAAAATTTCGTTCACCTTTACCCAGGCTCCCATTATACATCGCACGATGAACATTTCTAATTATGTGACAATATTTACTCATGAAAAAAGTCATGAATGTTCAAGATAGCAGATATAGTATGATAAATCCAGCTCAAAATGCCATGTATCTTCTTATGTAGGTTCAGTTTGGTTTCATTCAGCGATGATGTCAGCTTAATGGGCGGAACCACGGTTCATCATCAGATGTATTTCTAGTGATTTTAACAGGTCTATTTTGTTATTGAAACATATTTTGCAGTTTAAAAATGAATTATTTATTATTTGTTTGCTTATAGTAATGAAACATTTTCTTTATAGGATTTTGCAAACAGTTTGCAAAATCCTATAAAGAAAATGTTTCATATTTTGCCGGTCTGTACTGTTAAAAGCTGTTTCAATAACAGATCACATTTGTTAAATTACTAGAAATACACCTGATGATGAACTACGGTTTCACCCATCAAGTTGACATCATCGCTTAACAAACTAAAAACACATGGGATATTGACCTGGATTTGATCTCTGTTTATGTCCGCCGGCAACGCACAATAAACTTAACAATAAGTAATGATAGTCTAGGAGATAGCCTATAGATATGGCGCCTATGTGTAGGCAGTTCTGTTATGTTTTAGCAAATATCTTATCTTATGTGAGTCAGAACTCCCTCCTGTCCATTTTCGCGCTAGCCGCCCCAGAAAATATTTAATTTTGGAACTATCTTGGTGATCAACATTCGATATATGCCAACATTTTCTTTTGAAAGGCACCAGTTCTGGCCCTTTTCTGGCTAAAATTCCAAATTTTGGCCAAAAATCTGGAAAATGAGCAAGGAAAATGTGGTTTTTCAGCAATGAGCATGGACAACGAAAATATTCCGCTTGGTCAGAAAATGTTATACCTACGTTTCAATTTTAGCCATAATTGATGTCGCCAATGCTGCCGATTGCATGAAGAAAAAATGTTGGGATGTCAAATGTTGATCGCCAAGATACAATCTTCAACTAGCACCAAGCTCCAAACCAAGTGTTCCAAAATTGAATATTTTCCGAAGGGCCAGCTCCAAAACGGGCAGAGGGGGAGGTCTGACACAAGATTAAATACTCAGGAAAATATTTGCTAAAACATAATAGTAGGAGAGCTGATGGACACCATGATGAACGATAATAATAAAAAAAATTCATTCGTGGGAATCAATTTTTTGGTCTTTGGGTATGCCAAAACTGATCGTCTGCCGTCTCAAAATGGTAGCATTAAGTCGTGGGGCGTATTAGAAAAGGGGTAGTTTTAGGTTTTGGTGAACCATAGTGATCAAGAAAAATAATGCAAAGGTGACTAAATACAACTAGTTTAGATGACTTTTCCACCTAGGCAGACGATTTTTCGGTAGCTTTGTATATGGCAGTACTTTTGAAAATAATATTGTTACGCATTACCACCCCCCTAAAACCTGGCGAGTGATACGCCCATGACTACTAATATCTGAAATTAAGTACCAATGGTTAAGCAACCAGTAATACACGCCATCATCTCTTCTGGATGTCTGTAGATGGCTCTAGAGTTGTATTGCTCTGGATTGGAAATCTCTAGATGGATCTAGAGGCAATTTTAGGACATATAAAGCGAAATCGACGGCGGAGAATTATTATTGAAGAAGTTTTATTAAAGTGAAGAAGTTGAAAAGTGAAAAAGTGAGGTTAAATATCAAGTAAAGAAAATGTAAACGTTATTTTGGATAATTAAGAAGTATTGCGTTATCGGTAAATTATTAAATAAAGTGCTAATGGTTACCCCTTGTTAAAATTATTTAGAACCCACGGATTCATACAGGGTGTTTCCTAAAGAGTGAAAACACGAAACAATATGTTTCTAGGTTTTTGTTACTTTGGATTGTTTTTTACTTGCAGAGAAGCAATAAATCTACTTATTTAAAATCCGATTCTTATTTTATAACCACTATATCTTTGACAACCTCTACTCGAAAGTTGCCACAATTGTTTAGCTGGGCGAACATGTCAAAATGTCATGTAAAATAGTTGTTTATAATATAATATGAGATAATTTTCTTTGATAAATGTCGTTCATCAAAACTCGACCTGCCACTTTGACAGCGTCTGCTCGGAAGTTGCTATCGATTTTTTCATTTGCCTACGTGTTTTTTGTTTCAGCATAAATAACCGAATCGATTGGCGCCAAAATTATTCTTGATCAATATCGTTCACCGAAACGTGATTTTTGCCATTTTCAGCGATGTCTGCCATATACAAAGCTAAGTAAAAAATCGTCTACCTAAACTAGTTTTATTTAGTCACCGTTGCATTATTTTTCTTGAACACTATGGTTTACCCAAACCTAAAACTACCCCTTTTCTAATACACCCCACAACTTAATGCTACCATTTTGAGAGGCAGACGACCAGTTTTGACATACCCAAAGACCAAAGAATTGATTCCCATGAATTAATATTTTGATCATTATCGTTCACCATAGTGTCCATCAGCTCTCCTACTATAACAACAATGCCCACGTTATATCCCAGGCCACATATATGTTGCTATCTCCTAGATTATAACAAATACAGATACGTTTACAAAACAAAAAAACATTTCATTTAGCTTACAGCACGGCCACCTATTCTTGAATGTTTTCAGCAACCAATTAAAATGTTGAATAAATATATTTATTAAAATGAAACACAAATTGGGACAGATACAATCCAGCATATCTGATTATTACATTTAGCATATTAAAAATAAAAATAATTTACTACCTACCTAAGTACCTAGATTAAACGTTAAGGGGTGTATAAGAAATTAAAAGTAACAGTTCGGAATATTTATTTGGTACCTACTTATCACATCTAAATATTTGTAAAAATATAGTATTTAATAAAGCTATTAACACTGCTCAGGTTATTTTGGCTTCAGAATAAACCCCTCCTGGACCAAAAAATCGAACAATTTTCTCGTCTTATTAACATCAATTTTCAACAACCTCCTAGCTGTCTGGAGTTTAACATACCCAACCTTCTTGTACTCTGCTATCAAAACCTCTTTCAGTTCCAAATATGTGATAGGAACCAATCTTATACTTCTACATAAATCTCTCTCTTTTTCAGTCAATCTTTCGTAACCAGGCATTCCTACGATTTCAATAGGCGCAAAAGTTGTCCTCCTATTTGAAAGTTTCGGCAAGACAAGACTAGCATTTTTGTTGTTTCTCCAGCTAAATTGCGTGTTTGCCCTGAAAACTTTCAACGATCTTTTATTTTCCTCGTGGATCTGATTCAGTTTCAAGTACAATTTCCCTTCAGCTAAAGTTGTTATCCCTTTTTTTCTAAGTTGTATTAATCTACAATCAAAACCAGATGTCAAAACGCTGTAACGAAACAGTATTTACTTAAAAACTTGTTCTAACTAATTTTCTTTTTAATATTTTTTGGTCTTCGCTCGGCAATAACAAACGTTCTTTAAAAACTGGTAAGAAGATAATATGTACAGCTACAAAATGTGCGGTCATCATTATCAGCGGCCATTTGTACTTAAATCTTCTCTTTGACATTTTAAATATGACCTATCATCACTCATTTACTATTTAACTTCGCGTACTTGATCTATATGTTCATTTCAGTTTTTAGACACCAAGATAATTGCAGAAGCTTGTGGCGGTTCCACTTAGGGCTTTGAAACCAATAGCCTAGCACCGAAAGCTTATAAGCCCACATCAATAGAGTGTGTGCACTTTTTTTTAAGTCGAAAAATATAAAATACCCGTGGTATATATTATAGCGGAAACAATTTTTCAGCAAAAAATGATTTTAAATAATTTTAGACGAAATTTAGATTCAAGTTAAATCTTTTCTTATTCAGCGTATTGATATGCTTATAAGCGTTTTTCTTGGTTAAGCGGTGACGTCATTTATGAATGTGCGTCCTCTGAGACCGCTTCAAATATGTATTCGGGATACTGGGGATAAACGTCACATTTGTTATTGTTCCTTTATGAATTTGAGGATATTTGCTTGTGTATATTGACAGCGTACAAATAAAAATGGAACAAGGGCTAGTCGAAATTACAATAAAGGACTTATAGCCCGGGAGGCGGCGTCATTTCTATAAAGCTAGATTTTTTTTCCAAAGAGACTTTAGATAGTATCTATAATGAAGGTGCAATTCTACCAAACTCTTAGTGGTGCATAAACGAGTAAAAAATTAAACATGTTGCAAAAAACTAGATAGACGAAAATTTCGTTTTTCGAAATGTCACGAATTGTCAAAAAATAAATATTCGCCTTCGTTCCTGCTGGCCCCAATTTTCGATTTTCACCTCGCGATTCACGTTGTACGCTAATTGCCGACCTTCTCCTCGCCATCAAGACATAGAACGGTTCTCCAATCGCCGCATTCAGTCCGTTTGAAAAATTGACTTGCGGTCGTGCTAATCGGCGACTATTTTTAAGTGGTTTCCCGAGTTCGAATCCCGCCGGGGATACTTTTTTTCATTTTCAATTTTTTTGCAGATATTTTTGATTCTATAACCGCTGTTCGCTCCGTTCTATTGCAAAAGAAAATTCTAATATCAAAAACCGGTTATATATTACAACTATAAATATTACAAAAACACGTAATGCAGTATAATTTGTCGCACTGAATACATCTGAAGCGGTAAAATTGCGTAATGTTATGTGCAAATTCTCGTCCATTTTCAGAGGAAAGTTTTGCTTAACATGTCACACATCTTCTTCGGGCAGAAGATGGAACCTTTTCTAAGTGGTGACCTTCGCGAGCACGTGGGTTGGACGTTTCAATATTTTCAAGCTTAGAAAGATCCAAGAAATGGCCGATCAGCTCCTCTTTGGAAGAAATGAGAGAGTTTCTGATTGGTGATTTTCTCGTGCCTTATGTAGGGGCGTTGGCAAGTGCTGACCCAAATAGAAGCTCAATTATTGCGATTTTACCATACCATTTTATTGACTTTCGTAATGCAGTCGAGTAGGACTTTATTTGGTCCGAAATGTCTATGAAACCCTTGCATTTATTGTAGTCAGCAATTGCGGATGGCTTTTATACTACTCCACCTCGTTAACGAACGTACACCATTCTTCTCCGAGAAATGCAATAGAACGGAGCAAATAGTACTTATAGAATCAAAAATTTCTGCCGAAAAATTGAAAACAAAAAAAATATCCCCGGGCGGAATTCAAATTCGGGAAACCATTTAAAAATAGTCGCCGATTAGCACGACCGCAAATCAATTTTTCAAACGTAAAAACTGAATAAATACGGCTATCGGAAACCCGCTCTATGACTCAATGGCGACGAGAAGGTCGGCAATGACCATACAACGTGAATCGCGAGGTAAAAATCGAAAACTGGGGCCGGCAGGAGAGAAGGCGGATCGGCATTTTTTGACAATTCGTGACAATTCGAAAACCGAAATTTTCGTCTATAATTTTTTTTTGCAACATGTTTAATTTTTTACTCATTTATGCACCACTAAGACTTTGGTGGAATTGCACCTTCATTATAGATACTACCTAAACTCTCCTTGGAAAAAAATCTAACTTTATAGATCTGATATTAACGCGAAAAATCTGTCGCTGCCTCCCCTATTAATCACAGTCGACTCGGAGACTGCTCAAATTTTGCTTAATAGTAAGTAAAAAGATATATTTTTCATATACAGAACATTAAAAATAGTAAAAGAGTACCTAACGGCTTCAGTGTCATTTAACAGATGTTGCAATAATAATAAATTGCTTTCGGTTTGATCGTTTATTGAACTAAGATAAAGGTTTAGAGAGTCTAACTCCCTTTCAATACATTATCCAAGGGCCGAAGACACAAAAACAAAACGAAAAAAACAATGGCAACAAGGTCGAAGATGTCAAACTTGTCAAATCGAAGCGTATGCATTTTCTGTGGAATTCGTTTTTGTGACGTCATCGTACAATGTAATGGGCTTGTTCCATGATATTCTTTTTATATGGTTTTTATACTTTTTCATATAGTACTCGATATTCTCATTATACCCTTAAAATTTCGTATTATTAACTTTTTCCGTTCTCGAGATATAAGGAGTTGAAATTGGTAATAGTTGCAAAAACCGAGGGCTCATATGTGACGTCACTATACGTAAGTGACGTAAGAAAAATGGCTTCTGGGATCTTTCAAATTTAACCTGAAAAGTCGAAAAACATGGAATTTTTAAACGCTGGTAACTAAATAAATACGTCGAGTGAAAGTTCGTTCTATATCTCTAAGGAAAGGAGAAGGTCGGCGATCAATTCTAATCGTAAATTGCATGGTCAAAATCGAAAATTCGTCCCGGCAGGAGCGATAGAAAATTGTAATTATTTGACATTTCACCAAATTGTATTCCCCTACTGTCAAGTAGTAAACAAAACAAACAATACTTTACAAAACACTTATAATTATAACAAGTAAGGAGCATCAAGTCTACTGAGATCGCTGAGTCTATGCGTATAGTGACGTAGCGCCTGGCCACGCCCCATTTTCGTGAGATCGAGATTTGTAATTCCTAGTTTTTAAGATACTAAACGTGCGAATAAGATTCTGATTTTTTGCAGATCCATTAATTTATACTTACACTTTCGATTTATGAAATAAAAAAAAAATGCTGAACAAGCCCATTGTAAGCGCACCATTAATACACTGAATAAAAAAAACTAGCTTAAATATTAGCAACAAAACATGTGACGTCACTCTCTATGTAAATATAGCAACATTGTGTACCTACTAGAGATGAGAAGCGTCTAGAGAGACCGAAATGCAAAAGCTTCGACACGCCCAACACGTGATATCATTAGTTTGACTATTTCTTCTTTGCTCTAGCGTTTGTTTCCAGCTAGGTGGATAGCGCATAGGTTACGCTTTTACTTATGGCGCGAGGGGTCCCGGGTTCAAATTCAGATGTCCGCACATATTTTTTTTTAATTCTATAACGATTAATATATTTTTTTACAAATTCTTTTCTGATTTCTTTAGGTTTTCCTTCTTTTTATATAATAATTTCATTCTTTCGTGTGATTTCTTTGGGTTAGGTTAGTAGGTTTTTATTTTGATATCTAATTGTTAATAATTATTAGCGCCGCAGGCAGTATTAGCGTCGCAGACCTAGATTTTTCCATAAAATAACAGGAAATATTTCAATTTCCCCACTTGCACGAATTTATTACACATTTACAAGGTAATGCGCATGCTCGAAGCTTTCGCATTTCGGTCTCTCTAGACTCTTGTCTAGAGATGGGGCAAACAGCAATTCTTTAATCACAGTGATTACTACGGTGATCGTTCAGCAATCACTGTTCTTTGAGTAGTGATCATATCACTCTTTGGATTGCCTCTACCTTTTCTCACCAATGGCTGTTAGCGATTGCTCAGTTGAAAGAACAGGTGATAAGTATATAGCAGTCACATCTCTATTGTGTACTATAGTGGTACTATAAGTATGCAACTATTATACATTGAACTCTGTTTTAATATAGAGTTCAATGCTATTATAACCAATTATTCGTGGAAAATGACAGACTAATATTAAGTCAGCTTTATTTTAAGGTTATGTTGTTAACATAAATTATCGCAAATAAACCAAATTATTAAATATAACATAATAATATGTACCTAATAAATACGAAAACTAAATCATAAATGTGGCTACTATAAAGTTCAAAATGGCGAATTTTATTATTATCATTGACTATTAAAGGGAAGTAAATACGTACATTACCTATATACTTTTTAAATATCACTTCCGGTTTAGCCGGAAATTACGTTATTTTCCAAAAAACAGTAATAATTTTATTAATATAATAACGAGTGTAATGAGTTTCCACCATCAAGAGAATTTCTCAAATCACTTACTATGTCTAGGCTCACTGTATTCGTCTCTGAAAGAATTAAAAAAATCGGTAAAGGTATTTACACAGAACTTCCCTCGTTATTTGTGCATGGCAGTCACTCTAGAAAATTAATAATTACGAAATGACATTGAGAATAATAATCGGAATAGAGTTATTGCTTTATTACAAAGCAAAAGTTCAATACTAAATAGCAGGTGCCACATATGGCAGGCTTGCGCAAATACCTTTACAAATGTCCACCATGACTGAATTATTTCTTGGGATGACCACCCTGTACATTTTTCAATAAAAGTATAATAGGTGCATATGCCAGATATTATTGCCATCTGTCACATTTTCAATCCAACATTCACGTAATGGAGTGGAAGTATAGTGGTGGTTAAAAAATTTCATTTTTTTTTTCATTTTTCAAAAGATGTTGGTAAAATAATTTTCAAAATTTTTTCTTCTGAAATAGGTTTAAATGTCAAACGTAGAAATTTTAAATTTCAGCAAAAAGGAAAGTTTCCTTCTATCTAAAGTAGTGCTAAAAAAAGTTTAAAAATCATATATTTTTTAAAATAGGTTTAGAATGCTATGAAATGTGAAAATTTTAAATTTGAGCAAATAAAAAAAATTCGATCTATTTTAGTGGTAAAAATACCGAAGGGAAGTATTGTATTCGAGAAAAAATCACCCTCCGAGATTTTTACGGATTCTGACGTTTCAGATAACGGAGATTACGAAAATATAGGTTTTTCAATTCCGTCAGTCTGTCTGTCTGTCGGTCTGTCTGTCTGTCTGTCTGTTGGTGCATTTACTAAAAAACTACTTGACGGAGAGCAGTCAAATTTGGTAGGTAGTTGACGCTACTGTCAGCGCAGAAATGGTAGAAATTTCACTGGAAAATATACAGGGTGGACCGTCTAAACGGAATAAATAGTAAAAAAAAATTTTTTTTCGCTCAAATTTAAAATTTCCACGTTTCATGACGCGTTAATCCTATTTCGGGAAAAAAAAATTGAAATTTTTTTTTTTTATTTTCAAAAGATGTTGATAAAATAATTTTCAAAATTTTTTCTTCTGAAATAGGTTTAAAATGTCAAACGTAGAAATGTTAAATTTGAGCAAAAATGAAAGTTTCCTTCTATTCTATAGTAGTGCTAAAAAAAGTTTAAAAAGTAAACATTATGTATTTTTTAAAATAGGTTTAGAATGCTATGAAATGTGAAAATTTTAAATTTGAGCAAATAAAAAAAATCGATCTATTTTAGTGGTAAAAACTTTTTGAAAAATGTTGGTGAAAAAAAATTCAAATTTTTTTTTTCTGAAATACCTAGGTTTAGAATGTCATGAGACGTGAAACTTTTAAATTTGACCATTCTAGTGTTAAATTTTTTTCCAAACTGGTAACAAAATGTTGCAAATTTTTTTTTCCGAAATTGGTTTGGAATACCATGAAACGTGGAAATTTTAAATGTGAGCAAAAAAATTGTTTTCGTCTGTTCTATAGTAGTGATACATAAATGGATTAAAAATGTTTTCAAATTTTTTAAAAAATGTTTCAAAAACATTTTAAAATTTGTTTGAATAGTTTTAGAAAGCCATGGAAACGTGGATAGTTAAAATCTGAACAAAGAAAAAAAAGCCTATCTTGGTAAAATTTTTTAAACATAGTAAGAAAAATTTCTAAATTTTTTTTTCTGAAATAGGTTTCGCGCGTCATGAAACGTGGAAATTTTAAATTTGAGCAAAAAAAATTTTTTTTATCGTGGTAAAAATTTTTTCAATAATGTTGGTGAAAAAAATTTTCAAAAATTTTTTTTTTCTGAAATAGGTTTAGCGCGTCATGAAACGTGGAAATTTTAAATTTGAGCAAAAAAATTTTGTTTTCACTATTTATTCCGTTTAGACGGTCCACCCTGTATATTTTCCAGTGAAAATTCTACCATTTCTTCGCTGTCAGTAGGGTCAACTACCTACCAAATTTGACTGCTCTTCGTCAAGTAGTTTTTTAGTAAATGCACCAACAGACAGACAGACAGACAGACAGACAGACTGACGGAATTGAAAACCTATATTTTCGTAATCTCCGTTATCTGAAACGTCAGAATCCGTAAAAATCTCGGAGGGTGATTTTTTCTCGAATACAATACTTCCCTTCGGTATGCGAGGGAAGTAAAAGTATATCACAGCGTAAAAAGGTATGAGATATGGTTGAACAAAAATGCACCAGTTTTGGCATGTTTTCATAATTGCATATGGAGGGAGAGCTGGCTAAGAAAATTAAAAATGATAAGGTGCCGTGAAAATTTTTATGTAACAACCGTCCTTACCTACTAGCTGAAAAGTACATCTGTTATAGTCAGAGGTCGTACGGGGTGGGAAGCGTGGGCGGACGGTCAAACGCGTTGATTTTTATTCAAAATAAAATTTAATTGCAGCTCTGAAATGTTGTGTAGTTATAGTTTTTAACTGTAGAAATAGCTTAAAACGTAATTTTACAATAAGAAATATCAGCCAAAAAGTTCAAAACAAATTAAAAAAGTACCCTGGACAGGATTCGAACCTAGATATCCGCTGTGAAAGTCGTCGCATAACACGATGTGCTACGGTCGGGGTAGACCTGAAATTTCAATTAGTCTCGTCGGAAAAAGCAAAACATGACATTTTTAAATGTTCATAACTAAATACATACATCAGCAGGAAGGCTTCCTAATGTCGATATCCAAAGATCGAAATTGGCATTTTCACAGCATCGTAGAGTTTCTGATTTCCCGACTTTTTTCATTCTCGGGAATCGGTAAATAGAATTTGCCGTTCCCGGGAATACCGGGATTCCCGGGAAATAATACATTTTTCATATATTTCTTGAAAAACACAATTTTTTTGTTTCAAAATGTCACATCATTCAAATATTTATTTTTTAAATGTTTGTTTTCTTTTTTCCTTTGGTGAAAAAATAAATCCGTCAGTTTTGTTTTGCTTCATTTATAATTGAAAAGACACAACAACACTAACTACAGGATTTTCTTACTTTTTATTGGGTATGATGCCACTGAAAAATATTTTAAAATTTTTTATGAAAAAACCTCTGTGCCAAACGGATCAGACAGAGGTTGGTTCTTGAACACTTGACTGTTTCAAAAAGTCTCACACCTAAAAATATATAAACTAGAACAATGTAATAAACTAAAAACTGAAAATGAAAGCTATAGGTAGTTAACGTTTCGGAAGAGAATCTACTTCCGTTCTCAAAACTTTTTTGGCCGTCAACCATGATAGTTTTTTGTTTATGTATTTCCATAGTCATGTGAGATAATAAATTATATTTATCTTATTTTTACTTACTTCGTCTCTAAGGATGGGCAACCAACTAGTACAAAAATCTATTGAATAATTTGAAACGCATCTAACCTCGTTTAACAAAATAATCGCGGATTCCTTATGTTTTCTTTTTGTTCCGTTGCTCTCTTTTTCCAAAATCTTCGCCGAGTCCCATTTAATTCTGTGATTATTATCCCACGCGTGTTCACAAATGTTGGTATATTCTCTTCCGAAACGTTAACTACCTATAGCTTTCATTTTCAGTTTTTAGTTTATTACATTGTTCTAGTTTATATATTTTTAGGTGTGAGACTTTTTGAAACAGTCAAGTGTTCAAGAATCAAGCTCTGTCTGATCCGTTTGGCGCAGAGGTTTTTTCATTACAAATTTTTAAATATTTTTCAGTGGCAAAATACTCAATAAGAAGTAAGAAAATCTGAATATGCCACAAATAAACAATTACAGAGAACAACTAACTACAGGAAATAACACAATAACGAAATAAAACATAAATGCCGTCCGACGCGCACGCTCGGTAAGATTTCGGAGCACGAAATTTAATATTTTTAAAACTTATTCCCGGGATTCCCGGGACAGAAACACTACAGCATCGTTAATTGTACCGGCGAAATCGAAAATTCGAGCCGACAGAAGTGAACGAAAAATAGTATTTTTTGACATTTCGCGAATTCAATGTATCACGTCACGTCACTGGTGCGCTAATAACCGAAAAACCCGGAAGAATGGGTAAATTTTAAATTTAAAAACAAAATCGCCAGAACTGTACCTTGACATTATTAAAATTGAAACCATTTTTTACAACTTTACCGACTTCTGGCAACGTTTAATCCCCGACCTAGACTCTGACAATAATTTTATACGCAATTTCTACAGTTAAAAACTATAACTACACGATATTTCAGAGCTGCTCTCAAAGATTTCATTTTGATTAAAAGTTAACGCATTTGACCGCCGCCCACGCTTCCCACCCCGGGAGAGGCTTCTAGCTACAGAGCTATGTCAGCAAGTAAGGAGAGTTTTTACATAAAAATTTTCACTGAACCTTATCATTTTTAATTTTCGTATCCAGCTCTTAGACCATTAAGCTTTATATTTCTATATTGTCATATTTTCCTTTAATGGAATTGTTTGGTGTTATTCACAAAAAAAAGGAATTTTTTCTGCAAAATCGTAAGATCTTTCATAATTTAAAGTAGGTAAGTATATTTTTAAAGACACTGCTTTGAAAATGCCAAAAAAATTAGAGCATGTTAGTAATACTGTATATTAATAAAAACTGGTACAGATTTTTTGAATTTCCATTATATGGCCAAGGGCAGCAGGAAAATCACAATTTTTTTCTTCAAAAAAACAAAAAAAAATACACAGCACTCATTGTTTTGCACACAACATGTTATCTTTCATGTTACACGGATAGAAAAAAAATTCTACTAAAGAGTATTTCAAGCCCTTTAGAATTTCTATTACATGTATTTTTAACATCATACTGATTGTTTCTGACATATTTGAGATTCAAACATTCTATCTCGATTGATAAACGTTCGAGCGCCATTTTCAAACTATCATGGTGCAGAAATAAACAAAAAATAAAATACTTGTAATTTCATAATCTTACTTTTTGTAGGTACCATACAACTGTTTCCATAAATGTAAGACTTTTGAGTTATTTACGAAAAACAGCGTCAAGGTACCAATTCTTTAAAGCTAAGACGAAATATTAAAATCGCTTTAACTTGGAAAATATAAATTTTCATGAAAAATTATATACAGGGTGTTTGGTGCATCCTATGCCAAATTGAAATGGTCGACAGAAGGGCTTATCTGCTATCCTCTCAGGCCCCTTAACACTTCCCATGCCCTGAGGGATTTTTCATGTCGACTTTTTATCTTTTTTATGAGAAAAATTCCATTATAAAAAAGTGTTAGGCGTAGACTGCGAATTTCATTTTTATTTTGATGTGTATTGTTGAAGGGTTTTTTTAAATCCAAAATTACTGGCATCAGTCATCTAGTTGTTTTTTTATTCACTCGCAAAGTTTCGGAATAGGCAAAATTGAAATTTAAACTTAGACTTTACATGGCTATAAAAAAAAAACTCAGGGCGACCGGGATCTTCCAACTCCCTCAAAAATTCTCTAGTCTATCCTCTTGCTAATGATGTGCCACATGTCATAAACATCTTTTAATAACTTCGTGAATTCGCTAAATTAATGAATCGGGTCACATAAGGCTATTATTCAAAATTCTGAATAAAAAATTATTTTTGCTTAAATTATGCATGGGAAACAAGTAAAATCTATTTTCTCACTCTTGCGAAGTAAAATCTATCTTCAGTCTCTTTCTGTTTATGGGTTTTACTTGAAATAAGAAAACAATTACATTTTTATCATTTATTAAAAAAATTTAAAAATCTTGATCAAAGTGTTGCCCTCTGTTGCGAATGCAGGCCCGACACCTGCTTCGTATTTCGACAGTCATTGTATGAAGTCGTATTTTCTCCCTAATTGTACCGAAAGCCGTTTCTATGCGTTGGACAAGTTGCCCCCTAGTCGCAACCTCCGTCGCGTACGCGAGCTCTTTGGCACGTCAGACATAAAAATCCAACGGAGTTAGATCTGGGGAATGTGGAGGCCATTGAATAGGGCCATCCCGCCCAATCCACGCATTTGGGAGCACCTTGTCTAGATATTCTCTTACAATCAATCGCCAGTGCGCGGGACAGCCGTCCTTTTTAAAAACTATAGGCGTATGCGTGGATTGGGCGGGATGGCTCTATTCAATGACCTCCACGTTCTTCAGACCTAACACCGTTGGATTTTTATGTCTGGGGACTTGCCAAAGAGCTCGTCTACGCGACGGAGGTTGCGACTAGGGAGGAACTTGTCCAACGAATAAAAACGGCTTTCGGTGCAATTAGGGAGGAAATACGACTTCATACAACAACTGTCGAAATACGAAGCAGGTGTCGGGCCTACATTCGCAACAGAGGCCAACACTTTGAGCAAGATTTTTAATTTTTTTTAATAAATGATAAAAATATAATTGTTTCTTGATTTCAAGTAAAACCCATGAATAGAAAGAGACTGAAGATAGATTTTACTTCGCAAGAGTGAGATAACAGATTTTACCTGTTACCCATGCATAATTTAAGCAAAAATATTTTTTTATTCAGAATTTTGAATATTAGCCTTATGTGACCCGATTCACTAATTTAGCGAATTCACGAAGTTATTAAAGGATTTTTATGACATGTGGCACATCCTTAGCAAGAGGATAGACTAGAGAATTTTTGAGGGAGTTGGAAGATTCCGGTCGCTCTGAGTTGTTTTTTTATAGCCATGTAAAGTCTAAGTTTAAATTTCAATTTTACCTATTCCGAAACTTTGCGAGTGTATAAAAAAACAACTAGATGACTAATGCCAGTAATTTTGAATTTAAAAGAACCGTTCAACAATACACATCAAAATAAAAATTAAATTCGCAGTCTACGCCTAATACTTTTCTTATAATTTGAATTTAAATATAGAATTTGGGATTTTTTTCAATAAAAAAATAAAAAGTCGATATGAAAAATCCCGCAGGGCAAGGGAAGTGTTAAGGGGCCTGAAAGGATAGCAGATAACCCTTTCTGTCGGCCATTTCAATTTGGCACACGATGCACCAAACACCCTGTATACCAGGGTTTCGTCCGAAGTTGGAGATTAGCATTTGCATTAGGGAAAACGAGAGAGGTATACTTGTAAATGATCAGTTAAAGGAATATTCCTGTTCTAGCTTTTTAATATTTTCATCGTGGTGATAAATATTGAGTTATAGGAAAATATCACCAACCCGCCTCCCCCCCACCCGCTCTGTAAAATTTCGATTGAGATAAATATTAAAACATAGGGAATATCAGTCCCCCGCCCTCGAATATTTAGATCGAGATGCAGATATTCAATTTTGAGGAATATCACCCCCGCACTTTTTTGTCGATTCGAGATATATATTCGATTCTAAGGAATGCCACCTCCCGCCTCTTAAAATGTGAAAGAAGGAAAATATTCAATCCTAAGTAATAGTGCCCCCCGCATTTCGAAATTAATATTGAAGATTGGTTGGGGTTATATGTTACAACCCCCCGGGCCCCGATTTTCTCTCGACGGCCCTGTTCCATACAAGCGGTTTTTAGTAGGTAATAGAAGCAATCAATGACTTATGCATTAAAATGTCATATTTTGTATCAACCAATGTTTAATAATATGTATATAGTAATAGTGTATAAGTACTGTATTTTATAAACTTTGTTGTAGGTATACCTATTATATAATATTTCCTATCGTTTTTGCAATGTGTAACAACTTTTGCTATACATAGTATTTTAGACACTGTTTCATCTCACCATTTTACTATTTCATTTATGTGTTCAAAATTGACCAGTCCCATCTGTTCAAATATATAGCAAAGTGAATAAAAAATGTATTATTATTATTGTTTAAGTTACATTTTAACAGTTAAATAATCATTAACATGCCACTAATCACTTACTTTCTTACTTCAACCATTAATTACTAGTACACTTGCGTGAGCAGTATTAATTCTATTATCATTTATATATTCACAATCGATAATAAAGCAACCAAATTAATTGCAATTTACCCTTCACATATCTTCTTACCATTCATAGTAAACATAAAATATAATTTAAAAAAAGAATCTAGTAGCATGTACAAATTTTACAACTAGATAGTTAGCACCGAGTCTAGACCTTCAAACAGCTAAGTACTATTATATTAGGTATTAAACAACTCAACTATTACTCAGCACAATGTATATCTACCTTGAAATCTGTAATTTAAGTTCTCCAACCCTATGCAGCCCCTCCATCAACATTTCAAACTTCATAGGCTCACAAAACTGCATAAACCTTATCAATTTTTCATATACTGGTCTCGTTAAAGTTAAATCATACCTATGTAGCCAAGACACAGTCTTCCTTAGCAACAGCAACCCGTGCCGGCTTATCACGTCTTTCCAACGCTGTCGTTCCCTTAACCTCCTATTATAACTTTCCACTAGCGAGCACTGCAGATTTGTTAAGAGTTCATAATGAGGATCATCTTCCTCTATGACTTCCATATTGGAGAGTATATCTTCAGCGTTCTTATCATACTCATTTTCAAATTCAGATCTAGTCGGATTGTACCCAGCCAATGACTGATACCCTATAGTATTCGACGAGTATCTTGGAGGGTCATCACTATCGTCCAAGCGAAACCTGTAAGGAACTATCATTTGAGGAAATAATGCTGCATCAGGTTGTTTAATCTCAGGTAAAAGATTAGACCCATTTCTTTGTAAATAAAAATAATCGTAGTGATCTATAATTTCATTTACACTTCTATTTGGTAATTCTTGGGCCACTAAATTCCAGTTACCGTAAGTAGCAATGGAATCCAGTAATATAAGTTCTTCTGCGGCTGTCCAGTCAGAGTTCTCAAAAAGAATAAACTTTGTACTCAACACCCTGTAGTCATGATCGTTCTTGTGCTTTAAGAACTCTGCACCATTTGAAAAACAAGTACAGCAAATATTAATGTTGCACACTTCACACAGAATGTACGGGCTCACTAATTCACTAAAACAATTAGCACAATAAGTTGTGGTGTCACCGGTTTCCGCAATATTTGCACTAGAGAAACTAGACAACATTGTCGAGGCTGAGAGGTCATCGTCTAAAATAATAAACCGAACTAGCTAATAGTTGATTTTGTTTATTATAACTTACCTTTAGGGAACTGCAAGTCTGCCGCATCTTCTTCTGTGAGATCTGTATTTGTATTAGCCATTATTTACTCTGGATTCTTCAAAATTATTCTTTATCTAAACAACAACACTTTAGGTTATGTTAGTGACACGATACCCTTCAAGAACTGAAAGAAGGAAGTTAATATCGGTAAATTAGCTACCTTTAGCCCGACCGTCCCCAGCTGCTGAATGTGTGAGAGAATGTGAGAAATATTGAAAAGAAACAATTTATTCGAATGATGTTTATAGTTGATAAAAATATAGTATATTGTATACAACAGTATTATTTCTTTAGATAATAAATTAAATTATGTTGCAAAGAAAATAAATTATTATAGCTGTAATGCAAACTGTTCTTCTGACATCTGCTGGCGGGTAGAGAAACTGTTACCTCATAGTATACTTTACGATGTATATTTTCTACAAGCATAGAAACAAGATGGATTGAGTTATCCATCGGGAGATGGCGCCACAGGTATTATATCAAATATAATTTCAAAAGTACGATAGTTTGACCTATATAGAATTAGATATAATGAACACTTAAGTCCTTTAGACTTAACAAAACAGATTCAACGTTTTCATATCACTTTTTAGAATCTGACCATTCTTTTCCAAATTTAGAAAATCTAAATATATTGGATATTATACAAGAAAAAAGTTTTGAATTAGGTAAACTTTTTGGAATCTCCAGAAATTTTTAAATCTAACCAAATCCCCCATAACGATTTCCTTAGTGGCCAGTTAGATCTACATTATACATCTCTTTTCGATGTATTTAAATTTTCATAGTCCTCTTTTCTACGAATTCTATTAATTATCTTTGTTAATATTGTAGGTAGATTTTCATAATCTCCTTTTAAGTTAAATTAAAGAATTCTGTTCTCAGGTAAAATACTTTAAATATTGTAACATACCCTTGTACTCTCACAGTCACTTGTGAACGTTTGAAAATGTCACGTTAAGTGCCGAAATTGCGGTAAAGTTTTGGTTAAAATATTCAGTGATAAGAAACAAAGTGAAAAATATTTTTAACAGATCATATATAATGATTGATTATTTTCACAAAGTAACGACTATTCAATTCGATCTTGATATGATTTTACTTCCACATCCACGTAGTGGATTGGAAGTATAGTAATTGTAAAAAAAGTTAATTTTTTTCTTGAAATAGGTGTAGAATGTCATGAAACGTCGAGATTTTAAATTTGAGGGAAAAGAATTTCTGTCTGCCGGTCTGTCTGTCGGTCTGTCTGTAACTTTTTTTTTTGTCCGCACGTTTTCTCCTGAACGGTTTAAGATATTGACTTGAAATTTTGTACACGTATATATCCTAGCGAAATCTGGAACAGAATTGTTTTTTGAACATATTCGGTGAAGGGTTAAGGGATAAATAGGGGGACATAGGGGAAAATAAGTAAAAAGCTGGTAAGAGTACAGAAATTTGGCGCATGTACTAGAAGCCAAGGCCTCGAATTTATAATATTTTCCATCCCCCCACCACCCTCATTCCATTATTAAAGGGATTGATAAAATAAAATTGAGATATTCACTTGAAGTTTGGTATATGTATATAAATAATGTCATCAGGAGCTAGATTAAATTTTGGGATTATTCTGTTGATGGGTTGGGAGTTGAATAGGGGTAAATAGGGGAAAATAAGTAAAGAAGGCTGGTAAGTACAGAAACTTGAAATTTGGTGTAAGTACTAGAAGCCAAGGTCTCAAAATTTTTTATAATACTTTCCATCCCCCCACTCCATTATTAAAGGGGTTGATAAAATAAAATTGAGATATTCACTTGGAATTTGGTATGGGTATACTGGGTGAGTCACGAATTGCGCTCGCCCCGATATTTCCTAAAATATTTGGAATAGAAAATTGAAATTAGGAGGCCTTATTACACGACTAAAATGCCATATTTTCAATAAAAAATCAAGTTTGGTGCACATCCGGTTTGACTGAAAATGCTCACAACTTTCGATTTTTAAATGGAACACCCTATATATTTTTACATTTTTGGAATCTAGAGTAAATTTTGAATACAATACATCCATTTTGGTCACTTTTTGATAAACATTAAAAATTTTATTGAAAAATCTATTTCTGAATCCAGAGTGCTGTGGTGCCTAAAATATATTTTAGTTTGTGTGCTACGTTACTATAAAAATAAAAAGAGCAATACGATTGCATTACTTAATTCTCTAGAGGCGTTTAAAATTTTTAAATGTTATTAGGTTACCAGATTTACAGAGAAATGTGCCATTTTAGTTTCCAAAGCCCACTAATCTATTATCTATTAGCCGCATGTTTCTAAAAGCTTGGTTGCATTGTATTTTGGCTGAAATCTCAAATATTTCTGAGCGGATTTTCAAAATTTTGGTATCATTAGATTCGTATGAAAATGAGGTATTTAAAAATGTTGGTGAACGATTAAATTCCCATTTAAAAAACCCGAGTTAGTGGGTAAAAATCACATTTAAAAATTTTAAACGCCTCTAGAGAATTAAGTAATGCAATCATATTGCTCTTTTTATTTTTATAGTAACGTAGCACACAAACTAAAATATATTTTGGGCACCACAGCACTCTGAATTCAGAAATAGATTTTTTAATAAAATTTTTAATGTTTATCAAAAAGTGACCAAAATGGATGTATTGTATTCAAAATTTCATCTAGATTCCAAAAATGTAAAAATATATAGGGTATTCCATTTAAAAATCGAAAGTTGTGGGCATTTCCGGTCAAACCGGATGTGCACCAAACTTGATTTTTTATTGAAAATATGGCATTTTAGTCGGCCTCCAAATTTCAATTTTCTATTCCAAATATTTTAGGAAATATCGGGACGAGCGCAATTCGTGACTCACCCGGTATATTATAATATTATAATGACAGCAGTAACAGAATATTTTGGGATCATTCCTGTGAAAAGGGAAAAGTAAATAGAGCAAGCTAGAAACTTCATTTTTAACGCCTCATTTTTAACGCCTCAAATTTTTCTATGACATCTGCCCCAAATATTAGTAAAATTCTATGACTAATAATTTCCACATACTAGAGTGCAAATATAGTCAAGATGTTTCCTTTAAAGTGACTTGGATGTGGAAGTAGTGATTCCTTAGGCAGCGTTTTTTTTTTGTGAGCCATTAAATTCTTGTTTTTGTATTTTTGAAAAGTATAACAATAGATACGGCAAAAATGTATATGACATTTTTTATAAGTTAGCTTGATGTATATCCTGGCATTTTTCGGTCAGCATAAATGAAAATTCTTATATTTCCTTACGATTCGGTTTATTAACCATCGTCAGAAGAAAACAATTATTGTGATTTTAAAAAATATGTTTTACACTATTGTAACATTTTATGTCTATTTCTGTTATGTATTGTAAAGCAACTATTGCACACTTACACTTAACAGAAATAGATATAAAATGTTACAGTGGAGTAATTTTTTTTTTTAATCGCAAAACATTTTTTTTTTCACTGACGATGGTTAATAAACCGAAACGTAAGGAATTATGAGAATTTTCATTTAAACTGACCGACAAATCCCAGGATTTATATCTAGTTAATTTAATATCAACGGTCAAGGAAATACAAATATTTATTATATTATTTGTAAAGAATTTTATAAGCCATGTTTTTGTATTTTATAAACTGCACCAGATATTATATCTGGTCCATAATTTCGATATCGCTAATAGTTAGCGAGATGCAGGAAAAAAACTGAATTTGAGTACCATGTTTTTAAGATGGCGGCTCAAGCGTAATAGATAGATATAGAAATTTTTAGTATGTTTTAATAGTACACCTTGAACATCTTTTGCCACGTTTCAAAATTTTCACCGTTATTTTCCTCATTTGACTCGAGGTAATATTAGTAAAATGTGGAATTAAATTATAGGAAATAATATTTCGCGAGATGTCTATTCAACTATAAAAATATGAAAAAAAATATTTTTTTTAACTTTTAAATGGTTAATAACTTTATTATTTATGATGGATTTTGTTGAAAAAACAATTATGTTCTTCCTCCATCCCATACAGCACACGGACATCCTCAGAACATACTGGGGACAACTTTTCAGGACATATGGGATATCCTGAGAAGATCCCATTATCACCTTAGGATGTCCGTAGGATATCCAAATGGAACAATTCGGGCTTTGCTGATCACGTCCATAGGACATCAGTACGGGTGTGTACAGGACATCATCAGCTCTTATATGGGTTATGCCTGGGCTTTACTATGAACAACCCGAGGACACTGATTGGACTTTATATAGGACATCCCCAGTTCTTTTAGGGTTTATTGGATATTTCTAAAGACTGCAAAAGATACACATTATTTGATAACATAGTAGATCATTACTTTTAAACTGAGCCAATAAGCAAACACAAAGGAATATGAGTTTATATAATGACTAATAAAAATGTGATAGACATATCCAATGAAATAGGTCGACATATCAAAATTTTGAGGTAAATACTTGATTGTTTTATGTAAGTTACTTTGAAGTATTTGAACATGATTAATGAAAGAAATATTTTTTTTCAACCCCGAGAAAGGGTGAAAAAAAATATAACAAAGCGTTTTTCCAAAATTACTCAAAATGTGTAAAAGCTACTAAAAAAGTTTCAATTAAAAATTGTAAAAGCATGAAACTATAATGGAATTACTTACACTTTGCATTAAAACAACATACTTTCAATTAAATAATGACTTCTATCAACAAGACTTTGGGATGGCCATGGGTTCTTCATTATCTCCAATATTAAGTAACATTTTCATGGAAAATTTCGAGGAAAGTAATATTAATAATCTAGCTTATAAACCCATTGTATGGTGGAGATATGTAGATGACATTTTTGCTATATGGCCGTATAGTAAAGAATGTTTAAGTAATTTTTTGAATCAGATTAACGAAAAAGAACCTTCAATTAAATTTACAATAGAAATAGAGAATAATAATGAATTACCTTTCTTAGATATTTTAATTAAAAAATTAGATAACACATACCAAACCAGTGTGTATAGAAAACAAACACACACAAACAGATACTTAAATTTCAATTCAAATCAACATATTAGTGTTAAGAAAGGTATTGTTAAGTGTTTGTATGACAGGGCCAAAATTATTTCTTCAAATGATGTAATATTAAGGAACGAAAAACAATTTATAAAAACTGTCTTATTAAATAATCAATATCCTGAGAGTTTTGTTGATAGTCAGTTATTGAACATTGGTAGTAGAGAGAATATACTATCACAACCTGAGGTATTTAGGTCAATGGCAGTAATTCCATATATACATGGTTTATCGGATAAATTACGAAAAATTGGGAATAGGTTTCCCATACGAACGGTTTTTCAAACGGGCTCCACGCTAAGATCGGTTTTATCAAGAACCAAACCTCCAAATATTGTTCAAAATTCAAAAAATTGTATTTATAGTGTTCCGTGTGAGTGCGGAAAACATTACATAGGTGAATCATCTAGACCTTTCAACGTAAGGCTTGGTGAACATAGAAATTACGCTAGAAGGGAAGAATTTGAAAAATCCAAAATTTGTGAACACGCGTGGGATAATAATCATAGAATTAAATGGGACTCGGCGAAGATTTTGGAAAAAGAGAGCAACGGAACTAAAAGAAAACTTAAAGAATCCGCGATTATTTTATTAAACGAAGATAGATGCGTTTCTAATTATTCAATAGATTTTTGTACTAGTTGGTTGCCCATCCTTAGAGATGAAGTAAGTAAAAATAAGGTAAATATAATTTAATGTCTCACGTGACTATGGAAATACATAAACAAAGAACTGTCATGGTTGACGGCCAAAAAAGTTTTGAGAACGGTTCTCTTCCGAAACGTTAACTACCTATAGCTTTGATTTTCAGTTTTTAGTTTATAACATTGTTCTAGTTTATATATTTTTAGGTGACTTTTAGGGGGACTTTTTGAAACAGTCAAGTACTCAAGAACCAACCTCTGTCTGATCCGTTTGGCGCAGAGGTTTTTTCATTAAAATTATTAAATATTTTTCAGTGGCAAAATACCCAATAAAAAGTAAGAAAATCTGAATATGCCACAAATAAACAATTACAGGCAATATTTGCCCAGGATATTCCCACAGTGGATATTTTAATATATTTGCAGGATATTACTAGGACATCCTGCCAGGATTTGTCTAGGATATCCTCATTTGCGATATTCTCAGGTTGTATATATTTTATTGGGATATCCTAAGGATTTCCTGAGGAATGTTGTCCTCGATTGGGATATACAGGACCTAATGATGATATCCTAGGGATGTCATGTGCTGCGTGGGATATAACTAGCTGTCAAAATTTCAGTACAATCAGGATATTTTTCTTCAATTATCGTGCTTACAAGAGACATGACAGACGAACGGATGCACATTTTCTTGTTCGGAATTCAATCACGAACACAATGACGTGAAAATATTTTCTTTACGATCAATATTTACAGTTTTAGAAACGTGCCGATGAAATGCAATACAGTTTTCGTTTTCCTATTTGCAAAGAGCATAAAAATGAATATTAAAAAATAGTTGCTTTTTTTATACTCCGCCAAAATATGAATTAAAACTATTCAGTGAAGAGATAAGTAATTACACGTACGTTTTATTCTGTGTTGTTGACAATGATTTAATAATATTAGACGAGGTAATGCAACAATTATACACGTACTTGCATAATACAATAAAGAAAGTATGTTAAAAAATGGTGCAAAATGTAGGTAAGTAATTCATTTTAAATTTATGGCCAAACTAGTTCTTGCTGCAACAAGTTCATGAAATGCATTAAGAGTATGTAAATTTCTAGACCAGTGTAGAAATTATATGATGTAATTGTTTAACGTATTAAAGAAGAAGAAAATGAAAAGAAAAGTTTGCAATTCCCAGTTTTATTTTTACTATTACTCTGTTGCTCTACTAGCCCAGTCGGTATGTATGAAATCACTAGAAGTCGACAGTCACCCAACATCAGCGAGCATTATGGGCTTGGTGACGCAGTCACTGGTGAATTTTTGATAAGTTACGATACCGGGCTTCGCCGCCATCTTGAAAAAATGGTTCAGAACTGTATTTTTCAAATATCTCGGCTTCTGTTGAGGATACATAAAAAAGAAGTACGGCTTTTAACGTAGTTATATCGCGAGAGGTGCGACAACTTTTAGCGAATCTATAAACTTGAGACGCGAGAGACAGTGAGAGAGAGAGAGAGAGAGAGTTTGAAGAGATTCGGCAACGCCGCATATAATTTCTGACGCCAGGTGATTGATTCGTCACTAATCTCAAGATATTTTTGCCTCTTTTAATAAAGTACCATGAATTATATAGTATATTATTATGCATACAATAAATAAAATCGGAGTGAAAATTTGTAAATCGCAAAGTGTTTTCAAATATCCGGGTCAAGTATTAGAAATAGTGCGACTGTGCCACATCTACTACTCATGTCCTCCATTTAACAATTTCAAAAATTTTCGGGTACCTGCCATTACGTTATCTTACGGTGAATCATCTCGACATCTATACACGTGCTTCGCCAGGAATTAATTTAAATTTGCCTCGTTTTTGAGATCATTCTTAAATAATGATCAGTCTGAGGGAAAATAGTGTCACGACATCAATTTATTTCGCATGGCTTCCATATGCACAATGTTAAATGTCGATAAAAACTGCGAACTTTGACCGAATTAATTTCAATTTACCTTGATTTTGAGATCACTCTCGAATAAATTATCAGTCATAAGAAGAGGGAAAATAGTGTCAAGACATGAATTTATTTCGCATGGCGTCCATAATCACAAAGTTAAATGTCGATGAATACTGCGAATTTTAAGCCAATGAATCTCGGAAACGGAACGGTAAAAGAAGTTCAAATTTTATCATAATCTTTATTGATATGTGAATTAAAGATAGTAGCCGGATAAGCATGGATGAGCTGCCCCCTCATGGATTTGGTCCATATTTGGGAGGTAAGTGCCTACCAATGTGAGAATCATTTGCCCCAAATGCCAGCTTGAAAAAAACATTTTCACAAAAGTTATGAAAGAATTTTGAAAAATTAAAAAAATTGATTTTGTGAATGAGCCGAATCCGGTAGCTAAAATATATGTGGTGCAGGGCGTTATGTCAATTATAAAAAAAATAAATGAGCAGGGGGTAAAAAAAAGTATTTTAATTTTTTCTTTATGAACTATTTCATGGAACACCACTATTTTTTTTCTGCGATATGCTCATATCCTAAGTAACAACATATATTTTTTGGAATAAGATTGGAGGATTGCTTCATAGCGTACAAAAATTAAAAATAAATTTTGAAAAATAGAAAAATTTGAATTTCTGAAATGTGAATGAGCCAAGTCCGGAAGCTAAAGTATATGAGGCACGGGCGTTACCTCGATTATAGAAAAAATTAATACTCAATAAATTAAATGAATAGGGGGTAAAACAATATTTCAATTTTGCAACAATTTCTTCTCTATGAAGTATTTGATGGAACCCCACTATTTCTTTCTGTGATATGCTCATATCCTAAGTAATAACATTTATTTTTCGGAGTAAGATTGGCTGAAATTTTGTTTGTATGTATCGCACATTTTAATACGACATGAATAATTTCCTTCCGGCGGAAAATCTTTTATCTTTTAGCAATGGCGCCATTAACCTCGACATTTAAATTTAAGTTCTCACACAGGTACCACAATGTGACAATCAGCCGGAGAAGGTAACATTAGAAAGAGAGGCCAATAGTGAAAAATGGACAACTCTGTCCTGGTAGAACGACCGAACTCAGCTGACTGTCAGTAGCCAAGGTCACTATAAAAACAGGTTGCTTTGTAATATGTCACATGAAGTATTTCTATGTTTATATGTAAGGTATCTATGTGGTTAGGATAGGATTGTACATTGAAAGAATAATTTTGAAACTTTTTTCTATAATGTGAGGAAAAAACAACCACACGCAGCTGTCATCGAGGTCTATACAGGACGTAGCATGTCGATTTTAATGAGCCAACCTATCTTTTAGTAAGCTTGGTCAAATTCGTTTAATACGTAACCGACGAATTCCGAAACCGTTTCCGCTGGATGTCGTGTCCCTTTAAATTGAAGTTCACAACTGTCTTCGTCTATTTCGTCTTCTCCGTCTGACTGTCCTATCTTGTTAGTTCTCTAATCTTTGCCTAGGCGTTGTTGAGCTAAATTTCATTATTAATTCAAAAGTTACTACAAATTTAGTGTAGCGCGCCCGAGGCCGTTCCATTTTCGCCTGTTAAACAAAAAATCTGAAGCCGTCAGTTTTGATCGTACAACAAACACTTCATATATATTTTTGATCCGAAATTTCCGTACTTTCGAATGGCCAATAGTTTTTTTAAGATAAAATATTTTAAGAGATATCTGACAAAAGCTGATATTTTGCAACTAATTTATTAAAACAAATGACTCAAGGGCTATTGTTGGTAACTTTTGGTATGTTACTACTGACACGTTCAGAGATGCATACTCGAAAGTTACCGCTTCCCGGAATTATTCCGAAATAATGCTTATTTTCACCTTGTATTGACTCCACTAATAAAGGACTATTGACATTAAATTTATAAATAAATAAATAATTAAAAACTTGCTTTACGCCATTCGGCGAAGTCACAGCAATTTACTACAATTAAAAAAGTAATCAGATTGTGTGTTCTCATATTCTCAACGTTTGCATTATCTAAACGTACCCATTGCGAAGAAGCTAATGTCACGCTGGTATTTTAGAGTAGCCAACACGTCAAAATATTCCAAAATTCGAACATTATCTACTAAGTGATTCAATCTGCTTTGTGGAACAGAACTGACTTTAAATGAGAATTCAAAATCGACTTTATCTTCACTTTACTGCAAGGAATCTTTTGAATATATTCATCGAACTGGCTACTAATCTACTTATAGGTACGTGTATCAAGAAAAGGTATTAGATTAAATATAGAAACACCTGTTCACAGAAAAAGACTTTTATTGCTTTCATATAAAAGAATAAAATCTAGTCAACACAAAAAGAACTAAATGTAGGAAAATAAATACAAGATGAGCTTGATCGATGACATGAGTTAAGATAAAGAATCACAAACCAAAAACGTATAATTTCTAATATCCTCCGTATCCTCCGTATCCTCCATACCCTCCTTTACCTACTAATGGAACTGCCCCGGCGATAACTTTTCCCACACGAATAACTCTGTCGGGTTCAGCAAGGCTGTATTCATCTTTGGTTAATTCTCCAATTCTAGATTGAACTTGTTCTTTGTAATCGCCGGTGTGTGCATCCTTCACGGCATATTGGAATTCGTACTTTGGAGGAGCCTAAAAAAAGTACAGTTTGCTACATATACTTAAAGCACATAAAAATGCCATAAAAATCGGCTGTAAATCGCTGTCTCGTTAGGATAGGGGATACCCTACAGAGCCGCACTTAAAATGTTTGTACACAATAACAGTAGAAGTGTTATTTGGTTTTTATGTGTATTAAATATATGTAGTGAACCACAATTCATTTGAGATGGCAGAGCTCGCGATATTGCTCTTTAAGGGTAGAATAATTTTTGGAGTAGAAAAATGTGCGATCTTAGTCGAGGAAAGTGTGTCTAATTCGGTGACAGACGCGACGCGTGTTTCGTGGCTCCTACGGAATCTCGAGATAAATCTTGATAAAGTGGCAACAAGACGTCGAAATTGTATTGAATTAAAGCGTGAACGATTCTGCATTGATTGATATAAATTAGCGCGGATCTGGCTATTTCATATAGTTGATATTTGATTGAATTATGTTGGTTGAATAAAGCAACACAAAATAGTGTATATAAACAACCCGAGATATTGTACTGCTTGACCTTGGAATCTATACCTGGATCCGCCCCTTCTTGAAGAAAAATAAAGATAATTTTAACGAAACTTACGTAAAGGTCTACACCTCCATATCCACCAATTCCAATTCCTCCTCCAAGTACTTCTCCTGCGAATCCTAATAGGGCTACAAGGGCTACTACCTGGAAAAACGTTTAATATTCGATTTAATCGCATGATACACAAATGTCTTTGATAAAAAAAATGTTCCTACAGAAATCCCTTTCACGAGTTAGACTCAAATTTCTAATAAAAAATGTCTGTGTATGTAACCGTTCTTTGTAAACATAATAAACTATCTTATATTTAAAATTTTGTATTTTACATTTGTACATATTAATAGGATAATACCACTGTACCAAATTGTACTCTATCCGACATGTCCGTGATCATCAGATGCCTGTAACTTGTCATGTTTTATATAAACCATGTTATTGTAATTTTAGAATAAAACGTTGCTATGATATTTAATTAAACACAGAAATATTATGAGCATAACCAGAATATGAAAAATTCTAATATACAATATGTTCCTTAGATTCAAATTAATTTTTTAACTGAAGAGGGAGTGGAAAATTATATGGAGTGTAAGTTGAGGAATTTCAGAGCTCATATGAAGCCTGATGTTCCGCACAAAATTTACCAACCTGACAGGAATTTATTGTTAACAAAACCAAAGCAGTTGAGCGAAAGAAGAAGAAGAAAAAGGGAAATGTTAGATTATATTCATAAATCGACAGGACCATGGTTTGACATAATTAGAGAACATTAATTTGGAGAGTACAGACAGACGTTACAAATTTTTGCTTTATTTTCTTCTTACATATATTATGAATCCTTGACTAGTCGGACAAATAACTCTAGTTTTTTTACCCGAACTTGCGTATTAACATAGATTACAAACTTAATTTTAAACTACACGTTGTATGTATTTATCGAATAGAGAGAGCATTCTAGTCCTTTGTCTGTGATTTTTTACAAAATTTTACTAAATAAATAATCTAAGCATAAACGAATTTATTAACAATCTTCTATGCGTTAAACACAGGTTTATGTTAAAAATAAAAAGAAGTAAAACGTTTGAAAAGAAGCGCCATTATTTCATTCTGGCATATAGTCGAATCATCACACTGCATTGAAAACAGTTGAAGTCGTCTCGTTATCTTAGTCTTGGAAACGTCAAATTTCAGATCTGACACCTATTGAAGATGAGTCACACGAAAGTTATCAATGAAGATATATTCTAGAAAATTCTGCCCAAAAAGAAATACAAAAGTCAGAAGAATTCGTCGATGATAATGATGAAAATATAGTTTAATATTCTATTATTAAATTTTTATTACCATGGTATGCAGATATAAGAAATCTACAATATCTATTATTATTTTAAATTATTCATTGAAATGTTTTTCCAAAAAGATATTTGTAAAAAATGTCGTTTGGTCCATATATTCCCATTATTATGGCGTTTGTCAGCTTAAACAGCAATCGATAAAATTAAAGAGGTATTGGCTACCAGACCTTAAGACTCGTTGAAGCGGGTTAGTTTATTGAGAACACTACATTACAACACTAAGAGTAAGTACAATGCCATCAAATTTACTCGAAAAATGTATTGTGTATACAATTAAAAAAAATAATAGTAAGTGGAAAAATCAACTTTCAAAAAAAAAAGTATTGTATGTCAAGCGTACACAAAACTTCATGAAGAAACAAAAAGCTAATAAAAATATTTTGAAATTGTAACACAAACTTAGACAATAAATATTGAAAAATGGAAACGAAATTTTGTCTTAACGCTTTTTAAAACTAAACACAATAATTTCGTTATATCTTACTTGGGCAATCATTGTTGTTGTTTTAGAGGGTTTACGGAACACACTGATAAGCTATCGAACTTCACCTGCTTATATATAGCAAAATCAAGTATACGTTCACTGATTTTGACTTAATTAAAGTTGGTCCCCTAATACAACTCGAAATTATTCATATTGATTCATGGTTCAATAAACGTCCTTTGTTTTGGCAAACATTCAAAATGGAGCGAGCTCAGGCTGGAATGTTATCACTTGCCTAGATATTCTAATATCTTGCACTATTTATTATGCAACAGATGGCGATTATTGCGCTGATATAGGTATGCAAGTCAAACGGTCGACTATATGAACTTTTATTTGTTATTGTTCGTTGACTTACTGGGTGGACTGGTTAAATTTTTATACCTTTTAGCCACTAGCAACTATTTCCTTTAACCGAAATGTTTGTGAGAAGTAGGTGAAAAAGTTTAATTTAAATTAAAATGCAGTGAATTATTATGCAATTAGTACGTAAGGTACGCATGCATTTACACACAGCGCAATATTTCTAACACCTCCTATTTAAAGTCAACTATGTTTTTGTTTACAGCAAAAAATTTTTTATAAAATTTCGCAATTAGTCTAAAAAATCGGTAAAGGTATTTATACAGATATTATTTACCCTGAGCGGTAACTCTAAAACTTTATTAATTAAAGTGTATATGAGCACAATTGAAATCGTATAAAAACTAAAAGCTGGCAGAAACATTCAGCAACTCTTTATTGTACATGGGCGGAGGTAAATAGAAATGCTTGTCACAAGAAAATTTTATAATTTTGTTGAGGGAATGGGACGGGTTAGATTGGCAAGGGGCAAGGATGTTAAATAGTAAAAATAAAATTTAAGTTTCTTCTAAAATAAAAATAAAAATGTAAGTTTCTTAACCAACGCAAAGAATTAGTACAACAAAAATAAATACTTGTATAGACAAAACATAAATAAAAACAAAATAAAAATATGTCTCTAGAATAAAGTAACCTAAACTAAAATTTCTTGTCAACTAAATAAAATATATTCCATGAAATGTAACAATAAAAGAGTAAACTTCATACCTAATATAACAGCTAAATATTTTGTTTTGAAAACATATATTAAAAAAGTTAAATGCTAAAAGTTGACGTGTCCGAATCTTCACTTTCTGAAGAAGAATCATTATCCGGTTGAATTATAATCGGCGCAATGGGGGTAGTGTTGGATATTGATATTCTTTTTTAATTACATGCTTAACGCAATTTTTCTATAAATCAGTATTGTCAAGGTCATTTATTACTTCCCTTATATGATCAACTACTACCGTGCTTAACGTTGGAGTGTCATTACATTTTCTCAAACGATCTTTTAAAGTTGCTCAAATCACCTTGATAGGATTAAATATGCATAGTACGGAGGTAACCGCAAAAGTGTATGACCGTGTATATTGGATAAGTTATCAATAACATATTGCCTTTTGAAATTCTGTTCTTTTATTTATTTCAGTAATTCGCGCTTTATTGGAACTGGTGTTTGGTATTTTATTTAATATTCACGAGTGATAAGGAGCATTATCTAATACAATTACCGAATTAGGCGGAATATTTGGTATAAAGCTGTTCTGAAAACCATTTTTCGCACTGCACTGGAAAAATATCGAGTCCACATTGACTATTGACTAATATAACTCAAACACCGACCGAGTATTTTTTATGCTAGTGGACCTGTCCGTTTTATTATCTTTAAACCAGTGCAGTCATAGATGGTTCATTCAGGCTGATTGCATTGCCAGTCTCGGACTCGCCTGCACAGTTTCAACTACTATTCTATTCTCGATACCATTGTTAAATACATAGGACAAAATATCAAGTTAAGTGCGCACGGTCCTGTGCTTTAACACTGACCAATTTCAATTGACTTCGTAAACACTATAAGAAACGACATATGAGAATAATAACTACGAAATACGAAGAAATTCTGATAATCTTTGGTCAAAAAAATATACAGTGGTCATCTGAGAGCAAAATATAAATTTTATTCGCATTTCTAGACTCGTAATTGTATAACATTAATGAACTCTCTCGAATAGGATGAATATAATTTTTTTAAATCATTGATTTTACAAATATAGTGATATTCACAGGTTGGGAAGCTAACCTATAATTAGCGGTATATTTGTAAGAATTAATGATTTAAAAAAATATATGCACTCTATCCGAGACAGTTCATTTATGTTACACAGGTACCAGTATAGAAATGCGAATAAAAACATTAAACATGAGTATAAACTCACAAAAATGTAATATTTGAGGTTATGTTAGTCATACCTTGCACGCGTCCTATAAAACTATAACATGTGTTCTCCTTGACAATTATGTTAACTATATGCTAAATATTATTGTCATCTGTCTCATTTTTGTTTCCGCATCTACGTAGTGGAGTGGAACTATAGTAATCATAAAAAAATTCAATTTTTGTTGATATGGATTTAGAATGTCATGAAAAGTGAAGATTTTATAGAGCGAAAAAAAAAAGTTTTATCATCTACTCCCTTTAGACAGTCGACCCTGTATATTTTCCAGTAAAAGTCTACCCATGTCCTCGCTGGCAGTAGCGTCAACTACCTACCAATTTTGACTGTTCTCTGTCAAGTTATTTTTTAGTTAATGCGCTAACAGATAGACAACGAACCGCCAGACAGACAGGCTGACGGAATTGAAATATGAAAATAAAGTCGACTTTGCAACTTCCGATATCTGGAAAACTGTCCATTTTCCGACCTTATGCCCATGAGAACTTTTGATCAGGAGCTTGAAAGAAATAACATATATCGATTCCAGCGAATTTCACCGGGAGCCACTTACCATAAGAAATGAGTTTGGTCCTTTCATCTCTGGTTTAATTACTTCTTAGGGTAACCACTCTCTACATTTTTCAATAAAACTGTAATAGATGTCTTCCTTGCCAATTGTATTAACTATATGACAAATTTTATGGCCATCTGTCACATTTTTAGTTGCACATTCACGTAGTGAATTTCATCATCTGTTCGTCCTGTTCTATACTAGGTAATCTTAAAAAGAATTCCAAAACATTTTTTTAAAATAGGTTTAATATGTCATGAAACGTAGATATTTTAAATTTTTTAATTTCTTAGCTGGCAGTAGCGTTAACTACCTACCAGATTTGACTGTTCTCCGTCAACTAGTTTTTTAATTAATGCACCAACAGACAGACAAACAGATCGACAAACAGACAGACGACAGACTGATGGAACTGAAAACCGATATTTTCGTAATCTATATGATCTAAAACGTGAAAATCTGAAGAAATTTGGAGGGTGATTTTTTCTCGAATACAATACTTCCATTCGGTATGCGAAGAAAGTAAAAGTTCAAAAAATAGCAGAAGTGTTTAATCTTTGAGACAATGGGGTAAAAAAATATTAATTCCGGATTTTCACCTTTCACTGCCCCCTGGAACATTGTAAAATTATTTAAAAAAAAAGTAAATTTGTATTAACTTCTTGAAACAAATTTCGAAACTAATGCAAACCAAACCGCATGATAATACTAATATGTATCAATTTTCTGCTAAATATTTTGAAGCATTCCCGAGAAAATGAGTGCACAAAATATAAGGTGCTCAAGAATTAGGAAAAGAAGAATGTTTTAATTAAATTCAAATAATTTGAAACAATTTTTTTATATGGTTTACCGGAAGCTACCCAAAAAGAAACATCAACGCTTGCCAAAGGACGCTTTAGATTTGTTAGTGTCATCTCCTGTCTCCGAATGCCAAGGCGAGGATGATGATGATGATGATGATGATGATGATAATTATGGAGACGAGCAATTATAGCATTCTGATTCTGATGAGTGCTTTTAAGTAATTAAACATGTGTAGTATTTAATGTTGTTCATCAGAGAATATATTTTGCCTATTTCAGAATTCACTTATTTCGATTCCAATCATACCAATTTGTCAGTAATATTATTTTCAATATTTTTACTTCCCTCGCATACCGAAGGGAAGTACTGTATTTGAGAAAATAACACCCTCCGAGATTTTTTCGGATTTTCACGTTTCAGATCATGTAGATTACGAAAATATAGTTTTTTCAATTCCGTCAGTCAGACAGACTGACGGAATTGTCTGTCTGTCTGTCGGCCTGTTGGTCTGCTTAACTAAAGCACTACTTGACGGAAAATACTCACATTTGGTGGGTAGCTAACGCCACTGCCACTGAAGAAATGGTTAGGCTTTCACTAGAAAACATACAGGGTGGACCACCTAAAGGGAATAAATAGGTAATGGTAAAACAATTTTTTCGTTCAAATTTTAAATTTCCACGTTTCATGACATTCTAAACCTATCCCAAAAAAATGCATTTTTTCAAAATTTTAAATAGAAAAAAATTTTGAAATTTTTTTATAAAATTTAAATTTTTTCTTGTTTCGTGACATTCTAAACTTACGTAAAAAAAGATTCTTTTTTTGGAAATTTAAAATAGAAAAAAAATTTCAAAATTTTGTAAAAATGGATGGAAAAAAATTGTTTTGCTCAAATTTAAAATTTCCGCATTTCATGACATTCTTAACATATTTTTTATCACTACAATAGATGATGCAAAAATTTAATTCTAGAATTTCCACGTTTCATAATATTCTTAACCTATTTTAACAAAAAAAACGTTTTGAAAATAAAAAAAAAAATCCCACCACTATACAGTAGATGATGGAAAAAAGTTATCAGGTTTTCTCTGGAATAATAGGGCTAACTACATGACGATTATAATTCTCATATGTCATCTCTTAATTAATAATTTTTTAGAGTGACCGTCTTGTATGAATAAAGAGGGAAGTTCTGTGTAAAT
The DNA here is from genome assembly GCA_963583905.1 of Stenurella melanura. Lineage (NCBI taxonomy): Eukaryota > Metazoa > Arthropoda > Insecta > Coleoptera > Cerambycidae > Stenurella > Stenurella melanura. The sequence continues at coordinate 156,503,782 of OY757311.1, forward strand.
ACCTTTACTGATTTTTTTTTTGTAATCATGAGATTATTTGGGATTAGTTTCCCAGATTTCAGAATTTCGGCCGAAGATTGCTTAGTCTCATCCCACCGTGCGGCGCTGAACATTCTCAACATTTTTTATATAAATATCATATTCAGGGGACCATATGAGCCAGCAGTATTCCAATTCGATCGTACAAATAAGTAGTACAACTTCAAAACGTCAGTATTAATGAATCCTTTGCATATTCGTACTACAAAACCAAGGCTTTTTAACGCTGATGCTATAGTGCTATGGCTTAGAACTTAGATGTCTATCAAAGATAACTCCACGATCCTTTACTATATCGGACCTTTGCAACATTTGACAGTTTTGTGATAATTGTACTCGATAGGGTTACGCATTTTACAGAAAGTAAATACATTACATTTAGGTGTGTTGAGAGGCAAGTGATTAGGTTGGCAAAATTTGTATAACTAGTATCAAGTTATTTGTTTGCACCTAATTATTTAGAAATTAATTGAATAATATAATAGATTTACCAGAAACAACCTCATGTTGATTATTTACGATTTGGTTCTGCACATGAGTGAATAACGATGTATGCAAGGTGATCTCGAATACCTTACTCAACTAGCAATTTTATGTTATGTAGAAGCGGAGAGAATGTTTACAGAATATTTTTTGTAAAACAAGATTGTTTATGTAAACATTTTCCAAACGTTTATACAACCCTTATAGACGCAAAATGGGCACTCCATGTCAGTAGATTTACCAGAAACAACCCCACGTTTATTATTTACAATTTGGGTCTGCACATGATTGGATAACGATGTATGCAAGGTGATCTCGAATGCCTTACCCAACTAGCAATTTTATGTTTTGTAGAAGCTGGAAGAATGTTTACAGAACATTTTTTATAAAACAAGATTGTTTGTGTAAACATTATCAAAACGTTTATACAACGCTTGCAGATGCAAAATGGGCACGCCATGTCAGTAGATTTACCAGAAACAACCCCACGTTTATTATTTACAATTTGGTTCTGCACGTGATTGGATAACGATGTATGCAAGGTGATCTCGAATGCCTTACCCAACTAGCAATTTTATGTTTTGTAGAAGCTGAAAGAATGTTTACAGAACATTTTTTATAAAACAAGATTGTTTATGTAAACATTTTCAAAACGTTTATATAACGCTTACAGATACAAAATGGGCACGCCATGTCAGTAGATTTACCAGAAACAACCCCACGTTTATTATTTACAATTTGGTTCTGCACATGATTGGATAACGATGTATGCAAGGTGATCTCGAATACCTTTCCCAACTAGCAATTTTATGTTTTGTAGAAGCTGAAGGAATGTTTACAGAACATTTTCTATAAAACAAGATTGTTTATGTAAACATTTTTAAAACGTTTATACAACGCTTATAGACGCAAAATGGGCACAGTTTATAAAATAATATAGTTCTTTAATTCATTTTATTATAGCTCTCACAGGTGGTATAGAATTATTGTATAAACGTTTACACAGGATTAAAAAAAATTAGTAGACGATAATTATAAAATTATTCGAGATACGACAAAATTTTTTTATAAGCATTGTGTTATTATTTCCTCTGATACATTTTCGGTATGTGCAGCAACAGCAACATAAGTTATTTATTATTTAAGTGTTTTTACACACAATAGTAATTCTCAAAATACTTTTAAAACATTACAAAGGTATATAGATTCAATGTGATATGGCGGCATAACTAACAACATGTCTAGTGAAAATGAGATAAATGTTAACTGATTAAGACTTTGTTTCGCCAACAGCAAAGCGATTTTCGGCTGCGAAAGAAATTTTTCTGTGAAATATGTGGTAAGTATATTATATATAAAATGAAATTTTTGAGCGCTCTAAAAATATCGAATATTTATCAAAATTAAAAATATAAAGTGAAAATGTTTGTATTAGATCTTTTTGTGGTATCGCACCAATTGTGTTTCTCAGATAATACATTTCATACTAATAGATTGTTGCTAAAATGGTTATATCACAATAATTTTTAATTTTGAACTATTTTTATTTTAAAATCCAAGATGGCCACTATATAAATACATAAATCACATTATGGCCTCCATCTTATAAATCATATTTATAACTATGAAAACACTAATAGAACAAATATCATTTCCAAAGAATTGCTATATATCAAGTTTTTTGCAATTAGACAGAAGCGTATTGCAAAAAGCAAAGAAAATTGCCATTAATATTTTGTTCCGAATAGTTTTGCCCGATATTGGCTTTTAATCAACTACAAGGATTTCCCATCAGAAAACTCCGAGAGCTAACATATCCTGTAATAATTGCCGTATAGACGTTTATAAACCAGTGAAAACAAAATACTCGTAAAGAGCAGTTTTATAGCTGTTCGCAAACTGACCGAAAAGTGCGGGGGTTATTACTATAAATCTGTTTTAAATCAATTTTGCTCCGAGAGCCAAAACATCCTATAATAGCTGCTATAGAGACGTTTATAAAACAGCGAAAACAAATTCTACATAATATTTTATAATTCAGCTGTAGTAGCATTCTTGGCACTTATCTATATGATGATTTAGTTGCGAAGACTAAATAATCACTTTGGCTGTTTTAATAAAACAAAATAGCCTTTGAAGAGCAGTAATGTAACAGTAATTAAATAAAATTGTAGTATTATATTAAATTTATAGAGCGACTCTGCTAGTTGGGTAGCGAAACTGCAAATAACACAGTCACACAAAATTAAAAAAGTTGTCAATTCCACGGACAAAACCAATCATTTCCAGTCTATTTTGGCTTGCTGAATCTGAATCCAGTGTCAGTCTTACCCCACCACGTCACAATTTTTATCTATCCTCAAAAAATTGCATTTTCTTGCTGTGTTTTGAGGATAGAAAAAAAATCTGGCATGGTTTCTATCCTCAAAAACAAAAACCAGTTAAAGAAATTCAATTCTTGCAATTTCTAACTGTTTTTCTTAAGGATAGAAAAAGAATTATTGTGACGTAGTGGGGCAAAACTGAAACCGGATCCGGAGTCAGCAAGCCAAAATACACCGGAAATGGTCCGGTTGGTCGGTGGAATTGACAACTATTTTTATTTTGTGTGCCTGTCTAATTGTTATGGGACTATAGAGCCATACTCTTTTTATCGGTTTTAAAAACAAGAGTGAACGAGAATATTTCCACATATCAGGAAATGAAAGCGTTTTTAATGATAAATTAAATCCTACTATAAGTGAGTCAGAGAAGATGACTGCGCAGACAAATGCACAAATATTGTCTGGTTCTTTGGTAAATTTAGGTTTGATATTTTATAATGCATAAAGTACCAAAAGACCCAATAATAACACAGCCCCACAAATAAAAAAAAATATTTGGAACTGCTACCGAGACAAGTGTATCTCTATGTAATTTTCGACGTTAAATCCGAATCAGGGGTCAAAAAAAATCGTACACTCCCAAAATCAACCCCTGGGGCTAAAAAACACTCCCTAAACAGGGTAAAAATTACTTAACGCTCCACGAATAGTCTTAAATCTCAATAAATTGAATTAAATGTAAACATTCAAGTATATAACGCATAAATACAGAGTTATCACTACTTTCCATTGAAAATCACCCCCACTAATGGGTGAAAACTACCCCTCACATAACAGAAAATTTAAAAAAGCTCAGTGATTGCAAAAAAAGCTTACGATGCCCAGTTATTGTAGAAACAGTACGTTACTGCATTAGTCTCGATGCGATGCACAAAATCTGCCCCCATAGAGTGGCCGAAACCACCCCTATATCGGGGTAAAAAATTTAGTCATCGTGATTTCTATTTTAATCAATGCTAAAATTGACTAAATATATGCAGCACTGCAGTTTGGAGGTGAATACTTGCATTGCACCAAAGTCTCTCAGTGACATCCCCATGAGAGGGTGAAAATTACTCCTCACATAACAAAAAATTCAAAAAATAGTTGTAGTATCTTTTAGAAAAGCTCAAAACATCTGCATGTTCTTATTTAAGAAGAATCTTTGACAACGTACTTGAAAAGTACCCATATTATGAAGTAGCAAAAATTTACCCGTAGTCTAAACTCAGTTAAAATTCTTTCTTTTTGTAATATCTTTTGGATTTGTTTTCGAATGATCTTCTGACCGACTGCCGCTTATGCTTTTCATACGTCTCTCTTTTTAAGGACCAACAGTAATCTGCCATCATGTGTTCGTCCCATCTTCCTTGGTACCTTTTTCCATTTCTGATATATCTTGGTGAAAGCATTCACCCTGCTCTTCACTGTAGTCGCAATTTTCTGGGAAATAATCAAGATGGGAATCGAGAAAATGAAGTTTCATGCTCATATTGCACCCTAAAGATCTGAAATTTTTAATAATTTTATCATTTTAAATTTAGGGGTGGTTTCCGCCACTCTATGGGGGTAGTTTTTGAGCATCGCATCGAAACTAATGCATTACATACTGTTTATAAAATAACTGGGCATCGTAAGCTTTTTTTCAATCTCTGCAGTTTTTTTAAATTTCCTGTTGTGCGAGGGGTAGTTTTCACCCACTCATGGGGGTAATTTTCAATGGAGAGTAGTGTTAACTCTGTATTTATGCGCTATATACTTGAATGTTTATATTTAATTCGATTTGTTGAGATTTAAGACTATTCGTGGAGCGTTAAGTCATTTTGACCCGGGAGTGTTTTTTAGCGCTAGGGATTGATTTTGGGGGTGTACGGTTTTTTTTTAACCTCGGATTCGGATTCAGCGTCGAAAATTACAAAGGGATACAGTTGTCTCGATAGCAGTTCCAAAAAAAAATATTTTTTTTGTGGGGCTGTGTAATGATTAATTCATTGGTAGAATTAGGTTTGAAATAGGACTAATCCGACCAAAAGCCTCTTATAAGGTTTTAGTTGAATTTGTACTTCATCCTAAATATTGACAAGAAGTCCACAGAAGAGCATTTAATTTAAATCTAAAATATTTTGTTTCAAAATTATTGTTCAGTGACACAACATATGCAAAAAAATGTGCTTCATCAAATGGTACTGAGAAATGGAAGTTGTCATTGTTTCATTATAACTTTTCTAGAACTTTTAAAAAGAACATTTTTGTACATGATTAGATAGAGAAACATACTTGAAAATCAACTTATCTATGCAATTTTTTGTCACTGGCTTTGTAACAATTTTATTTTATCTTGACCTTTCCTTCTTACTGTAAGTGATTCAGAGAAGATAACTACGCCGACAAATGCATAAATATTGTCTCTTTCTTTGGTAAACTTAGGTTTGATATTTTATAATGCATAAAGTACCAATAAGACCCAATAATAATGAGGACTTCATTGGTAGAATTAGGTTCGAAATAGGACTAATCCGGCCAAAAGCCTCTTATAAGGTTTTAGTTGAATTTGTATTTCGTTCTAAATATTGTCAAGAAGTCCAAAAAAGACAATTGGAGCATTTAATTTGAATACAAAATATTTTGGCTCAAAATTAATGTTTCAGTGACACAACATATGTAAAAGAAATGGAACAAATGGTACTGACAAATGGAAGTTGTCATTGTTTCATTATAACTTTTCTAGAACTTTTAAAAAGAACATTTTTATACATGATTAGATAGAGAAATATACTTGAAAATCAATTTATCTAGGCAATATTTTGCCACTAGCTTTGTAACAATTTTATCTTATCCTTATCTTTCCATTGTGAACCCACAGGATAGTATACTGTTACATTAACTCTAAGAAAACAACTTTAGTACTGAAAAACATTTATTGTTTTCGTGATCTTTAAAACTACATTATATACATATTTATAAATATACAAATGAAAATAAATAGGGATGAGCAGCAGAAATGATCATGAGCAACGAGGTGAGTCTGCAATTTTCATAGAGCTAATACATTCTTCATCATAGCATTGTCTATCCTATTAATCCTCCGTGACCTCCAAGTCCCAATCCACCACCAAGACCTATTCCTCCAACTAATCCATGTGTGGCGACGATTTGGGGATGTCCAGCATGACCGATTCTTTTTACGACGGCATTGAAACCATTATGAGGATCGGCAGTGTATTGTACAACACGTAAGGTACCGTCAGGTTCGGCAAGGGAATATTCTCCTTTAACGGTATCGCCTACACGAGACTCACTTTGTTGTTTCTGGTCGCCTGTGTGCGCATCTTGTACTCCATATTGGAATTCGTACCTTGCAGGTGTCTGTAACAATAGATAACATTTTAAATAGATAATTGGATTAACCAAATAAAGTTTATTTTTAACTAGATATTAAAAAAGCTTTCCGGAGCCAACCAGACATCCACGGTGCGAGGCGCCGTGGCAATTGAAAGGCTGGACGTTACGAGGTTAGTTTAAATTACAAACAATTAAAAAATAAATACAGACTCCTTCTGCAGTAAAGCAACTTAGAGTGTATAAAACTAAAATACATGGAACTTCACAATTATTTGTTTAAATAAGTAAATATGTATGGAAATTATTCACGAAAATATTTAATACATATAATAATTGGGAGCTAGGGGTAACAAATTCGAGCGATACTGTCACCCATCTAAGTGACGGACTCGCTCGCCGTGCCTTAACTTCGTCAATCGAGATCTCGTCACTGAAACCAGTACCTCACCCCATATGAGGATATAGTTTTGCAAAAATAAGACGTACCTTGTGGATCTGAATGTGAGGAGTGCTATTCTGCCCGTGAATGTAAAAAAGCATACATTCTATCTTCCGAATATTTTTCTGTTACAGAAAATTGACTAATTACAGTTTTACACCACATTTACCGCCTTCTCCTTAGCATTTTTTAGTGTCGTATTAAAAGCCAAGGCTGCTTGGAAGAAGATCACTAATTTGAAAAACGCGAAATACAACCATTATCCACCGACATTGCTAGTTGTTGGAGCTGGGGATCGAACCTAGTATTCGATAGATAGTGTGGCCAAGCATGCCTTGCCACTAACATATTTTAGTCCCCTGCGATAGCATATCGGTAACAATACTATAATATTTTATAGTCTCTTTTTTATAAATATAGTCAGTGTAAAACTGTAAAACGTTTGTAGTATTTAGCAAACATGTGAGAAATTACATTACGATCAATCTGAAATGAAAATGATACCGAGGTAATACAATGATAGAAAGATCTGTGGTGTCACTGAAGTTCTTGGTTATAATGAAGGTATAACTTTAAGTACTGTAATAAATTCGACATTTGAAAGATGTCTTAATTATTTCAGCATTTTAAAAATGGTTATAAAGTAAAGCTATAGTTTACTTACATATAGATCTACGACGGCAGGTCTTGCTACGGCAATTCCATGGCCTCCAAGTCCAATTCCACCTCCAAGTCCGATTCCACCGAGTCCTAAACCTCCAACACCTAATCCTCCCGAAACTACGGAAATTGCACCACCTTTAACTGTAGCCAACACGGCCACCAACATAAAGATCTGAAATTTACAAAAATACTACAGTTAAATCAACTTTGAGAAAAAAATGCAATTCTGAAAATAAGAACTCGACAATCTGTAATGCACAAGATTAATACGAAGTTAAGTTATACAATATGTCGAATATATCGAATTGATTATACAGTGTCTCAAATGAATAGACCAAAGTTCTCCAAAGACAGAACATTTCAAAATAAGAAAAAAGTCGCTATGAAGCAATTAGTTTTTTAGATACAGGTTACTCAAGTTATAATCCTGAATATGGTTTTTATTAATATCTTCAAAGTGTCTAAAAATAAACAAATCACAATTTACTCACGTGGAGTAGCACAGATACTAATACTAGAGGTGAGTACCTGTTGAATATTTGTCTGCATGTAAGGAAGGAGGCAGCACTCAGTGCCTTAAGACTGCTGCAGGTACTCTCTTTCAAACCAGGCGATCTGGTTGGCCACTTAAGGATTCTGGGATTAATTCAATTGAAATCCACGACAGAATCCACTGATTCAGTGCCAGTCAAGCCGGACTTTGACTGCTCTTTTGATTGCTAATTGAGGGAAGGAGCACTCATCTGGTAGACACTGATGGATCGAAGGTGGCTGAAGCGGTCGGCGTGGGTGCAGCGTGAACTAATTGCAGGCTATCCAGAGCCCTAGACAGGACCTCAGCCATCATCCAATCAGAAATAGATGATATGTCCAGGAATGCATAAATAAGGACATTCGAGGGCAGGGATCTATGTACTTTCAGGTAGCCAGGCAGCGTTAAAAGCTCTCAGGTTCTATACCTTTGAGTCTGAAATTGCCTGAGAATGCAAGCAATCCCTGAGGCAACTGGCAAAAAACAACAAGTTTACCTTGATGTGGGTGCTTGAGCATGAGGGAATAGAAGGAAATGAGTTGCCGACGCCCTTGCAAAGAAGGTGCTGAACCCTCGTCTCTTAGGCCCGAACCATTTGGGGTTTATCCAAGAAACACATAAGAAAGGAGACCTCTCGAACTCGAAAAGTGCGACTAAAGCTGAGATTTCATGTTAGGAACATGGGCAAGGTAGACAATGATATCTGCAGATACTGCAATAGAACAGAAAAGGTGGAATTAACGCCTGAAGACAGGGAAAGTGGCCCCCAGGAGAATCAGAAGCATAGTAAAAAGCTTGGGAGTCCAGGGCAACAATTAATTGCAGGGTAATTCACTAAAGATCTTTTAAGTCGATGTTTGGGAGGACTGAAAGAGCCGAGGGACCCCCAAAACAATCTACAATCTGCATGGCAATGAACCCACCTTTTAAAATGCGGTTATAAAAGAAATTTTAGATATAAATCTTGCGGATCCGTTTATAACTGATTCAAATAGGCATGTTACTAAGGAGTCCTCAATAGTGGTCTATGATCTGACATTGTAGATGTATTGCTGCACTTATTCGATTCTTGGTGGTAGCTGGGATAAGCCTCAAGGAATTCAAAACACCTAGACTGCCTGAAGGATTTATAAAGAGCAATTAGTATCGGATGTTGAAGGTATCACACATGCCAGCCGTTCTCACAATTGTGGAATTTGATACAGCCTCACAGTTACAAAACCTCATAATCCTTCCATAATGAGAAAAAGTAGTAAGGGATGTGTATTGGTGGAATAGGGAACTCCGCCGTCTTAATGCCGAAATCTGAGAAACCTTTAATATAGCCAAGAACTTTGGAAACTGGCAGAACTAAAACTTTGGTTACTGGCAGAAGTCCTTGCGGAGCACAACAAATAATTGGGATAAAAAAGAAAATGAAGATGGTTTCGTGAAGGAAGAGATTAATTAGCCCCCAGTTGACAAGGAGTTCTTGTAAAAAACAATCAAACTTAAAAATCCTGGTGACAAATACGCAGAGTCAACAGGAAAATGTGAGAGTACTTTTGGATAATAACGTCCCAGATTCCCGGGTTATCTAAAGTGAGCTAACGCAGACCTATGTGAAAGCGGATGATATGTTTGTCTTTAGACATTTCGAAGAGGTTCATAAAAAATTACTTTCAGGATTTTAACTCGAGGGAGCGATATCTCGGGACCCATGTATTTACCGATCAATGTTTACACGAACTATTTTTGTTAATTTGAAAAGTTCTATCACTTATTGAAGTTTGGACTATGTATTTCGGGACACCCTGTACATTTGAGATTCAGTAATGATAGTAGTTAATGCATCGAAGATGACAAAATGGTTTCAAGAAATATGATTTGAAATTGCACCACAAATTGTTTCGAAAATATCTGTATATAAAGTTAAGTTCCGAAGATTTAAGAAAAACAATTTAACTAGGGGACCAGGAAACTTTTTCAACAAATGTGAAACTACTTACTTGTGGTATCATTGCTGTAATGGTTATTCGCACACACTGATGTCAATACGTAAATTAGTCTCCCTTATATACTTGCCAGAATTAAATACATTCACTCTATAGTTAAAACTCCTAAACGTAAATAATAAATAACATTGTTGATACTATATCATACATGACTTACGAACTTACAACAGGTTAAACTTTTGCATTTTTCACATAATCAGAACGGTTGAGTTCTAAAGCTGTTATTGCATATTCTAATTTACATGTTATCGGTTATAAATCAATTGTTTACTATTACTTTAATCACTATGACGGCATTGTTGGTCTAAATTGAGTTCTGTTTTTTCATGATCTAATGGTTTCTAATTTTTAGATAAAAATTCCCATTTAGAAACACCAAATTTACTTGAAATCCTTAACAATACACATTTTTTTCACTATTTTTGTAGAAAAAATTCAACTAATAGTAATTATTACTACTGGATTTAGGCGAGCGGTTCACCCCTAAAAAGACGCTTAGAAATGCGAGTTACCGACTAAATTTTTTTAATAAAAGACTTCTACTTGAAACTTTTTCAGCATAGTAGAGCATATTTTTCTGACAATTTACGTATTTTTTGCATATTTTTTTAGGCGGTCCTTCAATAGTTATAAACAAAAATGTTGTAAAAAAAAGAAAACTTAATAAATCGCTCTGAAAACCAATTTTTCAACAAAAAAACGCGAAAATAGGCGACCTTTCGGATTTTTTTTCTCAATAATTTCTGAATGCACAGTAATTCTGCACACTCCAAAATAAACGGCAGTTCATCTACTAGAGGTGTGATTTTTTGTGTGTGGAATTATGCTCATTAAGATTAATTAAAATTGAATTTAGAAAAGTACCATTGAAAATCAAAACAATAACAAAACAAATAACATGGCGGCCGGGGGTTAGGGAAGCAGAAGCCGCGCGTCTGCGCAGATGACGCGCACGCGACCTACTCAAATCCAAATATTTTATATTTTTGATTGATTTCACATTTTCATTTATAAATATGCACATTGATCATAATAATAATATAATATAATTGAATAAGAAATGTGAAAATTATATTATACATCAATAGAATGAAGTTTGAGTGGTTTTTAATTAAAAATATTCATTATTTTAATTCATAAAGTTACAAGGTGTTTTAGCTTTATGTATTTTTAATTAATGATGTTGTATAAACCACTTTTTTAATAAAAAGATTTTTCATATTTCCAAAGTCATAAAAAATTTATAGGAACTTAAAAATTTTGTTTAAATAATATCTTCGTGTTCTTCTTCAATAATATCTAAAGCTGAAGTTTGTTCATTATTGTTTGGTGTCACATTTTGACATTCATCGGTGCATGCACATACAGAACAGCATTTCAGATTTAATGATACACAATTACAAATGTTTGTCGCACATTTTCCACTACATGAACAAAAATGTTTTTGAGGCATGTCCAATGCAGTGTCTCCTTCAAAGTAATTGAAATTTGCCATTTTGCTCTCAAAAAATGTTACAACAATAAGACGGTGGAAGTCTTTCGCTAGTGGCATTTTTTTTCAATGCGATTGTATATCTTAACTTATTTATAGATTTCGAGCAAACTTTCCATTTACTTTGAGGATCATAAATTTTCGATAAATATAAAGTTAGAGTTGTAATTGCGTCCTCCAAAGGTAAACTATCTAAATTTGCAAAATTTTTCAAATCGTCTTCGGTTAATTTGTTCAGAGCCTTGTAAGCCGTTTTTTTTCCCAATATTAGATATTGAGCAAGTTGTTTCACAGCCACTAATAGCATGCATTACCAAAATACTGGCAGATTTAATTGGTCCACTATTTTTTGCTATAGTGTGTACAGGTATATATATCGCGAATGATCAACGTTTTTGACAACATTCCCTGTGTGAAACCATAAAAGAGGTTCCATGAAAAAAGAATGATAATGTGCTACGAGTAAGACTAATACATCAGTATCTGGAGACTGGTACTTTTCTAAATTCAACTTTAATTAATCTTAATGAGCATAATTCCACACACAACAAATCAAATTTGTAGTAGATGAACTGCCGTTTATTTTGGCGTGTGCAGAATTACTGTGCATTCAGAAATTATTGAGAAAAAAATCCGAAAGGTCGCCCATTTTCGCGTTTTTTTGTTGAAAAATTGGCCATATCTCGGAAACCATGCATTTTTCGAGAAAAAGCCAAGAGACAAAAAGTGTTTATTTTGGTCGGTTTTTATTACAGAAAACATTTTGAGAGCGATTTATTAAGTTCTCTTTTTTTACAACATTTTTGTTTATAACTATTGAAGGACCGCCTAAAAAATTATGCAAAAAATACATAAATTGTCAGAAAAATATGCTCTACAATGCTGAAAAAGTTTCAAGTAGAAGTCTTTTATTAAAAAAATTTAGTCGGTCCATGCTGTTTTTATGGGGGTGAACCGCTCGCCTAATTATTCCGTTAGTGGAGTGAATTAAACCTTTTATTTCAGAATTCTCTTTCGGGAAACATGATTCCATCTGTAACGTCTTTTAAATACTATGGCTCGGTTATCGAATTCTTATTTGAGAATAGTTCCCACTGCGTCTAGAGGGGTGAAAAATATAAAAAAGCAACTACTGAAACTGATGGAGAATAAAATTGTAAGAAAAGAAATGTGGTATAAAAATTTTCGAAAGTTACAACGATTTAAAAACTGCGATTTTAGCATTGAAAAAATTGGCACCTTGAGACTGTTCTTCACAAATGCTACTCTTAATTAAAACGTGGTACTGAAGGAGAATATTATAAAATGACAATTTATTTTCCTTATTTCTACACGATGAATATAGTTCTAAAAGTATGGTAGTTTATGGATGGCAAGTCGAGATAAAAATACTTAACGTGCGTATGTTGTGAATTCTTGTTATCACAGGGTGTGCTTTTGCCTAAAAAAAATGGAGACTACTCCTGAAGGTGTGTAAAATATTATCTATGCTTGAAATTCAATATTTTTTATTTCTTATTATGGAAAATAAATGTTAATCATACGCTTGTAATACAACCGCTTGCGTTAAGGTAGCAAAACAAAAGTATGAAAACGCTTTGTATGTAAAAGAGCTTTTACTCTAATTCACAATTTAGCCCCTCCGAAATGTTTGTGGAATAAGAAATTCATAAAAATTAGCTGCTAGAAACTGCTTACTTCAGTGAAATATGCAAAAATATAAAGAGGACGCGTTCTCGAAGCAATTCTAATTGTACCTGTGTCACGGTAGGTATTCATTCCCGATACAATAGTAAATTCCAAACAAGGAGGATAATGTATATACCTGGTATACACTAATGGCCGGCGGAAGGGAAATTATATATAGAGTGTCTCAACTTTTCGTGAAATATGTTTCAGGATCAGAAAAGAGTGGATTCATTATGAAATGCATAAGCCCATCTCATATGCGCCGGAAGAAGCAGGACGAGAAGTTAGTTTAAAAATATTTTCCTCATAAATACCTAAGTGTAATCGACACGTGTGCCAAGTTTGAAAAATTCGTGCAGTATTTATATTTTCAACTCTTATAACTCACCCCCAGGGGTTGATAATTTTTTCCTTATTTTGGTCATAGAAATTTAGTTATCAAATGTACACAAACTGAGTTTCAAAAATATCGAAGGTTTTTCATACTGTCAACCTCTATATTTCACCCCCAGAGGGTGTCAATTTTTTTACTATTTTTTCCTTAATAACCTATTCACAATAAGTACATTTGCAGAGTTTCAGAATATTGGCCAGAAATTTTGAATTGTAGCCCACTGCCCGGCCTGTCAGAAATCAGCCGAATGGCTGGCAGGTCAAATGTCTGCATTTGGATGCCAGCCATTCGGCTGATTTCTGACAGGCCGGACAGTGGGCTAGAATCCAAAATTTCTGTACAAAATTCTTCTCCACTTTCAGAACAGAGAAAACCATTTAACTGTTTTTATTAGAAAAACGACTCCATCAACTTTTGCCTAAAATTTGACTTCTAAAAATGTTAAAGTTTATTTTTCAACAAGTGAGGCCATTGTTAACTAACGAAATTTTATGGGACCTCCGTTATCATTGGAGAATTTTTTTTTTAATAATTGGCCTATAAAATTTTCGCTTCTTGGAGCCCTTCTCATAGATATACTTAACAAGATTACATTATAAAAGTTTTTAAAAATTGATAATTTTGTTCATTATAATTTTTTAAAACAAACAGAGAATTAAAAACCAAAGTAAAGTTGTAAAAAAAATGTCATATTGTCATTTTTATATTGAAGAAAGGCACTCATTAACGTTAAAAAAAATTCTGTTTTACGCCGTTTGTTTATAAGTTGTTTATAAAAAAATTGACTAGTTTTATATTTAAAACATTTTTTTACAATTTTGTTGTCTTGAGAATATTATGATTTTTAAATAAAAGTTTTTTTCTTAAAAACATTATCTTATCGCTTATAATCGTTTTTTTTTAATTATCCATTATTTGAGTAATTAGTTAAGAAATAATTTTTTTCTTAAAATTCATAATTGGCAATTCTCATTAAAGTAACAAAAAGAAAAAAAAAATGTATCAACAATTTTATTGTTTATTAATTTAACAATTTGTTATAAACAAATTCTGACAATTCTAATATTTTTTTTCCAAATCTTAAAGAAATTAAAAAAACAGCCTTATGCAACAACATATTGAAAAAAACTTGTTTGTATTTTTTATAGCGTTTTTCAATATTACACGATATAGAAGTTGAAACTGGCACTTGATTTGTCAACTAAAACTCTGATATAACTTTTAAACTATTAAAGATATCACATTAGACATTCAGGTCGTCTTTATAGAGGATTAATTAATCTATAAATGAGTTGACTTCCAAGTTAGTAACTATTATTAATCAGTTATTATGCGCGTTTGTTTATAAAAATTAAATATGTTTTGTATTTATTTTTAAGTAAACAATTGCAACTTTTAGATATTTTATCAAATTTTATCAAATTGCCTTGAAGGTCCATTGCCGTATCTGCATTATTTGATACGCTAGAAGTCATAAAAGATTCAAAAATGTCACAAACACATTTAATTTTTATAAACAAATAAGCATAATACCTGATTAATAATAGTTACGAACTTGGAAGTCAACACATTTAAAGATTAATTACTCCTCTATAAAAACGACTTGAATGTCTATTGTGCTATCTCTAATAGTTTAAAAGTTATACCAGTGTTTTAGTTAACAAATCAACTTCTGTATCGTGTAATATTGAAAAACGCTATAAAAAATACAAACAAATTTTTCTCAATATGTTGTTGCATATGGCTGTTTTTGTAATTTTTTTAAGATTTAGAAAACAAATATTAGAATTGTCACAATTTGTTTATGACAAATTGTTAAATTAATAAACAATTAAATTGTTGATAATTTTTTTTTCTTTTTGTTATTTTAATGAGGATTGCCAATTATGATTTTTAAGAAAAAAAATAATTTCTTAACTAATTATTCAAACGATGGATAATTAAAAAAAACGATTTTAGACGATAAGAATGTTTTTAAGAAAAAACTTTCATTTAAAAATCACAAAATTCTCAAGGCAACAAAACTGTAAAAAAAATGTTTTAAATATAAAGCTAGTCAATTTGTTAATAAACAACTTATGAACAAATGGCGTAAAACAAACATTTTTTAACGTTAATGAGTGCCTTTCTTCAACATAAAAATCGGTAAAGGAATTTATACAGAACTTCCCTCTTTATTTGTGTGCGGTCACTCTAAATAATTAATAATTACGAAATGACATTGAAAATAATAATCGGAATATAGTTATCACTATTATTACAAAGAAGACCCGGTAAGTTTTCGTCAAAAAAATATACAGAGTACTTATCCAACAGCAAAAGTTCAATACTAAATAACAGGTGCCAAATATGGAAGGCTGGCGCAAATACCTTAACAAATGTCCACCATGAATTATTTCTTGGGATGACCATCCTGTATATTTTTCAATAAAAGTATAATAGCATATGTCAAATGTTATTGCCATCTGATACATTCTCAATTCCACATTTACGTAGTGGAGTGGAAGTATAATGGTCGTTAAAAAATTTCATTTTTTTTGAAATTTTTCAAAAATGGTTAAAAATTTTCAAAATCTTTTTTCTTCCGAGACAGGTTTAGAATGTCATGAAACGTGAACATTTTAAATTTCAGCAAAAAAATTTTTTTCCATCTATTCTAGTGGTAAAATTATTTTCCAAAATAGTAAAAAAATGATTCAAATTTTTTTTTCCGAAATAGGTTTGGAATGTCATGAAACATGGAAATTTAAAATTTGATCAAAAAAACATGTTTCATCTATTCTATAGAAAGTAGTGAAATAGATTAAAAGATTTTTTCAAATTCTGTTTTTAAATTTGTTTGAATAGGTTTAGAATTCCATGGAAACGGGGAAATTTTAAATTGGAACAAAGAAAAAAAATTCATTTTTTTAAATTTCTCAAAAATTGTTAAAAAAATTTCAAAATTTTTTTCTTCTGAATTAGGTTTAGAATGTCATGAAACGTGTAAATTTTAAATTTGAGCAAAAAAATATTTTCCATTTATTCTAGTGGTAATTTTTTTTTCCAAAATGGTAAAAAAATGTTACAAATTTTTTTCTTCCTAAATAAGTTTGGAATATCACGAAGCGTGTAAATTTTAAATTTGAGCAAAGAAAAATAATTTCATCTATTCTATAGTAAGTAAGTTAGTGATTAAAAAAAAAAAAAATTAAAATTTTTCAGAAAAATTTTTAAACTTTTTTAATACGATTAGAGTATCATGGAAACGTGGAAATTTTAAATTTGAACAAGGAAAAAAAAACTCCATCTAATTTAGTGGTAAACATTTTTTCAAAAATGTTGGTAAAAAATTTTTCAAAAAAATGTTTTTTTTTTTAATAGGTTCAGAATTCCATGAAACGTGGAAATTTTAAATTTGAACAAAACAAATTTTCTTCATCTATTTTAGTGGTAAAAATTTTTTCAAAAATGTTGGGGGAACAAATTTTCAAAATTTTTATTTTCTGAAATAAGTTTAGCGTGTCGAAACGTGAAAATTTTAAATTTGAGCAAAAAGAAATTTTTTTCACTATTTATTCCGTTTAGACGGTCCACTCTGTATATTTCCCAGTGAAAGTTTTACCATTTCTTCGCTGACAGTAGGGTCAACTACCTACCAAATTTAACTGCACTCCGTCAGGTAGTTTTTTTAGTAAATGCACCAACAGACAGACAGACAGACAGACAGACAGACAGACAAACAGACAGACAGACAGACTGACAGACTGACGGAATTGAAAAACCTATATTTTCGTAATCTACGAGTTCTGAAACGTCAAAATTCGAAAAATCTCGGAGGGTGATTTTTTCTCGAATACAATACTTCCCTTCGGTATACGAGGGAAGTAAAAATGATAAAATGATACATTTTTTTTTACAGCTTTACTTTGGTCAAATTAAAATTATAAATAATGGAGATAGAGTACCGGGAGTTGGGACTTTTTTTATTGGAAATTTCCTCCTCTTTACGAATCTTTTTTCCGATTTTCGTTATCGCTTATAGTTTTTGAGTTATAAGCGAAAAACTAAATGCCATTTTTTTTCATCTTATTTATTTATAACTTTTGCAATTTTTTATGTGTTAATAAAACATTTTAATACATTTTTCTAGACGTCATTCCAAATCCAATGAGCTATCGCTCATATTTTTAGGAGCTATTTCAAGAATTAACACCTTTTTGAACTTGTGAGTTAGACTACTGGTTGCCATGTTAAAAGAAGAACTTCACCAACTTAACATTGTATACAATATAAATAAACTGTTAACTATATCAACAGTTCTATGTAAGTAGTAAGTATTTATGGATATTATTGAATGTATTAAACATATTCTTAAAGTTGTGTATTTTTTATCATACACATCACAAAGGATTGTTCAAAAAGACTTGAAAAATGAAACAGATTAGGTTTTCGAAACGTCGGCCAAATATTTCATTCCAATATTTTTATAGTTATTTGTATCATGTGTCAAAAAAGCAACCTCTAACTGATTCATTTTCTCGTAAATGTTACAGGCGTACAAGTTTTCTCCCAGTAATATACTGGTTAATTTTGTTATTTTGTCAAAAAACCTGTGGAGTGGATATCAGGAGGTGTGATTTTGTTCGAAAATTACAAGTATCTGCTACCAGGACAATCTAGTCCTTCCTCCTCCCTCCCGTTCTCGAGAGTGCTGAAACCAATTCCGGAGTCCAAAAAAGTCTTTTACCCCGGCTACCCCCCAAACCACCCTTAAAGTCTCCTGCAACTGAAATATTACAAGTGAAAAATCTTTCAATTGAATGTCACGTCGAAATATGTGCCATACTTTTCCAAATAAATAATGCATATCTGTCAATTCTTACTGTGTATAGACCACCAAACGGTGACATTTATTCATTTATTAACAATTTAACGGAAGCTCTGAACATAGCCTCTAGCAAGTCAAAATACACTGTTGGTTGCGGCGATCTAAATATTGATCTAAACAAAAGTCATTTAAACACCAAATTGTTACTTGACGTTTTAAATGCTTTTGAAGCAAATGTACTAAATCTAGGCGATACTAGAATTTTAACAAACAAAAATGATCATACAAGCTCCTCCTGTATAGACTACATGGCTACAACTATCCCTAATCCTTTTTTTGTTTGCGAATTAATGCATCCAAACATTGCCGACCATTTCGCACATATTTAAGGCTGAAATAGTTAAACGTAAAGCAACGTTATCAAGAAATCAGTAAGTAAAAGAGCATTAAGTAAAAACATGATGAACGAATTTCGTACCAGGCTGCTTAAAGTAAACTGGTCCAATTTATTTTATTTAAACATCAATAATGCATTTTCTTATTTTGCCGAAAATATCTCCTGGTGCTTTAACCTATCGTGCCTTTATGTTAGTAGAATAAAGACACAGAATCACTATCGAGATTGGATCACCAACGATATCAGAAAATAATGAGAAAACCTAAAAAATATGTTTGGTTATTGTCAAATTCCAACAGTGTAGAATTAAGAAATATGTACAATATTAAAAAGAGAGAACACAAATTTAATATTAAACTAACGAAAGCAAAATTTTATATAACAAAATTAATTTTCCTTCCAATAGAACAAAAAAGACCTGGAACATTATCATTTCTAAACTAGGCAGAACTACTTGTAAAAAAGACATATGTTTAACTCATAACTCACAAGAAATAAAAAATGCTAGTGAAGTCGCTACCGCATTTGCACTCCACTTCTCCTGGGCAGCCACAGACAGCATCTAAAATCATTTTGGGGAAAATCTGTCATTGCCGTACACTAAAGTGGTTAAAAGGAACTTTCAAAACCCGTTTAATTCATACCCTGTTACGGTGCAGGAAGTCTTAGAAGCCCTAACACAAATAAAAAATAAAAAAAACGTCTGGGATCGATGAACTGTCTGTTTTATCTGCACTAAATATAATCGATATAATTATTCAACCATTTGTTTATCTGATAAACCAATCAATATTTCAGGGAAAATTTCCAAACCTATTTAAGACTGCTCTAATTGTACCACTACATAAAAACGGCAATACTGATGACATTGAAAACTACGGACAAGTAACTATCATTGCTAAACGCACTATCCAAATTATTGGAGAAAATTGTTTGCAATCTCTTGGCAACTTACCTCGAGTCCAACAACATATTGAAGGCATTTGACACAATATGTACAGAATTTCTAATTAATAAACTGTCAAATATAGAACTTCCAGTAAATATTCTGAAGCAGATTAAGTCGTATATGGATGGGTGAAATGTGATTATAGATGTTAGTGGAATCAGGTCTAAGGAGCACTAGGAGTTCCCCAAGGTTCAGTTCTGTTCCCCCCACTCTTTTTAATGTATATAAATGACTTACCTAATCATATTACTAGCGAATTAGTTAGAAAATTTACGGATGACACCACTATCACTGTAGCAGCTGATACTCCACAAGAAATGGAAGTGAGTAGTATTATGAATGAATTTAGCGCCTGGTGCCAACGCAATCGGTTTATACTAAATGTCTAAAAGCATGGCTATTAATTGCTTTGTAAGGAAAGGCATACCAAATAGCGTAAATCTAGCTCAACATATTGACTTAAACGAGAAGGTAAAATTCTTAGGCACTTATATAGAAAACAGACTTACCTGGGACGCTCATGTCGAAAGTGTATGTGCAAAATTAAGTAAGGCATATCATGCCATCAGAGAAATGAAAGACTGTCTCAATGTGTCAGGGCTGCTAAACATTTACTATGCGATGGCGTACTCTCATATGTCTCTAAACATAACCAGTTGGAGTTGCGCTCGAGAAATCCATAGGGTGTTCGTTTTCCAAAAATAGTTAATTAGGTTAATTTGTAATCTGGATGGCAGGGACAGTAGCAGACAAGTGCTTATAGACCATAAAATTCTCAGTGTACCCAGTATTTACATTTTTAAATGTGTTTTTTTTTTTGTTAAACGAAATAAACACCTATTTATACTTAATTCATCTACGCCTGACCACGATATTAGACATGGTCATTTATTACGTATCCCACACCACACAATATCAACCTATAAAAAATCACCCATTTATAATTGCACCATATTCTACAATAACTTGTCAGCAAATATTAGGAACACAAAAAGTAATCCTGTGTTCAAATATAAAATAAAAAACTTGATTGATTGATTGAAAAGTGGAGCATTATTATTTCTCGGCACAGACATCCTTATCCTTAAATACAATATATATATACAGATTATTTGAAGTAGGAAGAGATTAATAGAAGTACTGCAAAATAACAAGGCACTGGGTGGTTAGGTTGCTAACTATGTGGTCTGTGTGGTATCCCCCATTCAATTGAGAATCGATTATCAGATATAACTAACAATCTATAATAATCAGTTTTCCTAGTTGAAAATAATACTAATTCTGTTTTTAGGGTACTTAAAGCTAAACCTAGAGATGTATTAAAATTATGAATAGTTTTGTCAGTGCCATTGGCTTTATAACTCAGTTCATCAGCACAGTTGTCAATGGCAACAGTAGTACCATCTGCAAAAAGTGACATAATTACATTTTCTAGATTAAACCCCATATGGTTTATGAATATGAATATAATGAAAAATAGCGGTCCTAAGATGCTACCCTGCGGCACCCCAGTAGAGACGACCAAAACTAGATGAAGAATTGTTTTCTGTGATATTTATTGCAACAAACGGTTCTTTCTGTTAGATATGTCTTAATTCAACTAAGGGCTGTACCACTAACGCCACAGTGATAAAGCGTATCTAATAATAATCTATGGGTAATCGTGTCAAAAGCACGGCTTAAATCAAAAACAATGATTGATTGTTGTGCAAGAAAACTGTGTCTCAGCTTCTTTCCCCGTTGAAAATAAGCTATTTCATATAATGCTGTTGAATTTATTTTTATATTAGAGAATGCAACTAATTTGATCATATTGAATGTCAAAAATACTAGTATCATTTTTGTTAAAAAATACTTTAAGGAAATAATCATCTTTCTATCCAGAAAGAGTAGCTATTCAGATGGTAGTTCTTAGTATATAGCAAATCTTAGTATTTCTGTTTCTCTTATCGATACTGTGATGACAATATGATATCCTCTAATTAATGGTTCACAAAATACAATTTGCTTAAGACCTTATCGCAGCTTTGAAATATATAACATCAATACAACAGTTTAAAGTGGAAACATTTATTGTTTATTAAAATAATACATAACATAGATATATACAACAAGGGTGAACGTCTCTAAAAACTAACAAAAGAGACCTAATTAAGATGAGCGGGATGAGCAACGATGAAATGGGTATGAGCATGATAACAGTTATGGCAACAATGACGACTACATGTTTGACAGCGATGAAACGGTGATCACAAATATTAATATCCTCCACGTCCGTGTCCCCCAAGTCCTATTCCTCCCCCTAGTCCAATACCACCACCAAGTCCGTAACCACCTCCAAGTCCAATACCACCTCCATGTCCAACTAAAGCTTTGGTGACAATTTGGGGATGAACTGCGTGGCCTTCTCTGCTTACAATGGCGTTGAAACCGTTATGTGGGTCAGCTGTGTATTTTACCACACGGATGGTACCATCGGGTTCATGGAGGGAGTATTGTCCTTTGACGGTATCTCCGATACGAGATTCAGATTGTTGCTTCCTGTCTCCTGTGTGGGCATCGTCTACGCCGTAGTTGAATTCGTAATGAGCTGGTGTCTGTTAAGAAAACAATGTATTACATTAGTTGTTTGTCTACACATTGTGAAAATTATTGCTTTATGGAGGCAACGATAATGTAATTTGAAAATGTTCTTGACTAAATAGTACTTTGCGTCACAAGGACGGAAAAAGACTCTTTGCAAGATGTATTGGCATATTTTCTGAAAACTTACAAGTCCTACAGAACATGTTTTCGAATGAGATACAGACACTGCTTTTTAGGTATCCGCATTTCTTCAGCTTGGTGCGTTATTGGGTTGTGACAATGACAAAGTAATCCTTGCAGATGTAAGCTAGCCTGAGTAAATTAGAAACTACGGTTGGATAGGGAAGTTAAGAGCGAATTTTGATATAATAGTCTGTTGCTTTGCGTCATTGATTTAACCAGCGAAGTAGCAGACGTGTTTGATGTATTTGGAAATCGAGTCGAGGGTTGAATCTTTTGAGATTGAATCTACTGAATATTTGTAATAATCAGGTATTACCAGCAAAATTTGGAGGTATCTGTATTTCATATTCTTGGCCACAAATTCATAATCTTATGTTTCAAAACGTTAAAACTCGACGTTTTGCGTATTACCTAGCAATCAGCTAAAATTAACTATAACAACGATTCGGGAATTCTCAATGATAATAGAGGAACTGCATGAGCTTACAGCAACAATTCTTTAGCTGATACATCACGGAGGGAGATAAAAGTTTATCAGCCATGTGAAACCTGGTGTGTTGGCAAGCCTTATAACTGAGACTGGGCACTTAATGCCCAAAGCAACACTTACAGCCGGTTTTACAATCGCAAGTTAACTTTCATGTTAGTTGACTTTTACTTGCAGGTTAACTATAACTTTACCGACACATGCGTTTTTCAATGTAAAGTTAAGTGATGATTTGTAAACGAGAGGTTGTGAATAAAATTTATAATGTTGGTACTGGAAAAATGGGTAATATACATAAAATGTATTAATTTTGGTCCAAAGTCACGTCACCTGCTATCAAATATAAATGTCAGAAGCAATTTATGAGTTAGTGGTCTATTACTAAGTAAGTAGGTAGTATTTAGTCTCGATCTATTTAAAAAATCTCTTCCATCGTATTTTTCGAAAAAGTTAGGTCTATACAGGCTACCTTGGCTACTCATCACTGCCTATATGCATTTACTTCGTACATATCCATTTTTAGGCAAAATATCAAAAAATTATTTTGTGACAGTTATTTTATAGGTTATAAATTGCCAGTAAACTGCCAACTTCTAGTTAACCCACACCTCATCTACTAGTAAAGTTAACTACTAGATAACTACCACATCGAAAATGACCAGATATTGTAAAACCCAATTTCTATAATAACCTGAAAGTTAACTCTGATTGGAAGTTAACTAGCGATTGTAAAACCGGCTGTTAAACTGAAAGATGTAGTTACTTCAGTAGTTACTAAGGGGAATGCTACTTTGAAAAAAAGACATGTAAACAAAAGGGCAGGTGAAGCTTTATTGCATATGAGTGTATGTATCCCTTAAACTTAGTAGAAGCTAGTACTTATAAAGGATCTAGTAGGAGAATGTCGACGTAAAGTATTGGCAAAAGTTACTCCACATAATGTTAATAATAAGGAAACAGTATTAATTTTCAAAGATTCTGGGTTAACCTCTGTTTGAGTTGTTATCAAGAATACGTAGATCCGCGATTCATAGATGCCTTGTATGATTGACTTCTCAGATATTACAAAAATGGACATTGCACAGTCCATATGTAAATGTATTTGGGAATAAGTTGAATAAGATTGCATATTTACAAAATGGTTAAGACTATTGAACTCGGTACAGTTCACCGGGCACTTCTTATAAACAATTCCCAATTTTATTCTCTGAGTGAACTTTATTAAGAGAGTTTGTTGGAAACAATCATAAAAAGAAAGTATTTTCTTACCCAAAATCTGTCTGGATTCTCAGAATAGGTACTTAAACATCTGTATTCATTCCATACGGATTGGTATATTAATATTCATAGAAATTCAGTAATATATCCTAATATCAGTAAGACAGATAATGGATTGGACAATACGTATCTTTTAAAATGAATTAACTTATGTAATTTGTATAATCCTACGAAAGTTACACATACTAAAGGTACTTAAATAGAAAATTATTAAAAATTGGAGTAGATGAAAGATTAAAGAATTGTCTCTTTGCTTCTTCAAGATAATATAATGTACAATGAAGAGAGCTAGTGATTACTCTAAAGTACTTTGAGCAACACAAACATTATTCGATTATACTTAGAGAAATAGTACGCAGTAATATACTAAAAAGATTGGTGACTAGTGATTATAACTTATGAGAGAATATTACGCTTCTGATACAAGGATAGGGCGGCAGATTGACGGCGAATTTGTTCTTCCGGGATCTGGGTTTGGAGACGTTTGATAAGAATTTCCTGGACAGCTCAATTCTGCAAAAAGGCGAGTCTCTAGCATCGTATTCTTTCATTTCTTTCATTTCCTGTCCAATCGATTAATAGTTCAAGTATATCCCGATGAAAAGAGGCAACGACACGCCCTCCAAAATGTCGGGCTAATGTCATCAAGGATAATGGGAAAAACTTTAGTGAAACTGATCTCCAAAAGGCGGCTGAATCCTCTCGGTTCTTGTCCACATCAACCAGAGAGAGAATAATACAGAAACAGCTGATAGTTCAGGGAAAACTTGATGGAAAGAGAAGAAGAAGAATCCAATGTTAAAGACCTTTGGTGAGACTATGCTCCTAACAAGAAACCTCGATAGACAACAGGGTACCGTTAGACGTGCCATAAAGTAACCTGAGACCAACTAAAATAACTCATAGATCACAAAGCGACTGACAAGACGTTGTGAGTCAGGAAGGTATTGTAATGGACAGATAATGATTTTATTTATAAGCAGTTACAGATTGTGGTGTACAATATACTTACATAGTAGTCAACTACGCGTTGTTCGGCAATGGCATGTCCTCCTCCAAGGCCTATGCCTCCTCCATAGCCTCCTCCTAAACCTCCTCCTAGTCCTCCTCCCAATCCTAATCCACCTGACGAGTAGGAAACTCCGCCAGCATGTGCGGAGACCGCTAGCGCTACAAGGGTAACAACCTAGGAGAAATTGAAATGTTTTAAAATTATTTTATTACTGGGGTACTGTTGGTAATCAGAACCAAAGTCATTTTGATCTATTGTGATTAGTATCTTCTTCAAAACGGTAAAGTATCGTCAGTTGTGTTAACTTTATCTATATAATAACTATTATTCGAATTCAACAAATATGTGATATAATTATAACAAAACAGGTAACACAACCCCTTTGACTCCTTATGACCTGAAGTGACAAAGCCAGTATTCGAATATATTAGGATTCATTTTCTCCGAAAACACCCCGGTTCCACGATCGGGATCAGAACCTGAGACCACGGGTGAGGACCAAGTTTCCTTGACTATTGGGCATGCAGTCATACGTTATAATTCATTAATATCTCAATTAATCATAAGTAAAAACAAGAAAAAATTAAAAATGATCTACTTAATCAAAAATTCAGTTAAACTGTATTATGAAAAAAATTGTTGGTACATTTTTATTAGTGCATTTAGGTTTTTCTTACAAAAGATGTATTTAAAATAATATTTAACCACAAAACGTATTTTGGTGACCAGTTTAGTAGAAATAAAAGTAAAGGTTTGGTCAAATTCGTTAAAACTGTACGAGGTTAAAAAAATTGCAAAAAAATAATGTCTTATTTTAAAGTTGAAAACTGGCATAAATGTACAAAATTGAAAAACGAACAACATTTTTCGAAATTTTGGAAAACACCGCAAATTACTGGCATTTTTAAAGAAACTGTCAAATATGGCAGATAAAGAGAAACACGTGATATCGTTCGTGTACGTAATTTAGCATTTATTTCTTAAGCACATATTGACAAAATCAAAATGACCTTAATGATATGATACAATGCGACCTTTATTGATGACACTATATAATGCAGAAGACGCGTGAATAAAATGTCGCAGATATACGTGGTTGATCTGCAAGGGCAAATTACTATCGTTCTAAACAAAATGGCAAGAGGAGCGGTTAAGACAAACTGAACAGTCGGAGATTTAGAGAGGCAAAACGAACATAAAATACCAAAGAGAAATGAAGAAAAAGGTGGAAAAGAGGTGAAGATCGGAAACTGTGCTTCTGAAAGGTGGACTATGCTCTCCGTTTTGCGTAACTTTGTTTGTTAACGGGATATCGTTATGTTTGAATTAGTTGGATTTTCCCGGTGTAACTTTGATGTAATCCGCTAGTGGTGTTATGTTGTAACAACGTCAACCACTAACAAAAAAACAACGTTCTCATTTTCATAAGGAAAAACTCAAACGATAAGAAACTTTATAAATTTGCAAAATTTTCCAAGTAGTAAATACATGTTCGTCGAACCTTACGACGTATTTTCTCTATTTAACTTGAAGTTAAACAACACTGTATACTAAATGCACATATTGAACTGCTATTATCAACTACAGCAAAATAAAGTTAATAATTTCTTACTTGTATAAACATATTTGTTTATATATTTCAATTACTGTTTATTTGGAGGAACTGTTGCACACACTGATAAGTTCGTAAATTTCGCCTTCTTATATACCAAGTAGTTAAATCCAGACACGTTCACTTTAATTATTATAAAAATTTCAAACTGCGGCGTACGCTATTAATTGAACAAAATATTGCAATTTGAAAGTGCATTACAGTTTGTCTCGCGATTCAAAACTAGACCATATATCAGCATATTTATTAACGCTTCCTAAAATATGAAAATATATTTATGATTAAACATTGTCTATCATATGACAATATAAAAGATGTTGTAAAATCGTACTTTTTCTAAGTTTACACAGGGTATGTACAAGTGGTTGGTAATGTGTCAGGGTTTGTATTATAAAAGTTTGATTCAAAATATAACGTAGGTCGTAGGGAGACCCATGTCATTATAGCGCCTTCTTCATTAAATATTTTTCCAAATATTTGCAAAAATTTTTAGAAAGTTGTAGTTATTTGACAATAATTTGAGAAATACTTGCATTATCAAGTAATATTATCCTTTATTTTCAATTTGTTTTTTCTAATTATATTACAATAAAAACGACTTATTTTAAGAAAAGTAACATATATATGTCGCACTAACTGGAAAATGAAATAATAATAATAATAATAAAAAAGAGAGAGGAAGCATTTTATATATTAATAAAATCTAACACTCCATAAAAACTTATAATAAAGTATTCAATATTACAAATTTTAAAGCTACATATATTAACTTAAAACTGTAGACCAAATTATGGCAATAACAATGGTCGAAATTAGCATTTATGGCATATGTAGGGAAATGTCCAATTTAATTTTTTTAAATACTTAGGCCTTAAAATATTTTTTTGAAGAAATGTGTTACTTATTTTGAAACAACTTACCCATTTTATTTATTTTTTTTCATGAGACTGGGTGATATTTTATCATTTTTGTCCAATATGGTAGTTCAGCAGTGTTTATCGTATACCTACTGGGTTCAATTCCCAACGCCGACAGTGGTAATGTCGGTGGGTAATGGATGTTGTCGAAGTTATTCAAATGTGTCACTTCTTGTGTGTGGTGTGTTTATATTTTTATCAATAAATGGGAAATAAGCGTTTCATGAAAAAATTTCACCAAGCAATTAAAGCTAATAAAACTATTTACAATATTTTAATATGTCTTAATTTTCCTTTTGCATCAAGAATTAATAGAGTTACGTGCGTTTGAAAAGTATAATTCATTCTCTAATATTGTATATTAGGGAATGGTATTTTTTAGGGCACACTTCTTAGTGGAACAAACCATATAGGTAGTATAGATTTAAAAATTTTATATATTGTTCTGAAAAAATTATTTAGCTAAAAAATTGACGCCTCGGCCTCTAGTACATACACAAAATTTCAAGTTTATGTACTCTTATAAGCTTGCTATATTTATTTTTCCCTATTTACCCCTAATTTAACCGCCAACCCGTCAACAGAATAATCCCAAAATATAATCTAGTTCCTGATGTCAATATAATATATACGTATACCAAATTTGAAGTGAATGTCTCATTTTTTTATCAACCCCTTTAATAATGGAGTGGGGAGCGGTGGAGGGATGGAAAATATTATAAAAAATTTGGAGGCCTTGGCTTCTGGTACATACACCTAATTTCAAATTTCTGTACTCTTACCAGCTTGCTTAACTTATTTCCCCCTATTTACTCCCCAACCCTTCAAAGGATATTTTTAGAAAACAATCTAGTTCCAGATCTCGTTATAATAAACACGTGTACACAATTTCAGGTCAATATCTTAAACCGTTCCGGAGAAACGTGCGGACAAAAAAAGTTACAGACAGACCAGACCGACAGCCAGACCGACAGACAGACCGACAGACAGACCGACGACAGATCGACAGACAGACAGAACATTTTCTTTTCGCTCAAATTTAAAATTTCAACGTTCTACTACATTATAAACCTATTTCAAAAAAAAAAATATTGAAATTTGTTTTACGATTACTATACTTTCAATTCACTACGTGGATGTGGAAGTAATTATATTTAAAGAGATATTTACCAAAAGCAGAAAAAAATGTCCTGCCACCTATAGTCTTTCATTATTACACCCAGTTTTTAATTTAATTTCCCGTAATATTGGTAATGTTCAATTTATGCGACCTTGTGAATGCATTTATTATTCTACAAGCTCCGTTCATTCATAAATATTTTTTCATTAAACTTTTACTTACGTTAGCGTACACAATACACATACAATGTTGAAGACAATATGTCGACTTGTATCTTACTCTTGGTTTATCAATGGACAAATACTCAGATATTCCAAGGTGATGTTATTTTATAGATGAAGTCTCTACCATGACGCAATTGGTCAGGTTTATAAATGTGTGTGCACATATTGAAAAAATGTAAATTTATTATCGTTTCCACATGGTTATTTAAACGTAAATTAACTATTTGTAGATTATTATGGTTTGTCCATGAATGTCTAAACCATTTTTGTTTAAATTTTAAAATCAATTAAAAGACATGTTACAAGCTGTTAAGAAGATAACAAAAACATTGACTTTTTCAGTTCTTGTTTTCTTGTTAATAGTTTTGCTCTTTGTACTTTGCCAGAAAATTATTCAAAATATTCGTCATTCTTTCATTATTTAGAAAAATTACAATTTGTTGAAACACATTTAATCTTACCTTAAAACAAAATCATATATTTCATAAATCATAAGTGAGTTCCCTAAATGCAAATCTCTGTATTTGTCAAAAATTCAAAAATTGAGATTGGTAGTACAATCACAAATGTCTACCAAACAAACTATTAAGTGAGTTTGAAAATTAGGAATTTACAATGTGAAAATTCATGTGAGATGCATAACTCTCTGTTTAATGTTATTTACAAAACTGGGTATATATATCCAGCCAATGGCATCATCATTTGGCTCATCAGGCAAGTGAGCATTTGAATTGATTTATGACATAAGGCAGTGTTTAGTGTTTCATAACTGTTATACTAACTAGCGGGTTTTAGGCTATCTAAATGTATATTAAAACGTGGAAAAATATTCTCAAAAATTGCACAACTAATTGAGCTATCTACCATTATAAAGGGCAACAAATCTTCAATAGATAAATTGTTGACTAAACATTTTGTAAATGCATGCAGAGAAATTGTTGATCTAGAATACTGTTCTAGAATATCAGGTGTTTCTAATAATGTGGCTGAAATAGAAGAAATCGAATAATGGGAAAGAAGAAGAGCAACTTCTGAGAATATAACGCAATATAATTTGTAAAAAATGTTTTGTTTTGTTTCTATTTTATTAGAGTAAAATGTTTCATCTAATAAACTAATACCTTTTATATTTCATATTTTGTTCTTAGTTAAAATTTGTAGTATTATCTAGGTAGTACCTAAAGAAGTGCAAAGTAGTCAATTCGTTTACTTTCAAAACTGAATGTTTTGATGCAAAACTCGGTATTTACATTTTTTAAGCGGTATTTACGAATACACTTATATTCTTAATATGTTGGTAATGCAGCAAATATAAATGTTAGACCCAAACTCCCTTCTATTGAGAAAAATTTTAATAGTGCCTAATGCACTGTAAAGAAATTATTAGTATTTCCAGATTACTGGAAAATACGTAAGATGACTATACAGAGTTTTTGCTTTAAGAGACTCAAATCATAAATTTCAGCGGTATAAGTCTTGGAGTGGCCATCAACGTACTCAGATCTTATACTTCCTTTCTAGAGGATTTGAGAAACTGATTTTGTTTTTAATTTATTATATACTCCATTGTATGTGCTTATATATGAAATAATGAACAATACCTGGAACTAATTTATAAAACCACTGCCTAAGGAGTAACTGATTCCACATACTTCCACATACAGAGTTTTCATCCAAGTCTCTTTAAACGCAAACATTTTGATATTATATTTACACTTGAATATGTGAAATAATCGCTCATAGGTTATTAACAAGTTAATATCTGAATTCGCCAGAATGCCATAAAACGATATGAAACTGCTAAATTTTTTGGACTGGTTGACCAACCGATATTTAAAGGACTTGGGGGTGGCTGATGCTAAACTATATTTTTTTTAAATTTCTATTCTCGTAAATCACAATTTTATTTTGTTAACCCCTTTATGGAATGGCAAGGTTGGCAGATGTCATAAAAAAGTTGAAACCTCTAGTATATATGTTATATAAAATATTAACAAGTAACTTATAATATTTAGAGTCATATGAAAGTAGCCTTATCAGGCGTATCATATTTCATATGGCAGCTGCTCCTTTTGCTAACTCAACATCACCTGATTCACAGGCTCGTTCACAATATTCCTTTGTTCTAAGACTCTTCAAGTCAGCACTTTTAATCTTATAAATATATGTAAAATAACATTTGTACTTCAGTTATAATACTCACTTTGTTTCTTACATTTCATTATCAGGATAGTACGTACTATCCTTTAATTTTAAATAAAGTTTTTAAAAAGTTAGTTGTGTCGCTTGTGATCTAACAAAATTTGGCGCAGTCGAAAAGGATCTTCAAAACACCCTGTACCGGAGCCTAACTACCAGAAACTACCCGAGAGAATAAGGACAACATCTGCAAAAGGTGCCTAACTGGAGGGAAAGACTGGAAGAACAAGGAGCACTCTAGGACAGGAGTGGTGAATTTCAATTCTTTAAGAAGAAAAAGAACCCGGACACAGCACACAACAACTCAACAATCAAAGAAACAATTTTTCAAGCAACAAGCAACAAATCAACAAGCAACATTTCAACAATCAAATAATTTTAAGAAGCAACCACAAGAAGCAATCACTCAACAAGAAACAAAACTTTAGCAAGTAAGAAATCATCCCTGGTCACACAAGTTGGTGTTTTCGACGTCCAGACAGACGGAGCTAGCTTCACGAAATCGCATTCAACTACAAGACTCCACGGAGATGAAAACGTTGATGTAAGTACAAATAAGAATCATCTCGTTTTATTTTGTGCTTTATATTTAACATTTTTTCAAAACCATTCATTCAATTTATTTCAATTTACGTAACGTAATATAAAGAACAGCAGTTCTATAACCCAGATTAGCGAAAGTCTCATTAAACTTATCAGGAAATTTAATATATTCAAATATATCAGATTTCAAGTTCAAATTTTACAACACAGAAATATTTCAGAGTTAACATTTATTTTGCATTAAAACGCATTCCAAGCTAATCAGTAAATCATAAGTTTGTGAAACATTTGTCACACCAGTGCCGTATCATTCTGCTTTTCAGCTCATAATTTTTTTTATTAATTAAAATTTCCTTTTCTTTAAAAGTTAAATAATAACATATTAAAAATGACTGACAATCAAGTCACTGAAAATGAAAATCAGAACGTTACAATGAATGAAACAGTAAACATCGAACCCTATAAGTTAAGTGAAATCTTTTCTATAATACCTGAGTTCGATGGGAACCCCATATTTTTGCATACATTTATCTCTGCGTGTGTTCATGCTCAAGGCATGGCAGTAGACGATCAGAGAATTCTAGTGACTCTACATATAAAAAATAAGCTTCGCGGAAAAGCGTCAGAGCTTATAAATTCGCGAAACCCTGCTACTTGGGCAGAAATAAAAAGCTTGCTCGAGGCGCACTTTGGCGATTCGCGCGACCTAACAGCGCTTATACAGGATTTGCAAAGAGTTCATCAGTTGCAAAATGAAACCGCCCTTATTTTTATTTCTCGACTTCAAACTCATAACGCCAAAATGCACGCCGCTGTGCAAAAACAATCCTTGACATTAGAGGAGAAAAACGCACAATCACGCCTTATCGAAACGATGACATTGAATACGTTACTTACCGGACTTGAACCCAAATTAGGTCAAATAATTCGTGCAGGTAACCCCAGAAATATGTTAGATGCTATTAGTAGAGTTAAACGAGAACTTCAACTCTCATATTTCGAATCACAAAAATTTCCCAATAAATCAGTTAACAAAAATTCCGTGCAAACCCAACAAAGACGTCCAAATTCACAGCAGTTTTGCAACTACTGTAAAAGAAATGGACATAATTTTAATGAATGTCGCGCAAGGCAATTTTCACAGCAAAATCCCAACTACAGGCAAAACAATTTTGGTGGAACTCCAACACAATTTCCTAGGCCCAATTTCCAACAATTTTCTAGGCCAAGTCCATCAAATTATTATAGCCCAGGCAACTTTGCCTCTCCACAAAATTTCTCACAAAATAATTCTCCACAACAAAACAGGCCTTCTGTGATAAGACCTAACCCAAATTATCAACAAAGACCTCCCAATCAACAAGCTTCAAATTTTAACCGTCAAAACCCTCAAAAAACTCATCACGTTAATTTTGATAATTACTATGATGCACAAAACTATGATAATTATAATTCTTATTGTGATCAAAGCCACCAACAATTTGATAGTTTTGAAAATTTCCAAAATAATTCTAATTTTAATGATGAGGTACATTCCCAAGAATATTTTACTGGTAATGGGGATTATCAAAATCCACATGCTTATAATCAACCAGACCAATACGAGAATCATATTGATTACCCACCAAATCAATACGAAAATTGTTTCGATTATTCACCAAACCCTCATACGGATTATTCTTTTAATCAACCGGATTTTTACCAAGGCCCGGAGTATCCTACAGATACTCCAACACAACAACCGGATTCCCAAATCGACCAAATGTCGAGCCAAATTCAAACCATGAATTTAAAGGACAACCCCAGTCCGTCCCTGAACCATCTAGAACAAATTTTAATGTAATCTCGTATCCATCTCTAACTGTAAATTCAAGGAACCTCTATTATATTAAAGACATTACAAATAGGTTCAAAATGTTACTCGATACCGGTGCAGGTATATCAATATTTAAACCAAAACTTGCAGAAAATTACAAACGCAGATCTCCCGAGAACGTTGTTATACAAGGTATAACAGAACAAAAAATTGCGATAACCGAATCTGTTCTTATACCTTTTACAGCTAATGATCCGCATAAAGTATACATTTGCGATTTAGACATTGAATTCGACGGATTATTAGGAGCCGACTTTTTCAAACATTATAGATGCGTTATTGACATGAACAACAACAAGTTAATTACTAACTTTAAAACTGTCCCTCTTTTTGAAGTAAATCGAGATCTACCGGAACCACCAATAAAAAATATTAGTAATTCTCAAACTCCAATTTCAAAAACCCCTCATGAAAACAAAAATCAAAATTTAATTTCCATAGAACCACGTATGGAAAAAATATTTAAATTAAAATGTCATTTGCGAAATACTGAGGCTATACTGTTAGCCCAGGAAAAAGAGAAAGTTCGCTTACCCAATGCTCTCGTTAAAGTAGACGAAAACGGAGAATTTTATACGACCATAATTAATGCAAATGCCATCCCGAAATCAATCGAATTTTCAAATTTAGATCTAGAACCAATTCAAAAATTTAAATCGATTTTTAATTTCAACACTGACAACTCTGGCCAACAAATACCGACAGATAGATCATTTGAAATTCAAAATCAGTTACGTTTAGATCATCTAAATGAAGAAGAGGCCGAATTAGTAACGCAGCTTTGTTTAGATTTTCAAGACATATTCTATTTAGAAGGTGACAACTTGACATTTACAAACGAAATTAAACACCCGATTGATACGAATGATTCCCGACCTATATTTACAAAATCTTATCGTTACCCCCAAGTCCATAAAGAAGAAGTCAAAACTCAAATTTCTAAAATGTTAGATCAAGGTATTATTCAACCCTCGATTTCACCCTGGTCATCCCCTGTTTGGGTAGTCCCCAAAAAACTGGATGCCTCTGGCAAACAGAAGTGGCGAGTCGTAGTTGACTATCGCAAACTCAACGAAGTCACAATTGACGATAAATATCCTCTTCCCAACATCTCTGACCTTCTTGATCAACTAGGCAAATGCCAATATTTCACAACGCTAGACCTTGCATCTGGATTTCACCAGATCCAAATAGACCCGAAAGATATTCAAAAAACTGCTTTCACAGTTGAAAACGGTCATTTTGAATTTGTAAGAATGCCATTCGGACTCAAAAATGCCCCATCAACATTCCAAAGAGTGATGGACAACATTTTATTGGGTATCCAAAATGAACGATGTCTTGTCTATATGGACGACATTATTGTCTACTCCCCTACCATCCATGACCATATTTCACGTCTAACAGAAGTTTTCAAACGCTTACAAAAAGCAAACCTCAAAATTCAACCCGACAAATGCGAGTTTCTTCGCAAAGAAGTCGCTTATTTAGGCCATCTCATCACTAAAGACGGTGTAAAACCGAATCCCACCAAAGTCGATGCAATTTTAAATTTTCCCCAACCGAAAAATCCTAAAGAAATTAAGTCATTTTTAGGCTTAGCAGGATATTATAGGCGATTCATCCCCAATTTCTCCAAGATAACCAAACCACTGACGAAGCTACTGCAAAAGGACATACCTTTTAACTTCGACAATGACTGTTCAAATTCTTTTCAAAATTTAAAACAAACTTTAACGACAACACCGATTCTCATTTACCCTAATTTTAACGATGAATTCATTTTAACCACCGATGCAAGTGCATTCGCCATTGGTTCTGTCCTTTCACAAGGCAACATAGGCAAAGACTTACCTATCGCATACGCATCTAGAACTTTATGCGCTGCGGAAACCAAATATTCCACGATCGAACGCGAGCTTTTAGCCATAGTATGGTCAGTAAAGCATTTTAGGCCATACCTATTCGGCAGAAAATTCAAGTTGGTAACAGACCATCGACCACTTACCTGGTTATTTTCAATAAAAGACCCAGGAAGTAGACTCGCACGTTGGCGATTAAAACTAGAGGAATACGACTATGAGATCGTATACAAACCTGGCAAGATCAATAAAAACGCGGACGCGCTATCCCGAATTAAAATCAACCATTTTTCGGAATGTTCGAAACTTTACTCAAAAATTCTAGCCGCGAATGAAACTGACGAATCAGAATATGACGAACAAGACGGTGACGAAAACCCGAACGAAAATGCCCAAATAACTAACGAGCAAATCGCTCAAGAATTTGATATTTTTGTCAATTTGTACAAAACAAAATCTCTAATAGACTATTCGAAAATTAAAACTTCCAACAAACAGCTTTTAGATAGAGAACACAAAAATATCATCACCTTTTTTCAGCAAGATAACTTGCAAGACTTACATCATAAAATAATCGAAGACATTTTCGAAGAACACCCTGAATTTTATAAAAACACCATTAACATCGTCTCGAGTAAATCAGTCCGACATAGGAAGTATTTTATAGTCCCTTTGCCATTCGACGTTAAGTCTACAATAGAACATTTGTTCATGGTATTATATAAGAGACAAAACCTTTTAGATCTTTCCAAAACGTATTACGTTGAAAACAACTTAGATCTCCCTATTCTCGAAATGCTATCGTTTATTTTCGCAGAAAAGGACCTAAAAATTGTAATATGCCAAAATATCGTTCAGACCCCCGACGAAGATCAAATCCCGATCATTTTAGACCAGCATCACTGCGGTAAAAATAATCTTCACCGCGGAATAAATGAAACGATGCGGAGAATTAAAAACAAATATAATTGGCAAGGATTATCTAAAGATGTCGAAAACTTTATCAAATCTTGCGAAATTTGTCAAAAGAATAAAGTATATCGCAAAAACATGACTAGCCCTTTAGTAATTACGGAAACACCAAAAACGCCATTTGAACGAATTAACATCGACATATTCCAAACCCCAACTCGAAATTATGCTCTTACTATTCGCGACGAGTTAACTAAATTTACCCAAGCTTATGCTATACAAGATAAATCTGCAAAATCCGTAGTAAACACCTTACTACTATATTTCCAGCACTATGGCACCCCTTTGAGAGTCCATTGTGACTATGGTGGCGAATTTGATAATAGACTATTAAAAGATCTCTGTACCTTATACGATATAAAACTAACGTATTCAAGCGTAGGACACCCTCAATCTAACGGATCGATAGAACGATTTCATGCTACCTTAGCTGAAATGATTAGGGTCCATAAAGCCGAAAATCCCGACGAACACCCACTGACTATTTTACCGTACGCAGTAATATGCTATAATAACTCAGTCAACAAAACCCATGGTTTTAGTCCGTACGAATTAGTATTCGGACACACATCTTGTAGACCACCCGAAACTTTATACAATCAAAAAGAACTGATAACTAAGTATGTTAGAGACCTCAATAATAGAATCTCGCATTACTATAAAATAGCACGTAGTCGTACGTTAGACCAAAAAGCGAAAGCCAAAATTCGTTTTGACAAACATGTCCCCGGAAAACGACCAGATTACCAAATTGGAGACAAAGTCTATGTAAAAGAATCCCAGATTAAAGACAAATTACAAAACAAATTTAACGGCCCATTCGAAATTAAAGAAATCTTTAAAAATTCAGCACTTTTATCTAATCCCGAAACAGACCAAACTACTAAAGTTAACTTTGACAGAATGAAACCATATTTTGAAAATTAAACTTTATTTTCAGGTTTCTCTTGCTGTTCGGATCAGCAGTATCCCAATATTCAATAACGCCCATAAACAACACTATCGGAGTGTATTACCACCGAGACACTGACATTGTAATCTCCCACAAGAAATGGACATTACTAGTGCATAAAAATATCTCAACACTCAAGACAGCTATTGACAGAAACGACAAAATTTTAGACAAAATCTTCGTAACCCTTGATCCGGCATATTTAGACATGGTAACCTTCACAAGTGAAGTTAAAACACACCTTAGTCTATTAACGCAAATTTCTAAGTCCATAAAGAGTAAATTCGACGAAATACTGTTCGACACGAAACGCTACAAACGCGGAATCTTGAACGGTATAGGTTCAATATTTAAATCAATCACCGGCAATCTAGATGCTGAAGACGGCGAATATTATCTAAACTGTATTAATAAACTTAATAATGACGAACACCAATTGGAGAACTTACTTAAAAACCAAATTTCAGTCACAACATCAGTCATAAAGAATTTCAATGTAACTGTTCGACAATTACAAATTGACGAAGAGACATTTAATAATGATATAAAAGAAATCGAAAAACAGATCTTAAAAATCGAAGGCGAAACGCGAATAGCTTATACAAAATTAAAATTCTTAAGTATTTGCGAGCAACTCATGGCAAGCTATTTATTTATCGATGACAATTTAAACGATATTTTAAATTCTATCACTTTTGCGAGACTCAAAATAATTCATACATCGATCATCAATCCCCAAGATTTAGTAAACTCTTTGCAAGAGATTTCACAAAACTTACAAAAGAATAATTTACCACTACCGATTAAATTATCAAAGGTTTCACAATTAAAAGCTTTTCAGGTAAATTCAGAATTAATATTTGTATTAGACATACCACTAATAGACCCTCAAACATATTCTGTTTTCAAACTATTTCCCATTCCTATTCTGGATAATAGAACTGGTCTATCTCATATTTTATCAACTTCTCAAAAATATATCGCGAGAGATGATGATTCTTTGATGTTCATACCCATCACAGACCTCAAAGATTGCAAACCGATTCGTTTTAACACAAAGCTATGCCCAAATCTATTCGCATATCCAATTGACGACAATGCCATATGCGAAGCCCGTCTCTTCAAGAACCTCGACACACTACCCGAAAGCTGCCAGACGTCGTTCATCACCAGCCAAGGCTACAACGTCCAAAAACTAGAAGAAAACATGTGGTTAGTGATAAACGCGGAACCTTTACATGTGACCATTAACTGTCCCAAAACAAGTCAAAAAACTGACGTAATCTCCAAAAACTCAGTTATCAAGTTACAATCAAATTGCTACGCTTTCGTAGGCATTACTAAAATCCAATCCAGTGTAAATGACTTTACCAGTGTAAAAGACGATAATCATCCAATCCAGATTCCATTTGAGTGCTGCAGCCAAATCCCCGAAAACATTCGAGTGCCCAAATTAAAACCTCTAAAGTTAAATAACCTAAACACCGAGGACCTCGAAATCGCCAAACACAAATTGGACCAGTACTCAAAAGACTTAGACAATTTAATAAAC
Source organism: Stenurella melanura (assembly GCA_963583905.1). Taxonomy (NCBI): domain Eukaryota; kingdom Metazoa; phylum Arthropoda; class Insecta; order Coleoptera; family Cerambycidae; genus Stenurella; species Stenurella melanura. Next base: position 156,542,743 of record OY757311.1, read on the forward strand.
GAACCTTTCGTTAATAAACACATTTCCTGGTTCACTTATTTCACAATTGTTCTAATTTTCGGACTATTATTTGTGTATTTAGTCTACAAATGCAAAATACACAGAGGAAGTTTGACCACCGATGTCTCCACATCGCCTCCAGCTCCTCCAAGACCTAGTAAACTCTCCAAGACATTTACTAGCCTACTCCCTCAACGGAGACGACCTCCATTAAGAAGAGAAGACGAAGAATCCGAAGACATAGAACTTAGTTAAACAGTTTTGTGCCTTTAATAAACTTTTGTACTGAGACTCTTCAGTGAAAACTATTCAATTTCATTTCAATATTTTTTTTATGCTTTTTATACATGCACTGTATTGCATTTTTACGCTTACTATTTTATATTCTATATTTTTACATTTTATACTTTTACAATTTTACATTTTTGCACCTTTTACATTTTTGTCACATTTTATTGTACCTACTTTGTTTTTCATATTTTTCATTTAATTTCAATTTCAAAAGTTGTTGTATAATCACCAACTTTTTCTATAAGGGGGAAGTTGTTATATAAAATATTAACAAGTAACTTATAATATTTAGAGTCATATGAAAGTAGCCTTATCAGGCGTATCATATTTCATATGGCAGCTGCTCCTTTTGCTAACTCAACATCACCTGATTCACAGGCTCGTTCACAATATTCCTTTGTTCTAAGACTCTTCAAGTCAGCACTTTTAATCTTATAAATATATGTAAAATAACATTTGTACTTCAGTTATAATACTCACTTTGTTTCTTACATTTCATTATCAGGATAGTACGTACTATCCTTTAATTTTAAATAAAGTTTTTAAAAAGTTAGTTGTGTCGCTTGTGATCTAACATATATACTAAGTCCCAAGTTTCTGGACTTTTACTACCTTGTTTTACATATTTATAAATTACCCCTAATGTTTCAACAGATTCAACTCAAAACAGAATATTTCCTTTTCCCTCAAATTTAAAATATGGACGTTTTATGACATTATAAACCAATTTCAACAAAAGCAAATCGGTAAAAGTATTTACACAGAACTTGCCTCTTTATTTATACTTGGCGGTCACTCTAAAAAAGTATTAATCAAGACACGAAATAGGAAAATAATAATCGAAATATTACTACAAGGAAGTCTGATAACTTATTCACCTGATAACTTATAAAAAAATATGCATTGTGGTGATATGACAGAAAAAATGAAAAGTGCTAAATATCGAAGCTTTGTGTAAATATATTTACTAATTTCCACCATATTTGAATTGTTTCTTACGATGACTACCTCTGTATATTTTTCATAAAAGTTATAATAGGTATCTTCTTTACCAATTGGGTTAGCTATATGTTAAATATTATTGCCATTTGTCACATTTGTCACAAAACATTCCAGAAAATATATTTAATAATTTTGGTGATAAAACTAGACAAGGGACTAAGGTAGGTTTTTTCCCACTTAAATGCAAAATAATTGACAAATGAGTTTCTTCATCTACCTTACCGATATAAATGTTAGATAGGGCATAGGGATATAATAAGAGATTAGGTATTATTCACAGCATCATATGATATGCACATAAAGTCATCTGTCGTAAATCCCATGGTCCGTTAGGCAGCTTTCAAATTAGGTACAGTTTAGCGTAGAGAACGTTTTAATTGGTATAGTCTGTAAGAGGTCCTATTTCGAAGAGATAACATTGGCACTTCTGGTTTAGTGCCTCTTTGTTCAACATCTACGGGGGGGGGGGGATAATAAACACTTGTGTCGCGAACCCCTTTCAGTTTTAGAGTGTTTATAAATTTGTTCGGTATTTTGTCGGTTATAACATAAGTTCATGTGAGGCAATTAACCTAAGAGTATTCGGCCCACGATTCACCTCAAGACTTGAAATTGTTGCGGATCACTTCATTTCCTTGCATTGCGTAATTATTCTTTGTTAATTTATTTCATAGTTAAATGTTTGTGTTTCTTATTTCATTTGTTTTCGTTATCTTTGTAAATATAGTTTTAAGTGTTTTGAGAAATAATGTATTTTATTACTGGATACGAAGTTCAATCTAAAATTCGGTAACGTTTAATTGTGAAATATCCTATTTGTGATGTTTTCATTATTTATTTTCACTATGCGGTCTACCTTGTATATATCCCAGTGAAATTCTACTCATTTGTTTGTTAACAGTAGCGTCAACTACCCGCCAAATTAGACTGTTCTCCGTCAAGTAGTTTTTTGGATATATTGCCAATAGACAGATAACCGACCGAAAACAGACAGACAGAGAGATAGACTGATGGAATTGAAAGACGCTCATCTACATGGTCTGAAAGTGAAAATTAGATGAAATTTCGGAACGGGATTTTTTCACGAGTACAATTGAATTTTTTCCTACGCTTGCTATATCTTCACTCCACTACGTTTGAACATAAGGTCACTGATTGGTAAATTCCATGATTATGAAGAAATAATGACTAAGTCGTGACTATGACCTGAAGTTGAATCTGAACTGGTTAACATCCAAGGTTATGAACCTTTTAGATATAGTCGCTTTACTAGATCTGGATGCATAACAGTGTGTATCAATAAAGACTTAAAAATTGAATTATTTACACTTTATTTTTTAAAATTTACATAACGACGATTGCTAAGTGTAATCAAAATGTACAGAAACAAGAATACTGCGTGGTTTTACTGACGAGTGTTTCATCAACTAATCTGGCATCATCGCGAGGTGACTCGCGATGATGCCACGCTTAAAACGTGACTCACTTTCAAAAAACTGTAGTATCCTAAGGTTGTATAATTACTTCAACATATCCGAGAAAAAAATAATACGTAATTTATTTTATAATGGATTTCGTATAAAAATGTGCATATTTAACACAAAAGTTAGCCTAAACCGAGAATATCTTCGAAAAAGAATTTGTTTTAGCTTTATCCAATTTGTTCCATGGAAATCATTTTTACATTATTTAGTAAACTCTATCTACAATTCTTGGTTGTGAAACTAGTAATTTTATTTACATATAAAATAAGAGAATTTATATAATTGATGTGTTTTATCATTCATAGTCATTATTTGTAATGCATGTAATTCTGATGAAATTTCGTAATTTATACAATAATTTTCATGGTAGCGATATAACCTACATACTATTTATCTGTTTAGATAATATCCAATTAATCTATATTTTTTGAAAAAGTTAAATTCAAGTTTTGCAATATATGGACCTGGTTACTCAAACGTAATTCGACATTTTCCCATTCATATTGCTAGTACAGCAGCCAGCTTGGTAAAAGAGGCAACATACATAGAAGACGTAAGTATGATCACATTTCTAGTACATTTAATGGGTTTAATTGGTTATACCTATACCATCATTTAGGAAATCTTGTACATTAACTATAATAATAATATTAATAATAATAGTTTTATTGTCCATGATATCATACAAAAATGATATGGGAATAAGTCAAGTGACTAATATTAGCACAAGAAAGATTAAGGTTTAAATAGTCAACACTATAAAATATAAAATACAAAATACACATACATAATATAAACTAATACGAACGAACATTTAAAATTCATGATTTAGATATTCAGAAACGGAATAAAAACAGTTGTCCACTAGAACGTTTTTACGGCATTTTAAAAACCTCTAACTGAAATAATTTCTTTAACGTGTTGTGGCAGCTTGTTGTTATTCCTATGTATTTGGGACTTTTTTTGTATAACGATAAAACGTGACTAGGAATTTGTAAATCATTTTGATTACGAGTTTGATAATCATGGAAAAAATATTTTTTTTAAATTTTCAAGATGGAGCTTATTTACACTATACTATTTCTAATATGTACACGCACGCAACTGGTAAAATTTTTAGTTCCTTAAATACATTTCTGCATGAAGAATATTTGGGTGTGCCAGCATTTTAAATACCCTATCAACATGATGCGTGGATCACCAAAAAATTATACCGTAAGTTAGCCTAGAAATAAATTGTGCATAATAAAACGAGAATGTAACAGATTTATTAATAATATCCATCAGCCGATATAATGTAAAGCAAACAGATGCTAGATTTTTACAAAGCACATCTATATGATACTCCCAGCTTGAAGCATTATCTGTATGTACTCCCAAAAATTCAGATGGCTGTACTTGTTCCAAGGCTACCTCGTCTATTTTTAACAAACTCCTTTCATTGCATTGCATTATTCTAGGAGTAAATTGTATAAATACTGTTTTAATCTTGATTTACTAATAA